>JAJJWX010002662.1:0-2400000 GCA_023529315.1 Papaver bracteatum | reverse complement strand
ATGTTCACAAACCCTAGAAACAAAAAGTAGAAGAAAAGATATATGATTTAGAGAAAAGTCTTCTCTTTTATAAGTTTCTCAATTTCCATAAAGGATACTCCTTCCAAAATTAGGTCTAGTCTTCTCAAAGTCCATCTCCAAGTAGTCCACCAACCCCATGTGTGAAAACCCGTGTATAAAATATGTCCCAAAACTCGTTGTCGGAAAACTGGGTTTTAGGCCGGAAGTTGGCCGGAATCCGGCTAGAAAAGTCGTCGTCGGTCATCTGAATTCTTCGTCGTCACTGGTATATTCGACGGAATATTCCGTCAGTCCACCGTTAGAGATAACCATTGACCTAACGGTCTTCTGTTAGTCAACTTGGTCAAAGTATGAGTCACAACGAGTCAGCACCGAGTTAGAAACTGGGTTACTTTGGCTAGAGTTGTTGCAGTTGTGCAGTCACGGCCAAGATGGCCCTGCATTTTCTGTGTTTCTGCAACTTCAGTTACGGCCAAGATAGCCATATTCTGTGCTTCTGTCAATTCCCCTGCACTTAAGCTTCAGCTTATTCCCAGCCATGAGGATTGTACCCTGCCACTTGCACACATCAACACCACCTCTTCTGCTAACTCACTTACAAAGATCAACCATTTAACAGCTGCATTCTCATTCCACACATTTTCCTCATTTTCATGACAGCAACTCAGATAACTACAACTCCACAGCCATTGCATCCATTCTTGCACCAGCAGAGTCCCCACCTAACACCACCATTGCCTCACTACAACCTCTTCTTATCTTCATATGGCACCAGAATTGAACCCATCTCAGTCAATGCTTCACCTGCAATATCCAGCTACCCTTTCTATCCATGCCATCACTGCTCAAGCTCCACCAGTTATTTCAACCAACTCAATACCTTGCACAACCCAATCTGTCTCAGTCTTGTCCACCATCAAACAACTCCCAGTTCACTAATTCATCCCTGCAACTCAACATTAGCATCATTCATACAACCTTAGCATTCATCTAGGCTTTACTCTTCACCTGCATAGCAACACCATCTTCCCTATTTCAACCAAACAACTCCAACAACAACAGCTTCTTTCTTGGCTCCAATTCTGAGCTGCACATCCACTCCATTTCATTCCTTCCAATTCAAGCTCAGTCACCACCTGTGCCTCTTAACCACCAACTCAGCTCCCATAATTTCCTGCACCTTCCATATAGCACCCTCAACTGCAGTTCCATTCTTGAACTGAGTTACAAATCAACAACATCAGCTCATGAAAATCCTCACTACTCTGCTTACTGCTGCCAATATCCATTGACATCTCCTCCTAACCCTCAATTTCTTATTCCCTGTGTTTCTTCAATTCAGTTCAATTCCTCAGAATCAAACATCGACCACAAACCCTTCACAGATCGAAACCCAATCTTCATTTCCCTGTTATCAATTGATTGCAGCCACCTTAACCCTAATTTCATCATACCAACAAATCCAAAATCGACCCTTCTCATCTATTCTTCATCCCTGTTCAATCCATCACCATACTCCATCTTCTGAGATAAATTGAAATTCTTCTCAAATTATTTCTCCCTCAACTCATCTGAATCTTAATACCTCACGGCCAGCTCTTGATTTCACCCTCTCTTCTTCATCTTACATTTCTTGATTTCGACTATGTCTCGGTTTCACAAGCAGCGGCTGCTGCTTTCTCAGATGCGTAAGAATGAATGAGAGGAAAATGATAGAAGATTAGAGTTGGGGTATAGGGTAGGATATGTACACCACACAGATATTTGCACCCATTCAGAATGATAAGGGATACTTTAAATGACATCCGCTTAACCTTACTAGGGCTGTCCTTAACATTCCTCCAAAAGAGAGTTGACCCTTATCCTTAGCTGAGCTCCAGATTGTGTTCGCCCGTGAAATAACCTTTCTGCCCTTTTTGCTCAAATTGATTGATTTCTTCCTCTTTTCCTCCATGCGACTCCAGAGTACCTATGAAACTCAAAACAAACATAAGATACATAATTCACATGAAAAATAGCAAAGAAAGCATAAATACTAGATATTAAATACGGTGTATTCAACACCTATCAAATTCCCCCACACTTAGACTTTGCTAGTCCTCGAGCAAATCAAACAAAACAAAAATACAACAACTCCGTGTCGTCGAGGCTACGGTTAATTTTAGCATAAATAACAATCCTTTGAACCCCTAGGTGTCCCTAGTGGACGAGTTTTAGTCTCGTGAAGGTTTACAAGAGGTTTGCCTACAAAACCTATATTTCAAACTCCGTCTATTTGTGACAAATCAATGAACGAATCCAAAATGACTACATGAGGAGGTACCTTGCAAATTCAATTCATATATTAGTAAATAAACTCTAATTAGATAGTCGAACAAGCCACAATACTTGGAAACTAACAAACCACAATCACAATGAAAAGATTAAGAAGATGAATATAGATGTAGATGTTGGCGAATGTTCACAAGTGATCGATGTTTCCCATATCTGTCTGAAGGTCACTGCCAAGATAAACCTAATCCTATTGGATTGAGCTACTGGTTTGAATTCTACATCAACTCACTGGCATATACAAGGGAACCATAAGTGACTTTATTCAACCAATATAATACTTTTTTTTTCTTTTTCTTTTCTTTTTCACTTTTTTTTTCCTTTTTCTGTGACAGCATGATTAAATCTTTTGGATCCAAGCGCATGCTTCTTGTCAACAAGTACGTGATAGTTGCCTTGGATCCCGCATTCCACGCTTGTTTAGGCGACGGAGACAGGGACTAAGTTTCACACATACTGCTATTCCCAAGTGTCATTTTATTCCGTTTTGGTCTAATTGGTCGGTCTTTTTCTTTTATTTTCTTTTTTTTTTAATCTTTTCTTCTTATTTTTTCTAGTAAATCAATCACTCTATTTCATCCTAGCAGTAATAACAACTCGATTTTTAGTGACCCACCAAAGCACTTAGAGAACAATAGATAAACATGGAAAAATAAAAATAGAATGTGATATGGTGATATTCCGAGATATGGTAACAACTATCATGTTAATTGTGATTTCTGAGCTATGTTCGTCCCCTTTATAGTTAATTGGTTCCTCAACTCCTGCATTCAAAATGGTTCCATCCACTAATGGTGTCATCCTAAAGACACAAGTTTCTAGATTTCGGAGTTCAAAAAGCACAAATTTTTCTTGGTTTTTCTATTTTTCTGATTTTTTTAAAGGAATAAAACAAACTAAAACAAACTATACAAACATATAAATGCTCCCCCACACTTAAACTTCACATTGTCCTCAATGTGTAAAACCGAAAGTTCTGAATTCTGACGTAACAGCAGATAAAACGCAAAAACTGTGCAAATTGGTAAGGAATTTGGAAAAACTTCATTTCACAAAAATTGTTCACCTACGTGTTTTCTACATAGTGTCAAAATTTCACAGTGTTTTGATAAACGGTATGACAGTTTTGGTCTCTGGACTGAACTACGCGCAGTCTGAAATTTTCTGACGAAAAGGTATTCATCATAATTCTCTTCTAAGATAGATTATGTACTTAATGAAATTAAACATGGGGATGCAAATATGATATGAAAACAATAAAAAATAAATAAACGAAACAAAAATAAAATAAAAAGCAAAAGGATAAGAGATACAAAACCGGTGGGTTGCCTCCCACTTAGCGCTTGTTTTAAATTCGACGGCCCGACTTAGCTTCTTGAAAGATTCATTCCCCATATATTAGCAATCTGAAAATTTGGGGATCCACCCATAGCACCTATTTTGCAAACACTAGCTTCACACAAATATTAGTAATATAAAACAGAAACGAAGCTATTAACCGATAAAAGCTTCCCCCACACTTATTCTTGTCCACACTTGGAAGTGCATAAAGAATATATGAGTCGGGTACTTCCACGGTGTCTTGTTCCAAAAACTGCATAGTATGAGAATCAAGTATCTCTAATGGAGGATATCGAGAAAAAAAATCATTCAACAATGTTCTCGAAGCACATACATTCAAACCAATAAGAGGTAAGGAAGAAGAATCAACATGCAAAGGGTTAGACAAACCTCTCACAATCGCTTGGATTACGGAGTCCTCTTCATCCTTGAAAAATTCAAGTGAAATATTCACCTTTTGTATATCATGGTCCTCTATCAAACCTTGCAACCATTCTTCATCCGTTTCTGCCGTAACCAGAGTCTAGACATCAACATCATCATTACAAACATTCACAAGTTCAATTGGGTCTTCCATAATATTGGTCATAACGGTTGCATTCTCAACATTCTCCTCTTCATTATACTCAAACCATGTTGCAAAATTCAGAAAAACATTAGTTTCATCATCCTCATGTACCTTTTGAATAGGTGCCTGATCATTATAAAGATCAAGAGTTGAGTCAACTACACTAATGTCATCAAATATCTCCAAAGGTTGGTACTTTTCAATACAATCATCATCGTCTTCATCTTCAAACTCACCATAATCAGAAACGTCGTCGGTTTCCCAAACTTTATCACGACGTCGTTTGAGTTCCATATGAATGGTCCTACTAATTTCATCTACAAGCTCTTCCGAGTATCCATCGTCTTCCAACTTGTATAATTTCTGTGCAAGTTTCCTGACGTTCACACGCTTACCACCATTAGCTACAATAGGTTCTCTTTCCCATGACTCTTCCCTTTGAATGGGTGAATGATCATAACTACGATCTGGAGTCGGGTAAGAAGGCATATTCCAGAAATTGGTTTGTGCGACGTTCTCTCTATTACGGTCAAGTTGGTCTAGCCTTTGTTGCATATCTTGTAATCCATGCATAATCTGCATACAACTCGAATAAATCCAATTAGAAGTAGAATAATCCCACCTAGGTTCTTGACTTACATACCCACTACAAGGTTGTTGTTGGTATGTATGAAAATCACCATAAGGTTCTCTAGGATATGCATCATAGCCAATAAATTGGCTTTGATTGCCTTCCATAGATGGTGGGAAATTGTCATAGTGTTGAGGAGGTTGAAAATCATATCCATTGCTCCAATATGCCCCTTCCATAGAATTGGTACCTGAAATAAGATTCTCAAACTATGTCGAAACCAGAAAATAAGAAAAACTAAAAACAAAACAAACAAAAATAAGAAACCAAAAACAAGTGACAACCGTTGCCTCCCCGGCAACGGCGCCAAAATTTGATCACTGTCGTATGCGTCAAAAATAATTATACTTTCTTACTACTCAAAATATAAATATAGCAAGGGCAAGAAAGGATCGATCCCACAAATAGGTCTAGGTTGTCTCGTTGTTTCGGTTTCCTATATTTAACACGGTTGATTTTCTGATTTTTATAAGGTAAAAGTAAAATAAAAGCAAACAAATCAAATAGAAAAGATATTGGTTAAGGATTCATCTTCATTCACTAACATGCTTTCAAAATAATAAGTAGAATTGATATTTAATCTCAACTTTTATCAAAAGCCCTAGAATACCTTGATCGTAAGAATATCCCGATAATTCCCTCTTGTCATCAGCAAACACATTAAAAGATGTGAGTATGAGTTCTATCTAAGAGAACAACCTAACGTGTAAAAGCACTAATCAAGTTTAATTCCCTAGATGCATTAAGTTTAATGAAATCAGGACAATCAAAGAAATTGAACGTGGAAAGCGCACTAATTCAATTTAACAAAGGTTACGATTCACATATGATCATAAGAATATATCACTACAAACTATAATCATATTTATGCTACTTGTATTCAAGGAATATCACTTTTACGTATAATAAACCCTAAACTAGAAATAGATGTGAAAACAAACTCAACCGATTCGCGACTCGATCAAACTAGCATTCAAATCATACAACTATATTAATTGTGAATCATAATCGATAAAATACGGAGACAAAACTAATTTATCATATCAAAAACCATATTATGTGAAATCCAATTATTCCATAACCAGTAATAAAACTCTATCTCATGTTCATGGAGTTCATAACAAGAAGAAAGAGAAACCCTATCATGTTCACAAACCCTAGAAACAAAATTAGAAGAAAAGATATATGATTTAGAGAAAAGTCTTCTCTTTTATAAGTTTCTCAATTTCCATAAAGGATACTCCTTCCAAAATTAGGTCTAGTCTTCTCAAAGTCCATCTCCAAGTAGTCCATTAAGCCCATGTGTGAAAACCCGTGTAGAAAATATGTCCCAAAACTCGTTGTCGGAAAACTGGGTTTTAGGCCGGAAGTTGGCCGGAATCCGGCTAGAAAAGTCGTCGCCGGTCATCTGAATTATTCGTCATCACTGGTATATTCGACGGAATATTCCGTCAGTCCACCGTTAGAGATAACAGTTGACCTAATGGTCTTCTGTTAGTCAACTTGGTCAAAGTATGAGTCACAACGAGTCAGCACCGAGTTAGAAACTGAGTTACTTTGGCTAGAGTTGTTGGAGTTGTGCAGTCATGTCCAAGATGGCCCTGCATTTTCTGTGTTTCTGCAACTTCAGTTACGGCCAAGATGGCCATATTCTGTGCTTCTGTCACTTCCCCTGCACTTAAGCTTCATCTTATTCCCAGCCATGATAGTTGTACCATGCCACTTGCACACATCAACACCACCTCTGCTGCTAACTCAGTTGCAGCATCAACCATTTAACAGCTGCATTCTCATTCCACACATTCTCCTCATTTCCATGACAGCAACTCAGATAACTACAACTCCACATCCATTGCATCCATTCTTGCACCAGCATAGTCCCCACCTGACACCACCATTGCCTCACTACAACCTCTTCTTAGCTTCATATGGCACCAGAATTGAACCCATCTCAGTCAATGCTTCACCTGCAATATTCATCTACCCTTTCTATCCATGCCATCACTGCTCAAGCTCCACCAGTTATTTCAACCAACTCAATACCTTGCACAACCCAATCTGTCTCAGTCTTGTCCACCATCAAACAACTCCCAGTTCACTAATTTATCCCTGCAACTCAACATTAGCATCATTCATACAACCTTAGCATTCATCTAGGCTTTACTCTTCACCTGCATAGCAACACCATCTTCCCTATTTCAACCAAACAACTCCAACAGCAACAGCTTCTTTCTTGGCTCCAATTTTGAGCTGCACAGCAACTCCATTTCAGTCCTTCCAATTCAAGATCAGTCACCACCTGTGCCTCTTAACCACCAACTCAGCTCCCATACTTTCCTGCACCTTCCATCTAGCACCCTCAACTGCAGTTCCATTCTTGAACTGAGTTACAAATCAACAACATCATCTCATGAAAATCCTCACTGCTCTGCTTACTGCCTCCAATATCCATTGACATCTCCTCCTAACCCTCAATTTCTTATTCCCTGTGTTTCTTCAATTCAGTTCAATTCCTCGGAATCAAACATTGACCACAAACCCTTCACAGATCGAAACCCAATCTTCATTTCCCTGTTATCAATTGATTGTAGCCACCTTAACCCTAATTTCATCATACCAACAAATCCAAAATCGACCCTTCTCATCTGTTCTTCATCCCTGTTCAATCCATCATCATACTGCATATTCTAAGACAAATTGAAATTCTTCTCAAATTATTTCTCCCTCAACTCATCTGAATCTTAATACCTCACGGCCAGCTCTTGATTTCACCCTCTCTTCTTCATCTTACATTTCTTGATTTCGACTATGTCTCGGTTTCACAAGCAGCGGTTGCTGCTTTCTCATATGCGTAAGAATGAATGAGAGGAAAATGATAGAAGATTAAAGTTGGGGTATAGGGTAGGATATGTACACCCCACAGATATTTGCACCCATTCAGAATGATAAGGGATACTTTAAATGACATCCCCTTAACCTTGCTAGGGCTGTCCTTAACATTCCTCCAAAAGAGAGTTGACCCTTATCCTTAGCTGAGCTCCAGATAGTGTTCGCCCGTGAAATAACCTTTCTTCCCTTTTTGCTCAAATTGATTGATTTCTTCTTCTTTTCCTCCGTGCGACTCCAGAGTACCTATGAAACTCAAAAACGAACATAAGATACATAATTCACACGAAAAATAGCAAAGAAAGCATAAATACTAGATATTAAATACGGTGTATTCAACACCTATCACACGGGCGTAGGAGATTCACACGAAGAACATAGACCTGATTAAAGAAACAATAAACGGTATACTCGATCTCCTCATCAAGATGACATCAGATATGAACGTTTCTTCTGTCACAGAGATCTCTACACTGGGGACTGATCCTCGCAACGATCCTCCTCAAGTCAATAATTTCACTATAAACTAGAGTCCAATGGATCAGGAAGCGGTTGCTCTAGTGGAAATATTATGCGAAATTTTATACCTCTCGAAGAACCAGCGGGCAGAGATGTTTGCTGGAATCAACCAGATAGCCCTGGACATGCATTTAACTCATTTGCGTCCAGAAGCCTCAAAAACATCAGAGATGTCTGTGAATAGTATTACATTTACAGAAGAAGATTTGATGGCGGAAGAAGGTCACAACCGGGTGATTTTATTTTGATAGTGGTAAATAAAGTTGTCGTTCACTCAGACTTATAAAGATTGATTTTAGACTTGATATATATACAAGATTGTCACAATAATATCGAGAGGTACTGGGACTCAGTAATCCACCATACACTCATTCATGCGATTCATATATTTATTCCAAACAATTATAGCTCAAATAATATTGACTCTAATTCTTTGCCAAGGTAGATTTTATAAAAGATTGACTGTAAATCACAAGCATGACGTATCAAAAATAATAAGACCAAGCATACGTCATCAAACAAAATCATAATCAATTAAGAAATGTCATAAAACGATTGATAATAGTTCAAGTAGTCATAAAGAATTAAATATAATTACCACATGCATGAAATATGGCTTCCTCCGTCATATTTCATGCATGTGGTAATTATATTTAATTCTTTATGACTACTTGAACTATTATCAATTGTTTTATGATTTTTCTTAATTGGGGTTTAGCTTCTCATATTATTCATGTGCTCAAAATAGTTTTTCATAGCTCAAATAGGTGAAAAACAAGAGAAAACTAATAAAGCAGATAGTTTGCAACGCTGTAGTGGCGTTACAAATAGCTCTTACAACGGGTGTTGAACTGTTACAGAGAAAAGATGACAAGCTTATGATATATGTGATGTATTATTGTTGAACATAGATACTTCTCTTGTGCGGTTTGAATAAGACTTCCTCTGCGACGGTTCTCGTCTGTCCAATGTTCTTCAGCTTCTCTTCTTATTCCTCTTATCTGCTGCTACTGCAGAATTTCTCTACAGCGATTTTTGTTGCAATAAACCTACCCCAAACTCCCGACCACCTTCCTTGGACTCTAAGAACCCTTTATATACACCACGGGGTCCTAAAATTGCGACTAAATTCATCTTTTTCTTCCACATAAAGTCACAGATATTTTTTTTTTATTCACACATGTCTCTTGATGTTGACATAATCGAATCCTAACAATATATTTTCCTTTTCCTGCACATATCTTCCAAGTTTACTCAAACAAACCGAAATTATCTTTCCCTTTTTAATACAAGAGAACCCCGTAACTTATCTTCCTTGTTTTAACTCCAATCAGATTATCTAGCCCATCTTTGCCGAATCCAACAACTCAGGAAACCCTGTTAAGTGTATTTAAGTCCATCCCAATAGATTTCGGTGATTGAATCTCCACAGAGCATCTCAAAAAATCCAAATAAACCCGAGAACAACTATCCTCCCCTGTTTTGCTTCACTCGATTATCTAGCCCAAGTTTTTCGATTCCATCGTGTATACCTACCCAGTTTAACTTAATCACGTTCATGTCAGCCATATCTGGCTATTGAATCTCTCCAAAAGCATCACAAATATTGAACCCTAAAATTTGTTCCGTTGCACAATTATTTCCCGCCAAAAAGATGAATTCAAATGTTGAATATGACCTGCCCCTTAACCAATAGTCGGGTGTCCTTATCAGTTGACCTGGGGTACCCCTTAGTAATTGAGGTGCCCCTTATCCAAATGAGTGGTGTCTTTAGAAATTTTCTCCCACGAGTGCAAAAACCACTTTTCGAGCCAATTAAGCCGCAAAAGCTTGTTTCTCCAAAAATACCTACAAATATATAAAAATTCAAAATAAATATAAAATCGAACACTAACAATACATATTATTGAGATCATATTAGACACAAAAATATGTCTATCACCGGTCCTACACGTTACTGCATGCATCAAGGATTCAGAGTTCAATAGGGCCCCCATCGACACGGGAGCGTCTTCGAATGTGATTACTCTTAAGACACTCAGGACTGCCAAGGTCCGCCCAAGAAAGATCGTACGGGTATGTCAATCTGAATTTATATGTAGGTCCCGTCCAATCAAAGGTGAAATTCGAAGTCAAAGAAAAGGATACGGACTACCATATGATACTGGGGAGACCATGGTTTCATGACCATAGGATCATCCCCTCGGCGTATCACCAATGCCTGAAGATTATGCTAAATAAAGAAGTTATTCTTATTCCTGCATCATTTTCTTCTTACGCACCAATATGTGGAGTGGAGTTGTTTGAACCAAGAGAAGATCCACATGAAGAATCAGACAAAGTTCGTTGCATCCCACTCCTCACATGGGCGTCAATCCAGGAGGAGGACCAACTTGCATCATTGAAGGCTAAACCCCATGATGCATCTTCACTGACAAGGCGTCCTAATTCTTCTTCATCATGTGAAGTCGCGACCCATGCTCACACTAAGAGGGAACGAACTTTTGTGGCAAGCCGTGACCAGAAAGGGAAGACCGTGTACCGACGCCGATGTTAGCAATTAGCAGGGGAGAGTGTTACCCAGTCTCTCCGCCCAACAGAATGCTACAACAATGACGGTCCACAAGAAGAACTACTAGATTCTCCATGACAACTGTAAGATGAAACCAACTCCACAACTAATGAGCTCGAAATCGTTAACATCGGGAATGTGGAATCTCCTAGGCCTATCTCTATCAGCTCAACCTTGTGTATGGACGAACGCACGGAGCTTGTGGAACTTCTCAAAGAATACCAGGATATATTCACTTGGACATATGAAGAAATGCCCAGTTTATATGAAAAATTGGTTACCCATCATCTACATGTCATACCTGGATCCAAGCCGGTCAAACAATCTCTGAGGCAATTCAGGCACAAGGTAGAAGAGCAAATCAAGACTGAGATTCAGAAGTTGCTATCTATTGGATTTATTCAACCCATTCATCATCCAACTTGGTTTTCCAATGTGGTTCCGGTAAAAAAGAAAAACGGGCAGATCAGGTGCTGCGTGGATTTCAGAGACTTGAACAGATGCTGCCCCAAAGACGATTTTCCTCTACCTAAAATCGACATGATAGTAGATGCTACCAGTGGACACGGCATGTTCTCCTTCATGGATAGCGGCTATAATGAGATAAGGATGTATGAGAAAGACGCAAGTAAGACAGCTTTTTGAAATCCTCTTGGAAATTTTTACTATACTGTAATGCCATTTGGTTTAAAGAACGCCGGTGCAACGTATCAACGCGCCATGACGGCAATCTTCCATGACATGATGCATAAGCAAGTTGAAAACTACGTGGATGATATAGTAGTCAAATCAAAAGCTCGGGTGGACCAAACAAGATTCCTACAACAAGTGTTCGAAAGATGCCGTGAATACAAATTGAAGATGAATCTTTTGAAATGCACTTTCGGCGTTTTTTCAGGAAATTTTTTGGGATTCCAGGTAACTGCCGAGGGGATCAAAGTGGACCCATCTAAAACTCAAGCTATTCTCACGATGCCGCCACCAATAACTGTGAAGGATCTCCAAAGCTTCATGGGCAAAGTGAACTACATTTGGTGTTTTATACCTGGTTTAACCCAACTCGTTGCTTCATTTACCCCCTTTCCGAAGAAAGGAAAAAGTTTCGTATGGACTGCACTACAACAAGAATAGTTTCAGAAGATTCAACGAATATTGTCATCTCCAGCCATCATACAATCTCCCATCCAAGTAAGACCGTTATATCTCTGCACTGCCTTCAGCGATACCATCGTTGGGGCTTTGCTCGCTCAAGAAGATGACGAGGGAATCGGACATCCTATATACTATTTCAGTCGAATATTGAGAGATGATGAACTCAGATATCCCAAGGCAGGAAGGGAATGTTTATCCCTAATGCATTCCATTCAGAAGTTTAGACATTACCTACTATCCAACAAGGTGGTACTTGTATCTAAATTTGATCCTGCGAAGTTTTTTCTTTCAAAACTGGCCTTGATGGGAAGGACGGCCAAGTGGCTTCTCCAAATGTCAGAGTTAGACATAACGTATGCATCACCAAGAGATATCAAAGGGAAACCAGTGGAAGATTTACTAGCAGCATTCCTCGGAGAAGGCACTACTGCATTACACGAATACCTTCCTGGAGAATTCCCATACATCTCCGTTGTCGAAGAAGAAGCATGGTTGTTATATTTTGATGGCTTTACCACCCCTAGCAATAACACTGGAGGGGCAAGCGTGGTGCAACTGTCTCCAATCGGTAAAGTCTTATCGCACTCCTTCAAGCTGGAATTTCAATGCACCAATAATTCAGCAGAGTATGAAGCCTTCCTTATAGGACTGTCATTAGCCAAGCAAGTAGGGGCCACACACCTAGAAATAAGAGGTGACTCTAAGTTTCTAGTTAATCAAATGAATGGAGTATATGCGCCGAAGGAGATAACGCTGGCCCCATACCGATCATAGGAACAAAGGCTACTAAACTACTTTGCTGATGCAACCATAACCCTTATTGATCGTAACAAAAACAGACATGCTGATTGTTTAGCCACGCTGGCATCCAAATTGCAGTTCTAAGGTTTGGAAGAAACTCTGACATTGAAGAGGAGAACGGTAGAATCAACATGGATCTCCCAATGGAAAGACACTGGAACTTGCGATTGGCGAACTCTATTAATTCAAGAGTTCAACAGCTCGCTTTCTCAAGAAAAGGTCAGTCTCAAAACCCTGCGGGACTTCTTCATGCTTCACGGCATGCTATATCATCGAAACACGGATGGTTCCCTATCAAGATATCTCGGAGATGAAGAAGCACAGTTGCGGCTTAACCGCGTTCACGATAACATTTACGGACAAACGTTGGTGGTAACGCTCTACCGTCGTCTTCAACGCTTGGGCTATTATTGGACAGTAATGGAAACTCAATCTCGTTTACTCCAAAAGTATTGATCTAATTGTCAAGTGCCGCCACATCAATTGGAGGTTTTCAACATAAGTCATGTTGGGGACTGGAGAAAATCGTATATTAGATATCTCTGCGATGGAGTAGCTCTTGCTAATCAAAAAGATGATTCCAATTATGTTGAAAGAAATTGCTTGAAGGGGAACATTATGGGAAGAGGAAATTGTTTCTCCAGATACATGAGAAATACTATTGGCCGACCATGGAGGATGATGCAGTTGCATTTTTTCAAAGTTGCAACAAATGTCAAATCCATGGAAACCTCATTCACGTACCTTCTATTCCATTACACTCGATAAGCAGTCCATGGACATTTTATAGATGGGGACTTGACATTATTGGGAAGATCAATCCGCCGTCATCAAAACAGCACGAGTACATCATAATTACAACATAATATTTTACCAAATGGGTTGAAGCCATTCCTCTACGAGGGACTACAGGAGAAGCGATTGCGACTTTCATTAAAGAGTACATCATTTGTCGGTTTGGCGTGCCTAAGCATATCATCACCGACAACGGCACACGCTTCTCCAACAAACAGGTACGAGAGTTATTTGAGGGATATGGAATTAAACAAGTCTTCTCTGCCATTTATTACCCCTAGGGAAACGGACAAGTTTAGAGTACCAACAAAACACTAATTCATATTCTCAGTCAGACAGTGCATGACAATACCAGAGAGTGGCACGAATAGCTGCCTATGGCGCTATGGGCGTATCGGACAGCACCTAGAAGCTCTATTGGAGTTTCTCTATATTCACTCATTTATGGCGGAGTCACGATCCTCCCAGCAGAAATCAAGATCCTGCCATCCAGGATTGCAGCAGCAAGTGGGGTCCACTGTAATGAAGCTGAAGCATCAAACTTCATAATCGCCGAGTTAGACACTCTAGACTCCAGAAGAGGTAAAGCAGAGGAACGTACTCAGGCGTACAGAAATAGGATCTCCAGGGCATATGACAAGATTGTAAGGACACGTGTTTTTGAAGTAGGAGATTTGGTCTTAAAGACGGCCAAGCACATTCATCAAGACATGTCTGAACCAAAGTTCTCTCCAAAATGGGAAGGTCCATATGCGATTACCAAGGCTTACGGTATCGGATACTACAAGATCATTGAGGTTGATGAAGGCAAGTTAGAAGCAGTCATCAATGGAAAATGGCTCAAGGCATATCATGCCTGATCATTGTCCCATCACTGTCTCATGACATAGAAATATAGGCATTTTTGTTTTTCATTACACATCTGGATTATCAACTTATTCATGGATACATTAATGAAAGAACTCCTTCCACCTATCAAAAACCAATGCAATTCATTTCTCAAAATGATCAAAAAAATAATAATAACGTGAACGCCATTGACAATAAGAGAGTGCATCTTAGAAGATGCCATCCAGCATATTATAGTTCCTTGAGAGCATCATTTCTAACCTAGTTTGGTATCTCTCTGTCCCATTCTTCAAGATTTGAACTGCCTGCTCCACCTTCTCTGATTCTGCGGCCAGAGCCTTCTCCTTCTCCAAGATAGATTTCGCAGCATGAACAACATTCACGAGGATACCAGCTCGATCAACCTTAATGATGTCAAGATGCTGCCGCAACCATCCTACGTTGAACTCCATGGATTCACAGGTAGATACCATGTTCTCCTACTTTTCGAGGTTTGATTCAGGAACATTGCGGATAAAGATATTTTCCATCTCAGCAATCATGGGAAGAAGGCAGTTTACTGTGGTAACCAAAGTGAATGAACAGTGTCGAACTACATTCCTGGTTGCGATATAGCCATACTTTCTTTATACTTTTATGTATAAAGGCACAAACTCTTTCTGCACTAAGAATCCACCGATAATTCGGTAACTGGAAGATAGGCATATCATGTGGATATCGAATGAAAGGCCTGCGTTGGGATATTCATAAGATGGGATACCCATATCATCATCTTCAAGGTCCGTGGGGATAGGCGTGTTTGAGCTTGAAGGAAGAGGACTGGTTAAGTCATCATCATCGATCACCTTCACATATGTTCTAGTAGGATATCTCTGCGAAAAGGGAGGTTTATTCACTTGATCATGAAGAACAAACAATTGTTCAAAAAAGTAAAAGAAAAAAATAGCGAACCAGTATGGTTTTCTTAACTCGAAGGATATGAGCAGGGGAGCCATCGCGAAGCTCGGGGATTCGTTCACACTGAAATAAAAATAACAGAAGTAAAATAAAAGGAAAAATAGCGTCATTGAAATCAAGAGATGGCTCGGAATCATACCTCAGATGCAAGTCGTGTACACTTAGCAGAAGAGCCTGGTTGGTATGAAGAAGACGATCGACTGCTGTTAGACATGATAAAAAGATGGAGTTTTTGCAAGAAACCCCTATCACGAAATGGCAAAGGGTGGTTCCAAATCCCTACATGTACATAAATGTCGAGGAAACCCTAAAAGAATACCAAATCGGATGCGACGAGGTCTGTCCGATGAATAAGGATCAAACACCGACCAAGTCGTACTTTATTTCAAACCCTAATCAAGGTCGGAAAAGCCGCTGGATATGAGTGATTTGACCAACTCCGGGATGTCTTCATCTCTACGGTAAATATTTATTTACTTTAGCTTAATCGTTCTAATATTCAAACTATCACCATCTAATTCCTACCCCGCAATAGTGCAATCATTATGTGATAGGCAGGGGACTTAATGTTGATGGTGGATTTTAGTTCAGGGCTAAAATTGTAAAACCAATATTTTTACGCGCTGTCACCCTGCAAATGGAAAAGCCGATTAAGAAGTGATGAGTACAAAAAACCTCTTCACTTTATTTATTTTAAGCAATTCAATAAATACATAAAATTCACCCAGAATGGTGCGTGCAACAGCAATCCCAAATATTTTGTGAATTTTACTAGCATTAATAATTAATGTATGTGAAAAAGCGTGGGTCTAACCACCACACCCAGTATTTCGATTAGCAATATGTATGGACAACTCCAAGTTACTTTCTAGAGAATCAACAAGACTCAATCAATATAAAATATCTCAAGGAGTTATTATCTCAATCTCTCAATTTGATCTTTACTCAAGCAAATACAACTTGCGAGTCTTTATCAAAGAGAGATAACTTGGATGGTACCAAAGACCAATTTCCAAGTATCAATCAATTTAAATCAACAACCAAAGAGGTCGGATATTATAATTGATTGAACAACGCACAACCTGTATTATTTCAATTATATAACAAAATATAATGCGGAAAAGAAATAACACAGACACCAGAATTTTGGTAACGAGGAAACCGCAAATGCAGAAAAACCCCGGGACCTAGTCCAGATTAAACATACACTGTATTAAGCCTCTACAGACACTAGCCTACTCCAAGCTAACTTCGGTCTTGCCTATCGGAGATATAAATCTCAAGCCAATTATTACAATTGTACTCATACGATAGAAACAACAAGATCATATCACACAACTACGATAAAAGTAGTATCGGTCTGGCTTCACAATCCCAATGAAGTCTTTAAGTCGTTAACCTGGTTTTAGAAGAAGAAAACCAAAGGTTAAAGGAGAATCGACTCTACCTTAGGACAACTAATATCACACAGAATGTGTGGGGATTAGGTTTCCTAGTTGCTAGAGTTCTCCCTTATATAGTCTTCAAATCAGGGTTTGCAATCAATGTTAGCTTACTAACAAAGCATTCAATATTCACCGTTAGATGAAAACCTGATTAGATTCAAGCTAATATTTATCAACCGTTAGATCGAAAACATAGCTTGTTACACACACATGTAATGCACGTTTATAAGCTTGTGTAACCGTACCCAAACTTGTACATTAGTTGGTTCAACAATAGTTAACCAAATGGTTAGCCGTATGATAACTTTCATATCAACCATGTTCTTCTTTACCATAACCAGTTCAAATGACTCAAATGAACTAGTTAGAGAGTTGTTCAATTGCAAGGAAATCTCAGGTACTACATAAGACACAATAGAAGCAAAAACGATGTGATTCACTTGAATCGTTTCATGAACTATAAAGCCAAGATTTGCAATAACATTCCTTAGTTTATTAAGATAAGTTCACAAATATCATTTTTAGACATAACCTACTCAAGTTCGCGGACTGGGTTCACGGACTTAAGTTCCCGGATGGAGTTCACAAACTCCAGCAAAAATTCTCGGGTTCGAGAACTACGCTAGTTCGCGGACTGGATTCTCGGACTTAAGTTCACGTACTACTCCGGTTTCACTTGATCAACAAAGTTCGCAAACTTCGGTTCAAGCAATAAGGACTTATACATATATGTGTTTCCACAACAATGCTTATATCCTTCAATAGTTATATTGTCTAAACTCTCATTTCAATCATTGAAATATTCTCAGAGGGCGTTATATAGTTTTATTCACAAACTATTTTTTGTCAGAACAATTTCCAAAATGATTGAAACATAACATGACTTTCATCACTAGGTAAAGATGAACTTGGCTAAAGCGAAAGATTTACCAACACATATTTCGAGAAATAGATAAGAGAGATATACTCAGCTCGAAATATCACATGTGTATAATCTTGGTCTATATAGTAATATGACTTTTGTCTCAAGATAGGATATAAAGTAGATAGACTTTTGAGTGATAGATAAGTTCAAGTCTCCACATACCTTTTAGTCGATGCAGATCCACTGGTTCCTTGAGTAGTCCTTTGTCTTGTATGATGATCGTCATGGAGTTCTTGAGCGCAACTATACTTTCTATCCTAGTCCGAGACCTTAGCTATAGTAGACTAGAAATCAAGACTTTATAGTTTTGATCACTAACATTGAAAAACATGCTTGAGATAGCAACGCGTGCGAGTTCGACCGAGCAATGCTCTAACAATCTCCCCCTTTGTCAATTTTAGTGGAAAAACTATTAATACGTATGGAATACAAAAAATATATAAATAAACTTTGTAGCTCCTATTCCACATGTCTAATATTCAACATTACTCGAAATCTTCGTCACTTCCAAGTAGTCCAATGATCCCAAAGGTTGTAAGTTTAGCATCATCGTTGTTGAAAATCCATAGCTATAACAACGAGAAAACAAGAGTTCTCAATCATTGTTATACAATGTCATAGTATCATTACGCAACGTCAAATTCCAATTGCTTCACAACTTTAACAACAATAATTTGGTGATACGTCACTCCCCCTTAGTCAATACTCCATCTCACATGGAAACCACTCCCCCTTACATAATGATCTGAAAACCATATGTATTTGTAGTGTGAACTACATATTAATTCTCTCCCTTTTTGTCAATAAAATTGGAAAAAGGTACAAGAACGGGATCTAATGAAATTTCGTAAGAGATATTTCATGACCAAACACTACACCACTTTTCGGGATTAGCAACGGCTGTGTGCAGTTGCAAAAGGGACTTGCAACAGCATCCAGTCGTTGTGAAATGTGGCGTTGCATTTTTTTTTGCAACAGCTCTTAAGCCGTTGCGAAATTATTTCGCAACGGTTTTCGGTTCAGCTAATTGTTTTTTTCTTGCCTTTTGCAACGGTTTCGCCCGTTGTGAACAGGTTTAGCAACAGCTGCCTGCTATTGCTATATTCTTGTCGCAACAGTCTCGTGCGAAATTTAAAACCAAACAAATTTAGAATGGCTAATCTTAGACGGACCCGGTTTTATTATTCTGGTTCTAAATTTAGCAACCGCTTAAAGCCGTTGCTAAATTTTTGTAAGAAAAAAAAATTTCAAGTCAACTGTCTGTTGACCTAGTCAAGGGCTCCCTGCAACATTTTCAGGCCATTATTTAGACCAAAACACTAAAAAAACACAAATTACATGCCCCTGAAGATCAAAAATGGAATACCAAAGCTAAACTCTACATATACAATAAACGAAAAGATAGTCTTCCTGAAATCATACAACATATCTATATGGACAGTTCAGTTCTTCTAGATACCTATGTTTTCATAAGCTTTCACATATCGAAATTAGACAATGTAAGCTCAAATCTTGTAGATACCTATGTTTTAGATTACTTTCATCATTTATAAATTTAACATTGCAAGCTAGTATTTCCTTACTTGTTCTCATTGACATCATCCTCATTCACCATATGAACAATCTTAGACTAATTCCCCACTAACTTTACCACTTTCCATCTTTGCTCATTTTCATTTGTCGCTACACCATGAGCACTGCAAATACATAACTCTACTGGTCAGACTTAGGTTTTAAGCTTTCAACAACGATTGTTCGCAAGAACTTAAAAACAATATAACCTAAGGTGTCCTCATACGCCCACTTAACTTTGATAGATTGCCCAGACCTGTATATGAACAGAGTTAGATGTATGACTTAGGAACGAGAAAGGCAATCAAAAGCAGAAGGATTCTACTCACAAATGTCTCCCATTGTGAGTTATAATAGTGAAGGCAACACATCTACAATCGAAGTAGTCAACAATACCATAGGATAACTGGAAACATCAACATTAAAACAAATGGTAAGCACAAACCAATACAAAACCAAAAAACGGTAGCGAACCCTTTGAAAAAAATATACCCAGCCAAAAAATACAATTGTCCACCCTAATCTGACCAAGAATCATACCTTTTAGAGGCAATCCACACACTAAAAAACAAGCTACCATGGCAGATAAGAAAATTCATGAACCACTTAACAACCTATTACTGCAGATCCAACTTTCAATAATTCAACTACGAACTATCTATTGGGATGCTCTGACTTGGCAAAAATATGACTCTCCTGCAAATAAAGTGTATCTGAAGCGAGATTCTTCTAAGAGTTTGTTGTTACTTGTAAGAGAGTCATGCTGCCACCACCACATGTATCCAAACAACTAACCCTAACAGAATTAATTAGTTACTTGCTCATGTATTTAATAATTAGTGAAGTTCACACCAATTCAAAGAAGTGAAACAACACAGATATAAGTACTTTAAACAATGGCCTAAGCAAGCAGCTAAGATGCATCCGTTTTCAGCCTAACCAGATAGAAATTTAAAACTTGCTTCAACCTCTAAATAGGAATCCAAATGAAAATACCCTGAAATATTATATACTCAGATTAACACAAATCACTGGTACATTATACAAGAGTGCATACAATGATTTACGAACAGACTTGAATTGCAACAAATATTTCAAAGGTAACCTTACCAAAATCTTAAAGATTATATCTTCTAGAATGCAAGTAGTAATGCAGTGAGTTGATTTCGCCATCAATTGAGTGACAATAAAATGAAATGTTGTCATTCAAACACACAGATCATTCAAAATTGCTTTCCTGGAAGCTAACAACAATTATACCTAAACATGAACAAAAAAATTGAAGTAAATGCAGTAACTTTGAAACACAATAATAAACCAAGACAAACTAAAAAAAATTCAGATTATGATTGCAGATCTTCGGGATGACGAAGTACCATTCTCCAGTAGCAGGATTTGCATAAAGGTCATTATTAACTACTCTCATCGTCTCTCATTTCCAATGTCAGTTGAACCTAACCAAACAAAAGAAACAGGACATATAAACACTTCTACACAACTTAAATTGAATCACTAATAAATGCAGATGGAATGTTGATTATAAATAAACTTGAATAGGAAACGTCCTTACATGCATCAACTACCCTTACATATATTTTTCATTGATGATGTCATGGTTTCACGATGATTAAAATATGTGAACTTTTTTCACCAAGAGATTCAGCAAGTTCTCCATTGCAATAAAACCAAATAAATTAAACCTTAAAGTAGAGTTGTTGTATGGGTTTTAGTGAAAATAGATTTGTTTGAAATACTAAAGGAACAAATAAATAGAAAAATAACTTACAAAAATGTTGAATCCCCTCTCAAGTATGTTCTGTTAAAAGATAAAATGCAACACAGATAACAACTCATATTCGGCCTTCCTAAACTTACACATCAAGGTAATTGTATACCACAGCGATAAACTAGTTTCAAGATGACGGTAATTGTCCTCACAAACAAGCATAACATGATTCAAGATTTCTTAATACATCCGATCCTGTAAAAACGTATTTGTAAATCTAGATTGAAGAAAACAAACAAACAAACCTAGTAGTTCACTAAATATTCCTTGGGTTTCTCTATATCAATCCCACTTCAATCTCTCAAAAAAGAAGTAACGCAGCTGAAACATATAAAAGACTCCAGTCATATAGAAGATCTAAAAATAATAAAACACTCGGACAATTGATACTCATAGTAACTCCAGTTAATTCCTTACCATCCCATATACAAATTGGAGGTCATTCTCTTGCACTAGTATGAATAGCATAAAACTGCAACAAAGGCAAAACATGGTTATCATCTCCACTGAGTATATAAAATTATAGACTACCAAGCTCAATCACATGCCATTTTGATATAATTCTCCTAGCATTGGTGGTCTTCGTGGCAAAACAGATGCGAGTAGAAGGATGTTTTATTCCCAAGAATCTGTGTACAATATGAAAAGATTAGAAACAAAAATGAATGAAGATAGTAAGTACACAGTGTAAATGAAAACTGTATATACCTAATTGTATCTACAATTTTGAGCAAAAAGCTAAAAACATTTCGACACCAATGACTTCCTGCAGAAAAAAAAAATATACACAAAGTTAAGGTATGTATACAAATAAAGATGAAGTATGAAAGAAAAAATATACACAAGTTAAGATTTAGGATGATGGATTCCAAATGTAGTCTGTCTAGATAAATTTAGTATCATCAGACGATATTTGGTATGGGATTCTACTAATTCATCTTGATGGACACATTACATCTAAGAGCACTCTATGAGACACATAGGTTCCTTGACTGAACGGATGAATCATCACTAGGTACCGTACTCTTTACAGGTGAGTTTCAAGAGAAAGTACATGATAAATTACACAGGATCAAGTGATAAACGTTGTACGATTTTTGGGAATGATTTTTGTGCTTCTACCCTGAAACATGATACCTGGATCACTTTCGTTGTTCCTATTGCTACTGGATGTGGGTAGAGTCTAATTTGTATCTCATTTGGGTATATACATATATATATATATATATATATATAAGAACGAGGAAAAGAAGTTTATACCTGATTTGCTCATTAATTGAGCCACACAAAGCACTGGCAATAGCCCATGCATCTTCCTTCTTGGTCTCAAACTCTGCATGTCGGATAAGATGCAATACAAGTCCAATGATATTAGCTTCAATAACATCCTGTTACATATACATATGTCAATTTAAGTTTCATGATACTAAATGTATATACTGATTCTAAATGTATAAATGTACATATTATATACACATGAATATTTAATCTCGAATTTAACATGCTAATTGCGGAACATTTTCAAAAAACAAATTAGTGTTATATATATGACGGATATATCTTGAAAATACCAAACGGGTTAAACCAGATACAAGAATAACACAGTGACTTTACTTGTATCTGATCAACATTTCCGGCAGTGATATTTGAGATGTCCCAACAGGTTTCTCTCAGAAGTTATACACATAACACAAGTAACAGATCAGTTCAGATTTACTACTGGTCAATGACAAGGTATTCACCTATATCAATAATTGGCTTGCAGAGCCTAACGATGGTGATGCATCATTGTTACCGCCTGAGCACTTTGCTACTTCCCATCTTGCTCATTTGCATTTGTATCTCATAGGCTAGTAAGTTGGTTCGCTACACCACAAGCACTGCAAATACACAACTCCACTGGTCAGAGATTCAGTTTAATCTTTCAGCAATGATTGTTTGCAAGAAACTTAGTAAATCAAAGAAATGTAAAATGAAATAGATTAATCTCACCAGTAAAATCAGTGAAAGCAACCTAGTCTTCCTTACCATTTAAATCGTTGCATGGGACGACGGACTAACCGAAATAGGCTCTGGGGAAATATAAACTGAAGGTCATTCGCAGAGTGTTAATGAATTGCTATTTACAACTTTTGGACTCCAGTCGAGTCCACGATCATTAACAGTGACTGCACCTTGAGCTTCCTGAAATAAAGAAAAATATCGAATGTAGCACCTATAAAAAAAACCAACAACAAACATTCACATAATGAAAACCATCATAAAAACATTACTCCGCAGATCAAGAAAATTACTTTGATATCTTAATCTGAAACACCATCATCCAAATAAGATACAAATTTTTTGTTACTCCAAGCATCCACTAGCAGTAGCAGCATACATATCATATACATCCCTTCGGCCTGCATTTCCAACAAAAATCATCAATTCGAACTACATAAGTAGGACCCAATACACTATTATGTTTACAGAGCAAAGTTGATGATACATAGGCATGCATAATATTTTTTAGAAAATTAAATAAACCCATCATACTCAAGACTAGTGATTCAGGAATTACATTGAGCATTTTGAATGCACAGGATGGTGATGTTGATTGCAACGTACCTGGTGGTACTCTTATATAGCTTTCCATTTCCCTACAAATTAAACATAAGAATACACATTCATTTATTACCACTAGCAGTAAACTCTCGGCTCAAACAAACCTTAATAGTAACAGTTGAACAAAGCTACATCTTCAAAACTCAGTCAGTCGCTCAAACCAACATCACCAAATCCAGCTTCAGTAGCAGCACCAGACTCCTATCTTCCACGTACTAACCAGTGTGGCCCATATTATCATATCCATCACAGCCTATAATCCACACCAACATTACAGCTACAACTACTCCACTCTGCTTAGCCATTACACCACCACCTGTAGCTCACACCAAATAAAAACTGAACTTGTACCCAATCTTCTTTCCAACACTCTCTAGTTCAATTCAAAACTTCATAATAACCTACTCATCATCTCAACCACCACATTGACTCATCTCCATAGCAGCACCATAATCAGTTCCATTACCAACATCGCAGATGCAACTCAATCGAGCTCAACCTCCCTTGAACTCAAAAACAATAACCAATACCTTCTCCATCTCTTCCAACATGAACTACATCGGCTTACCATTAAACCCATCTCCAATACTCCTTTCCCCGACTTTCTGTTACTCGGCATTAACCATATCTTATTATCTATTTCATCCCGAAAATCACTCAAATCAGCTTCCTGTCAAATTTAATCTCATTGAAACAAAAAAAAAGATCCTTAGAAACCCACAAACCCTATAAACCAGTGAACAAAAAAATCTATCAAATCCCTAGATCTGTATTCATAAATAAATTTAAAATCATGAATCAAACTAAACAACCTCATATGAACTATGCAAAAAAAGTTTCACCCATTCATAATTTTTGACCATCAATCATGAATACAAAAACAAATTAGATAAATCTGATGAAAAAAAAATCAAAACCAAAATAAATCTGCTAGTTACCTCTGTTGGTAGATGTAGAAAGATAGAAAGGATGATTTTAAGTCGACCAGTTGACCAACGAAGATGATAATGATGATAAATAAGAAGAGAGTAAAGAATCGCAGGAGTATGAGTACGGGGAGGAGGAGGATCTGGAGAAGGAGAAGGAAGAGGAGGGAGTTGTTTCTGGAATGGAATAGAAAGAGTGAATGGGATAGAAAGATAAAAACTAGGGTTATAAGGTATTACCTTGCACACGGTTGGTTTGCACACCTGCAATTCTGGTGTTACCTTGTACACGGTTGGGCAGCACATGTGGTTTTCTCAGCCGTTGTGAATTTCAACAGAGCCAAAAAATTCGCAACTGCTGCCCGCAGTTACAAATTTCGCAACTGCAGCAAGATGTTGCGAATTTTACAGCCATTGCAAAATCAGTTGTGAATTTGCAACTGCGTAAGAGCTGTTGCAAAACTTTGTTACTAATCTAGAAAAATGGTGTAGTGAAAGGTAAATGTATATCATCTTGTTTAGATGCAATCATAAAGCCTAAGCTAAATGCATTCATCAAGGAGTTCATAAAGATACAAAATAACCCCTACAATATTCCACTGCCGCACTCCTCGCAAAGATTTGGCAATTAACCACAAGTTCAAAAGAACTCTCCCCCATAAAATGTCATTCCCAAGGGAACAACAAGAGCGGCCTTAATTTCAAAAGAAAAGAAGGATTTCTTTGGACTCAACAAAAATCATACAAGTATGAATTTGGAATCCAAAAACAATATTCAATCAAATTAACCGTTAGCGAACCATGATTAATTTGACTAAATATTCTCAACACAAGTAAACTTATGGAGACTTAATAACTCGATTAGATTAATCACAAGAGAACCCATAATTAATCTAACCGTAATACACAATAAAACTATTCACAAAAGTAATCAATTTAATCGTTTATACTCACATAAGAAAATCTATGGAGCGATGACTAAGTTAACCATAAAAACAACCAACCCAGTCGAAAATGCTCAAATATAAGACAAACGTACGGAGTCATAACTAAATAATCACAAAAGATGATTAATTTAGTTTAATATACTCGACGTAAAGTACCCTACGGAACACAACTAAGATAATCACAAGAATAATCAACTTAGTTGTCTAGTGCTCGACATAACACAAAATACGGAGTCTCACAGTAATACGCAAAATATGGATCAGGGAAGATCAATTACTGCGGAATACACAAGGATTCATTCTATGTTTCCATCACCATTTGCACAATGACACACAATAGACATAATCCTTGAATCACAAAATATTTTAACCTATCTTACATCAATAATTGACAATATAGGCTTAACTTTTGTGTTTGTCAAAAATCTATTCATTCTTTTATCAATACTTGCATATCAATTCATGAACGACTTTACTTTTGACAAAATATGGGACAATCAAGTTCACGGACGTAAACACACATATCCCATAACAATATTGCAATATATAAAACCATAAAGATTAATACTGCAAAAATCATCTTCCAAACAAGTTTAGAATTTAAACCAATAAATTAAAAACAAGAAGATGAAAACTTTGGACATAGCTATGTGTAATCACAATAATGGCTATTCCAAACACTAGTTATTCTTCTAAACAAAATAATAAAAATAGAAGATATACTAGGCAACAAGACCTTTGAAGAATTCGTTATCATCCCCGAACTCCTTGTCGTCAACAGCCGTTGGAACATAAGGTTCATTAAGGTAGGAGTTCATATCAATAAACCTTCTGGGTTGTTGTTATTGAACCAGGTCCTTCTGAATCTCATGAGTCTTATACACAAAAGCCTTTATTTGTTGAATCTCCTTTCGAAGCTCCTTTCGAAGCTCCTTCAACACTTCAAGAACATCAGAAAACTTATGAGAATTTGAAGGAACAGCTCTTTGCTTCCTCACATTCCTCCTTTTTCTTTTCAATGTTGGATGCAATGGAGATTTTTATTTTTCCTTTATGATTGATGGCTTAACAATCATATTACCGTCCTTTCCATCATAAGACATCATACTTGGAGTTTCCATGAACGTATGGGTTTGTGAGAGGAAATCACAATTAACTCAACAAGTAGTCTTGAGATAAAAAGAGGTTTTAGAGAAGGAAAAGGAATGCAGGGTTCGAAACCTTAAAACAGGTTCGCAAACGACCAACTTTTAGCCCTATGAAGAGTAGAATTGTCGAAAGTACCCTTTCTTTATAATAGACAAGAAAACTAAGGGAAAAAAAAACTTTTCTTAAAGCCTGTGAGATAAAGAATCATTGTATCTTTTGATCATGTACATGAGACAAGATTTCAAAGACAACACAATCAAGTTGCGTTGTGGTGAACAACAATTTTTCCACCATTTTCCTCTTGAGAGGAATCCACAGATCTTTCTCTATCAAGACAATTTGTCCATATTTTCTTTTCTAATGGTCGTAGTTTATCCTTGGAAACTAACTTCTTAGACGAAGATAAAATCTTACATACCTCAGCGGTCTTCTGAGCAAGTTTAAGCTTTCTTGCTAAATGATTTGCTCTTTATTGAAGTTTTTTGACGTGCCTTTGTTAGTGTTTAAATTTATAACACTTTGACAGTTCATGACCCTTTAATGAACAATATGAGCACGTCAATCTTGGATAAAAATCAGGCTTCTGAGATGTGCAAGCAGCTAAGCACATAGTGGAACCTGAAACATTATAAACAGAGTTTCCAAAGAATGGGTCAACTTTTTCTTCCAGACTAGTTGGATTATCTTCTGAAAGAATTTCAAGATTGATGTATGTATTGATACAATTATCAAAATTAATATTTTCACAAAGAAGTGCAACACTTTCTTTCTCGTCTTCATTAGAGTCATAATTGTCAGACATTTCATCAAGAGTTGCAGCAAGACCTTTTTTCCTAGTGTATTTTCTCCGATTTGGACACTCTTTTGCAAAATGACCAAATCTCTTACACTTAAAGCAATGAGGCATATCCTCATCATCAGTTTCACCAATATCCCTATTTTTAGGAGGAACATGATTATGAGGTTTGACTGATGCCTTAGGCTTATCTCTGGAGAACCATTTACTTCTCTTCAACAGAAGATCCCTAAAATCTCTTGTGATCATCAAGACTGATTTGTCAAGATCTTCATCTGATGAATCTGTATACTTTTTTACTTTTATCAAGTAATTTAGTGTCCTTTAATGCTTTGAACGCAACATCCTTAGATTTGGAAGAATGTTCATGATCAAAGATCTTAAGCTTTCCAACCAGCGTATTTCTAGAGAGAGTATCAAGGTTATTTCCCTCAACGATGGCATGCTTCTTAGCATCGTATATAGATGGCAGCGATCTAAGAATTTTCATCACAATGTCCTTTTCAGGAATAGTCTTACCCAATGCAAAAGATGCATTAACAATTTCAGATACTTTGTGATTAAACTCATCAAATGTTTATTCATCTTCCATACGAAGGTTTTCCCAATCGGAATTAAGGTTTTAAAGCCTAGCTTCCTTCTCACTGGTATTACCTTCATATACGGTTGCTAAGATATCCCAATGTTCTTGCGACTTAGTGCAATTATACACATGGTGTTGATGATTTTGGGTAATGCCATGTATGATCGCATTCAAACCGTCAGAATTTTGCTTTGCAACAAGTATCTCGGCAGGGTGTATTCACTAATATCTTTGGGAATATTTATTTTTTCAACTGCCACAACGGGAGGATCATAGCCATTTCAATCGCGCGATTGAAGAAAAGCTCGCATAACAATTTTCCATCATAAGTAATTAGTGCCATCGAAGACTGGTGGTACGTTAATAGAGATAACACCTTTGTCCATAGAGTCAGATCGCTACAAACACAGATTTGTAAGGTCTTTGAACGTGTTTCCCTACTCTGATACTAATTGAAAAAGCAGGGACTAACAACCATACCCAATATTTCGATTAACAATATGTATGGACAACTCCGAGTTACTTTCTAGAGAATCAACAAGACTCAATCAATAAAAAATATCTCAAGGAGTTATTATCTCAATCTCTCAATTTGATCTTTACTCAAGAAAATACAATCTGCGAGTCTTTATCAAAGAGAGATAACTTGGATGGTACCAAAGACTAATATCCAAGTTTCAATCAATTTAAATCAACAACCAAAGAGATCGGATATTCTAATTGATTGAAAAACGCACAACCTGTATTATTTCAATTATATAACAAAATATAATGCGGAAAAGAAATAACACAGACACCAGAATTTTGTTAACGAGGAGCGCTCAAATGCAGAAAAATCACGGGACCTAGTCCATATTAAACATACATTGTATTAAGCCGCTACAGACACTAGCCTACTCCAAGCTAACTTCGGTCTGGACTGTAGTTGAAACCTAATCAATCTCACACTGATCCAAGGTACAGTTATGCTCCTACATCTCTGATCCCAGCAGGATACTATGTACTTGATTCCCTTAGCTGATCTCACCCACAACCAAGAGTTGCTATGACCCAAAGTCAAAGACTTCAATAAATAAATTTGTATCACACATAAAAGTCTACAGTAATAGATAATTTCGTCTCCCACGAATAAAACTACAAGTTTTGTTCCATCTTTTGATAAATCAAGGTGAACAGGAACCAATTGATAAAACCAGACTTATATTCCCGATGAACAGCTCAGTTTTATCAAATCACCTCACAATAGTCTTAATCAATTCAGCGAAAAAAGATATTGTGGAATCACAAATGATGAGACGAAGTGTTTGTGACTACTTTTATATCTTGCATATCGGAGATAAAAATCTCAAGCCAATTATTACAATTGTACTCGTACGATAGAAATATCAAGATCATATCACACAACTACGATAAAAGTAGTATCGATCTGGCTTCACAATCCCAATGAAGTCTTTAAGTCGTTAACCTGGTTTTAGAAGAAGAAAACCAAAGTTTAAAAGAGAATCGACTCTAGCTTAGAATAATTAGTATCACACAGAATGTGTGGGGATTAGGTTTCCCAGTTGCTAGAGTTCTCCCTTATATAGTCTTCAAGTCAGGGTTTGCAATCAATGTTAGCTTACTAACAAAGCATTAAATATTCACCGTTAAATGAAAACCTAATTAGATTCAAGATTATATTTATCAACTGTTAGATCGAAAACATAGCTTGTTACACACACATGTAATGCACGTTTCTAGGCTTGTGTAACTGTACCCAAAATTGTACATTAGTTGGTTCAACATTAGTTAACCAAATGGTTATCCATATGATAACTTTCATATCAACCATATTCTTCTTTACCATAACCAGTTCAAATGACTCAAATGAACTAGTTAGTGAATTGTTTAATTGCAAGGAAATCTCATGTACTACACAAGACATAATCGAAGAAAAAACGATGTGATTCACTCGAATCGTTTCATGAACTATAAAGCCACGGTTTTCAATAGCATTCCTTAGTTTATTAAGATAAGTTCACAAACATCGTTTTTAGACATAACCTACTCAAGTTCGCGGACTTAAGTTCACGGACGGAGTTCACAAACTCCAGCAGAAATTCTCGGGTTCGAGAACTACGCCATTTCGCGGACTGAAGTTCGTGTACTACTCCTGTTTCATTGATCAACAAAGTTCGCAAACTTCGGTTCAAACAATAAGGACTTATACATATATGTGTTTCCACAACAATGCTTTTATCCTCCAATGGTTATATTGTCTAAATTCTCATTTCAATCATTGAAACATTCTCAGAGGGCGTTATATACTTTTTATTCACAAACTATTTTTCATCATAGAAATTTCCAAAATGATTGAAACATAACATGACTTTCGTCACTAAGTAAAGATGAACTTGGCTAAAGCGAAAGCTTTGCCAACACATATTTCGAGAAATAGATAAGCGAGATATACTCAGCTCGAAATATCACATGTGTATAATCTTAGTCTATATAGTAATATGACTTTTGTCTCAAGATAGGATATAGAGTATATTGACTTTTGAGTGATAGATAAGTTCAAGTATCCACATACCTTTTAGTCGATGAAGATCCACTGGTTCCTTGAGTAGTCCTTCATCTTGTATGATGATCTCCATGGAGTTCTTGAGCTCAACTATACTTTCTATCCTAGTCTGAGACCTTAGCTATAGTAGACTAGAAATCAAGACTTTATAATTTTGATCACTAAAATTGACAAACATGTTTGAGATAGCAATGCATGCGAGTTCGACCGAGCAATGCTCTAACAACATGATTTGCCTAGTATTTTCCGTGCTGTGTTCTCAGCCGAACTCTCATTATTGACATGACATGACGACTGAGTGTTCACTCTCAGCAGAGTAGCATGAATCTCCGTGTCAATATTGAGACATGCATGAAGTACTCACACAAACTACATCACTATGTGACAGATAGAGTCTCGCATCGGCACGCTTTGGTTAGCCCGATCGATCATACTTAATTTCCTTAGGGGAAATCTAGACTATCCATATCATTATTAGAAATGATCGCGGCCACATAGTTGGCCTCATAATTTAACAAGTCTAGCCAAACCCTGGAAAGAATAGGCAATTGTCTTGATGAACATCGGCGGGCCCACTTATGCCCTAGCCGGTGGAACATCACACGCACCTCACCAGCGCCGTCAAACGCCTTCCCGGAGTAAGGTGGCCGCGCTGCTTGGAGAAGCTCGAACGAGCACAGACTGTCCGGGGAAGTCTTAAAACTATCGCAACCGTCCAACTTTTCCAGCCTAGTTGGACGGATAAGATCATCCCATGAGTGATCCGGGAAGCACCAAAACATACGTTGGCGGGATCACTTTTCCCCTACCCGATAGGCTTTCTCACGGAAAAACCATAAAGCAGCGGAACATGTGCTCAAAACATAGTTGGCATGATGCTTCAAAGGGTCTCGGAAGATCCACTATTGTCTTAAATCGATCACAACCATCCAACTTAGCCAGCATAATTGGATGGATTAGATCGCGCCTAGGACTATTAGTAAGGTGCACATATGTTCACCGTCAGCCCAATGTGGGCCCCACACGATCGGCCTCCCCAAAGAAGAAGCACATCTTTCCAATTTGTTTGGCCCAAGTTGCATGTACGTGATTATTTCAAAACCCTAATTAGGGTTTACAACAATGTACATTTTTCGTAGTTCGATCACGTCCATCCATCTTCACCAGCCTAAACGAAGGGAATATATATATACTTAAAAGGTATCGAGGACATTAACGTGATCACTTTGGGCCTACCTATGCGTGTGACCGGCCGACCAATGTAGGCCATGGCCTGGTGCCTCGAAACGCACGCCTAAAGGTGGCATGTCACTCGGCCTCTAAATACTTTGCGGCAACGGATTCCTATCGCAAATCGATCACGACCACTCATCTTTGCCGGACAAGTTGAGTGGCCCATATCGCACCTTCATGAGACAAAGCGGTATGGACATGTACACTGGCAGGCAGTCTACACGCATGCCCGGTCGGTCCCACCAAAAATAATGCCCATGCTTGAATTCGGTCAAGTCAAAGAGTGATTCTTGCGCACCTCTTAAAAACCCCAAAATTCCATCAACGGTCGCAAATATGTGGCGTATATCATCTCATCCATCCAAATTTACCAGCTTGGTCGGATAACCTAGGTTAAGGGTTAAGCGGCCAATAAATCACCTTGATGATCATCGTCTGTCACTCTACCACATGGAGTGATCGACCACGGGATGGCATGTCCATGCAGCCTCCAAACGATCACTTGAAGATGGTTGGACATGATGCTATTTTAAGATGCTTAATCAGCGACTTATTAGGTTAAGCTTTAAAACAGCGATACTTCATACGTATTGATTATTTTCGATGCATTACATGCATCGAGTATACATGATATTTCATGAATATCAATTTCTTAAATAACTTAGTTATTTAACTTAGCACCGTATGTTATTTCCTGCGGTAGGTCCCATGATCCGCTCATTCGAGACATCAAGCATGTTACAAACTGGAGGATACTTACTGGGGTATTGGTCTGGCGATTTACAGCGTGCAATGCGCCATTACAAAAATGTGTCAGGAAAAGGTGGATGGTTAACAGTGATGAGAGAAGTGGGCAAAGGTGTGATCGTGTAACAATTACCACTCATACATGACCCCACTACTCCATCACTTCACCTCCTCCACTTCCTATGAGATAAGGGTTGCGCTCAATGACTTGTATAAATAGGTCCTTCACCTATTTCCAAACAACATAGAAAAAACCAAATGTTGTCACGTATCCAGAAAACACTCAAAACTGATAGCTTACATTGTGCAAGCCAGTTCAACATTCTGATACAAGTCATAAACATCCAACACCTTCATAATCTCAACACCTTCTTCGCTTCCCTCCCTAAGATCAACCCCATCTTCTTCACTTTGTGACCGAAGCAAGTCTGGAATGGACATTTCTTGGTTTATGCCAGAATTGTATATATTGATCTCTCGAATCAAAAGCATTAACGTGCAATACATTTGTTTGGGGTTTAGATTCGTTTCTCATCCACACACACCCAAATTTACCAAAAACCGCAGAAACAGTTTTCACCCATAAACAAGACCAAGGATTTTTGGACACCAAAGAATTTACAAAACCGAAAATATTCTCAAGATATGCAATGAATAGCAAAATTCGGTTTTCCTAATTCCAATATAAATGCTTGTCCAAAATTTCTGAAATCTCCAATTATTAAATGCACATTACTAACTTTTATTCTCTAGAGATATACATTTAATTGCTGGTAATTAAAGCATATAAAACCAAAAACCTTAATTAAAAGATTCTCAATTTATTTCAGCACATGATCTACTTAAGTACTAAGGAATATCTTTGAATAATAAATGATAAGAGTTATTCTACGCGTCCAAAGTATGTTTACATCTTTTCACTGTAAATTCTTATTCATATTTACATGGATTTACATTCTTGGAATCGGTTATACCACACTTCCAAACAAATTTAGAATTGGTTCACCTGTATTCCAATATCACTATGCGATTGCTCATATCAAATCACATACATGGGTTCAATCGGTTCTACCAATCATTAGGATCAGTTATACCTTAATATGAAAATACTTGTGATCGGTCACACAAGTTATCAGGACCGGTTACATCAGTTACCAGGATCGGTTACATCAATTACCATGACCGGTTACCATATACTCATGGTATTTCTTGTGACCGGTCACACCAGTTACTAGGATCGGCTACACCAGTTACCAGGATCGTTTACACTAATTACCAGGACCGGTTACCAATTACAAGGTTCGATTATACACACTCTGTGATCGGTCACACCAATTACAAATATCGATCATACCATCTCATGGTGATTACTTAGGATCGGTTACACCAATTAATAAATACTAGTCATACCAAATCATAAGTCAGGCATTGTGATTAGTTATACCAAGATACATAATAAAGTTACGATCAGTTCTACCATCTCACACATATTGGTAATCCAAATATTTGCAATGAATAGCCGTATCAATAATCCTAACGATTTCCCTTTCGATTCATAAAACAAGTTTATGAATGAACTTGTTTTAAACAAATGTAAAACATTTTTCCTAGGATGAAATCTTCACCATAACCCATTCACATAATCATAACAGTATATACAAGATTATGTCGATGTCATATCTATGAAGTTCAAAAGTTAAGTGTTATACTTTGTAGTATAATTCCCTAATAATACGATCATACAAATATGACCATGTCACATCACTAGAGTATTATACAATATGTACAGTATATACAGCTTTGCAGTTATGTTTTCAATATAGAAAGACTTGAAAGATACGTTAGGAATGAAACAGTTCAATTCAACATTAATAGCCTCAAGAGGAAGGATAATGTTGTCGTTGTATTTTGCTTCTTCTTCACTTTCTTCAGGTCTTCGGAGTAATACTTCTATGTCTCAACATTCTTATACTTTCTAGTCTAACCTAAACAAAGTTGACTCTAGTATACAATCAAGTGACTTTAGATGAGTTTTAACACACTAAAATATGACAACCAAACTTGACATACCAAGCTTGGTGGGTTCAACCGAGCAATTATCTAGCATATTCCCTTAGATGACGTCTTTTACAGCCTAAGAGTTGCTTTAGCCAAAGTGAAGACTTTTGATACCAATCTTCCTCTAATAGATAAGCCTATTTTATTTTTGTTTTAGATCAAAGATCAAGGTGTGGATATTTGTTTGCAAAAGACAAGCTAGCAAAAATTAACAAATCCGAAACTTACGACTCTCGAAGAGCATCCTAGATTCTTAACGACCTCTCAAAAACAATCGTCGAAAGATCAACTAAGATCTGTCTTTAGATATCTATCTTGAGGAATCACAAAGTCTGAGACGAAGAGAACTTTGTGATTAATATCTATCATTCCTAAAAGAGATTACAAAAACCTTGATAACAAAAAGAAAGATCAGGATTCACGAAATATCAAGGTAAAGGTAGTCGGAACTGGCTTCACAAATCCCCAAGCGAAGTATTTTTAGCCATAGACCTGAAAGGTTAATAGAGGCGACTCTAGAATCAACTAGGACACAAAATGTCAAGGAATAATTTTCCTAGTTGACATAGATGCTCTATTTATTATTTTCAAAGACCTGAGTTAGCTTAGAATTCAAGTTAAGATAACTTTAAAATCAATCAAACAAGATAGGTCTTCAAACTACAAAAGAAGACTATACATATAGGTTCGGTTACTGAACCGTGTATATTGTTCGGTTTGGCAAGTTAGCTAAAGAACTAAAAGCTATTTGATGTTCCTTTAAACATAAGAAATTAATCATGATTCAAACACATAAGTGTTAAAGTGATCAATGAAGTGTTAGAAGTATTTAAGAGAGTTCTAGCAATGTTAAAAATATTAAAATAATAAGTCTTTGAGATTCTGCTAAACATTGTCGGGACAGTTGGTACAATGGTTCACCAACCGTGAAAGGCTTGTTCATGAGTCAGGGTGCTACGGTTCGTGAACTGGTTCGCCAACCCTATTAGACTACCGAACTCAATTAACCTCGGTTCATGAACCGGGTTCGCCAACTTCTAGCCAATTAATCCAACTTATAAAATCAGTTCACCACGGTTCGCTAACCATATTTCGATATTTTTCACAAGACAAGCTTGATTCGAAACATCTTTTTTGTGAATCTACTATAAGTCATACGACATAGTCTCAATAGATTGAATAATGGTATAATGAGTAAAGTAGAATGGTTAAGTCTTCACATACCTAGGGCTACACATGGGCCGATATGGGTTTCCCCAGACCCTGGTACTTGTACCTCGTAATGGCCGGTTCCATGTTCTGGTACCTGTACCTGTCCCGGTGTTGTACCTGTACCGATGATACTCATATGGTTTGTAGGACCAGAATATCGCTACAACGGTATTTATGCAACATTAACGAAACTTCTGCGAGTGTCACCGCAAACTCTTTAATAACATTTCACGAGCGTCACAAAGTATTTTAAAGAAGGACGTAAAAGCTGACGATGGAAGAAAATATGGGAAAAGCATGTTTGTCCCGCGATGGTTACAAAGCTTGCGAGAATGATCATCGTAACTATTGCGATACAATCGCAGATTAAATCTGAAATAAGAGGAAAACTTAGCTGTCATCCATTATGTAACTACCCTATAAATAGAGACCCAATATGTCCAGAAAATGATGATGTATTTTTGAGAGTTAAGAAAGTCTTGAGGAGAGAGAAACTTCAAGAGAATAGTTGTAATCTTGAATTCTTCCATGTCTGTAAACATTTCTGAGAACAAAATAATAAAGTGTCGTTTTTAATCTTCAATTGTGAGTTGATTATAGCATGATCTTAACAAGGGTGTAGTGTGGGAAATCCTGCAACTACATTTTGGTGCCTGAAACAGGGAATGAATTAGCAAAATCATAGAAAAGGGTGAAGAAGAAGATAAGAATTGTTCAAGATTAAGAAAATCATAAAACAAATCAGTGAGATATTTGAAGGAAGGATGATTAGAATCAAAGAGGATTATAGAAAATTGGAGTGTGGTATGGTAACAAGAACAATGATTGATAGATTTCATGAAAATATTAAGGGGAAGATACACAAACGGGATTTTGAAGGAAGGAAAATTATGACGATGGAAAAAATATCACCATTGAAAGATTGGGAAAAGCCGGAGATCACATTTACAGCAGCAGAAATACCAGAAGAAAATCTAAGTCATACATCTCCATTGGTAATCACAATATCCATTATACCAATGAGAAAGGAGGAATCAATAAAATGTGTAGAAGAATGGGCTATGAATAGAACTTTAGTGGATGCAGGAAGTACTGTAGATATAATATTTTATCATACTTTCAAGAAAATGGGATATAAGGATGAAGAAATGTCTTATTCAACATATCATGTTCATGGATTTGGAAAATCTTTAACAAAACCTAAAGGCGAGATAATGGTACGAATTCCACTAGGGGAGATTGAAACACAAGTAACGTTATGTGTGGTAGACATGGAATCACCGTATAACATGATATTAGGAAGACCATGGATACATGCAATCAAGGCTGTAGCATCAACGTTGCATCAATGCATCAAATTTCCTATACCCAGTGGAATTGGAGAAATTAGAGGAGACACAGATTTTGCGAAATTGTGTTACCAAATTGAAGTAAGAAATTATGAAGAATGTTCAAAGCTGCGAAAGGCTCGCAGAAAATTGGCGAGAGAAACAAAAAAGGAAGAAGAATTTAAATCTTACATGATAAGAGCAAAAGAAGGAAAAGGAATACCCAACGAAATATCGCGAGAAGGAGATGAACTCGCAAGAGTTACGAAAACACCAACACCAATGGGAGAACCTGAAGCCAGTTATATTGCAGCAGAACCAACAAAGGAAGTAAATATTTGGAGTAAAGAAGAGCCTAAAATGTTGAAAATTGGGACTAGAATGGAGGCAGATGAGGAAGAAAGAACTATAAATCTCTTGGGAGAGTATAAAGATATCTTCGCGTGGAACATGGATGAGATGCCAGGGATAGATCCATCAATAGCATGTCATAAATTAGAAATCAACAAAAACATAAGACCGTTTAAGAAAAGAATAAGGAAAATCGCAACAACATACCATTCTCAAATAGAAGAAGAATTACAGAAGATGCTCGACGCAGGAATTATAAGGCAAGCAAAATATCCAGAGTGGATTGCAAATATGGTAGTGGTCCCAAAGAAGAACAAGGGGATAAGAATTTGCATAGATTTCACTGATTTAAACAAGGCATGTCCTAAAGATAGTTTTCCATTACCAGATATCCCATATATGGTTGAATCAGCTGCGGGAAATGCCAGAATATCATCGTTGGATGGATATAAAGGATATAATCAAATCCCTCTCGCTGAAGAAGATCACGAACATACCGCATTTTTTTCTCCAAGAGGATTATATTGTTATACAAAGATTCTATTTGGCTTACGAAATGCTGGTGCAACGTATGAAAGAATGGTGGAGAAGGTGTTTGCAAAATGGATCCACAAAACATTAGAAGTGTATGTAGATGATATGCTGATTAAAATCAAAGAAGCTGAGAATCATGTACAAGATCTGAAGGAGATTTTTGATCAGATGCGATAATTTAATATTAAAGTGAATCCCGATATATGTACTTTTGGAGTAACTTTAGGGAAATTTTTGGGGTATATTGTATCAAAAGAAGGAATACAAGTTGATCCGGAGAAAGTACAAGCAATTCGCGATATGCCAACTCTTGCGACGGTAAAAGATGTGCAAAAATTGAATGGACTCTTAGCCTCGCTAGGAAGATTCATCTCGCGATCTTCAGACAAGTGCAAACATTTTTTCGATATACTCAAGAAGGGAACAAAATTCAAGTGGACAGATGAATATGAAAAGGCTTTTCAAGGAATAAAAGAACATTTGATGAACATAACTATCTTACAGAAAGCTGAACCGGGAGAGGAACTATTGATTTATCTCGCAACAACCACATATGTGCTAAGTGTTGTGTTGCTGCGAGTAGATGCAGGGGTAGAAAAACCAATTTATTACATCAGCAAAATGTTCAATTCTACAGAGAGAAATTATTCAAAGATTGAGAAACTAATTCTAGCATTGGTGCATGCAACTTTTAAGCTTCGCATCTACTTTCAAGCACATAAGGTTAAAGTGTTAACAAAAGTGCCGATTGAGTCAGTAATGAAAAATTCAAAAAGATCAGGCAGAGTTGAGAGATGGAATGCACAAGTAGGACACTTTGATATTCAATATGAAGTTTTATCCTCGCCAAAGTCACAAGTTATCGCAGACTTCTTAGCTGAATTTCCTTTAGAAGATGATGAAGCTGTGGAAGAGATGATGGATGTAGAAGAGGAACATGGAGATCCAAAAGAATTATTAACAGAACCCGACAGATGGGAGATATTGGTGGATGGATCATCAAATGGAGAAGGAAATGGGATTGGAGTTGTTTTTATTTCACCAGAGGGAGAGAAAACAGCTTTTTCATTTAGATTGGAATTTGCATCCACTAATAATGAGACAGAATATGAGGCCGTGATTCATGCTTTAAAATTTACGGTAGAAATGAAGTTGGAAAATGCTAGAATCACCAGTGATTCACAATTGGTTATTCGCCAGATAAAAGGAGAATACACAACAAACGAACCATCTTTGAGAAAGTATAAAAGATTAGTTGAAGAATTATCTGCGAGAATTCCAAAAATAAAGTGGAGACACATATCAAGGAAATATAATAGGCTCGCAGATACTTTAGCTTTCATATCCAGTATGATGACAAATCCAGTTGCGAGGTGCATAAAAATTCAAACACTTTTATTACCTGCGATAAACAAGGAAAAAGAAGAAGAAGATGTGATGATGGTAGAAGTTGGCGAAGAGGAATCAAAGAACAACATTACGGATTGGCGAGCATATATTCATGCATACTTTGAAAGAGGAGAAATCCCAAGAAATCGATTGGAAGCACATAAACTAAAAAGTAGGGCAACCAATTATGTGCTAAGAGAAGGAGTATTATATCGTAGATCTTTTAGTGGACCATCGCTAAAATGTTTGACGAGGGAGGAAGGACAAAAAGAGTTGAAGATGTTGCATAGTGGTGACGTTGGTAATCATAATGGAGGAAGATCTTTGTCATATAGAACAAAAATGCAAGGCTATTACTGGCCATATATGCATGAAGATGCAAAACAACTCTCAAGGCGTTGCGAAGATTTCTAGCGATATGGAAAGAAGGTACATGCACCAGGAGCACCATTATACTCTTCAACAAGTGTATGGCCTTTTGGGAAATGGGGGTTAGATATTGTGGGACCATTTGTGCCTGGTTCTGGACAAAGAAGATATCTAATTGTCGCAACAGATTATTTCACAAAATGGGGAGAAGTAAAGGCAGTACAACATATCCGCGATAAAGATATTTTTACATTCATATTTGAGAAAATAATTTGCATATTTGGGATTCCAGCACAGTTGGTGTCTGATAATGGGAAGCAATTTGAAGGTCAGAATATAGAATTGCTGCTCAATGCATTTAAGATAAAGTGTGGAAAATCTACTCCTCTATATCCATAAGCAAATGGTCAAGCTGAAGCAACTAATAAGACAATCACAGACATCTTAAAAAAGAAACTCGAGGGATACCACAGAGCATGGTGCAAATAGGTGCATAATGCAATATGGGCCTACAATACAACTAGACGAGAAGCTACTGGAATGTCACCTTTTTGTTTGACGTATGGAGTTGAAGTTGTGTTACCAACAAAAGTAGCTATTCCTACAACAAAAAGAGAGGCTTGGGAAAGAAATCTAAGTGCTGGAATGATTTTAAATAAATTAGATGAATTAGAAGAAAAAAGAGAAAAGACTTTGCAACATATGGAAAATTTCCAGCGAAGATTAGCTCGCGAGTACAACAAACGTGTTAAGAAACGTGAATTTCAACCTGGCGATTTAGTGCTGCGAGAAACACCAAGCTATCAGCGAGAGAATGGTGGAAAATTGGCGAGAAAATGGGATGGACCATACATCATTAAAGAGATAGTTGGAGCCGGGGCATACAAACTAATGGACCCTGAAGGGAGATATGTTGGTCAAAGACTTGATAGACCATGGAATAGACTATTTCTAAAAAGGTATTATCAATGAAAACTTCTTCAAGATAAGAGATACAGGTACGTTGTAAAAAAAAAAAAAAAATCTCTGATTCCAATTGCGAGATTCTTCTAATAACAAAACAAAGCAAGAACTGCGAGCATAATCGCAAGAATGGCGGATAAACTTTCGCAGAGATTAATAGAATGGGACGAACCTTTATGGCGTGCACCCTAGTTCGCGAATAAAATTTCGCAAGAGGTAAATGTAAGACCTAATAGTGCGTCATATAAGGGGGTATCTCTTGACATGACTCAGTGATAAGGTTATACCGCTGCTGGAACCTGAGTTATGCAGATGTTTGGGTTAAAGAAAACCGATCCAGGGGAGGGATCTTGGATTTCCAATTATATAAGGTTATACCCTGGTTGGACGACTAAGGACCTCTTCTAAGGAGTACAAAGTATGACCAAGGCGCTGAGGTACACGGTTAAGTCAAGGGTTCCCTGGGCGTACGAAACTACCCTGGCCATCCTTGGCAAGTCTTGGCTATGATGCACTCGGCCCGAAGAAAACCCCACGTAGGGTGTAGTCTTGTAACTATAAGCCATATAGTCATAAAGGACAAGAGGCTGCAAAAAACAACTGGTTGTTGGAAAATCTGGATGGGAGGAGCTAGTCTTGTATGGCCGATGTGCCCTCTTTAAAGGGGCAACCAGGGGGAAGATAAGGGCGGCACCCTCCATTAGGGAGCTGATAAGTGTCTGAAGACGGCAATGTCATGGGGCTTTACGATCGCAAGAACATTTAGGCCTGTCATATTATCGCGTGACGAAAATTATACAGAGGCAACGAGCCAAAAGAGAAAAGTTAAGATGAGATCAATGGGTTTTTACATGAAAGTGTAAAGGCGTCCTGCGATTTCATCGCAAGACGGCAATGTCATAAGGTATAATTCTTGCAAGAGAATTTAAACTTATCATATTGTCGCAGAGATGCAGAAAAAATATTGATAAGACAAAATCAATGGGTCAATACATGCAAATGTAAAGACGTCCTGCGATTTTTTCGCAGAATGAAAAACTTTTTTTGGCAAAATAAGACCTTTAATTAGGAAGGAAAAATAAGACCAACAGAATAATCTTAAAAATTAACTATTCTATTTTAAGATGCAGGAAAGATTTGTTCATCGCAGGAGAATATATAAGAAGGCAGATTCATAACATCGTAAACTCTTTCAGAATTTTTCGGAATATCGCAGTTGTACTCATTACATCGCAGACTATTCATACTTTCACGAATAATATAGCCACACAGTTCACATAAAGGAGACACAGGAAATTATTCACCATTTCAAGAAAGATAATGAAGGGAAAGTAGGGGAGTGGAGAAATAAGATTTCATTATCTTCCTTGAGGATATTCAAAGTAAACAAAATCAAAAGTTGAATTCTAAAAATTTCAAAAGTTATATTATTCGCAAGAAAGAAGAAGAACAAGAAAGCAAAAATGAAATTCAAGTTTTGAAATTTGTCTCGCCAGATTCACTATTCTTGCTCGCCAGATTCGTTATTCTTGCCAGAATTGTCAGCTTCATCAGTATTCTTCTCACCGCTTGTAGTTACTTCTTTAGGAGGACTTCTTTCTTCTTCATCATCTTCTTGAGTGGTATTTTCTTCATCATTAGTGAATTCTAATTCCTTATCCTTGGGAAGAGGAATTTCATCATCATCAACTTCTAAAGGAGGAACAGATACAGGAGGTAGAGAATGCGAGAGCAAAATATCGTTCACAAGAACTTCAGCACTGAGGTGAACCTTGCGAAAGAAACCTCTGTCACGATTCCTAATCTCTATATTTTTGAAGTACTCGAGATAATCAAGTCTTCTTTCTGCTTTGTCATGAGCTTCAATATAATTGGAAGTAAGAGTCTTGTTTTCTTTACGAACTTTATCCAATTTATCTGTAAGATCAGCGATGGTAGAATGAAGATTTCTTTCAGATTCTGCGAGTAACATAAGTGATAAAAGATCATTCAGTCAAAGATTTTGTAAGAAATATAACACAAAATTTGACAGAAAGGTCAACAAGAGAGGCAGTCAATTGACTACCTTCTTTCTGTGAGGTTAAGTTTTGAATTAATATAAAGAAACAGTTTTCCCATTGATTCATAGCGTCATCAAATTTATCGCCAACCACATCCTTCAGACGAGATTTCATGTTTTCTTCCTTGGTGCGTAGATACAAGTTTTCCTTTGCTAGTAAAGAATGAGACTTCTTCAATTGAGAGTATTGGTATTGAAGCTTGCTGGCCTTCAAACTAAGAGTTAACCTACCCTTGATAAGTCTATCCTTCTCAGCAGCAGATTATTTAGTTACTTCCTTGAGTTCATCTTTAAGGTAACGAAGAGATTGCTCTTGATTATCACATATTCTTTGTAGATTACTCAATTACTACGAAGAATCGCAATCAAGCTTGAAAATCTATGTTTCTCTTGGGATAAAGTTCTATTTTCATCTGATAAAGATTCTACCGCCAAGTTAGACTTGGTTAACAAATATGAGAGACGAGTAATCTCGTTACTTAATAAATTTTGACTTTGCGATAGTTGGTTATTCTCATTAGTAAGATTATTTATTTGATCGATCGAATATGTGTAGAGATTATCTAATCTATTATACTGGTCCATCCAAGAATCTCTTTCAACACGAGCTTCGTCAGCAATAGATTCAAATTTAAGTCTCTCCATGAAACGAGTCCGGTTTGAAACTAATATACGAATCAAGAATTTAAGAAGGAGAATTGAGTACAGAGGATATGAAAGCAAAACAGAAAAACAAAAGGGTAGAGGAAGGAAAATTGTACCTTTCAGCTCGTCATTTTTTCTGCGAAGGTTCTCGCAGTTAAGAGAAGAGTTGCGAAGCATATGGTTCAGAGTATCACATTCATAAATTTTGACTTGAAGGCTTTTTCTCAGGGTTTCGACTTCATATTCTAAAGATGCTCGTGAAGCAGTATTATCAGAGCCAAAATATTTAAGTAAGGTCTCGCAAACTTCATATTGGAGAGGGTCAGTAGAAGATTTTCTAGCATCGTCTAAAATATTAGATAAAATTTTAAAAGCAACATCAACTCCTGTTAAGGTTTCATTTGATGGAGTAAGATATGTAGAGGGTGAAGTGGTAACGAGGACAAGTTGACGATTTGAGTCATTTGCGATGGTTGTATTATCAGAAGGAGGAGTGTTGGGAAAAACAACAGTTGAAGGCAATAAAGGGCTAGAAGGAACTTCAGTCACAAAAATTTCAGGAGCTTGATTTGTCAATGAATCAAAAGAAATAGAGGTGTTGGCAGCGATATTCTCGCAGGTAAAAGAAAGAGGATCCAGTTGCGAGGGCGTGGGAGTAACTCTTGCAGATGTTAATGTGGGGATGGAGAAATTAGCCTCAAGAGCTTTAAACTGACGGAGTCTTTTAGGAGGATTAGCGATGTTCTCGACATTCTGCGAATAATAACTTAGATAAGAAACAGAGGCAACAATATTGTTATTAAGAAATAGGATGTGTTTCTTACCACCTTATCATTCGCAGAACTTCTCTTCTTCTTCTCAGTTGGCCTTTTGCGAGTGTTAGGGTTTTGAACTGAGGATTGGGTATTAGGGATAGTTCCACTGAAGAGAATACATAATATGGGAGTTATGAAGGATCAAATAGAGAAGATCGAAGAATATGAGTAAAAATTGAATCAAATGAAGATTATAATCAAAAAACATACCTTGATGACTCTATTAGAACAGTAGCAGGAGAATATGAAGAAGAAAAAGAGTTGCAGACGGAAGATAAAATAAACAGATGAAGAATATAGAGAAATAGAAGAAGAAAATTAGTTTTGAAGTTTAACTCTACCTTTTATAGGCAGAAGGGAGTAACCTGTTGAGTAAATACGTGTCAGTAAAAAGATGAATTTACAACACGTGTAGGCGGTTAAGCTAAATTAACATAGCAATGTCGAGAAGAAAACATAGAAAGAAGAGAGGCTGCGAGCACTTTGAAGAATTGAAGATTCTCATATCCTCTCCACTTTGCGAAGAATACATGAGAAGAGGCAAGATGTAGGACCAGAATATCGCTACAACGGTATTTCTGCGACATTAACGACACTTTTGCGAGTGTCATCGCAAACTCTTTAATAACATTTCGCGAGCGTCACAAAGTATTTTAAAGAATGACGTAAAAGCTGACGATGGAAGAAAATATGGGAAAAGCATGTTTGTCCCGCGATGGTTACAAAGCTTGCGAGAATGATCATCATAACTATTGCGATACAATCGCAGATTAAATCCGAAATAAAAGGAAAACTTAGATGTCATCCATTATGTAACTACCCTATAAATAGAGACCCAATATGTCCAGAAAATGATGATGTATTTTTGAGAGTTAAGAAAGTCTTGAGGAGAGAGAAACTTCAAGAGAATAGTTGTAATCTTGAATTCTTCCATGTCTGTAAACATTTTTGAAAACAAAATAATAAAGTGTCGTTTTTAATCTTCAATTGTGAGTTGATTATAGAAAGATCTTAACAAGGGTGTAGTGTGGGAAATCCTGCAACTACATGGTTCTAGACTGGTACTGGGTATTTACCTGATGGTGTTGTAGTACCAGAATATCGCTACAACGCTATTCCCGCGATATTAACAACATTTCTGCGAGAAGCCCAAACGTTTCTACAAGTATTAACTAAATTTTGACGAGATTGTCGCAAGATTCTTCAAAAACATTTGGCGAGTGTCACAAAAGAGTGATGTAACGATTAAAGATATATGAAGAATAAGTCTGCTTCACGATGGTTATAAAGTTTGAGATGGTGAAGACTGAAGTTATGGCGATGAGATCGCAAAGTAGATCCGAATTAGGGGGAAATCTTAGATGTCTTCCACTATGTAAATCCCTATATAAAGGGGACGATATATCCAGAAAAGGATGATGCATTTTTGAGAGCTGAGAGAATTTTGAGGAGAGAGAAACTCCATAAAGAAAGTTGTAATTCTGAGTTTTAATATCTCTTGTAAATCTTCTTGAAAGTGAATTAATAAAAGTGTTGTTGTTTACTCACAATTATGACTTAGTTTTCATAGATTCTTGACAAGGGTGTAGTGTAGGAAATCCTGCAACTACATTTTGGCGCCCGAAACAGGGATTGAATTAATGAAAATAGAAGAAAAAGCGAAGAAGAAGATAAAAATTGTTCAAGATTTGGGAAATCATAAAGTAAAATGGTGAGAAAATTGAAGGAAGAATGATCAGAATCAAAAAGGATTGTAGGAAATTGAAAGGTGATGTAATAACAAAAGAAATGATTGATAAATTTCATGAAAATATTAAAGGAAGGATACATAAACGGGATTTTGAAGGAAGGAAGATTATGACAGTGGAGAAGATATCATCATTGAAAGATTAGGAAAAACAAGAAATCATGTTTACAACAGCAGAAATACCAGGAGAAGATTCAAATCATACATCTCCATTGGTGGTCACAGTAACCACTATACCAATGAGAAAGGAGAAATCGATAAAATCTGAAGAAGAATAGGCTATGAATAGAACTTTAGTAGACACAGGAAGTTATGTAGACATGATATTTTATCATACCTTCAAGAAGATGGGATATAAGGATGAAGAAATGTCTCATTCAATGTATTATGTTCATGGCTTCGGAAAGTCTATAACAAAACCTAAAGGCGAGATAATGGTGTGAATTCCACTAGGAGAAATTGAAACACAAATATCATTATGTGTGGTAGATGTGGAATCGCCGTACAATATGATACTGGGAAGACCGTGGATACACATCAATGTGTTAAATTTCCTATGCCTAATGGAATTGGAGAAATTAGAGGAGATGTGAATTTCGCGAGATTTTGCTACCAAGTTGAAGTAAGAAATTGTGAAGAACGTCCAAAACTGCGAAAAGCTCGCAGAAAATTGAATAGAGAAGTAAAGAAAGAAGAGGAATTTAAAATTTACATGATAAGGGCAAAAGAAGGAAAAGGGATACCAAGTGAAGTTTCGCGAGAAGGAGATGAGTTCGCGAGAGTTATGAAATAGCCAACACCAATGGGAGAACCAGAAGCCAGCTACACTATTGCTGAACCAACAAAACAAATAAATATTGGAAGTAAAGAAGAACCTAAAATGCTGAAAATTGGGACTAGAATGGAGGCAGATGAGGAAGAAAGAACTATAAACCTTTTGCGAGAATATGAAGATATCTTCGCGTGGAACATGGATGAGATGCCAGGGATAGACCCGTCAATAGCATGTCATAAATTAGAAATCACAAAAACATAAGACCATTTAAGCAAAGAATAAGGAAGATCGCAACAACATATCATTCTCAAATAGAAGAAGAATTACAGAAGATGCTCGACGAAGGAATTATAAGAAAAGCAAAATGTCCAGAATGGATTGCAAACATGGTGGTGGTCCCAAAAAAAAAAAAAAAAGGATAAGAATTTACATAGATTTTACGGATCTAAACAAGGCATGTCCAAAAGATAGTTTTCCGTTGCCAGATATTCCACAAATGGTTGAATCAGCAGCAGGAAACGCAATAATATCATCATTGGATGGGTATAAAGGATATAATCAAATCCCTCTCGCTGAAGAAGATCAAGAACATATTGTATTTTTTGCTCCAAGAGGATTATATTGTTATACAAAGATGCCATTTGGCTTACGAAATGCTGGTGCAACATATCAAAGAATGGTGGAAAAGGTGTTTGCAAAGTGGATCCACAAAACATTAAAAGTGTATGTAGATGATATGCTAATTAAGAGCAAAGAAGCTGAGAATCATGTGCAAGATTTGAGAGAGATTTTCGATCAAATGCGGCAATTCAATATTAAAGTGAATCCTGATAAGTGTACCTTTGGAGTAACTTCAGGGAAGTTTTTAGGGTATATTGTATCAAAATAAGGAATACAAGTTGATACAGAAAAGGTACAAGCAATTCGCGATATGCCAACTCCTGCGACGGTAAAAGATGCGCAAAAACTAAATGGACTCTTAGCCTCGCTAGGAAGGTTCATTTCGCGATCTTCAGACAAGTGTAAACATTTTTTCAATATACTCAATAAGGGAACAAAATTCAAATGGACAGATGAATGTGAAAAAGCTTTTCAAGGAATAAAAGAACATTTGGCGAGTATATCTATATTACAGAAAGCTGAACCGGGAGAAGAATTATTGATTTATCTCGTGACGACTCCATATGCGTTAAGTGATGTGTTATTGCGAGTAGACGCAGGGGTAGAAAAACCAATTTATTATATCAGCAAAAAATTTAATTCAGCAGAGAGAAATTATTCAAAGATTTAGAAACTAGTACTAGCATTGGTACACGCAACCTTCAAGCTTCGGATTTACTTCCAAGCGCATAAGATCAAAGTGTTAACGAGAGTGACAATTGAATCAGTGATGAAAAATTCAAAAAGATCAGGCAGAGTTGAGAGATGGAATGTACAAGTAGAGCATTTTGATATTCAATATGAAATTCTATCTTTGCCAAAATCACAAGTTATCGCAGATTTTTTAGCTGAATTTCCTTTAGAAGATGATGAAGCTGTAGAAGAGATGATGGATATAGAAGAAGAACATGGAGACCCAAAAGATCTATTAACAGAACCTGACAGATGGGAAATATTAGTGGATAGATCATCAAATGGAGAAGGAAATGGGATTGGAGTTGTTTTCATTTCACCAGAAGGAGAAAAAACAGCTTTTTCATTTAGATTGGAATTTGCATCCACTAATAATGAGACAGAATATGAAGTTGTAATCCATGCATTGAAGTTTGCGATAGAAATGAAGTTGGAAAATGCTAGAATCACCAGCGATTCACAATTGGTTATTCGCCAGATAAAGGGAGAGTATACTACAAATGTACCATCTTTGAAGAAGTACAAAAAACTTGTTGAAGAATTGTCTGCGAGAATTCCAAAAATAAAATGGCAAGGAAAGATAATAGGCTCGCAGATGCTTTTGCTTTCATATCAAGTATGATGACGAACCCACTTGGGAGATGCATAAAAGTTCAAACACTTTTGCAACCGGCGATAAACAAAAAAGAAGAGGAGGTAGATGTAATGATGATAGAATCTGGCGAGGAAGAAATAGGGAATAATGCTACAGATTGGCGAGCAGATCTTCATGCTTATTTGGCGAGAGGAGAAATCCCCAGAAATCGATTAGAAGCATATAAATTAAAAAGTAGAGCAACAAATTATGAACTAAGAGATGGGGTATTATATCGCAGATCATTTAATGGACCATCACTAAGATGTTTGACGAGAGAAGAAGGACAAAAGGTGTTAAAAATGTTGCATAGTGGTGATGCTGGTAATCACAGCGGGGGTAGATCTTTGGCATATAAAACAAAGATGCAGGGTTATTATTGGCCATATATGCATGAAGATGCAAAACAACTTTCAAGGCGTTGTGAAGATTGTCAGCGATTTGGGAAGAAAATACATGCACCAGGAGCACCATTATCATCTTCGTCAAGTGTATGGCCTTTTGGAAAATGGGGATTGGATATTGTGGGACCATTTGTGCCTGGTTCTGGACAAAGAAGATATTTAATCGTTGCTTCAGATTATTTCACAAAATTGGGAGAAGTTAAGGCAGTACAGCACATCCGCGATAAAGACATTTTTACGTTCATATTTGAAAATATAATTTGCAGATTTGGGATCCCAGCACAGTTGATGTCTGATAATGGAAAGCAATTTGAAGGGTAGAATATCGAATTGCTTCTTAATGCATTTAAGATAAAATGTGGAAAGTCAACTCCTTTATATCCACAAGCAAATGGTCAAGCTGAGGAAACTAATAAGACAATCGCATACATCTTGAAAAATAAGTTATAAGGTTATCACAAATCATGGTGTGAGCAAGTTCATAATGCAATATGGGCATATAATACAACTAGACGAGAGGCAACTGGGATGTCACCTTTCTGTTTAACATATGGAGTTGAAGCTGTCCTACCAACATAGGTTGCTATCCCAACAACAAAAAGAGAGGCATGGGAGAAAAATCTAAGCGCTGACATGACTTTACATGATTTAGACGAACTAGAAGAAAAGAGAGAAAAAACTCTACAACATATGGAAAACTACCAGCGAAGATTATCTCGCGAGTACAACAAACGAGTCAAGAAAGTCAATTTCAGCCTGGCGATTTAGTTTTGCGAGAAACACCAAAATATCAACAAGAAAGTGGTGGAAAGTTAGCGAGAAAATGGGATGGACCATACATCATCAAAGAGATAATTGGAAATGGAGCATACAAACTAATGGATCCAGATGGAAGAGATGTTGGGCAAAGACTTGATAGACCATGAAATAGATTGTTTATGAAAAGGTATTATCAGTAGCAATTTCTGCGAGGTAAGAAATATAAATGTAAGATGAAACAATTAAAAATTTCTTCTTTCTCTATCATAATTTATGCGAGCATCATCGCAAGAATAGCGAATACAATTTCGCATAGACTAAAAGAATGGGACGAACCTTTATGGCGTGCACCCTAGTTCACGAATAAAATTTCGTAAGAGGCAAATGTAAGACCTAATAGCGCGTCATATGAGGGGGTATCTCTTGACATGACTCAGCGATAAGGTTATACCGCTGCTGGAACCTGAGTCATGCAGACGATGGGGTTAAAGAAAACCTATCCGGGAGAGAGATCTTGGATTTCCAACTATATAAGGTTATACCTTGGTTGGACGACCGAGAATCTCTTCCAAGAAGTGCAGAGTATGACCAAGGCGCCAAGGTACATGGTTGAACCAAGGGTGCCCGGAGCGTACGAAACTCTCTTGCCATCCTTGGTAAGTCTTGGCTATGATGCACTTGGCCTGAAGAAAACCCCACCTAGGGTGCAGTCTTGTAACTATAAGCCATATAGGCATAAAGAACAAGAGGCTGCGAACACAACTGGTTGTTGACAGATCCGGATGGGTGGATCTAGTCTTGTATGGCCGATGTGCCCTCCTTGAAGGGGCAACCAGGGGGAAGATAAGGGCGGCACCCTCCATTAGGGAGCTGATAAGTGTCATAAGACGGCAATGTCATGGGGCTTTATGATCGCAAGAACATTTAGGCATGTCATATTATCGCGTAACGTAAATAATGCAGAGGCAAAAAGCCACGAGAGCAATGTTAAGATGAGATCATTTGGTTTTTACATGAAATTGTAAAGACGTCCTGCGATTTCATCGCAAGACGGCAATGTCATAAGGGTAAATTCTTGCGAGAGAATATATGTTTATCATATTGTCGCAAAGATTTTGAAAGAAACATGGATAAGACAAGATCAAAAGGTCTTTACATGCAAATGTTGAGAAATCCTGCGATTTTGTCGCAGATAGAAAAAGTTTGGCAAAATAAGACCTTTAACTAGGAAGGCAAAATAAAACCAAAAGAATAATCTTACCAATTAACTATTTTGCTTTAAGATGGCAGGAAACATTCATTTATCGCAGAATTATATACACGGAGGCAAATTTTTAACATCACGGATTCCCTCAGAATTTTTCAGAAAAGTGCAACAGTATTCCTCATATCGCAGATGTATTCATATTTTCGCAAGAATGCAGCAACACAAATTACTTAAAGAAGATAATGAATATTCACCATTTCAAGCAAGATAATGAAGGGCAAGAAGGGGAATAGAGAAGTAAGATTAGATTATCTTACTTGAAAATATTCAAAGTAAGCTAAATCGAAAATTAAAATTCTAAAAGTTTCGAAGATTATATCACTCACAAGATAGAAGAAGTAAAAGAAAGCAAAGATAAAATTCAAGCCTCGCCAGATTTATTATTCTTGTCAGATTCATCAACATCATCAGCATCCTTCTCACCACGAGCTTCTTCTTCTCTGGATTCTTCATCAGCGGATACTTCTTTAGGAGGACTTTTTTCTTCTTCTTCACTACCTTCTTGATTTTGTTGAGTGGTATTTTCTTCATCATTAGTAAACTCTAACTCTTCATCCATGGGAAGAGGAATTTCATCATCGTCAACCTCTAAAGGAGGGATAGAAACAGGAGAAAGAGAACGGGGAAGCAGAATATCATTCACGAGAAATTCAGCCCTAAGATGGACTTGGCGAAGAAGAGCTCTTTCACGATTCCTAATTTCTATATTCTTAAAGTATTCAAGATAATCAAGTCTTCTTTCTGCTTTATCCTGAGCAATAAAGCAATTAGAAACAAGAGATTTATTTTCTTTGCGAACTTTATCCGATGTAGCGGTCAGATCAGTGATGGTAGAATGAAGATTTCTTTCAGATTCTACGAGCAATAAAATAAAAAATCAGTTAGACAAGAATCTCACAAGGAACATAATATAAAGTTTTATGAGAAGATCAACAAGAGAGGCAGTCAACTGACTACCTTCTTTTTGCGAGGTTAAGTTTTGGATTAAAGTAAATAAACAATTCTCCCACTGATTCATGGCATCATCGAATTTATCGCCAACCATACCCTTCAGACGAGATTTCATGTTTTCTTCTTTGTTGCGAAGATATGAATTTTCCTTTCCTAATGAAGAATAAGATTCTTTTAACTGAGAGTATTGGTCTTGAAGTTCGCTAGCTTTTAAACTAAGAGTTAATCTACCCTTGATAAGCTTATCCTTTTCGGCGGTAGATGATTCAGTTAACTCCTTGAGCTCCTTCTTAAGAGAATGAAGAGATTGCTCTTGACTATTACATGTACTTTGAATATTACTTATTTGCTGCGAGGAAATCGTCATCAAGCTTGAAAATCTATGTTTTTCTTGGGACAGGGTTTTATTCTCATCTGATAAAGATTTCATCGCTAAATTAGCCTTAAAAAACAAATATGAGAGACGATCAACCTCGCCACTCAAAAAGTTCTGCCTTTGCAATAATTGATTGTTCTCATTAGTAAGATTATTTATGCGATTAATTGAATAAGTGTACAGATTGTCTAGTCTAGTATGTTGATCTATCCAAGAATCTCTTTCAATGCGAACTTCTTCAGCAATAGATTCAGATTTGAGTCTTTCTATGAAATGGGCCCGATTTGAAACTAATATATGAATCAAAAATTTAAGAAGAAAGTCTAAGTACAGAAAGTATGTATATGAAACAGAAAAGCAAAAAGAGCAGAGGCAAAGAAAAAATCACCTTTCAGCTAGTCATTTCTTCTGCGAAGATTCTCGCAATCTATAGAAGAATTGCGGAGCATGTGATTCAAGGTATCACATTCAACAGTTTTAGCTTGAAGACTTTTCCTCAGAACTTCAATCTCATTCTCTAAAGCCGCTCGTGAATCATTACGATTAGAACCAAAGTACTTAAACAGAGTCTCGCAAGCTTCATGTAGGAGAGGGTCAGTGGAAGACTTTATAGCATTGTCTAAAATATTAGACGGGACTTTAAAGGCAACATCAATACCTGCGAAAGTTTCGCTCGATGAAGGAAAGAATTTAGAAGGTGAAATAGTAGTGAGAATAAGTTGGCGATCATTTTTGGTGGTTGAGTTATCAAGAGGAGTATGTGGAAAAACCACAGCCGAAGGCCTTAAAGGACTATAAGGAACCTCAGTCGTAGCAGCTTTAGAAGCTTGGTTTAACAAAGTGTCAGAAGGGATAGAAGTATGAACAGCGATATTCTCGCGGAGAGGAGAAGAAATATTTGGTTGCGATGGTGTTGGAGTAATCTTCACATATGTTAACGGGGGCATAATGAGATTTTCCCCGAGTGTCTTAAAATGGCGAGATATTTTGGGAAGTTTATCAGGATTCACGTCATTCTGCGAATAATAACCCAGATAAGAAACAGAGGCAACAATATTGTTATTAAAAATAAAGGGTGTTTCTTACTACCTTATCATTCGCAGAACTTTTCTTCCTTTTATCAGTCAGTCTTTTGCGAGGATTAGGGTTGTGAGAAGTAGATTGTGTGTTAGAAATTTTTCCGCTAAAAAGAAGACATAACAAGTAAATAAGAAATATTGGAGAATGAAAGTAAAAACTGGCTTAAAATAAACAACATAAATCAAGAAACAAACCTTGGGGACTCCATTAGAATAGTAGCAGAAGAATGTGAAGAAGAGGCAAAGTTGCAGACGAAAGATGAAGAAGATGAAGAAACAGAAAAGTAAAACTAATTTTGAAGATTAGTTCCACCTTTTATAGGCAAAGGGTATGGAATAGAAACGTGTCAGTAAATGAAGGGATTTACAACACGTGTAAGAAAGGCTGGAATAACGGGATCTTGTCGAGGAGAAAGTATAAAAGGGGAAGAAGTTGCGAAGAAATAATAAAGAATATTAATTCTCATGATCTCCTCTTCTTCGCAGAAAAGACATGAGAATAGGAAAGATGTAGTACCAGAATATCGCTACAACGTTATTCCCGCGATATTAACAACATTTCTGCGAGAAGCCCAAACGTTTCTACAAGTATTAACGACACTTTGACGAGATTGTCGCAAGATTCTTCAACAACATTTGGCGAGTGTCACAAAAGATTGATGTAACGATTAACGATTAAAGATATATGAAGAATAAGTATGCTTCACGATGGTTATAAAGTTGGCGATGGTGAAGACTGAATTTATGGCGATGAGATCGCAAAGTAGATCCGAATTAGGGGGAAATCTTAGCTGTCTTCCACTATGTAAATCCCTATATAAATGGGACGATAGTTCCAGAAAGGATGATGCATTTTTGAGAGCTGAGAGAATTTTGAGGAGAGAGAAACTCCAGAAAGAAAGTTGTAATTCTGAGTTTTAATATCTCTTGTAAATCTTCCTGAAAGTGAATAAATAAAAGTGTTGTTGTTTACTCACAATTATGACTTAGTTTTCATAGATTCTTGACAAGGGTGTAGTGTAGGAAATCCTTCAACTACAGGTGTTGCTCTTCTTCATATTCTCATTTCCTACAAACCATTCTACAAATCCTTCCCAGCTTCAGTACCACAACCACCATATGAAACAATCAATAACAACACTAACTCCTCCAGCTCTCACATAAACAACCTCTAGAAACCCATCTTTCCATTTTAATCATCACTGATTCAACGCTATCAGCTCAACATCGTAGTATCACCATCAATTTATTTTCAATACCCGTCACATGTAGCTCATCTTCAATAGAGACCGCCACCAGAACCACAAAAATCGTGGAAGTAAGAACACAACCAAATTCATCGGCAATTTCAATTTCTCTTCTTCCACAAACCCATCTTGTTGGTAATTATCAATTCATCTCAAAAAACCTGACACCAACCACCAACCAGACGCAATTTCATCTAAATAATCCAATTAATGGCACAACAACAAATCAATTCACCACCTTATTCTCAATATAATCAAAAAACATACACTTTCTGATTAATAAAATTATTAGCATGAAATTAATAGAAGAAAAAAAAAATAGAAAAATCTAGGGTTTTAATTTAGTAAATTTACATGAATAAATTCAAAATTGAAGAAGAAAAACAACATAAGATGATACATCATACTGATTCATACTAATTAGAGAATAAAACTTCTTTGATTTAAGAGAAATCCTTCACATAAATCTTTTTATGAACTAATTATTTTGATTCATATGTGAATATGTTTATCCCCTTCGCATCCCTTGAGAACACCAAAGATTAAGAGAATTAGGGTTTTGACTAAAAAAATCATAATTTCAAGTATTTGATAAAGAAGGGGATTAATCCTATAAGAAAAGATCCGAGCCTCTCCATAATGCATGCCTCTCAACTTTTTTTCTCTTTTCATTCTTCAATGATGACGAGCTCATAAGGGATTTTGAATAAAATACCTTAGTTCACAATTTCGAGTATGATGATGCCCTAATACAAATGGGAACCAACCAAGACCTCATATTCTCATTTCCACAACCTTATACCCGTGAATATTAAGTCTTATAGGTCATCAAAGAAGAATGGGGTTGAAACAAAATCCAGAAAGATAGAATTTTAAAGAAAATAAAGGGAAATTGGCTAAAACAGGAAAATTCAAGTTCATAATTTTCAAAAGCAGGGTCGGACACACACCCATCTATTTGTCAAGATGTGATCATGCCTACGGAATCTCACAACGTCTCTCATACCAAAAAAAGATCAAACTCATGGTTATTTTTGACCAACATGCCCTTAATTTCAAAAGAAAGTATTTTCTCTCTAAAAAATGTGTTTGATTGGTACCAAGGATTAAAAATATATATCATTGTATAATGTGACAACCCTAAAAGATAGATATACGCCTAAAAAACCATGTCAAGCCTCTCCAGAGAGTCTGAAGGAGTCAAGACATAAATAAAAGAGAAATTAGGTTTAGGTGCAATACAAGCCTGATGAACTCAGAATTTGTATGGGGTAAGGACTTTGGAATTAGAAAATGAGTGTATCTATCATCTCATGGATCTTCACCAAACTCACTGACATTCAGGAAGCCGCGCAAATCCGTCTCTTCCCCATATACTCACCTGCACAGAAGTAAAATCCCAAAGGTGCACAAAAAATAATAATTAGGGTTTTAATCAAGGAAACCCTAATTAGTAAGTCTAGTTTATCAAGATGGAAGTTTCGTCTCATAAGGACTCCCTTCACATGTGAATGACACCTCCCGACATTACAGATTCTGAAAAAGCGGGGGTCTAACAACCACACCCAATATTTCGTTTGGCAATCCGAATAGACAAACTCCAATATACTTTCACGAGAATCAACTAGACAGTTAGACTCAATCTAAAGAAAAGTATAACAAAGAGTTTAATATCTCTATCTCTCAATTCAATCTGTAATCAGCAAATAGGAATTTGTGAGCCCAATTGAATATAAGAGAAATAACTTGAACTATACCAAAGACCAATGTTCAAGGATCAATCAATTTCAATCAGCAACCAAAGGTTGGATTTCCCAATTGATAGATTCAACGCACAACCTGTGATATTTCAATTATATAACAAAATATAATGCGGAAAATAAATAACACATACACCAAAATTTTGTTAACGAAGAAAACCGAAAATGTAGAAAAACCTCAGGACCTAATCCATATTTGAATACCATACTGTATTAAGCTGTTACAGACACTAGACTACTACTAATGAACTTCGAACTAGAGTTTAGTTGAATCCTAATCAATCTCACACTGATTCAAGGTACAGTTGCGCTCCTTATGTCTTTGATCCCAGCAGGATACTACGCACTTGATTCCCTTAGCCGATCTCACCCACAACTAAGAGTTGCTACGACCCAAAGTCGGAGACTTAATAAACAAATCTGTCTCACACAGAAAAGTCTATTGGAATAGATAAATCTGTATCCCACAGAAATACTTACGAGTTTTGTTCCGTCTTTTGATAAATCAAGGTGGACAAGAACCAATTGATATACCGGACTTATATTCCCAAAGAACATCCTAAAAATATCAATCACCTCACAATAATCTTAATCGTATGGTAGCGAAACAAGATATTGTGTAATCAAAAACGATAAAACGAAGATGTTTGTGACTACTTTTTATTTTGCCTATCGAAGATTAAATCTCGAGAAAATCTTAGAGAAGATAGTACTCAAATACGATAGAAAAAGAAAGATCAGATCACACAACTATAGAGAAAATAGTTGGGTTTGGCTTCACAATCCCAATGAAGTCTTTAAGTCATTAACCTAAAGGGTTTCGTGAAAAACCTAAGGTTAAAGGAGAATCGACTCTAGCTTATACAACTAGTATCAAACAAGAGATGTGGGGATTAGGTTTCCCAATTGCTAGAGTTCTCCTTTATATAGTTTTCAAATCAGGGTTTGTAATCTAAGTTACCTTGGTAAAAAAGCATCCAATATTCATTGTTAGATGAAAACCTGATTATATTCAAGTTAATTTCTTTCAACTATTAGATCGAACTTAGCTTGTTATACACAAATGAAATGTACCCTCATTTAGTTTTAGTAACCATACCTAAACGTGTACACGATGTTGGCTCAACTGTAGTTAACCGAGGTTATCTATATATATAAACCTTCTCATATCAACCTTATTCATCTTAACCATAACTAGTTCAAATGACTCAAATGAAACTAGTTAAAGAGTTGTTCAATTGCTATATTATCATAGAAGTATATAAGAAAACAATTGAAGCAAAATTGGTTTGATTCACTCAAATCAATTCATGAACATTATAGCCACGGTTTGCAAAGAATTCATTCCTTAATATATAAATGTATTAGTTCATGAGCCAACCGATTTTAGAACTTTAACCACTCAAGTATGCATACGGGTACGCATACCTAAGTAGTCTGTCTGAGTTTGGGTTCGCCAGTATGCAAACGTGTACGCATACTTAGTACACTTCCAAAACCCAGCAGAAATTCCGGGACATATACCTTACGCAAGTATGCATACCGGTGTGTGTACTTGGTACACGGAATTTCATAACTACAAGTATGCATACGGGTATGCATACTTTAGTTCCGGTCATGGATCACTTACATGCAAGAATGCACACTATGTTTGTAATCCAATGATGGTTAAGTATTCTAAACTCTTATTTCAATCATTGAAGCTTTCTTATAGGATGACAATAGCCATTTTCACACACTATTAGCTTCAAGTAATTTTCAAGTTATTGAAATAATCATAACGAAACATTCCAAGTCTACACCAAATGATTGTATCATACAAACCATGTAAGATGTTACTCGGCGATTTTCACATGATCATCTTTTGACTTTCGTCAAGAATATAAGATAAAGTTGGTTGAAGTGAAAGCTTACCAACACATATTTCGAGAAATATGTAAGCGAGTTAAACTCATCTCGAAATCTCAAATATGTATAATCGACAACTATATAGTAATACGACTTTTGTATCAATATAGGAGATAGAGTAGAAATAGACTTTCCAAGTGATAGATGAGTTGTAGTCTCCACATACCTTTTGTTGATGAAATTCCACAAGATCGCCTTAGTAGTTCTTCGTCTTCAATTGATGAACGCCGTGAAGTCTAATACTCAACTACACAATCTATCCTAGTCTGAAACATTACTATAAGTAGACTATAAATCAAGACTTATAGTTTTGATCACTAATATTGACAAATAAGCTTGATATAGAAATGCTTGCGAGTTCGACCGATCAGTGCTTTAATAATCTCCCCCTTTGTCAATTTTAGTGACAAAACTGTCAATACATATGGATTACAAAATAAATAAACTTTTTTAGTTTCTCATCGAATGCTTGATCTCCTTGGTTCTTCAACATTACTCGAAATCCTCACTTCCAAGTACTCTAATGATTCCAAATGTGTTCAACTCCGCATCATTGTTGTTGAAGATCCGTAGGTATAATAATGAGAAAATAGTTGCTCTCAATCATTATTATACAGTGTCATAGTATCATAATACAACATCAAAGTCCAATTGTATCACAACTTTGACAACAATACTATGGTGATATGTATCACTCCCCCTTAGTCAATACTTCATGTCAACATGAAAACCACTCCCCTTTACATAATGATCTGTAAACTATATGTATTTGTAGTGTGAACTACACATTAATTCTCCCCCTTTTTGTCAATATAAATTGGCAAAGGTATGAAAACCAGTGGGATCCTCATGAAATTTGCATAGAGATACTTCATGACCAAAATGGAACAACATACCAACTTGTTTAGATGCCATAAAATAGCCGAAACTAAATGCATTCATCTAGGAGTTTATAAAGATACAAGATAACCCCTACAATATTTCACAACTGCACTCCCCAAAAATATTTGGCAATTAAGCACAAGTTCAATTAAGAACTCTCCCCCATAAAATGTCATTTCCGAAAGAACAACAAGAGCGACCTTAATTTTACATAAAAAGAAGGATTTCTTTGGACATTAACAAATCACATAAGAATATGAAGTTGTATCCGAAATTCTCAATTGAATTAACCACAAGAAAAATGATCAATTCAATTGGTCATGCTCAGCATAAGAGAACATACGAAGCAACAAAGTATATGCACAAAGATGTGGATCAGGGAAAGACCAATACTGTGGAATAATCAAAGATTCATTATATTTTTCATCACTATTTGCACAATGACATATAATAAACTTTGTTAGAGCATTGCACGGTCGAACTCGCATGCATTGCTATCTCAAGCATGTTTTTCAATATTAGTGATCAAAACTATACGTCTTGATTTCTAGTTTACTTATTACTAAGTCTAGGTCTAGGATAGTTAAGTATAGTTGAGCTCTAGACTCCATGATGATTATCTTACGAAGACGAAGAACTACTCAAGGAACCAGTGGAACTTCATCCGACCAAAAAGGTATGTTGAGACTTGAACTTTGTTAGAGCATAGCTTGGTTGAACCTACTAGCGTTGGTATGTCAAGTTAGTTGTCAATTTTAGTTTCCAAAATGCATTCTTGATTTAGCATACTAAAGATAGTTTCGGACTAGATTAGGTCTAAGAAGTTGAATCGAAGCTATCCTTAAAGGATGAAGATTGAAGATTGAAGACATCAACAAGTACTTCATCAACAAAGGTATGTGATTTATTTCATTTGGATTCTTGTTCAATTCTACCTTTCTAATCTATCAAGATAAATTCTCACTCTATGGAACAATTCCAATGACAGTAAATGTACATTTATGTATATATACTTGAGGTTATTTGACTCATGACTTTGGTAACAATAACCCTTATCCCTATAAATGATCCCATGTTATAGTGAATGAGATTGTGAATCCAATGAGCCAAGAATCACTCAATTCCGAGTTATAACGATGAAGTTATGAGTGATTTATTAAAGTAACAATTATAAGTGTTGATGTGATTGTTACAGTTCGTTAGTAGGAAATAATCCATGGGCTATTTGTAACAGTTCGCGGACTTGTGCCCAATTACGTGACTAAAAGGCATTTTTGGTCAAATTGGCGATGTTTCCTTATCTAGGCAAGTTAGCTATTACTCCAAACATCTTTGATTACCATATTAAAGTATTTGTGATTCCTTCATAATTTAATTTGTGATTTATTCACATAAATATAATATTTTCTAATTAATTATTTATTTAATTATTTTGGCAAGAGTTGTAACTTAGGAAAGACTCCCAAAATTAGGAGAGTCTTGAAAAAGGAAAATAACTTTGCTTAGTTTTCAAACTATGTTTCAGTATAATATTGAGTTCGTGAGCTTACACGTTTTTCATTCCCTTTGGAAAATTGGCGTAAGCTCTGCAGGTTGTTTTCCACGTCTTCTGTTCTTCGTGAACAAGAGTGAGATAAAAGTATTTGTATTGGGGATCACAAAGCCAAGTTGGATTAAATCTTCGTGATTGATTATACAACTTGTAATCTAGGTTTTTCACCTCTTGTCTATTCTAAGGTTTTCTCTTCTGATATAAAACCATTCAAGAGTTGTTGATCATAAAACCTAGGTTTTGATATATTTCAGTTTCCGATCGTATACCAACACTTGCTAGTCGAAATCGGAGATTAGAAAGAAAACTTCGATTTAGGAATCTCGTAAAAATAGTTTTGAAGTTTTAAACAAGAAATCTCTAGATTTATCTATTTGTTCTTATTGTAGAATTATTAGGGTTTGCTTAACTTGGAAATTGATCTTTGGAATCACCCAAGTTCACTTACGAAAATCAGGTTCACGGACTTCTTGTGAGTACGCATACTGATTGTAAGTTAAAACCCTAATCTACAAGATTTCCAAAACCTTGATTTATATCTAAAAGGAAATCAAACCGGTGTTTTGTGCAAACAAAATATTGAATCGTATCAATCGTGTTGTTATATCTTCTAAAGAGAACCTTGGGTTCTGCTAGAAGATTTGCGTGAAGAATTCCTAAAGAGAATTGGTGTTCTGCTAGGAGTTCTATAAGAATACAGCTGAAGAAGGTATTACATCTAGTCCGAATAGGTAGTAGGAAATTGGTGTAACAGCTTATAATCAGTGTGTGTTTATTCTGGATTAGGTCCCGGGTTTTTCTGCATTTGCGGTTTCCTCGTTAACAAAATTCTGGTGTCTGTGTTATTTCATTTTCTGCATTATATTGTTTATCTTTATAATTGAAATAATACAGGTTGTACGTTAATCAATCATAGTTATTAAATCCGACCTTGTTTGTTGGATAAGACTTGATTGATCTTGAACATTTGATTTTGTTTATGTCACATTGTTAGACCAGTATGGACCCCTATTTCAAGTGGACACTGTGTTGAAATATTCCTTTAGTGATTGTTGTTTAAAGAGGTTTATACACGGTGGATATTGAATAGGTTGTGATTAAAACAAAAGACTTTGTTTTAAGAGTTTCACACTAAAATCAAGTTTACGGAATTTTTTCTGTTTAACTTTGATTGTGTTGAAATAGAGATATTAAACTCTTTGATATACTTTACTCTAGATTGAGTATGACTGTCTAGTTGATTCTCTAGAAAGTGTATTGGAGTAATTCCTCTCAGATTGCCAAACGAAATATTAGGTGTGGTTGTTAGACCCCCACTTTTTCAATTGGTATCAGAGCATGCAAACACGCTAAGACCTCATAAGTTTGTGTTTGAAGAAATATGATCATTATGGACAGAGGTGCTATCTCTATAAACGTACCACCAATCTTCGATGGCATGAACTATTTATGGTGGAAAATTTCTATGTGTTCCTTTATTCAATCGCAAGATTTTCAATCATTTGTTCGTATTGTTAATGGTTATGATCCTCCATTAGTTACAGTAGACGGTGTAACTGTTGCAAAGGATATTGGTGAATATAATGATCTTGAGATTCTTGCTGCAAAGCAAAATCCTGAAGGATTAAATGCTATCATCCATGCTATTACCCCAAATCTTCAGCACCATGTTACCACGTGTAATAAGTATAAAGATGCTTAGGATATCTTAAAAACCGTATTTGAAGGGAATGTCGCAGAGAAAGAAGCAAGGCTTCAATACCTAGCATCTGACTGGGAAAAACTTCGCATGCCTGATGATGAAACATTTGATGAGTTTAATCACAAAGTGTCTGAAATTATTAATGCATCTTTTAAATTGGGTAAGACTATTCTTGAAAAGGACATTATGATGAAAATTCTCAGATTGTTACCATCTAGATGCGACTCTAAGAAACATGCAATTAAAGAAGCAAACGATCTTTCTACACTCTCCAGAAATACTCTTGTTGTAAAGTTAAATATCTTTGATAATGAACACGTATCTAGAAAAGGGGTGATTTCTCTTAAAGCTGCAAACAATTCTGAATCCTCTAAGGATAAATCCGGTTCGCTAGATACTAAGGATGTTACTCCAAGACAATTTAGAAAACTATTGAGAGATAGGAAAAAGAGTTTTTCTAAAGATACAACATCTCCTAATGATGATATACAATGCTATAACTGTCGTGGTTTCAGGCACTTGTCTTCAGTATGTCCTAGCTGGAGCCGTAGACGAACGACATATGCAGTAGCTTTGCCTACTCTTGATGATGGACCTTAATATTATAATCCCCAAGAGTACGCAGACGAAGTTTCATTAGCTTCTGGAAAAAATTCTTTCGGATACTGATTCTGATTCTGACAAAAAAAGTGTTCCATGATGATCCAGTTGCTAATAATCTTCTTAAGGAATGTTATAAAAAGCTCTCGGGAGCTGAATGCACCATTTTTAGTAAGGGAGTTAAATATGACAGACTTCGTAGTCGGAATAAAGACTTGCAAGACCTACTTGATTCTAGTAGTGTAAGAGATTATCTCAACGAAATACGAAACCTTAAAGAAGAAATCTCCAAAGGTCGTGATCGGGAAATTATTCTTCAAGCAAAGCTAGATAACTTGGAAAACATTGAGATAAACTTGTTATTTGATTCAAAACGAGAAGATCTCAAAGTTCAATGTGAATCATCCAACAATGATCTAGTTATTGCGCTCGAGAAGGTCAAAAGTTTGGAAGAAGAAAACTCGAGCTTAAAAGAGAGTTTGTCTAGAAATAGCAGCTCAGATAAATTAACCTCGATATTGGGAGCATGTAGAATTTATCGCAATACACGAGGATTAGGCTATGAAGGAATAAACGCTCATAGTATTTGCAAAGAGGTAAAATTTGTCAAAGTTAAAGATTCTTCCCAACCAAAACCTTTTACGGTTGACAAAAATAAAGTATCTCCATCAACTGCTGATAATGAAAAGAAGAAATCTTGTCAAGTTACAAAGCAAGCACATACCCATTCAGGTAACACTAAACATAACTTTTTCCATTATACTAAACATTGTTTTTATTATGGAAAACCAGGTCACTTGCAAAGGAATTGCAGATTTCTTAAACTAGATAAATCCAGATCTGATTCTGTTAAGAAGACAAGATCTGATGTTCCAAACTGGAGAAATACTGAGTCACATTGTAGGATCAGAATATCGCAGCAAGAATATTCTTGCGAAGTTTTTATTAAAGACACTGGCGAGCGTCGCAGAAAAGATTAAAAGAACGACGCAACAAATAACGATGGTAGAAACATGAAGAAAACTTAAAGATCCTGCGAATATTAGAGTGTTTTCGAGATTAACATTATTGCACTCGCGAATATATCGCAAGTTAAATCTGAAATTAAGGGATAGCTTAGTTGTCTATGAGCTGTCATCCATTATGTAATACCCTATATATAGGGGATGAGTAAACTTGAGAAGGGAGAGATAATTTTTGGAATGCTAAGAAAGCTTTTAGGAGAGAGAAAATTCTAAACAGAGTGATTGTATTTTAATTTCCTTTTTTCTTTGTAATTTTCTAAGTGTCAATTAATGAAAATCGTTGTTCCTGATTAAGTGTTCATAGATTGATTGTGCAAATTCTTGTGAGGGGTGTAGTGTGGGATTTCCTGCTACTATATTTTTGGCGCCCGAAACAGGGAGGAATTGATGATTATTTGAAGAAAAAGGTAAAAATTGACATTGTGATTGGAAGGAATTTGGAATAACTAGTGAAGGATTTTATGCAAGTTTCAACAGTTCACTAAGATTAATGGCTAGAAGAAGAAAAAATACATCAGAACCACCAACAACCGTAAGGAGGAGTAAACGACTTGCAGGTGGAGAAACAAATGAAATGGGAAAATCTTCAAGGATAAGAACAAGAAGAAATATAACAAAGAATGAAGGAGAAAATCAAGTTCTACAGCCAAATCAACAAATACCAATACAAGATAGAGTTGTGGATTATGACAGAGTGAGCATACATACTTGGCGATCAGATTCAATGGAAGAAGTAGAAGATCGACAATTAAGAAATGAAAGACGAGAAGAAAGAGATCAAGAAGTGGTTGAAGGATTAATTCCTGGAGATGGCGAAAATGAAGCAGTAGAAGATTTAAGAAAAAGAATACAAGAAGAAAGGAGAGTAGAAGCAGAAGAACATGTGAATTAAACAAGATAAAATCATGAGTTAAGAATGAAGAATTTGAGATTACAAAATAGAAGATCAAAAAGTACTGCAAGATCAAGTTTGAGATCATCAAGAGAAGAATCAAGGCGAAACTCCCCTGTGAGAAATGCTAGAGAAAATACCCGAGAGGAAATGCAGAATCCAAATGAAGAGCAGCATCATGGAGAAGGGGAGATGATTAATGATCGCTACATTCCCCGCGGAGAAATTTTGGATGGAAGACGTAATAATAGAAATCAAGAAGGTGGAAATAACCAAGAGGGTGAAGAAAATCGAGAAGAAGGTAGAAGAATATTACACGAGCGAGAAATTCAAAGAAACCGAAGAATAATTGAGGATGAAATTGAGATACATTATGCTGAACAAGCACGTCTAACCTGGGAAAGAGAAAGATTAAGAGCAGAAATGGAAGAACAAGAGTTTCAAGAGGAAATACGACAGAATAATCATGACAATCGAGAAAGGAGACGCGCACAAAATCGCCACAATGGTAATATCAATGAGGAATATGATAGAATACAAAGGAGAATAGAAAGACATCGAAGAGAAATGAAGAAAATCGCAGAGAAGAAATCGAAGGCATAATCATTTGCGAATTCAGTAAGGATGTGAAGAAGAAAATCGCAGGAGAGGGCAAAATGAAAATGCTGAAGAAGAAGCACAAAATCTCGCAGGACAAGAAAAACATGAACGCAAAAAAAGGGAAGCTGCATTGAAAAGATCAATGGAGCAAAGTTCAACTGGGAATGAACAAATCTTAAGAGAATTAGCAGAAATGAGGGGAATGTTAAATAACAGAAGAGAAGGGGGTAGAAGGCAACATGATGAAGCCATTGAAGAAGCTGAGAGAACTCCATTTACTCAAGAAGTACAATTAGGAGGAATACCCCCAAAATGCAATTTACTAACGTTAACCAGTATCTTTGATGGGACCACTTATGTTGTTCAGCATGTCAAAGCTTATGTTAGGTGTATGCTACAATGGGAAAATCATGATGATGTATTGTGCAAATATTTTGCATCCAGTTTAACTGGAGAGGCACTAAAATGGTTCTAAGGTTTACCCAAGAACACTATAACTTCTTTCGACCATTTACAGACTACATTTTTGGGAGCATACATAAGCAACAATTCTTCGCGGCCTGGTATTGAAGATGTATTTGGGTTAAAACAGAGGATTGGCGAAAGTTTGAAACACCTAACCATAAGATGGAAGACAATGTGCAGTGAGATGGCTAGAAGAGTAGATGAGAGATACCTTATTTTGTCCTTCATTAATGCTATGTTCGCAACCAACCTGTTATATATACAAATTTTTAGAATAAAAAATACGATCACTATGACAGAGATGCGAGAATTGCAGGAAGAATATATTGCGTTGGAGGAAAAACAAAATGAGATAGAGTCGTATCCTATTGCGAACACTAGTTCAGTTGCAGCGAGTGCAAGTTTACTTCCCAATATGATAAATACAGTAGCAAGCACCTCGCAGGTAAAACAAGAAAAGAATGTGGATGATGGTCAACAAAACTTAGTAGCTATGGGAAGTCGAGATCAAGAAGAGTTTGAAATAGAGAGAAACATTTATCGCGGGGGAAATAATAAAATTCAGAGACTTGATTAACCATAAGAGACTTATGGTGGACATAAACAAAGTTATCAAAGAGGGCAGGGAAATCAGAAGATGATATGGGAAGAAATCAAAATTCCACCTTTGAATGCAAGTATAGAAAAAATTTGGGAAGCCATAATCTTAATGGAAAATATACAAGCACCCTGGAACATGGGAAAAGAACCACACCTAAATAACCGAAGTCAAGAATTTTGCTTTTATCATCATTTTCATGGTCCCTCAACAAATGAATGCAGGAATATAAAGAATATTATTTTAAGGATGATAGATCAGGGAAGATTAAACCATTTTCTAATAGGGCACCCACAATCTCAGCCATTACCACCTCCACCAGAAATTCGCAGAGTAAATACAACAAAAGGAGGAGAAACATTTGTGATAGAAGTTGGAGCAAATGCAAAAAATTTGTTCTGTAACTCCATTATACATTCATCCAAGACTATCGAATACTTCCATGATAATGGTTTAAGCCGAGTGTTTGCGAGAGATGCTGATGGGAAAGAAATCATGAACATTGCGAAAGCCTTGCCACTTAAATAGTGGCAAAAACAGATTATTTATTCACCGCACAAGAAGAACCTGAGCCTGGAGAAATGCATGATTAACTATTGGTTGTGAGACTAGAGATAAATCCAAAACAAAAAGAGGATGAAGATGAAGATAAAACTGAATATGATGAAAATGAAGATTCATGGGCAATTAATAGAGTATTGATTGATACAGGTAGTTATGTGGATAATTTATTTTATTACACCTATAAGACCATGGGAGGGAGAGACGAGGATCTAATACCCTCAATGTACAAGATATATGGTTTCAATGGTACTGCCAATAAACCAAAGGGAGAGATCACAATGAGAATCCCATTAAAAGGAATAACATCTAAAGTTTTATTCTGTGTAGTGGATGTGGAGTCACCCTACAACGCCTTAATTAACAGACCTTGGTTGCATGGGATTCTAGGTGTGGTATCCACTTACCATTAGTGCAATAAGTTTCCACATCCAAATGGTGTTGGAGTCATAAAAGGAGATTGGAGTGAAAGCATAAAGTGTTATGAGATTGATATAAAATCTTGCGAAGAGAGAGCTGCGAAGCATAGAAATTGGAAGCACAACATCAAGCAAAGACAAAGATGTGACAGATTAATGGTGGATGCCATAGAGCTGCGAGAAGAAGAAAATCTGAGAAAGAATAAACACAATATCTAGTGAATGACTCGCAAGGTCAACATAGCAAAGCGCAACAAAATCCCAAGGGCAGAATAAAGTAAAGGTAAAAGATTTCAAATTATGATACTGAAATGATATTGAAAGATATGTATGAACAATGTAATTCACAGATTGTTGCTTAATGAAAAATATGAGATTGTGAAATTACACCAGCATTGAAGCAAGAATATGTGAAAATATCGCAAGAAACGTGAAAATAAATTCGCAGGATGGGACGAACCTTTATGGCGTACACCATAGTTCGCGAATAAAATTTCGCAAGAGGCAAATGTAAGACCTAAAGTACGTCATTTAAGGGGGTATCTGATTGCATGGCTCAAAGATAAGGTTATACCTCTATTGGAACTTGATTCATGGATATGTGGGGCTCAAGAAAGCCTATCCTGGAGAGATACCTTGGATTTCCAACTATATATAAGGTTATACCCTGGTTGGACGACCGAGGGTCTCTTCTAAGGAGTGCAGAATATGATCAAGGCGCCGCGGTACACGTTTGAGCCAAGAGTGCCTGGGGCGGATGAACCTACCCTGGCCATTCTTGGCAAGTCTTGACTATGATGCACTCAGCCTGAAGAAAACCCCACTTAGGGTGCAGTCTCGTAACTATAAGCCATATAGGAAAAAAAATATAAGAGGCTGCGAAAAACAACTGGTTGTTGGTAAATCCGGATGGGAGGAGCTAGTCTTGTATGGCCGATGTAAGCCTCCTTGAAGGGGAAACCAGGGGGAATATAAGGGCGGCACCATCCATTAGGGAGCTGATAAGTGTCTTAAGACGCAAATATCATGAGGCTCTATTTTCGCAAGAAAATTTAGGCTTGTCGTATTTGTGCAACAAATATCAAAAGAGGCAAAAAGACAAGAGAAAAAGATAAGATGAGATCAATGGGTCATTGCATGAAAATGTAAAGACGTCATGCGATTTCATCGCAAGACGACAATGTCATGGGACTTTATTTTCGCAAGAAAATTTAGGCCTATCATATTGTCGCAGCAAAAGAATACAACAAGATAAGGCAAGATCAATGGGTTTTTGCATGAAAATGCAAAAACGTCCTGCGATTTTGTCGCAAAGAAAGAATGGATAAATAAGACCTTTACTTAGGAAGGCAAAATAAGACCACATAAGAATATAATAAAGAATTGCAAGATTGTGCAATATTCACTTTACAAATTGCTTAATCTCTCATTTGGATACAAAAAAACAGAGGCAAATATGGGAATATATGATTATTTTTTATCATGAGAAAGTATTTTTTGACTCCGCATGATAGATTTACGCAGATTTATACATAGATTGAAAAAGTTAATTATATATTGATTAATTATATCGCAAGAAATATTTGTTTTACTAACACATGCAGGAAGGAAGAGAAATTCGCAGCAAAAAGATAGGAAGATTAAAGAACGAATATACACGTTTTACAAGTTTTATATTCAGAAAAGCAGAATTACTTCTTGGTTGATTCATTTTCCTCTTCATCAGATTTTTCTATATTATCAGATCCTTCATCTTCAGATTCTTCTTCATCTTCATCAGCTTCACTATAAGAAATCACTAAAGAAGGAACATTCTCCGGAACTTTTTCTTCAATACAAGGGTAATTAGAGAGAGGAATGTCGTGATTATTTCAGATTGACCTGATAGTATTATTGCGATAAGTAAGAGAATCATTTTTAAAGTTGGTGATAGTTATCTTCAGTTGATTCTTCAATCTTAAGCACTTATCATTTCGAGAAGAAAAGGAGTTCGCGAGAATTCCTTTTTCATTTTCTAATTCTTCAATTCTTTGACGGAGTCTCTTTTCAGAATCTGCGGACGTATAATAATGAATCAGTAATTTAATGAAAATTTGTGAAAGACAAAGAGTAAGTAGGAAAGAATAGTTGACAACCTTCTCTCTCAGAAAGAAAATCTTTAATCAAGGCTGTTTGGTCAGCGTAAAGACTAACATTTACACCTAGATTACTTCTAGCATCGTCTAATACTTTCGCAGCCCAAGCGAATTCATCATCATTATCTATAAGAAGACGGGAGCGAACTTGGGTTTACCTCTCAATAAAAGTTGAATTATCGCAGATAAGCCGATCTCTCTCATTTTTAGTTTTGAGAAGAGTCTTGTGGAATTCCGCTAAAGATTGAACACCTTGTTTAGTAATACGATCCTTTTCATCAATAAGCTTACTGTATTTGAATCTAGATTTACCAATCTCCTCTTTGGCATCAATATAAAAACGCTTATACTTATTGGCTATCCCTAAACTGGATCTGTGTTCAATCTCTAAAAGGCGAAATTTTGATCAAAGTTCATCTATGGAGAGGGAAGTAATTCGGTCATTAGAAAAACTATTCAAAGATTTATTCAGACGTTCAAGAAGGGTATCATCATCTATAGAATTGGGAAAAGAACGAAGGGTCGCAGCTTCATCAGATAAACCATAAATGTCTGCAAGAGTGGTTGATCGAATAAGATGAAGTGAAAGGATAAGAGGACAAAATAAAGAGGGAAAAATTTCATACCATAAAGTTGATCATTCGCAGCTTGAAGGTTAGAAATTTTATCTTGCGAAGAGGAGAGTTCAATTCCCAATCGCTTGTTTTCCTCGCGAAGGTTGGCAGATTCAGATTTTAACTGCTCGCGAAGGTTGGCAGATTCAGATTTTAACTTTTTGTTCTCCCTGCGAATATCAACATTTTTCTTTAAGAGAGTTGATCGTCTCTTATCCAAATCTGAAGAAACTACGAAAGCAGCTCTACCAACCTAAAAAAAAAAGAAAAAAAGAAGAGGAATTACAAGGACATATATATAGTTGAAATTTTTAAAATCAAGAAGAATCAAAGAGATAAGAACATACCAGAGCACCAAGGGAGTTTAAAAGGCTGGGAGATACTGATTTAGAAACTCCGTGAGGTGAATCATTGTTGGTCAGCAGGGGAGCATCGCAGATATTTACGAGATCTTGGAAAGGATTAGTAAGAGCCTCACTATCATCTCCAATGCCATGCAATAAATCTGAGAATATGTTGGATAGTAGAGCCATAGAAGACTCAGGTTGAGAAGTTTCATTCGCAGAAGAAATGTCATCATTACCATCATCATCACTATCATCAACATTATCCTTAGTAGAACTTTCGCCAGATTGAGAATTTTAAGGGGAGGGAGAACAAGTTTTTTTTTTCTTTGAAGGAGGAGCAACAGATTTCTCCTTGCGAGTAACATCTTTACTGGATTTCTCTTTGCGAGGAGAACTTTTGCCTTTACCTTTATTAGTGGTCTTTGCAATTTCAATAGGTTCTATCTCAGTGATAACCTATACCAAAAATAAAGATAAGAAACAGAGAGAATGGAGGCAACAATATATTATTAAAAATTCTGAAATAGAATTTCTTACCCCATCTGTGATAGAATGAAGAGCAGATAAAATGTTGGGTTTCCCAGTATTGCTATAATTCTTCTTTAATCTCTCAATCTGACAATTTTGTAAACATGTGAAGATATAAAAATAATCAGCAAAAATAGATAAAGAGTACAGAAGATAATAATTCAATAGGAGTTCATAAATATACCTCTAAATCTTTATCAGGCCAATAGAATTCCCAAGGATTATACTCTGCGAGGTTCGCAGGTAAAGCAAGAGTGCCAGAAATATATGGAACTTCCAAGATTAAGGGGAAAATATGCCATCTATCATCATTAGAGTGACGTGGGCATGAATTATTACCAGGATGCCAGTCAATGTCTTGCATCAAGATCTTGTCAGCAACAACATTACTTTTCTTGTTTAAACGAACACCCCAACAAGTGCTATCTCTCTTCATGGAAATTATCTCATAATTCGCAAAAAAAAATTCCACGGTATACTTCGCAGGAACAATCGCAATTTCTTTGAATTTAGGGTTTTTGGCGTCATCAGAGTAAAGAGATTTTTTACATGCACTGCAAGTGGAAAACTCATGCATTAGACGAATGCAATCATCACTTAGTTGATATACAGCTCGCGAGAATTTCTTATGAGAAAGTATCTCATAAAATAAGGGAAGTTCAGGATCGTATAGAGGAATGGGAAGGCCAGCGAGAAGTTGACCCAGCGATATTATGATTTTACTCTGATGGGATTGATGATCAAAAAATAACTTTGCAGTGAGTTCAGATTTAGGGCCTTGACCCGGGATAGTGGATAAAGTAAAACCCTTACTTTGAAGTTTCCTCTTAACTTTTTCAAAAGAGATTTCGTTTCTGCGACCAGCGGGAGCCATATTTAAAGAATGAGGATGAAGTTTGGAAGAAAGAAAAGAATGAAGAGTTACAGTAGCAGAAGCACAAATTACTGAGGAATAGTAAAATTGCATAGAGATTGGGAAGAAGATAAAAAGAGGAAAAAAGGAGAATGAAAGGGATATTTATAGAGAGGGAAAGTTCTCGAAAAGATAAACGCAATTAATGCGAGGACACACGTGAATGGTTGAAAAATTGCGGTTGAAAACGACATGTCAAGAATTGGATGGAAGAAAAGATACGTGTGATATATTCTGCGAAAATTATAAAAAATATATGTCAGAAGTATTATTTGTAGTCTCGCAAATATGTCCGAATTTCGTAGAAATATTATGAAAGTTTTTTGAGAAACATTATTTCGCAGAAATAGATACAACATCGTAGAATATGTAAGAGATTCGCAGAGTATGGTTATTTTTCAAAGTTAAAGACATCCTTAAAGGATTATATTACCCTGAGGCAGAGGCAAGATAAGGGTGAAGAAATCACTAACTCACTCTCTGAAAGATTCTATTCTAATAAGATAAAGAATAGAGGCTAGTATGGATTATTAAGAAAACAACATATATTCTTTATCTTCTCGGCAAGAATCATTTCCAAAGTGGACAAGTTAAAGTGATAATTTCGAAAAAGTAGAAGCAATATTCTAGAACTTCTCAAAATAATAGAGGCAAGTACGTACTTTTCAAGTCCAAATATTCTTTCACTCGTTCCTTCAACAGCTACAGCAAGGAATATTTTTCCTTAAAATCGTTTTTCAAGCAATATTCAAGGAAAAAGAGGCAAGATGTAGGATCATAATATCGCAGCAAGAACATTCTTGCGAAGTTTTCATTAAAGACACTGGCGAGCGTCGCAGAAAATATTAAAAGAACGACACAACAAATAACGATGGTAGAAACATGAAGAAAACTTAAAGATCCTGCCAAGATTAGAGTGTTTTCGAGATTAACATTATTGCACTCGCGAATATATCGCAAGTTAAATCCGAAATTAAGGGATAGCTTAGATGTCTATGAGCTGTCATCCATTATGTAATACCCTATATATAGGGGATGAGTAAACTTGAGAAGGGAGAGATAATTTTTGGAATGCTAAGAAAGCTTTTAGGAGAGAGAAAATTCTAAACAGAGTGATTGTATTTTAATTTCCTTTTTTCTTTGTAATTTTCTAAGTGTCAATTAATGAAAATTGTTGTTCCTGATTAAGTGTTCATAGATTGATTGTGCAAATTCTTGTGAGGGGTGTAGTGTGGGATTTCCTTCTACTACACACATAAAATGAGTTCTTCTAGTATTCCCCCGAAGAAGTTTCATAATTACATTGGGGAGAAAAAGAAATACGTTTTTCCAAAAGTTAGTTAGAAATGGGTACCAAAGAAGATCAATAAAGCAACGAGTACGTTTAAAAAGGGTCTCCCAGACAAGAGTTCGACAAGGGATAACATCTTAAAAAGGTATGAAACAGTTATTGAAAGTTTCAAGGGAGTTGTTAAATTCCTAGAGCCCATGTATGATTTTGTTTCGAATACCTGTGGTGAGCAAGATTTTGTTCACCTCAACACAACCTAATTGTGTTGAAAGTGCATCCTCACCAAGAAGCCCTTGTAAATACGGTGAGGATTGCAAAATAATTGGGGCGCACAAATTATGTTGGTAAGCTTTCGCTTTAGCCAAGTTCATATTTAGGGGGATTTTGCGTTTCCCCCTCAAAAAAATACCTATTTTGCATTACCCCCTCTACAAATTGCTAATAAGTAAAACCCCCTATAACCTAACTGTGCCGTGACAACCCAGTTATCTCAGCACGTGTTGTGGGCATGCGCATAATAAATAAGTAAAAAAAGAAACCATTCTAAAAGCCTTCCTTTAGCAGAAACAAAACATAAGTGTTCTTCTCACCAATCCTCCTTTTCATCGCCTCCCCCACTCCAGCACTAAATCTCTCTGGTAGTCTGGTTCACTATGATCAAAAATTTCAATCGAAGCAAACCCCAACTTCCCTTTAATTAGCCATAACTCTCTACTCTTCCCTCTCTCACATACACACAGAAACAAACATCATTTATCATCAATAAAAGGAAAAACCCCTAAATCTCGTTTCATCTAACCATAATTTCACCTAATTTCAAAATTGATTAAAAATTTCTTATAGATCTTTCATCTGTAAATAATGGTGGAAATATCAATTACAGTGAAACATGAGTACTTAAGATCAAAATAGTAGAAGTAGAAATTGAACTTAGCATTTAAATCTATTTGTGGGCTAAATCTTATATTTGATCGCTTCTCCAAGAACAGTAGGGACGAGAAAACCAAATTAACCCCTTTGTTTTTGGCAATTATATACTGGTGAATCATGAAGTTTTCTTATCTTTACTACTTTTGTTGTGTATGACTTATTTGAATCTTTAATTTTGTAATGGTTTGTTTGAGATTGGTGTGATGAGATTAAAACGCGGTGAAGATCAATCACAGTGAAATACGAAGGGGTTTTGCTACTTTGTCAACAAGGTTTTGTCCTCTAGTGCCAATTGGTTTGTAAAACTGAAGATGGTGATGTTTTTTTTTTTTTTTGAAGCATAAGGATGGTGATGGTGATGGTGGTGGAGGAGTAGATTTTAGTAAAACTGATAATGATGTGCTACAGTTCAGATTAAAAAACGCGTCTGTATTGTTATGAGGGGACAAATGTGCGCCGTGTATTTTTATGATCACCTATGATTTTACCACGTGTTTAGAGCAACAGTGTATATTATCTTATTTATACCACACATATGTGTTGCACATGTTGAGTTAACTGGGATGTCACGGCACAGTTAGGTTATAGAGGGTTTTACCTATTAGCAATTTGTAGAGGGGAATGCAAAATAGGTATCTTTTTTGAGGGGGAAACGCAAAATCCCCCTTATATTTACCTAGTGACGAAAGTCTTATATTTACCTAGTGACGAAAGTCGTGTTATGTTTCAATCATTTTGGAAATCGCTCTGACGAAAAATAGTTTATGAATAACAACTATATAACGCCCTCTGAGAATGTTTCAATGATTGAAATGAGAGTTTAGACAATATAATCATTGGAGGATATAAGCATTGTTGTGGAAACACATATATGTACAAGTCCTTATTCTTGAACCAAAGTTTGCAAACTTTGTTGATCAAGTGAAACCGGAGCAGCACGTGAACTTCAGTCCGCGAACTAGCGTAGTTCTCGAACCCGGGAATTTTTGCTGGAGTTTGTGAACTCCGTCCGAGAACTTAAGTCCGCGAACTTGAGTAGGTTATGTCTAAAAACGATGTTTGTGAACTTATATTTAATCGATTCGAGTGAATCACATCGTTTTTGCTTCAATTGTGTCTTGTGTAGTACATGCGATTTCCTTGCAATTGAACAACTCTCTAACTAGTTCATTTGAGTCATTTGAACTAGTTATGGTGAAGAAGAATAAGGTTGATATGAAAGTGCTCATACCACGCGTATGATTCTTAATTACCTAACTTGATTTGTGATTGAAATTCTTAAGGTTAGAAGCAATTATCAAAGCCATGGATGATGGTTTTTATTGTAAAATAAATCTTTTCATACTCTTATGGTAACCATTCTTGGTGTAAATCCTTGTGGAAAAGGTTATTCTTCCTTCTAAGCATATCATTTCTTGTTTATACAAGTTTGTATCTTAGAAAAGATGATCACAATACTTGATGTTTATTATTACCATGAGATAGTTCTATTTTTTTAGTAACACAATCTCATGAGAGACTTTCAATGATTGGTTCTTAAATCGTATCTCCTTGTAAGATTTCTAAAATCCAATATATAAATCCTTCTCCCTGGAGACATGTCACTCTTGTTGTTCTTTCGGGAATAACATTCTATGTGGGAGAGTTCCTAAATGAACTTGTGTTTATTTGTTATATCTTTAAGGAGAGAAGCAGTTGTGGAACATGTAGGAGTTAACTTGTATCTTAATAAACTCTTTGATGAAGTCACTAAGTTTCGACTCTGTGATATCGTCTAAACAAAGTTGATATGTTTTTCTTTTGGTTATGAAGTGTCTCCGTGAAAATTTCATGAGGATCCCACTAGTATTCGTACCTTTGCCAATTTATATTGACAAAAAGGGGGAGAATTAATGTGTAGTTCATACTACAAATACATATGGTTTACAGATCATTATGTAAGGGGGAGTGGCTTTCATGTTGAGATGGAGTATTGATTAAGGGGGAGTGATACAATGAAACTTTGATGATGTGTAATAATACTATGATGGATCTTCAACAAGTACAGGATGAACACACGCAGAATTGAAGAACCAAGGAAATCAAGCTTGTCGATTTTGCTTTTTATGTACAAGCCATATGTAAAATGGTTTTATCACTAAAATTGACAAAGGGGGAGATTGTTAAAGTATAGCTCGGTTGAACCCACTAGCGTTGGTATTTCAAGTTAGTTGTCAATTTTAGTTTCCAAAATGCATTCTTGATTTAGCATACTAAAGATAGTTTCGGACTATATTAGGTCTAAGAAGTTGAATCGAAGCTATCCTTAAAGGATGAAGATTGAAGACATCAACAAGTACTTCATCAACAAAGGTATGTGATTGATTTCATTTGGATTCTTGTTCAATTTTACCTTTCTAATCTATCAAGATAAATTCTCACTCTATGGAACAATTCCAATGATAGTAAATGTACATTTATCTATGTTTACATAACATGAGGGTTTGGTGTGTCATGCAATGGCTGAGATTTATTCGATTTTCTAATTAGCGGCTGAGATCTTCCTTCTCCCTAAGAGATTCATCTAATTTTTATCAATCATACGGTTTATACTGCAACTCAAAGTTTTGTATTTTTTCTACCAAAAGTATCTGCAGTCTAAAATTGTATTAGGCTTCTAAAGCAAGATAATTAGGTAGATAATTAAGAACAAAAAGGATTATTTGGACTATTGACATTTTATTTTAAGTGAAACTTCATTCATTCCGCATTACAATAAATCTTTTCTGCTTCCCCTCCCTCCTAGAGCAGTTACAATATTCAAAGAAAATTATTTCATACAAGTTTATTAGATTTCTATCAATCTCATCTGAGAATTTAGTCTTTTTTCTACTGAAGTTATGGGTCTCTTTTGGCCTTCAATTTGGTGTTTAACCAATTCGAATATCTAAAGTTAAAATTGGAACCCTTCATTCTCTCTTTTTTCTTTCTCGACTGAGGTGTGGATTTCTTCTATATGAAATCAGATCGTTGAATAATCGTAAACTTAAATTGGTAAGATGAGTTTTCTCTACCATGCTTTTTCTCCAAAATTTGATGCCCTCACTATCTTCTTACATGAATTTTTTTTCCCTGAATTTGGTTTCCAATTTAATACGAAAAGACGTTATTTTATCTTATCTTTATACATCTGATGAAATGATGTTTGGGGTTCTTTGATTTTGCAGAATCGAAACTGGGATTTTTTTAAATTTAATAAATCTCAATTGGGATTTGCAGTAGATGCTAATGTCCTCTTGCTAATAGCCATTATGCTACCATTAGAGAGGATAAAGGTAACTTTTATTTCTATATGAGACCTGTAGGTTTTGTGTTATTAAGTAAAATACACTATGATATGCCTGATTAATAATGAATCGAAGGAACTTAAAATCATAGACAATAATATGATAGTGTACTTTACTTTGATAAATAGGTTTTGCATCTGTCAGTGATGACTCGAAGGTTTGGGTAGCATATAAGGTATATTGCATACTTAACAATTAGGTTACTCATTTTTAAATGATACTGATTTCATCACCTAATCTAGGTGTACCGGGACCATTCAGTGAAGTTGCTTCCCTTAAAGCATACCCTAACTGTGAGCTGTTCGATGAGATGATTTTGAAGTAGCGTTCAAGATTTAGTATAGTTAGATTAATTTAGTCATTATATGATGTTTTTTACTAATGCTACCTATGAGCGTTGATATGTGAAATCTTATGTGGTTTGTATATGGTTTACTGAACATTGACAGTACACAATTCCTCCAGTAAGATGGAGCAGCTGCATAAAATATTGTGATTCAGAATGCACTCCCAGTTTAAGGATTCTTTTCCATAAATTCACTGTTCAGTTTGGTAATTGCTCGAAGGAACTAATATTTAATCATTGTAGACACATAACGATGAACATCTTTATATGTATAAACAAAAACCAGCATCTTTTGAGGTGCAACGAGCTATGATGTTCACACGAGATTTTTGATTAATTACACCAAAGAAGGATGTGTTGAAGGTTTTGGCATTGTTGTTGAAATCGTCTTATAGAGTCCAAGGATGAAAATTTAAAGGTTATTTTCTCAATGAAATGCTCTATCACTTCCTTGGATGTCTGAGACTTCTACATTTTTATATAAAGATAGATAGCAAACGGTGTTATTCAATAAATTGCAATTTGTTTGATCTAATTTTATGTGCCTTACAGTCTTTCAATCATTTAGGTTGAAAAATACAAATATATAGTCTGTTTTTACGCTATAGCAAACGACGTCATTTCATCGGATTGCAATTTGTTTGATCTGATTTAGTTATTTTATGTGTCTCACACTCTCTCAGTCATTTAGGGTGTAAATTTGCATCTCAAAGAAATTAAGTAAGGGTAAGAGATCTGGGAAAGGTGGACACTTCTGTGCTAAACACTTTAGAACAACTTGGTTTTGTCGTAGTAGAGACTGTAGAATTAGATTTTTTGGGAGCCTTTTATTCAATCTTTATTTTAGATGGAGGTAATTGACCGTTTTCCGTCTTTGTGATTGACTAATAAAATCATTTGCCTTGAAACTATGCTTAGAAGTTAACTATAGGCATGATTTTCTGATAGTATATTTCCCTTGATAGTTGTGTTGTTATTTTATCATAGGTCAAGCACTAAAAATAAAAATTTGTCACATCGCTTGGGTATTATTGGAAGAAGTCTTCAATGTAAGGATGTATGTATTATGCAATATAACCAAATAGTGCAGTCTGTATTCTATTCACAAGTTACACAATTATCAAACAATGCTTGGTATTCTGCTATAGTTGCAGTTTTAGTCGCTAAGTAAGGCTTTTTGCCTACTATAATTTTTTTGTATAAATTGTTGTTATCTTTGTGTCAATTGACAATGTCCTGATTGCTAATATTTAGCGTATAAATGAACCCCCTGTTGGAATATATGCAATTTCGGATATATTTTTCTAATTCAGTTATGGTATCAATGACGTTTCAGGTCCTAAAAACACCATGGAAATTTCTATGACAGGCTATATAAAGCCGATTTCTCCTGATATCTGCAGTCGTGCCTCACACTTCCATCTGCCCAACAAAATCTATTTGTTCTTAGTGTTGATCAGACAAAGTACTTTAGCTTTCAGGTTCCTTTGACCAGGTAATATTTTGGCTTCGATACCTACACTGTTTTATGTCATCTCCAGATACATTTTGTTTTCTAAGTTTTCTAAGTAGACTACATGGGGCCAAATAAGGTCACCGGGTTTACGCTCTTCTTCTTCTTCTTTTTTTCTCACTATGTGGTATATGGAAAAGTGGGTGCAAGTTACTAAAGTGTTAGAAGATAGTGAGCTCAATCTAAATCAAGATAGTTGAAATGGAAGGACCTCCAAATACAACCAAACCATCTCCTTTATATTCCTAAAGGGAATATATTCATATATTCCTGAAGGGAGTTAAGTACATCTTTGGCCTATGGTGAGCACAATGTTTTCTTACTAAGTTACATCCACCTATTATAGGTGACGCATGTCCTCTAAAAAGAGATGCATCTCAAGTCTGTTGAGTATTAAATCGATGCCAAGCCCAGCCTTATAATGTTAGAATCAACGATATAGAGGAAATATTAGGGTGACTAATGTTTCATTCTTGCACGTTGATCAGAAATTTGAAATTTTTATTGTTTGGAATTTATCTAAAACATGGCATCTATTTTTTCTTTCTTCCTATCTAGAAAGCCACTGTCTATAGTCACTCTATCACTTTTTATTTTCGTGGCTTGAATATTTTTTACAAGCTTAATCATTTTATTTTATCTTTAAAAATGGATAGGATCTGAATCTTTGAAATCCTCATGTTTAAATATATGTGCATGATTTGTGGATCCGGTCCAATAGAAAGTCCCAAGTGGTTAGGTTTAAAAAGATTGAAATAAGAGATGATTGGGATGGAGGACTGTATATATTCATTAATATTATCGGAAACTAAACTGAAGAATTATGTATTAGCATTAGTAGGTTACAAAGAAATTATCATATTATATTAGTGAAATATCAGGTGGTTAAAGTGAAATTTGTCCAGATCCATGCATCCATCACTTATTTATTCTAATCCACGCATGACACTAAATATGGGTTTCTATGGAACTCTATACTTGCGTATAGATAGACCATCATAGTAAGGCTAATGGCACAAGGCACCATTTGTGACAAATTCATACTTATAGCGAGCGTTTACTCTACATTGAAGTCTTTATAATTAATTATAGGCATGAGCTATGGCAGGACTAATCCGAATAAAATGGGAAAATATTACTAATGGAGGTTTCGTTTGATCATTTGACAGGAATTATGGAGTTGCAGTAGTTCTCATGGAATCCAATGGTGAATGTAAGCAAGCCAGAGCCTCCTATGGCCTAACTAAAAGACATGAAGGAGCAGAATGTCCAGATCATTTTGATTATTGTCCAAATACTTACTCACGTCTTAATGCATCTTCTTATTGGGTTTTAGTTTATTTTGATTGATCTCAAGGCGTCCAGAGTGTCTGTTGGGCCTGTATATCTATTGCAGTTCGTGGACTACACATTTTTGTTTATGTTCACCAAATTTTGTGCAAATTCTGATCAAGGTGATACCCGTGTTAACTCTTTGTTTGATGTTGTTTCTTTTTTTAGGAGAAAGATTAAGATTTTATTTAGAAGATGAAAAAAAAAACCAACCTCCAATACCGGTTTACACCGGTCAGACACTCGGTTAAAATAACCAGGCAATCCCACCACCGGTTAATGGACAACCAATCCCACCACCACAACGATTGAATCAAATTAAGGTACATAAGTATACATATTTAAAAAAATCAATCTAGAAACAATTTACTACTAAAAAAATGCTCCACATACCACCGACACCATAACTACATCTTCTCAGATCTAATTAAATCAATGAGAAAATGAGAAACTGGTAAAAAATTGGAAAAAAAAAAGAAGGGAAAAAGACTCTTAATGTCCATTGAAAACGATTAAAATAAAATTAAAACAATTTTACAATGAAAGGAAATGTATAACATCTTCTCAATGTGATCTTGTTTCACAAACTTTAAAGGTCGTCTAACACTCCAGTTTAAAATAGTGTGAAATAGCCCGTGTCATTACGGCACAGGTCATTCCCTAGTATATATATATACTTGAGGTTATTTGATTCATGACTTTGGTGACAATAACCTTTATCTCTATAAAGGATCTCATGTTAAAGTGAATGAGCTTACGAATTCAACGAGCCAAGAATCACTCAATTCCGAGTTATAACGATGAAGTTATGAGTGATTTATTAAAGTAACAATTATAAGTGTTGCTGTGATTGCTACAGTTCGTTAGTAGGAAACAATCCATGGACTGTTTGTAACAGTTCGCGGACTTGGGCCCAATTACATGATTAAAAGGCATTTTTAGTCAAGTTGGTGATGTTTTCTTATATAGGCAAGTTAGCTATTACTCAAAACATCTTTGATTATCATATTAAAGTGTTTGTGATTCCTTCCTAGTTTAATTTGTGATTTATTCACATAAATAAAATATTTGCTAATTATTTATTTATTTAATTATTTTGGAAAGAGTTGTAACTTAGGAAAGACTCGAAAAAGGAAAATAGCTTTGCTTAGTTTTCAAGCTATGTTTCACTATAAATATTGAGTTCGTGAGTTTACGCGTTTTTCATCCCCTTTGGAAAATTGGCGTAAGCTCTGCAGGTTGTTTTCCACGTCTTCTGTTCTTCATGAACAAGAGTGAGATAAAAGTCTTTGTATTGGGGATCACAAAGCCAAGTTGGATTAAATCTTCGTGATTGATTATACAACTTGTAATCTAGGTTTTTCACATCTTGTCTATTCTAAGGTTTTCTCTTCTGATTTAAAACCATTCAAGAGTTGTTGATCATAAACCCTAGGTTTTGATATATTTCAGTTTCCGATCGTATACCAACACTTGTTAGTCGAAATCGGAGACTATAAAGAAAACTTCGATTAAGGAATATCGTAAAAATCCTTTTGAAGTTTTAAACAAGACATCTCTATATTTATCTAGTTGTTCTTGTTGTAGAATTATTAGAGTTTTCTTAACTTGGAAATTGATCTTTGGAATCACCCAAGTTCACTTACGAAAATCAGGTTCACAGACTTCTTGTGAGTACGCATATTGATTGTAAGTTAAAACCCTAATCTACAAGATTTCCAAAACCTTGATTTATATCTAAAGGGAAATCAAACCGGTGTTTTGTGCAAACAAAATATTGAATCGTATCAATCGTGTTGTTGTATCTTCTAAAGAGAACCTTGGGTTCTGCTAGAATATTTGCGTGAAGAATTCCTAAAGAGAATTGGTGTTCTGCTAGGAGTTCTATAAGAATACAGCTGAAGAAGGTATTACATCTAGTCCTAATAGGTAGTAGGAAATTGGTGTAACAACTTATAATCAGTGTGTGTTTATTTTGGACTAGGTCCCGGGGTTTTTCTGCATTTGTGGTTTCCTCGTTAACAAAATTCAGGTGTTTGTGTTATTTCATTTTTCGCATTATATTGTTTATCTTTATAATTGAAATAATACAGGCTGTAAGTTAATCAACCATAGTTATTAAATCCGACCTTGTTTGTTGGATAATACTTGATTGAATTGATTTTGTTATTGTCACATTATTAGACTAGTCTGGACTAACCCTATTTCAAGTGGATACTGTGTTGAAATTTCCTTTATTGATTGTTGCTTAAAGAGGTTTATACACAGTGGATATTGAATAGGTTGTGATTAAAACAAAAGACTTTGTTTTAAGAGTTTCACACTAAAATCAAGGTTACGGACTTGTTTCTGTTTAACTTTGATTGTGTTGAAATAGAGATAATAAACTCTTTGATATACTTTACTCTAGATTGAGTCTGACTATCTAGTTGATTCTCTAGAAAGTGTATTAGAGTAAGTCCTCTCAGATTTCCAAACGAATTTTTGGGTGTGGTTGTTACACCCCCGCTTTTTCAAACTTATCTAGCACTCAAAAGTCTATCTCCTACTCTTGAGACAACATTCGTATAAGTATGATAGTTTTCATACATACACATTTTCTATTTCGAGCCGAGTTTACTCGCTTATATTTTTCTCGAAATATGTGTTAGTAAGCTTTCTCTTTAACCAACTTTCATCTTTACCCGTGACGAAAGTCATGATGACGTTTAAATCTTGAAAATGGCTTTGATGATGGTAGTCGATTCTTAATGTCTAACAACTATTAACATTATAGAAGAATATTTCAATGATTGAAATGTAGAGTTGAGATTACGTAACCACCTATGGATATAAGCATATATAGTCTGATCGCACATTAGTGTATAAGTCCATGTAAACGGAAACCAAGTGCATGCATATGTGTGCATGCGGTATTGGTGAATGAGACAAGTCGGGTACGCGTACTGGTGGAAGTTCACATCCGTGAATTTTTGCTGAGTTTGGAGTTTACGAACTTACAAACCAGTCACCTTAGTTACGCGTACTCACGGAAATTTTCATCTGAGAATTTCTGCTGGGTTTTCAAACCCAATTCCGGTAGCTAAGGTATGCATACCCGTAAGCGTACCCAAGCTGGTTATTTCTCAAATCGGTTGTTCATGAACTTAAACAATAAAACAATAAGGAATGAAATCTTTGCAAACCGTGGCTATATTGTTCATGAATTGATTCAAGTGAATCAAACCAATTTTTCTTCAATTGTGTCTAGTGTAGTACATAAGATTTCCTTGCAATTGAACAACTCTTGAACTAGTTCTTATGAGTCATTTGAACTAGTTATGAGAAGATGAATACGGTTGATATGAAAGTACTCATATGGATAACCATTGGTCAACCATTTATGAACCAAATAATGTACACGTTTAGGTACGATTACTCAAACCTAAATGAAATACATTTCATTTGTGTGTCTGACAAGCTAAATTTCGATCTAACGGTTGAAAGATATTAGCTTGGATAAATCAGGTTTTTCATCTAACGGTGAATTTTGAATGCTTTGTTACCAAGGTAACTTGGATTGCAAACCCTGATTTTAAAACTATATAAGGAGACATCCAGAAACTGGAAAAACTAATCCCCACACCTCCTGTGTGATACTAGTTGGTTTGCTAGAGTCGATTCTCCTTTAATCGTAGGTTTCTTCTCGAGAACCTGTCGATTAACGACTTAAGGACTTCATTGAGATTGTGAAGCCAGGAGAAACTACTTCTCTTGTAGTTGAGTGGTCTGATCTTGTAATTTTATATCGTACGAGTTCAATTGAATAATTGGCTTGAGATTATATCTTTGATAGGGCAAGATAAAAAGAAATCACAAACATCTTCGTCTCATCGTTTGTGATTCCGCAATATCTAGTTTTTCTACCATACAATTTAGATTATAGTGAGGTGATCAATAATTCTAGGTTGTTCTTCGGGAATATAAGTCCGGGTTATTGATTGGTTCCTGTTCACCTTGATTTTATCAAAAGACGGAACAAAACTCGTAGGTTTATCTGTGGGAGACAGATTTATCTATTATCGTAGACTTTTCTGTGTGATACAAATTTGTTTATTCAAGTCTTCGACTTTGGGTCGTAGAAACTCTTGGTCGTGGGTGAGATCATCTAAGGGAATCAAGTGCGTAGTATCCTGCTGGGATCAGAGATGTAAGTAGCGCAACTGTACCTTGAATCAGTGTGATATTAATTAGGGTTCAACTACATCCCAGACCGAAGTTAGTTTGTAGTAGTCTAGTGTCTGTAGCGGCTTAATACAATGTGGTGTTCAATCTGGTCTAGGTCCCGTGGTTTTTCTGCATTTGCGGTTTCCTCGTTAACAAAATTTCTGGTGTCTGTGTTATTTCTATTCTGCATTATATTTTGTTATATAATTGAAATATCACAGGTTGTGCGTTGTATCGATCAATTGTGAAATCCAACCTTTGGTTGTTGATTGGAAATTGATTGATCCTTGTGAAATCCAACCTTGTGCGTTGTATCGATCAATTGTGAAATCCAACCTGTGTTTGTAGCGATCTGACTCTATGGACAGAGGTGTTATCTCTATTAACGTCCACCAGTCTTTGATGGCTCAAATTACTTATGGTGGAAAATTGATATGCGAGATTTTCTTCAAGCACGTGATTTTCAATCATGGGTATATGTTATTAATGGCTATGATGCTCCCGTTGTTGTAGTAGGTAACGTTAATGTTCCAAAAAATATTGGCATTCGATGCTGCTGAGATACTTACTGCAAAGCAAAACTCCGACGGTTTGAATGTCATTACCCCAAATCTTCAGCACCATGTGTCAAATTGCACTAGGTCTAAAGATGCGTGGGATATCTTAGAAACCGTATTCGAAGGAAATACCAGCTGTAGTTGCAGGAAATCCTACATTACACCCTTGTAAAGATTCTACAATAATCAACTCATCATGGGAGATTAAAAACGACACTTTATTATTTTGTTCTCAGAAATGTTTACAGAAATGGAAGAAATCAAGATTACAACTATTCTCTTGAAGTTTCTATCTCCTCAAGACTCTTTCAACTCTCAAAAATACATCATCCTTTTCTGGACATATTGGGTCTCTATTTATAGAGTAGTTACATAATGGATGACAGCTAAGTCTTCCTTTTATCTCGGATTTATGCTGCGATCACATCGCGACAACCACATTTATCCTTCTCGCCAACCTTATAACCATTGCAGGTCAGCACATGCTCTTTTCATGTTTCTTCATTCGTCATTCGCCATTCATTACATCATTCCTTAAGCAATTCTGCGACACTCGTCAAATGTTGTTAAGGTACTCGCAGAAGTGTTGTTAATCTTCGCAGGAATATCGTTGTAGCGATATTCTGGTCCTACATCTTGCCTCTTCTCATGTCTTTCCTGCGAAGAAGAGAAGATCATGAGAATTAAAATGCTGCAACTACTTATCTCTTCTCATTGATCTCTATTCTGACACGTTTCTATATCCTTCGCCAGCTGTTTTCACGTATTCTTTCTTCCAATAAATCTTTGACACGTCTTTTCTAACCGCTGCGATCTGACCGTTCATGTCTCTTCTTTGCATTTATTGCATTCATCTTCTCGAGAAACTTCTTCTTCTATAAATACTCATTTTATTCTTTTCTTTTCCTCTTTTTACTTTCTTCTTCTTTCTCTTCATAATTTCTCTGCAAGTTTATTGTTCTTCCGCAAATTGCGCATCTGCTATCGCTGTGATTTCTTTCTTATTTTCTAACCTTTTTTTTCATTCCCTTAAAAATGGTTGCCGCTGGTGCTAAAAATTTGGTTGCTTTTGGTGAGATGCAAGAAAAACTCAAAAGCATAGGTTTTACTCTGTCTACAATTCCAAATCATGGCCCTAAATCCAATCTTTCCATCAAGTTATTCACTGATTATCAATGCTCTCGCGAGAAGGTAATAGTATCGCTAGGTCAACTTGAAGCTGTTCTTCCCATTACTCTCTATGACCCGGAACTTCCATTATTTTATGAAATAATTTCTCACGAGAAGTTCTTGCGAGCGGTATATCAATTGGGTGGAGATTGTATTCGATTACTGCTTGAATATGCTTCTCGCGGGGCTGGTAAAGGATTTCGCTACCCTGAAGATGCTCAGAATCCTCAATTTAAAGATGTTCCAATTGTCTTTGCAAATTATACTGTGGAGAACTTTTTTGAAAATTACAAGATAATCCCTATGAAGACGGATAACACTTGCTGGGGTGTCCGTTTGCAGAAGAAAGAAAAGATCGCTGATGACAAAGTCCTCATGCTAGATATTGATTGGCATACATCTACTAATCAAGTCCCTCGCCACTCCAGCGATGACAAGTGGTTCATTTTTCCGTTATATCTTGAAGGTTCTTATATTTCTGGTTCTCGCGCATTACCCGCGAATATTTCAGAATATCAACCTTAGGCCTTCAACTGGCCTGAAAGAACTAAAGAGGTATGTTCTCTCCAATCTTTTTTATAATTATTATTCACTATATTCCCCACGTTTTTATATTTTCGCTAATTACTTCAATCTTTTCCAGATTGACAGGATGAAACTCAGCTACCAGGATTTTAGGAAACCCATCACTTTCTTAGCTCTTAAATCTTTCACAGATGAAGTAAGAAATATCCTTTCATTAGTTTTAACAATATATTGTTTCCCCTATTTCTTATCTTTATCTGTGTTCACAGGAAATCGAAGAATTAGAACCAATAAATCCTGCGAGAACCAAGGTGAAATCCACAGTTGATCGCAAGGGTAAATCTACTGCTCCTCCCAAAGGGAAGCCTACTGTCCATCACATTGAGGAATCTGACGATCCTCCCTTAAATAAAAAAAAAACCCAACCCTCTTCTTCTGCATCTCCTCAACCTATTCCAGAAAATTTAAGTGATGATTTTGGTGATGATAATGCCTTCCCTACCATAATGTATTCTTCTTCTTCTGAGTCTTCCATGGCTCAACTATCTAAATTTTTTGGCAATGCTACTAATAGTATTGTAAATGATCATGGAGATGAAGCTCTTAATGGGATATCCCAGGCCCTCACCAAAGTTTGTGATGCCCCCGTTCTGGTTGATAATGATTCTCTTCATGGAATCTCATAATCAATGACTCCAAGTCTCTTGAATTCTCTTGGCATCTTGGTATGTTTCCATTTCTTCATCATATTTATGTATTTGTTTCTTTGTCAAGTCTTAACTTATATTGCTCTCTCGCAGGTTGGAAGAGCTTCCTTTGCTGTTGCCTATGATTTGGATAATAGACGTGCTAACTATGAAAAGAAAGCTGCTAAGTTTTGTCAGGATAAAGAAAAGTTAGAAGCTGAAGTTACTGAGCTTCGCAAGAAGAATAAGCAGTTGGAGACTGAAGCTTCAGTTGATAAGAAAAAGATCTCTGATCTTGACAAAGCTAACCAATAACTCTATGGTATGTTTTACTTCCCTTTTCTTTCAATCCTTCTTTCCCTATCGCAGCTTATTCAAGCAATCATTTTTGCAGATATTTATGGTCTTACTGATGAGGCTACATTCCTCCAATCTTTTCCTGAACTTGTAGATGAGAGTACCCTTCTTGCTCGCCTTAATAGTTCTTTAAGTAGTTTCTCAGATGATCAAATTAGGTTCCTCTCTGTAGATGAACTTAAATCCAAACTTAATCTTTTAAAGATTGAGCACAGATTCAATTTAAGTTTAACTAATAAGTTTAAACGCCTTTTTCTTCATTCAAAAGAAGAAATCAATAGATTAAGAAGTAAGAATAGTGATCTTATTAACGATAAATATCAGGCAATTAAAAATGGCACCAAATCCCTAGCAGATTTCCATAAAACTCTTCTTAGTATTCAAATGGAAAGAGATAGACTTATCTGCGAGAATAAAGATTTTCTTGCGAGGGAAACTCAAGTTCGCTCTCGTCTTCTTATTACTAGCGATGATGAATTTTCTTGGGCTGCGATGGTTCTTGATAATGCCAGAAATAATTTAGGTGTAGATGTTAGTCTTCATGCTGAACAAGAAGCTTTAATTAAAGACATGATTTCTGAAAGAGAAGGTTGTTAACCGTTCCTCCTTATCGATTCCTTGTTTTTATTATTCTTCCTTATAAAACTTCCAACCTGTTGTTATATACTCGCAGGATCTGAAAAGAGATGTCTTGAAAGAATAGAAGAACTTGAAGCTGATAAGAATCAACTCGCAAACACTATTGTTGCTCGCAACGAAAAATATTCAAGATTGAAAGAAACGTCGAGGGTTACTACTGCGAACTTTAACGTTTCTATTATTGAGGTTCGCAATAATTCCATTAGAATGGTTTGCGATGATCATGACATTTCTCATTATTTGTATTCTGATCTTGCAAAAGAAGTTCCAGCAAAAACTCCAAACCTTGTTATCTCTGATAGCGAAGCTGAGGAATCTAGCGAAGATGAAAATAATGATGAAGAAGAAGAAGGAAAATCTGGTGAAGAATAAAAATCTGATGAAGAAGATGGTGATGGATCTAATTAGTTCTGTTTCTTGTTTTTATCTTCCTTGTCAAATTTGTATACTTATTTCCTTTTTCCTGAAAAATATGATGAAGAAGATGATATTCCTCTGATCGCTGCGAGTTTCTCCAATTTGCTACGAGTTTCTTCAACTTAATGTATAAATTTCTTTTGCTTCCATTTATATGAATTAGAAAACAATCCTTTACTGCAATATGGTTAATCGACATAATTATTATCCTTTAATTATCTGTGTAAATGTGTCATATAATAATGTCTATGTAATTTTCTCATATGATGATGAATAATAATTTCATTATTCTGTGCATTCCCATACTTGCCTCTATTATTCATCTGCAATATGAGAAAATTGGGTAGAGCTTAGATATCAGTTATAAATAAATTCTATTTAGTATATTTTGTATCAATATCTGCGATGATATCGCTAGCAATTAATGGCACAACTTTATGATCTTTGTATAAATATCGCAAATCTCATAATTTCTGCGACACTATCGCAATCATTTGATCTTGTGGTCTTATTATGCCTTCCTACTTAAAGGTCTTATTTTGCCACATTTTTATTTCTGCGACAAAATCGCAGGACGTCTTTACATTTTCATGTATTTACCCATTGATCTTGCCTTATCTTTATTCCTTGATTGTATGGAGACAATATGACAAGTCTAAGTTCCCTCGCAGATCAAAGACTCATGACATTTCCGTCTTGCGATGAAATCGCATGACGTCTTTACATTTTCATGTAAAAACCCATTGATATCATCTTAACTTTTTCTCTTTTATGGCTTGTTGCCTCTGTATAATGTTCGTCACGCGACAATATGACAGGACTAAATGTTCTTGCGAGCATAAAGTCCCATGACATTGTCATCTTAAGACACTTATAAACTCCCTAATAAAGGGTGCCGCCCTTATCTTCTTCCTGGTTGCCCCTTCAAGGAGGGCACATCGGCCATACAAGACTAGATCCTCCCATCCAGATTTACCAACAACCAATTGTTTTCGCAGACTCTTGTCCTTTATGCCTATATGGCTTATAGTTACAAGACTGCACCCTAAGTGGGGTTTTCTTCAGGCTGAGTGCATCATAGCAAGACTTACCAAAAATGTCCAGAGTAGGTTCGTCCGTCCCGGGCACCCTTGGATAAACCGTGTACCTCGGCGCCTTGGTCATACTCTGCACTCCTTAGGAGAGATCCTCGGTCGTCCAACCAGGGTATAACCTTATAAAGCTGGAAATCCAAGGTCTCTCTCCCGGATAGGTTTTATTTAACTCCAACATCTTCATGACTCAGGTTCCAGAAGCGGTATAACCTTATCCCTAAATCATGTAAACAGATACCCCCTTTATGACGTACTTGTAGGTCTTATATTTGCCTCTTGCGAAATTGTATTCGCGAACTAAGGTGCACGCCATAAAGGTTTGTCCCATTCTTTAAATCTCTGCGAAATTTTATTCGTGTTTCTTGCGAGCATCATGACTCTGTTAAAATTTCTTTTCTTTTGATCTTTTCTTCTCTTGTACAACTTTTCAATTTCATCTCTTCCAATCAAACAGAATACTCTTTGAAAACAATTTCTCCAAACAATTCATTCACAATTTTTCTTAAATTTCATCCTTTTACCTTTCTACTTACTACTTTCTGGTTCTTCTTTTCTATTACGTTTTGTTGTTTTCTCTTTATCCGCGAGATGCTCGCCATGTACTTCCTCTCGCCGCTCTATTGTATCAATCATTAACCTGTCACATCTCTGTCGTTGCTTGATGTTGTATTTCCAATTTCTATTCTTTTCAGCTTTTTCTTCGCAAGAATTTACATCAATCTCATAACATTTTTTGCTTTCTCCCAAATCTCCTTTGATGACTCCAACACCATTAGGATGAGGGAATTTAATACACTGGTGAAAAGTAGATGCCACCCCTAATATCCCATGTAGCGAAGGTCGACCAATCAAAACATTATAGGGTGATTCAATATCAACAACACAGAATAGGATCTTAGAAAATATCCCCTTTAATGGAATTTTCATTGTAATCTCCCATTTGGGCTTGTTGGCAGTACCATTAAAACCATAGATTTTATATGTTGATGGTATCAAATCCTCATCTTTTCCACCCATGGTTCTATAGGTATGATAGAATAAGATATCTACAGAGCTTCCCGTGTCAATTAAGACTCTATCAATAGCCCAAGAATCTTCTACTTCATTATTATTTTCTTCATCTCCTTCTTCTGTTTGCCTTGTATTTATTTCCAACCTTACTACCAACGGATTATCGTGCAACTCGCCAGGTTCTGGTACTTCTTGTGCAGTGAAAGAAAGAGTTTGCTTCTGTCATTCTTCTAACGGCGAGACTCTCGCTATGTTCATTATTTATTTTCCATCTGTGTCTCTCGCAAAGACTCTGCTTAGAACGTTATCGTGAAAATCCTCAATAGTTTTGAAAGAATGTATGATGGAATTTCAAAACAAATTCTTTGCCTTGGCTCTAACCTCTATGACAAAGGTTTCTGCTCCTTTTACAGTATTCACTCTGCGATTATCTGGTGGTGGTGGTAATTGCTGCGATTGCTGGTATCCTCTTAGAAAATGATTTAGCTTTCCTTGATCAATCATTCTTAAAATTATTCTTTTTACATTCCTGCAATCATTTACTGAATGACCATGAAAATGATGATAAGGACAGAATTCTTGATTACGATTATTCGGATATGGTTCTTTTCCCATGTTCCATGGCGATGGTATATCTTCCATCAAAATGATAGCTTCCCAAATTTTTTCTATACTAGCATTTAGAGGTGGCATCTTAATATCCTCCCATATTGTCTTCTGATTACCTTGACCTCTAAAATTATTTTGCCTCTGTCCACCATAAGTCTCTTGGGGCTGATCAATCCTTTGAATTTTATTATTTCCTCCGCGATTGTAATAATTCTTCTCCGTTTCATACTCTTCTTGATCTCGAATTCCCATGGCTACTAGCTTCTGTTGGTTATTAATCACCACTTTCTCTGGTTGATTCTGCGAGGTGCTCGCTACATTGTTAATCATTTTAGGAAGTAAACTTCCATTTGCTGCTACTGAGCTAGTGTTTACGACTGGATATGATTCCATTTCATTTTGTTTTTCCTCCAAAGCAATGTATTCCTCTTGTAATTCTCACAACTCTGTCATAGTGATTGTATTCTTGATTCTGAAAATTTGTATGTACATCAGATTGGTCGCGAACATTGCATTGATGAAGGATAAAATAAGATATCTCTCATCTACTCTTCCTGCCAACTCGCTATACATTGTTTTCCATCTTATGGTTAGGTGTTTCAAACTTTCGCCAACCCTCTGTTTTAACCCAAACACATATTCAATACCCGGCCGCGATGAATTGTTTCTTATGTATGCGCCCAAAAATGTAGCTTATAAGTGATAGTATTTTTTGGTAATCCCTCAAACCATTTTAGTGCCTCACCATTTTGGGGGTATTCCTCTTAGTTGCACTTCTTGTGTGAATGGAGTTCTCGCTGCTTCCTCAATAGCTTCATCAAGTTGCCTTCTACCTCCTTCTCTTCTATTATTTATCAATCCCCTCATTTCTGCTAATTCCCTTAAAATTTGCTCATTCACAACTGGATTTTTTTCTATTGGCCTTTTTAGTGCAGCTTCCCTTCTCTTGTGTTCATGTCTTTCCTGTCTTGCGAGAGTTTGTGTATCTTCATCTACATCGTCATCCTGCCTTCTTCTGCGATTTTCATCTTCACCTCCTTCTAAAATTCGCATTTGATTATGTCTTCCAATTTCTTCTCCGCGAGTTTCTTCATTTCTCACCATTTCTCTTCGCTGTCTTTCTATTCTTCTTTGTATTCTGTCATAATCTTCTTGAACATTATCATTATTGCGATTTTGCGTGCGTCTCCTTTCTCGATTATCATGGTTAATCTACCATATTGCCTCTTGAAACTCCTGTTCTTCCACTTCTGCTCTCAACCTTTCTCTTTCGCAGGCTAAGCGTGCTTATTCAGCATAATGTCTCTCAATTTCATTCTCAATGATTCTTTGATTTCTTACATTCTCTCGCCCATGTAATATTCTTATACCTTCTTCTCGATTTTCTTCATCATCTTGATTATTCTCATCTCTTTGATTTCTATTACTTCATCTTCCATTCAAAGTTTCACCGCGTGGATCATAACGATCATCAATTACCCTCTCTTCTCCATGACGTTGTTCTCCATTTGGATTTTGTGTTTCTTCTTGTATGTTTTCTCTAACATTTCTCATAAGAGAGTTTCGCCTTGGCTCTTCTCTGAATGATCTTGATCTTGATCTAGCAGTACTTCTTGATCTTCTACTTTGTAACCTCAAATTATTCATTCTCAACTCATGATTTTATCTTGTTAAATTTGCACGTTCTTCCGCCTTTAGCCTTCTTTCTTCCTATATTCTTTGTCTTAAATCATCTGTTATTTCATTTTCGCCTTCTCCATGAATTAATCCTTCAACCACTCCTTGATCTCTTTCTTCTCTGCTTTCATTTCTTAATTGTCGATTTTCTTCTTCTTCCATCGAATCCGATCTCCAAGTATGCACACTCACTCTATCGTAATCCACATTTCTATATTGTATTGGTGTTTGTTGATTCGGCTGTTGAATATGATTTTCCCCTTCATTCCTTGTTATATTTCTTCTTGTTCTCATCCTTGAAGATTCTCCCAATTCGTTTTTTTCTCCACCTGCAAGTCTTTTACTCCTCCTCACGGTTGTTGGTGGTTTCGATGTATTTTTTCTTCTTCTAACCATTTCTTCAGCCTTAACAATTTCTTCAAAACTTCAAATTATAACTACAGATTTCTCAATTTGATTCTCCCTGTTTCGGGCGCCAAAATGTAGTTGCAGGAAATCCTACACTTTACCCTTGTAAAGATTCTACAATAATCAACTCATCATGGGAGATTAAAAACGACACTTTATTATTTTGTTCTCAGAAATGTTTACAGAAATGGAAGAAATCAAGATTACAACTATTCTCTTGAAGTTTCTCTCTCCTCAAGACTCTTTCAACTCTCAAAAATACATCATCCTTTTCTGGACATATTGGGTCTCTATTTATAGAGTAGTTAAATAATGGATGACATCTAAGTTTTCCTTTTATCTCGGATTTATGCTGCGATCACATCGCGACAACCATGTTTCTCCTTCTCGCCAACCTTATAACCATCGCAGGTCAGTACATGCTCTTTTCATGTTTCTTCATTCGTCATTCGTCATTCATTACATCATTCCTTAAGCAATTCTGCGACATTCGTCAAATGTTATTAAGTACTCGCGATGTCCTCGCAGAAGTGTTGTTAATCTTCGTAGGAATATCTTTGTAGCGATATTCTGGTCCTACACCAGCGAAAAGGAAGCCAGGCTTCAAAACCTAAATTCTGATTGGGAAAACCTTTGTATGGCAGATGAAGATTCATTTGATGAGTTTAATCACAAAGTTTCTAAAATTGTTAATACATCTTTTGCATTGGGTAAGACTATTCCTGAAAAGGACATTGTGATGAAAATTCTCTTAGATCGCTGCCATCTAAGAAGCATGCCATCGTAGAGGAAAATAACCTTGATACTCTCTCCAGGAATACTCTGGTTGGGAATTTAAAGATTTTTTATTTTGAACAATAACAACGAGAGAAACATCATTTGGTAGTAAAATTTGTTACCACAACTGATAAGAAATCTCGTTACCCAAAAGTGATTGAAAAAAATGAGAATAACTTTAATTCATCTCGTTCGTTGTTTATACAACAGTTGAAAAAGATAATCAGACAGAGTAAAAGAAAGTCTCATAAGAAATATATCTCAATCAATAAGGGAAATAATAAAGATCAAAAGAATCATAAAAATAAGTGTTGCTTAAAGTGCTACAGAAGTGTTCATACTTCAAAAAATCCTGATGAGAAGGTTAATGAGTTAACAAAGGCTTGGATGGCTACTCTTGACTACTTTCCAGAGGAAGAAGTCTGTGTAAGTTCATTTAACTTCTTTCCTGACAATCACATGTGTTCGTCAAATAGTCAAGTCCACTCCAAATTACCCAATCATGTTCCCTCAAAGGAAGAAAGTCTAATGATAAAGATTGGATATTTGGAAGATCAAATGGATGTTCTAAGACAAGAAATTCCAAAAGTTCGCAATTATGATTCTAATAAGAAATACCATCTCTCAACTATTTCTTCTCAACGAACTTCTCTTGACCCTATATCTAACGAAAAGGATGATATATAGAACCACAAGATTGTTTCAAAAAACTTTGAAATTTTGTGTGAAAATCAGGATAATGACATAAGCACAAAAAATCAAGACATTATCTTCTCAGTTAAAACACACTTACCAAGAAGGAAAAAGAAATCTTCTAAGTGTACTATCAAAAGTACAAAATAGAACTGCAAGGGAACTTGTAGCCTACAGAGATCAACAAACAGAGCTCTCAAAATAGTTCAAAAAGGAATGAGTAAAACTCTTAATTCTATTCACTTGAAGGCTGAACGGAATCAAGATATAAGTACTCTCTTAGATGGAAAACTCCCAATCCTATTATGGATAGGAAGGAACTTATTCTATAGGAAGATTAAAAAGATGGTTCTTGTACCCTCATTTCTCAACAAGAACCATATCCTACAAAGAGGGGTGCATATCTGTTCTTAGGTTGTTTCTAGTCTCTGTTTGGTTTGATTAAGATTTTTTGGTAAACATTCATAAATGGGTTCTCCTTTAAAACCGTTTTCTCATACCCTTCCTTGATTAGGGTTTTGGTCAAAGATCTTCATGGAATATCTTCTCCTTTAAGAAGAAGTTTCATTCCTTAAAGAACTAAGCATTTCATTTCTCTCTTCTATCATGTCTTCTTCCAGTTTCTCAAGCAAAGAAAGTGATATGTGGACAATCATATTTATATCCAAGAAGATTCATTTCGACTCATCGGATAACGAACCGTGCTTTGACAAACGTGATGCTTCTTTTGATGAAAATCCGTTTGTATCACAGTTTGAGAAGCTCTCCTTGACCATGAATCTCATTTTGGAATAAGTAATTTCTCTGAAAAATGAACTGGTTTTATCCTCCAAAAGGTTGGAAGAGAAAATTGTAAACCTCGAATCAAGGATAGATATAATTAAAGATGAGCTTGGAGAATATATGGATTATGAGAAGAATTATGAAAGTAAGTGAAATGTTCTTTTTATCTAGAAAGTCTTCTTATGAGAATTTTATTCTTGTGTTATAGGAAGAATAACTAGAGTCTGGAATAGACATTATTGTGATTACACATAGCTATATCCAATGTTTTCATCTTTGTTTTTAGATTTATTTATTTAAACTCTAAAATTGTTTGGAAGATGATTTTTGCAGTATTAATCTTTATGGTTTTATATATTGCAATATGTTATGGGATATGTGTGTTTGCATCCGTGAACTATTATTGTCCCATACGATATCAAAAGTTATCTCTTTTATATATCGATATGCAAGTATTGATACAAGATCGATGAACTTTTGACAAACAAAAGTTAAGTCTATTATGTCAATTCATTGATGGAAGATAGGTTAAAATATTTTGTTTACAAGGATTATGTCTATTGTATAACATTGTGAAAATAGTGATGGAAAATAGAATGAATCCTTGTCTATGCCGCAGTATTGATCTTTCCCTGATCCATTTTTTATGTGTACTGCAATGCTCCATAAGTTTTCTTGTGTTGAGCATAAAAAGATTGAGTTTAATCATTCTTTTATGGTTAACAAAGTCGTAGCTCCGTAAGTTCTCTTATGTCGAGCATGTTCAATTAAATTGATCACTTTTGTGTTTAATTTGATTGTGTATTCCGATTAAATTGACCATGAGTTCTCTTGTGGTTAGTTTAATTGAGAATTTTGGATATAGAAAATCATTTCTTATGGTTTTTGGTGTCCAATAAAATCCTTCTTTTCTCACAAAAGTTAGGTCGCTCTTGTTGTTCTCTCGGGAATGACATCAAATGGGGGAGAGTTCTTTTGAACTTGCGCTTAATTTCCATATCTTTGTGGGGAGTGCGGCTATGGAATTTTTAGGGGTTATCTTGTATCTTTATAAACTCCTTGATGAATGCATTTAGCTTCGGCTTTATGATTGCATCTAAACAAGTCGATATGTCCTTTTCTTTGGTCTTGAAGCGTCTCCGTGAAAATTTCATTGGGATCCCGTTTTCGTACCTTTGCCAATTTTATTGACAAAAAGGGAGAGAATTAATATGTAGTTCACACTACAAATACATATGGTTTGCGGATCATTATGTAAGGGGGTGTGGTTTTCGTGTTGAGACGAAAGTATTGACTAAGGGGGGTAATACATATCACCATAGTATTGTTGTCTAAGTTGTGATATAAGAACTTTGATTATGTGTAATAATACTATGACATTGTATAACAATGATCGAGAGCTTTTGTTTTCTCATTGTTATGGCTACGGGACTCCAACAACTATGATGCTGAATTGAACATCTATGGAATCATGGGAGTACTTGGAGAAGATGAAGTTTTCGAGTAATGTTGAAGCACCAAGGAGATAAAGCATGTGGACGAGAAGCTACAAAATTTTATCTATTTTGTAATCAATATGTATAGATAGTTTTGTCACTAAAATTTACAAATGGGGAAATTGTTAGAGCATTGCTCGGTCGAACTCGCATGCGTTGCTATCTCAAGCATTTTTTTCAATATTAGTGATCATAACTATACATCTTGATTTCTAGTTTACTTATGACTAAGTATCAGTCTATGATAGTTAAGTATAGTTGAGCTCCACACTCCATGACGATTATCTTACAAAGACGAAGAACTACTCAAGCAACCAGTGGAAACTTATCCGACCAAAAAGGTATGTGGAGACTTGAACTTATCTAGCACTCAAAAGTCTATATATCTCCTACTCTTGAGACAACAGTCGTATAAGTATGATAGTTTTCATACATACACATTTGTTATTTCGAGCCGAGTTTACTCGCTTATCTTTTTCTTGAAATATGTGTTGGTAAGCTTTCGCTTTAACCACCTTTTATCTTTACCCGTGACAAAGTCATGATGACGTTTCAATCTTGAAAATGACTTTGATGACGGTAGTCGATTATTTATGTCTAACGACTATTAACATTATAGAAGAATATTTCAATAATTGAAATGTAGAGTTGATATTACGTAACCACATATGGATATAAGCATATATAGTCTGTTCGCACATTAGTGTATAAGTCCATGTACCGGAAACCAAGTGCGTGTATATGTGTGCATGCGGTATTGGTGAAGGAGACAGGTTGGGTACGCGTACTGGCGGAAGTTCACGTCCGTGAATTTGTGCTGAGTTTGGAGTTTACGAACTTACAAACCAGTCACCTTAGGTACGCGTACCCGTACTCGTACTCACGGAATTTTCATCCGAGAATTTGTGATGGGTTTTTAAACCCAATTCCGTTAGCTAAGGTACGTGTACCCAAGCTGGTTATTTCTCAAATCGGTTGTTCATAAACTTAAAAAAATATAACAATAAGGAATGCAATCTTTGCAAACCATGGTTATATTGTTCATGAATTGATTCAAGTGAATCAAACCGATTTTGCTTCAATTATGTCTTGTGTAGTACATAATATTTTCTTGAAATTGAACAACTCTTGAACTAGTTCTTATGAGTCATTTGAACTAGTTATGAGAAGATGAATATGGTTGATATGAAAGTACTCATATGGCTAACCATTGGTCAACCATTTGTGAACCAACTAATGTACATGTTTAGGTACGATACTCAAATCTAAATGAAATACATTTCATTTTGAGTGTGTGACAAGCTAAGTTTCGATCTAACGGTTGAAAGATATTAGCTTGGATAAATCAGGTTTTTCATCTAACGGTAAATTTTTAATGCTTTGTTACCAAGGTAACTTGGATTGCAAACCCTGATTTGAAAACTATATAAGAAGACGTCTAGTAACTGGAAAAACTAATCCCCGCACCTCATGTGTGATACTAGTTGGTTTGCTAGAGTCGATTCTTTTTTAATCGTAGGTTTGTTCTCGAGACCCTATCGATTAACGACTTAAATACTTCATTGGGATTGTGAAGCCAGACGAAACTACTTCTCTTGTAGTTGAACGATCTGATCTTGCCATTTTCTATTTTACGAGTTTAGTTGAATAATTAGCTTGATATTATATCTCCGATAGGGCAAGATAAAAATAAATCACAAACATCTTCGTCTCATCGTTTGTGATTCCGCAATATCTAGTTTCGCTACCATACGATTAAGATTATTGTGAGGTGATCAATAATTCTAGGCTGTTCTTCGAGAATACAAGTCCAGGTTATTAATTGGTTCCTGTTCACCTTGATTTTACCAAAAGACGAAACAAAACTCGTAGGTTTATCTGTGGGAGATAAATTTATATATTATCGTAGACTTTTCTGTGTGATACAATTTTTTTTATTCAAGTCTTCGACTTTGGGTCGTAGAAACTCTTGGTTGTGGGTGAGATCATCTAAGGGAATCAAGTGCAAGTATCATGTTGGGATCAGATATGTAAGTAGCGCAACTGTACCTTAAATCAGTGTGATATTGATTAGGGTTCAACTACAGTCCAGACCGAAGTTAGTTTGTAGTAGGCTAGTGTCTGTAGCGGCTTAATATAGTGTGGTGTTCAATCTAGACTAGGTCCCGGGGTTTTTCTGCATTTCCGGTTTCCTCGTTAACAAAATTTCTGGTGTCTGTGTTATTTTTATTCCGCATTATATTTTGTTATATAATTGAAATATCACAGGTTGTGCGTTGTATCGATCAATTGTGAAATCCAACCTTTGGTTGTTGATTGGAAATTGATTGATCCTTGGATATTGGTTTTTGATACCATCCAAGTTTATATCTCTCTTGTATTTGATAAAGACTCACAGATTTATACTTGCTTGAGTATAGATCAAATCGAGAGATAAAGATATTAACTCCTTGATATAATTTTTATTAAGATTGAGTCTGACTGTCTAGTTGATTCTCTTTAAAGTATATTAGAGTTAGTCAATATAGATTGCTAATCGAAATATTGGGTGAGGTTGTTAGACCCTCGCTTTTTCAGACTTAATCTTTGTGAAAAAAAGTTCATTCTATCTTTTATCAATACTTTCATACCGACATATAATAGAGCTTACTATTAAACAAGAATGGGACAATCAAGGTTCACGGATGTAAATAACATATCCCATAATAATTTGCAATATATAAAACCATAAAGATTAATATTGCAAAAATCATCTTCCAAATAAACTTTAGAATTTAAACAAATAAATCTAAAAACATTGCAAGATGAAAACATTGGCAATAGCTATGTGTGCTCACAATAATGGCTATTCCAAACCTTAGTTATCCTTCTTAAAAACACAAGAATAAATTCTCATAAGAAGTTTCCTAGACAAGACAAATAAAGCATGAAAGTATAATCATCATCTTCATCATCGGAGACCAAAAATGTGGCACGAACCTTATCCTTGTCCTCCTTGATTTCAAGAAACTTAGTGGCAATCACAAGTAATTGTTCTTGCATATATTTTATCTTGGCATCAATTTTACAAACACCTTTGTGAATTTGATGAAGAAGCTTTACGGAGGAAGAATCAAATGAGTCAGCAAGATTGTCTCTTGCAAGCATTTTCCTTCATACGTTTGAAAGTACAAGGGCGAACAAGCTTGGAAGTTCCAATAGAGTTGCCAATGGGAGCAATGGAAAATGTGCGGCAAATATGCTCAATCAAGCAAGGATAGCCTAACTCAAGGAAGTCATCGACAATATTTGGTAAATAATAAACCCACAAATGTCGAGACTTTGAGTTCCCAACTCAAGGAAATAGACCAAATCCGCAAACTCATGACCCCAACGAGAATTCTCAATCATGGAGGGACAAAGATTAGAGATACCAAGTTTTCCAAACAACATCAAGGCAACACTAAGATGAGAAGTAGGAAATTTCCCTTTATTCCAATCAACATTCTTACCACAAAGACCATTAGAGATGGTTTCATAATATGGTCTTTCATGACTAGGTCTTGGAAGGAGAAAACTCCATGAAGGAATTTTAGTGATTTTTGAAATCAACTCTCTATTAACAAGAATACTATGTCTATTTACCATGGTCTTGAATTCCAAGTCCTCATAATTAGCATCATAAATGTTATCATAGAAGATTCTTGTAAGAGTGTCAAAACCTTCACCAAGACCATCAAAGATGTTTCCAAGATTAAACTTTTCAAAACATATCAAATCTTCCTTATGTCCACTAACAAAATCCAATTTCTTTTCTAGAAAAAATCATTTCAAAAACCTTTCCACTAGAATCATTTACAAATCTAATCCTAATATAACTTTGATTTATTGGTAAGTTCCTGCTAGAAGAAGATGAAGAACCCAAGTTTTTTGAAACCTTGAAATTCCTCATGAGATCTAGAAATTGAGAGAGATTAGAGGAAGAGAAGACTTACTTGATATGATCCTTGAAAACCCTTTTTCTTTTTGATCTCCAAAGTTGATTTTATGGAGGAAAAAACATGAACCCTAGAAAAGTTCATGTACGCGGACAAGAAGGGAGGTATAAGAAAGGTACGCGTACCACTACCTCTATAGACCAACAGATGGGCTTGGACCCATTACTGAACCGTGATCCGAAAAATAAAGGCATGATTTCTTATTCCTAGGTTCGCGCACTGAAAGGATTAGTACTGTGCAATAAAGGAAAGTGGGAGTCACTTCAACACCTTAAATTCCCTTGGAAGAAAAAAAAACCCAAACACAAAAATAATCCAACCGTTACTCGCCCCATCTCAAGTTATATACAAATGGGGTGGAACCAAGCTTGTTACCCAGAGGCAACCAGTGCAGAGAGATTATCATGAAACTTTTCCGGTTGATATTTGCTGAATGTACCAGTAGTATAATCATAGTAATGATGATACTTAGGGTTAACTGAATTTTTTGAATCCCTTTCCTTATAATAAAGAAAAGATATTTTCTGACAGTTAGAACCTACATCGAACTTAATAGACTTATTTTTATCGATTTCACATGAGTTGGTAGTATTCCTAGTTCGTACATCATGAATACATGATTTGACAGGTACAAAACTTTTGTCATAACGATTCTTATTCTTAATTGAATTAAGTTTTTCTAAGAATCTAAAAACGTTCTCAAAAGATCTAAATAGATCTTTGTCAATTGACCCATCACGATAGTATTCATCAAAAAGATTAAGAGTTAATCTAGTGAGATTCCATATCTTTGAGCGTTGACTTTGTTTTCTCAAGCTTCCTTTCTTAGAAGAACTTTTAATTTTTCCTCTAAATTGTTTCTCATCATCTAAGTTTTACAGATTCTTAGATGGAGTGAGATCATCATGAGAGACCAGAGGTCTAGTGCATAATAAGCTCTGAAAAATCTTGGAGGAGTTCTGGCGTGCGTTACAGATGCCAAGAGCAAGTTTCCCAAAGAAATTTCCCATGGGGACAATCTTTAAGGATCAGTCAAACACTAATTTATTAGGTTTATAGTGTTTGCCTGCTCTGATACCAATTGAAAAAGCGGGGGTCTAACAACCACACCCAATATTTAGTTTGGAAATCTTAATAAACAAACTCCAATATACTTTCAAGAGAATCAACTAGACAATTATACTTAATCTAGAGAAAAGTATATCAAAGAGTTTTATATATATATATATCTCAACTCAATCTGCAATCAGAAAATAGGAATTTGCGAGCCCGATAGAATATAAGAGAAATAACTTGAACGGTACCAAAGACCAATATTCAAGGATCAATCAATTTCAATCAATGACCAAAGGTTGGATTTCCCAATTGATCGATTCAACGCACAACCTGTGATATTTCAATTATATAACAAAATATAATGCGGAAAAGAAATAACACAGACACCAGAATTTTGTTAACGAGGAAAACCCCAAATGCAGAAAAACCCCGGGACCTAGTCCAGATTTGAACACCACACTGTATTAAGCCGCTACAGATACTAGCCTACTATCAATGAACTGTAGTTGAACCCTAATCAATCTCATACTGATTCAAGGTACAGTTGCGCTCCTTATGTCTCTGATCCCAGCCGTTAGAGCACTGCTCGGTCGAACTCGCAAGCGTTGCTATCTCAAGATTGTTGTCAAGTTTAGTTGCCAAAACCATAAGTCTTGATTTCTAGTCTACTTATAACTAAGTCGCGGACTAGGATAGAAAGTGTAGTTGAGATCTAGACTCCACGGATATCATCATACAAAGACAAAGAACTACTCAAGGAACTGGTGGAACTTCATCGACTAAAAGGTATATGAAGACTTGAACTTATCTATCACTCAAAAAGTTTATCTACTTTGTCTCATATTTTGAGACAAAAGTCATATTGCGATATAGACTTCGATTATACACATTTGCTATTTCGAGTCGAGTTTATCTCGCTTATATTTTTCTCAAATTGTGTGTTGGTAAGCTTTCGCTTTGGCTAAGTTCATCTTTACAAGTGACGAAAGTCATGTTGATTATTTCAATATCTTAAAAATTGCTTTGATGAAAAATAGGGTGTGAATAACCTCTATTTAACATCCTCTAAGAATATTTCAATGATTGGAATAAAGAGTTTAGAACATGTAACCATCTTTGGATATAAGCATATAATGTGTTCGCGCATTAGTGTATAAGTCCAAAACCTGGAACCAAATTTATGCATACTTGTGTGTGTACTAAATGGTTGATGGAGACTGGGACCTGAACTTCTGCTGAGTTTGGAAATCAAAACCAACTCAATCTAGTTACCTAAGTATGCGTACCCGTATGCATACTAGCGGAAAGTTTACGTCCGTAAATTTCTACTGAATTTGGAAACCAAATCAAACTCAAATCCGGTTACTTAAGTACGCATACCCGTATGCATACTTAAGTGTGTTACTTTCTAAAATTGGTTTATTCGTGAACTTAAACTTATATAAACTAAGGAATGCATATTTTCAAACAGTGGCTATAAAGTTCATGAATCAATTCGAGTGAATCAAAACTAATTTTGCTTCGATTGTGTCTTGTATACTTCTATAAGATCTAAGCAATTGAACAACTCTTGAACTAGTTCATTTGAGTCATTTGAACTAGTTATAGTGAAGATGAATATGGTTGATATGAAAGTGCTCATATGGCTAACCATTTGGTTAACCACTGTTGAACCAACTAAGTGCACACGTTTAGGTGCGGTTACTCAAACCTAAATGACGTATATTTCATTTTTGTATAACAAGCTAAGTTCGATCTAATAGTTGAAAGATATTAGCTTGAATCTAATCAAGTTTTCATCTAACGGTAAATATTGAATGCTTTGTTACCAAGGTAATTAGATTGCAAACCCTAATTTGAAGACTATATAAAGGAGAACTTTAGCAAATGAAAAAGGTAATCCCCACACCTCCTGTGTGATACCAGTTGTCTAAGATAGAGTCGATTCTCCTTTAACCTTAGGTTTCTACCGAGACCCTGTAGGTTAACGACGTGAAAACTTCATTAGGATTGTGAAGCGAAACCCAACTATTTTCTCGATAGTTGTGTGATCTAATCTTACTGTTATAATTGTACTCAATACCATATAAACAACAAGATTAGATCACGCAACTACATAGAAAATATTTGGGTTTGGATTCACAATCCCAATGAAGTCTTCAAGTCGTTAACGTACATGGTCTCGGTAGAAACCTAAGGTTAAAGGAGAATCGACCCTAGCTTATACAACTAGTATCACACAAGAGGTATGGGGATTAGGTTTCCCAGTTGCTAGAGTTCTCCTTTATATAGTTTTCAAATCAGGGTTTGTAATCTAAGTTACCTTGGTAACAAAGCATTCAATATTCAACGTTAGATGAAAACCTGATTATATTCAAGCTAATATTTTTCAACCGTTAGATCGAACTTAGATTGTTATACACAAATGAAATATACCCTCATTTAGGTTTAGTAACCGTAACTAAACGTGTACACCATGTTGGCCCAACCGTATTTAACCAAGGTTAGCTATATATATGAATACTCTCATATCAACCTTATTCATCTTAACCATAACTAGTTCAAATAACTCAAATGAAACTAGTTAAAAAGTTGTTCAATTGCAATATTCTCATAGAAGTATACAAGAACACAATTAAATCAAAATAGGTTTGATTCACTCGAATCAATTCATGAACATTATAGCCAAGGTTTGCAAAGAATGGATTCCTTAATATATAATTGTATTAGTTCATGAGCCAACCGATTTTAGAACTTTAACCACTCAAGTATGCATACGGGTACGCATACCTAAGTAGCCAGTCTGAGTTTGGGTTCGCCAATATGCAAACGGGTACGCATACTTAGTACACTTCCAACACCCAGCAGCAATTCCCGGACCTATACCTTACGTAAGTATGCGTACCGGTATGTGTACTTGGTACACGGAATTTCAAAACTAAAAGTACGCATACGGGTATGCATACTTTAGTTCCGGTCATGGATCACATACATGCAAGAATACATACTATGTTTATAATCCAATGATGGTTAAGTATTCTAAACTCTTATTTCAATCATTGAAACTTTCTTAGAGGATGACAATAGCCGTTTTCACACACTAGTAGCATCAAAACAATTTTCAAGTTATTGAAATAATCATAACGAAACATTCCAAGTCTACATCAAATGATTGTATAACACAAACCATGTAAGATGTTACTCGACGATTTTCACATGATCACCTTTTGACTTTCGTCAAGAATATAAGATGAACTTGGTTGAAGCGAAAGCTTACCAACACATATTCCGAGAAATATGTAAGCGAGTAAAACTCATCTCGAAATTTCAAATGTGTATAATCGATAACTATATAGTAATACGACTTTTATCTCAATATAGAAGATAGATTAGAAATAGACTTTCCAAGTGATAGATGAGTTTTAGTCTCCACGTACCTTTTTTTGATGAAGTTCCACAAGCTCGCTTTAGTAGTTCTTCGTCTTCAATTGATGAACGTCGTGAAGTCTAATGCTCAACTACACAATCTATCCTAGTCCGAGACATTACTATAAGTAGACTAGAAATCAAGACTTATAGTTTTGATCACTAATATTGACAAACAAGCTTGAGATAGCAATGCTTGCGAGCTCGACCGAGCAGTGCTCTACCAAATTCGAGGAATTCTAAGTTCGGAATCAGAATAATCAAAGACTGGGCATCAATTCGCGTAATCGGGAACTATATAAGTCCAAAGGAATAAGAGGATTATTATCTTATGTCTATAGTATGGCAGAAGGATTTATCACCATCTATATACTCATCATAGAACAATAAAGGTTCTACTTTGAGTAGGGGAACAAATGTAGATGTTTAAAATTTAGAAGAAAAAAAAATGTCATTTCAAGACCAGAGACAAAATGGTTATTCCACGACTAGGGAGTGAGTCATCATTCTAAGCCAATAGTTTTCTTTAAATTTTAGCAAAATCAAAATGAGATATAATTGGGCGTGAAAAAGGAGCCCTGGAGATTAGTTTGATCCCCATTGTAAAAAGACAAGCTCAACCCCATAGGACGAAACCCAATTCTCGCGAGAGAGGCTACAACCTAGGTGTTTAAGGCATTTCTACCATACTTCTTCGGCAGACTGCTAGTCGTAATGTCGTAATCCTTAGCATACCTCCCCTGTGGACTGTTGGTTATGTAGGTTCTGTAGAGTGTAAAACGTTCCCCGCGGACGAATGAACCAGAGCATCCATAGTTTCAACATGTCTTCACAAGATGGAGCTGGTCATGATGTCGTGATTCCCAGCATATGCCAGCAGACAGCTAGTCACATAGATTTTGTAGACACGTAAAAACATCCCTGGCGGACTTATGACCCATAACAGTGGCATCTATGTCTCCCGTAAGTATAACTCGTCCCTACTTGAGACCAAGGAATAACTCCTAATACATCATCTCGAGATACACTGGTCATGTATATTCTAGGTATATAATTAGCCTCAGGTATAAACTCAATTTCCGCTTGACCAAGGCAAAACTTTAACCTGGACGGATACTAAGTTTTTTCCAACCACTATTTTTGCGGGTACTGAGTATCTGTCCACATATAACCATGGTCTAAGTGGCCGCATTTTTCACTCACCAAGGCTTAGCCACATTTACGATTCTAGTTAAGTCTTAGCTTATTATAGTGCTTGCTCTAATATTAATATATATTTTTTCCATAACTTTTCCTTTGTTATTATGTCAGATTACATGAAATGGGTTAAAAATAATAATTATAATGACCCGTAAGTCCTTTTGGTGTCCTGGACAACAGAGTATAAGCAAATAATATTTCAGCAGACCTCTCAACAAATGTCATTTTTCGCAGAACTTCATCTCGGATTCCCTCTGTTAGACGCAAAGTTAGTTAGTCTATGACTATACTATTCTTCAGTATCCTGTCGATCGCTTCAAATTTATCATATTTTTTTTGTTTTGTTTGTGCAGTTCATTAGGTTGTTCAAAAAAGCATCATACAAACAACAAAGAAGGAGAATATAATAGAACTTAAGTTTGTGAGCCTTTAGCATAATTATGTATGGGTGATTTAATGTTGATGCCTATTGAATAGAGAGGTTGAAGCCATCCATAAATTGGATAAATCTTCTGTAACCCTAACCTATATAAGAATAACAAATGTCTTATGTCATTGATCTATCCAACGTTTGGAAGTGAAATATCAACAGTGGTTCCACCATCATTTTCTCAACAAGGATTATCACTAAGTCTATCACCACAACGATGAACTGGTTTCCTAAATTCATCGAACCAAAACTAATATCCATGTTGTACCTTCCCCCATTGAATTCCAAATCTATAATTTCCAATTTTAATTATTTAGATATATAAAAATTCTAGAGAAAAATCAGAGAAGAAAGCAAGATGAAAGATGTTAATGGAGTTTTCATAAGGTGTTTTAAATTTTCTACCTAATTTTAGGAAGGAAAATAGGCCAAAACAAATTTTGAGGACCAATAAACGTGCACCATGAATTATTAGGGGTGCACAAATTTGGACTCTATAAAACGGCGATAAAAAGAATAGTTATTTAATGTTTGGTACCCAGTAATTACCAACACATTGCTTTGGTACCCAATATTTAAAATATTAAGGGTTGGTACCTGGACCCGTGTGTGTATGATTCAATTGTTTTCGGTTAAGAAAAACTGTGTCAATTTATTTGGCTTATTGTTTGGTATCTTCTTTATTGTTGGGTATCAAGTGTTTTTGCTTAAGGAAATTCGGTGCAATTGCGGTGCTATAATGTCTATGTTTGTTTCAATTGCTTCTGGTTAAGAAAATAATTGTGCAAGTCAATTTATTTTGGTTTGTATGTATTGTTTATGGCTTAACAAAATACAGGATCATTTGCTTAGTCCAAATCGATTCCGGATAAGAGAAACTAAGTTAATTTTGATCTTAGTTAGACTTATCAAATTGGAGGATTTGGTTATTCAAGTCTAATCGAATGCCTTGGCAAGAAAAACTAGTTAACTAACCTAGTGTTTGTCTTGTCAAAAGAGAAAGGTCTAAGTTATTGTCTGAATAATTAGAGCCTGATGAGAGAAATAAAGTTAATGTTGATCTTTATTTTGGGCTTATCAAAATAAGCGATTGTATGTTTGCAATCGGTTTAACAAGGAAATTAAGTTTCTTAGTCGATTTGTTAAACTATTAAGGGAAATTGCTTCGGGCAATTGTTTCCTTGATAACATATTAAAACTAAATTACTTGTAGTTTCGGTTTTAATATTGGTTATCTAAAGTGGTACGTGAAACCTTCGTGCTTAACTCTTATAGGTTGTTTAAAAGTCTTTTAGATTTGTAAGATCCTTTCAGTTTGTCCTTTATTTGCTTGAACCTTTGTCATTTTGTGACAAAAATGGGGAGAAATATATGGAGTAAACAAGTGATTTGCAATCACTAATGAAAGGAAAATTGTGCTTAAACGTTATATCTAACGAAAGAGTAAAGCATTGACTAAGGGGAAGAAACATATCATATTGCTTTGTAGTAATTTTGACTACAAAAAGGGAATAACAAAGATGTTAGGATTGAATATCTACCTAGCTTGCCTTTAGGGGGGAGTATAAACTTTGTTATTCAAATGTTAACAACGACATTTATTAAATGAATATATGGAGGTTATTGTGATGTTGAATCTTGGAATCAAGCGTATGTAAAATGAATTCTTGTAATTTTTTTTATCCATATGTAATAAGAGTTTTGTCACTAATATTGACAAAGGGGGATATTGTTAGAGCATAGCTCAGTTGAACCCACCAAGCGTCGGTATGTCAAGTTTGGTTGTCACATTTAGTGTGTCAAAACTCATCTAAAGTCACTTGATTGTATACTAGAGTCAACTTCGTTTAGGTTATACTAGAAAGTCTAGGAATGTTAAGACATACAAATATTACTCCGAAGACCCGAATAATGTGAAGTATAAGTGAACTACAACGACAACATCATCCTTCTTTTTGAGGTTAGTAATATTGACTTGAACTGTTTCATTCCTAACGTATCTTTCAAGTCGTGCTATATTGAAAACATAATTGCGAAGCTGTATATACTATACATATTGTATAATACTCTAGTGATGTGACATTGTCATATTTATATGATCATAGTATTAGGGAATTAGACTACGAAGTATAACGCTTATCTTTTGAACTTCATAGATATGACATCGACAAAATCTTGTATATATTGTTATGATTATGTGAATGGGTTATTGTGAAGATCTCATCCTAAGAAACAATGTTTTACATTCATGAACTTGTTTTATGAATCGAAAGGGAAATCATTAGGTTTATTGGTTCGGCTATTCATTGCAAATCTTTGGATTACCAATATGTGTGAGATGGTAGAACCGATCGTAACCTTGTTATGTATATTGGTATAACTAATCACAATACCTGACTGATGATTTGGTATGACTAGTTTTTATTAATTGGTGTAACCGATCCTAAGTAGTCAAACAATCGTACAGAATATATTGGGTACCTAACTAACTAGGTCGTATGAGTTAAAACGGGTATCTTACTTTACGTAATTGACTAGGAAAAGTAACTGGTCGGGTCGGATTGGGTCGATAGTTTTGAGGAGATCAACTATACTTATACCTTTAACGGAAATATAGTTGATTTCTTTGAGCTTTGCTCTGCAATTATTGGGCTAATAAAGAAAATACCAATAGTATTGGACAGAATAACAATATTTTTGAACAAAAGATGGGTAAAATGCATGACACTGGAATCCATTTGACACTTGACTTCTTAGTTTTGCCGCCAAAAAAAAAAGAAAACTGAATATGCTACTTTTACCATAGGCGTCTGTACAATGGCATAACATGGGGAAGCAGTGGGTTCAAAGACAAATTTGAAGACCACGGTTAGTTGCACCTGTTAGAAAAAACAATGTTTTGTTTTAATCAAAAAATGCATGGACCATGTTTTGATCCCAAGACCTATTGCTCCCTAGATGTTTTTCATGTGAATGAATAAAACATTAGTCCCACCTAGAATAAAACACTTAGAGTTTTAGACTTAAATACCATTGGTTTAGCCTTAAGGGCATGGCCCTTTGGGTCTTTAGACCTTTGTGTATGGGGAAAGCCCTAGACTATGTCAAGGTTGCCTATCCCTTATTGCATTTCTTATTGCCTTTCCCGTTCGTGCGGTGCTTCGCACAGAAGCATGCACGCTCGCTCGGGCGATGGCGTGGGCGTGGGAGTGGGAGTGGGTGTGGGTGTATCCGACCCTTTCTTTTTACTGAAATTTTCCACACGTTTCTCCCACACATGTAAATAATTTTATTCTTTACCTTCTCGGTTTTGGGTGTCCGACCCGTGTGATAAAAACCTCATGAAGCATCTTTGATACACGGTCGTTGTAACACCTGTGCACCTCGAGAAGAATCTCGAAAATTTTGAATTCCGACAAAAGCGTTTTACTGTATTTTTAACGGATGCTTTTACTCGTCCGACAAAAGCAAATGCGTGAATCACAGACAGTCTGTCGCACATTGGATTCTAAGTCGAACGTTCAAATAATTTTTGCTATAAATACCAGATGAATTCTTCATTTGAAACCATACCTCAGAACTCTTTCTGAAACTATTTTTCTTCTCTTTTGTTTGCTTTCAGAAAAAACTAAGTTCATATTTACATTTCTTTCAGAACATAGTTTACAGTTCAATTCTTCTCTAAAACAAATTGTAGTTTACAGAAACATAATTTTGTATAACTACTTCTTTGTTTACAGAATATTTGTTTACAGAAACATCATAGTTTACAGAAACATAAATTAATTTTTTACATTTCTCTGAAACTGTTTGAAGTTTCGTTTTGTGTTTTTGTTTTTCATCTCTGCTGCCAAGTTCTAAGGGTTCTCTCTGTGTATGATACACATAGAGGAGAACTAACAGTAGTTGTATCCTGGAGGTGATTTTCTAATTGCTATAGCATCTCAGAGGAGTAGCAGGCAATATTACCTTTAGCTCAGCGTATTTCATACGTGCCTCTACTAAGTTTTTGATACTATCATCAGTGCATCTCCGGTACAACAATAACACAGCAGTGCGAGCTAAGTATTTTTCTCAGTTACATACGAATATTGTCAATTATTTGCAAAACTATAAAGGTAATATTCGTTTCTATATAATTGTTGTTGTAAGAACATGGGAAAAAATACTGTAGAAAGACCACCAAAGTTCAGTGGTAAGGACTTTAAGAGATGGCAGTCTAAAATGTTATTCTTCCTAAACGACCAAAGGTTAGATGGACTTGCTTTAAATAGACCCTCGATAAGACTTCATCACCGTGGTAATGAAGATAAATTAGAAAAGTGGAATAGGAAGAATTACATGTGTAAGAATCATATTCTTAATGGTCTGGATGACTCTTTGTAAGACTTCTATAATGCAAAAGAAAATTTTAATGCTTTTGATTTATAGGAAGCTCTTGAAGAGAAATATCATGCTGAAGCTCCTGGAAGTAAGAAGTTCTTGATGGCTAAGTTCTTGGATTACAACATGACTGACGAAAAGCCCGTTGTAGAACAGTTCGTCGAACTTCAACTCCTCATCAGCGAGATTCTTGTTGAAGGCATGCATTTTGATGAAGCTCTACAAGTATCGGCCGTGATTGAAAAGCTACCACCCTCATGGAGCGAATACAAGAGGAGGCTGCGACACAAGACTCGTGAAATCACCATGGTGGAGCTTGGAAAAAAGATCCAGGTTGAGGAGCTTATGTGCAGCAAGGACAAGAGCATGATGCTGAGCAAAAACATGTCCAACAAAGCTCACGTCTTGGAAGATAAATCTGCTTCAAAGAAAGATCCTGGAGAATCCAACAAAATGGGTAATAGACGTAACAGACGTCGAAAACCCAAAGGTAACAATTTTAAGCCTAGGGGTGGTGTCACTAAGCACACCATCAAAGGCGACTGTTTTAATTGTGGTAAACCTGGACATATGGCTAAAGACTTTAAGGCCCCTAAAAAGATCAAATATGATCCAAAACAGAAAAATAAGGCAAACATAGTAGATGATTTTGGATATTTCACTGGCATGGTGTCTGAAGTCGACCTTGTCTCTAGTATGACTAATGTGAGAGACTGGTGGCTTGATTCTGGAGCCACCAAGCATGTCTGTAAATTCAGAAATGCTTTCTCCTCCTATGCCATAGTAGGAGATGATGAGAAACTGTTCATGGGAAACTCTTCCACCGCTAAAGTGGTGGGGAAAGGCAAGGTCGAACTGAATCTAACTTCAGGAAAAACTCTCGCATTGAATGACATATTTTACGTCCCAGACATATGCAAAAATCTTATCTCAGAAACCATTTTACTAGGAAAAGGTTTTACAATTGTTGTTGAGTCAAATACTGTTGTAATTTCTAAGCATGGTGAATTCGTAGGAAAAGGTTATGTTACCGATAACATGATTAAGCTTAGTGTATCTGATTTGAAATTGAATGTTAATGCATCTTCTTCTGTTTATGTTTGTGACTCCTCACATGTTTGGCATGATAGACTTGGGCATGTTAATTTCAAATCGCTAGAAAGACTCGCTAATTTAGGTTGCATACCTAAAATAAACTTTGATAAAAATCAAAGATGTGAAATCTGTGTTGAATCTAAATATACAAGAAAACCGTTTAATAAAAGGATTGAACGTAAAACAGTTACTTTGGAACTAATACACTCGGATTTAGGAGACTTGAAATCAACACCAACAAGAGGTGGTAAAAAATGGTACATCACTTTTATAGATGATTACTCACGCTACTGTCAGGTTCATCTTCTTAGAAGTAAAGATGAAGCCTTAGAGGCCTTCAAATTTTATAAACTTGAAGTAGAAAACCAAAAAGGAGTTAAAATTAAAACTCTTAGGTCAGACCGTGGCGGTGAGTATGTGATACCCATAGGTGAGTTTTGTAAACATAATGGAATCATTCATGAAACAACTGCACCATATTCACCAGAATCGAATGGTGTAGCTGAAAGAAAAAATAGAACACTCATAGATATGGTAAATGCTATGTTGAAAAGTTCAGGGTTATCTTCGAACTTGTGGGGGGAAGCTATCCTCTCTGCATGCTATATTTTGAATCGAGTTCCATTTAAAAAATCTGATAAAACTCCTTATGAATTGTGAAATGGTAAACAACCTTCCTATGCATACTTTAAAGTGTGGGGGTTTTTGGCCAAGGTGACCATTCCTCATCCTAAGAAAACTAAATTAGGTCCTAAAACAATTGACTGTGTTTTGTTAGGATATCCTGAGCATACAATTGCATACAGGTTTATGGTCATCAGCTCTGACCATAATAATATTGGTCAGAACACCATATTGGAATCTAGAGATGCTGTGTTTTATGAACACATATTTCCTTTAAGGTCTGGACCTCGTAAAAGGGTCCATGATGACCTCTCTGATATTCCATCGACTAGTCAAACCCCAACTTTAGAGTATGAGACTGAACCAAGAAGAAGTAAGAGGGTTAGAATTGAAACAAGTTTTGGCCCAGATTTTTTGACTCTTACGGTAGAGTCTGAACCCCAAACCTACAAGGAAGCTATGACTTCTCCAAAAGCTCCTTTCTGGGAAGAAGCTTCATTAAATGAATGGGAGTCCATTCAGCAAAACGAAACTTGGGAGCTTGTAGACTTGCTTCCTGGAAGTAAATCCATAGGTTGCAAATGGGTGTTCAAAAGGAAACTTAGAACAGATGGAACTATAGATAAATATAAAGCTAGGTTGGTAGCTAAAGGCTATAAACAAAAGGAAGGATTAGATTTATTTGATACTTATTCACCAGTCTCTAGAATCACCTCGATTAGGATGTTGATTGCTATTGCTTCTATTTATGATTTGCATATACATCAGATGGATGTTAAAACTGCATTTTTATATGGTGAATTGAATGAAGAAATTTATATGGACCAACTTGAAGGCTTTATTGTAAAAGGTTGTGAAAACAAAGTATGCAAGTTGAACAAATCTCTATACGGTTTAAAACAAGCACCTAAACAGTGGCATGAAAAATTTGATCATGTTATGATAACTAATGGTTTCAAGGTTAATGAATCTGATAAATGTGTTTACATTAAATCTGTGGATGATTCTCATGTTATTGTGTGCCTATATGTTGATGATATGCTCATATTAGGCAGTAACCTTGATATTATTAATACCATTAAAATCATGCTTAGAGATAATTTTGACATGAAAGACTTAGGCCCTACTGATGTAATCTTAGGGATGAAAATCAGAAAGACGTCTGATGGATATAGTCTTAGTCAATCTCATTATCTTTGAAACCGTACTAAAGAGATTTAATTATGAAAATGCTAAACCTGCATCTACTCCATTTGATCCCACTTGTAAGTTGAAACATAACAAGGGTAAGGGAATTGATCAACTTGAGTATTCTCGCATTATTGGTAGTCTTATGTATCTGATGAATTGTACAAGACCTGATATTGCTTACTCTGTGAGTAGATTAATCAGGTATACTTTCAACCCAGGGCAGGATCACTGGAATGCTCTCTTCAGAGTTTTACGTTACCTGAGAGGGACCTCAAACTATTGCTTAAGTTTTGGGAAGTATCCTGCTGTACTGGAAGCGTATTGTGATGCCAACTGGATATCAGACTCAGAAGAGTGCAAGTCTAGTAGTGGGTATATCTTCTTACTTGGAGGTGCGTCTGTCTCATGGAAGTCTACCAAACAGACATGTATAGCTAAATCCACTATGGAGTCTAAATTTATAGCCTTGGAAAAAGCTGGAGAGGAAGCTGAATGGATGCGATGTTTCCTGGGAGGAATTCCACTCTGTCCCAAGCCGGTGTCTTCAATCGCAATCCACTGTGACAGTAAAGCTGCTCTTGGTTGCGCAAAGAACAATGTATACAACGGGAAGTCTATACATATACGAAGAAGACACAAGACGGTGAAAAAACTACTCTCTACTGGTATTATCTCGATAGACTTTGTAAAGTCTAAAGATAATCTTGCAGATCCTTTGACGAAAGGCTTAACCAGAGAGGAAGTTAAATTTACATCGAGGGGGATGGGACTTAAGCTCATAGAATAAATCACCATGAAGGATACTCAACCTTGTGATTGGATTTCCAAGATCAAGGTTCAATGAGACAACTAATTTATGATGATATTTGGGAAAGCACTATCTTTGTCCCTCCCTATGGTGTAACCGTGCGATAGTGCTGCCTGCAGAATTTTAGGATGATCTTTTGCGATCTTAATGGGTACCATGGCTTTGATTAAAGCGAGGTGTGGCAGGACACTCTTTATGGACTCACCTTTGTGGATGTTGGAAGTGGGGCCGCTTCCTATGAGAATTTGAGATGATTCTCTAGAGACATTCATTAAGTCCGGGATTTTAGCCCACGGCCAAAATGGGCACAACCGCAAGAGCTTGGCAAATTGTTTTCTTCGGTTGAGGCATCAAGTGTGGCTGTTATTTCTGAATTGCATTCATTGTTGGCGGTTCAAGACATTGCATTCACCGTATCAACAAGCAGTTTAGGTAACCTCTCACTAAGTTAAGGTTCAATCTTTGGGACACCTTGGCCTATATTGTTGCCTTATGTTTTCTCGTTTTTTATCGACATGTTTTATTATTCATGTGGGGGATTGTTAGAAAAAACAATGTTTTGTTTTAATCAAAAAATGCATGGACCATGTTTTGATCCCAAGACCTATTGCTCCCTAGATGTTTTTTCATGTGAATGAATAAAACATTAGTCCCACCTAGACTAAAACACTTAGAGTTTTAGACTTAAATACCATTGGTTTAGCCTTAAGGGCATGGCCCTTTGGGTCTTTAGACCTTTGTGTATGGGGAAATCCCTAGACTATGGCAAGGTTGCCTATCCCTTATTGCATTTCTTATTGCCTTTCCCGTTCGTGCGGTGCTTCGCACAGAAGCACGCACGCTCGCTCGGGCGAGGGCGTGGGCGTGGGATTGGGTGTGGGTGTGGGTGTGGGTGTATCCGACCCTTTCTTTTTACTGAAATTTTCCACAAGTTTCTCCCACACATGTAAAGAATTTTATTCTTTACCTTCTCGGTTTTGGGTGTCCGACCCGTGTGATAAAAACCTCGTGAAGCATCTTTGATGCACGTCGTTGTAACACCTGTGCACCTCGAGAAGAATCTCGAAAATTTTGAATTCCGACAAAAGCGTTTTCTTTGTATTTTTAACGGATGCTTTTACTCGTCCGACAAAAGCAAACGCGTGAATCGCGAGACGATCTGTCGCACATTGGATTCTAAGTCGAACGTTCAAATAATTTTTGCTATAAATACCAGAGATGAATTCTTCATTTGAAACCATACCTCGAACTCTTTAAAACTATTTTTTCTTCTCTTTTGTTTGCTTTCAGAAAAAACTAAGTTCATATTTACATTTCTTTCAGAACATAGTTTACAGTTCAATTCTTCTCTAAAACAAATTGTAGTTTACAGAAACATAATTTTGTATAACTACTTCTTTGTTTACAGAATATTTGTTTACAGAAACATAAATTAATTTTTTACATTTCTCTGAAACTGGTTGAAGTTTCGTTTTGTGTTTTTGTTTTTCATCTCTGCTGCCAAGTTCTAAGGGTTCTCTCTGTGTATGCTACACATAGAGGAGAACTAACAATAGTTGTATCCTGGAGGTGATTTGCTAATTGTTATAGCAATATTACCTTTAGCTCAGCGTATTTCATACGTGCCTCTACTAAGTTTTTTGATACTATCATCAGTGCATCTCCGGTACAACAATAACACAGTAGTGCGAGCTAAGTATTTTTCTCAGATACATACGAATATTGTCAATTATTTCCAACAGCACCATCGGTAGGTTCAAGGACAATTTGAAGACAACTGTTAGTTGCTCCATTAGTATTTATTACGAAACAAAGTCGTGCATCACTGGATTCACTGCATCCCCACTGTCAGTTGCACCACTGGTCGGCTTGTTATCCGTGAGGTTTCCGGTATGTTATTAAAATTTAGGGTCTTTTAACTTCAACAAATAGTCGGAAATTAGATCTGAATTTGCAGGTGTAGTCGGTTACCATCATCCATTGAGAACACACCAACTCCAATTTGTGGAAAATGAAAAATCCCCAAAATGAAAAAAAGAAAGAGATGATTTTGTTGGACAAAAATGAAGAACCTTAAAGAAAAGAAAGACTGAATGAAGATTGTACTCACAGAACAAAAATAACAGAGAAAAGGCTAAAAATTAATGAGCGTCTTTATTTTCATTCCTCAAATTGAGATGTTCCAGAAAAAGAGATTCTGTTCTTCCGTATACCACCAACACAGAAACACCCCTAAACCAAAATTAAACAGAGATTCCTTCCTTATACAGAGATAACTAAAGAAAGATGACCCTAGAAACTAACAGAGAAGAAGAAGAAGAAATAAATAAGCAGCTTTTTACATGCTAAATAATAATTTTTATGACCATCAAATCAAAATATGGGTAAGACTAATAACAAATTATTTCAATTAGTCTCTGATCTTTCTTCATCTTCTTCAATTTTCTTCATGGCTTTAAAGAAATCCATTCATAACGACCCTCCAAAGGAACATCCTTCGTGATATCATAATTATACCTGCAAAAGACAGGAGTTTTAGTCCAGAGTTTTCTGATAAATTAAGCTTTTACAATAAAATAAAAACCCCTGTTTGTCCTTCTCACCCCTCTGACTTACTTTTCTACAAATCGCTTGTGTTCATGCTTTTCAAATGCAGAAAAGAAATCTTTAATCTCTGTTTCTGTTGGCATCTTCTCATCAGATAATTTCCTACTCTTAGAATTAGCTTCAGAACTCATTTCCAGACCTTCACTTTCAGAATCTCTGCAAAAGTGGAGAGACAGAGTAAAAATTAAACAGAGAGACAAAAATACAAAAACAGAGCTCCAATTTCTAAGTTTAAAAGAAGAATACCAAGAGACAGAGAAGTGGAAACGGAAAGAACAAAAGAAAAACTGTAGAGATGGGGGGTTTTAAAAAAGGAAAACAAACCTTTGATGATTAATAATCGGAGGGTTATTTTCAAATTCAAATCCCTCTTGTTTTTCTCCCTGAAATAAATTCAAAATCATTTGAAAAATTTGTTAACAATAACGGAAATTAATTTGATAGAAAGAAAAATTAAATGAAGCAAAATTAAACCAAATTTGAATTCCGTATCTTCTGTTATTATTTCTTTCTCTCACCTCCACAAAATCTCCTAAAGATCGCAACATCAGATTTCTTTTTTCACCGGTAACCAAATCACATGATCTGTTATTTATACCACTTACTGAGCATGACATTACAGTATGAACACACTTATTTTTTGATAATGATAGCGCCGGAGAAGACACCATTAATTCCGGTTTTATGATGATTAATTTTCTTTTCTTCTGATTGGAAGATGAACAATAACCTAATAACTCTCCATTAAATAAAACACTACTACTTCTTGTTATTGTTCCTGCTGCACTAGTACTAGTAGTAGCCATATCTAGGGTTCCCACTCTAGTTTTCCCTGCAAAATTACTTAATTCCGCCATGAACCCTACCTTCAGAACCAATTACTTCGTTTCTCTTCACAAATTCCCCATCTATCTGCTCTAAAAAGATTCTCACTGGCTCGGCTGTCCCCTCTGGTTTTAGAGGCGGGGAGAAAGCAAGTACAGTACTAGAGTGTAGAGTCTAGAGTTTCAGGGAGGAGGAGATTGAAGTTTGATAGGAGAAAATCAACGGTTATGATTTATAGTTTTTATTGTTGTAAATGGTGCTTAAATAACAGCACGGGAATCTTGACAGTGCGTCGCCCCCGTTACGGTTACTTTATTGCAAAAAGGTTGACACGTGTAAGTTTGTAGGGAAAACTGAATACATTTATAGGCGGTGATGGGGTGATTTGACTTGGTATTGTAGGTCAGCGAGTGAGAAATGATGGTGCGTTGCAACGGGATTTTGCACCGTATCCTCAAGTTTGTTATGTTGGTATCTGTACAGTGTACTGCATTCTCAAATGTTCTCGTGAACGAATTAATTTACCAACGATCCCCCGCCCCACTCAAAATCTCTCTGTCAGCCGTCTATGCAGCTATTTTGGGAACTAATGTAGACTGAGCAGGGAACTCATGGGTTTTTATCGTTAAGGAAAATGCTCCTGCAATGCAACCAGAACCAGCTCAATCCAAGAATTCGTTTGTATTTTCAACTTGTCATTAGGTCTCAAACGACCTTTGGATTCTGATGAGCTGAAATTATTTGATTCTCAACGAGTCAGGGTAGTTTGGAAAATATATTTTCTTGCCATGAGTCCAAACATCTATTTGTTGGGTTCACATGATACTTGTAATTATGTTTTCAGTCTTTCCAAACAAGCACAAAAAGAAAGAAATAAACACCTCTATCAAAACCGATGATCCACTTCTAAGCAGCTAATTAATCTTAAGTTGCAAGTATATCCAAAAAAATTGTTCTGTATCAGTAGTTTTTAAACATCAATTATGTTTGGAAAAAAATAAATCCCCAAACTAAAGAAACACGTAGTTCACAAGTGTTTATTTAACATTATCATTTAATTTGTGTAATTACCAATTGGAACACCTTCCTTTCTCAACTCTCAACCACGAGAAATTCCAACAATACCCCCACATTTGCTTTAACCCCTCATACAACCATCTGCCATCTCCTCTTTCTGTTTTCTATTCTGGACCTTATGGTTAGCTAGGAACGAAATGATATACAGTCAAAAGCAAACAACAACAACAAAAATATTAGCTTGGCACAAAATCAACATCAAGAATATTCTGCAGTAATACAATCCTTACCTCCAGTCCTACCAGCAAATTCTCCGACAGTCAACCAATCAGGAAGCACAAAAAGGATCTCAACAATTTCGGTAGGATGGACCATTCCAGATAGGAGTTGAATTAAGATTAATACTGATGGAGCAGCCAGGGATCATCCGGGTTTCGCGGGTGCATATTTCATTTGTAGCGACTCAGACGCTCGAACAATATTAGCTCTAGCTCAACTTTTAGGAATTAAGACTGCCTTAACTGCAGAAAACTGCGCTCTTCTCTTGGTATCAAGAACAACAACAGAAAGGCAATGGCCAAAAGTTATCTTCGAGACGGACTCAGAGAACCTCCTACGCTTCATCACATCTCCTATTCCGCCCTGGCACAACACAGGGATGATTAAAGAAATAAAGAATAAGATAAGACATATACCACAAGCTGCTATACAACACAACTACAAAGAAAGAAATCAAACCTGGGATTGCCAACCATGCGGAAGATGGAAGTCAGATAAGGAACTTATCAACCAAAATTTGGTACCAGGCAATCCCAGGTTTTATTAATCAAATTTTTACCATGATTCAGTGGGTACCACATACCCATGACAAATTATAACTTAATCTTCTGTTAATAAAATTCATGCTCCAAAAAAAATAAAATGGGAAAGAGTTTAACCAAGTAAAATATGACCCCAGCCTAGATGTAGTTTCACGTTTTAAATTTCGCTTGAGATTTTTTTTGTTTTCTTTCTTTTGAGAGGAACACCTTTGTAACATGCATTTGATATAGTTTCCTAAAGCAGTGTTCTTAAAAACATTTCTACTTTGGTGATATTTACAAAATGTTAAAAATGAAACTATTATTTTGTTATATAAGGGAAAATTGTATTATTTTTGTAACCCCGAAACCTAAAAATAAATGAGTTTAAACCTAAAAGTAAACGAGTTTAGATTATATTGTTCAATCTAATTATTGAGAAACTTTATGAAACTTTATTTTACAAAATAGCGCTGCTTCATATACCATCCCAAAGCAACACCAAAATCGTATAGCCCCACAATGGTAATGATTAATCATTTTTGGGGAGTGGTAGGTCCTCACTGAATATCATAGGGCCTACAATATTTTTTTTCGTATGATTTTAACTTTGTTTTTGAGGCGATATGTTTATAAATTTTTATTAGAAAATGCTTACACAAAGCTCCTTAACTCTGTGCATGGAGTAAATTAAGAAAACATTTACATTGCATATATATAGTTATAGTATACATATACTTCATTTAAATCACAAAAAATACAGGTCTCGCTCAATATTACCTTATAGAAATCTTATCTTATCTTTTATTTATTTATTAGTAAACAATTTGGTGATGAGTTTGGAACTCAGATCACTAGTAGCATAAGTCTTATCTTAGCACACACTTCATTTAAGTCAAAAACAAGATCCAATATCAGGGACATGCCTACCAAGGAGCTAATAGCATGTACCTGATTTTGGCCCAAAAAGTTTTACTTATGGAAAGTTTGTGGAAATAAGTTTTACTTATAGATACGATTAGCCAATATGGTTCCTAATCAAAGTAGTCGAAATCGGTCTCCTCGGCCAAGTAATTGGCGAGTACTTGCTACCAGGAAAATAAGCGATGCAATTTCCGAATCCAAAGTCATTCATATGAACTGCAATTAATTCAGAGTAAACCGATTTTTGGCGAGTACTCGGCCGACGAGACCAAGTATTATATATAAATCTACCGAGTAGTAGGTACAAGTCATGACTCGTAACTATTATATATAAATCTCTAATCAATAGGTTCCGAGTATGAGGCCGAGTTTTGGTGATTTCCAAGTCCGGGCTCATTTCTCCTCGCTACAAGGTACCCCACCGAGTAGGACCGAGGAAAGTTTTCGGTTACTTTGTTCCTAATCTATGTAATTTTACCTCATGTCATAAGAGAATTAAAACCAAAATCTTGTTTAAAGCAAGAAACCTTTTTCATCGCCACATATTTATTATGTCATTTATAATCCATATAAACTCTGATTTTCTTTCACTATTCACGTTTTGCTACTAGTTTCTTTTCACTCTAATCTATATTTGGTTATATATCTAATATTTTATAAGCAAATCACATTTACCCACTAACTATCTGACTCGTTCCAAAAAAAATGCTAGTTGTAGCTGTCAGTATCCTTCGCAACCAATGACATTCCAGCCTTATGCGGAGAAGACTCCTAGACAGTCAGAGTTTAATGTATGTCAATTTTTTACTACAAATCTCAAAATTTTATTATACTTTTTTTTTAAGCTAAAGAATTTATTAACAAAAGAAACAAAAACAAAAGCAGGCAGGGGACATAAAAGCCAAAACCTCCTGAAAAAAGATGTAAAAAGAAAAATAAAGATGAAAAAGATTGAAGAAATAATAAATTACATCAACAAACCCATCTAAGGCGTTTCATCAGAAAATTCTTTTCAAGAGCTTTCAAGTAAATTCTCTGTTTCTACTTAGTTTTTTTCTTCTTTAAACCACGCAAAGTAGACTAAAAACCATCTGACGGGTTAAAAGGAGTATCTTCTACCAGCATATTCTCCAATATTGGCGATGCTGAAAATTTTAGATAGTCATCATAATTTTTTTTGTTTGTATATATGGCTAGACTACTAAATATATTTTTATCAGCACTAGCCTTCACAACTAACTTCTAACAGAAGATCATCGTCTGCTTATCACTTTTTGAGAATCAATCTCACCTTCATCCTCAGATAAATCTTCCAAATGAGCCTCTTTTGAAGAAATATGACTCACATCATTAACAACAAACTACCGAGACTGAAAAAGCGGGGGTTCAACAACCACACCCAGTATTTTTATTCGGAAATCTAAATAGACAAACTCCAATATACTTTCAGGAGAACCAACTAGACAGTCAGACTTAATCTATAGAAAAGTATATCAAAGAGTTTATATCTCTATCTCTTAATTCAATCCGCAATCAGCAAATAGGAATTTGCGAGCCCGATTGAATATAAGAGAAATAACTTGAACGGTACCAAAGACCAATAATCAAGGAACAACCAATTTCAATCAACAACCAAAGGTTGGATTTACCAATTGATCGATTCAACGCACAATCTGTGATATTTATATTATATAACAAAATATAATGCGAAAAAGAAATAACATAGACACCAGAAGTTTTGTTAACGAGGAAACCACAAATGCAGAAAAACCCCGGGACCTAGTACAATTTTGAAGACCACACTGTATTAAGCCGCTACAAACACTAGCCTACTACCAATGAACTTCAGACTGGAATGTAGTTGAACCCTAATCAATCTCACACTTATTCAAGGTACAGTCGTACTCCTTATGCCTATGATCCCAGAAGTATATTATGCACTTGATTCCCTTAGTTGATCTCAACCACAACTAGGAGTTGCTATGACCCAAAGTCGAAGACTTGATAAACAAATCTGTCTCACAAAGAAAAGTCTATTGGAAATAGGTTAATCTGTCTCCCACAGAAATACCTACGAGTTTTGTACCGTCTTTTGATAAATCAAGGTGCACATGAACCAATTAATAGACCAGACGTATATTCCTGAAGAATAGCCTATTATTATCAATCACCTCACAATAATCTTAATCGTATGGTAGAGAAACAAGATATTGTGGAATCACAAACAATGAGACGAAGATGTTTGTGACTTCTTTTAATCTTACATATCGGAGATAAATCTCAAGCAAATCTTAGCAAAGATAATACTCAATCACGATAGTAAAAGTAAGATCAGAACACGTAATTACAGAGAAAATAGTTGGGCTTGGCTTCACAATCCCAATGAAATCTTTAATTCGTTAACCTACAAGGTTTCGTGAAAATCCTTAGGTTAAAGGATAATCGACTCTAGTTGCAACTAGTATCACACAGGAGGTGTGAGGATTATGTTTCCCAGTTGTAGAGTTCTCATTTATATAGTTTTCAAATCAGGGTTTGCAACCTAAGTTACCTTGGTAACAAAGCATTCAATATTCACCGTTAAATGAAAACCTGATTAAACCCAAGCTAATATCTTTCAACAGTTAGATCAAACTTAGATTGTTACACACAAATGAAATGCACCCTCATTTAGGTTTATGTAACCGTACCTAAACGTGTACACCATGTTGGCTCAACAGTAGTTAACCGAGGTTAGCTATATGAACACTCTCATATCAACCTTATTAATCTTAACCATAACTAGTTCAAATGACTCAAATGAAACTAGTTAAAGAGTTGTTCAATTTCTATATTCTCATAGAAGTATACAAGAATACAATTGAAGCAAAATCGGTTTGATTCACTCGAATCAGTTCATGAACATTATAGCCACGGTTTGCAAAGAATGCATTTCTTATTATATAAATGTATTTGTTCATGTCACAACCAATTTTAGAATTTTAACCACTCAAGTATGCAAACGGGTACGCATACTTGAAGTAGCCAGACCAAGTTTGGTTTTCGCCAGTATGCGAACGGGTCCGCATACCTCCAAACCCAACATAATTTTTTGGTCACAAACCTTACGCCAATATGCATACGGGTACGCGTACTTAGTTTCCCGGACTTCTCAAACCCAGCGAGTACGCATACGGGTATGCATTCTATGGTTCCCGGACATGGATCATATATATGAAAGAGTGCACAACATGTTTATAATCCAATGTTGGTTAAGTGTGCTAAACTATATTTCAATCATTGAAACATTCTTAGAGGATGACAATAGCTATTTTCACACACTATTAGCATCAAAGCAATTTTCAAGTTATTGAAATAATCATAACAAAACATTCCAAGTCTACACCAAATGATTGTATAACACAAACCATGTAAGATGTTACTCGGCGATTTTCACATGATCATCTTTTGACTTTCGTCAAGAATATAAGATGAACTTGGTTGATGCGAAAGCTTACCAACACATATTTCGAGAAATATGTAAGCGAGTTAAACTCAGCTAGAAATCTCAAATGTGTATAGTCGAAAACTATCGTAATAAGACTTTTGTCTCAATATAGGGGATAGAGTAGAAATTGACTTTCCAAGTGATAGATGAGTTTCAGTCTCCACATAGGTTTTGTTGATGAAGTTTTACAAGCTCTCCTTAGTAGTTCTTCGTCTTCAAATGATAAACGTCGTGAAGTCTAAAGCTTAACTACACAATCTATCCTAGTCTGAGATATCACTATAAGTAGACTAGAAATAAAGACTTATAGTTTTGATCACTAACATTGACAAACAAGCTTGAGTTAGCAACACTTGCGAGTTCAACTGGGCTGTGCTTTAACAGGGACTAATAGGAATACTTGGGCTTTCATCCAAAATTTTGTTGCAATTTCCTTTATAGCTTGGTTAGCAACTTGCATAGATGTTTTTCTACAAATTTAAGTTCAACATCACTAACCTTGACATTATTTCATGTATTTATAGGAGTATGCACTGCAGATAACATGACATCCATTAATTCACGAGGAGCCAATAAGCTGAGATCATCTGCATGATCTGCCATTGCAACATCTACAATATTGGTGCGAGTTGGATTATTCACAACTTGTGCCATGAAAGATCCTGACACCGTAGTACTGTTCTAATAAGGCGGTAAGTTGGGAATTTTCTACTAACGGGATCCAATTAGGCCGCTAAACCATTAAATGATTACATTTTCAATCTAAACCACCACCCAATAGAGAATGAGTCTCCCAAGCTAAAAGAAGGGGGCTACAATACGAGGTTAGTCTGACGAAGGAAATCAAACCCATAAACATAACTATGATTTTCGTGTCAATTTTAATGGACACAAGTTTATCTACACAAGCATATCCTTTTTATTTCTATGCTCTTGCCTCTCTGTAGTAGGGTAAAAACATATTCTGCAGAAAATGGTAAATTAGGTGTGCCGCCGAGAAACAAATATAAACCCTAAAAAAATGTACTGTACAAAAGTACTTTAGCTTCGAGAGATCAATCTGTACAATTCTGTCCTAACCCAGAAATGGTCATTCCAGTCTTGCTTCGGTTACAAAAGGAATGAAAAGTGTTGATCTTAAGGACGGAAGCAAAGAAGGTGTTGAGATCAGAATGATGAACTATGAAAGTGTGGTTATTTTACGACTTGTATCAGAATGTAGAACCCACTTGCAGAATGTAAGCTATAAGTTCTTGGTGTTTTATGGATACTTGTGTTAATGAACTCTCTTCCTTTTTTTGAAATAGATTGAAAATCTATTTATACAAGTCATAGTCGAACACACCCTGATCTCATAGGAAGTGGAATTAGTTGAGTAAAGGAGAAGTGGGGATCGTGTAAAATGATGAAAACCACGTCCCTACTATGAGGGTAACACTGGTCAGTTCTACACCCACTAAATGTTTGTATTTCCTGATACTTTCTCATAATAGGCGTATTGCACGCCGCACGCTGTAAACCGCCAGACCAATACCCTGATGAACATCCTCTAGTTTATGACATGTTTGATGTCATGTACGTAGCAAGTTACACAGGGAATGGAACAAATCCTACATGGTAGTTGTTGAGCGAGTCTTGTTTGCAAGACCTAAATATTTTGACCAATCACGCGCAAACTAGGCGGCGGGAAATCATATATGACAAGTCAAGTCGTGAGTCTTGCCACAAAAAATAAGTGGGAATGTTATACATACCCTCCATTTTTGTGGACTTTGCACAAATACCCCCTGAGGGGTAAAAAATATTTTTTTTTGGAGTCAATTTGAGAAAGTTGCTTCCAATTTTTGGAAGCAACTTGTGCTAGTTGCGTCCACTTCTGGAAGAAACTTGTGCTAGTTTCTTCCACTTTTCAGAATGTAGGGGTATTTTTAAAAATTGAATAAGGGTATATTTTAAGAGGCAAATTTTAAGGGGTATTTAAATAATGTTCCTAAAAAATAACATACAATGCTTTTAGGTTAAATAATTAAGTTATTTATGAAATCGATATTCATAAAACATCATTTGTATTCGATGCTCGTAAAGCATCGCTTTTAATCAATAAGCTCAAAATAATTGATGCTCATGAAGCATCGTTGTTCAGATCCTGCCTTAGTTGGTCACGGAATTCACGGTCTTAAAACAAGCGTGACCGGCCATCTTTGGGAAACTGCCAGAAGCCATCCATGCACGTTAGAGATGAGATGGTCAGCCATCATAAGAGAAGGATGGCTGGTGGCCATTTTGACCTCCCATTGGTCGGCCCAAATTAAATTTAAGCTGGTTAAATCAGCTAGCCAAGTTGGATGGTAGAGGTGATTTTGCGGCAGTTATTGATCGCGTTGAATTCATTCAAGGCTTTTGTAGGCCATGTGACTAGCCTTCTTTGGCCAATGTTCGGAGGGCATCACACAAGCTAGAAGTGGTGTGGTTGGTCGAAGTCGAAGATGGGTCGTCGGTGATCACACCGACACCTCATTGGTCGGCCCGGATTAGATCTAAGACTTTTAATCCGGCTAGCCAAGTTGGATGGTCGTGATTAATTTAAGTCTGCCTTGGACGATAATGGCTTAATTAAGACCCTTTTCAGGTGGATCGACTAGCCTACTTTGGCTAGAAATTGTGGATGCTTCCTGCGTGCTAGGAGAGTTATGATTGGCTGAAATAACAGAGGGCAGGTCGGTGAACATCTTTGAGTTCATTTGATCGCACCAGGAGAAGGCTAAGCTTGATAAATTGGCGAGCCAAGTCATACGACCGTGATCGTTTTAAGACTGACATGGACAGTCTAGATTTATGTTTGTAAGAAATTAATCGTGTCAGCTAGCCAATTTATGGACAGTCTCGATTTATGTTTGTAAGAAATTAATCGTGTCATCTAGCCAATTTTCACCTTTAATTAAAAGTATAGGCTGCGACTTTGGAGCAATTTGATTGGCTGATGAGGAAGATGAGCCAACACACAGCAATATAGGGCATGGCCGGTCGGGATAGGGGAGGCGCCCGTTAGGGCAAACCGACCGTCCAAGCGGCGTGGCCATGCCCCTTTTGTTGCTGCCTTTATTTGTCACAATTTCCTTTTATTTCTTGTTTTCCAACTTTTGGTAGGATTCTGCTCCTACTAGTTCCATTATGGATCAATTTCCTAGTTTTTCTAGGTTTAGTCTCGACCAATAGGGATTGAGATATTGCGCAAACCGCAAAAAGCCTAATTTTTGTATATTGATAAAATTAGGTTAGAAAAAATGGAATTTTACGAGCTGACACATAATTAATAAATTTTTCGTGAATTTTGTGCGTTGATACAAAATCACTAATTTTTATCTCGGAAAGCAGCGCAGCTTGTGTGCCTATGATTGGGTACTTTCATGCACATCTTAATCACGACACTTCGGGAAACTCATGTTGCTCAGCTGAGAACGAACATTAGTTGTCATATCATGTCAATATTAAGAGTTCGGCTGGGAACATAGCATAGTGAAAATACTCAGCAAGCCATGCATTAGTAATAATGCAGGTGGGAGATTAATAAAATTTACTGAAATACTTGGAATTTTTGCAACCAACACTATTCTAAATAAATTTCATATATATATATATATATATATAAGTATATTGGGTTTCTCAATACATATGTAAGTAAAGAGGCGTAGCGCACTCATCACTTTTAAATGGCTCTATTTCTTTGTAGAACGATAACACATTAAATATAGGGTTTTACGATTTTAGCCCTGAACTAAAAACCACCATCAACACAAACTTTTTCTTATTAGTTTTCGTGTATTGTGAATTGTGTGTACAAACCTTGATCGTCTGGGATCCAACTGGAATCGCGTTTATCTTTGATAGACTTGATTGACTAGTTGCGTGAGATCGGCATCACCTAGAAGTTTTTCTTTGAGATCTATATTGATTGATTGCGAATCTAGAGTTTGATTATTTCGGTAGTCAAAGTTTGGATTTATCTAACCAGACAAAGGAGTTTATTATATTAAACAGAAGAGCCTTTGTGAATGACTCATAATATCTTATTACCAAGATTGAGTAGAGTGGTTACCAAATAGATTTATCATTTACTGTTTGGAATACGATATGAGATATTTCTAAAGGATTGGTGATTCACATGCGTGACTCTAGAAGTCGAAGACGCGGGGATACTGAGGACACTAAGCAGCTAGGGGTAGTCTAGTTGGTCTCAACTGAAAACGCGGGGGTACGAAAATACACTGCCCTTTTTTCCTTAGGCAATCTGTATGGACAAACTCAATATAACTCCGAGAGTTAAACTCAATCAAGGAATATTATCTAAAGTTATATATATATATATATATTAGAACATTTAAAAAAACAAGTCCATGAACCTAATCACAACGAGGTTACTTGGATGGTACCAATTGTCCAAGAATCAATCTAGTCGTATCCAACAAACTAGGTCGGATGTATCTACTAAGATTGATCGCAATATTTAAATAATAAAGATAAACAATATTAAGTAGAAAAATAAATAACACCCATAAGTTTTGTTAACGAGGAAACCGCAAATGCAGAAAACCCCGGGACCTAGTCCAGATTGAACACCAAACTGTATTAAGCCGCTACATACACTAGCCTACTACCAATTAACTACGAACCGGAATGTAGTTGAGCCGTAAAATGTATCCCACCGATTAAGGTACAGTCGCGCTCCTTACGTGTGACGGATCGGAAAATTACGCCTTTGACGTGTTGCCCCGCAGGACATAACTTCCCCGGTGTTCCATGATGAATCTACGATCTGATACTTAAAGCTAGGCAAACACATGTTCATTTTCCCTTGCAAGCATTCTCGTGGAGCATGATGCAGCTATTTAAGCTTCCACACTGTTCCAACTTACCCTTGATCAACAAAGGATTTATTAAGAAAATAAAAGCTTTCTTAATACGGAAAAAACGGCCTTTTGAGGCCCTAAACAATAGAATTTTGTGTAAATTCTAGTGACCATGTGGATCTATAGATCATATGTCTTGATCTTTGGGCCGTTTCCCATTAAAATGAACTTCTCTTGAGCTAAATTACGACACTCGGGTTTTTAGCCTATGTCTAACGCCTTGATAGGAAGTATGAGCATCCCATGAATGGAATGAAACTAGCCTCATCAAGTATGGCCACAATCATCTCTTACGTCGATCTACCGAGCCAGATGATATGAGAGGCCAAAGTGCCGTAATCATCTCCAAATTAGATGATATGGGCGACAATGTGCTGGACCGGCAATGCTGCAACTCATTGCGGCTTCCTACATACCCTTCCCTACTCTAAAGGGATCAAGCATAGACCGTAGTTCATCCTCGAAGGGACAAGTAACTTAAACCAACTCGTTTGTGCGGCCGTTGCCAAACAATAATGGTAATGGCCTAGTCCGTAAGTTCGTTCCGTCAAAATACATCCAAGTGATGCATGTTTGGTCCATAATATGGCATAACGATCCCTAAGCATCAAATGCCCCATTGGAAAGTCTACGCAACTATAAATGATCCTTAAGCTTTATTTATACTCTTTTGGCTAAGCTATGAAGCTTACTTGGCGCATAGTCCACATATGCACCTTCAACCAACTACCCCTCCCTATATATGTCTTAATGGAATTTCTACAAGTATGGAAATGGGACCATATTGACATGCCTGCTTCACTGTTCATTCACAATGATTGCGTTCCTTCCCAATGATTGTGTTCATTCGCAATGATTGATTTACTTCGCAATGATTGTGTTCATTATCAATGATTGCGTACAATGATTGCGCAACACTCGTTCAACCAGCCCTCTCTGGCCTGATGCACCATGATTGTGCGATATTCGCTTTAGGCCAATAGCCTCCATAATGTGCAATAATTACGCTGCAATCTCGAGGCCACCTATCCAACTGGCCTAATGCATCATGATGATGTAACATTGGACTTTTGCCAATATGCCTACGCAATGTGCCTTCCTTGGCACCAAATATGGCCCCGGGCCAAATACATATCATTATGCAAAGGAAGCTTTGGATGAAGCTTCATCACAAGAAAATGGTGCATCTTTTAGCATGCGCCATGCTAAAAACATGGGGTGTTATATTACGACTCTTGAAACCCAGCAGGACTCCACGCAATTGATTCCCTTAGATGACGTTACACCAACTAAGAGTTTCTTCAACTCAATTGAAGAATTTAAACCAAATCTTCCTCCCTTAGATTAAGCCTATATAATGATTTCCTTTTAAAATCAAATAAATTGATCAAAGGTGTGGAAATCGATAGAAATAGACAAAGTCTAACCTCAAAATACGGACTTATGCAACCCGAAGTGTAGCCTAGATTATTGTTCACCCCATAAGTATAAAGCTTGTGGAATCAACAAAGTTTGAGACGAAGAGAACTTTGATGATTTCTATGTATCTTGATCAATGGAGCAAGCTCTACAAACAATCAAGATCATGATACTTGAGTTATCAAGGAAAGATAACTGGATCTGGCTTCACGAATCCCTATGAAGACTTTGTAGTCGCTAAATCTTAAAAGGGTTTCTGGAGAGGACGACTCTAGATATAACTAAGACACCCCAAAAAGTAGTTTAGGGATTCAAAGATCCCAGTTACTTGGAGTTCCTATTTTATAGACATTCAAATCATAGGTTGCTTTAGGTTTAAGCGAAAATAGCTTTGGAACCAAGCAAACAATATCCACCGTTAGATGAATATTTGAATATGATTTACATAAGCAAGATATACACTCTGGTTAGGTGGGACCGTAACTGAACCGTGTACAAAGATTATGTTCAACATGGTTAGGCGAAACTAGACGGTTTGAACTTAAAAGTTTAACCTTCATTTTTATGAACACATAAGACATTAACTCTGAGTCACAAACATGTGTTCAAATAAGTCTAGTGTTTTTAGAGAATTAATCAAATGCTAATTATCTCATAGAAATAATTTAAACACACTTGAAATTATAATCGATATGGTTAGTAGGTGTACAAGGTACAAATACTATTTCCGTTCGTGAATTGGTTCAGTCACAGTACGCATACCGGTTTGTAAACTTTTAATCAAAACCAAAGTTCCAATGTTCACAGAACTTTTTAGGTTTGCGTACCGGTTTGGAAACTTTCCACCAAACCAAAGTTTCAGAGTTCACAAAACTAAATCGGTTTACGTACGTTTGGAAACGCTACAGAGTTCAAGAACATATAACTGTTTTAGTTTGCGTACCGGTTTGGATACTCACACTGGTTCCATAACCACAGTTCAAGAATGGTTTGCATACGAGTATGCATACCAATCCAGTATGCATACCAATCCGGTTCACGAGTCAAACAAATTTTCATATGATGTGCATCAGAATATGAGTATCAAAAATCTGTAAGTCGATATATATAACTACTCCGCTACTTATACGAGTCATGTAATACGGGTTCATACATATAACACTTTTCCCAATTTGTAAGACTGATACCACTGTCTTGTATCCGAATCTATAATAGTTCTATATTTCTCTCTAAATCGATTCGAAATATTCCTGAATAACATCAATTGCACATATCAGTGTTCCAGGCTATTTCCGAATGATAAACTTGAATCATGATTTTGATTCCGAACAATAAATTATCCTTCACTGAAATTCATCAAGTATGAACAAATGTTCATTAAGCTTAGTCATTATATTTCGAGAAATCCGCTAACTAAATAATTAGTTCTCAGCCCGAAATTCTTGTCTATGCATACTAGTCTAATTAGTTATGAGACATCGCCTCTAATGATATAAAAGTGAATATAACTTGAGGTATAGGTGGTTTGGTCTTCGCTTACCTTTTGTTGATGAAATTCTCCAAAAGCTTCGGTTGATCTTCTCCTTCAAACGGTAGAACGCAATGATAACTTCCATGATCCATTGTTGCTCAACTATATTTCTATGCTAGTCCGAGACTTAACTAATTATAGACTAGAAATCAAGATATAATTTTGACAACAAACTTGAGATAACAACACTTGTGAGTTAGACCAAGCAATGCTCTAACATCAACTATACGAAGTTGGTATTAGATTTTGTATAGCGACTTAATTATGAGAGTATTCAAAACCGGACTAGGTCCCAGGGTTTTTATGCTTTTGCGGTTTTCTCGTTAATAAAATCTTGCTATGGCATTTACTTTGTTTTCCGCGTGATAATTGTTATTATAATTAAATAAATTACACACATATGTTAATCCAAATTGCTTGATTTTTATCCTAATAGTCTATTGGTTATTACCGTAACTATTGTCACGTAAATATCTTGTTATCGTATTGTTTAGACCTCGTTCATAAATAATCATACAAGGTATAAAACTTAAGTTGTATTGTCTCGACTCTGTCCATAGGCGATCACTTAATAAATCTGACTTATAGGTTTGTATTTAAAAGATTGTGGTGTATTTGGGTACCCTCGTATTTTCAACTGGTATCAGAGCAGCCAAACAAGAAAAGATCTAACAATCTGTATTTGGTGCGATCTAACCTTTAAGATTTGAATCAATGGCTGATTCAGTTAACGCACCACCAATATTTAATGGCACAAATTATCCATTGTGGAAATTTGCTATGAGATCTTTTCTTCACTCGCGCAGTTTTAATACTTGGCTATTAATCGAATAAGGATATGAACGACCGAAAGTGGCATATTTGGAGACTGATTTTAAACGCTTAGCGTTCTACACTTATGAAGAAATAACTTTTGCCAAACAGAGTTTTGATGGTTTGAATGCCATAATACATGTTGTGAGTGAAGATCTTCAACATCATGTCTCCTCATGTGAAACTTCCAAGGAAGCTTGGGATACTCTTGAGATCGTTTTCGAAGGTAATTATTTGTGTACTTTCAATAAAATTGACGGAAAACCCATTAATCAAGCCTGTTATCCCATGAAAGAAGATTCCAAAAGTTTCCAGAAGTCTTGTTGCCCAAGTTGCTTGCACATCACGTTTATATCAGAATTAGGGTTACATACACTATATAAATACATGTATCGTAAACCCTAAAAAGACATGGAATCCAGGGTTCTAGACCGAAGAAATACAATTGTATCATGATCATAAATAAATTCACTCCCTATGGGATTCCTCCGTGGATGTAGGAATCACTTGCCGAACCAAGTTAAATTGTCTCATTTATTTATTTTCAATTCTTCTTATAGTCCTACTTTCACATCATTATCATCAAATCAATTATGTTTTGTGCCTAAAAGTAATTTGAGTACAAACATTGGCGCCGACTAAGGGGATTCGAGTGAAAAGATCGTGTTTTTCCATTGAAAAAGGTGCGGCAAAACCCTCGAAATTCATGCACGAATTTGCATGCAAATATCATCAGGGAAAAAAATAAATTAGGGTTCTTACGAAAATTGTTGCGAATCTATTGAAGAAAGGGTGGAGAAAATAGAAGCAGGAAGCGTCACAAAAAAGTAATAGAAATAAGTGTTCCAGAATCCATAACAAAAGCTCAAGCCAAATTGTAGCGACTAAGCCAAGTCGCTCCAGGACGAGCCGAGTTGTTTGAGACGCTCAGATTTGATCCAAGCTAGACTCAAGCAGAGCCAAGCAGCTGGTTCACTATCATTAACTGGTTCAACCTTGTTCACCAGGACAGGTTCGGTTCAACTCCAACCAATCCAATATATGGTCCAACCAGTTGACATATTAGCGACCACTGCCCAGTCACCCTATGCCATGTCATCCTAAAGTGGCGCCACATCATCAATATTAGTCTAATCAGTGCTACATGTCATCTGCCATATCAGCGATAGGTCCAGTCGGTGGTCACCATGTCATCGAGATTGCTAATATGTGTCACTTCCACATAAGCATGTTTGGTTCCACGTCAGCAACATGTCCAGTTAACGGTCTCCAAATTAGCAGTTTTGATCAAGTCATCTGCCACGTCTTCAACAACACGCGCACTTCATTAAAAACTTGTTTCATGAATAACTTCTTTGTTTTAAGTCCAATTGAGTGATTTTTGGCTCGTTGGATTGTCTTTCGAAGACCTACAAGATGGAGTCAAGTATTCATGTGATCACTTTTATGGAGTCAAATATTCATGTGCACTTGGAGAAGCAACATGATCGAGTTCAAGGTTCGTGGATAGCAACATTCTCGAGTTATAGGTTCGTGCATACTGACATGATCGAGTTCGAGATGAGGATTGCTTAAACCCTTCAATATTCAGCCTTGCATCACTTTGCAATCACCTAAATCCTCACCTTGCACGTGAGCACATAAGTCTTGTTTTTATAGATCGCAAGCATAAAAACTCGCCTTGCACGTGAGTACGAAATACTTGCACCTTGGAAAGCATAAATTCTCATCTCGACCACGAGCCAAATGCCCGATGTTGGTCTACACAAAGTCTCGTCTCCGCGAAGATCTAAACTCTCGATGTTGGTCCAAATACTCGTACTCAACACAAGAAACAACCAGCTTGCCCAAGCAGCGAGCGCTACAACCTTGTTACGTTGCGAGAAAAAAAGCCTTGCCCCAGCCATAAGCACACACACTATATTTCTCTCAAGACTCGACTAGCTCTCGTGCATTATGTCCACCACGTGGAAAAAAATATCGCCTAGCACGTGAACAAAATTTATTGCAGATTATCATGGGTGTCTTTGTAATATCTATACAAATACTACTTGAGGGCGAGTTATGTCATCAATGGTCGATGCAGAAGGAAACCAAAATTTCTTAACCCCCAACAAGTTGGAGGTTAAGAGGGGTCGACGTTTGTACTGTCAATAAAATTGATGGAGTGACCGCTAATCAAGCCCGTGAAAGAAGATTCCAAAAGTTTCCAGAAGTCTTGTTTCCCAAGTTGCTTGCACATCAAGTTTATATCAGAATTAGGGTTACATACACTACTGTTGATGGTGGATTTTCGACAAAGGTGAAAATCGTGAAATAATGATACTGCATGTTTCTGACCCGGCTTCAGGAACGCATGTGACGATTAATATTTTACGATTCGTGAACCGTTTCACGATCTCTGATCGAGTTCCTCTCAGAGCCATGATAAATATGTTTCTTGAAAGGCCTACCACTAGCTGAGCGTTCGATACTACGCATTTCATCGTGACCTCTATGTAGAATAATAGAATTGTGCGGTCCTCCTTCATAATTGTTTGTTGAGAGGGCATAACGCCTTGAGGACGTCGACAATACTCGTTATTCCCTGACTACATAGAGAGACCGTGTATAGATTCAGGCAGCTCTCCTACATAATTGTTTGTTGAGGGGGATAAACGCCTTCATGACACCAACGTTGCACGTTGTTCCTTGACTATACACCTTTCAGAACGAGTATGATGCTCCAACTATCTCATATCTCGATTCTACAATAGATTAATTCTATTGTGACATTCGCCACTGAATTCCTATAAAATAATCTATTTTATCTTATTACTCCGTTCCTTGAAATCCCTGGCTAAATTCATGGATTAGTAATAGATAACCAATTTATCTCATTACTCCGTTCCTTGAATTCCCTGGATGAATTCATGGCTTAGTAATAGATGACCATCTTATCTCATTACTCCGTTCCTTGAATTTCTCAGCTGAATTCATGGATTGGTAATAGATACATAATTCATAATTATTACTCCATTTCATGAATCATTCTCCGCAGAATTTCATGAATTAGTAATAATTACTCAACAATCGGGTATCTGACTATCACCGAGTAAGCCCCAATAAAATGGTGCAAGTGTACTCAACAATGATGCACGAATGAGCACCTAAATGCACGAACGAGCATTTGAAAATATGGACAAACGAGGAATCCTGCACAAAACATGAGAGAGAAAATAATAATAAAAAATAAAAAAGAGGTGCTTAGGGACCGCGCCCACCGGATGGCCGGCCATGCCGCCGTGGCCGGTCCCCCACGCCCTCTTCCTTTATTTTTCTTATTTTATTTATTTTCATGAACTCATGAAAACTCCTTCATTCAAGCAACTTTCCTTGTTTGAGCAAAAATCACGGTTTCTCCATATTTTCACGGTTTCATGAAAAATAGGGGAAAGGTGTCGTCGGACCTGGCTACCTAGCCATCCGGCCATGCCCTAGCCGTGTCCGGTCCCACACCTTGCAATCCCTTGTTTTCATATTATTATTTCCCTTATCTCATGAAACTCCTCCGTTTGAGCAAAAATCATGGTTTCTTCATATTTTCTCAAATATTGCTCAAATCATGAAAAAGGAAAAAAGTCAAATGGTCACGTGACCAACTAGGCTATTCACGAAAAATATTAAAAATTCTCAAAATATTGATCAAACGAGCGAAGTCCTACCGGCTCATTCGAGCAAAAATCAAGAATTTCAGTCAAGATCAAACTCTTCTGAAAATCCAAAATATTGCTCAAACGCACATCAGAAAATGCCAAAACTCTCAGGAATAAGACACAAACATTATGGTGACACGGGCATGCTTCATTGACCAACCAAGGCCGGTCCTAAGGCTTGCAAGGAGCCGGTCACACACATTATTATAATTTTGACCTAATTTGCTCAATCGCTCATATTGGGTCCAAACTCTTTCCAACCAACTTGGAATTTGCTCAAACGACCATAAGCTGGTCCCACGACAACCAAGAGCCGGTCCATGACCCCTTGGTCGGTCCCTCATTTCTCCATAACTAGGTTTTATTACCTGACGCTCAGAAAAGCATTATTTTAATAAATGATGAAACCGACATTTAATCATCATTCTTCCACCAACTGGTCAAATAAGGACCCTGGTGCATGCTCACTCGAGCAATTGGGCACCACATGGTCATCCATCATCCCATGTGGTCGGTCCCTCCATCACTCATGACCTATTTTCACCAATTCATCAATTGAGGAAAAATTGATCAAAAATTAGGGTTCCGCTCCACAAATCATCATTCTGATCAAGTTCAAACACTAATAAATTTATGTTGATCCAGAAATCAACATCTTAATTAATTATATAATATCGGTCAAGTTACCAATATTTTAATTAATATTTTATTTGGTCACGCTATCAATAATTCAACAAACGAGTAATATTCGCTCAGAAGAGCAATATTTGCTCAATTCGTCAATATTGGTTCAACTATCAATATTCAATAATTCATCACACGAGCAACCTTTGCTCAGACGAGCAATATTTGCTCAGTTCATCAATATTCATCATGTTGATCCAATTATCAACATTTATTCAAGAACTATACGTCTCAATAGACATGTTCAATCCATGAATCACTGAGCATTCTTCAATCATGCTCAATTTAACAAAACTTAGACTCACCGTCTAAAAGTAAACAACTGACCTAATACACGTCTGCCTTGCAGACTCCACGTTCGTGAGATATCAATCACGTCACATGGGGGATATCAATTAGGGTTTTGGTATGGCGGCCTACGGCACGTGTGTTCTTTCACGATGAGAAATGTGAGTAAGTCGTGCAAATGGTTGAAGGATTTAGCAAAGTAGTGGGTGCACGATCAGTCAAGTCTCCACACGACATGGAACCGACTTTACCACGATCTTTCACTTTCCCACTATTTCACTCAAGAAACCGTCACACTTGTTGGGATCAACGTGTTCACCATTCTGACAATATAAATAAGTCTCAGAATTCACGATTGAGATATACAAAAAAAGACACAGAAAATCCACGAGATAATGAACAGACAATCCATCGTCTAACCAAGAATCATCATGTGATCAACACTTTCTCAATCATTCGAAACTTTTTTACACAAACTTGCAGAAACCCACAACACATTCACAATCCTTGATCATCATTGATCTCACACACTTCCCAGCTTCCCTCCTACAGATCAACCCATCTCCCTATTTGTGACCGAATTGACTCTGGAACGACCATTGACTTGGTTTAGTCCGGAGTCATACAAATTGATCTCTCGAACTCAAAGCACTCCCATGCAGTGCATCGGTTTGAGGTTAAGCAGTTTACTCAATTGAGGAGTCTCGTCCGAATCTTCGTCTCTTCACTTCCCTAAAAAACCAGTGAATCGTTTTTCCGCATCTACAACTATATAAATACATGTATCCAAAACCCTAAAAAGACATGGAATCCTAGGTTAGCTAACCCGAAGAAATACCATTGTATCATGATCATCAATAAATTCACTCCCTATGGGATTCCTCTGTGGATTAGGCATCACTTGCCGAACCACGTTAAATTATTTGTCTCCTTTATTCATTTTCAATTCTTTTTCTAGACCTAATTTCAAATCATCATCAGAAAAGGAAGCTATACTACAATCTCTTTCTGCTGAATGGGAATACCTTAGAATGGGAACTTTGAGGATTTTAATTCTAAACTTTCTGAGATTGTCAATGCTTCTTTCTCACTTGGAAAGACTATACCTGAAAAGGAAATAATATGCAAGATTCTCAGATCGTTACCATCCAGATACGATTCTAAGAAACATGCCATAATGGAAGCCAATGATATTTCTATACTTTCTTGAAGCTCTCTTATTGGAAAGTTAAAGATCCTTGATAAAGAAAATTTTGCTAAAGAACATGATTGTTGGATTCAATGCCACAAATAATACTAATCAATTTTCGAAAGAAGTAAGTATAAATTGGGCCGAGGAATGTTGTAAAGAGGATAAAACACTTGTTGGTAAAGAGCTTGATTCAACAATTGTACTTCTGACACAACGGGTTAAGGACCTTTTATTGAAAAATAATCAGTTTCTTGAGAAAACATCATTCTGTCATGGAAAGGATGATGAAAAAAATCCAATGCTAATTGTTGATTTCATTGTAGCTAGTACTAGGACATGGAACGTAGAACTTATCAATAGTTTCTTCACAATAGAAAATGCTCAAAAGATTTTTAGAATCAGAATCCCTCTCACTGGGAATGATAGATTGGTTTGGTTGCATACCAAGAGTGGTGATTTCTTAGTGAAAACAGCCTATAAGGCTCTATCAGGTGAGCTTCAATTTATGCAGAACCCCCATCCTAGTCAACCTACATACAAATCTCTTTGGAGCTTCCCCACCTCCCCCAGAATACAACTCTTCAATGTCAGACTCATGCAATATAGAACCCAAACTGATTCTTGTTGAATGTGTGATACCAACTCAATTGAAACAACTCTTTGTTGTGCTGTCCATATGCGAAATCTGTTTTGGGCTAATACTCCATTTGGTCGCTTTGTCTCTTTTGAAGAAGGAGAAGCATCTGACATAGATATTATGAGCTAGTTTGATGATTGGTTGAAGAGTAGTAATAATTTAGCAATTAAAAAAATCGATGTTTGTCACGGCTTGGTGTATTTGGAGAGACACGTATTTTCGGATTTTTCAAAATAAAACAGTCACACCAATAAATACTGCCAACTACGCAATGAAACTGATAGAAGATATAGATCGTAGTATGCATGTTACACATACTCAACCAGTTATATTACCTGCACCTATCCAGGCTCCGAACAACAATAGACTGCCTGATATATGTAGTATTCTTTACTGTGATGCAAGCTATGACAAAGATACTAATGAAGCAGGTTATGTGCTTGTTTTAACTGATATGTCAGGGACCTTTGAAGGATGCGAACTCATCAAAGGAGTATCAAGAACGGTGGAAAAAACAAAATGTATTGCCATACTAGAAGGAATAAAACAGATGAAAGACAAAGGCATAAGTAGTTTATGCATTCGCAGTGATGCAAAAAATGCAATCACTTATTTGAATAATAATAACCAACTATGTTGGTTTAGCCAAACTATATTACATGACTGTCACTTTCTTTTGAATAATTTTCTATTCTCAAGGTTAGATTTTGTTAATAGAAAATTCATATCTTTAGCCGATATAGCAGCCATGCATCGTAGAAGGCACAATGTGGCAGGGGAATGACTAGGTGATATACCTGCCTTTCTCCTCATGATTTATATGGGCTGATACCAGCTCTATTAGGGGTGATACCAGTCCATCGATCCAATAATCAGGATCGCCAAGATCTTTTTATTCTATATGGACTGATATCAACCCTTAATAGAGCTGGTATAACCCATATAAATCATGTTTCTCCGAGCATGTAATCTTTTTTTCGAATGAAATTTATAGAAGACGCTGCTTTCGAGTCGGACCCCGATGATTATCTAGTTGTCCTTGGCCCTGAAACAATAACACACACCAAAATTGGACTTCCTTTGGATAAAACAAAGAGAAAGATTTCCCTCTCTTCAATAGTCGAAGAAAGAGAAAGTAACAAAGAAGGAAAAAATGGTCTGCACTTCTTCACTTCAACCTCGTCTTTTCTCTACCTTTGTCGGAGATCGCCTCACTCATTCTAAACTCCCACTACATCAACTCTTCCACAACAATAGCAGAGGTTTCATTCTTTCTTATTCTATTATCCCTTACTTCACTAGTTAGACTTAAAAGTTCTCTATTAGGTATCCACGCACTTGTATAATTCAATTTTTTAGTGGCAATCTTCAATTGCTTATCAAATGTGTACAATTTGGTTTTTGGTTGACGCAGTAGTGTCTTTTATTTTACTTCACTAGTGTTTTTTTTTTTTTTTTTTGCCAAGCTTGAATAGCAACATAATCTGGGTATTACAAGAATATTGTAACCAGGTCATGAGTGGATGTTATTGAGATTTGAAATTTTAGAATTGGGTTTTCCCTGAGTACTTGTTTATGTCTTGGGTAATCATTATTTCTTAAAGCCTGATTTGATTCAAATTCTTTAAGCAGGAACGGGTTATGTGCCGCTGCAGTTATCAAAAACATATTGTAGCTTAACTGATCTCTTTTTCAATAAAAGGTATGTTACCATACACACAGCATTGGTTTTGATTGTTGTTTCTAAATTCCATCTTATTACATTTTTCACATTTTTTTTTTACTATAAGTGGTTTTTCTTATCTCAGTGCTCGTACAGTCGTACTATTTCTGTTGTCACAAATTTCGTACTACCATCTGTATGTAAATTTTGAAGGCTTGCCTGTTTTGTGCACTGGTACAAATGTACTCAAACTCAATGCTGAGTCATTGAAAATATCCATCTTAATTGGACTTGTGGAAATGCACATTTTACTTTCCTTTCGCTCCACATATCAATCTTTTTTTGTATATGCACGTGGTGATTTCACAAACATGTCGGTATGCTAATTTCTGAAACTTGCAGGAATCGAAATAACTTGCAAAATAATAAACGCAAACGTCTAGATCCTGGAAATGTGTCACCTCGTCGACCTGTTCCAGAACATATACTTAGGCCACCATATGTGAAATCAAAGCAGTCACCAGGGATTGCAAGTGGACTTGAAATACACGATGAGTACGGGAAAGAGTGTATGAGAGCTTCCGGAAGGCTTGCTGCGCAGGTTTTGGAGTATGCCGGAACGTTAGTCAAGGTAATATTTTGGATTAGAGATTTAGCAGGTGAATTTGTTTGCTTTTGCAAATGATCGCAAATCAGATTATCACATGATGACCTACTATATAGTCTCATTAGGAGATAGAACAGTAAATTATTTTGATATTGAAATTGTTTCTTATTGTTCGTTTCTTTCTATTGTATGACTTGGTTCATGCGATTCTTTGTTATGCTGACCTTAAAAGAGAGACATGCACCGAGCTTTACTCCAAAATAAAGAACCACCACTGCCAACTGCGCAGATAGGCTCTTTTTGCGTTCCCTAAGTTCAGGGTACTTATATTTTGAATAACTTGTACATTGGTGCTTTATATGACATAATATATAGGTGTTCCGAGGATGTTTTAAGTTTCTGGAATTTAATGAGCTCTAGAATTATTCCCCCGAAGTCTTGTTTTCTTTTAGTTGTAGACGTGTTTCTTTTCTTAGCATTACTTTGTTCTATGTGGCCACATAGTGAACTCAAACTATAATAATTCTATTCCCAGCAGTTCCATGTAACATTTTTTTTTTCTTAAGCTTAAATCTTGTTTCCTTTTCTTGTGTGCTCTTATAGCACTAGGTTAGTCACTTTTACTCAGTAACTTAAATAATGGTATGGGAAATGCGAATAGTAGGTTGAAAACACTTGATTATGATTTCGTTTAGGCAGTCGGAGAATCAATTTGCTTTCACCTAATTTCTTTGATTATTGCTTGTACTGGCAGCCAGGACTAAAGACTGATGAAATTGATGAAGCTGTTCACCAAATGATTATAGATAATGGGGCATACCCTTCGCCTCTGGGCTACGGTGGGTTCCCAAAGAGTGTTTGCACATCAGTGAATGAATGCATTTGCCATGGGATTCCGGATTCGCGTGCACTTGAGGTGCATCTGCTCATTCATATGTATAACATTGACCCATGCAAATAACATTGAAGTTTAAGAACTGATGAAAGAACACATTCCTTTGCAGGATGGTGACATAATCAACATTGATGTGACTGTCTATTTGAATGTATGTTCTTCCACTTCTTTGATTTGAAGTATATGGAATTATCAGATGCTTATCTCGTATTAAACAAATGAAACATGCTTTTGCCTTAATAGAGATTTAGGGACTTTTATCCTGTTATTGAGACGAGGTTTCATGTATTATAAAGAGTGGTTTCTAATTTGCTTGTCTGTTTCTTTCCATTTTAAAGCCTTTTTACGTTGATATGTATGTGTAGGGCTATCATGGAGATACATCTGCTACTTTCTTTTGTGGCGATGTTGACGACAATGCACGGAATCTCGTTAAGGTAAATATCTGGAGGATGCTAAGTAGGTCAGTTGTCGTGGTATTATGCGTCTTAAACCATTTTCTCATAGTTTTTTTTTTACCTTAAAACTCTTCCCTTGATCGAATTCTTTCTATTGTGTCTCCAAAAAATCTTAATTTCTGGCCCTTATCTTACCCCATATGACAAAAATTGAGAATTGTGCTGTCGAAAACCAATTTCGTAGTTTTTAGGTTTATCTATTTGGGTCCTGCAAAACAAAATTAATTGTTGTGTTTGTCCTCTAGGTAACTAAGGAATGTCTAGACAAAGCTATTTCAATATGCGCACCAGGAGTCGAATACAAGAAAATTGGCAAAGCGATACAGTAAGTTGTAATGTATCTTACAAAATTTTCCTTTTGGTAATTGAATCTTCAAGTTTTCGTTGTGTATGTATAATCATCCAATCCTCACAGTTAAAAGCATTTTGAAGTGATCATGCAGATAAACATAAATACGGTGTTGTTCGGCAGTTTGTTGGCCATGGGGTTGGAAAGGTTTTTCACGCTGATCCAGTAGTTCTACATTACAGTATGTCCTTTATGATTTCCAGATTTAAATTATCAAATTGAAGCTATAATATTTGACATGGATAGATAGGTGGGCCGTCCAATCTGCGGTACCGTTGAGTCTTTTCATAGTTTGGTCTCATAGAGTTAACGTTGTTATTTTTCTCTTATTAGAAAACAACGATGCTGGACGAATGGTATTAGGTCAAACCTTTACTATTGGTAATAATTTTTGGCATTAGTTTAACGTTGTCCTTCTCAACCTTTATTTCGTTGTTACTTCTATGTTGGTGACTTAGAGTATGTAAAAGAGCCTTTTGAGTCTAACAAATTACATAACTCCTTTTTGCAGAGCCAATGCTGACAATGGGTAGTTATAATCCTGTTATGTGGGATGATAATTGGACAGTTGTTACAGCCGATGGAAGTCTTTCTGCTCAGTTTGAACACACATTACTAATAACCGAAGATGGTGCTGAGATAATGACCAAGTGTTAGTTGTACACGATATACCTCTAAATGCTTTGAGATTCATGATTCTTCTCAACAAGCATTTACATTGTACTAAAACAGAAAATGGATGTAATTTCCATTTTAAGCGTAGGGGCGTACCATTGTTTACAGTTGAATCCTTGTATGTAACCCTGGTACATGTTGCTCATTATGTTCAGTATATCGGTAAAATTGTTTTTCTTTCATTTATTTGATTTAGATGCTGGAATAAAATTGAAAGAGGTTTCACTTGTTCAGTATATTGATATCAGAAATTCTATTCTTTTAAACTGTCACTTGGGAGTTCTTAATTTTTAAACTGTCCGACTCAAGTTTGAATTTAGAAACTAAAATAGTCAGATTGCCGTCACCATCTGACTCACTTCCTCATGAAGCCAAGTCAGATTCAAGCAAGCTGTTTGGGGTGTAGATATCAGAGCCTTTTCACAGGGTTATCTTCATTTGCACACGTGAATGTTTCTATACAGTCTCCTTGGAGTCCCCATTAAAGGGTTCTTGTGTACAAGCTGAGATTCTGGATATGGAGCCTATCAATCAATCAGATCCATAATTCTAACTCCAGTAAGTAAATTATCTCTCTAATAGAGTTTCAGTTACTATTTAGGGTTTCGATTTTTCATTTGTTAGTCCCAAAGCTCAATATTTATTCCATATTCTCTGTCAAACCCTTAAATTAATTATCTGTAGTGATGTGGGTTTTAATTCATGTATTTTATACATGTGTTATACTTGTGTTATAATTTTTATGATTGTTGTCCCATGCTGGAAATGCTCCAAAATAAGCAGCTAATTGATTTTCTTTTTTGTCTTATCCAACATTATTGATCAGATAAGATACACACTTTAATGGAAGACGGGAGAGAAAGTAGATCAAGTTTGGGTTCCCTTAGTAATAAACGTCCTAAAGCCTTTGATATAGCGTTTCCTTCATTTTTCGTTCAAGTTCCTCAAAAACTTCAAAATTGTTTGAAGGTGGGTTTCTTCTTTAAAGTCTCTTCAATTGGTTAATTATTGTTCCTAGACTAACTATATTTCTTTTTTGTTGATGTCATAGTCACATTTCAAGAACTCAGCTAAAGATGAGCTTGGAGCGAATTCTATTATTATAAAGGAGAATAACTCATATGCTACTCTGAAACACGACTTGGATAGGCAATTGAAGGCTTGGAACAATAATCCCACTTGGGTTGACGAATCTCCTGAAATTCAGGTGTTGAAGAGTTATAAACTTACAATAATTCATCTCTTTATATTTCCATATCAAAGTATATGAAAAGGTCTTTCTGATGCATCAAGTGAATTGTTATCCAATATAGTTTACTAAGTAGCTTTGTGCTTAGAATGCACTTTAACTGATATTATTATTTGAAAGATGACAATGCAGATAAAGTTCAGCTTACGAAGCAATACTAATAACTCCAACGTTGTCTTTTGTTTTGTTGATGTTGTGGTGGCAGGTTAGTGTACCAAAAGGTTCTTTATGCAACCTTAGTGTGAAAGTCAAAGTCGGTTTGCCGCCAGATGCAATCTATGACATTGTCACTGACCCTGACAACAGAAGGGTCTTCAAAAATATCAAAGTAATTGCTAATTACATTATTCTCTTCCATTCTTTCTCTTGAGTTGGAACTTGTTGCCGCAGGGTTGGATGTCTATAGCATAAGTCTCCAACATTTTAAAACGTAGTTGTCTATCCAGTTACTTATCTTATCTTGATAACTAATATGAACTCTGTTTCAGGAAGTTATATCCAGAAAGGTATTGGTTGATGAGGGTTCACGGCAGGTTGTCGAGGTGGAGCAAGCAGCTATGTGGAAGTTCCTCTGGTGGTCGGGAACCATAGCTGTCCATGTTATGGTTGACCAAAACAGAGATGATCACTCGGTAAGTGAAAGCTACTGTCATATGAATAAAATTTGTAAAAGCAATTGTCAGCTAAAGATTTTTTTTTAATCCCTTCATGCATCAAGCGTCTCTCAGTAACCTTAGAATCTATGGTATCCCACTTGTGTTTTTCAATGATGAGAACAAGAAAGGTTTTGTTTAAACCAGCATGATCATCGTCTTAGCGACCTTAGACTAACATGCCACATTCTAATTGGATACCAATTAAAAACTAAGTTTAATCTCGTGACTGATCGTTTGTTTACGTTCTCAATCAATCTTATGCTCCTCAGATGAAATTCAAGCAAGTAAAAACGGGTTTTATGGAAAGGTTTGAAGGGTGCTGGAAAGTGGAACCTCTATTTGTTGATGAAAAAATGTGCTTTCCTGTGAAGCCAAAAACATGGGCCAACTATAATGTATGCACTGGAGGTAAAGGACGAGTTGGATCAATTGTTACCTTACAACAACTAGTTCAGCCAGCTATTGTGCCACCACCACCAATTTCCTGGTATCTAAGGGGGATAACCGCAAAAACGACTGAGATGTTGATATTAGACCTTTTGACCGAATCTGCCAGAATTAGAGGTTCTACTGCAAATTTAGAGCAAAAGCAGGTGGAGTTATTACCTGAATTTGGCGTAGCAGGCGATAACATGATACATATTAAAGCGAGATGGGCTAGTCATAGGAGGAATTCCAGGAGGCATGGTAACCATAGAAGGTAACGGAATCAGTATTAGAGGTATGATTAACGTGCATGTATGTTCACCAAGTATTAAGCACAGGTATACGTGTAAGAAGTATTTCGCTACAGAGAATGTTATTTGCATTGATGAACATCAAATACAATCGTACCTTTCAAATGTTTCTAAACTCCTAGCAGCGACCTTTATAATTGTGTCATAGCACCATGGTTGTACGAAGCATTTCATAATACCTTGAGGCCCATTTTTATCGGAACATCCATTCATGACAAGAATTTACATTATCTTTAAGATAATTCATGCTAAAATGAGATGATTCCAGACTTGACAAGTAAAATTACATTCAAGAAACATATGAGTTAATGTTTCATTATGTTCATCGCAAAAGTGAAGTGGGCTACTTTCTGGATGAAAGCTTTGACTGGTGGAGAAACCTTAAGATTCCATAAGGGAAATCCAGTTTTTGTTGTTAGTATCAGTGTTGGTGAGACTTGTAGAGGGATTTCATATAGAATTTTCCATTTGCATTTAAGCTCCCGATTGCTTTGTCATCTATGTTATTCAAGGGGATTTTCATTTGTTAGATTGTATTTACAATTGTAAGGATTCAGAATGTCTGAATCATTGATTGTCCAAGTGTCTCAGTCACTTTATGTCTGAGTGAGAGTATATGTCTGTTGTAAGTGTGTTAAGCACATGTTTTTCGTTTAACTGTAACTGTAACTGTAACAGAGAGTTTTGTCTGTAACAGACATTCCAGCCTGTCTGTGACAGCCTTTATAAGGCACTCTCTCTGTACTTTTCTCTGTTGTCAAAAACTTAATGAAGATTTTCTATTTCTTCTATTAAAAATCTTTCATGGTATCAATTTTCTAAGGAAGATCAACATCTCTTAAAATTCATTCCGTTGCAACTGCAAATCTCTATTATCAATCTCTAGAATTCTTAAAATCATTACAATCTTTACTATGATTTCTAGATCTATACTGTTGTTATCAAGATTTGGATCTCATTCTTCATTTCTTGAATAATTTTCGAGTTTCATCTTTACATTGATGTCTTCAACATCTTCTGTTTTACCTTTTCAAAACATCACTAATTTTGTTTCTATCAAGCTTCGGGAAGATGGTTCGAATTACTTAATCTGGAAAAACCAATTTGAGTCTCGGCTCATAATAGAGATACTGAATTTTCTCTACATGATGTTATTTCAAGACTTTTACATCATGAGCAATGAGCAATGGATCAAAGCAGAAGATGTCGAGTCCTCATCAATTCTTGATTCTCAAAGTTCTGCATATTATGCTAAGCACAATAACCCTCATAATGCATCTACTTTTAAATCTAAACCCGAGGCCAGTAAGAATAAGAATGTTATGCATAATTTTAGTCAAGTGGAATGTCAAATTTGTAAGAAGACAGGACATACAACAAATAGGTGTCATTTTAGATACACTAATTCCAAATAAAGCCACAACTGGTAATGCAAGTAATAATACCAATAATAAGGATAAGACTGATGGTGGTGGTGCTTCAAATACTCTTCAACAAGCTTTTGCTTCAATAAAAGTGAATTCTGCATGATTATCTAGTTCAGATCATAATATTGCTTCAGTCTGGCTACCTGATTCAGGTGCTACTAGTTATTTGACTATAGACATTCATCTTTTGGATAATACAAAAGTGTATGATGGAACAAATAAGGTCATGGTAGGAGATGGTACATTGTTACCAATTGAGAAAATAGGTAACATTGTTCTTGATACAAACTCTAGTTAGTTTCATCTAGATGATGTCCTGTGTATGTGCCCACAATCAAGCAAAATCTTCTATCCATTGCTAAGTTTACAAAGCACTATCAGGTTTCAGTAGAATTTTTTGATTGGGGTTATGAAATTAAATGTGTGAAGACTATAAGAGTTCTGGCTGAAGGAAAGATTAAGAACAATTTATATCCTATGTATTACTTCATTTGCATTAACAACTACTACATCAACATCCAAAAACTCTATCTGGCATAAAAGATTGGGTCATACCTCTGATTTAATTCTCAAGAAAATTGTCAGTTCTTCTTCTATTCAAGTTAATTCAGCAGATACTCGCTTGTGTGAAGCTTGTCAAACAGGTAAAAAATCATAAAATGCCATTTTATGATTCAAAGAGGACAACTTCATCACCATTACATTTGGTGCACTCTGACATCTGGGGTCCAGCTCTAGTTATTTCATCTTTGGGCTTCAAGTATTATATTTTGTTTGTAGATGACTATTCATGGTACCACTGGATTTACCCTCTGAAGATTAGAGCTGACAGTTTGTCCTGTTTTCAACATTTTAAAGCTACTTCAGAGAATATCTTGTCTTATTTTATCAAATTCTTTCAATGTGACAATGCTCTTGAGTTGGTCAAAGGTCAGTTCAAGGATTATCTGGATCAGAATAGGATAGTCTTGAGGGTTTCTTATCCTCATTTAAATCAACATAATGGTTTGGCTGAGAGGAATCACATGCACATAACAAAAATGAGAAATACTTTATCTTTTCAGGCCTCACTTCCCAAGCATTTCTGTTATGATTATTTCTTAACTGCCACATATATTATCAATAGACTTCCTACTAAGGTTCTGCATTTTCAATCTCCATATGAAGTTCTATTCAACACATTACCATATTGTTCTTTCTTTAGAGTCTTTGAATGTTGTTGCTATCCTAATCTGGAACCTTATAGAGCTGATAAGTTGAGTGCTAAGTCTACAAAATGTGTATTCTTAGGATATAGTCCACTCCATAAAAGATATAAGTGTTATGATTTAACTAGTAAGAAGAATACATTTCTGTGCATGTTAACTTTGATGAAGCTTATTTTCCTTTTGATGAAAATTCTACAACAACCACTGCTTCTGAGAATTCTGAGAATACACTTACTTCTGACAATGTTACTACTCAACATGATACTTCTAATACTTCTACTGGTCAAATATTTGCTATCAATACTAGATCCAAAACTGGGATCTCAAAGCCAAAACAACTACATTCTGATTTTTTTTTCTCACTATATGGTTAAATATCCTCTGTATTCAGTGTTTACTGCAACAATATCAGATTTAGTAGAGCTAAAAACTTTCAAGAGTGCAGTTAATAATCCTAAATGGAAGTTAGCAATGAAGAATGAGAACACATCTCTGCTTGAGAATGGTACTTGGTATTTAGTACCAAATGATCCTAGATAATGTGCTTGGAAATAAATGAAATGCTGATGGATATGTACATAGAAAGGTTTAAGGCCATACTTGTAGAAAAAGGATATAATCAACTGGATAAAGTGGATTATTTTGAGACTTTTAGTCCAGTGGTGAAGGCAACAATTGTAAGAGTCATTCTCACACTTGCACTCTCCAGAAACTGGTCAATTAAGCAATTGGACATCAATAATTCCTTTTTACATGGTTTTCTTGAAGAAGATGTTTATATGGTACACCCTAAAGGGTTTTAGGATCCTCAGCATCTAGATTATGTTTGTTAGCTCAAGAAAAGTCTATATGGACTCAAACAGGTACCAAGGGCCTGGTTTGGGAGATTTTGTGGCACTTTGATAGATTTTGGTTTTTGCAGATCCACATGTGATCATTCAATGTATTTCTATCAATCTGCTGACATAATGGATGTGCTCTTATTGTATGTTGATGATATTCTATCATGTTCTTCTCCAGCACTCAGTGACCTGATTATTTCATTTCTTATGCAATTACATCCTGTCAAAGATTTAGGCATCTTACATTACTTCTTGGGGATAAAAGCAACATTTCAGAAAAACTCTTAGCAGATTATGTTAACTCAAAATAAGTATACACTTGAAATGTTACAAAAATATAATCTCCTCAACTGTAAACCCTCTAAAACATCTGTTACAAAAGGCCCAAGATTGTCAATCTCAACTGGTGTTCTATTGTCTGATGCTACTGAATACACAAGTATGGTGGGTGCACTTCAGTATCTAACTATGACAAGACCTGACATATGTTTTAGTGTAAACTATATTGCTCATTTCATGCAATCCCCTACTGATGAGAATTTATTACTGGTAAAGAGGATTCTCATGTACTTAAAGGGTACTCTTGGAACTGGAGTCTTACTCTCTATAAGAGATGTTACTTCTATTTCTGCTTATTCAGACTCAGACCGGGAAGGATGTCCTGACACAAGAAGGTATACCTCAGGCATGTGTGTATTCTTAGGATCTTCTTTAGTGTCATGATCCTCAAAGAAGCATCCAACAATATCCAAATCATCAGCAGAAGAAGAATACAAGTCACTGGCCATTGCTGCAGCTGAGGTGGTATGGATTTATTTTTTGCTGAATGAGAGGAAAATTATGTTAGGGTGTTATTCAGAGATAATAGACTTAAATTGTTTTCTAGTTTCAGGAGGACCAGGACCTTGACAGTTCCAGGATAAGATCTTAACAAACTGCCAGAAATAAGAAATAATCAGATATAGAAAAATAAAAAAGGGTTTATCTACGCAAACTAAAAATTGTTTCAGGTAATTCGAAAAAGGGTAATCATTATAAATCAAATTCCCAACCAAGAATAACATATTTAAGAGAAAATCAGACAAGAGTTGTGTTGCAGGAATTTGATTTCAATTTGATTAGCAGTCTTAGAATCACCACCATCCGACACCTTTTCTCCAAGCTCTTTAGAAGAACTCACTTTTTAGCACCCATAGCATCTTTGAGAGATTTAACGACTTTTTTTCTTCTTCTAATAACAGGAGAATTGTGGTTTCTCGAAGTTCCTTGATGGAAAGTTAGGGATTGAAAGTCTATGTTGTTATAATGAATTGGAGACCATGAGAGGGTGTTTGGAGTTTGCTTAACATATTGTTTTTTTTTTTTTTTTTTTTTTGTATGGAGATGTGATATGAGTTTATTTTCTTTTTTTCTCCAAAGGGAAAAGATTGGAGACAGAAGCAGAAAGGCCGAAAGGGTTGTTAGATTTCTGATTTTTTTCTCTAACAAATTTCTTAGGATTATGAGATGAGTAGTTTTGATTGGTTAAGTTTTGGCTGAATTTCGGATATGGGCCAAAGCCGGGTGGGTAGGAAGAATCCAGGGACTGAATTGGATCCGACTTTTTGTGGGTTATGTTGCGGGCATGAAAAGGGTTATAAAAGAAAGAATCAATGTTGTGGGCTTGCAGGTTAATGGTTTTGTTGTTTGTCATGACACAGAGATGAGATGGAGGGGTTTCTATGGGAATTGAGACTCACTGTTTATCTAAGTATCATTTCTGTAGGGAGAATACTGATATCATTCCTTGGATGCATGGATGATTCAAAGGAGATGTATCTGTGTGTACCGTACATTTTCCAATGAGGCTCAGTGAACATGGGTTTATGTACTTATCTCGAAATCAACTCTTGATGAGTTATTAGATAAGTCAGAGAAAAATAAGGGATTCAATTCAATCCTTCTCAGTTAGGGTTCCCTACCTATAAGTAATCGGTTTTAACCAACACAAAGGTATGCCTTCAAAACATAAAAACTCATGTGAAAAAACTATGATCTAACTTGAGAGTCTGGAGAGTTTTATTTTGTAGGTACCCCCACTCCATTTATCATGAGGAGAAGATCGCGCATCAACTTCAATTGAGATTGTTTGTGGTGAAGATCAATTTTTTCCCAAACATCTTTGGCATCGACTAAGGGGAGACGAATAAATAATTGTGCTTTACCAATGAGAAGCTGCAGCCGTATGAGTTCACACCGATACCAAATAACAATAGGCATTGGAAGCATTAATCTCGAACCAGCAGCTCCGGAAGCATCACATTAAAAGGGGATAAGATTGTTCTATCCTTACTCTCATGTTACTTTATTTTAGTTACATTCCATTCCTAACATGTTTTCATAAGTGAATCAACGATGATAAAAATAAAAGAATGAACACCATTTTCACATGCACCTTAATTCCTGTTTAGGCGAGCACTTATGCACACAGATATCTTCATATCTATCGCATGTAGCTTTATAATCTAAGTTCAATTACTGAGATATGAATCTTATGAATTACTAGAGGGTCAAATAATAACTCCTCAAACCATATTCTTATCTCTGATGCTAATTGCATAATCCTACTGGAAATCTGATTATCCACTTAATGGACAGTGCTAAAGCTCGAAGGCAGAAAGATGTTGCTGCGGTAAAAGAACCAGTTCTACCTCAGCCAGAGGCATACGTCAAAGGTAGCTGCAAAGTCGTAACAACAAAATCAATGCGCCGTCTGTATTGCTATGCGAAGTACAAATGCACTTCTAGATGCTACTGATCGTCATATATCAATAACTAAAGGAGTAACGATATGACCTTCTTTTCCACCGCGGCAATACTGGTTTGCGCATCCTTTTCTTCCTTTTATTTTATCTGATTATCTTGATGATACACATATATCTAGTACCAAAAATTTGGTTCATGTCTTTTGTCGGACATTTAAATGATAAGGGTCAGTAATATGACAATTCTCGGCCATAATTTCTAGAACTGGCAAGGAAATTAATATTTCATTTGGTAGGCAACCTGATAGACCCAACAAATAGCCATTTTCTACTTCCTACTCTACTTTGTCTTATGTCATTTATGACAATTAGAAAATCATTCTTACGGGATCCTCTAGTGTATCTTCTAGTGTAGCTTTCGATATTATAACTCATACTTGTATCCTTACAAGATTCTAGCAACCTGGATACTGAAACGTTTGATTTTGATCAATTTTGCAATTTTTCTATCTAGTTTAAATGGAACTGATATTTTTGGTGTAAGTTATACTTGACAATACCAACCTGACATTTCATTAAGAAACATGCTTTGCCAAGAGGTCGACAACATCATCTTTACATTTAAAGGATGAAACCTTATCATGGCGGTAATTTTTCTACTGGTCAACCACATAACAATATAACAAATAAATATTGTATAGACCTTTCAGAGTTTAGCCTTGCATGATGCAAGCACCTAAAGCCTCACCTTGCACGTGAGCATTTAAGACTTTCTCTAATGGCTCGCCTTGCACGCGAGTATAAAACCTTGCAATGAAGCAAGCATAAAGTCCCATCTCAATCACGATCCCAACACTCATTGTTGGTTCAAAACCTCGTACTCAACATAAGAAACATGCCATCCTTACCTAGCAGCGAGCACTATAGCCTTGTTGCACTACGAGCAAAAATCCTTGCCACAATCACAAGCATATTACATTCTACTTAAATCTCGACTAGCTATCGAGCGTCATAAGTCTAATAATTTAGCATAAAATCTCGCTTAGCATGCGACCAAAATTCAACATGAAAGCACAACTGGGCGTCAGTGAAAATATCTCTATAACAATGGGGGTGCCTTGGTAACACTCCGAACATCATTTAGGGGCGAGTTACGAGGCTCCTCAACAAACACAACAAGGGGAATCCGAACTTCTTAACCTCACAACAAGTTTGAGGTTAAGATGGGGCGATGCGTATACCATATATTTTCCAGTGAGGCTCAGTGAACATGGGTCTGTGTACTTATCTCGAAATAAACTCTTGACGAGTTATTATATAAGTCAGAGAAAAATAAGGGATTTAATTCAATCCTTTTCAGTTAGGATTCCCTACCTATAAGTAATCGGTTTTAACCAACACAAAGGTATGCCTCAAAACTCTAAAAACTCATGTGAAAAAACTCTGTTCTAACTTAAGTGTCTGGAGAGTTTTCTTTTGCAGGTACCCCCACTCCATTTATCACGAGGATAAGATCGCGCATTAACTTTATTTGAGATTATTTTTGGTGAAGATCAATTTTTGCCCAAACAATATCGTTATAGACTAAATCCTGATTCAGAATATTGAAGGCATTTGGAGAGATTACCAGGTCTGTCAATTTTTTTTTGATGTTATAGTTTGCCAGAGAGTGAGGGGTGTTGAGGTTGAATTTTGGAGATTTAAATTGAGGGTTGATTAACACTTTTGAGTTCAAAGAAAGCCTGGCTGCCATAATCTCTCTTCTTTTAGGAGTGCAACTGTTTTTTGAGTGATCCAGGGTTCTACATAACTAGAAAAGTTTGAATGGTTAAAGAAAGTATGAGAATTCAATCCAGGTTTTCACTCCCTCAACCATGCAGTCTGATCCAAAGGGAAGCTGATGATCAATCTATTCTACCATGGTTTCCATATTTGTTTCCATAGAAATCTCTCCCATAAGGATTTTTACATAATAGCATCTTTCCAGCTGGTTGAACAATACCTTGCAGAGCAGAGAAAGTAATGTAGTCATTTTGGATTCTTTTCTTAGTGATACTAATAAGAAATTTATCAACCTCTTCCTCTTTGATATTTTAAACTCCTTCAAATGGAATTTGTATGATAGCCAGGATAACATCATAAATTAACCAAGGCTTAGGGTAGTTTACTGACAGGATATCAGCAACATGGTTGAATCTAAAGTGAAAGTTGTTCTGTCTTTTTTGGAAAAGAGAAACTAACACCTCTTTCTTTAAGTTCGATAACTTTCTAGCATAAGCTTGAACTTCTTGGTGATTTACATTGATGTTTCTATGGAGTTTACCAACAACACACCATTTGTCATCTTGAGGAGGTTTAGTTTTCAAAACAACAGAGTTTAGAATGACCACATGTCTCAAGGATCATGGATAATATGATTTTATTGCATAGCTTCAGTGATATCTTCAACAGATGAAGAGTTTGAAGATGTTGACATGGTGTTTTTATGTTTTTTTAGGCACAAAAAGTAGAGATACTTGATGTGTTTGATGTTTATATGAGTTCTTATGGGGATTTTAAGGAGAAAAGGACCTCTCCAGGAAGAACACTTTAGAGATAGTAGGATTTGAACTTAAAAAGATAGAGAAGAGACCCTCTCCAACATAATCCTGTGACTTCTGATAAGAACATTACTATTTTGATATGAAACCTTTAGGCACATGTGCTGAGGATTGTCACTGTTTATCCTCTTTTGTTGTCTAGTGATAGGTAAGCCAGAAGGTATGACGAGATTCCAGTCAAAAAAATATTTGGTGGAGTTAATGCTCTTTGTTTTTGAGTTGGTTTGTTGGGATAAAAAAAGAGGACGTACCAAAATGGTGGATTCTTTATGCCCAAGAAATTGGTATTTTTTTTTCATGCTTAAAATGGGTTTATGCATGTTTGGATTTTCTCGAATGTAGTCAGGATTATATTGACAAGAGATTATCCTTATCTCCAGTGCATGAGACTTATGGTTTCGGTGTGATTTCCAATCAAGAGCTCGGAGAAAAACTTTTTCCGGTGGTATCTCAATGTTTGCAATCAAGGAAAAATCAATAGTTAAGTTATTTTTAGAAAACACGAAAAGACTTAGGAGAGTGTGAATGAGAACTGAAAATTTAGTTCTAATGAATTTAGACGTTTTAGAGTCTAAAATTTTGCAGAAATGCAAATAGTTTAGCCATAAATGTAATTTTAAAGATTTTTCTATAAAAGAACGAAGAGAATATAGAGGGGATATATGATAGAGTGGGATAATTATAATCATATTACGTGGGATGATAATTTAACAATTAATGGAAGTTTTTCTGTTTATACTAATAATCGAAGATGGTGCTGAGATAATGGTTGAGATAATGACTACAAGTGTTGATTGTATATGATAAACTACAATGAAATGCAATATACCTCTGAATGCTTTGAGATTCTATATAACAAATCTTTTCAATGTACAAGCATCATTGTACTGAAAAAAGAAAATGGATATAATTTTTATTTTATGCGCAGTGGTATATCATTCTTTGCTACTAAATCCTTGTAATGTAACATACATGTTGCTCATCGTTTGAGTAACACAAATTTTAATACACTTGTTATTTAATTTAGATGCTGGAATAAAATTGTGAGGTTTCTGAAAAAAATAGTATAAATACACAAATTGTACAAGTTCTGAACCAGAAAGTAGTACCCAAAAATTTCACACTAGAAATACCTTCCCCTATGTCAGTTTCTACAAACATTATTTACAGGAGTGATCAGTCTATTGACGTCATACACATGTCTCCTTTGAGTTCAGTTTATTCACAACACCCATTTGTCAAATACGAGACAATTCTATTTGGGACCTAGTTTTTATGGGCACTATCTCATTAGTCAAATGGGAAACCCATCTATCCTCTCATGACCAATTTTTCTCTTAGATTTTTTCTAACATCCCTTGTCCGAATTTATAAGGCTTGCTCACACGTTCTTTCCCCTTGGTATTTCTTTCCTTTATGCGTCACCAACTCCATGAGGCAACAAGGATTGGTCGATCTCCCCTTTTTGCGTCAATATCCTCTCACAAAAACAAGCCTTGGTCGATCCATCTCCTTCACGTCAGTGGCTTCCTGTGGAAACATTCCTTGGTCGAGCTCCATCTTCCGCGTTAACGTCTTCCGTGGAAATAAACCTTGGTCATGCGCCTCCCTTACTTGAACTAGCTAGGCTTACCTTAATCCTATTCTCCAATTTTGGCAATTGTCAAGGTGTAATTTCCATTATACTCTATCGTAATCTTGGGGTTTCTATAGTTTCAAAGAATTTAAACCGTTCATGGATGTATCTAGAATTCTATTTTTTTTTACTTGTTTGTGTAATTGGGGCGAGAATCATCAATGGCTCGGTGGTTCTCATACTCCCTCTCTAAGAGCAAGTCTTATGGTGGAATTCAACCTATTCAGAACTTGAAAAAAGTGTGGAATGTCAACTCTAATGGCTTCCAAGTCAGTGTCATCCACACTTTTTCCAAGCCATGTTCCATGCTGAGTTATAAAAGGCGGAGGCGCCTTGGTAATTTTTTACCGATTTTTTGAATTAGGCGTTCTTCCGCCGAGGTGCCGATTTTTAACGATTTTTTGAATATCATTTTGGGTATGGCGCCGCCTTTTAGCTCACTAAGAAAATTAGCCCAAGTTAACCCTATGGTTTTCTTATCTTATCTTTCATGGTCCTTCTCTTTCTCCAATTTCTGTGTTCTTCATATCTTCTCTATAGTTTAAATGGCTGCTACCAATACAAGAGAAGACACTGGTGATGTTGAATTAGATGAGATAATTGTTGGTGATGCTGAAGAGACAGGGGACTATGACAATGAGCGAGAAGAAGATATCGATCTCTAAATCTAATAGGACTATTTAAGTTTCAGTTTTTAATTCGTAACTTATGACTGCTTTGTTGTTGTGTTGTGCTATTAGTTTAGGTATTTAGAAACTTAAAAGCAGTGAATAACAAAAGTTTTGAGTCTAAGTAGCATATTGATCAGTCTAAGTAGCAAAAACCTTAAGGATTATTGAATGATATATGTATTTAGCACATGGTTTATTTACCTTTCCATCTCTTGTTAATATTCTGTATGCATTAATTTTTTCCCCGACTAGTCTCTCCGGACGCTAGGCGCTACTCAGCCGCCTGACACCTGCCTTATGACTTTTACAACTCAGGTTCCATGATTTGATAGAATGGAACTTGAAATCTAAAGAACACGGTAATCAGATTACCGTTAAAAACTATTCAAAATAGCGTGCTAGAAGACAAAACAACTTTATTCTAAATAACGTTTTGTGCTATTCCAAATAGTGTTTTATTTACATCATTCCATTTTGGATAAATGCGGAATCAGAACCCAGAAAATCGTGTAGAAGCAAAATATCCAAATTATTGACCGAGCATTTCTGTCATGTGATGACAATACGTGCCACGATCTATAAGGAAGTCCTAGATTATATGTACCTAGTTTACCCACTCCAAAAAGGAGATTCATTTACTAGCAGAACTAGTGTTCACCATTGGGAATACAAACATTTAATACCGTTATTAATTATTAACCGCTACATGATACTTTGAGATCCAAGAGAATGTACGTCAAAGAACTCTAACTGTTTTTTTTTTTTTTTTTTTTTTTTTTTGCGTTTTGCGCTATTTGACTGTTGACAAAATCAAACGCAATTTTGATTGCCGTTTAAAAACGCTATTTTATTTAGTGTTGAATGTTATTCGGATTCGTGTTTATATGATTCCATCATAAGACTTGCTTTCATAAACCATTCCAAATGCAGAGGTGACATGGAAGATGAAATTCTTCCACCATACCCTCCACCATACGACTTGCTCTTTGAGGAGGTTGGGGTTTCCATCCTTGGACTTGTAACTGAACTGGCTGACTCGAGTTTCGATCCTTGGACCTTGTAAGTTGTAACTGCACTGGACGACTCGAGTTAGTCAGACTCAAGCAAGTTGTCAAATGCATATATGTGAATCAGACTCGCGTCTCTTAAGTATAATTCCCAGGGCCCGTCTCTGTCTCTGTCTGTAAAACTAAATCGCACAGTTTCTGACATTTGAGGCCATTTTTCTGTTTGATTCAACTAGTTAGCATAGCTAAACATATCCCAAGGGGAAATTTCAAGCTTCACAGGTATGTCTAGGGTTTTCTTTTTCCCCTTTCTTATCGTGTGTTTTTAACAATTCTTGTTGAATTTTTGTCAGAATAAGAGCGGTATTTGATTATCCCCGCAAACTGAACATCGGAAATCAATATAAACGTCTTTTTCTTAAGTAAATCAATTGCATCCCATTGTCCAATTGGATTCCTCTAGTTTTTTTGTTTTTTTTTTGTCATTCAATTACTAGTAAAGTGGATTCAATTGCTTGAACCAAACAATGCTATACGTCTTTAAAAAGACTACATCAACACTTGATAGTACCACTAAATTTAGATGTTAGAGCCTTGATGGCAACTTGAATAAACATAGGATTTAGTCCTTGGAATTCCAGATATTTTATTAGACTCTTTAGTATCCATTGACAATTATGCATGCCCAGATCTTAATCTTGAAGAGTGTGGAGAAAAGAGTTGATTTAAGTTGGTGTGGAACCATATAACTTTGTGGATATCAAGGAATTTAAGGATGCATTTTCTGTAAGCTACTTCCTAACTACATGTTTGTGTGGATATTCATTTATTGGTTAAATCTTGTAAGTTGTAGGGCATTTCCTAGTTTTAATCTGCAAAGCATTTTGTGTATATCAGAGTAGAACTAGAGGATAAGTGATTTGGAGGTCAGGTAGTTCAACTGTGCTGTTCAGGGGAATGTCCTACAAGCTTTCTTGTGTGCAACCATATACTGAACAAAGTAAATGATGTCTAGCTGTGCATTAGTAAACATAATCCAAGTACAAATACTGACTCAAAAAATATTACTTTTGATGGTGTCCGTAGTGTAGGAGTGCGCGACTGGGTTGGTATAGTACAGGATTCTGTTACTAATTCGATGAAAACCGCAGAGAATCCATCACGAAAAGAACTTATGGATTTAAGTGAACTAAACTATTTAATAAGAATCCATCATTCTTATTAAGAGTCAGACATGCATACTGTTCTTCTTTTGCATGTTTTTGTCTTCAACATGGAGAACAATTCTTAAAATTCAGATCTAGACCAATTCTTATATCTTAAGTTGTTAACCAACTATCCACCGGGACCTAACTATTAGCAAAAGGATTTTGCTATATGTGTAAACCAAGTGAGGCTGAATTATGGTTGAAATAAAAAAGGCCTTTGCAGTTTGAATGGAAGTAACAATTAACTAATTCATTTAACATGACAATGTTCATTAGATATTAGTACTTGGTTATGATACTATAAGTACTGTGCCATCGGACGATTCTCATGTAATTCAGCCTCATTTCAAGTTATGACCAATTCGAGGCTGAATTATACTTCCATTCCTGACAATGGCTTTTTTTTTATTTTCTTGTGATTAATTCAATGAGCTTCAAGTTTTTTTGCAACTTTTTAATATGATGAACATCAGCACTTATAGTGCCAGTTTCGGGTGGAATAGTATTTGCAGGTGGTTATGTTTAAGTAGCTTTATCAATTCCCTTTACACCTTGATGTTCTCACCTATTCAATTTGAGATGTTTCGCATGGTTAGGTTTCTAAATTTGTTTTTGAAAAATATACAAGAATCATGTGTTGTTTGCTAGACGTTTTATTGGGAAAATTTTGGTTGAAATGGTGTTTTTTAGGTGTTCGTCTGTGCAGGATTCCAAGTACTGTATCATATATTACTCATAGTCACATAAAGCACAATACAAGATTAGATATATACCAAGTAGACGACAAGAAACTCTTAACTTGAACAAATTTAGTGTGAACCAGCTAACATTGCCTGTGATCATTTTTCATAACAAAAGCTGTTATTCTTCGAGTCATCTGCACACCAAATGGAGATGCTGTGAAGTTTTCCTTGACTTCCGAGCTTACTGCAAGCAGTAAAAATGCCATTAACCACCTGAACCGTCGGTGCTGTAGCTAGGTAAGATCTCACCTCTATTGAAGTTTGAGGGTTGAGTTTGGAAGTAGTCCAAAAACTGAGACACACTTTGGTAATCAGATGAAAAATAAAGACACTGTTGGGTCATGGAATGTAATGCTAATTTGGCAGATAATATACAAGCCGTAAAATCATTGTCAGGGATGCAATAAGTCGTTTTGTTTAATTCCGTCTGTTGATTCTGCTAGATTAAAGCGTCGAATGGGTACTTTTCCTGATAGATGAGCCTTTTCCTGCAGTTATTTGTAATCGTTTGATACATCCACTTTTGGGTTTCCACTTCTGTATTGGCTTTTAGTCGTGTCTTTTTTTCTCTTCGGTCGTCCCCCCACCGAGGGGTCATCTAGTTGTACTGGTTACCAACTTGACCTGTCTTGCTGTCAAACTTTTCATGTTTGAATTCGTATATATGCATCTTGCTTGTGTTTGTGAGACAGTGAAAGATATCTAGTTTTTCTTTATGGGAATGCTGAACTTCAGTTCCATGCTTTTATCACTTCCGCTATATCAATATCAACATCTTATGGCCTAGTTAACTCCTTTGCTTTTCTTATTACTATAGTTGAGCATGATGCCTATGCAATTTCAGTATGTACGGTATTAATCACGAGTTATTTTCTATTGATCATCAGAAAGTCGGTACAGACTTCTATTATCAGTTGCATTATATTCTTCTATCTTTATGGTCTCATTTTGCGCCATTTTCCTTTTTGTTTGAGTTTGCAGTAAAAGCGGCGTGGTTGATTAACTCAAAGCTATGCTTCCGGATGGGAAAAGATCTGTCCTGAAAACTTACTATGACATTCTATCAGTGAAGGAGGATGCAGATTATGAAGAGATTCACTCAAACTACAAGAGAGCTGCCCTGAAATCCCATCCTGATAAAATGCGGTTAACAGCTGAGACCTCGGATATTCAACATGGATCACTAGAAACATTTCTAACTGTGCAAAAAGCCTGGGAAATCTTGAGTGACTCAAAGACCCGTTCAATTTACGATCGTGAATTGAGGGATTCAAGACGAGATACAGAAACTGCTGAAGATGTTAGTTTAGAGGAGATGATGGTAGAAGAAGTTGATCAGGTCCTGGAACTCTTTTACGAATGCAGGTGTGGCGATTGCTTTTCCATTGATTCAGTTGAACTTGGAGAGATGGGCTATTCATTGGGTAGGGATGAGAGTAATAATATATTTATACGCAGACCTGACTCGATACCGGCCACTGTTATACTTCCTTGTGGGTCGTGCTCTCTTAAAATCCGTCTTACAATCACCACTGGTTCATAGTCATTTCTTGCTCATGTAACATATCCAGTATACATGTATTAACACATGAATGTCATTGCCATTATAATCCTTTTTTTTCTTTTCTTTTCCTCTTTTTTTATTACTGTCTATTTATTGTATGATGTACTTCTCTGCTCTGGTCCTAATATCTGTTTATAAGCAGCATACCGGTATGCATCAATGGAACCGTGTATATTTCTCCAAGAGTTCACTGCACCAAAATGTTGGTATGCTTGTGATTTGAATGACAGACACGGATGCATCTGTGCTATGTTGCTTTTTTCAGCTCTCAAGAAACAAACCCTTGCTCCCTAGATGCTGCTGGGCATGTTCCCCTGGTCTCTCCAGTACTTGAAGGACTTTATATTCTAAAAACGAAACTCTTTTCTGATGGGGTGAAATTGGAATCACAAATTATGGTTGGCAATAATCGACGGTGTATATCGAAGCGACTAAGTCAATATAAGCGTAGTCCTTACTAATCCGTTTCAGAGAGAGAGAGCGGAAAGAGAGAGTAGGAAATGGGTTCTGGTACTGGTAATGATTCAGGTGGAGGAAGGGGATTTCGTAATTGGAGTGTATACGATGGAATGAAGATCATTCCACACACGCCAGAAGCTTTAATGGCAGAAATCGATGCAGCCATTGCTGCTTCTGAATATTCTCATGCTTCTGCGCTCCTTCAATCAACCTCTTCTACTTCATCATCGAAGATAAATTCAGATAGTAATGAAATTAAACAGGATCAATTTGATGCTAGGATGGCAGATGAAGCTTATAAAGCTGGTTGTGCAGCTTTAGCATCTGGGAAACTTGATGAAGCTCTTCAATCTTTGCAGATTGCGCTTTCTAAATGTCCACCTCATAAAGCCTCTGCAATTTCTAAGCTTCAATCTCTTATCAAGTTAACATCTCAACAACAAATTCAGAAACCCCATGGTTGATTTCCATTTGGTGAGTTTTAAATTTAAAGAGGCTTTTTTTCTTTTTTTTTTTGGTTGTTAGTGTGAGTTTTCTGTTCTTCTTGTGCAAGGATGTTACGGATTGATATGATAATATGTTAATCGTGTAAAGATGTTGAAATTGAGAAGGAAAATTTGTATACTGAATGTCTGGTTGTTGGAAGGGTCTATGTGTTCTATTCTAGGTTCAAGTAATTGACTTCCGCATAAATGCAATAGAAGATAATTTGGTGTTTCTGCTCTATGTTTTATATCTGAACAGATTTCCATCTTGCAGTACCTGTTAATTTTACCTTAAGATCCTTACTGTTAGAATAGAGATAACATCATAACAACGCCTTATTGTAAGAAAATTCTCTTGTTGCAACATTTAAGTGGTGGTTTCTTTTTTCTCTGCAAAGTTAGGGTATGAGCTTGATTGTAGTCACATTTTTTTCATTTAGAATTGCTTCCTAAGTATCGTCAACTGCCAGAGCCACAGAAGGATTGTTGATTAGTTGGTCAATATGGGGCTGCTGCAGGAAATTCAAAAGATGAGATTGTTTAGCGTAAATTAATGCATGTATACATTTGGTTTGTTCATTTAAATTCAGCTGTATGCTGTAAACGGGGTTATTGCTTGCTGCTGGCTCATTCGTTGGTTGATCACTTGTTAAAATAGTCATGCACACACTCCGATGTCATTTGTTTTTCCCTTTTGGGTAATTTGGTTGTATTTATGCAATGAATATGGGGACCAGAATTTGAGCTTTGATCCTTGAGGTGTTACTTTATGGTTAACAACCAATCCCTACTGTGTTAGGTTGTTAGCTATGTAGTCCCGATCAATTTGGTTGGGAATAAATCTGTGTTAGGTTGTTACATCCTCCATTTATTTATGGTTACAAAGAGAAAACTAGTTCTTAGGCAGGAAAATTGTATGTTCTTGAGGTGCTTTCTTAGTTATATTGGTTGCCAATTTGACATGCTTATGAAACTTTTTATGTTTGGATTATTCTCATGCATCAATGTAATAGGGATTGCATTTGCGAGACAGTTGAGAAAGATACTGAAACTTTCCTTTTTGTGAATCCTGAACTTCAATTCATGTCCTTGTCACTTTCCCTGTAACAGGGATTACCTGTTATGGCTTATTTTAGGCCTTTTCTTTCCTTTGCAGTAAACAGGTAATGATATTTTTCTTTGCTACAAAAACTTCAGAAGTAAGGCCAATGGGTTGCAAGCTCCAGTCACAAGCTTGCCCGGTTACAACTACGCTAATCAATCAAGAGCAGGGCTGCAACTCATCTGATCATTATATGCCTGTACACCAAACTCACGAAGCCACCTAAGTCATAGCTCTAGCTTAAATTTGATTGATGCCGCAGTACACCCTCACCAGTCCAGCTGGATTGTTTTGGTATTGTTGTAATGCACACATTAACATGTATAGTGCAACCTTGAGTAAGCATCTTAATTTCTGTCTAAGGGTCGAATTTAGGGACTAGTGAAGTTAAGAACTTACTAAAAGAATCCTTGAGAACCAACATACTTTCAGAACCTTTATGTGGTTTACAATCAGCAAGTTAGCCCAGAATGTGCTGTGGGTTTAGCAAAGTACTACATAGCATTCAATTTTGTCAGACCACCAAGCTACACTAACAGGCTAACTCGAATGCCTGTAAATACTTGGCTCAAGTAATTTAAGAAAGCTTGTAAATGCTGCTCTGTGGTCTGCTGAAACTACATTAAAGTGTATTCTTCTGAAACTACATTACAAATTCACATACGGAGCATATTGGTTCTTAAGGATAACTGAACCCTGAAAGAACAGAGTGGTACTAGTCTGATGACTTTGACCCATAGACCAATAGAAATTTCCAACAGGAATGCAGATCTTTAAAACATGGAATACTCCATAAAAAAAGTTAGCTTCGAATTTATTGGTGTTTGAGTTTTACAAGAAAAAAAATGTCCACTAAATTGTCATTATAACCATATTTGATACATGTGTATCTTTCTCTCTCCGGGAACTAGTGAATCTCAAGACAGTTTGAGGATAGAATCCTATATTAGGAAGGATTCCTTGTTTAGGATAAATTTCTAGTTTAGGAAGGAGTATTGTTTTGAGCAGTATTCTTAGTTTAGGAAATAGATTCCTAAAAGGTTTGAGAAACCAAACCGAAAGCTATAAATGGTGATGTTTATCTTATAGCTAAGACAATCTAGTTAGTGTGTTCTTGATACAGACGCACCTAGACAGATACTAGGCATAGAAAACCTAGAGGAAGCTTGGAACAATACTTGTGCAAGCTTAGCAAACAGTTTAAGGTTAATCCACTGTTTAGAGAAGATTGTGAGCGTAACAAAGAGAGAATTGTAATAGTTTTCTTGTTCATGATGTAGAGAAGATATTTTTCTTCGAATTACTACTTGAGTTCTATTTTCTAAGTTTCTCGTCTATTATTATTCTGAATTCCGCCTTTATAGTAATAGTTGCCAAGGTATAGAGATCAATACGTATCAAGTTGGTACCAGGAGTAAGGTTCGTTTTTAGGGTAGATCCCCGTGGTTTATGGTTTTCACTAGATCTCTCTACATAAATCTTGGTGAGGTACTCGTGAAGTTAGAAGACGTTAGGAGAACAAGGGAATCAAGGATGACAAAGTCAGATGATGAACCCAAGCATAACGAACCACAAACTATGGAAGAAAAGGCGGCTACACTACAAACCGACATGAAGTCGATTAAAACCACCCTTGAAGAATTGACTGAATGTAATCGTTCTCATACACCAAAGTCGAAGATGAAGAAAAAGATTACACCTTCGCCTAAAGCTTCGGAAAAAGTTGAATTGGAAGAAGACGATTCAGAAGAAGAAGAAGATGAGGATGAAGAAAAGTGAGTTTCTTAAAAGTCCTACATCAACTAAACCTCATGGTAAGAATCTGAAAATTGATTTTCGTGTTGATATTCCACCTTACGATGGGAGTGTCGATGTAGAAAAATTGGATGATTGGATAGAACGTCTAGAGACGTATTTTTCTTTAGTTGAATATGGTTCAAAGGAAAAGATTGTTTTCGCGGCATTGAAGCTACAAAAGCATGCTCTAACCAGGTGGAAAGCTTATCAAAGACAAAACCTAGGTAAGGGAGTATTGTCGTGGAGAAGATTCAAGGCAGTTGTAAGGAAACAGTTTTATCCGGTTGGCTACCTTGAGGAAAGATGGTTCAAGTGGTACAACTTGAAGCAGACTTACAACCAAACCGTGCAAGAATATACTTCAGAATTTCAGAATCAAGCTATGATTTTGGATTTAGACTTGGGAGATTATGTTATCTATATGAAATATATTTCTGGGTTCCATGAGTATATGCGGAAGGAGTTGAAGATGTTTTCGGTGGATACTATCTCCGAAGAAAGCATAAAAGCTAATGCCATCGAAGGAAGGCATAGAAAATTTGATGTTGAGAGTAACACTAAGGGGAAGTCTGGAGGTTTCCTCGCTAAAGGAGATGAAAAGAGCATAGAGGATAAGAAGTATAAAGAAAAAGAAGGTTTGATTTGCACTCATTGCAAACAAACATGACATGTCATCGACAAGTGTTGGATGAAGTATCCTAATCTAAAACCAAAAGGGTTACATAAGAAAGAATCCCAGATGACAACACTATTAGTCATCAAACTCGCATGCGTTGCTATCTCAAGCATGTTTGTCAATGTTAGTGATCAAAACTATAAAGTCTTTGATTTCTAGTCTACTATAGCTAAGGTCTCGGACTAGGATAGAAAATGTAGTTGAGCTCAAGAACTCCATGTCGATCATCATACAAGACGAATGACTACTCAAGGAACCAGTGGATCTTCATCGACTAAAAGGTATGTGGAGACTTGAACTTATCTATCACTCGAAAGTCTATCTACTCTATCTCCTATCTTGAGACAAAAGTCGTATTACTATATAGACTAAGAATATACACATATGATATTTCGAGCTGAGTATATCTCACTTATCTATTTCTCGAAATATGTGTTGGTAAAGATTCCTCTTTAGCCAAGTTCATCTTTACCTAGTGACGAAAGTCATGTTATGTTTCAATCATTTTGGAATTTTCTCTGACGAAAAATAGTTTGTGAGTAATAACTATATAATGCCCTCTGAGAATGTTTCAATGATTGAAATGAGAGTTTAAACAATATAACCATTGGAGGATATAAGCATTGTTGTGGCAACACATATATGTATAAGTCCTTAGTGCTTGAACTGAAGTTTGCGAACTTTGTTGATCAAGTGAAACCGGAGAAGTGCGCGAACTCAGTCCGCGAACTGGAGGAATTTCTCGGCCGAGAATTTCTGCTGGAGTTTGTGAACTCCATCCGGGAACTTAAGTCCGCGAACCCAGTCCGCGAACTTGAGTAGGTTATGTCTAAAAACGATGTTTGTGAACTTATCTTAATAAACTAAGGAATGCTATTGAAAACCATGGCTTTATAGTTCATGAATCGATTCGAGTAAATCACATCGTTTTTGCTTCAATTGTGTCTTGTGTAGTACATAAATATCTAAGCAATTGAACAACTCTCTAACTAGTTCATTTGAGTTATTTGGACTAGTTATGGTGTAGAAGAATATGGTTGATATGAAAGTTATCATTTGGATAACCATTTGGTTAACTAGTGTTGAACCAACTAATGTACAAGTTTGGGTACGGTTTTCACAAGCCTACAAACATGCAGTACATGTGTGTATAACAAGCTATGTTTTCGATCCAACGGTTGATAAATATTAGCTTGTATCTAATCAGGTTTTCATCTAACGGTGAAAATTGAATGCTTTGTTACTAAGCTAACATTGATTGCAAACCCTGATTTGAAAGACTATATAAGGGAGAACTCTAGCAACTGGGAAACCTAATCCCCACACATTCTGTATGATACTATTTTGCTAAGCTAGAGTCGATTCTCCTTTAACCTTTGGTTTTCTTCTTCTAAATCCATGTTAACGACTTAAAGACTTCATTGGGATTGTGAAGCCAGACCGATGCTACTTTTATCGTAGTTGTGTGATCTGATCTTGCATCTTCTATCGTACGAGTACAATTGTAATAATTGGATTGAGAATTCTATCTCCGATAGGCAAGATATAAAAGTAGTCACAAACACTTCGTCTCATCGTTTGTGATTCCTCAATAATCTTCTTCGATGCGTCGATTAAGTTTATTGTGAGGTGATTGATAAAACTGAGCTGTTCTTCGGGAATATAAATATGGTTTTATCAATTGGTTCATGTTCACCTTGATTTATCAAAAGGCGGAACAAAACTCATAGGTTTATTCGTGGGAGACGAATTCATCTATCCTTGTAGACTTTTCTGTGTGAGATAAATTTGTTTATTAAAGTCTTCGACTTTGGGTCGTAGCAACTCTTGGTTGTGGGTGAGATCAACTAAGGGAATCAAGTGCGCAGTATCCTGCTGGGATCAGAGGCGTAGGAGCATAAGTGTACCTTGGATCAGTGTGAGATTGGTTGGGGTTCAACTACAGTCTAGACCGAAGTTAGCTTGGAGTAGGCTAGTGTCTGTAGCGGCTTAATATAGTGTATGTGTAATCTGGACTAGGTTCCGGGGGTTTTTCTGCATTTGCGGTTTCCTCGTTAACAAAATTCTGGTGTCTGTGTTATTTCTTTTTCACATTATATTTTGTTATATAATTGAAATAATACAGGTTGTGCGTTGTTCAATCAATTAGAATATCCGACCTTATTGGTTGTTGATTTAAATTGATTGACACTTGGATATTGGTCTTTAGTACCATCCAAGTTATCTCTCTTTGATTAAGGCTCACAGATTGTATTTGCTTAAGTAAATCAAATTGAGAGATTGAGATAATAACTCCTTGAGATATTTTTATCTAGATTGAGTCTGACTGTCTAGTTGATTCTCTAGTAAAGTAACTCGGAGTTTGTCCATACAGATTGCTAATCGAAATATTGGGTGTGGTTGTTAGACCCCCGCTTTTTCAGGAAGGATTCCTTGTTTAGGAAGGAGTATTGTTTTGAGCAGTATTCTTAGTTTAGGAAATAAATTCCTATAAGGTTTGAGAAACCAAACCGAAAGCTATAAATAGTGATTTTTATCTCATAGCTAAGACAATCCAGTTAGTATGTTCTTGATACAGACACATCTAGACAGATACTAGGCATAAAAAACCTAGAAGAAGCTTGGAACAATACTTGTGCAAGCTTAGCAAACAATTTAAGGTTAATCCACTGTTTAGAGAAGATTGTGAGCGTAACAAAGAGAGAATTGTAATAGTTTTCTTGTTCATAATCTAGAGAAGATATTTTTCTTCGAATTACTACTTGAGTTCTATTTTCTAAGTTTCTCGTCTATTATTATTCTGAATTTCGCATTTATAGTAATAGCTACCAAGGTACAAAGATCAAACGTATCAACTGTCATTGGATCCTTCCTTATAAGGGATTAACCATTTGTATTACTAACTAATACAGAGTAATAATGAAGTTGAAAAGGATATAAAACAACCTGGCTTGATTGGGGGTATACCCAGATTAATTGGGGTATACCTAATGAGACAATACCTGAGTCATTTATAAGTAAAACAGGCCACCCCTTAACTATGTATTTTCTAAATGGCTAATATACACTTGTTTAATTAACACTAAAAATTCTGATTAGGTTAATTAATTGAGTTTAGATTAAACTTTTGAAAATAAGAATTCAGTAGATTAAACCTTTTTTCTATCTTATGAGTTCGATTTCGATCAACACTTTCAGTTCTGAAAATGAGAAACAGTCGGCAAGGTCGAAGCTTGAATAAGGTGACGATTAACTTTAGCCGGCAAGGAAGACGTTTGAATAAAGTGCCGACTATGTTTATCCGGCATGCTTTACGGATGAAGAAAATTCCGACTATTTTTGGCCGGAAAGGTCTATGATTGATGGATATGCCGACTATATTGTGCCATCTATGTTATGGTCGTCATATAAATATTTCCTACAATGTCGGCTATCATATAGTCGACATGCAAATAACTTCTAACATTGCCGGCTGACTTACAGTCGGCATGTAAATAATTTCTAACATTTCCGACTGTTGAAAAGTCGGCAATGTAACCTTGCCGACCTTTAGTTATACCCAATAGAAAACAGAGTATGGGAAGATGTAATTCACTTTATTCATGCAATTTTTTGTTACTACATTAATTGAAACATAAAATCTAACTCCTTGTCGTTGGAACAACGAATGCACTTAGCATGTGTATCAATTCTTTGAACCCCTAGGCGACCCTAGTGGACGAATTATAGTCTCGTAAGGGTTTACATAAAGATCTACCCACAAAACCTACAGTAAAACTTCTAAAACCATCGATCTTCGTCGGGGGAATCCAAGTCCGATCCACCCTCCATGAAGTCATGGGCATACTCCGGGATTTTGGATACCATGAATTGATAGCTTGCATCGAATGCGAATGCTTCCCCCTTTTCCTCCAAGTAGCGCGCTTTCACGACTTCATGCTACAAAAACAAAACACAAACTTACTTTGTTAATGGTTTTTAATAGGAAAATCAAACAACATGGATCACGTAAAATAAACCACAAAAATACTTATAAATTGTTCAATGGACAAGTTAAAGTGGGCAGCGTTGAAAATCGGTTTTTGGATAGCTAAATAAGCAAGTATCGCATTTTCTATAACTTGGTGCCTATCATGAATTTTTTGATCACATCTTCCATTATGATTCCCAAAATCTTGCCTATGTTTGTCACTAACACAAGGAGGTCTTGAGGGAGGAGTGACATTTTTCTTCTTTGACTTTTGCAACCTGAACAAGAACAATTAAGAAAAAAATTCAATAGTCGGCAGGGTCGACAAATATAATCAAGCCGACAAAACTATGGTCGGAAGGGTCGATAACTATAATACATGTCGGCTAAACTATAGTCGGCAAGGTCTTATTCAAATAACATGCCGGATTACCTTAAATATGAACACAATAGATATATGATTTTCCACATCATTAGTCGGCAAGGTCTATAACCAATACAGTTCCGGCTAAAACACAACCAACAAGGTGGTATTCAAATATCATTTCGACTTTAAGATTTTAGGCATCAGGAGAGGCAAACTATTTTCAAAACAGCCGACAGGGTAATAAACTTACCGATTAAAAAAAACAAATATCGTCGGCAAGGTATTAAGGTTGAATACCTTGCCGACCCTGTAAAATCAGTTACATGTATTCAACAGCCGACAAGATCTTCAACCTAAGAGCTTTCCGACTAACCCTAACTATGAAAATTCGGCAAGGTCGTGAATTAGAGACCCTTCAGGCTAAATAACTGCAAATTCACAATTTGGATTTTTCTGACCTAATTTGACATGCAAACATGAAATTGAAGTACTGGAGTGAGTTTAAGTAGACCCTTACTTTCTTAATCGCGTCATTTTTTCAGTTTCAGCGGCGTTGATTTCTTCTTCTTCGACGGTTTTTTTCTTCACTTTCCTTTGAACTAAATTTGCAATTCCATGGTTATATTCATTGGATTTTCGATTTGCTCCTTTCATACTACTAGCCCTAGGCCGCAACGGCTCCATGTTTGAAGATTAATCGGAATTTTCGAATCGACGATTATGACGAATTAATCGACGAGTTTTCAATGGCGGGGATAAAGAAGCCGGTAAGGTAGAGGTGGTAGAGGAGAAGAAGAAGAGAAGAAGGAAGATGAAATGAAAAATAAATAAAACTGATTTAGGGTAATAAGAATTATAAAGGATAAGGATAGTATTGTAACATTGCCCAATAAGACTCCCCCATAGCTCTTAAAAAGAATCCACTTAAAATTGGGTATACTCCAATTAATCCGGCTATACCCCAATCAAGCCTTGTAAAACAAGACTAAAACAAACATTTTTTTTGCTTGAATGTTAGATCGCTACCCAAGTCGGAACTCAAAAAGATGTACACACTGAAATAGTAAAATCACTTAATGCACGTGGAGCAATTACAAGCATACACACAGTAAACAAAACTCTATCGGCACTCCAGAATATTAAACATATAAATAATATCCTACTATCCTCAGAATTCCTTTTCGCCGCCATTGTTTGTTCCCTGTGCTGAGAAAATAAAAAGTTTTCCCCTTACAAATCCAACGACGATAAGTTCCTCCTGTACATCTCTCTCTTTCTTTAAATCTCTAGTGTGAGAATGGATTCCACACCAGTTAATTGGGATATCCTAGATTCTCTAATTATCAATTTTGCTAAATCTGAGAATTTACTCGAAGATTGCACTGAATCTTCTTCTCCTTCTTCTCCTTCATCTTCTGGTTATCATTCTCGTTTAGTAATTCGTCAAATCAGAAAGTTTATTGAGATCGGTGACATTGATTCTTCGATTAATCTTCTTCGAATTCATGCTCCTTTTGTTCTTGATGATCACCGTCTTCTTTTTCGATTACAGAAACAGGTAAATTTTATACTGATTGGTGTTTTATTTTTGTTGATAATTTTAGATTCCACTATCGTATTACTAATTGGTGTTTTTTTTTTTAGAAATTTATTGAACTGTTAAGAAGAGGCACAACTAAGGATCGCGATGCTGCCATTGATTGCATTCGAACAGTTCTTGCTCCTTGTGCTTTAGACGCTTATCCGGTATTTGTTTTTTACTATTTATTATAGTTGATTGTTCAAGGATATATAAGTGTTTTGATTAATGTGCATTGGAGATAGTGTGATAATAATTCTAATTTAGGGTATCGTGTTTGTGGATTTGTGATTAAGGAAGCGTATGAGGAGTTTAAGCATGTTCTTTTAGCGTTGATATTCGACAAAGACGATCAGACTTCTCCAGTTGCTAATGAGGTGTGTGTAAGCTGTTTTTTTTATTTTTTATGTTTTCTCCTGATAGTATGGTTGAGTTTCATTAAATCTGTGTGTGTCAAATCACATAAAAGAAACACGTCCTTTAGTCATAAAACTGAGGTTGAAGGAGGATTGCGGGAAAGAGAACTCTTAAAGACTGCTAGTTGAATGGGAGGGGGATAGTTTTCTTAAGCTTGAGCATTATGTTTATGAGTTAAGTACACATAGTCAGGTGCAACTGTCAAGATAGTTAGGAATATGTAGTGCTGTTTTTATATGCTAGGAGGAGTATGCGGTATGTGTCAGTTACTCACGGACACACTGCTGGATACAACTAAGAGACTAATAGGAAATTATGGAATGGAAAGGGAGAGGGGTAAAGATGAGGATGGTGCCTGAAAACTGGGTGCAGAACATTGAAATAAAATTCATCCGGTGTATTTCAATGTATTTGATTTGGAGTTGCTTGTAAAAGCTGATAGCGTGTCTATTTGATTGTTAGTGTATCTGTAGCAGTTAGTAGATGATTTTTAGTGTATACATATGTAGGTATAATCAACTATCCACCATGACCCAGAATCTGAATTTCTTTACTATGCTGAATTTGACAGCTGATACCACTTTCTGCAGCTTGTGCTTGACAGCCATATTCGTATCTGTGTAACCAATCTAGATGGTGCTTTCTATAGCAATATTAATTGAAATGATAAATATAAAAGTAACTAAGTAAGTTATTTTCGTTTCAGTGGTCTGAAAAGAGGCGCTTTGACATTGCTGGCTTGTTATCATCGGTTCTTCGAGTTCACTTACAAGCGTTCGACCCAATCTTTTCTATGACATTGAGATACTTGATAAGGTAGTCACCCGCGTTTGTTTGTTCTTCCATTGTTTGCTAACGAAAAGTAAAAGCCCAAGTCTCATCTTTGAGCTAGTGATATATTAGTTGTTGTCTTGCAACCATACAGCATACACAAAGGATTTTGCTTTCGCCAAGGCATTCCATCACCTGTTTCAGATCTGACTGAGAGATTGCTTATTGAGGAACGAGACCCAGCTCCTACTCCACAAGAAAGCTTGCTAGAGGCACCTCCATTTGATGAGGTAAAGGATTTTTTTTGCCGAGCAATGAAAAGGTTTCCTTGTCATCTTAAGTGCCATTTTCTGTAGTTGTGCGATGACAGATTTTTTGGTTATAAATTCAGGTGGATGTGCAAGCGCTTGCTCATGCTGTTGATCTTACAAGACAAGGGGCTATTGACAGCTTGCGATCTGCTAAAGGAGATTTGTTTCAGGCTTTTAAGGTTCACCAGTTTCTGTCTATATAGTTATTTGTTTTGTATTTGCTTCACTTTTGTTTTGTTACTTGGTTTTTCATCATTAAGTGTTATTTGCCGTCCTGAATATGCAATTTTAGACTTGGAGGCAATTGGTTTTGTGGTTTTATGAAGGATTAGGAGTTTGGGTAATAGGTTGATGTTACAGATAGTGTTATATACAATCGTGATAACAGTATAAACTCAATAAGAAGTTAAGAACTAAACATGTACAACTGGTTTTTGGATATTAAGCTATGGTGGGATTGTTTTCCAAAATCATCAGGTTTCAACCCAACATGACTGTAGTATGGCTTTCTGTGCTGGGTGATGAGGGTTTACCTTGTTCTGTTCGTGTTTATTCTCCTTCCTCAAGTAGTTACCTGTTATCGCATATTGATATTTGCTAGAAGCTGCTGTGTAAGATGGAAAACGTTGCATGTAATCATGATTTTGGTACCATTGGTTTTATATATGCGTTGTTCAAGGATGTTAAATGGCGAATCATAGAATACATAAAAAACTTAAATTAGAACTTAAAATGAACATATATGATTTATATTAGATACAGAAAAAGGCAATATGAGATAAAGAAACTATTCTAACGTCTAAAAACAGTCGAAGTACAAAACATCTAGAAGTATAGGATTATTAGGATGAGTTAAATTCATCTACCTGTGCTTCATTCTTCATCGGTATGGTTAATAAGTCGATCATCATTTTCTTGTCAACATCAGCATCCATGTCATCATTTACAAAAGAACAGTATCTTGATCTTGGTAGATGACCTTGTCTTGTATGGAACACCAAATATACCCCTAACAAAGGATGTTGGTGTCATTAACAATGGAAGAAAAGAGGCAGAATAAAGATATTCACATGCTTCAACATGGTAGGCCTGAATCATCCCATTAATGACTCTTTCAACATTTTGATGTTTGAATCATACACTTCAAACCAAAAGCGAGTTAATAAGAACAAGATTAGTCTAGGTTTGAATTGATTTTAGCTGTACGGTTTATGATACATCACTGATGATACTTGCTGTTTGTTCCCATTCATTTGTACTGTCCATCTCTCCTGTGATTATAACATGGTTTCAGATGCTTATAAGGACTGTAACCAGTCTGCGCTGCTTATTTATTACAGAATGAATTGTGCCGGATGAGAATGGATGTCTCAGTACTTGATGATCTTGTCCATGAGTATTGCGTCTATAGGGGTATTGTGGAATGTGGGCTTTCATCAGGACATGGTATTTTATGTTATAATGCCTCGCCATTTACTGCTTACGCAAATGCCCATTCTTATGAACTAATATTATGGTTTTCCAGCATCAGACATGCAAAGTCTTGGTAGATCTTCAATTACGTGTGAACCTGATCCTTCCAATGGTTCCTCGTTAGATTGCTCCATCAACATGGACGTGCAGCCTTGTAAGGACTCCGATGGTGAAACTTCTGTTTGCAATCCTGATTCAATTGGAACTCAAGAAATGAACGTGCGGGGTGTTGATGTTGAACGGCGAGTTGCATATGAGACAGAAAGCAATCGAGAAGATTGCAGCACAAGTAGTCCTGAAAACTTCAAAAACTTTCAGAAAAACAGAGGTCATGGGACTGGAGAAAGGAGTGGACGTAAGAGGTGGAGAGGTAGGAATGAGGGATTAGAAGTTAGTCCTGATATTTCTCTTACTGGGACCAGCAAGCAAAAGCTTAGCGACCGTGACCATGCTGCTGATATATTCATGTCAAATGAAAAACAGGTGTTTTGACTTCCAAAACCGGGTCTTCAGTTCGTAGCTCAATTTTGTAAACCACAACTTACAGTTTTGGCTCTTATTTTATGTTTAGAAAGATGATCCTATCTCTTCATACCCTGAACTTGTTAGTCGTCACCTTTGTGTTTTACGTATTTTTTGTTTTTGTTTTTGTAGGTTTCAGTAAAACGTCCTGCTTCAGAGAATTTCCACATTAGGGAGGAGTACAAATATGATATTGTGCTGGAGATGAAGGAATTAGCGAGTAAGGGAATGACCGTGGAGGTTGTAAAGGAGATCAATGCCCTGGACCCTAACTTCTTTGTGCACAATCCTGATCTTCTATTTCAACTTAAGCAGGTAATCATTGCTATATTTACCCTGATATACAGCCTCCATCCTTGAAAAATACTCCCTTCGTTTCAAAATAATAGGCTGGTTTCATGTGTAATTTGTACATGAAACCAGCCTTTTTTTTTTGAAACGGAGGTAGTAAAAAAGTAGAGCTTGATGGTTTAGTTGATGGCATCACACATTGACGTCTGTGGTGCTTCAGGTCGAGTTTCTTAAGTTGGTCAGCTCTGGTGATCGTGATGAAGCTATTAAGGTTGCAAAAGCATTTTTAGGTCCTTCAACAACTAGCAATGCAACTTTGCTTAAACCTTTGAAGGAGACCCTCTTCTTGGCTTTAATGGGACCCAATGAAGATCCACTTACAAAAGGAGTACCTCTGTCTCTCCTTGCAACTTCGCTCCAGGTTAGCTTACTTGTTGATATGATTTGACTGCTTTATGTAAATGCTAGTGAGTGGTTGATTATTAGCAGTTTCCAAAATTGGTTTATCTCGTCCAGGTTAATACTGTAACATGTAAAATTTCTTAGTTCTCTCTTCGCTGTTGCAACATAAAATCGTTACCGGACTTGCATGTGATCCAAATGTAGGTGGCATTGGGTAGGAGGCTTGGCATAGAAGAACCACAGCTTATGAAGATAGTGAGAACAACAATTCACTCACACAATGAGTGGTTTAAAATTCAAATGTGTAAAGACCGTTTCGAAGGACTTCTTAAGATCGATTCTTTAAAGGATATTAACACTCCCCTACTTACTGAATCTAAATCCAACATAAATCTTGATGCCGACACCTCTGGGTCTTCCCAAGTTACAGTATCTTCAAGTAGCAGAATGCTGGAAGATAGTAGCAGTCCCTCTCAGGTTTCTCCCGGAGATGTTATCTGTGATGAAAGTGCTATACTCAAAGTTATGGTAAGTCGGCTCTCGGATGGTCTGGTTATATGATGAAAGTTTTATGTTTATCCTTCCTGAGAACTCAAGTGGCTTTTGTCAAATTTGATTATGGTCTCTTGATTCTCTCCATCTATTGGTTATAGCTGTTTATATCTTAGATGTTGCAACCTCTGAATTCTTCCTTTTTTTTTATTCTCTCCAGGAATTCTTGGCTTTGCCTAGAGCTGATGCGATCCATCTTCTAGCTGAGTACAATGGGAATGCCGAGACTGTCATACAACAGATTTTTGCATAGGCTCATCAAATTGTTCTACTAAAGAGTAAATCCGAAGGAGAAAAAGAAGAAAGAAAACAGATAAAATGAAGTAATCCATTATTTTATTCAATTTGTTACCATATCAGATTTAGTTGTAAATAACGCTAATGTGTATGATGTATATTAGAAGTCAAGGAATTGATGAGAGAAATAGAGTGAGAAAATAAAACTTCGATCAGCTAAGTCAGTTGGAATCAAGTTGTTTAATTAGTTACAGGATCATTAGGATCAAAATTCAGAAGAAATTAGGTTTAGTGTAATCAAATTGCAATGACTAACGAAGGTTCAGAGAAATAATTAGTTGAAGAGAAGAACCTTGAGTGAAAAAAGTAGAGGGAAAGAAAAAAAAATCTACTTTCTTAGTTTTCGAATGTGTACGACGGACAGAATTTCAGAGTTTGAAGTTTTAGAAACTCCCCAGGAATTTTTTTCCACATTAGACCCCTATGGCATTTGCCAAAATTGAGTCCACTGTGGACTTGTCAGATTGGCAAATATTTGAGTCTACAACATTAACTGGCTGTTGAGGCGTTGAATTGTTTCTTTTTACCAAAAAAAACAACATTTTCGATATATTGTATATATAATTTGAGTGCAATTTACAACATTTTCGATATATTGTATATATAATTTGAGTGCAATTTAGAGCTGAACAAAGCTTGAATTCTAGAGCTTCTGACCCCACTTGAGAGAATATAGACCAATTGAATTTGTGGGTTTTGAGATCTTTTTGGTGTTTTTTTGCAGCACGCGAGATGGGGTAAGTGATGAGTACCTTCCCAAACTAATCTTCATTCGCACCTTTCGCCTCCTATTCTTTCCACCATCTTTCTCTCTCATGAAACCCTACATGGCCAAGAATATCCTTCTTCTTCCTATTTTCCTGCGGGAAGAGAACTTAAACCTCAGAGGGTTTTTGTTGAGTGATGATACCTGATACACATAAACCCGAAACCAATTTCTGAATCCTAATCTTATTCTGTCTCCGTCTCTCTCTTCTGCCTCTCCATCTTACGGGTCCTCTTCTATCGCTCTATCTTCAATCTTACGAAAACTATTGCTTTTGTTTTGTTTTGTTTTGTTTTGTTTTGTTTTGTTTTGTTTTGTGTTTTTTTTTTTTTTTTACATAGACCGGATGTGATCTCATTAGAAGGAAGTTGTTTCGCTACTTTCAGAGTATGTTGATATCCTACGTTATCAGAATTAAGTTGTTTTACTTGGTTTTCAGTTATGGTTGATTATAATGGGCATATTAGGTTTGACTATAGCTAAATCCATTTTAATGGTTTTGTTTAGCGAATCTTAATTATGATATATGTTTGGGTTTATATTTATGATTGCAGACCCATCAAATAAGATATTACCAGGAAAGTAGCAGACCCAGGGGTGTGCAACTAAATTCCTAAGGAGTTGCAAACATGCACGGTGGAATTGACGGAAAGGCAATTATAAAACTTGCTCAGGTGAATCATACTCCCAATTTCTCCTCCGAGCACTACAGAGTCGCCAATGTAACCTTAGCTGCCATCTTAAATAACAAAAAACAGAACCCAGAGAGTTTATTTAAGTTAGTCCAACTTATTCTTCCTTTTTTTACAGCTAATGATCAAATTCATGCACTTCTTAAAGCTGGGATGTTTGTAACCCCCCGGGAAATTCAACTTCTCTCCAACATCAATTTGCTTCTGAGAGTATATATATATTTGTGTTGTTTGTGGTGTTGATTTTGAATTTCATCCATGTAGACCCTGTTTACGTTATCTTCATGTGTTATTCTTCTCATGAAGCATCTTAGGACGACGTCATTTTTTCTCAGGAAGTCTCAAGGTAAAAACAAATAAACAGTGGAACTTTCTATACATTAGATTCACATTTCAATTCATCACATTGTGGGAGCTTATTATGCCTTAAGTTTAATTGCGATTTTTTGTTTTTGTTTTTTCAGTAAGATATGTAATTTAATAACAAGGTAAAATGTAAAATGGATTTGTGTACTCTAGCTAATTGATCGTCGCATATTACAAATCATGTAAAGCATGCAAATATTTCAAAGTTGCACTATAGTTTAATCGTATTTTTGCTGAAGTTGCATGGAAATTTCAGTACTAGGCTGAGAAGAAATATTAGATAACCCAAGTGATTTTGGTTGTAGAGTTTGTAACTCACTAATTTTCTTCGAACAATATTGAATGTGGTAGTTTTTGAGAGTATAGGTAATGTTAATTTGATGCCATTTGTATCCATGAAAATTGTATATATAATTTGAGTGCAATTTAGAGAGCTGTGGTTGAAAGCTGAACAAAGCTTGAATTCTAGAGCTTCTGACCCCACTTGAGAGAATATAGACCAATTGAATTTGTGGGTTTTGAGATCTTTTTGGTGTTTTTTGCAGTACGCGAGATGGGGTAAGTGATGAGTACCTTCCCAATATAATCTTCACTCGCACCTTTCGCCTCCTATTCTTTCCACCATCTTTCTCTCTCATGAAACTCTACATGGCCAAGAATATCCTTCTTCTTCCTATTTTCCTGCGGGAAGAGAACTTAAACCTCAGAGGGTTTTTGTTGAGTGATGATACCTGATACACATAAACCCGAAACCAATTTCTGAATCCTAATCTTATTTTGTCTCCGTATCTCTCTCCTGCCTCTCCATCTTACGGGTCCTCTTCTATCGCTCTATCTTCAATCTTACGAAAACTATTGCTTTTGTTTTGTTTTGTTTTGTTTTGTTTTGTGTTTTGTGTTTTTTTTTTTACATAGACCGGATGTGATCTCATTAGAAGGAAGTTGTTTCGCTACTTTCAGAGTATGTTGATATCCTACGTTATCAGAATTAAGTTGTTTTACTTGGTTTTCAGTTATGGTTGATTATAATGGGCATATTAGGTTTGACTATAGCTAAATCCATTTTAATGGTTTTGTTTAGCGAATCTTAATTATGATATATGTTTGGGTTTATATTTATGATTGCAGACCCATCAAATAAGATATTACCAGGAAAGTAGCAGACCCAGGGGTGTGCAACTAAATTCCTAAGGAGTTGCAAACATGCACGGTGGAATTGACGGAAAGGCAATTATAAAACTTGCTCATGTGAATCATACTCCCAATTTCTCCTACGAGCACTACAGAGTCGCCAATGAAACCTTAGCTTCCATCTTAAATAACAAAAAGCAGAACCCAAAGAGTTTATTTAAGTTAGTCCAACTTATTCTTCCTTTTTTTACAGCTAATGATAAAATTCATGCACTTCTTAAAGCTGGTATGTTTGTAACCCCCCGGGAAATTCAACTTCTCTCCAACATCAATTTGCTTCTGAGAGTATATATATTTGTGTTGTTTGTGGTGTTGATTTTGAATTTCATCCATGTAGACCCTTTTTACGTTATCTTCATGTGTTATTCTTCTCATGAAGCATCTTAGGACGACGTCATTTTTTCTCAGGAAGTCTCAAGGTAAAAACAAATAAACAGTGGAACTTTCTGTACATTACTGTAATTGCAGGATTTCCCTACAACACACCCCTTATCAAATCTTGATAACAATTCCTAGATCTAAATATAAAAATGGTGATAAAAATACTAAAATTATAAATAAACACCAAGATTTTTACGTGGTTCGATCAACGTGATCTACATCCACGGATCTTCACTATAATAATTTGTAACTACATTAATTTACATTTACAATCTCCATTAATGGAGTTCTTAGAAGAATTCTAGATCTAGTTTTGGGGAAGAAGATGATAAAGAAATTACATTTTCTCTCTCTAAAAATCTCTCTCTGCAAAAGAACTTTCTCTCTCTTCCTAAAATTATCCCCTCTCTTCTCTCTCCTGCTCTCTTCTCTCTCCCGCTCTCTTCTTTATATAGGTATTTACATTGTGGATGACATCTCATTGACAGCTCACATTTCCCCTAATTTCGGATCTGAACTCTTGCGGTAATATCGCAGCAACATCATTGTCATTTCTCGCAGGTTTCTATAATATCTCGCAGGATTTCTCTTGCTATATTTCTTGCGAGTTTTCTCTATAAAATCTTCACGTCTTTCTTCATGTTTTGTCTTCCGTCCTTTGTTGCGTTGTTTTGGTAATCAATCTGCGACACTTGCCATGTGTGGTAGAAGTTTTCGCAAGAGCGTTGTTGTTGCGAGATTCTGCTCCTACATTTTGCCTCTTTTTTCTTGAATATTGCTTGAAGAGCAATCTTTAAGAAAAAATTCGTTGTTGTAGTAGTCTCTGATCTTTGTTGATGAAGGAACTAGCGAAAGAATACCAAACTTAAAAAGTATATACTTGCCTCTATTCTTTTGCGAAGTTATGAAGCTTTGAGAAATAATTAGAAGTATCATCTTTTGAAGTACACGAAGTATGAAGAATGAAGTATGCGAAGTATCCTTGAAGAAGTATAAGAAGTACTCAATCCTCGAAATATAAGAAGTATCCGCTCTTGAATGAAAAATATTGCCTCTATTCATGCGAAATTATTTCTTGCCCATTTTGGAAATGATTCTTGCCGAGAAGATAAAGAACATAAAATATTTTCTTGGTAATCCCTAACTGCCTCTGTTCTTTATCTATGAAGGAGAATCCTTGAGAAAATGTTGAATGATTAAATTGCTTCTTTATTCTTATCTTGCCTCTACCTCAAGTGGTAACCACTTTAAGAAAATAATCACATTCTGCGAAATAATCACAATTCCTGCGAAATTCTGGATATATCTTCGAGTTTATGAATGAGTCTGCGTGATTATGAATAACCCTGCTAATTTCTAAATATTCTTGTGAATTTCTAAACATTTATGCGAATTATAAATAGTGCTCAAATAGTACTGCGAATAGTGTCGCAAATAGTACTGTGAATTATGAATAGTACTACGAATAGTGCTGCGAATTATGAATAGTAATTTCCATTCTATGCATTCCCATACTTGCCTCTTGTTATTGATCTGCAATATGATAAATGAAATAAGACTAATATAAAGTCGTTAGCAATCTGTTATACGCTTGTAGGTATAACCTCTCTTGTGGTCTTATTTTTCCTTCCTAGTTAAAGGTCTTATTATGCCACTTGTTTGCGACAAGATCGCAGGACATTCTTACTTTTATATGTAATAATCCATTGATCTTGTCTTATCATTTATTTTGATCTCTGCGACAATATGATAAGTCTTAGCCATCTTGTGAGATTAATCTCTCTTTACTTTTTAATACTTATGACATTGGCGTCTTTGCGATTTATATCCTCTTATCATTGATTTCATTTATCTCATCTTTTGATCTTATCGCAAAAACCCATTGATCTCATCTTAACATTTCTTTTAAGGCTTTTTGGCCTGTTATGCGGCAATATGACGGGCCTAAATATTCTTGCAAATATAAAGTCTCATGACATTTCTGTCTGTGTCACGCGAAAATATGACGGGCCTAAATATTCTTGCGAATATAAAGTCCCATGACATTGCCGTCTTTTTTGATACACAACTCCCTAATGGAGGGTATCGCCCTTATCTCTCCCCCCGGTTTCCCCTTCAAGGAGACGTACTTCTGCCATACAAGACTAGCTCCTCCCATCCGGTTCTAGAAACAACCGGTTGTTTTCGTAGCCTCTTATCCTTTATGCCTATATGGCTTATAGTTACGAGACTACACCCTAGTGGGGTTTTCTTCGGGCCGAACACATCGTAAGCCAAGACTTGCCATGGATGGCCAGGGTAGGTTCATCCGTCCCGGGCACCCACATCTCAACCGTGTACCTCGGCGCCTTGATCATACTTTGCATTCCTTAGGAGAAACTCTCGGGCGCCCAACCAGGGTATAACCTTATATAGCTGGGAATCCAAGTTATCTCTCCCGGATGGATATTCTATAATCCCAAATCTCCATGACTAGGTTCCAGCAGCAGTATAGCCTTTCCCATAGTCATGCAAAGAGATACCCCCCTTATGACGCACTTTAAGGACATTGCCTCTTATAGAATAGAATCCGCGAACTAAGGTGTACGCCATAAAGGTTCGTCCCATTCTTATATGTTTTTAGGCGATTTGCGCCCGTCTTGTGCATTTGCATTTTTCTCTTGCGAAATTTTATTCGCGTCTTTTGCGATAATTTCGCATTTCTTTACTCTTTTATTTCTTGCGATAATTCCGCCATGTTATGCAATTATCTCTTATCATTTTTGAAGTAAATTCTCTATAAAATATTTTGAAATCTTAGAAATCTTCTTTGAAATCTTGCGATTATATCGCGTCTTTAAATCAAAAATGTTTTATAGAAATATATAATTTTTTTTTGTAACTTTGTAACTTTGAAAAAATTTGAGATCTTTAAATTTTTGCGATGAATTCTTTTTTTGAATCTTGCGATTGTATCGCAATCTAAAAAATCTTTAAAATGTTTTGAAATTGTAGAAATCTTGCGAGTATATCGCTTTTGGTAAATAAAATCAAAAATATTTTATCTTCTGTAAATAAAATATTCAAGAAAATGGTACTTACCTTTTGCGGCTTGTTGTTGTCTCTTGCGAAGTATATGATTTGCTTGAAAATTGAGAAGAAATAAGAAATGAAGTCTTGCGAAATTAACTCTTGATCTGCCTCTTGTATAATGTTGCGTCATACCAACTGTTCTAACCATTTCTTGCGAAATAATCTCCCATTTTCTTCTTGAGAAATAATCAAAGATGTTGCGAAGTAATAAAATACCAAAATTTTGCCTTTAACCATCTTGCGCTAAAATTGGACTTCATTTTCTTGCTAGCCAATTACTTGCGTGAAATAGATTGGTGTGCTTTACTAGGTTTGGACAAACTGGGCTTTAATATTTAATCAATTTTTCTTGCGACCCATTTCTTATTGAAGTTGGTATTTGGGAATATCTGCGAAGATAACTTGGGTGAAATAATCAGCTGTATAAAAAGTAAGTGAACATCTTCTAAGGAAAAAATTCTTTGCGAATGAGAGACTCGGACCCGCGTCTGCAAACCCATTAACTTTGCTCATAACCGTCTGTGCTAAATTTTTTTTTGTTGGAGTGGGTCTAATTGCTTATTTTATTATGATTTTATCGTACTTTATGTAATTTTTCTCCTCGTCCTTGCTTATTCTTCCCCTGTTTCTTAATATTCCTTTGAATTTCGTACTTTGTAAGTTTTCCATTTGCTCTTCTTTTATTTGGGACTTCATTTCCCTTCTCATGTGTTGCGTCCGTACTCAAAGTTGCGGCCATTAATTTGCTGCGATATTCATTTTTGGTAATGGTATTGCTTGCTGGGACGTTGCCTTTCTTTTCCTCCTTTCTTGCTTGATCTATTTTCTGCGTTGCTTATTATCTTTTAAACGAACCGAACTCTTCTTCATGTCATAATGACAAAGATTGATGATTGAATCCATTTCATTGCATCTTCTCATAGGTTAAGACTTAATGACGTGATGAATTTAACACGTTTTGATCTCAGCCCTTTTATTTGTTCTTCGATGTAGTGGTTGATTGACGAGATGAGCTGCTGATTTTCATTTTATATTGGTTATTCTCTGATGATAATATTCCTAAGAACTGGGAATTCTTCACTTGTAATCGCTTTCCTTGCGAATTTACCCTCAATATTGCTTCGCCTGATAAGTTGGAACTGTCACTGTGCCTTTGTCTAACTGGTCTATTCTTTTACTTTGACAAATGTTGGTGATCAACTCTGAACTTTCCTCTTTGTCGCAAGTATTGAATTGATTCGAACCAGGCTATTGCGAACTGGACTGATTATTGCGAACTATGTAGTTGCGAACTGGACTGATTATTGCGAACTATGTAGTTGTGAACTGGACTGATTATTGCGAACTTAATTGATTGGTCTCTCTCCAACCGTGAATATTCTTCACAGAAGCTGTAGGATTGTTTTCAGTATGTTCTTCTTTCATGCTATACTCTTCTTCACTGTCAATGATATGTTGTTTTCCACTACACGTCTACGCACTCCAAATATTTTAGATCAACTAACGGCAGTTCAGAAAGTGGAAATTCCCTAGCAATAACTTTGATGTCCGTATGCTGTCAAATTCATCTTTGTTGAGCTTCTTTTTGTTGAATTTTTTTGATGAAGTAAAGACGTCCTGATCCAATGAAGTTATTATCTCCTAGTATTTTCTTTCGCTGAAGTTTTTGACCAAGTTCAGGCTCCTATATGTTGTTCTTTCGCGTAACAATGATGTTCTCCTCCACCTATCAATTTATTTTCTAACTTCGCCTTACTGTGTGTCTCCCTGTTCTTCAAGTGTGCGTCTTTGAATTTGTTTTGCTATTTTAATAGTGCGTGCTCCTTCATTCTTCATTATCCTCTTCTTCATAGTTAGTTGGTAGTTCATTCCAACTTACTACTTCGCAGCTTCACCATTTATTCGCAGGAACAATCTTAAAATGTAGTATCTCAGAAAATGTAGTTGCTCGCAACTTCTCTGGTTGATTTTTGGAGGTGAGAATGCTTCCCTCGCAATTGTGTTTCTTTTTTCCCTTCGCACCATCATTTTCTTGCGAACAGGACTTTCCACCTTTGTGGGCATCTCACATTCATGTCCTATACTATCATGTATTTTCTATGTATTCTATTGATGATGTCGGTAATTCAAATGGTTTTGCGTCGTCTTATTTGCATGTACTTCTTTGTTTGCCATGCTATTTCATTTCTTTTTCTTGCGAAAGTCCATCGTTTTCCTTCATTTGATATTGCGTTACTTTTGGCCTTTTGGTTAATATCCTTTGCTGTGGATTTATGCTACTTCTTTTGCTCTAATTTTCCTTCGTCTTTGGAATTTATTCTTTCGCTTGTAGAATCTACAGCTCCGTGCGTACTCTCTCATGCTACAATGATTCTTTTTCCTGATGCTTTCTCTTCCTGTATTACCGTATCTAAACCATTTTTCTGGTGATAAAAATTCATGACACTATTAAATAGACTAATAACAATAATTATATATGAAATCAACTAAATTCATATGTTCTGTTCGTAGAAAAACTAAATTTCCTAATCAATTGGAAAATTTTGGTACTCATTATTTTTGAAATTAGCCATAACCAAATCTCAGGTTTGTATGCCAAGAATTGTTGATTGTAAATCTAAAACCAAATCTTGTTTTGAGTCACGTTTTCAAGAGAAAATCTGTTTTTGTCAAAGAACGGGATATGAGTTTCGCAAAGACATTCTGAAATATTTTGAAATATAACACCAGATCTGGAAATCTAAAGAGTAAAGTTCAAGAAATAAGAGATTATTCATCCTTTTGAGATTAATATTGTTGCCGCTTTGCTTGATTTGATCGTGAATGGTTCATTCTTTGAATTTTCTTCCGTTTAGCGTCTGCATCTCTTTCTTTTTCATTTTCTTTAACAATTTCTCCATTGAAATTTTCACTATTCCTCTCAAAAAATTTAGATCCAGTGATGTATCACTTCTTCCAATAGCTAATTTCTTTGATTCTTCTTCAATCTATCAAATAGCAGGTAGTGTTTCTAGCGCCAAAATGTAATTGCAGGATTTCCCTACAACACACCCCTTATCAAATCTTGATAACAATTCCTAGATCTAAATATAAAAATGGTGATAAAAATACTAAAATTATAAATAAACACCAAGATTTTTACGTGGTTCGATCAACGTGATCTACATCCACGGATCTTCACTATAATAATTTGTAACTACATTAATTTACATTTACAATCTCCATTAATGGAGTTCTTAGAAGAATTCTAGATCTAGTTTTGGGGAAGAAAATGATAAAGAAATTACATTTTCTCTCTCTAAAAATCTCTCTCTTCCTAAAATTATCCCCTCTCTTCTCTCTCCTGTTCTCTTCTTTATATAGGTATTTACATTGTGGATGACAGCTCACATTTCCCCTAATTTCGGATATGAACTCTTGCGGTAATATCGCAGCAACATCATTGTCATTTCTCTCAGGTTTCTATAATATCTTGCAGGATTTATCTTGCTATATTTCTTGCGAGCTTTCTCTATAAAATCTTCACGTCTTTCTTCATGTTTTGTCTACCGTCCTTTGTTGCGTTGTTTTGGTAATCAATCTGCGACACTTTCCATGTGTGGTAGAAGTTTTCGCAAGAGCGTTGTTGTTGCGAGATTCTTCTCCTACAATTACATTCACATTTCAATTCATCACATTGTGGGAGCTTATTATGCCTTAAGTGGATTTGTGTACTCTAGCTAATCGATCGTCGCATATTACAAATCATGTAAAGCACGCAAATATTTCAAAGTTGCACTATAGCTTAATCGTATTTTTGCTGAAGTTGCATGGCAATTTCAGTACTAGGATGACAAGAAATATTAGATAACCAAAGTGATTTTGGTTGTAGAGTTTGTAAATCACTAATTTTCTTCGAACAATATTGAATGTGGTAGTTTTTGAGAGTATAGGTAATGTTAATTTGATTCCATTTGTATCCATGAAAATTGCCACGCGTTTATATATGTTTATGTATAAATGGAATATATAACACGGGATGAGATACTGAATCTTGACAATTGCATTATAAAACTTGAATTCATGGTTGAGATAATATGTTTGGCTTCATGGAAATTTTTACTCACGGGTGTTTATTCTCATTTCTTTTGCAGTTTTTAGTTTCCATTAAAAGCGTTCACTCTCATCTTTGTGCAGTCTGATTCAAATTTATGGGTGTTCTTAATTATTAGAGAGAGGTGATGTAAATTAACATGGCCTTTCCGTTATTTGTATTGTATTGTATTGTATTGTGCAGGCACGAATTGCGGTGTCGTATTGTGCAGGCACGAGTTGCGGGCATCTTTGCTCCTGTCGGTCCTCCCATTCGATCAACAAGGATTAAAGGAACCAAAAGGAACTACCGTTCAAAGAACTTCTACAGTGGGAAATACATATGACGTTCTTACTAATGAGATGGTATTTGATGTTAAAAAATAAATGGATGCATTGTATCCAACTATGGTAAAAAACAATGGGTTAGGTACTACGGGCAGTGAATCTTCCCACTCCTGTGAGTGCCTATCCTAGGAAACTGCATACATCGAAAAGCTGAATACTTAAGAGGTTTGGTTATAAGCTTACAGTCCTTCGCATTTCTATATTTTTATAGGTAACACTAAGAACGAGTCTATACTTTTGTAGTAGTACTGCTCAGGAAATAGTGAGATGATCATATTGCACCCGGTTGCATAAAAAATATATGACCTCCTTTAAAAATATTGTATAATTTTGATTTTTATGCTAATTTCATTTATGCAAGTATAAAATTGGTGAAACTGCAAAGTCAATGAACTACACGATGCATTTTGAGGCACAAAAGTTTGTACCTCTAGATAAATTTCTTCTCTTATTATTGATGAAATGGGTGTACCTTTTCTTCCTTGAACTCAGAGTTAGATCCAGAAAAGTTTGTCAAAGTAGAGTTCAACGACAATGCTTTGCGTAAATGTTAGTTGGAATTATACTTCTTTCAATACACGCGGTTTTCATATGATAAATTTTTTTTGTTACTTATTAGAAGTATAAATGCATGATTTGGACCTGGCATCTTCAGGTCCAAAAACTAAACTAGATTCCCAGGGAGACGCTGAATGCAGAAGTTCGTAATGTTAACCAATTTTAATTAATTTGTGATATATTCATATGAAATAACATTCCAAATCTGTTGATTTTATCTGCACTCTACTTTGTCAAAGGTGAAAGGATGGCTGGATGCTCATCGTGACCTTAGATTTTATGGTTGGATGCTTAAGTGTTTTAAGGAAGGTGAAGGTAAACTCTCTTCTTGCTAACCGTATTTACCTACAAATCATTTGAGCTTAAGTGTCAGTATATTAAATCCCACTTATGCTAGGGAATCTTGCTGTCTTAGCTTAAATGGTAGAGCACGTGGTTCTCAACCATATAATTGTGGGTTCGACTCACACAGATGGAATATATGTTTTAGTAAGTAAAGACCTTATATGCTTTCGACGGCAATAATACACAGCCGTACATTTAAAAAAATGTCATATATCATCCTGGTCATGATTGATGGCTCTAATTAGAGAATGGAAAACCAATAAACCTAGCAGCAAAGATGGAAACATTGCTTTTCTCTTTTGATAATGAAATGCAAAGGGGATAAATGGAGCCCAGCCTTGCTATATTTTAAATAATTCTATTAGACAAGAAGCATAGGCATTAATGATGGGAAGAAAAAGTATTGCAGATTAATTTTTTTTAGAAATTATGTATCCAACCATGTGTTCAAAGTAAAAGTATTTAAAGTTTGTTTTTATTTCACATGTTAATTCGTTGATTAGGCCTGTATGATTTTTATGGTAACTTGGCGTTATATGAAGTAGCGCAAGGCCCCTAGATAATGTCTATCTTTTCGCATTACTTTTGCCACTTGATAGAACAAGGGATGGAATTAGTGTAATATCATCTCAACTTTCAACTTGGTAGTGTTCAATTATTTTTGGTTAAACGGGTATTTGATTCCCCATTCATATCTTTGAGGTTGATTATGATTCTTGCTCTCTACCTTTACCATCCTATTCTCCTGAGCAAACCCTACACTAGACCTGTGGTCTTTGTGGTAAGTTGAGATGACAAAAGCACCAATAAAAACTATAAGCTGCATCAGATTGAGAGCAACAGATTGACAGTAATAAGTGACATTAATAAAAAGCCAAGCCCAAAAATTTAAGTCCAAGAAAAAAATGAGAAATATAAACTTAAGCCCGTGCAGCGCACGGGCGAGATACTAGTAGTACTGTAAGTTTGCTGTCTCAATCCATACGTCTGTATAAAAACATGGTACCCCAACATTATGACTGACAATCAACCTCTCCTTCAATGGCTTCAAGCACTGAGCAAGAAGTAGATCATGAGTTTCAACCCTTCCTAACAATATACAAAGATGGAAAAGTGAAAAGACATCTATTTAGAGATGAAGTTCCTGCATCAGTTGATACCCAAACGGGTGTCATATCAAAAGATGTTTTGATCAATCCTAGTCTATCAGCAAGTCTCTATCTTCCAATAGTCTTAAATCATCAAAACAAACTACCCCTTCTCATTTACTTTCACGGTGGATGTTTTGTTTCTGGATCTGCCTTTTCTGCCTCTTACCATCAATTTGTCAACTCCTTAGTTGCAGAATCTAATGTCGTCGCAGTATCCGTTGACAACAGATTAGCTCCTGAACACCCTGTTCCAATAGCTTTTGATGATTCATGGGAAGCAATTTAGTGGGTGATTTCTCATTCCAAGGGAGAAGGTACTGAATCGTGGTTGAATGATCATGTAGATTTCAATAGGGTTTTCTTATCTGGTGACAGTGCAGGCTCCACTATTGCACACAACATGGCCATTAAAACTGGACAACTATGTGATGATTTTAAGCTTCTTGGTATAGCTCTGATTCACCCTTTCTTTTGGGGTAAAGAAAGGATTGGGGTGGAAAAACTTGATCCAGAGAAGAACATAATTTCTGAAAGGACTTGGTTATACACGTGCCCGTCGTCAACATTGGGGAACGATGATCCAAGGATCAATCCGTTTTCATTCGGAGCGCCAAGCTTGTCAGTTCTGGGTTGCGACAGGGTTCTGGTTTGTATTACAGAGGATGATGTGTTGAAGGATAGGGGTTTGCTTTACTACGAAACACTTGGGAAGAGCGGATGGGATGGGAGAAGGGAGATTAAGGAGACAAAGGGGAAAGATCATGTTTTCCATCTATTTGATCCATGCGAGGAATCTCTGGAATTGACAAAACGGCTAACTTCGCTTCTGAATCAGTGAATAAGGTGAGCAAGGTGGTTTATGATTTTAATTGTATGTGTGCTTTCTGTGGTGTTGAGTGATAAGAAATACCACTGGAATAAAGTGTTTGTTTGTTTTCTTTCATCTTTAAATAATTGCATGATTGATAAGAGTAACTTCTTTGTACATTGCTCTCTTGAGTCTCTTCTACGCTTTTTGCTGTATCGTTCTCGTACATCGAATTTTTTTATGTATTTCGTGTTCTTCTTTTACTGGTTTCCTCCAGAGTAAGTGCCTGATTTAAGAGAAACTAAGATGCTAATGTGATTTGAGCAAAACCTCACTGGCCACAAGCAAAAGGAACTTGGAATGACTTTTTGTGGGATAGTGAACGACTCTCATCCGTCAGCAAAATTACTCCTTATATAGCATTGTTATTAGGAAAACTAACAAAAATCAGGCAAAGTAAACCTTATTAGGAGATATGTATTTATTGTATATTTTATATATATGGTTATATATTTTTTTAGTTAGGAAATACATTTATTAGGTGTAGATTTGTTTGATCTCTATCTATTTAGTCATGGGAAAAACCTCTTTGTAAATCAAGCTTTTCAATTAGAAAACTTCGATTAATATTCTCAACTTTGTCGTTTCATGGCATCTGAGCCAGAATCGAAATAAACTTCAATTACTTACATTCTTCGGATTATACGGGTATGATGATTTCCTTGGTGAAATTGAATGGCGATAATTATGAACAAGTTGTTGTTAATACTACGCTTATGAATATTGATGCAAATTCAACTGGAAGATATCTTTCAGCACAAGATCGAGTACCACTTTCTAATACTCTCAATGATGCACAGTGGGAAGCTATTGTCAATATGCTTAATTCTTCTAATAAGGAGGGTTCGAAGGAAAACCTTTCTAGTAAATGGATACTTGATACAAGGGCTTCAAGGCATATGACAGGACGTAAAGAGTTTTTGTGTAAAATGTATCAAAAAGGTTTTTCTTCCGTAAAATTTCCGAACGACACATATACAATTGCTTCATGTGAAGGAACTGTGGTGTTCGGAGATAATATGAGATTGTATCGTGTTTTATACATTCCTGATCTTCAATGCAATTTGATTTCCTTAGCATGCTTAATCAAAGATCTTAAATGTATAGTCACTTTGACTGATAAGTTGTGTGTGATACAGGACCGCACTGCGAGGACTGTGATTGGTGTGGGTGAGGAACGAGACGGGGTCTATATCTTCCATAGTGGAATGCTCATTACTGCAAATCGAGTATCAACTGGAGATGATTATTGTTCATGGCATAGACGTTTGGCTCATGCGTATAATAAGGTTGTTTCTTTACTTCCGGGTATGAATAAAGTTGATTGTCATAAATTTCTTAAGGAACCATGTGATATTTGTTTTAAAGCTAAACAAACTCGGACTACTTTTCCGGTTAGTGAGAATAAAGCTGATGACCTCTTCAATTTAGTACATTGTGATGTTTGGGGTCCTTATCGTATTCCATCTTCTTGTGGTGCACATTACTTTCTTACCATTGTCGATGATTATTCTCGTTGTGTTTGGGTTTATTTGATGGCATATAAAACTGAGGTGGTACAAAATTTTCAGAATTTCTGCACAATGGCTAAGACACAATTTGATAGACAAGTTAAGCAAGTTCGCAGCGATAATGGTACGAAATTTCGTCATTTGATTCCATTTTTTACTAAACAAGGAATTGAATTTCAAACCTCATGTGTGGATACACCACAGAAAAATGGGCGAATTGAACGCAAACATCGTCATATATTGAATGTGGGGCGTGCTTTACGATTCCAAGACAATTTACCTATTCGTTTTTGGGGTGAATGTATCTTAAGTGCTGCTTATATTATTAATCGTACGCCTACTCCCTTGCTTAATGGTAAAACTCCGTATGAATTGTTACATGGAAAGTGTCCTATTTATACTCATATTCGAGTATTTGGATGTTTGTGTTATGCAAGTATTATCCCTCGTGATCGAAATAAGTTTAATCCACGAAGTCGTCGTTGTATTTTTGTTGGTTATCCTTATGGAAAAAAAGGTTGGAGATTATTTGATTTGGAAACGAAACAATCTTTTGTGTCTCGTGATGTTGTTTTCTTTGAGAACAAATTTCCTTACATTAATGCTTCGTTAGATAACAATAACGAAGGATATGAAGAATGCCAAATTAGGTTGAATGAAGAGATGACGACCCCTACAGTACAATTAGAATCTCCGTCTGATACTGACAGGGTTACTATGAATCTAGCCGGAAGGTGGAGTACAGAACTAGCGGTTAGTGACAGAACTGTCACAGGCGCAGGCGTATCTAATTGTGTTGATAGAACTGTCACAGGCGTACATAACTCATCAGGAAGGGATAGAACTGTGATGTGCTTACAAAAAGTGGCCAGCGAAGATAGAACGGGCGAAGATAGAAAGTGTACTGAACAAAGAGTGTTCAGTGGTGATAGACTTGATGACCGTATTTCAACAGTCACAAGTTTTCGGAATTGTGAATTAGAGGAAGTGGTCAGTGGAGACATACCTGGGATCCGTACGGGTATATCAACAGCTTTAGAAGACAATTCTGCTCCTTCATATTCACGTGAATTAAAGGAAGTGGTCAGTGGAGACAGACCTCGGATTGTGGAAGATGACGTCTTTGTCTCATCTGACGCTGTGCTTCCTTCATCTCATGATAATACTTGAATTCTTGATAATGAGTTGTCAGATTCTATTAATGAAATTTCAGATACGGGTGTTCGACGAAGTGTTAGGTCTCGGGTTCCTAATACTAGGTTAAAGGATTATGTATGTAATACTGTCAAAATAATAGATCCCGGATCCTCCACTCCTCACTCTTCTACCTCCTCAGGTACGCCTTATCCCATAACTAATTATGTGTCTTGTGCAAATTTTTCTGCTAATCATACTCGGTTTTTGGCGGCGATCACTACTCTTAAAGAACCGACTAGTTATGCTGAAGCTGTTCGTCTTCCTGTTTGGCATGTAGCTATGTTTAAGGAAATTAATGCTCTTGATAAGAATGGCACGTTATCTGTTATGGATCTTCCCCCAGGAAAGAAGGCTATTGGTTGTAAATGGGTTTACAAAATTAAATATAATTCTGATGGTACTGTCGAGCGATATAAAGCTCGCTTGGTTGTCCTTGGTAATAGACAAGTGGAAGGCATGGATTATCATGAAATATTTGCTCCCGTAGCTAAAATAGTTTCAGTTAGAACATTTTTAGCAGTCGCAGTTGCCCGTGATTGGGAGTTACATCAAATGGATGTTCACAATGCTTTTCTACATGGATCTTGATGAGGAAGTATATATGCAACTTCCTCCAGGATATTCGACTAGTTCTCCTGGTAAAGTGTGTCGCCTCCATAAATCTCTTTATGGTCTTCGTCAAGCTCCTCATAATTGGTTTGCTAAGCTTGCAGGTGCTCTTAAGGCTTTTGGATTTGTATAGTCTTATGCTGATTATTCTTTATTTACCCTGTGATGAGGTGAGAATTCAATTAACGTACTTGTCTATGTGGATGATTTAATTATTGCTGGGAACAATTCCGCTGCTATTACTGCTTTTAAAGCATATTTAAGCCGTTGCTTTCATATGAAAGATCTGGGGAATCTCAAGTATTTCCTTGGTATTGAAATGTCTCGAGGAACCGATGGTTTGTTTTTATCTCAACGGAAATACACCTTGGATATTCTATCTGAGACTGGGCTTCTTGGAGCCAAACCAACTTCTTCACCCATTGATCAACATCATCGTTTAGCTCTTGATGACGGACCCATGTATTCTGATCCATCTCAGTATCGTCGACTTATTGGACGCTTGATTTATTTGACTATTACGCGTCCTGAGTTGTGTTACTCGGTGCATGTATTGGCTCAATTTATGCAGTCTCCTCGGGTGTCTCATTGGGAAGATGCTCTTCGAGTTCTTCGTTATTTAAAGGGCCATCCTGGTCAAGGGATTGTTTTATGCAAGGATAGTGCTCTTCAACTTAATGCTTATTGTGACTCTGATTGGGCTTCTTTCCCTCTTAGTCGTCGTTCGCTTGCTGGTTACTTTATTTTTTTGGGAGGATCACCTATATCTTGGAAGACAAAGAAGCAACACACGGTATCTCGTTCCTCTGCTGAAGCCGAGTATCATTCCATGGGTCATACTTGTAGTGAGATCACATGGCTAAAGGAATTATTGAAATCTCTAGGTGTGTCTCACTCTCATCCTATGCGCCTTTACTGTGATAGTCAATCCGCTCTTCATATTGCTGCTAATCCTGTTTTTCATGAACGCACCAAACATATTGAGATTGATTGTCATTATGTGTGCGATAAAATTCAGTCCGGTGCTATTGTTACTTCACATGTTCGGACAACTGCTCAGCTTGCAGATATCTTCACCAAAGCTCTTGGACGTCCTCAGTTTGAGCTGCTTCTTCGCAAGTTGGGAATTCGTGAACTCCATGCTCCAACTTTAGGGGGAGTATTAGGATATATGTATTTATTGTATATTATATATATATGGTTATATATTTTCTTAGTTAGGAAATACATTTATTAGGAGTAGATTTGTTTGATCTCTATCTATTTAGTCACGGGAAAAACCTCTTTGTAAATCAAGCTTTTCAATTAGAAAACTTCGATTAATATTCTCAACTTTGTCGTTTCAAACCTCCATACAAACTCACATACTTATATCAAACATACGAATGCCATTACCATTATCCTGAAATAAATCTTTTGCTTGGGTGGCACTTGATGGAGCCTCTCCTCCTTGAAATCAAAAGAAATCAAGTTTTGCATGTGGTATACTGAATTTATAACACAACGAAGAACTATGTTAATAAAACCCCTAGCAGCTCCTCCTCTCACAGTAAGTATACAAGGCATTGTGTCTGAAATGTTTTTCCATGAATTTGATCTTTAGGAATATCCCTTGCCTTGGCTTCATAAAAAATATTCACTTAAATAGCTATGTGTACCAACCTGTAAGGCTATTTTACTTTTACCAATTAACAGAATATATATTGTTTAGCTTGGAGGCTGCAAATTTTTAATACCATATGTATGTATAAAACATGGTACCCGTACCCAACATTATGAATGACAACCAACCTCTCTCTCTATCTCTTCAATGGCTTCAAACATTGAGCCAGAAGTGGATCATGAGTTTCTACCCTTCCTAACCGTATACAATGTTGGGCCTATCCCTCCTTATGGGTCCAACAAGGTGTAGCCCCTTAACCATTTAAGGGAGCTAAGTAATACCTGCCTATGTTAGTATACCAAAGGCATCGGGAGAATGTTTTTATCATTCTTACGGGTTTCTTCTTCATTTTGTGAAGAAAGAGAATGAGAGGAAGAAGAGAAAGAGAGTGAGTGAGGTAGAGAGATTAAACCACCAATTTTTGGTGAGATTGAAGTATCTTGGAGAGAAGAAGAAAGGGTTCTTAGCAAATGATCTTTGGCTTGTTGTGGTGAAGATTGATTCATCAATTTCCACATCTCTTCAAAGGGGGAAAAATCTAGTGTTTGTTCAAACCCTAGTAGTAAGTATCTCAAATCACTAGCTATTCTCAAATTGATAGTGAATCTCATATTATATGTGAATGAATTTTTGATCCATCCTTAGGGGTGAGTGTAATTAGGCAAATTGGTATCCAAGTGATATATGCACCTTGAAGTAGAGTGTATCCCCAAATTGGGAGAATTGTGTGTAACCCATTATTGTTATAGTGGAAGATTTGCCCATGGTTTTTTACCCTTCACCTTGGAGGGGTTTTTCCATGTAATTTCCGGTGTTGTGTGATTGCTTCTATATTGCGTAGTTGTGTTATTTCCGCATTGGTATGTCATTGCTTGTGTAGGTTTCGTATTGTGCATAGCGGCTCGAATTTCGTAAGCCTCCCCCAACAAGTGGTATCAGAACTTTTGGGTTGAGCTAATCATGTGCAATGGCGGAAGCTAGCATTAGTAATAGAATGGTCAATTTGACCGGTGAGAACTTTGTGATATGGAAGACTGGTTATATTGTAAAGATCTCTATGGTCCAATAGAGTGTAAGGGAGTAAATCCTGAGACGACAAGTGAAGGCGATTGGAAGGTTACTAATCGAAAAGCAGTTGGTTTTATTCGTCAGTGGATTGATGATAGCATTTTTAATCATGTGGCTAGTGAGACACTAGCATATTCTTTGTGGACCAAGTTAGAGGAGATATATGATCAGCAGTCTCCTTGTGCAAAAGCTCTTCTATTCAAAAAGCTTGGAAAGCTGTGTTACAAGGAAGGGAGTTCAATGGCGGAATATTTAAATGAAATGAAGGGTATTATGAATCAGCTTACATCTATGGATCTGAAAATTCCTGAAGAGGTTCAAGCTTATTTGTTGCTGAATACTTTACCAGACAGTTGGGAGCCATTGAGGAATTGTCTCAGTTATTCTGCTCCAGACAAGAAGTTGAACATGACTGTTGCAACTAGTAGTTTGCTGAATGAAGAAGTTAGAAGAAGGTCATCAGACTCATCTCATTCAGAAGCTCTTGTGACAGAAAATTGGGGTATAAGAAAAGACAGAAGACAAGTTGGACGTAGCAAGTCAAGGGTTAAATCAAAGTCCATAAAGGAAGTTGAATGTTGGAACTATCATACGAGAGGTCATTATTCAAATGAATGCAGAAATCCGAAGCAAGAACACAAGAATGGAAAAGGAAATGATAACCAAGACAATGGTGTTGCAGCTACTATGACAAATGATGATATCATTGTATTCTCAGATTGTAATGATGTTTGTGTGAGTTTTGCAGGTTCTGATTCAGAATGGATAGTTGATTCAGGTGCATCTTATCATACTACTCCTCATGAAGATGTATTTACCTCCTACAAGGCTGGTGACTTTGGGTCAGTCATAATGGGCAACAGTGGTGTTGCGAAAATTGTAGGAATGGGTGATGTGAAGGTTGAGACCAGTGTTGGTTGTACACTGGTTCTCAGAAATGTGCGACATGTACCGGATCTTCGTTTGAATCTAATGTCACCTAGAGTGTTAGATGATGAAGGGTATAACAATCACTTGGGTGATGAAAAATGGAAGATAAGAAAGGGCTCCATGGTTATTGCAAGGGGTAAGAAGTGTGGCACATTGTACAAGACACAATTGAAGGTGTTGAAAGGTGAGTTGAATGTTGTTGACAAAGATTCAATCTCCGAGTTGTGGAATTGAAGACTTGGTCATCTTAGTGAGAAGGGAATTCAAATTCTCACCAAACGAAAAGTTTTTCCAAATGCCAAAGGTATGCAATTCGGTAAGTGTACTCATTGTTTAGTTGGTAAACAAACTAGAGTCTCCTTTTATAAAGCTTTACCCAAGCGCAATTCTGGTATTATTGATCTTGTTCATTCTGATGTATGTGGACCTTTAAGGGTCAAAACACTTGGTGGTGCTGTTTATTTTGTTACTTTCATAGATGATGCTTCAAGGAAGGTTTGGTCATATGCAATCAAGACCAAAGATGATGTTGTTCCTGTGTTCAAGATGTTTCACATCATGGTGGAAAGAGAAACAGGTATAACCTTGAAGTGCCTTAGTTCTGACAATGGGGGAGAGTACATTGGGCCACTTGAAGTGTATTGCAAGAGCATTGGTATACGTCATGAACAATCAGTACCGAAGACTCCATAACATAATGGTGTTGCAGAGAGGATAAACCGCACTATTCTTGAGAGAATCAGGTACATGTTATCTCATTCCAAGTTGCAGAAGCATTTTTAGGGTGAAGCAATGAATACTGCTGTGTATTTGATCAATCGATCTCCTTCAAGACCGCTAGATGAAGAAGTAGCAGAAAAGGTATGGAGAGACAAAAAGCCTACTTATGATCACTTGAAAGTGTTTGGTTGTAGGTCATTTGTTCATATCCCAAAAGATCAGAGATCAAAGCTTGATGACAAATCAAAGCAATGTGTGTTCCTAGGCTATGGAACAGAGAAGTTTGGTTACAGATTTTGGGATCCAGTTGAGAAGAAGGTTATCAGAAGTAGGGATGAAGTATTCCTTGAAGACCAGACTATTGAAGACTTTGAGAAGATTGAGATGCCAAAGCTTCAAGATGATATGACCTTGGATCCAAATCCAGTTGTTCCTTCTCTTGAACAACATGATGATGATGTTGATGGTAATGGAAATGAAGATGAAGCTCATGAAGATGTTCCAGTGGGTGATGTTGAGCAAGAAGTGCAACAACAATAACAACCAGAAGCTGAGTTGAGAATATCCAAAAGGACCAGATTACCTTCAACAAAGTATACACCACATGAGTATGTGATGCTCACAGATGCAGGTGAACCAGAGTCTTATGAAGAAGCTCTTAGTGTTCCTGAAAGTCAGAAGTGGTTGAAATCCATGAAAGAAGAGGTTGGATCTTTAGATGAGAATGACACTTTTGATTTGGTTGACAAGCCTGAGAACCAGAAAATTCTGAAGAACAAGTGGGTGTACAGAATCAAGACTGGATATAGTAACTTACAATCAAGGTACAAAGCACGCTTAGTTGTGAAGGGTTATGAGAAGAGAAAGGGTGTTGACTTTGACGAGATTTTCTCACCGGTGGTGAGATTTCCTTCTATTCGGGTTGTCTTGGAAATAGCCGCTAGTTTGGATCTTGAGATAGAATAACTAATGTCAAGACATCATTTCTTCACGGTGAGTTGGAGGAAGATGTGTATATGGCACAACCCGAGGGTTTTGAAGTCAAAGGCAAAGAACACATGGTGTGCAAGCTAAATAAGAGTCTATATGGTTTGAAGCAAGCTCCAAGAAGATGGTACAAGAAGTTTGAATCATTCATGAAGGAACATAGGTACAAGAGGACAACTTCAGATCATTGTGTATTCATTCAAAAATTTGCTGATGGTGATTTTCTTACTCTTTTGCTATATGTTGATGACATGCTTATTGTTTGCAAAGATAAGAAAAAGATTGACAGGTTGAAGTCAGATCTGAGCAAGTCTTTTGCTATGAAAGACTTGGGTGCAACAAAGCGTATTCTTGGCATGGAAATCACTAGTGATAGGAAATCAAGGAAGCTGTGGTTATCACAAGAAAGCTACATTGAGAAGGTGTTGCAAAGATTCAACATGGACAAGGCTGAGCCGATAAGTTTTCCACTTGAAAACCATTTTAAGTTAACTCGTGATCAATGTCCTGTGAATGATGTTGAGAAACGGAAGATGGAGAAAATTCCTTATGCGTCCGCAGTTGGTAGCTTGATGTATGCAATGGTGTGTACAAGGCCGGATATAGCTCATGCAGTTGGAGTGGTAAGCAGATTTCTATCAAATCCTGCTATGGAGCATTGGGAAGCAGTGAAATGGATACTACGGTATTTAAGGGGTACTTCTAATATGTGTTTGTGCTATGGAGGTGACAATCCAGAGTTAGTTGGTTACACAAATTCAGATTTGGCAGGTGCTCAAGACAGTCTCAAGTCGACATTAGGTTACTTATTTACCTATGCAGGGGGAGCTGTGTCTTGGAAATACAAGTTACAAAAATGTGTGGCATTGTCTACTACAGAGGCAGAGTACATTGCAGCTACAGAGAGTTGCAAGGAGATGATATGGATGAATAGGTTTGTTAGAGAACTCGGTGTGAAGCAACAAAGGTTCATCGTTTACTGTGACATCCAGAGTGCCATCCATCTCACCAAGAATTCGAGTTTTCACTCGAGGTCCAAGCACATCAATATTAGGTATCAGTGGATACAAGAAGTTCTCGACGAGAAGGTCTTGTATATTGGGAAGATCCATACAGATGACAACGGTTCTGATATGATGACAAAGTCTCTACCAAAATACAAGCATGTGTATATCTGCAGTAGGGAAGGTTTGGTGGTGACGGGTACCTTGCCATAAGTCGTGAGGGGGAGATTGTTGGGCATATCCCTCCTTATGGGTCCAACAAGGTGTAGCCCCTTAACCATTTAAGGGATCTAAGTAACACCTGCCTATGTTAGTATAGCAAAGGCATCAGGAGAATGTTTTTTTCATTCTTACGTGTTTCTTCTTAATTTTGTGAAGAAAAATAATGAGAGGAAGAAGAGAAAGAGAGTGAGTGAGGTGGAGAGATTAAACCACCAATTTTTGGTGAGATTGAAGTATCTTGGAGAGAAGAAGAAAGGGTTCTTAGCAAAGGATCTTTGGCTTGTTGTGGTGAAGATTGATTCATCAATTTCCACATCTCTTCAAAGGGGGAAAAATCTAGGGTTTGTTCAAACCCTAGTAGTAAGTATCTCAAATAACTAGCTATTCTCAAATTGATAGTGAATCTCATATTATATGTGAATGAATTGTTGATCCATCTTTAGGGGTGAGTGTAATTAGGAAAATTGGTATCCAAGTGCTATATGCACCTTGAAGTAGAGTGTATCCCCAAATTGGGAAAATTGTGTGTAACCCATTATTGTTATAGTGGAAGATTTGCCCGTGGTTTTTTACCCTTCACCTTGGAGGGTTTTTTCCATGTAATTTCCGGTGTTGTGTGATTGCTTCTATATTGCGTAGTTGTGTTATTTCCGCATTGGTATGTCATTGCTTGTGTAGGTTTCGTATTGCGCATAGCGGCTCGGATTTCGTAAGCCTCCCCCAACATACAAAACCGGAAAAGTAGTTAGACATCTATTTACAGATGAAGTTCCTGCATCAGTTGATACCCAAACGGGTGTTGCATCACAAGATGTTTTGATTAATCCGAGTCTATCAGCAAGACTCTATCTTCCCAAAGTCTTGAATGAACAAAAGAAACTACCCCTTGTCATTTATTTTCATGGCGGATGTTTTTGTGCTGGATCAGCCTTTTTGGTCTCTCACCATCAATTTATCAACTCATTAGTTGCAGAAGCTAATGTCGTTGCAGTATCCGTTGACTACAGATTAGCTCCTGAACATCCTGTTCCAATAGCATTTGATGATTCATGGGATGCAATTCAGTGGGTGATTTCAAATTTCAAGGGAGAAGGAACTGAACCGTGGTTGAAGGACCATGTCGATTTCAATAGGGTGTTCTTATCTGGTGACAGTGCAGGCTCCACCATTGCACACAACATGGCCACGCAAACTGGACAACTATCTAACGGTTCTTTGTAGTAGTGACCATTTCAAGCTTCTTGGTGTAGTTTTGATTCAACCTTTCTTTTGGGGTAAAGAAAGGATTGGGGTGGAAAAACCTGACTCAGAGAAGAACGTAATTTGCGAAAGGACTTGGTTATACGTTGTCAACACTGGGTAACGACGATCCAAGGATCAATCCATTTGCAATCGGAGCGCCAAGCTTGTCATATCTGGGTTGTGACAGGGTTCTGGCTTGTATTACAGAGGATGATGTGTTGAAGGACAGGGGTTTGCTTTACTACGAAACACTTGGGTAGAGCAGATGGGATGGGAGAAGGGAGATTAAGGAGACAAAGGGGAAAGATCATGTTTTCCATCTATTTGATCCATATTGCAAGGAATCTGTAGAATTGACAAAATGGGCAGCTTCACTTCTGAATCATTGAATCAGGATGGTTTAACTGTGTGCCAATTTTAGTCTTGCATGGCATGATGAATTCTGTATGCACTACATCAAAGTAACTGGTGTATACCAGGGGCGGAGCCAGAAATCTAACTAAGGGGGAGCAAAAACCCCAAAAAATTTTAGGGGGTGCAACTATGATAAAATAGGGGGTGCAACTATGATAAAATAGGCTTAAAACCCCAAAAAATTGAAAAAATTGGGCTAAATTAGGCTTTGGAGCTAGTTTGGAAGGGTGTGCAATTGCACACCCTTGCTATACACTAGCTCCGCCCCTGCTGTATACATTGCTCTCTTGAGTCTCGTTTACGCTTATTGCTGTATCGTTCTTGTAGATGTTGTTCATCAAATTTTTGTATGCGTTTCGTCTTCTTTTACCGGTGGTCTCCAGGATAAGTACCCGAACTAAGAGAAACTAAGACCCTGATGTATGCAGTCACTTGAAACGATTCTTCGTCCGTATGGATACTTAGGATTTAGCTATATGTGCTTTGGGTCGTACCAACTATGACGCTATCTTCCTTCCCGTTAAACTGAACATTGAGCAGAACTTCACTGGCAACAAGCAAAAGGAACTTGGAATGACTTCCTGTGGGATAGTGAACAATTTAGTCCGACACTCGGTCATCCTATAATTCTTCAGCAAAATTACTCCTTATATCAGCATAGTGATTAGCAAAACTAGGAAAAATCAGGCAAAGTAAACCTCTAGACGAACTCACATACGGATGTCATTACCATTATCCTGAAGTAAGTCTCTTGGTTGCGGCACTTATGGAGCCTCTCCTCCTTGAAATCAAAAGAAACCAAGTTTTGCCCTTGGTATACTGAATTTTAAGCCAACCAAGAATTCCGTCAAGGAAACCCTCCAGCAGCTCCTCCTCTCATTTTGTCTGGAATGCTTTTCCTTCGGTCTTAGAATCATTCCCAACCCCTTCATAGCACCGGGTTTCAGCATTCTTTGTTTGTGGTTTCAATTTCTAGTGCTCTTAAATGATGTGGTATACACTTTGTACATGGGTTCAAAAAGCAAAGAAAGTACGAAAAAATGACATAACAAACGGTTGCAAGAAATCATCATAGTAATAATAGGTGATAATTCCGACTCTAATGGATGCTCACCCACCTCATATACGGCATGCTTTTGGTGCATACCAACAAAATTGAAGATTCAGTTCTCCTGAATTTAACTAACAAATATAGGATTGGTTTCATACTCGAATAAGGTTCTTATGACGAGAATGGGGATGGAAACTTCAGTTGGGTTCGCAGGCTCGCAACCACAATACAAGAAATTCTAGGCGCTTCTTTGCTCGTTCCAGTGGACATGTCTATTGCTAATAAAGAGATAATTGATTCTGAAAATGAAGATCATTGCGACGATATAGTCGATGCAACAGTTTACTCCGGCATCTCAATTTCAACTATTCTCTAATCAATTCTTCCCTGCTTTAACAGGATAACATTCTCTCACGCTCATCTTTTTGTTTTTTCGATTTTTTTTTTTTAATTTTAAAACTAAGCATAGTGTAGATACACTTATTTACCTCCCTCACCACGTGTACTAGCATCCCCACGTGGAAGCCACGTCACAAAGGTGGGTGACACACAGGATCATCCGTGGGTCTAGATAGTGCGCCATCTGTCAGGATAAGCGATCGAAGATGAAGGAGCATCAAAGGAAGGTATACCCGCATAGCACCAAAGAGCTTCCCTATTACACTTTACCCCCTCATGAGGAAAGATGTGATCAACGGCTAGGTGAAGCCCCACTGACAGACGCGACAGGGAAGGACTGACACCGCCTGGCGCGAAGGGCATGTGTCGGTTGGACTGACGACAAGAACAAAGGCAGGCCAGCGTGATGAGCGTAGGAATAATAGAAGCCGCGGGATGATAGAGAGGTCCGCGGACTACGCACAGAACACAAGAAGATAAGGATACAACAGCTCTTTCCCAGTCTTAGGAAGAGAGAGAGACAGAGATTGGTCAGCGTGATGATCTTAGGAAGCATAGAAGCCGCGGGATGACCAAGAGGTCCGCGAACTATGCACAAAGCACAAGAAGATAAAATTATAACATCTCCTTTCTAAGGGACCCACGTAGAAGAGCTATATATATGACCCTTCCTGTTACATGGAAGGAGGTCGAACAATTGGAGAGAGAGGGGGAACAATTAGAGAGAAAGAAGGGAAGAGTAAGTATGAGCGTTAACCTTTGGGTTCCATGATCACCCAAAGTCTTTCGACTAATCTTGTAATCTTTTACCATCATAGTGAATCACCCTCAGACCTGTGGATGTAGGCCTTAGAGCCGAACCACATAAATCTTTGTCCTATTTACATTTCGTATTGATCTACCCTAATATTTGTATGCATCTCTTAGATCTGTCGTTATGGATGTTGAGGAGATCATGAAAAACCCGTGGGGTTTAGAATCAATGAATCAACATCTATCCCAGCATCTCACAATATATTCGTACTTTAATGCATGCACTCTGTACATGCGAAGATTGGTTGTGGACACGTTGATGCCTACGTGATTTGCGTGTTCACAATTTGGCGCTAGAAACGGGGACTTTTGTCCCTATCAAAAGATTTATCTCTCTGTGATTTTTTTAGATAGATTTGCGCTTTAAACTCGTTTTTCGCATCATATCTATGTTCTTTGTATTTTCTACTCGCAAATCTGGGCCTCTTACGACTTTTAACCGGCAGATCTGTGTTTTGGGATACTTTTTGCATATATTTATGACCAATGTATTTTCTACTAACAAGTCTGGGCGTTTTATAACCTCTGGACCGACGGACTTATGTTTTAACTATTTTTTATACTTATTTTCTACCAGTAGCCTCATAACGACCCTAGGACCCCATTATTTCAATTGAGTCGGTACATCTACCCACGTTTTTTTATATTACCCGCATGATCAGTAGTTTGAATGCATTCTTTGCCGCTAGGAATCCAACTTGTGGGTACCGTGAACTAATAGCTAACCCGTGAATCTTGCCTCGTTTTATCTCCGTGCCATATCTGCAGAGTATTGCAATGGAAAAGAGCAAGGACGTAGGAAAATCGAAGGTACCATCAAAAGAGACGCCTAGGAATATGCCAATAATAACAAGGAGCAAACAGACAGGCGAAAGACTCATAGCCGGGGGCAAAACGCAGAACCTATCGGAAGAAGCATTACTCTCAGAAGCGGGCATCATTACAATGGAAGCACAGAAGGCTGCGGCGGCAAAGGCTACGTCATCTACAGTGGTAGCTTCTCCAGTGGCTGTCTCCAAAGAGATGGCTACGGCCAGACCTAATGAGCCCCAACATGCAGCAGTAGGCTCGGTGATCCAAGACCCTCCGTACGGGATGCCGCCGGTTAATGGACAAAATACACAACTACGAGCAGGATACCATGGGGTGGTAGAACCCATTGTGCAGCTTGTGGAAGAAGTTAATACCGCAGTCCCCGACGGACAAGCCCAACTTCAAGCAGGAACGCTAAGTCAAGAATCAAACCAGTCTGCGCATATATGGGCGGAGCTAGAAGAGCTGAAAAGGATTCAAAATACATACGCAGACGCGGTGACCTTGCTAGCCCAAGAAAATCAGCAATTGAGAGAAAAGATCCTCCAAAACGCGGATCTAGGGAATCAACAAGAAGAGGCTAACTCTGCGATGCAGAATGCAGACCGAAGAGCGATCCTCGAAAACACCCCTGCGGCAGGTATCCAAAGAAGAATACCCCGAAGAGGTGCGCGTAGCAACAGGAGGTCTGACCCAGACTATTACCCGGAGACTTCGGACTACTACGACGAAGATGAGGACACGTTGCTACAGCCTACGAAGAAGGCACAGTCATCCATGCAAGATGAGCACTATTTGGCGATGGAGAGTCTTCGTGCAGAAATGCTGGAAGAAATCAACCAAATCAAGACCAGGCAAGGAGGAGGAAGGCTAGAGAAGGTTATGAAAGAATCCAGTACTACACCCCTAGCGCACCAGTTAGCTACGGCTACTATTCCACAGAAATGTCCAGTCCCATCCTTCGAATATTACGACGGGTCCGCGGATCCATGCCCATCTACGATATTACAACAAGGTAATGGCCAGGTGGGACTATGATGAAGCTATACTATGCAGATATTTCCCTTCCATCCTGAAGGGATCCGCGCTATCCTGGTTCGATAACCTCAAGCCAGGATCCATCGATTCGTATGATCGGCTCACCGAAAAGTTCTTGGCCACCTACAAGTATAACAAGGTCGTCAATACAGGAATGGACAAACTCTTCTCGCTTGTAATCAAGTACAGGGAATCCATTCGGGAATACACGGATAGGTGGCACAAGATATGTCAAGCCATAGGACAGGTAGATCCCGTAGTAAGTATTAATTGCTACAAATGGGGACTGGACAGGATGAGCCCATTGTTTGTCGAAATCCACGGCATCATCCCCTCCACAGAGGGATATTTGAGGATAATCATCGAAAAACATGCAAGGTTGGAAGAAATTCAGCGGGAGAACCCAAGAGCGCAGGCTCAATGACCTCCACGGAACAATTCCACGGAACAAGCAAGCGGATCTAAAAGTTACCAAAGAGATTCGAAAGACGACTACAAGAGGTCTGGTAGAAGGTTCGAAGATCAAATCTACACGAAACTCAATACCAGCTACTCACGCGTCTTAAAGGAGATCAAGGATCGCGAAAATTTAGACTGGCCTTGGACTAAGGGGAAACAACCACCAGCCCTCGGAGAAGTCAAGAGAATACTTGTGATTTCCACTGCTTCAACGGGCACCCAACGAGAGAAGTGCAAAAACCTCAAGATAGTGATACAAAAGGCGATAGACGCGGGGATCTCAAGAAATACGTTGAAAAGACTGCACCGGAAGACGGGGCCAAACGCAGCAAACAAGTCCAATTACCGGAAGGCAACCCGCACGGTGAATACTATATCCTGCTCAGGGAATAAAGAACCAACCCTAACTGCACAGATAGGAAAAAGACTGAGGAAACAATTTGAGGACTATTGTGAGCTTTACAATTTGGAGGGGAAAGAGGTGGAAGATCATCAAGAATGGATGGACGCACCCCTAACCTTTGAAGCCGAGGACATTGAAGATGACATGGAAGACCACAACGATCCTCTGATCCTCACCTTGCCAATTGCAGGATGCAACATAAAGAAAATCCTCATCGATGGGGGGAGTTCCGTAAACGTCCTATTTTACGATACCTTTAAAAGTATGGAGCTCAATGACGAGCAACTCTCGGCCTCACACCACACCATCCACGGATTCAATGGTACGGCTACGAAGCCTATCGGAGATATTGTTCTTCAAGTGGATGCCGGCCCCATGAAAGTTGACGCTCGTTTCAGTGTGGTAGACACACCTTCACCTTACAATGCCATTATTGGGCGGAGGTGGATCCACAAGCTTAAGGGGGTCGCAGCTACCTACCATCAATACCTTAGGTTTCCTACCCCCTAGGAGTGATGGAGATTAAGGGTGATCAAGCTTCCGCAAAGGAATGCCAGGCAATGCAGATGCAATTCAACAATGAGGAAGACGAGAAAAGGAGAACTCGTAGGGCTCGAAACAAAGCAATATCAAAGGACAAATCCATCGATGAATACTTGAAAGAAATCTCAGGGAAAAGCTTATCCAAGGGGCACTCCGTAGGAAACACGGAAGTATCAACATCAATTGCTTGACCGGGACGCCCCTACGAACAAACAACCCGAGCACTGCAAATAGCAATTACAGAAAGTTCCTCACCTTGGGAACCAAAACCCACGTTCACATCCTTGGAAGCGGTGAAGGAAGTTAACATCGGGACAGAGGGAGCCCGAAGAAGATCAAAATAGGAACTACGATGGATGAAGAACGCGAAGCCTCTCTTGGTGAAACTGCTCAAGGAGTACACGGACGTCTTCGCGTGGAAACTATCTCGACATGCCGAGGAATAGATCCAAAGATCGTACAACATGAGCTGCGCATTAAACCTGGCACACCCCGGTAAGACAGAAGGTGCGAAAGGTATCCACGGAGTATCACAAAGCAGTGGAAACGGAATTGCGAAAGCTGTTGGAGGCTGGTTTCATAAGAGAAGTCAAATATCCCACCTGGATATCTAACATGGTGATTGTACCAAAGAAGAATGGTGGGGTCAGAATCTGCATCGACTTCACCAACTTGAACAAAGCATGCCCCAAGGACAGCTACCCACTACCCAGTATCGATCAACTGGTCAACGCGGTAGAAGGATACGAAGAGCTATCATTCATGGACGGGTACGCCGGGTACAATCAACTATTTTTAGCAGAAGAAGACCAGCAACATACATCATTATACACACCCATCTATTGCTACGTAAGAATGCCCTTCGGACTCCGGAACGCAGGAGCAACATACCAAAGGATGGTCGATGCTGTTTTCAAACCATGGATAGGTACTACCCTAGAAGTCTACGTTGATGATATGCTCGTATAAAGAAGATTCAAGAAGAACCATCACCAAGACTTGAGGGACATCTTCGAAGCTATGAGGGGGCACAACATGAAGGTAAACCCGGAGAAATGCACCTTCAGAGTAACATCTGGAAAATTCCTCGGATACTTGGTAACAAAAAGGGGCATTGAGGTAGATCCCGCAAGAATCCGAGCCATAGTAGGCATGCCATCCCCAAAGAACCTAAAATAAGTACAAAAGCTCAATGGATCCATAGCCGCTTTTGGAAGATTCATCTCCAGATCCTCGGATAAGTGAAAGTTCTTTTTCAACATATTGAAGAAGGGAACAAAATTTGAATGGACTACGGAATGCGAAGAAGCTTTCCTAGGCATCAAGCAATACCTAGAGGAGATCCCTATCCTTCAGAAACCAGATCCTGACGAAGTTTTGACGTTGTACATCGCAGCAACCGATGACTCAGTAAGCGCAGTACTTGTCAGGACCCATACAAAGGAAGAACATCCAATATACTATGTCAGCAAAACCATGAACTCCGCAGAAAGAAATTACACGAGGATCGAACAACTGATTTTAGCCATCGTATGGTCCACCGTAAAGCTGAGAATGTACTTCTTGACGCATGACATACGTATCCCGTGTCGAGCACCCTTAGAAGCCATCCTCAAAGGGGCAGGAAAGGTAGGATGCATAGCAAAATGGAGCACATACCTCGACCAATTCAGCATCCACTATGAGCTTCAACACTCTCAGAAATCCCAAGTACTTGCGGACTTCCTAGCAGACCTACCACTGGACAACGAAGAAGAAGTGCGCATACAAGGATGGAGAGCCGCGGGTGCCCCAGAAATTGAAAAGCAAAAGGAGCCAAACGATATCCTTGAACCAGTAAACCCACGGCAATGGGAGGTCTTCGTAGACGGCTCCAAAAATAGAGAAGGCGCTGGATTAGGCATCGTTATCACCACACCCACAGGGGATAGAGTCGTACACGCATTCATGTTGGAATTCTAAGGCCATACAAATAACATCGTAGAATACGAAGGAGTGGTCCACGCCCTCCGCTTGATAATCGAGATGGGGATACAAGAAGTACGGTTGACCAGCGACTCCCAGCTAATCATACGGCAGATAGGCTACGAATACAACGTGTATGACGAAACACTAATGGCATACATGGATTTGGTGCAAACGTTGGTTTCCCAAATACCAAAAATCAAGTTCCGACATCTGCGCAGGAAGGAACTCAGGCACGCAGATGCCTTGGCTTATGTTTCGGCCATGCTCAAGAACAAAGATGTCAAAGCAATCAAGGTGACAAGAGTGTACGAACCATCCATCAAGCTCCAGGAGATATGCGCAAGTAACCAACGCAAGTCTGCAATGGAGGATGTCCCTGATAATGATATCGGAGAGCTCATATTCGACGACTTCCAAGACGACGATATAATGCAACAAGCAGGTGAGGACGACGATTACAGTCAGGAAGAGGATTGGAGACTCGGAATCCACTCCTTCCTCCAAGAAGGGAAGCTACCCCAGGACACCAAACAAGCTAGGAAAATACAATCCAGAGCAGGGATGTATGAGCTAAGAGACGTAACCTTATACAGAAAATCATTCCTAGGGCCACTTCGTCGCTGTTTGTCCCGATCCGAAGGACACGGCATCTTGAAAGATATCCATAGAGGAGATGCAGGAAATCACAGCGGAATGAGATCGCTTGCAGATAAGGCAAAGACGCATGGTTACTATTGGCCAACAATGATCCAAGACGCGGCTAGAATGGCGAAAAGGTGTGAGGAATGTCAAAGATTTGGCAGGCGAATCCACGCCCCAGCCATAAAGTTGAATTCGGTGGACAGTCCGTGGCCCTTCGCAAGGTGGGGAATCGACATTGTGGGCCCGCTTGTATCAGGAACCGGGAAAAGAAGATTCCTAATAGTGGCTACGGATTACTTCAGCAAGTGGGTAGAAGCCAAGGCACTTGCGAGGATTCGTGATTCAGACGTCTTCACTTTCATATTTCAAAATATCATTTGCAGTTTCGGCATCCCGGCGGAGATAGTTTCCGACAATGGTCAACAACTACAAGGAAAGAATATCGACTTGCTGTTCGACACCTTCAAAATTCGGAAAAACAAGTCCACTCCTATATACCCGCAGAGCAACGGACAAGCGGAAGCCACAAACAAAACCCTAGCGCTCATCCTCAAAAAACAGTTAGACGAGTACAAAGGGCGATGGTGTGAATAGTTACATAACGTTCTGTGGGCATACAGGACAACTCGAAGATTAGCTACTGGGGAATCTCCATTTCTACTCACATACGGAGCGGAAGCAATAATTCCCACGGAAGTTCTACTACCCACAACAAAGACAGAAGCGTGGGAGAAGAACCTCACCACGGACATGATGTTAGAAAAGCTTGATGACCTCGAAGAAAGAAGAGAGACCGCACTACAGAAAATGGAAAACTACCAGCAGCAGTCTGGCCAGAGAGTATAACAAGAAAGTAAAACTTAGGAATTTTGTAGAGGGCCAGTATGTGTTAAGAACTATTCCCCAATACCAGCGAGAAAAGAAGTGGGGAAAATTAGCACCAACTTGGGGCGGACCCTACGTGATACACGACGTCGCCGGAAATGGCTCCTACTACCTACGTAATCTGAAAGGGGAAATACTCAGGCACCTGTGGAACGCCAAATACCTCAAACCATACTATCCATAATCTATCATCTTCGTATGCATTTCAGAAGAAGAAAGTTGACTTACAAGTCCGCATGTTTCTATCTCTGATGGAGGAATAGCACGCCTCAACTTTTCAATCAATACAAATTTTCATCTTCAATTGACACAACTCTACTCATTACCTATACGCATCTCGATGCTCTCAATACCCATAACCAACACCGTATGAGACACATGTATATACCCATAAGCATTTCAATTTACACATGTATATACCTATAAGCACTTCAATTTATTCAGACTACTCAATACCTATCCTTACACAAAGAGATCAACGAAACAACCGAATACGAATGTACATTGAAAATCATTCCATATATTAATAAAGTGTCAATGCTATTGTTACCCCGTGGACGTAGGCCCTAGGGCTGAACCACGTAAACTTGTGTGCAGTTACTATCATTGTACTTCAATAAGGTGAATGTTCCGCACAAAGCGCGGAACATACTCACTACGATACACCGGGAACAAACCGGACAACGCATACACATGCCATCTCTTGAACTCCCCCATAAGCGTCTATAAGTGTACGACCAGGGGGTGACTTCCTAAGGAACGAGATACCCAAGAAATAATTATAAGCCGCGTTACTCTTGAACGCCGGCTAAGACCCCCCCGCTCAGTAATCCTCTCGCCCAGGAATTAGGCGAGCGGGGTGACAGGTCGCAAGACGATTCCGAGGACACCAACCTACGGAATTGCATTAACACTAGAATTTATCAGATCTTACAAATCAAGATCCACGGATAGCAAAACCAATCCCGTGGACAACGCAACCATTCACGTGGATTTCGGAACTAATCCACGGCACTATTTAAATACAAAGTTTACGGAATTACTTACTATATTAACAGGGATCTATAAAAATAGACGCGATTGCAACAAAATACAAGTTCAGATTTACACATTGAAGTTTGATCTATTACAGGGCGGTTGATTACGAACCTAGCAATAAAAGTAGCAAAAACGCTAAGAAAATTAAGCAACTGAGATCAATCCCCAACATACTAGTTACGATCTATTGAGAAGGAGCACCATCCACTGGTTTTTCCTTTAACGACGAAGGAAAACTACCACCAGATGAGGGGCCGGAGGAATCTGAAGGGAGACTGGGAACGGGACGCCGAGTATAATTCTTGCTTATTCCATGGGTCCATGGGTCTTCTTGAGATCCAGCTCAATCTCACCAAGAGTCCTGTTAATCTCCTCCGCCAACTGCTTACGCGCCACGAAGCCTATAGCTACGCTCTTCATCTCAGCTTGAGTTAGGGAAATGGAAAGATGCTCCGCCTTCTCAGTAGCATGCTTCATCGCTTCCTCTCGAGACGAAGCCAGACCCCGATGATAGCTAACCTGCTCTTCCAATTGAACTATTTTAGCATGAGCTTCGGCAAATTTGTCATTTGCAGCTTGAAGCTTTCCTTGGAGCTCTGCAGATATTAGAAGAAAGTGAGTAATAACAAATACAACATGAAGCACACTCGATAACGAAGACATATACCTTCACAGTGGTTAACCGCGGAGTCTCGTGCTTCTGCGGCATAATCATATTCGTTCGAAAGCCTATCATAGTCTACCTGCAGGAGATTATGAGCATATTGACTCGCGCTAAGATCATCTCGAAGCATTGAGTTCGAGTGATGATATTGGTTAACCTCATCATTCTTCGATTCTAACCCCTTGTTAAGACGATACATAGTCACCTATAAGTTCCTCTCATACTCGGCCTGACGAGCCACATCAGTTCGAGACGCGGATAAGGCACTACTAAGAGCGCCAGATTCCGCCCTAGCATCATCTCGTTCCTTGGCAAGACATCGCATATAAACCCGCACATCAGAGGGATGAGAAGAACGTGCTCGCCGCAATTCTTCTTCCATATCATTAAGCCTAACATCTAGGGAGGAAATCTGGCCACGGGCTTCCTCGAGCCTATCCCGCGTCCATAACAGAGTCCCGTTGAGCAACTCACGATCGTGATCGTTTCGATTTTGCAAATATACCCAACTAAATTAGTCTGACGCCATTCTTCGGCCATAGCGTTATGAACATCCGCGCGAGCATTCCATTTCACTGCTTCGCTCTTAAGTTTCTCAACTAACTCAGCAATACGCCCCTTTTGGAGAACTCTCTCACTACGAAGCCACATCAATTCAGGGACTCCGCCCACTGAAGACAATACCGCGGGAGGAGAGAAGAAGGAGACGACTCAGAACATATATGGAACATCGGAAAAGCAAAGTAGGGGAGGCTCAAACCTGAAAGGGACGAAGAATTCTGCTCAGCAACCTCTAACTTTTCCTTGACTAAAGCTAGCTCGGAACGGAGCGCAGCCTCATCCACTCCCTGTTGTTCCTTGCGCTTAAGAAGATCTCTCAGTTCAGTTATCTCCCTATCTTTAGCAAAGGCCGCAGCTTTGACGCTCGAAAGCACTCCTTCACGGTGGCGGAGTTTCTCCTCTAGCTTAAGAGACTTGGACTTGAAGAGCCGGTATAGAGTATGGTTACAGTACTCACTCCTCATCACCTACGAATCAAAAAGAAATTAGTTCAAATAACATATCCAAGTAAGAGCAGGGTTACGAAGAATGGGACATACCTCCAATAGTCGCTGCTGAGGATAATTATACTGGTACCCATCAGCAACAACCATCATACCAGCGACAGTACAAGGAGGATTCACCACCAAATCAACCCCGCTGGACACAAGATCCTTATCCCACTCTACATCTACAATCTTCGCAGAGATCGACTCCATATGCTGGCGAGTAAAAGAGTCCGAACTCTTTTCCCCTTCAATCACGAAGGGGGATGCGTCACGACGAGCAAACCCTTCTCTCTAAGCCAACCTAAGACAAAGATCATCACCATCCGCGATTAAGGATTGCGGGAAATCATCAGAGGGAGAACCCAAGGGATTCACACCAGGTGCGGCACTAGCTTGACCTTGCGTCAAAATACCCCCAACACCGGAGGAGGTGCCACCATAACCCTCCGGATGAACCAAAGGAACCTCAGCACTAGGCACAGCTGTCGCGCCACCACCACCGCTACCTTTAAGCACGTCCCAGTCATCACTAGGAGAAAGAAGACTAAAATCCAAGACGAGTCCCATATCCGCGGCCATATCAAAAGACTGATCCCCGGACAGAGTATTACCAAAAGAAAACTCACCACAAGCACCCACGTCCTGACCACTGCTAGCCACAAAAGCAACTCCCTTGACCTTGTCCGTGACTGTCTGCTGTTGACCGACCTCCATGACCGTAGCCCCAGTAGATTTTGCTCCATCACTGGTCTGATCACCATCACCACCGAGGACTTGATTACCATCGCCACCTCTAACTCCTCCACCAACGGCCTCATTAACAATACCACCATCGCCACCTCCAACTCTGCCACCAGCGACCTCATTAACAATACCACCATCACCACCTGTGGCTCGATCACCAACGCCACCATCACCGCCACCATCACCGCCACCAGCAATATCTCCTTCTTGCAAAGGTGGATAAGTCTCAATCCGCTCCTCTTCGTCGGACACATCCTCTCCAGCGTTCACTGGACTGCTCACATCTTCGAACTGCGTAGAGTCTCCAGTAGGAGAATTTGACGATTGCTTGGGGTTGATCTTTTTCTTTCTAACCACTGCGGACATAATAATAAATAACCTTGAGTATCTCCTTTCCTTGGCATAATCCATATTACTTAAGAAAAGGAAGGGGCATATATACGAAGAATACAAACATACCTTAGCAACACTAGCATTCCGCGGAAGAGGGTTTGCGTCGGAGTTACCCTCCTCGTCTGCGTCATCAACATCACGGTAGTAATCAAAATCCATACCTTCGAAACTCATCTTCCAAGGGCAATAATGGGCGTAACGAGAAGGAGAGGTTTAGCGGTAGGAGCTGTCAACACTAGGTTGCCAACCATGTGGCCCAGGAACCCAGCCATAGGCCCACGGACCAACAACCTCAATAACGGTGGAAGACCATTCGTAATCATGATCACGCTTGATCCTCTCATCAGCAGGAATAGGAAGACCTTCGGCACCATGAATCCTTGCCATCTTGGAGTCACTTACTTCGCTCAAGAGGCGAATTTCCCCCTTAACAGGAGCAATATTCCGCAGATTCACAGACCACGGCTTGCGCGTCTTCCTGTTAACATAATCTCCAAAGGATTTGTTAAAGTTTTCAGGAGTATACCACCCTTTCTCCTCTTCTAAGTTGGGAGCATAGCAGGTCATCATCGTTTCCCCCTTGCTACGAAGATAGCACTCTCGGAGATGACGAAGGTAATTTCTCGTCAATTGCTGCACCCCACGGTTATGGCTCTTCTTAGCAGTACCGCGGCTAGATAAGACCCGGTAATAGAAATAATCACCAGCTTTATATAAAGGCAACATCAGACCAGCCTCAAAAGCGCCCACGGTCGTCAACAGATGAAAAGCATCGTACTGATAATTAACAACCATCTCGTAAGTTATGTCTTTATCAGGGGCATAGACACTCACTTGGAAGTGCTGAAGACCGTGTTTCACTTTGAAGGCATCAAGATCTATGTGCCTGAAAGTGAACTTCTTATTACCCATGGGTAGGGGACGAAATGTGACAGTAGAGTCATCTTCATAAGCATCCCCCGCAACATCTTCCGCAGAATCTGCTACCTTCTTCTTAGGAGGAACCACGTCTCCCAAAGACTCCATCTCTGAGACCTTCCTCTTCGCGGGCTGGTTCTTAGTTGTTCTGCCTGAGCTAGGCACAGATGAAGACGGAGGAATATTAGCCCGCAAAGGAGGTATGGTACGAAGAGGATGCACATTTAAGAGTTCAGTGCGCGGAGTCTGCTGCCTCTTAGAAGACTCATCTCTAAGACGGCTCGAGGCGTATTTCGACCCCCGGGGCGGATCACCTCTTTGGAATGGAGGCCTCTGGCTAGAAGGCGAGGATAGACGCCTATCCCGAGGGTTACCCTGAGCAGAGGAAGGAGAAGCCCCTTCCCTGATGTGAGAATCTCCCCGAGGAGATCTATGAGGACTCAGCGGAGGAGTTTGATAAGGTACCCGCGGATAATCCGACATATCTGCGAACATAAACACAAACAGGAGGACTAATCAGTCAAGGAAGATCAAAAACGAGGAAATCTCAAGAACAGTGAAGAACACGAAGAAAACCCTAAGTTTCACCATCCGCCGATTAAATTCTCAATTCATTACCCCACTCAAAAAGGATCAAAACGCAGCCGGTAAAACACCCAGTTCAGCAGGGGCAATCTTCGATTCCATGACATGCATGGGATTAAAACCCATCACGATTCATCACCAGAAAATCAAAAACTCCACAGGAACAAAAATGGCGAACAAGCGAGACAAAAACCCTAACTGAACCTCAATAGTCATACGAAGCGAAAGACGACAGCAACAACAACATCAGCAGAATGGAAGCAACAAATGACGACGACGGCAACAACAACAATGACGGCAACAAAGAGCGTACGAAGCAACGATAATGGTAGCAGAAGAAGTTCAGAGGGTAAAGAAGAAAATTGGGCATAGAATAAAACAGAGAATGTGAGTTTAATTCACATTCCATCATTCTCTCCTCTTTTATGTTGCCAGAAGAAACCTCCCACTATCCAAGGGACGGTCATGACATGCAGGGGAAACGTGCACAATAAATTCAAATAACTCCTTTTTAGGAGAAGTTATGAGGAGGGAGATAAAAACATATCACACGGTTCTTCTTCCAACTATAGCTGGCGCCTAGTCACAAGAAGAGGGGCAAATTGTAGATACACTTATTTACCTCCCTCACCACGTGTACTAGCATCCCCACGTGGAAGCCATGTCACAAAGGTGGGTGACACACAGGATCATCCGTGGGTCTAGATAGTGCGCCATCTGTCAGGATAAGCGATCGAAGATGAAGGAGCATCAAAGGAAGGTATACCCGCGTAGCACCAAAGAGCTTCCCTATTACACTTTACCCCCTCATGAGGCAAGATGTGATCAACGTCTAGGTGAAGCCCCACTGACATACGCGACAGGGAAGGACTGACACCGCCTGGCGCGAAGGGCATGTGTCGGTTGGACTGATGACAAGAACAAAGGCAGGCCAGCGTGATGAGCGTAGGAATAATAGAAGCCGCGGGATGACAGAGAGGTCCGCGGACTACACACAGAACACAAGAAGATAAGGATACAACAACTCTTTCCCAGTCTTAGGAAGAGAGAGAGACAGAGATTGGTCAGCGTGATGATCTTAGGAAGCATAGAAGCCGCGGGATGACCAAGAGGTCCGCGAACTATGCACAAAGCACAAGAAGATAAAATTATAATAGCTCCTTTCTAAGGGACCCACGTAGAAGAGCTATATATATATGACCCTTCCTGTTACATGGAAGGAGGTCGAACAATTGGAGAGAGAGGGGGAATAATTAGAGAGAAAGAAGGGAAGAGTAAGTATGAGCGTTAACCTTCGGGTTCCATGATCACCCAAAGTCTTTCGACTAATCTTGTAATCTTTTACCATCATAGTGAATCACCCTCAGACCTGTGGATGTAGGCCTTAGAGCCGAACCACATAAATCTTTGTCATATTTACATTTCGTATTGATCTACCCTAATATTTGTATGCATCTCTTAGATTTGTCGTTATGGATGTTGAGGAGATCATAAAAAACCCGTGGGGTTTAGAATCAATGAATCAACATCTATCCCAGCATCTCACAATATATTCGTACTTTAATGCATGCACTCTGTACATGCGAAGATTGGTTGTGGACACGTTGATGCCTACGTGATTTGCGTGTTCACACATAGTTATATAATTCTGGGATCAATGACATTAAACAAATATTGAACCTTAATTTCACGATGTTATCGCTCAAACTACATGTCAGAAAAAGGCCATTTTGACTAATTTTCATACAAATTTCTTTTTATAACTAAATGTCGGCTATCATTTTTTTTTCTTCGCTATCATACATGTAACAATTGTTGATTGAACCTCGCCCAAAAGATATGGTAAATGAGGTTTTTGACTACTGCTGCTTATATTTTTATTTTTACTCATGAGAAATAATTTTTAGTTAGATTTTCTCCGGGAATCAAACCAGATTTAATGAAATGTTTTCCAATGGTAGCTACTATGATGTGGTCTAATGGTCTGATAGAAATAATCTCATTTTGGTACTGAGAACCTTAAACATTGTTGGAAAATGTGGGTGTTTTAACAGAGGATGGAAACACTAAAAGAAATTGTCGTACTCCAAACTTTCAAGGCTCATAAGATTTCTTTTAGACAATTATTTCTACCCTCCCAATATCAATTGGCGATTGCAACAGGTATGCGAAATAATTCCTTCAGGATACAATGAAAGCCCTACAACATAGAAATTGGATTCAAGGTTTGCACCCCTTGACCCAATCAAGAACACACTAGAAAGAATTCTGATGATGCTTTAGAAAGAGAGAAAACAGGTTGAATTGATTGTAAAGAATGAGAGAATACCTTCACTACTTATAGGGATATTCATGCCTATTGGAGATGCCTCTTCACTTCCAAAAGACACATAAGGTGTCTATTGGGAATGGTTGTGTCTTTTATGAACCATCGCACCCTTTGGATGTGCCTCTTCATCCCCAACTAACATCCATTGTATCTATTCGACACATGATGCTCCCCCGTCGTAGCGGAAAACCAAAAAACAAAACAGTTTTATTTTCTATGTTATTGAAAATATCCAACAATATCCCCTTATTTTCAATAACCAAAAAGCATGAAAATAAAGTAAAACTTATAAAACTGGAGTGGCTGCATCACTCAAGTGACTGCCTACGTACCCAAGTGGGATCAAGCCAACGTAGTTCAAGCTTAGTTGGGAAATAAGCATCATCGTTGAAATCAATACATAAATTATAGGTATTTTTTGGATTTGAACCTTCACTTAGTGTAAGAAACTCAAAGCCTTATCGAGATTCTATGGTGAAACCAGTCTTGAACCTAGTATCCCTTATGATAAAACCGGAGTCTCCACACATATTGATTTAATAAATCATGTGTTTTGTAGCCAAGCACGTTAATGTCCATGTGATTATATCCTTGATTCATGAGTCTTCTTTAGAGAACGGTCTTCTTCTCTTAGGAAACGGCCTGATTTCCATACTCATATAGGTAAGTCTCGAAGGTGTTTCTGCGAGACACCTTGTGATAAAAAGTTAGACTTATTAAGGATTTTCATCCATCCTAAGTTTTCTTGCAGAACCTGCACTAAACATAAATGAGAAGTTTTGACTTAGTGCACCATAATCACTTCCATAACTTGTTGGTACCACATTGAACCTTGTTTATCTTTTTCAAAACATAGGTTGGGTTTCTGCTATGGGTGATCAAACTTTCATTCACAGACCTTAGTTCCATTTCTGTATACTTCATTGAAAACATTTCCTTTGGGAGACTCTTCATAAATAGGTCTACCAAGTTTTTCTCCGTTTCAATGGCTAACTGAAATTACTCCTTTCTTGAGTAATTGACTTACCGTTCAATGTACAAGACTTGTATTCTTGAATTTTCATTATAAGTCTTTGTTAGAGACGTTATAGATCATAGCCTGATTCACAATTAATCAAGACTGCTTGAGATGGCTTCTTCCAAAAATGGGATCTCTACAAGTTAGGTTCTAAGCCATTCCTCCTCAATAATTGTATCTACTCATGCAATCAATTCTGAAAACATTATTAGAAATGTTCCTATTTGATTTACAAAAATAATTGTAACTTCTCTAGTGATCCTAATTAACATTAACGGTTAATTCACAGGAAGTCATTATAGACTTTCATACACTAGAGGCATACAAAATTTGTAGGCAACTTACTTGCTATTTCAACAAGCACATTATTACGATGAGTAACTCTCTACTCATGCCCAATCTTCTACAAATTTATATCCAAATGCATAGACAATGTCTATTTAACATTTTACATTATGTAATGCAAATGTTCATAATTTATGCATCGGTAATATCGTAACACCTAATCGTTGGATATTTGATCGCGCGCCCAATCTTCCAAAACGTTACATATTAGCCAATATTCCACCCCTTTCGATGTCATTTAAGACATGCTCTTTTCCAATATTTGGAACCTATAATTCTTTTTGCAAGAATTATACTCATATCATATAATTTTTTATCTAAATAATTATTGATGATTTTGGTTATAAAATAACCTACCAACTAGAAAATTTTATAGGATAGTCTCATAAAATTCTCCCCCATTTCATGATAATTTTCAAATGCATAAATGAACTAAATGTCATGAAACACGATTTTTGTCAAACATGTACACCCATAATTTCTAAATAAAAATTAAAACTTCAAATCCAATATACTGGTACGGGTACCATTATTATGGATCTGTCTTTCCTTTGTACACAACCATACTCATACTGGCACTAGTCGTTCCTGTGTGTAAAACAGGAGACCATTGATAATGATTGATCCTTTAACTCGATCAGATTATCAAATGGGTAGTGGGGCACAATCCTACCAATCCATGTCCTTAATATCTTCAAACCCATAACATTAAAGTCAAATACTTCTTTGGTGTGGCTCTCTTTGACCGTTAATGGTGATTGTCCTCCCTATCATGGTTTTGCTAACTATATCAATTCCCAATTATTACAGTGTTTCTTAGTTAATTGTATGCATTGGTTAACTTCCACTAAATTCAATTTCAATCAACTTAGATGCTTGATCAGAACCAAATACTAAGAAATAACTTAACATGCCATTAACTCGAAAAACAACGATCATGTCAGTTATTGTGTCACCGTTATCAGAGAAACCCATAGAAAACAGTAATCATGATGTTAATTTAGCCGCAATTAAATTTTGGTACTAACCTTTCTTTGCCGTTAGAATTCCATTCTTGATTGAAGAATGGAAAAAGATATTCCACAGTTTCTTACCCAAAGCATGATATCAACTCTTCTAACTTTTTATGGTAGTCGCAGCGGCACTCCTTGTCCTCTAGTTCTTCTAGGTTTCGCTTTCCCTTCTTTTAGTTCTATTTTCTCCAGCCACAAAAAAAATCAAACAGATTAATAAGAAAACTTTCATGAATTAATAAGAATATTAATTATTCAATAGGCAGAGAAAAGAATTCAGCGAAGAAGAAAACGATAGGTGCAAAGAAACTCCAAGTCTCCCCATGTTTTGAGTGCGTTTAAAATCAATCTCCATTTAGAGATTATTCGGTACTTTTGTATATATCTAATAGATGGAATACTAATTTTCTGTTGACGCATCAAACAGAGTCCCACAAAAGCAAAACTTTTATCTTTAATCAAACCAATTGTTGCCGTTGTACTTTCCACGTATTCCACAAGATCACAGTGATTTTAAAATTCTTTTCAACCATAAAAGTGGTCATAATCCAACATAATTCCACCATCTTTTGTCTAAGAAATTAATTGTCTAAAACTATTGGAAAATGTGGGTGTTTTAACAGAGGATGGAAACACTAAAAGAAATTGTTGTACTCCAAACTTTTAAGGCTCATAAGAATTCTTTTAGACAATTATTTCTACCCTCCCAATATTAATTGGCGATTGCAACAGGTATGCGAAATAATGCCTTCAAGATACAATGAAAGCCCTACAACAGAGAAATTGGATTCAAGGTTTGCACCCCTTGACCCAATCAAGAACACACTAGAAAGAATTTTGATGATGCTTTAGAAAGAGATAAAACAGGTTGAAATGATTGTAAAGAATGAGAGAATACCTTCACTACTTATAGGGATATTCATGCCTATTGGAGATGCCTCTTCACTTCCAAAAGACACATAAGGTATCTATTGGGAATGATTATTAAGATTGAATAAAAAGAAGAGTTTCATTTATTTGCTTGCTTGAATATTACAAATTGTATACAACATGCCTATTTATAGGCTTAGTGATCCACCTCTATTTCTCTAGTCTATTACACGTGATTAAAAGAATCTAGAGACCAAATTTCAAATGAACTCTCTAGACTAATTTTTTTGACTAAGCCATTAACTTTCTAGATTTTCCTCTTTAGACTAAAACTAATTTTTGACTCACCTTATATTCTTTGTTTCTAGAATAATCTACATGTTTAGAACATGTTTAGACTAGGACAAATTAGGTAATTCTAACACTCCCCCTCAAGCTGGTGCATATATGTCGCTCATGCCTAGCTTGCCAACAAACTTCAGAAATATTTTACTTGGAACTGGTTTAGTTAAAATATCATCCACTTGATCTTTTGATCTAATTCTAGGTAACTCCACGATCCCATTATCCAACTTCTCTTTAATGAAGAACCTATCTATATCCACATGTTTTGTGCGATCATGATGAACTGGATTGTTTATAATATCACACGCCTCTTTGTTATCGCAGTACAAACGAATTGGTTTCCTAGGAGGATACCCCAATTCAGTTAGCAGACGTTTTAACCACATCACTTCGCAGATACCCATCGCCATACCTCGTCATTCAGCCTCTGCACTTGACCTTGGAACAACTCCTTGTTTTTTGCTTCTCCATGTAACAAGATTACCCCCAACGAAGGTAAAATATCCTGAAGTAGACCACATATCATCACATGACCCACCATAGTCAGAATCAGTATATGCCTCCATACTTTTGAAGTCTTGACCTTTCTTAAACAAGATCCCTTTTCCTGGATCAGACTTCAGGTATCTTAGGATTCGTATTACCGCATTCATATGTGTTTCTCCAGGATTATGCATGAATTGACTAATAATACTCAATGCATATGCAATATCGGGTCTTGTATGTGCCAAGTACATTAGTCTACCCACGAGCCTTTGGTATCTTCCTTTATCAACAGGTACTTGGTTGCCATCCGAACATAATTTCAAACCTGGATTTACTGGTGTATCTACAGGTTGACATGCTGTCATACCTATTTCCTCCAACAAATCAAGGGCATATTTTCTTTGTGACAATAAGATTCCTTCTGTTGATCGAGATACTTCAATTCCAAGGAAGTATTTTAAAGAAGCAAGATCCTTCATCTGAAATTCACTTGATAGATAATTTTGGAGAGCCTTTCTTTCTTCTGGATCATCTCCTATAACTATCATGTCATCTACATATATGATTAAAGCTATAATCTTACCTCGATTTCTATTTAAGAATAAAGTATGATCTGAATTTGCCTGGCGATAACCAAATGCTTTCATTGACTTGGTAAATATTCCAAACCACGCTCTCGGAGATTGTTTCAGACCATACAATGACTTGTTTAACCTGCAAACTTTTCCTTTATGCAACTCTGACTCCGTCATTCCTGGTGGAAGCTGCATATACACTTCTTCGGACAAATCTCCATGTAAAAAGGCGTTTTTGACATCAAACTATTGCAATGGCCAACCCAAATTTGCAGCAAGAGACAACAAGACCCGCATTGTATTCATTTTAGCTACAGGTGAGAATGTCTCATTATAATCTACACCATAAGTCTGGATATACCCTTTAGCAACCAATCTTGCCTTAAAGCGTTCAATTTCACCATCTTCCTTGTATTTAACTGTAAAAACCCAACGACATCCCACGATTTTCTTTCCTTCTGGACATTCAACCATGTCCCAAGTATTATTTTCTTGTAAGGATTTCATCTCCTCGATCATAGATTCCCTCCATTTTGGATCAGATAATGCTTCCTGCATGTTGTTAGGAATAACTACAGTAGATAACTGATTCACAAATGACTTATTTGATTCGGTCAGATGGTGATTAGAGACATAATTACTCATGGGATATTTAGTTTTTGATGAAATATCAGGTTCATACATGGTTCTAGGAATACCTCTATTGCGATGTTCTGGCAATTGTTTCTTTTCAGGTTCAAGAACATCTTCAGCGAACGGTTGGATTGGGGTTGGTGATCCATCTGCATTATCTTCTTCAACTTTATATGCATTATCTGCATTATCTTCTGATTCATCTGCATTACCTTCTTCAACTTCATTTATAGGTTTCTGTTCTGTTGGAATTTCTATCACAACATCTTAGATTATGTCTTCTTCATAGTCAAGAGTCTGAATTTCTTTTTCATACTCCCCCTGAAGTTCAGACTTCGAGTAATACATCACGTGTTCGTGAAACTTAACATCCAATGTGATGTACATTCGTTTAGTTGGAGGATGGTAGCACCTATATCCTTTCTGACTTACAGCATATCCTACGAAGACACATTTTAAACCTCTGGGAGATAACTTGCTCCGTTGGTTCTTGTGTAAGTGCACAAATACTACACAACCAAATATGCGTGGAGGAAAGTTTGGAACTGTTGGTGAAACTGTTGCCTCACTGAGAGCTTGAAATGGTGTCTGAAAAATGATAGTGCTTGAAGGTGTACGGTTAATCACATATGCTGCAAAGGCAAGAGCTTCACCCCAATAAGTTAATGGCATATGAGCTGATATTAATGAAGCGCGCACAACTTCAAGCAAGTGAGGGTTTTTCCTTTCAGCTACCCCATTCTGTTGAGGAGTATTAGGACAATTTGTCTGATGAACAATACCATATTCTCTTAAATAATGTTGAAAATCAGTACTTAAATATTCGCCTCCGTTGTCACTTCGAAGAACTTGAATCTTTGTATTATATTGTGTGTTGACTACTTTGTGAACCTTCTGAAATAAATTATTTACTTTATCTTTTGATTTCATCAAGCAAACCCATGTCATCCTAGTGCAATCATCAATAAAGGTGACGAACCATCGTGCGCTACCAAGAGTGTTAACTTTAGACGGCCCCCAAACATCAGAATGAATAATCATGAATGGAATATGACTTTTATTTAAACTTGATGGAAACAAAGTACGATGGCTTTTAGCTAGTTCACATTCTTCACATTGAAAACTAGAAACATCAATCTTTGAAAATAAACTAGGAAATAGCATTTTTAAGTAGCCAAAAGAAGCATGCCCTAACCGTCTATGCCATAACCAAATTTGTGATTTCTCCTTCTCCCCTGAGAACCATTCACAACTAAAGCATTAGATAATCTTTCTGAACTTTTTGACGCTAAATCTAGATAGTACAACTTTCCTCTTCTAACCCCAAATCCAATCGTCCGCCGTGTTCGAATGTCTTTAAACACACAAGAATTAGGCCAAAAGATAACAACACAATGTAAGACTTTAGTAATTTGGGAAACTGATAATAGATTATAATTTAGAGAGGGAACGACTAAAACAGAATCTAGACTCAATGTATCAGTAAGATTTAATGATTGTTCTCCAATTACAGGAGCCAAAGATCCATCTGCTGTGCAAACGGAGTTGTGTATGGATGTTTTTAAAGGAGAAACCTGTCTGGAATCAAAAGTCATATGGTCTGTGCAAACCGAATCAATTATCCATGAGCTATTAGGAACAACTTGCAAAACATTAAAAACCTTACCATTGGTTATTTCCATAGCGGAGGTTAGATTGGTAACCACATGTGCTGCTGCAGCGGAATTTGTTTTCTTGGGATCACGTTTATCCCACCAATCTGGATACCCGACAATCTCAAAGTAGTTGTCTTTGGTATGACCACGTTTATTACAATGAGTGTAGGTGGCAGACTTATCTTTAATGTTGTATTGACGACGAGTTGCCATTGCAGAAGTTTCAATTTCAGTTCCTTTGTTCATTATAGTATGCCGGACGGATTCACGTCGAACCAAAGAATAACAAGGTTCTAATTCAGGTATGGGATCCTTCCTTAGAATTTCCCCACGTATTTGTTCAAATTCACCGTCTAACCCAGCAAGAAAAATATGCACCCTCATACGTTGCACGGATTTTCGATATAGTTCAACATCATTTTTATTTTCCATAATCACCTTGTCACGGTGATCTAGCTCACTGAAGATTTCTAATAATTCCCCATAATAGACTGGGAGTGATCTACCATTTTGCTTGGCAGAGAAAGCCCTTTGATTTAAGATATAAATTTGTAGTTCATCTGCTCCATCATAGAAAGCCTTAGAAACAGCATCCCAGATCTCACGAGCAGTAGGTAAACGAATATATCGTTTCATTATTTCTGGTGACATAGACATTAATAGCCATCTCTTGACCTTTTGATTGTCTGTGTACCACTTATCATACTTATCATCATTTTTAGATGGAACTGGAGACATACCGCGAATAAATGAGATCTTCTCCTTCTCAGCAATATGCATCTCAATGATTTGAGACCACAGATCATAATTTGATTCATCCAAAGTAATTCCTGCCTTGAACGATGACCCATCCGATTGGAAAATAATTTTGTCGGAAGATTTTTTAGAGTTTTCTGTATCTGAATCTCCCATGGTTTAACACTAGATACAAGGATTTTTAACCTTGCTCTGATACCATATTAAGATTGAATAAAAAGAAGAGTTTCATTTATTTGCTTGCTTGAATATTACAAATGGTATACAACATGCCTATTTATAGGCTTAGTGATCCACCTCTATTTCTCTAGTCTATTACACGTGATTAAAAGAATCTAGAGACCAAATTTCAAATGAACTCTCTAGACTAATTTTTTTGACTAAGCCATTAACTTTCTAGATTTTCCTCTTTAGACTAAAACTAATTTTTGACTCACCTTATATTCTTTGTTTCCAGAATAATCTACATGTTTAGAACATGTTTAGACTAGGACAAATTAGGTAATTCTAACAATGATTGTGTCTTTTATGCACCATCACACCCTTTGGATGTGCCTATTCATCCCCAAATAAGAAGTCATTCGATACATGATGCTCCCCCGTCGTAGCGGCAAACCAAAAAACAAAACCGTTTTATTTTCTATGTTATTGAAAATATCCAACAAACATTTGCAGTAGGACGGTAAAGTCGACCAAATAAACAATGAGGGCATTTGAGTCCCCCTTGAATTTGATTCTTCATTGTTGTTGTAGAGCAAACCTCATTGTCTGTTTGAACCAAAGGAGATAGCATTATGCTGGTAGCTTAATATAATATATGGTTTGTAAAATGACGCATGTAGATCTTTTCTGGGATGCTGAAGAATTTGAAGAAATGGTAAATTGGTTTAGAACTTAAGAAAAGGTTCATCATAGAATTCCAAATTAGTGTAGTAGGAAAACGCCGGAAATCAGAGCCAGAGGACTTGTCAATTTTTTTTGTTTTTCAAAATTTATCGTGGTCCAGGATTAACATCCTTCCATGTTAAATCTGTTTTGGGCGCAATTTAGAATTAGATATTTAGGTAAACTACTGCTATTGTGCGGCCTACCAGTACCACTGTGGTGACTAGTGAGTGTGGAGCACTGTTTCTTTTTTAAAGGACTTTTAGAAGAAAATAACGATCGTGTGCTAGCAACTGCGCTTTTCCAGTACTAGTAGTCACTGGGAACGGAGAAAAGTCATTAAACCTTTGGAGCGTGCTCTTGAGGCTGGCGTGGTGTTTTGGCTTGATGATTTCATTCCCGCTCGAGTGGGCGATGCCCCTTCATTTCCAGGTCCCCATTTCCCCAAAAGGAATATATGGCCCCTACGGGGTCATTCTTAGGCACCCGCTAATAGTAGGGTATCCCAAGTGTTTGGCGATGATGGACACTTATTTTTAGAATATCATTTTTGTGCCCTTTTTAAGGAACCCACAATTGGGGGATATGACTTTTAAATGGAGATATGAATTACTTCCCCCAACCAAAGGTGGCTGCTAAGGGGTGTCTTTTAGGTGCGAAAATACCAAAACACCCTTTCATTAATTAAAAAACATTATGAAAAGACTGTTATTCCCTTTCCCCTAAAACATAAAATCTAAAAATCAAAATCATATATCCCCCAATTCCATTTGAGGTACCGGCACAGTTTAAGGTTTTGAAAAAAAAAATTCCTTCATCTTGTTCGTCGTTCTTCATTCGTTCTTAAAATATTCCCCATTCCCTTTGAAATTCTAAACTCTCCACACTCTATATCAAATTCTCTTCTCCTCACTTTGGAAACAATTTTTTTTTATTCGGAAGTGATGAAGATCATGCTGAAAGTGATGAAGACCATGCCGGTACCATGTTCCGGCATATGGTCTTCATCAATTCCGGCATGGTCTTCATCACTTCTATTTTGAATTTTTTCTGGTTTTGATCTTCACAATGCCAGCATGGTCAGTTGATATGAAGACCATGCCGGTATTGTTTCCCGGCAAAGGAAATAAATATGAAGACTATGCCGGAAAACAATACCGGCATGGTCTTCATATCAACTGACCATGCCGACACCAAGCTTTTCAAAGCCAGGAAAAATTCAAAATGGAAGTGATGAATACCATACCGGAATTGATGAAGATCATATGCCGGAACACGGTATCGGCATGCCCGATAATTTCCTATCAATGCCGGTAGTGAAGTGAAAAAAAAAATCAACATTCTGGATACTTTTCATCCTATTCCGGCATAGGTATTTAAGAAAAATACTATGCCGGAACAGGTACCGGCATGCTCGAGAATACGAAGACTATGCCGGTAGTCAAGTAATTTTTTTTTAAAACTTTCTGGATACTTTTCATCCCAGACCGGCATAGAAATTTAAGCAAAATACTATGCCGGAACAGGTACCGGCATGCTCGAAAACTAGATTACCATGCCGGTACTTGTTCAAAACCAGGTACCGGCATGCTCGAAAACTAAATTTACTGAGAAATACATGGCTACGCCCCCCCCCGAACCCCTCGGATAGTGGCAAACAATTTTCCTTCTTTGTCACCTTCTCCGGTGGTCTGTCATCATTGGTTTTTGTAGCCTCGTCAGGTTCATTTCTTGTTTGTGGGAGTCCAATTTCTTTCATCTCCTTCTCAACCCAAGCCCGTACACCTTTAAGAGACTTAAAAACTTTCTTCTCTTAACTCCATTTCTATTGCTTCAACTAAGTCTCCATCCGCAAGCCATCGTACTTCCTCTCTAAAGACGATGAGGATTTCTCAACGGTTAAATCTGTTCCAGATGCAATGAAATGGGGACTACTCTTACTAGGCTGCACATTTAATCTATTAGGGTGGATAGGAGGACCTTTACTACTTGTTTTCACTTCCTTTATTTCATTCTTCTGGGTTAAGCATAAATTTACACCTTACTCGATTAATGCAATTGTTGTAATAATAATGGGTTCTATACTTCTCGCTATGACGAGGTCCGGTGATCTCCCTTTTGGTGTTACAAATCCTCAGTATTTGTTGGGTTTATTTATGAGTATAGATGCTGCCTCCATTATAGGGACCCTCCTAGTTGCCACTCAAGTTGCTTATGCTAAGGCCAACCAAGCCATGACTTATCCTATTGTATTGCAGTTTCAAGTTTGTAATGCATTCTTTGCTACACTAATTGTCACAATTGGAGGTCTCGTAGCCATGTATTTCTCAGTAAAAAAACTAATAATCAAGTGATTTTTTTTTTAAACTTTGTGGATACTTTTCATCCCGGACCGGCATAGAAATTTAAGCAAAATACTATGCCGGAAAAGGTACCGGCATGCTCGAGAATATGAAGACCCCGGTAGTCAAGTAAATTTTTTTTTTAACTTTCTGGATACTTTTCTTGTGGTACCGTCATGCATATTTGGGTTGAAGACCACGCCGGTACTAAGCTTTTGCAGAGAAAAAAATGGCGGTTTCAAAAAAAAAAAAAATCGACCTCTTTGAAGCATTACCTGTGTGTTGGGGTTGCTTGTATGCTGAACATGTTTACTTTCTTGAGTTGGTTCTTCATAAAACACTTCATGGTCACGAAAATCATGATTCAAAGGTGTTGGTTCATCATACAACAATTTTTAGTTGTTATCATTAACCGAAGATTGAAGATATGATTGTTGTTGTAATTGAGCTAAAGATTCAGCAGCTGCAAGTCTCTCATCACAATCATCTTCCATTTCCAAAAAAAAAAAAATTCTACTCAAATTTTTTTTTCCTCCTTCTACTCTTAACTAACCCACACAAATTCAAAAAAACTTAAAAACACTAATTATATCCCCAAATCATTAACTTACTAATCTTAATTAGTAACTAATCTTGATTAGGGAGGGTTAGATTAGGAATTAATAAATTATTTACATAAGGGGTAACCCAACTAGGATATTTGGATCCCTATTTTGTCATTTAGTCATATCCCCCAATTAAAAGTCATATCCCCCAATTGGGGGTTCTTTTTAAGTACAAAAAAAAAAATTTACTTTTGACTTCTCTATGCGTTTAATGTGAGCGCTGTTTTTTTTTTAAGATATACTCCCTTCGTACCTATTATATAGGCGAAATTTTGATTTTTATTTGTCCCACATGATAGGCGGAGTCCTAGTTTCAAGATGAATTTTTTCCTAAACACCCTTATTTATTGTGCATAGAAAATTGTACTCCCTCCGTTCCACTTTAGATGACGTTTTGAGAGTTTTCACGCAGATTAAGAAATAGAGAGATATATAAAAAAAAAATTATCTATGCCCTTGAGAAAAGTCTTCAAACATTAATTGTTATTAGTGTATCTAAAAATGAACTTATGGTTCCAAGACAAAATGTTAGGTACTATGGGTAGTTTTGTGGTGAAAATATGAAAACTATCAAGTAATGTAGAACAAAAAAATAACCCTAAACACTCATCTAAAATGAAACGGAGGGAGTACTAAGAATAAGATAAGGGGTAAAAAAAGAAAAAGTATGAGAAATTATGAATCCAATGCAATTTTCTTAATCTAAAAGAATTGCCTCCCTCCGCATATATATGTGGTACGGAGGGAGTAAATTCGACGATGTAACGAAATAAATGCGTTCATGGTGCGGCCATGGATGTAATTAATATCAAAAATTCCAAAAATCGTCATTTTATTTTAAAGCAAAGCAAAGTAAAAATAAAATAAAACACTACTCCTCCCTATGATCGGCACATATGCAAGGCAATAACCGAACTGGTAGAACATACCATCATATGACAACTGTTTGACTTGGTCCATTGGGCAAGTTCGTGAGCTACATTATTAGCCATACGATTTACATAAACAAAAGATAGAGATTGAAATTTTGGAATTAGGGCATTAATATCTTGAAAGAGGTGATGAGTTCTTTGATCTCCAATGAAGTTCTTCACGTTGATCTTCCCAATGATTACAGCGGCATCACTCTCAATCACAATCTTTTCTTCTCAGAATTATCTTTATAGCATCCCTGATTGCAAATATTTACGCTTCTTCAGCAGAGAAATAAACTAAATTATTTGATTCAGCTAAGATGAAGGTATGTTCCGAGTCTCTTATTATTGTACCGACCCCCCCTCCCCCCCTCCCCCCCCCAAAAAAAAAATTAAAAAAATTGTGTTGATTTTAGTCCACCCTACAGGTGGAATTGTCACTCTCAATCACAATCTTTTCTTCTCAGAATTATCTTTATAGCATCCATGATTGCAAATATTTCCGCTTCTTCTGCAGAGAAATAAACTAAATTATTTGATTCAGTTAAGATGAAGGAATGTTCCGAGTCTCTTATTATTGTACCGACCCCCCCCCCCCCCCCCAAAAAAAATGTGTTGATTTTAGTCCACCCTACAGGTGGAATTTTCCAAGAAGAGTCTGTAAGATTCACAGTTGTTGCTGCCATTCTTTGAAGTATAAGAGTCTGATTTATCCCTTGCCATAATAGTTCCTGGTTCCTCTTGTTTTGTATCATGAACTATACTATTTTGATTACCCCAAATGGACCAAAGCAGGCAAGCCATCAAGGGGAAGTTTTCCGATCTGCCAGAGGAATCCTTGTATGCATGCATTTTAAGCCAAAACCTAGTCCATTGCTGAAACGTATAGTTGTCAAATTGCTGGTATTGAACATTGATCATAATCCATACACCGGAAATCCTTTTGCAGGTCACTAAAGCGTGCATAATGGATTTCGTTTTCATCTTACACTTGGGGCAGATATGGTCATATATATGCATACGCTTACGAAAAATCTCCCTCACTGATAAAGCTCCTTTTAGATCCTTACACACAAATAATTGTACTATTGCAGGTATGTTTAGTTTCCATAAAGTCATCCATAAATCAACATCAGAAGTGTCACCACTCATACTAAGCACATAATAGGCTGATTTAGTAGAGAAGATGTCATCCTTAAATGGTATCCAGATTCTTCTATCACTAGGTGTCTCTATACTTAAAGGGATTTGTTAAATCAAATTTTTGGAAGATTGATCAAACACATCACTCAATTTTGCTGTATCCCAAATTCTTAATCCACCACCCTTAGATTTTTATCAGGCACAATGTTGGATTTTGGTGTGGCGGTCCGTTTTTCAGGGATCCAATTGTCACACTAAGGATCAATGTAATTTCCTTCCCCCACCACTGAATAAATAAAGGGATTAATCTTGTTCATGGTGCGGTGGAGGCATTTCCAAGCCCAAGAAGCAGTAGTTGAAAAATTAGCATTTAGTTCATATGTGTTAGAATAGTACTTCTCTTTTAGTAATTGAGCTAGAAGAGAACTAGGGTTCTCAATCAGCCTCCACTCACTCCTTGAAAACATAGCTAGATTGTTGGTTTCGCTATTCCTAAATCCTAATCCCCCTTCTTTCTTGGTTTTAAAAATACTCTCCAAAGCAATTGGGTGCAACTTTCTTTTTTTTTGGTTCTCAGGTCCTCACCCCACCAGTATCTATTAAGATGAGAATCTATTTTTGGACATAAGTTTTGGGGAATTAGGAAGATTTCCATTTGATACAAAGACATAGCTTGTCCAATATGTTTTACTAATGTGGATTTGCCAACCTAAGATAAAAATTGTGTCAACCATCCATTAACTCTTTTCTCCACTGAGTTAAGTATAGAAATGTGTGTTTGAGTCTTAGACTTAAGTATGGTTATAGGTGCACCCAAATATTTCTCTCTTAGACTAAGATTCTTAATGTTCATAATTTTTTCCAGATTTTGTGTGTGTTTTGGATGAATCTTTCAACCAAAAAACAAACTCAATTTGTTAAAATTGGTCTCCTGCACACTTGCTTTACAATAAGTTTTTAGGCAGTCTCTTGTGGCATAAAAGTCATAGATAGTGGCTTTGGTGAAATAACCCTTGCATTTGAATTATTGGGGTCTAAAAGATAGGTAAAGTTATATGTTATTTTGATAGAACAATAAATTGGGGACGCCGGTATTAATTAGGGGATATTTTACTGTTCACGTCAGCGTAGTTTTTCAATGTTGACAGTTTAAATTGGCATGGTTTTTTAGCGTCTGCATGAACAGTGAAAGAGTCCCCAATTAATACCCCCACGCACACCACAATTTCTCGTCCTTTTGATACCCTACAACTTTGAAGATATTTTTCTAATATCCTAAATAGATATTTCACCTACATAGTGTAACTGAAATTTATAATATATTACCAAAATACCTTTATATATTGATTCTCTTATTTTCCCTATTCTCAATTCTTTACGGGATACCGAGAAACACATCAAGCTCATATTAAATTTTTTTTCTGACCCTGACCCTGAATCAGATATAGATGTTATATCTTCACGGATATCATAGAAAACACCGGCTATTGTTAATGAAATAAAGAATTCATAAAGTAAAAAAAATGTTCAATGTCATCCTCAATTTGTGTCTAAAATATATATACAGCCACCACGAGTAACAACAGTTCTAGACAAATCCCATTGTACATCAATTTTCCATCAAGAAAAATTGGTACCCATCTCCATATGTGACGGCAATGAAAATTTCCATTTAGAACGCTCCTTCTATTTAATTATTCCACCATAGTACCTCTCTTTGTAAATCCTAATCTTGAACCATAGAGTGGTGATGATTGCAGATGCTTGGATAAATACAAAACACTACATAAAATTCATGACCAAAACCTATTAGAACTCTTGAACTACAAAAACTGACCTCTTCTTTTATTTACATGTTTTCTCAATTAAAAAAATTCATATCCTATGACTACATAAAGTCAACAAAGACAAGAAGATTCAAAATAGGTTAAGTCATACAGACACAATGACTTGCACACTTTACCACCACACTTATAAAACTGAGAAAAGATAAACAAACAGATATCACAAAATAAGACAACTAGTGTGTGTTATTATTGTTAGAGCACTGCTCGGTCGAACTCGCAAGCGTTGCTATCTCAAGCTTGTTTGTCAAGTTTAGTTTACCAAAACTATATACTTGATTTCTAGTATACTTATAGCTATGTCTCGTATTATGATAGAATGTGTAGTTGAGCTTTAGACTTCACGATGTTCACCAATTGAAGAAGAAGATCTACTGAGGAGATTGAAGAACTTCATCAACAAAAGGTATGTTCATCATATTCTTGACGAGTTTAGTTGGAAACAATTTATTTGTTGGAAACTAAATATTAAGTCAAAAGATGATCATGTGAATAATACCTTGAACATCTTACATGATTTGTGTGTCGACATTCATTTGATGTTAACTTGGGAAGTTTCGTATTGATCATTCGATCACTTGAAAATTACTTGAAGCTAATGGTATGTGTGATATTAACATTGTCGTCTTCTAAGGATGTTTCAATGATTGAAATGAGATTTTAGAACAATTACCCATGTCTGGATACAACACAGTATGCGTACCCAATATGCAAAATTTTTTTATGATGATTCGGGTCCAGAACTCTTGTTTGTGTACCTAGTATGCGAACGGATTTATCTGAGAAGGTCTATAACACTTGTTTGCGTACCTAGTAAGAGAACGGGTTTACCTGAGTTGGGTCCAGGATGGTAGTTCGCGAACCTGGTTTGCGAACATCTTGACTAGGCCAAGGTCCGTAGCTGCTGTTCGCGTACCTGGTTTATGAACACAGTGGTTAAGTTCTAAAATCGGTTATGTATGATTCTCATACTCATGAACTAAAACATTTATGATTTAAGAAATGTAATTTAACTTTGCAAACCATGGCTTAATGTTCATGAATTGATTCTTGTATAAATACTTTGTACACTAATGAATCAATCCGATTTTGTTTCAATTTGTTCATGTATATTTCTATGAGAAAGTGAACAATTGAACAACTCTATTTGAAACACAGTTGGATTCATTTGATTATCTTTCAAAGTTTGATTGATCATCATATTTGATCTAGAAGTGTTAGATGAATAAGGCTAATACAAAAATATTCATATGGATAACTTCGGTTAACTATTATTGAGCCAATTCAATATACACATTTAGGTACGGTTACCCATATCTAAATATAAGTATATTTCATTTGTGTGTAACAAGTTAAGACCATCTAACGGTGGAGATCAATTGCTTAATTTCTAAGCAGACTTAGCTTGAATCTTAAATCAGGATTTCATCGAACGGTGAATATTGAATGCTTTTTTACTAAGCTATCTTAGATTTGATTGTAAGCAACCATGATTTGAAAACTATATAAAGGATAACTCTAGCAACTGAAAAACCTAATCAACTTTCTTGTGTCCTAGTTGCAAACTAGAGTCGATTCTAATTTAACCTAGGTTTTTCCAAAACCATATTATGTTAGCGACTTGAAGACTTCATTTGGGATTCGTGAAGCCAGATCCAACTATTTTCTCTGTAGTTGCGTATTCTGATCTTACTTATTATATCGTATTGAGTTTTATCTTCTCTAAGATTTATTTGAGATTTATCTCCGATAGGTAAGATATAAAAAGTAATCATAACAGTTCTTCGTCTCAGACTCTTATGATTCCGCAATAACTTTTTATGATAATCAGTTGGGTTATTTTGAGATGATTGATATTCTAGGCTTGATTTCTATCAAAAGACGGAACAAAAACCGAATAAATAATATATATATATGGGAGACATATTTGTTTATAAGTCATCGACTTTGGGTCGTAGCAACTCTTAGTTTTGGGTGAGATTAGCTAAGGGAATCAAGTGCGCGGAATCCGGCGTGGTTTTAGAGGCGTAAGGAACGCGATTGTACCTTAATCGGTATAAGACTTGGTTAGGGCTCAACTAAATTCCAGTCCAAAGTTAAGTTGTAGTAGGCTAGTGTCTGTAGTGGCTTAATACAATATGGTGTTCAAAGATGGACAAGGTCCCTGGGGTTTTCTGCATTTTCGGCTTCCTCGTTAACAAAATTATGGTCAATGTATTATTTTTTTTCCACATTATATTTGTTTATATAATTGAAATATCACAGGTTGTGCGTTGTTCAATCAGTTGATAAATCCGACCTTGTTTGTTGGATATAACTTGATTGATTCTTGGACATTGGTCTTTGGTACCGTCCAAGTTATTTTTCATATCAATTAGGCTCACCAATTTCTATCTGTTCAATTTGCTGATTGTATTATAAAATAGAGATAAACCTCTTGATTGAGTCTCACTTTTAAGTTGGTGCCCTCGAAATTATATTGGAGTTTAGTCCATACAGATTTCCGAAGGAATTATTGGGTGTGGTTGTTATACCCCCGCTTTTTCAATTGGTATCAGAACAGGCAATCACGCTAAGACCTCATGAGTTTGTGTTTGTAGCAATCTGAATATATGAAGAGAATTGATATCTCAAACATCACATCACCAGTTCAAAAACTCGCTAAATTGGTTCAAAGCTCGGATTCACTTGAGGATTCTCTCACATCTCTTTCATTGCCTGAAACTGTGTATAACTGGGAATCACGCCAGGATGAACTTTTAGATGATAGTGACTTAGATGTTTAAAAACATGTCTCGCAACATATCATGATCTTTGACCATCTCATAAAGAAAAAGAAGTCAACGTCATGTTTAACTGAGTTTTTGACTCATGTATGTCAAGAAAACAAGAAAATGAGAAAAATATTTAAAGGTTATAATTGTGGATATAAACTATTACAATCCCTTTTTAAAGATCGTGAAGAAGATGTGCATTAAAAAAAAATCTGAATGTGAAAATCTTCGTCGAAATCTCTTTGTGTTGAAAGAAAAACTTGCAAAATCTGATACAAGGTATGGCTCTCAACAAAGTTGTTTCAAATGATAGGGGAAATACTTTTCTCTCTCGAGAAAAATAATTAGAGGCTGACCTAGTTACTGCTCGTGATAAGGTTAAATTGTTTCTAGAAAACTTGAATTTTTTTTGCTCTACCTCAACCAATTTATCCACTATGCTGGGAGCATGTAAAAACTTTGGTGATACTCAAGGTTTGGGTTATAAAGGAACAGACGCTCCAAGTGTTAGTAAATTTGGTTTTGATCATGCTAATAGCAATTTCTAACAGAAGATTCTCACTGATGACAAAAGTGTAGATCTACCTCTAGTAGCTGAAGTACCAAAGAAGAAGGGTTGTCATCCTCCGAAAACGGCTCAGACGAGATCAGGCGATAGCATTCCATACATTTGACGTTACTGCGAAAACAAATGTCACCTTGAAAGGAGATGTTATTTTCGTTTGCGGAATGAGAAACTTCATAACATTCTTTTCTGGATGTCTAAAGAAGTGATCAAACTTGTATCTCATATTGCATGTCCTAATTTCCCAACCTTTAGACAAACAAAGTGTTGTGATGAGCCAACCTCTATTCGTAAAGGTAATAGAAAACCTTGTCACAATTATAAAAATTGTCAAAGGGATAATGTATTAAGGACAAATAATTGTCTTCGTGTTCCAATAAAAAGAAAGATGGTTGTGCAAAAGGAAAATCTTTCAACATCTTTGTCTATGATCGAAGAAAGCTTCGGATCAAAAGGCTCATTCGTTCCTAAACACGTTCACATCAATAATCGTGTTTCGGAACTCAAGACCCGTATCAATAGACTCAAGCACAGCATTAGGATAGCAAAGAATGTAGCTGCTTCAGGTATCTCTGGTCCTCATGTTATTGATTTTCTTGAAACTAACTTTGTTGATTTTTTTGATGTGTTTCAAGAGAGAAATAGAGAGAATGTCAACATCCTTGATGAGGAAAAATCTCATCATATTACAACTTGGCTACGTATAGTTGTGCCTCCTCATTAAGACCATGTGAGGATGCACATGATTCTCAAGAAGATATATTCTTGACAAAGTGGTCTTTGTTGTATTTGCTTCAGTTTTTTTTTTTTTTTAAAAATGATCATCTCACTGTTGAGCCTTTGCTCTGGTTGATTGTTACACCTAGTAACTCTTGAAACAATACTCTTTGTTGCATGCATTGAGAAGAGTTATTTTGTCTATGTTGTCAGACAGTTGATTTGTTGATTATCAACAAAAGTCTTGTGCTCTAAATATGTTTCTTGAGCTAAGATATTCTGTCAAAAGTTAAAAACTTGTTCAAAACATGTTTCTGGAATTGGTTCCATTGGTTTCTTGGTACTGAATTTTTTTTTTCATGTCCATGAATGGTCCGTGCACCTGTTTCATGATCAAACGTATGGTTCCAACACTGGCGTTGGAGTGATCGATATGTGACCATAGGGTTTATCCCTATGAAAAATACACACACACACACACACACACACATATATATATATATATATATATATATATATATATATATATATTTCTTCTTGGTTATATGTACGTTCCGAAACCTTAAGAAACCTTCTTGTGAAATCAGGAACTGCGCGATGGATGGATGCAAAAAGGAAGACAAAATCGAAGACAGAAAGGTTATTGAGTTTCATAAAAATCCTTTCATCATAACCTGTTACTATGCATGCGATCATGAAGACAACATACCGGTTCATATATCATCAAATTTGGTTGGAAATCTTCTCCGAGATTTTGAAGTTGTTCGTGATCAACTCAAAATTGCAACGAGAATCTTGATTTTCCGAAGACTGAACTGAAGAAAGAAACTGATGATCTTGCCCTTGTTCAATCCCTAGTTGTTGATTATTGATCGCTTGTCAGACGACACAAATATAATTCACTTCCTCACTTAACTAATATGAATATAGTATTCGATAAGAAAGAGTTCGTATCCACAGAGAGGCGATTGTTGTTATGCAATTTTCAGATTATTATGTAACCAAATAACCCAAGTTGTGTTTTTGTTTTTATCAAAGTAATAATACTAAATAAAGCAAAGTAAATAGTTGGAATAATCAATAAGGAGAAGATATTGGTTAAGGGATAGTATCATTCACAAACATGTATTTTTTTATCTATGATTAGAATTGGTATTTAATCTCTCAATTATCAAAAGTCCTAGGATATCTTGATCGCAAGAGTATCCCGTTTATTTCCTGATTTGATCACAAACAACATTAAAAGATGCTATCGTGAAATCTTCTTAAAAAGCAACCTAAAGTGTAAAAGCACAATTATATTTAACTCCCTAAGAGCAATAAGTTCTATGAAATAAGACTAATCGATGCAAACAAACGTGTAAAAGCACTAATTCGTTTTAACAAATGTTATGATTCATATGCGATTAAAAAGATGTATCACTACAAGTATTAACCACAAGTTGCTACTAAAAATCAGAGATAACAACTTTTACGTATTGAAAACCCTAATATAGCTATAGAGATGAAAACAAATCCAATTGATTCCGGACTCAACCAAACTAGCATTCAAATCATATGATAATAAAAACAATGAATCATAAACGACAAAATTGAGACAAAACTAATTCATAGAATCAAATAATCATGCTTGAAGAAATCAACTTTTATCCCATAACCAATTATTGTATTTAGCTACACATATTCATGGAGTTCATCATTAAAATATTCAAGGGAAGACTATGAAACATAAAAGAAATCAAACCCTAGAAGTAGTTCTCTGCAAAAGCTCCAAGAATAGAATAAATCCTTTTTTCTTTTTTGTAGAAACTCCCTTTTTATAGCCCTTTTCTTTCCAAAAATAGGTCAAAATCTTCAAAATCTTCAAGTCCACGTCCATATACTAGTCCACCAAGCCCAGGTGTGATAAATATGTCTTTGGAAATTTTGGGTCCAAAACTGGTCGCCGGAGTGCTGACGTCATCACCGGAATCCGGTGGCCGGAAAACTTTCTCCTATCACTTATGCCATCTGAAACTATCACTAAGTAATTCTGCACTTCCAGTAGATCAACTTTGCTTTCCTGTATTTCAAACATTTGCATAAAAATCATCCAAACCAATTCCTTATCTCTTGCGAAAACGCACCCAAAAGCGCGACGCGTATCTCATACTTCCAACCATCAATTCTTGCATCCGACTCATACCCCCTCGCGATTCACTGAAATATTGTGATTGACACTTTAACCTCTGAAATCCGACTACCGGAACTATGCTCACCGGCGTGCCATTTTCACCCCGTTTTCGCACTATTTCTGCACTGCAGCTTCCTGCTATTTTCCAGTCCACCCTTGCATCCACCTGCCATAGCTCCACAATCCAGACCCTACAATAATCACAAGTACCGGTACCAACTCCTAACATGCCCTGTACTAATTCCTGCCATCAAACCAACTCAGTCCAGCTCATTGCACCATCACGGGCCATAACAGCAGCAGCTGCAATTTCCTCCAGTTCTTGAGTCCACTGCATCACACCAGTCCTTTGTAGCTTCATCACCATCTATAACTCCACCTGTATCTTTACCAATTCAATTTCAACCCATAGCACCATTACAACATCAGTGCCTTGCACATCCATATCACTGCTGCCTGCACATCTCACAATACTCTTCCCAGCTGCGCTATATACCTCTCTTGCTTTAACCACCATCTCCATAGTGGCATCACTTGCATCACCAGGTCCATCAGAGCCATATTTAGCCTTGCCCTGCAATCACCAGCCAACTTGGACTTTCTGCACTTCATGCACACTTGTTAACCATTTTCCTGCAATGCTTCCAACCACCACTTCCCAGTTCACAGCTCCCATTTAACCTCAATAACTATAGTTGCAATTCAACACAGCAGCAACACATAATTTCTCTTGCAAATCCATCTTAAATTCCTCCACAGCTCATACCACCATTCACAGATTCACAACTCATTTAATCCAAGGCAGCACTACTCTTTCTTGCATCAACTCAAAAACCCTTGATTTAATTTCAGTTCCTTGAGATTCACAGCATTCCCATAACAGCTTCATCACTGCAATACTTCAACAGCAGACCCTAATTCAGCCACCAACACAAGCTGCAACTTCACCCATTTCTCAATTTCTCAGTATCAACACCAACTGCCTTAGCTTTAGTTTTTGCAATTTTCTACCACCACAAACAACACAACCACTCTTCAGTTTAATACCACCTGTAACAGCTCATATTTGAAACTTCACCTGCAAACCACCACAAATTCCATTGTACTACTGCAGATTCAACTATTGTTGCCATACCAGCACTATCTAGCCCCTTGCACAGCATCACAGCTGCTCCACTGCCTCAAATCATCCTCATGGCATGAACTGCAACATCACTTTAACTCCTATAGAATCTATAGTTTCCTTGAACCAACAGCAGCTGTACAAACCCATTTTAAACACCAACCTCCAACTAAACTGCAACATCTTAGTTCACAGACCACCACCTCCTTGTGTTCCTAGAAGTCACTTACTGTGGCTCTCCAGTTCCTGCAAAAACTTCAAATCCAGTGCAAACCCATATTTGCTACAATTGCAGCACTTTCCCTCCTGTAACATCTACCATAGCCAACTTATTCTACTCCTTTCATTCCCTGAGCAGCAACACAGTAAATTACCAGCATCTCACACAACCACCAGCCCTGTAATCCATTACCTCCATGCTAAATCTCCACCTTTGTATCTTCATTGAAGCTAAGAAACTACATATCACTACTTTCACAGCAGCAACAGGGTTTCAGTTGCATCTCCCTTCATTGGTAACAATAACCTCACATCACACCAACAGTACCACTCCATTCTCTTCCATCATCACCAAGCTCAGACCTCCAGAACTTGTTCTCTCAACTGAAACAACCACCATAGCCTCACTTGCTCAGATTTACTCCATGACCACCACACCCATTTTCATATGCATTCCAGATTACTTCACAATTAACTCCACTGCAATTCTCATTCAAACTCCACCTAGCTGCATTAATCCTGCAATTCCCATTCAACACCACCAGCTGCAACCTAAAATTCTCCATCTGCTTTTTACTTCAAGTAAAACTACAGATCCCCTTTTGAACTTCAAGAACATCTTAATTTCTTCCATTCGTCCCAACGGTATCCACCAAATCAGCAGTAGAAAGTCCTTCATTTCCTTGGTCAGCTTCTCAATCAACCCATCTCAAATAGAATCCTAATCTCCTCTCAACCCTGAACTCAGTAGTTCCTTCCATTAACCTCAGCAGCAACCATATTTTCTCCTTTCTCAATTTCAGTGATGGAAGAAGCAATGAATGAGAGAAAGTATCTCTCAAATTTAGGTTAGAATGATTGGGGTGGTTATTGACACCCCAATACATAGGCTAGGGGATAACCCAATAGATACCCCATAACATGCGGCCACCCCTTAACACCAGCTCTCTGTCTTTAGTGCTCCTGTAAGACTGGTCGACCCTCAAACATGGCTCGACTCTCCGATATTGTTCGCAGTGAAATGACCTTTCTACCCTTTTTGCTCCGAATGGCTAATTTCTCCTTCTTTTGCTCCATACAACTCCAAAGCACCTAATAACTCAAAAACATGGTAAAAATACATAATTCACAAGAAAAATAGCAAAGAAAGCATAAACTCTGCATAGAAAATACGGTGTATTCTACACCTATCAAATTCCCCCACACTTAGACTTTGCTAGTCCTCGAGCAAATCAAACAAAACTAAACTAAAACAAATACATACAACTCCGTCTCGTCGAGGCTACAGTCACTTTAAGCATAAATAACAAGCCTTTAAACCCCTAGGTGTCTCTAGTGGACGAGTTTTAGTCTCGTGAAGGTTTACAAGAGGTCTGCCTACAAAACCTATATTTCAAACTCCGTCTATTTGTGACAAATCAATGAACGAATCCAAAATGACTACAGGAGGAAGTGCCTTGAAAAATTCAATTCATATATTAGTAAAGCTTTAATTAGATAGTAGAACAAGCCACAATACTCGTAAACTAGCAAACCACAATCACAATGAAAAGATAAAGAAGATGGATATAGATGTAGATGTTGGAGAATGTTCACAAGTGATCGATGTTTCCCATATCTGTCTGAAGGTCACTGCCAAGATGAACCTATTCCTATTGGATTGAGCTACTTGGTTTGAATGCTACATCAACTCACTAGCATATACAAGGGAACCAGGAGTGACTTTATTCAACCAATATAATACTTTCCTTTCTTTTTCTTTTCTTTTTCACTTTTTTTTTTTTTTACTTTTTTTTAGACAACATGATTGGATCAAACTGGATCCAAGCGCATGATTCTTGTCAGCAAGTACATGATAGTTGCCTTGGATCCTGCATTCCATGCTTGTTTAGGCGACGGAGACAGGGACTACGTTTCACACATACTGCTATTCCCAAGTGTCATTTTATTCCGTTTTGGTCTAATTGGTCGGTCTCTTTTTTTTCTTTTCTTTCTTGTTTTTCAAAAAAAAATTTCTTTTTGTAGTAACTCAATCACTCTATTTCATCCTAGCAGTAATAACACGTCGATGTTTAGTGACCCACCAAAGCACTTAGAGAACAATAGATAAATATGGAAAAATAAAAATAGAATGCGATATGGTGAAATTCCGAGATATGGTAACAACTATCATGGTATTTATGACTATGATCTATGTTCGTGCCTTTTATAGTTAATTGGTTCCTCAACTCCTGCATTCACAATGGTTCCATCCACTAATGGTGTCATCCTAAAGGCACAAGTTTCTAGATTTCGTAGTTCAAAAAGCACGAATCTTTTTCTTGGTTTTCTATTTTTCTGATTTTTTTTTTTTTTTTTTAAAAACACACTAAAACAACTAAAACAAACTATACAAACATATAAATGCTCCCCCACACTTAAACTTTACATTGTCCTCAATAGGGCTGTCAATGGATGCTAACGTAACGGATAATGGCTCTTCCACTGCCGTTGCCATTAAAAGTTAGCGGATATCCGTTATCCGTTAATTTCCGCCGTAAATAAGAAATCAAATCCATTGCCGTTACCATTACTTAACGGGATATCGGATAATTATCCATTACCGTCCGTTAACAAAATTTAGTGCAACGTATTTCCTAGTTAGCAACGGATATAGACGTTGTGAAGGGTGCAACGTCTATATCCGTCCTCCTTTCTATTTTTTAATTCTTCTTTTCAATATTTAGTGCAACGTATTTCCTATTTCGCAACGGATATAGAAGTTGTGAAGGGTGCAACGTATATATCCGTTGCACATCCCCAAAATCAAAGCGTTGCTAAAACCAGGATTTGGTGTAATGTTGTATGCTATCGGATAACGGAACTAAGCCTAACGGAAATGCTAGTTCCACTGCCGTTATCCGCTAAGGGAATTATCCGTTAACTTAGCGGTATCGGTTATCCGTTATGTCGGACGGTAGCGGTAACGGCAACCGGATTATCGGTATCGTATTTCGGATTATCGGTTTCCATTGACAGCCCTAGTCCTCAATGTAAAATTGAATCGTCCAAAGAAAGTTCAAGGTGGGAAATTCCGCAAATGATATGCAAAAACAAAGAAAATAAAGATAAAAGCAAATGCATAAAAATAAAAAGATAAGGGTAAAGATACAAAACCGGTGGGTTGCCTCCCACTTAGCGCTTGGTTTAAAGTCGTCAGCCCGACGTACTCCTTGTTTGCTAAGACTCCTCCAGCGAGAATGCCTCCACAAAGTTCACACCTTCCACAACTTCGGAAGTAAAGTTCTCATAATATGGTTTCAAATTTGTCCATTCACTTTAAACTCCTTTCCTGTAGCTATGCTACGAATTTCTACTGCACCATGAGAAAACACATTAGTAACAATAAAAGGTCCGATCCAACGTGACCTCAATTTACCCGGAAATAATTACAAGCGAGAATTAAACAAAAGCACTTTCTGCCCAACACAAAATTGTTTTCTAGAAATCATAGAATCATGAAATTCCTTAGTTTTCTCCTTGTAAATGCGCGAGATTTCAAATGCATCATTGCGTAGCTCCTCTAGCTCTTGGAGTTGTAGCTTCCTTTGCTTTCCAGCCCCATCCAGCTCCATATTTCATTGCTTAATAGCCCAAAACGCCTTATGTTCAATCTCAACGGGTAAGTGACAAGGTTTACCATACACAAGCCTAAAAGGAGACATCCCAATAGGTGTTTTGTATGCGGTTTTATAAGCCCATAGAGCATCATTAAGTCGCATGCTCCAATCTTTCCTTGTTGGATTCACCATCTTCTCTAGTATGGATTTCACCTCTCGGTTCGACACCTCGGCTTGTCCATTGGTTTGGGGATGATAAGGTGTTGCAATCTTGTGCGACACATTGTACTTCTTCAACAATCCTTGTAATAACTTGTTTTTGAAGTGAGAACCCCCATCGCTAAATATGGCTCTTGGAATTCCAAACCTTGCAAAAATGTTAGCTTGCACAAAATCTGAAACCACTTTAGAATCATTAGTTGGGGTGGCTTTAGCTTCCACCCATTTCTAGACATAATCAACAGCAAGTAAGATATAAAAATTCCCATGAGAGTTGACAAAAGGACCCATAAAATCAACACCCCATACATCAAAAACTTCAATAAATTGAATAAAAGTTTGTGGCATTTGATTTCGAGCACCTAGATTGCCTGTCCTTTGGCACCTATCACAAGTTGTGCAAAATATATGTGCATCCTTAAATAGAGTTGGCCAATAAAAACCACTTTCAAGTACCTAGTGAGCTGTTCTTTTACTCCCAAAATGTCCTCCGCAAGCATATGAGTGACAAAAAGACAAGATAGAGTTAAATTCAGAGTCGGGAACGCACCTTCGTATGACTTGGTCGCTGCCATGCTTCCATAAGTATAGATAATCCCATATATATTGGTTTCCTAACCTCTTAAGTTTGTCCCTCTCAGCACGAGACAAGTTCTTTGGGATTTGTTTAGACACCAAATAGTTCACAATATCCGCATACCATGGTTCCGCAAATGCAATTTAGAATAGTTGCTCATCCGGGAAACTTTCACGCAACGGGATAGCTTTCTTGTCTACAGCAAGACGGCTCAAATGATCCGCAACGGTGTTCTCAATTCCTTTCTTGTCCTTTATTTCTATATCAAACTCTTGCAAGAGTAAAATCCATCGTATGAGCCTCGGTTTCGCCTCTTTCTTTGTAAGCAAGTACCTAAGTGCTGCATGATCTGAAAAGACAACAACTTTTGTACCAATTAGATAAGAGCGAAACTTTTCCAAAGCAAAAAAAATAGCTAATAACTCTTTTTCAGTGGTAGTGTAGTTTTGTTGGGCTTCATTTAACGTTCTAGAAGCATAATAAATAGCATGAGGTATCTTCCCCACACACTGCCCAAGCACCGCACCAACCACATAATCACTTGCATCACACATGAGCTCAAAAGGCTTGCTCCAATCCGGTGGTTTAATGATAGGGGATGAAATCAAAAGTTCTTTCAAACGATTGAATGCCGCCATACACTTCTCATCAAAGTTAAAAACCACATCTTTTTGCAATAAGGTACAAAGTGGTGATGCTATCTTGGAAAAATCCTTGATGAATCTACGATAAAAACCTGCATGACCAAGAAAAGAGCGTATCTCCCTCACCGTAGTGGGAGGGGTTAGAGTACGAATAAGGTCTATCTTAGATTTATCAACTTCCAAGCCTTTAGAAGATACTATATGTCCCAAAACTATGCCATGAGTTACCATGAAATGGCACTTCTCCCAATTAAGCACAAGATTTGTTTCAACACATCGTTCAAGGATTAGTGACAAATGGTTCAAACAAAGGTCAAGTGAGTCACCAAAGACACTAAAGTCGTCCATGAACACTTCGATTATGTTTTCAACATATTCTGAAAATATACTTACCATACACCTTTGAAAAGTAGCTGGAGCATTGCACAAGCCAAAAGGCATCCTTCGATAAGCAAAATTACCAAAAGGACAAGTGAAAGTGGTTTTCTCTTGATCCTCCGGCGCTATCACAATCTGATTATAACCTGAATAGCCATCAAGAAAGCAATAATAAGAGTGTCCAGCTAAACGTTCAAGCATTTGATCAATAAAAGGCAATGGTAAGTGATCTTTTCTAGTAGTGGCATTCAATTTCCTATAATCAATAAAAACCCTCCAACCGGTTTGCACACGAGTTGGGACAAGTTCATTCTCATCATTCTCTACCACGGTCACCCCTGATTTCTTTGGTACAACTTGTACCGGGCTCACCCACTTGCTATCGGATATGGGGTAGATAACACCCACTTACAAAAGCTTGAGTATATCCTTTTTCACAACTTCCATCATAGGGGGGTTCAAACGATGTTGCGCTTCCCTTGTAGGCTTTGCATCGTCCTCCAAACGAATCTTATGCATGCAAACGGCAGGGCTTATACCCTTGATATCGGAAATTTTCCATCCTATGGCCGTCTTGTGCTTCCTTAGCACCCTTAGAAGTTTTTGCTCCTGTAATTCACTAAGATCGTTAGAAACAATCACAGGTAACTCTTCATTGTCACCCAAGTACAAGTACTTTAAGTGACTAGGAAGAGGTTTCAATTCTAACTTTGGAGATTTAACAATAGAGGGTAAAAGTTTCTCATCACTGCATGGTAAAGAAATAAAAGAGATATTATGAGTTTCCGGGCATCCTTGTAGTGAGTTGAGATCACCAAGGGCTTCTTTAACCTCAATACCACACTCTACACCATTATCAATGGATGTAGTTAAAACGGTTTCCAAAGCATCTTCACCATTCAATTCAAACATTTGTTGTGCCAACGTATCCATAACATCAACGGAGAATCAAGAGTGGACATCACTAGGATATCTCATCGTCTCGAAAATGTTGAAACGTATTACTTCTCCATCAAACTCCATAGTTAGCGTTCCCTTATCCACATCAATAATGGTCTTCGCCGTTTTCATGAAGGGACGCCCAAGTAGCAATGGAAGAGACGAGTCCGGTGAACCTTTATCCATCTCTAAGACACAAAAATCTGCTGGAAATACTAGTTGATTAACCTGCACAATAACATCCTCAACAATACCCATAGGGTATACATTAGAGAGATCGGCTAATTGCAACACAATTTTAGCCTTTTTGAGAGGACCTAAATCAAGTGACTTATACATAGATGCAGGCATTACATTAACGGATGCAACTAAGTCTAACATTGCTTTGTTAAATATAGTGGTACCAATTGTGACGGGGATGTCAAAGCTGCCCGGGTCTTTGCATTTCAGTGGGAGTTTGTGTTGTAAGATTGCCGAATCATTCTCCCCCACACTAAGCACTTCATTACCTTTGAGCCTTTGCTTATTGGTATACAAGTCCTTCAACACTTTTGCATACTTTGGAACTTGCTTAATAGCATCAATGAGTGGTATGTTCACATGAATCTTCTTAAGAACGTCTAAAATCTCCTTTTCTAGTGCCTCCTTCTTAGAATTTGCAAATCTGCGAGGAAAAGGTAAAGGAGGAACATAAGTAGGAATATGAGTTTTAGAGTTAGGAATAGGTACCTCAGAATTTTGGGGAGAATCCTCATTCTTCTCCTCCAAAATAGGTTCCTTTGGTGTTTCCACCTTGCCCGAATCAGCAACTTCGGGTTGCACAAGTTGTGTACCACTTCTCAATGTAATTGCATTGACACCCTCTTTTGGGTTAATAGGTTGAGAAGGGAGTTTCCCACTATTTTGTTCCTTCAATTAGTTCAACTCAGTAGCCATAGAACCCATTTGTGTCTGCAATTCCCTGATCGCACTATTGGTTTCTTGTTGACTATCTTTAAACATAGAAGAAATGCCTTGCATCATTGTTTGAAGCTTTGCATCGATATCGGAACCTTGATTTTGCATTGATTGTTGTGGTTGCTGAAATTGTTGACGCGGCTGGAATTGTTGTTGTTGAGGTTGAAATCCACCCGAATTATTGAAAGTAGATTGTTGAACCGCTCCTTGCTTGTTCGCATAGCTAAAATTGGGGTGATCTCTCCATCCCGGATTGTAAGTATTGGAATAAGGATCATACCGTCTTGGCTGATTTAGAAAAACCGCATTAGCTTGCTCATTGACGTCTTCATACCCATGAGAATTTGGTATCACTGCGGCTGAAACTTGTTGTAGCATTGCTGTGATATTTCCCATTTGTTGATGAAGTTCCTCCACCTCGCTCACTTCATTGACTCGCCGAAGAAGCACATCCGAACCACGACTCAAGAATTGTTGAGAGTTTGCTGCTATGTTTTCAATCAACTCTCTAGCTTGTGCCACCGTCTTGCTCACTAGTGCACCACCACCCGCTGCGTCGATAAGATTCCTATAACTTGATTGGAGTCCTTCATAGAAGTATTGGATGATCATGGCGTCACTAAATTGGTGATGAGGACAGCTGGCCACCAACCTTTTGTATCGTTCCCAACAATCATATAACGATTCTCCGACATTTTTCTTCATTCCGCAAATCTCCTTGCGAATTTGAGTAGCCTTAGATGCAGGAAAATATCTCTCTAAAAAGAGTTTCTTGATCCCATTCCAAGTTGTGACACTCCCGGAAGGCAAATAGTATAACCAATCCTTAGCATTACCTTCCAATGAGAATCAAAAAACCTTCAACATAGCACCATCCGCCTCCATATTTGCTGGGAGCATAGCCATGACAATGGTGTGGAAATCCATAAGATGCTTGTTTGGATCTTCATTCACCAAACCATGGAACTTTGGTAATTCTCTAAGAAGTCCCGTCTTGATTTCAAAAGTGGAGTCGGTTTGAATGCAACCTGCTTGAATATCCAACTTGTGAGAAGCTAAGTCTTTGAGTGAACGATTTGCAGGGTCACCCATTGCTTCTTCTCCTTCTCCTTCTTCTTCAAAAGGAATATCGTGTTCTACTTCCTCTCCTTCTTGCCGAAGAGCTTCGTGTTCTACTTCCAAGTCGTGTTCTTCCGTCGTGCCTTTCCTTGGTTGGAGTATTGTTCCTTTTCGAGTAGCTATCCCGCACCTTGGATAATTCCAATCTTTAGAAGCCAGAGATTAGGTACCTGAAAAATAATTCTCGCAAACAAGTGAGAAACAAGACGAGAAACGAAACACAAGTATGCAAGCAGAAAAATAAAAAGAAACTAAAAACTAGATAACAAGCCGAATGCCTCCCCGGAAGCGGCGCCAAAATTTGATCGCTTGTCAGACGACAAAAATATAATTCACTTCCTCACTTAACTAATATGATTATAGTATTCGATAAGAAATAGTTCGTATCCACAGAGAGGCGATTATTGTTATGCAATTTTCATATTCTTATGTAACCAAATAACCCCAGTTGTGTTTTTGTTTTTATCAAAGTAATAATACTAAATAAAGCAAAGTAAATAGTTGGAATAATCAATAAAGAGAAGATATTGGTTAAGGGATAGTATCATTCACAAACATGTATTTTTTTTATCTATGATTATAATTGGTATTTAATCTCTCAATTATCAAAAGTCCTAGGATATCTTGATCGCAAGAGTATCCCGTTTATTTCCTGATTTTATCACAAACAACATTAAAAGATGTTATCGTGAAATCTTCTTAAAAAGCAACCTAAAGTGTAAAAGCACAATTAGATTTAACTCCCTAAGAGCAATAAGTTCTATGAAATAAGACTAATAGATGCAAACAAACGTGTAAAAGCACTAATTCATTTTAACAAAGGTTATGATTCATATGCGATTAAAAAGATGTATCACTACAAGTATTAACAAGTTGCTACTAAAAATCAGAGATAACAACTTTTACGTATTGAAAACCCTAATATAGCTATAGAGATGAAAACAAATCCAATTGATTCCGGACTCAACCAAACTAGCATTCAAATCATATGATAATAAAAACAATGAATCATAAACGACAAAATTGAGACAAAACTAATTCATAGAATCAAATAATCATGCTTGAAGAAATCAACTTTTATCCCATAACCAATTATTGTATTTAGCTACACATATTCATGGAGTTCATCATCAAAATATTCAAGGGAAGACTATGAAACATAAAAGAAAGCAAACCCTAGAAGTAGTTCTCTGCAAAAGCTCCAAGAATAGAATAAATCCTTTTTTCATTTTTGTAAAAACTCCCTTTTTATAGCACTTTTCTTTCCAAAAATAGGTCAAAATCTTCAAAATCTTCAAAATCTTCAAGTCCACGTCCATCTACTAGTCCACCAAACCCAGGTGTGAGAAATATGTCTCTGGAAATTTTGGGTCCAAAACTGGTCGTCGGAGTGCTGACGTCATCACCGGAATCCGGTCACCGGCGCCGGAATCCGGTGGCCGGAAAACTTTCTCCGATCACTTTTGCCATCTGAAACTATCACTAAGTAATTCTGCACTTCCAGTAGCTCAACTTTGCTTTCCTGTATTTCAAACATTTGCATAAAAATCATCCAAACCAATTCCTTATCTCTTGCGAAAACGCACCCAAAAGCGCGACGCGTAGCTCATACTTCCAACCATCAATTCTTGCATCCGACTCATACCCCCCTCGCGATTCACTGAAATATTGCGATTGACACTTTAACCTCTGAAATCCGACTACCGGAACTATGCTCACCGGCGTGCCATTTTCACCCCGTTTTCGCACTATTTCTGCACTGCAGCTTCCTGCTATTTTCCAGTCTACCCTTGCATCCACCTGCCACAGCTCCACAATCCAGACCCTGCAATAATCACAAGCACCGGTACCAACTCCTAACATGCCCTGTACTAATTCCTGCCATCAAACCAACTCAGTCCAGCTCATTGCACCATCACGGGCCATAACAGAAGCAGCTGCAATTTCCTCCAGTTCTTGAGTCCACTGCATCACACTAGTCCTTTGTAGCTTCATCACCATCTATAACTCCACCTGTAGCTTTACCAATTCAATTTCAACCCATAGCACCATTACAGCATCAGTGCCTTGCACAGCCATATCACTGCTGCCTGCACAGCTCACGGTACTCTTCCCAGCTACGCTATATCCCTATCTTGCTTTAACCACCAGCTCCATAGTGGCATCACTTGCATCACCAGGTCCATCAGAGCCATATTTAGCCTTGCCCTGCAATCACCAGCCAACTTGGCCTTTCTGCACTTCATGCACACTTGTTAACCATTTGCATGCAATGCTTCCAACCACCACTGCCCAGTTCACAGCTCCCATTTAACCTCTAGAACTGCAGCTGCAATTCAACACAGCAGTAACACATAATTTCTCTTACAAATCTAGCTTAAATTCCTCCACAGCTTGAACTGCAGCTCATACCACCATTCACAGATTCACAACTCATTTAATCCAAGGCAGCACTACTCTTTCTTACATAAACTCAAAAACCCTTGATTTAATTTCAGTTCTCTGAGATTCACATCATTCCCATAATAGCTTCATCACTGCAATAATTCAACAGCAGACCCTAATTCAGCCACCAACACAAGCTGCAACTTCACCCATTTCTCAATTTCTCAGTATCAACACCAACTGCCTTAGCTTTAGTTTTTGCAATTTTCTACCACCACAAACAACACAACCACTCTTCGGTTTAATACCACCTGTAACAGCTCATATTTGAAACTTCACCTGTAAACCACCACAAATTCCATTGTACTAATGCAGCTTCAACTACTGCTGCCATACCAGCACTATCTATCCCCTTGCACAGCATCACAGCTGCTCCACTGCCTCAAATCATCCTCATGGCATGAACTGCAACATCACTTTAACTCCTATAGAATCTATAGTTTCCTTGAACCAACAGCAGCTGTACAAACCCATTTTAAACACCAACCTCCAACTAAACTGCAACATCTCAGTTCACAGACCACCACCTCCTTGTGTGCCTAGAAGTCACTTACTGTGGCTCTCCAGTTCCTGCAACAACTTCAAATCCAGTGCAAACCCATATTTGCTACAATTGCAACACTTTCCCTCCTGCAACATCTACCATAGACAACTTATTCTACTCCTTTCATTCCCTGAGCAGCAACACAGTAAATTACCAGCATCTCACACAACCACCAGCCCTGTAATCCATTACCTCCATGATAACTCTCCACCTTTGTATCTTCATTGCAGCTAAGAAACTGCATATCACTACCTTCACAACAGCAATAGGGTTTCGGTTGCATCTCCCTTCATTGGTAACAACAACCTCACATCACACAAACAGTACCACTCCATTCTCTTCCATCATCACCAAGCTCAGACCTCCAGAACTTGTTCTCTCAACTGAAACAACCACCATAGCCTCACTTGCTCAGATTTACTCCATGACCACCACACCCATTTTCATATGCATTCCAGATTACTTCACAATTAACTCCACTGCAATTCTCATTCAAACTCCACCTAGCTGCATTAATCCTGCAATTCCCATTCAACACCACCAGCTGCAACCTAAAATTCTCCATCTGCTTTTTACTTCAAGTAAAACTACAGATCCCCTTTTGAACTTCAAGAACATCTTAATTTCTTCCATTCGTCCCAACGGTATCCACCAAATCAGCAGTAGATAGTCCTTCATTTCCTTGGTCAGCTTCTCAATCAACCCATCTCAAATAGAATCATAATCTCCTCTCAACCCTGAACTCAGTAGTTCCTTCCATTAACCTCAGAAGCAGCCACATTTTCTCCTTTCTCAATTTCAGTGATGGAAGAAGCAATGAATGAGAGAAAGTATCTCTCAAATTTAGGTTAGAATGATTGGGGTGGTTATTGACACCCCAATACATAGGCTAGGGGATAACCCAATAGATACCCCATAACAGGCGGCCACCCCTTAACACCAGCTCTCTGTCTTTAGTGCTCCTGTAAGACTGGTCGACCCTCAACCATGGCTCGACTCTCCGATATTGTTCGCAGTGAAATGACCTTTCTACCCTTTTTGCTCCGAATGGCTAATTTCTCCTTCTTTTGCTCCATACAACTCCAAAGCACCTAATAACTCAAAAACATGGTAAAAATACATAATTCACAAGAAAAATAGCAAAGAAAGCATAAACTCTGCATAGAAAATACGGTGTATTCTACACCTATCAATTATGTTTAAATACCTTCAGTATGTTTGTAGGAGTTAATTTTATTTAACGTCTAGGAAACTTCTTATGAGAATTTATTCTTATTTTTAAGAAGGATAACTAAGGTTTGGTATAGCAATTATTGTGATTACACATAGCTATTTCCAACGATTTTCATCTTGCAATGTTTTTAGATTTATTTATATAAATTCTAAGTTATTTGGAAGATGATTTTTGCAGTATTTAATCTTTTGATTTTATATATTGCAATTTCTTATGAGATGAATGCCTTTACGTTCGTGAACTGTGCTTGTATCTCATAAATGCTCAAAAATTAAGTCTATTATATCTTTATCCAAATATTGATAAAGGATAGAATGTACTTTTGAAAATTTTGCAGTATTGATCTTTGCCTGATCCACTTCTATACGAAAGTACTGTATGACTCCATAAGTTTTTTCTTATGTTGAGTGATTTCTGATTAAATTAATCATTAAGGTCCTCTTGTGGTTAATTTATTCGAGTTTTCTAGATACAAATCCATGTGATTCGTTAATGTCCAAATAAATCTTTTTTTCTTGTAAAAGTAAGGTCGCTCATGTTGTTCTCTTGGGAATGACATCAAATGTGGGAGAGTTCTTAATTGAACTTGTGCTTAATTGCAAAATCATTATGGGGAGTGCAACTGTGGAATATTGTAGGAGTTATCTTGTATCTTTATAAACTCCTTGATGAATACACTAATTTTCGACTATGTGAAATCATCAAAACAAAGTTGATATGTTCTCTTTTAGTCATGAATTATCTCTTTGAGAATTTCATTATGATCCCATAGTTTCGTACCTTTGCCAATTTATATTGACAAAAAAGGGGAGATTTATTTGGTAGTTGACACTACATACATATGATTTATGGATCATTAGGTAAAGGGGAGTGGTTTTCATTGTGAGAAGGAAGTATTGACTAAGGGGGAGTGATACATATCACCATATTATTAGTTCAAAGTTGTGATGCAATTGGACTTTAATTCTATATAATAACACTATGACATTGTATAACAATGATTGTGAACATTTGTTTTCTTATTGTTATGGTTATGGATCTTCAACAATAATGATTTTGAGTTGAACACGTTCAGAATCGCTGAAGTACTTGGAGTAGCGAAAAATTCAAGGAATATTGAAGAGCCAAGAAAATCAAGCATGATGGATGAGAAGTTACAAAGTTTATTTATTTTTTAATCCATATGTATTGATAGTTTTATCACTAAAGATTGTTAGAGCATTGCTCGGTCGAACTCGCAAGTGTTGTTATCTCAAGCTTGTGTGTCAAGTTTAGTTGATCAAAACTATATATTTTATTTCTAGTCTACTTATAGATATGTCTCGGATTAGGATAGAATGTGTAGTTGAGATTTAGACTTCACGATGTTCACCAATTGAAGAAGAATATCTACTGAGGAGATTGAAGAACTTTATCAACAAAAGGTATGTGGAGACTAAAACTTATCTATCACTCAGAAGTTTATTATATTCTATCTTCTAATGAGACTAAGTCGTATAGTTCTATAGACTTTTATATTATACACATTTAATATTTCGAGCTGAGTTTATCTCGCTTATCAATTTCTTGAAATATATTTCGGAAGAATTTTTGCTTTAGCTATGTTCATCATATTCTTGAAGAGTTTAGTTGGAAATAATTTATTTATTGGAAACTAAATATTAAGTCAAAAGATGATCATGTGAAAATTACCTTGAACATCTTACATGATTTGTGTGAGACAATCATTTAATGTTAACTTGGGAAGTTTCGTATTGATCATTCAATCACTTTAAAATTACTTGAAGCTAATGGTATGTGTGAGATTACCATTGTCATATTCTAAGGATGTTTCAATGATTCAAGTAAGAGTTTAGAACAAATACCCATGTCTGGATACAAAACAGTATGTGCCTGACTAGGCCAAGGTCCGGAGCTGCTGTTTGCGTACCTGGTTTGCGAACACGATGGTTAAGTTCTAATCGGTTATGTATGATTCTCATAGTCATGACCTAAAATATTTATGATTTAAGGAATGAAAATTAACTTTGAAAACCGTGGCTTAATGTTCATGAATTGATTCTTGTATAAGTACTTTGTACACTTACGAATCAATCTAATTTTGTTTCAATTTGTTCATTTTTATTTCTATGAGATAGTGAAAAATTGAACAACTCTATTTAAAACACAATTAGATTCATTTGTTTATCTTTCAAAGTTTGAATGATCATCATATTTTATCTAGAAGTGTTAGATGAATAAGGCTAATACAAAAATGTTCATATGGCTAACTTCGGTTAACTATTATTGAGCCAACTTAATATACATGTTTAGGTACGGTTACCCATATCTAAATATAAGTATATTTTATTTGTGTGTAACAAGCTAAGACCATCTAACGGTGGATATTAATTGCTTAATTTCTAAGTAGACTTAGCTTGAATCTTAAAACAGGATTTCATCTAACGTTGAATATTGAATGCTTTGTTACTAAGCTATCTTAGATTTGATTGTAAGCAACCCTGATTTGAAAGACTATATAAGGGAGAACTCTAGTAACTGCAAAACCTAATCCCGGCACTTTCCCGTGTCCTAGATGAAAACTAAAGTCGATTCTCCTTTATCCTAGATTTTTCCAAAACCATATTAGGTTAACGACCTGAAGACTTTATTTGGGATTCGTGAGTCCAGATCCAACTATTTTCTCTGGAGTTGCGTATTCTGATCTTACTTATTCTATCGTATTGAGTTTATCTTCTCTAAGATTTACTCGAGATTTATCTCATATAGGTAAGATATAAAAAGTAATCACAATAGTTCTTCGTATCAGACTCTTATTATTCTGCAATAACTTATTCTGTTAATCAGTTGGGTTATTATGAGGTGATTTATATTTCTAGGATGCTCTTCGGGAGTATAAGAACAGATTATCAATTGGTTCCAGTTCACCTTGATTTCTATCAAAAGTTGGAACAAAAATAGAATAAATAATAGAAATATATGTGGGAGACATATTTGTTTATAAGTCTTCGACTTTGGGTCATAACAACATTTAGTTGTGGATGAGATCAGCTAAGGGAATCAAGTGTGCAGAATCCGGCGTGGTTTTAGAGGTGTAAGGAACGCGACTGTACCTTAATCGATGTGAGACTTGGTTAAGTCTCAACTACATTCCAGTCCGAAGTTAACTTGTAATAGGCTAGTGTCTGTAGCGGCTTAATATAGTGTGGTGTTCAAAGCTAGACGAGGTCCCGGGGTTTTTTTGCATTTGCGGTTTCCTCCTTAAAAAAATTCTGGTGTTTGCATTATATTTGTTTATATAATTAAAATGTCATAAGTTTTGCGTTGTTCAATCAGTTGATAAATTCGACCTTGTTTGTTGGATATAACTTGATTGGTTCTTGGACATTGGTCTTTGGTATCGTCCAAGTTATTTATCATATCAATCAGGCTCACAGATTTTTATCCGTTCGATTTGCTGATTGTATTAAGAAATAGAGATAAAGCTCTTTGATATATTTCTTGATTGAGTCTCACTTTTAAGTTGGTGCTCTCGGAATTATATTGGAGTTTAGTCCATACAGATTGCCGAATGAATTATTGGGTGTGGTTGTTATATCCCCGCTTTTTCAATATTGAGACTGAATCATCAGAGGAAGATCTTGACAATTCAGTATCTTTGATTATAAGATAGTTTAGAGATCTTCTTTTGGACAGAAGTAAATGCTTCACTAGAGACAAACCCAGATCATCAGTTAAGCCTCATAATCGCGTTCCTCCTCAAAACATGGATATTGTCGACATTGATGATGGGGATATGCCACAATGTTTCAAATGTAAAGGTTTTGGTCATTTTTATAATGAGTGTTCATATCGTAGAATATACAATGGTAACAAAGGTCTTGCTGCAACTATTGATGAAACATCTCATCACTACGATTCTACAGAGGATGGAAATTCAAGTGTAATGGATTTTTCCAAGAGATACTTCATCGACCATGTAGCAATAAACACATCAATCTTATTGGTAAAAATTCAAGTGTAATGGATTATTGGTGAAAATATCATTTTTGATTATTGTAGAAATACACACATCAATCTTGATATTTTTCCAAGAGATACTTCATCGACCGTGTTGAAGGATGAAATGGATTTTTCCTTGTCTAATGAAAACTCTACCTCTAATATTTCAGGTACATCATTTTTTCTAGCGTCATGTTCGGCTATGGTGCTTGAACCATCCTTCACCTAAAGGTTGATGTTGGCTAAGATAAAGCGAAAGCTGATTTCAGCACTTAGTGATGTTGGAGCCCATTGTCATAAATTTCATTGTCCACAAGATTCATAATGTAGTACCAGAATATCGCTACAACATTATTCCTGCAATATTAACAACGTTTCTGCGAGTGTCACTGACGATTCTTCAACAACGCTTCACGAGCGTTGCAAAACAATTAAAAGAAATTGACGATGGAAGAAGTAAAAGAAGAATGTGTTGAACCTGCGATGGCCATCATTCTTGCGATAGGGAATATTGTAACGATCGCGATAAGATTTCAGAGTAGATCTGAATTAAGGGGAAATCTTAGCTGCCTTCCACTATATGTTTTCCTATATAAAGAGCACGATAGATCCAGAAAAGGATGATGCATTTTTGAGAGCTGAGAGAATTTTGAGGAGAGAGAAACTCCAGAAAGAAAGTTGTACTTCTGAGTTTCAATATTTCTTGTAAATCTTCCTGAAAGTGAATTAATAAAAGTGTTGTTGTTTATTCACAATTATGACTTAGTTTTCATAGATTCTTGACAAGGGTGTAGTGTAGGAAATCCTGCAACTACATTTTGGCGCCCAGAAACAGGGAGAATCAGTCTAAGAAATCTCAAATTTCAACTTGAAGATTTGAAAAAATTGTTAGAATTGGAGAAATGTCTAGAAGGAGAAGAAATACATCAGAACCACCAACAACTGTGAGGAGGAGCAAAAGACTTGCAGGTGAAGGAACAGGTGAATTAGAAGAATCTTTAAGAATAAGATCAGGAAGAAATAAAACAAGAAATGAAGTAGAAAATTCAAATCAACAGCCGAATAAACAAGCACAATCGCAAAATAAGGATGTGGATTATGATAGAGTGAGCGTACACACTTGGAGGTCGGATTCAATGGAAGAAGCAGAAAACCGACAATTAAGAAATGGAGAAGAAGGATAAAGAAATCAAAGAATGGATGGAGAATTAGTTCATGTGGGACGTGAAAATGGGATAGTAGATGATCTGAGGCAAAGAACACAGGAAGAAAGGAGATTAGAGGCGGAGGAACGTGCGAATCTAACAAGAAAAAATCATGAGCTAAGAATGGAGAATTTGAGGTTACAAAGAAGGAGGTCAAGAAGTACTGTAAGATCAAATTCAAGATCATTCAGGGAAGAACCAAGGCGAAATTCTCCAATGAGAAATGTTAGAGAAGAAGTGCAAAATTTAAATGGAGAGAAACGTCATAGAGAAGAAGAGATAATTAACGATCGTTATAATCTGCGTGACAATAGAAATCAAGAGGGAAGAAACAACCAAATTGAAGAAGAGAATTTAGAGGAAGGTAGGAGGATGTTGCATGGGCGAGAGAATCAGAAGAATCAAAGAATAATTGAAGAAGAAATTGAAAGATACTATACTGAACAAGCACGCCTGGCTTGCGAGAGAGAAAGATTAAGATCATAAGTAGAAGAGCAAGAATTTCGAGAGGCAGTACGACAAAATAACCATGAAAATCGAGAAATAAGACGTACACAAAATCGCTATAATGATAATATTCAAGAGGAGTATGATAGGATACAAAGGAGAATAGAGAGACAGCGAAGTGAAATGAGGAGAAATGAAGAAATTCGCAGAGAAGAAGATAGGCAACTGCGATTTCAAGAGGATGGTGAAAGAGAAAATCGCAGAGAAAGACAGGATGATGATGAAGAAGGAGATACGCAAAATCTCGCAAGACAAGAACGTAGAAGAAGAGAAGCTGCATTAAAAAGGACAATGGAACAAAACTCAGCTGAGAATGAGCAAATTTTGAGAGAATTAGCAGAAATGCGAGGAATGATAAGCAATAGAAGAGAAGGAGGTAGAAGGAAACTTGATGAAGCTATTGAAGAAGCTGTGAGGACTCCATTTACTCAAGAAGTACAATTAACAGAAATACCTCCAAAATTCAATTTACCAGCATTAACCAGCATTTTCAATGGGACTACTTGTGTCATTCAACACGTTAAAGCTTATGTTAGATGTATGCTACAGTGGGAGAATCATGATGCTATGTTATGCAAGTATTTTGCATCTAGCTTAACTGGCAAGGCATTGAAATGGTTTGAGGGATTACCAAAAAATACTATAACTTCTTTTGATCATTTACAAGCTACATTCTTAGGAGCGTACATCAGCAACAATTCATCACGGCCGGGTATTGAAGATGTGTTTGGGCTAAAACAAAGAGTTGGCGAGAGTCTGAAGCACTTAACCATAAGAATCAAAAATACAATTACCATGACAGAATTGCGAGAGCTACAGGAAGAATATATTTCTTTGGAGGAGAAACAAAATGAGATGGAATCATATCCAATTGGGAACACCAGCTCGCTAACGGCCAGTGGAAGTTTGCTTCCTAAAATGATAAATAATGTGGCGAGCACCTCGCAGACACAACAAGAGAAAGTGGTGATTGATAACCAGCAGAAATTAGTAGCGATGGGCAGTCGAGATCAGGAAGAATATGAAAGGGAGAAGAATTATTATAATCGCGGTGGTAATAATAAGATTCAAAGACTCGATAAACCTCAAGAGACTTATGGTGGAAAAAGGCAGAATAATTTTAAAGTACAAAGTAATCAGAGGATAATCTGGGAGGAAATTAAGATGCCTTCTCTCAATACTAGCATAGAAAATATTTGGGAAGCTATCATTTTAATGGAAAATATACCCTCTCCGTGGAACATGGGAAAAGAACCCATCCAAACAATCGAAGTCAAGAATTTTGTCCTTATCATCATTTTCATGGTCACACAGTAAACGATTGTAGAAATGTGAATAGAATAATCTTGAGGATGATTGATCAGGGAAAGTTAAATCATTTTCTAACAGGACATCCACAATCTCAGCAATTACCGCCAGCACCAGAAACTCGCAGAGTGAATGCTATAAAAGGAGCGGAAACATTTGTAATAGAAGTTAGAGCCAAAGAAAAGAATTTGTTTTGTAATTCTATTGTGCATTCACGCAGAACTATAGAGGACTTCCATGACAATATCTTAAGCAGGGTCTTCGCGAGAGACACAGATGGAAGAGAGATATTGAATATCGCGATATCCTCTCCATTAGAGGAGTGGCAGAAGCAAACTCTATCTTTCACTGTGCAAGATGTACCTGAGGTTGGCAAGCAACACGATAATCCACTGGTTGTACGATTAGAGATTAATCCAAAACAAATGCAAGAATAAGATGAAGAGAATTATAGTAAAATTGAAGATTCTTGGGCCATCAACAGAGTCTTAATAGATACAGGGAGTTCTGTTGATATCTTATTTTATCATACCTTTAAAACCATGGGAGGAAGAGACGAAGATCTAATTCCATCAACATACAAAATCTATGGTTTTAATGGCACAGCTAACAAACCAAAGGGGGAAATTGAAATGCAGATACCGTTAAAAGGAATATCTTCAAAAATCTTATTATGTGTTGTGGACATCGAATCACCTTACAATGCCTTGATAGGACGACCCTGGTTAGATGGGACATTGGGTGTAGCATCTACTTATCACCAGTGTATCAAATTTCCTCATCCAAAAGGTGTCGGAGTTATTAAAGGAGATTGGGGAGAAAGCAAGAAATGTTATGAAATCGATATGAAGTCTTGCGAAGAAAGAGCTGAAAAGAATGGCAATTGGAAGTGAAAAATTAAGCAACGACAGAAATGTGAAAGGTTAATGATTGATGCAATAGAACGAAAAGAAGATGTGAAAACTGATGACGAGCGTCTCGCAGAAAAGGAGACAACAGCAAAACGTAGCAGAAAAGCAGAATCAGAAAATAGTAAGTAAAGAGGTAAAATGATGAATTTCATAGAATTCTGCGAATAATTCGTTTGAAAAATATGTAATTGAACAAGATATTGTGCTTGAAAGAATCGCAAAATTTTACCAAAATGATCAAAGTTATGAAATTCTATCAGAGTTACAATACTCGCGAGAAACGCGAATAAAATTTCGCAGAGACATAAGAATGGGACGAACTTTCATGGCGTGCACCCTAGTTCGCGAATAAAATTTCGCAAGAGGAAAATGTAAGACCTAATAGAACGTCATAAAAGGGGTATCTCTGGACATGACTCATCGATAAGGTTATACCGCTGCTGGAACCTGAGTCATGCAGACGATGGGTTTAAAGAAAACCTATCCGGGAGAGAGATCTTGGATTTCCAACTATATATGGTTATACCCTGGTTGGACGACTGAGAATCTCTTCCAAGAAGTGCAAAGTATGACCAAGGCGCCGAGGTGCACGGTTGAGCCAAGGGTGCCCGGAGCGTACGAAACTCTCTTGCCATCCTTGGTAAGTCTTGGATACAATGCACTTGGCCTGAAGAAAACCCCAACTAGGGTGCAGTCTTGTAACTGTAAGCCATATAAGAATAAAGGACAAGAGGCTGCGAACACAATTGGTTGTTGAAAAATCCGGATAGGGGGAGATAGTCTTGTATGGCCGATGTGACCTCCTTGAAGGGGCAACCAGGGGGAAGATAAGGGTGGCACCCTCCATTAGGGAGCTGATAAGTGTCTTAAGACGGAAATGTCATGGGGATTTATGATCGCAAGAACATTTAGACCTGTCATATTGTTGCGTAACGTAAATGATGCAGAGTCAACAAGCCATGAGAAAAATGTTAAGATAAGATCAATGGGTTTTTACATGAAAGTGTAAAGACGTCCTGCGATTTCATCGCAAGACGATAATATCACGAGGGTTTGATCTTGCGAGAGAACTTAGACTTGTCATATTATCGCAATATAATCAAAGAAGAAAGATAAGGCAAGATCAATGGGTCAATACATGAAAATGTAAAGACGTCCTGCGATTTTGTCGCAGAAAGAAGAAGCGTGGCAAAATAAGACCTTTAATTAGGAAGGCACAATAAGACCACAAGATTACTGCGATAATACTCGCAGATGTTATAAGAATTGCGATTTCACGCAACTATTATTTGACGGTAAGATCGCCAATATTAAGGTAAAATTTTGATTTTTTAATCTTTAGTCAATTTTTATATTGCAGATAAATAATAGAGGCAAGTATGGGAATGCATGAGAACGATGAAATTATTATTCATCTATCATATAAAAATTGCATAGATACAAGCATGCAGATAATTAAAATAATAATAGTTATATTGATTGATTAACTTGCAGAAAAAGAACTGTTTTCTGATTCTTACAGGTAGAAACAAAAGAGGCAAAAGAAATTTACAAATTAACGACAATATTACAGAAAAAGGAGAAAGAAAAATAAGAACTAGTTAGATCCATCGCGATCCTCCTTATCAGACTTCTCTTCATCGCCAGATTCTTCCCCTTTATCATTATCATCATTATTTTCTTCTCCACCAGACTTTTCACCTTCGTCATCACTATCATTTTCATCCTCATCAGAATTTTCATCCTCACTATCAGAAATGTCAAGACTTGAAACCACTGCAGGTACTTCTTTCACAAGATCAGGGTATACAGAAGGAGAAATTCCATGGTCATCGCAGACCAATTTAACAGAATCATTGCGAACGACAATGAGAGATCTATTGAAGTTCGCGTTGGTGATGCCACACTGCTTCTTCAGTTGTGAATATTTATAATTGCGAGCAGCAAGGGTATTCGCGAGCTGACCCTTCTCTTGTTCAAGCTCCTTGATCCTTTCAAGATAACCTTTTTCAGCTTCTACAAGAATATAACAACAATTTAGAAATTTTATAAAAGAGAATAATGAAAACAAGAAATTAGCGAGAAAAAGAGTAGCCAATAACATTCTCTGTTAGAAATAATATCTCTAATTAGAGCCGCCTGTTCGACTTGAAGGCTAACATTTACACTTAAATCATTTCTGGCATTATCAAGAACCTTCGCAGCCCAGGCAAACTCATCATCGCTATTAATAAGGAGACGAGATCGAATTTGAGTCTCCCTCGCAAGAAGATCTTCATTCTCGCGGATAAGTCTATCTCTAACCATTTGAACTTCAAGGAGAGTTTTATGAAAATCTGCTAAGGTTTCAGATCCCTTTTTTATGGAGAGATCCTTCTCGTCAATAAGATCCCTATTCTTCTGCCTTAATTTATCTATTTATTTCTTTGAATCAAAATAAAGGCGCATATATTTGTCAGTCAAGCCTAAATTGAATCTATGTTCAAGTTTTAAGAAATTAAACTTGGATCTAAGTTCATCTATGGAGAGGGAGTTAATCTTATCATCTGAGAAGTTACTCAAGGAATTATTAAGACTAGCGAGAAGAGTATGATCATCTACAGGTTCAGGAAAAGTTTAAAAGATTACAGCCTCGTCAGTAAGACCATAAACATCTGCAAGTTAAAAGTGATTGCTTGAATAAGCTGCGATAGAATAAAAGGAATTAAGAGAGAAGGGAAATCAGTCATACCATAAAGTTGTTGGTTAGCTTTATCGAGATTAGCGATCTTTTGTTTATCAACGGAAGCTTCCGTCTCCATCTACTTATTCTTCTTGCGAAGTTCAATAACTTCAGACTCTAGCTTTTCCTTATCTTGGCGAACTTTAGCAGATTTCTCTTCAGCGTAGAAGCATATTTTGTTTAAATCAAAATCAAAAGCAAAAGAAGCTCTTCCAACCTGCGAAGAAGAAAACAAAATTAAAATATAGCGATGAAGAAAAATAAACAAACTAAGGAAGTGATAACATACCAAAGCACCAAGAGAATTCAAGAGACTGAGAGTCAGTGATCTAGAGATTCCTTGGAGAGAATCATTATCTACTAATATAGGAGCATCGCAAACTTTAGAGAGAGCTTGAGATGTCTTTTCAATAACTTCATCCTCTCCATTAGAGGTCATGCTATGGGAAATATCGTTAAAAATTCTGGACAGATGAGTCATTGAGGAATCAGAAGAATAAGAATTTCTTATTGAAGGAAAACCACCAGCATTAAAATCCTCATCAAAACCATCACTTGGATTCTCTGGAATTGATTGAGGAGTTGAAGAAGAAGAAGGTTGAATTTTTCTTTTCTTTAGCGGAGGATCGCTAGATTCATCATTGCGAGGGGCAGAAGATCTTTCCCTAGAATAAGTAGTAGACTTCTCCTTTACAGGTTTCCCAGATGGTTCCTTTGAAGAATTATCCATGATATTTGCAGGAGGCAATGGTTCTAACTCTTCGATTTCCTGTGAGCACAGATGAATATAATAAATAGGGGCAACAATATATTGTAAAAACTTATAAAGAAATATTTCTTACTTCATCTGTGAAAGACATCAAAGCCAGGTGAATACTGGGTTTCCTAAGAGCTTTATAACTGAGTTTCATCCTATCAATCTGAGAAAAACCAAAATAGTTAGCGAGAATATAAAGAAGACATTAGCGAGAATATAAAGAAGACATTAGCGAGAATATAAAGAAGATGATAAATGTTAATAATATGAAAAATTGAGAGAATATACTTCTTTAGTTCTCTCAGGCCAGCTGAAGACCCAGGGTTGATATTCTGCGAGATTCGTGGGAAGTTCGCGAGAACCAGATATATAAGGACCTTCAAGACTTAATGGGAAGATGAACCACTTATCGTCGCTATAATGACGAGGACCTTGGTTAGTAGATGTATGAAAGTCAATATCCATCATAAGAGCATTGTCACCAGTGACCTTCTCTTTCTTCAAACGAACACCCCAACATGTACTATCCCTCTTCATAGGGACAATTCTATAGTTTACAAAAAAGTTGTCCACAATATAATCGCAAGAAACAATGGGGACATCTGTGAACAAAGGATTCTTTGGAGCCTTGGGGTAGCAAGTTCCTTTACCAGCGCCACGAGAAGCATATTCAAGTAGTAATATGATGCAGTCCCCACCCAATTGGTATATTTCTCGTGAGAATATCTCGCCAGAGATTATTTGATAAAACAGTGGGAGCTCAGGATCATAAAGAGGGATTGGAAGACCAGCTTCAAGTTGTCCCAGCGATACTACGATTTTTTCGCGAGAATATTGATCATCAGTGAACAGTTTAAGGGAAAGTTCTGATTTAGAATCTTGATCTGGAATTAAAGACAAATTAAAACCTTTAGTTCTAAGTCTCTCACGCATTTTATTGAAGGCCTTCAAATTTTTAGCACCAGCAGCAACCATTTTAAGTATGGGAATGAAGGAAAAAGTTGAAAAGAAGAAATAAATCACAGCGGCAATTTGCGGAAGAACAGTAAAAATTGCAGAGAGAATATGGAGAGAAGGAAGAAGAAAGTAAAAGAGAAAAGAAGAGGAATGAGAAGAGTATTTATAGAAGAAGAAATTTCTCGAAAAGGATGAAGGAAATTAATGCAAAGAAAAGACGTGGATGGTCAGATCGCAGCGGTTACAGAAAGACGTGTCAAAAATTTATTGGATGAAAGAAACTCGTGAAAACAGCTGGCGAAGGACGTAGAAACGTGTCAGAATGGGAAAGCAGAAAAGATAAGCGATTATGGCATTCTTAATTCTCATGATCTTCTCTTCTTCGCAGAAAAGACATGAGAAGAGGCAAGATGTAGTACCAGAATATCGCTATAACACTATTCCTGCGATATTAACAACGTTTCTGCGAGTGTCACTGACGATTCTTCAACAACGCTTCACGAGCATTGCAGAACAATTAAAAGAAACTGACGATGGAAGAAGTAAAAGAAGAATGTGTTGATCCTGCGATGGCCATCATTCTTGCGATAGGGAATATTGTAACGATCGCGATAAGATTGTAGAGTAGATCCGAATTAAGGGGAAATCTTAGCTGTCTTCCACTATATGTTTTCCTATATAAAGAGCACGATAGATCCAGAAAAGGATGATGCATTTTTGAGAGCTGTGAGAATTTTGAGGAGAGAGAAACTCCAGAAAGAAAGTTGTACTTATGAGTTTTAATATTTCTTGTAAATCTTCCTGAAAGTGAATTAATAAAAGTGTTGTTGTTTATTCACAATTATGACTTAGTTTTCGTAGATTCTTGACAAGGGTGTAGTGTAGGAAATCCTGCAACTACACATAACATGGATAGAAGCAGAAAGCTGCAAATTCTTAAGGACTAACAGGGGGACTATTTCACAAAACAGTAACTTCCACCAATCCCTGAAATTCATCGCAAGGGGCATCGAATTGCCACCACCAGTCCAAACAAGAAGATGAAGCTGCTATAAAATGGTCTTATAGTACGTACATAATTCAACTTCATGTATATTTTATCGTTTATTATTCACCATATTTGTTGAGATATCTCGAAAGTCTCCAGCAGTGCATTCTACTTCATGCATTATGTTCTGGCTAGTTTCTAGAAGCTTTTGGATGTTGGTGTACAGTATATGTAGACCTTTTCCTTGTACCCTGTAATGTAGCATCTTTTGAACTGTTGTTTACGATGTCCTCCTATGGTTATAGTTGACTCCATCTTAGAGGGATGTGTAACAGAGTTCAGTGAAGTGTAGTTTCACTTGTCGGTGTTGTTACAACGGCAAGTACATGTCATTTTCACGAGGAGCGGTGGAAAATACCAATAATCAATATTCTCAATCAACTAATAAATTAACCAGGAACAATATTTTTGGATTTTAGAATTATAAAAACAAAGAAAATAAACTAAACAAAACTATTAGAATGAATCCAAAGGAAGAACCGGTAACCAGGGTTTTATTGGTATGCACCACTATTTCCTTGCAACTACTGAAATGAAACATAATTATGAACATGTGTCTATTGTTCGTTCTATTAACATCACTTATTGTATATATTAGAGTCGCAAATATCACTGGTATACCCTAAGCATGGCACATCAAAAGACTAAATCCAAGCATGAACCATCAAATTACATCATCGAGAAAGTTATACGAAACTAAATATAGGTTCACAAATTCTATATGGCTTTTCTAAGCATAACCCATCAAAGTTTTTAGCGAAGCATGGATCATCAAATAATAAGATAAATATATTTGTAAAACTATCAATTACGCACAAAGGTTTTTAAAACCGGTGAAGCAACAACTTATATTTTCGATCAATCAATAAACATTATTCAAGAATTAATTAATTCAAATCATAATGGTTTAATGTTATATAATCAATTCAAATTAGCCTAATACCCAAAGTGGTTTCAATCCATAAAACCCTAGTTATGAAATCTAGTAATACATATAATTGGATTTATTAAAACCCATAAAAATAATAATCAAAAAAGAAACGATCAAACCAAAGTCCTCTACGTCGTCTCTTTTTATTATGCTCCAAAACACTATGCGACTGCCTCCTCTTCTTCTCCTCTTTCCCTGGCCGTCTCTTTTTGCAAAAGAACTCCAGTCAGCCTCCCCCTTTCTCTTCACTCTGTTCATTCATATAATATGTGTTGCCGCAAGGAATCAGACCTAGCAACTCTCTTCAAAGGCCCAGCCCAAATCACTGACCACGATCTCCAAAACCAAGTCACCGGTCCAACAACATATTTCAAGTAGTGAAAACTACGCTCAAACCCATTTTTCAGAATTTTCCTACCGTGAAACCCACGGTCGCAAAAGTTCATACGCGCACCCATTCTGTGGAAGAAAATTTCTCCCAAACCCATAATTTATAAAATTATGTTTTCAGGCTTTTTTTTTTTCTCTTCTTCTTCGAAACTTTTTCTTCTTTCTCCCCGATGATAAAACGCGTTTCTTGTCTGGCTGCAGTAAAGAGAGAAATTCTTCATTACACTCATGTTCCATTAGGTTTTGGTTTAATTGTTTCCCCTGTATCTATAGACTTTGAGAATCGCCGTAGATCTAGCTGGAGAGTGCTCATCTACAGAAGATTCAAGATCTGATATAATTACCAGTAATCGTTGAATCAGAGAATGAATTAGAGATGTTCGAAGTTGTTTGTTTCTCCGAGTATCAATTAGATATGGTAATTGGGTGTTTATGTGGTTGTGTATGAAATTGGCTTCGAATTGTGTCTGCCTAAGAAATGTTTTTTGTCCTTAGGTAATCATGTAGAAGAAACGACAATCACAGAACACAATCATACATTTGAGAAATTCTTAGAAATCAATAGCAGTAGACTGTTATGTTGGGTGTCGGTGGTTGTATGAACAATTGTCTCTGAATCCATATATTTTAATTGCTCTTTCACTGTTCGTTATAATTAGAATTGAATTTTGGCGTTCCAACAACATTTTTTTTTAATGTGTTGGAGCTTAGTATGTTTAACTGCTGGTATGAATGGGTGAGTGGTTGGTGTTTTGTGTGTGAAGCTACAGGAACTTGAAGCTGTTGCAGTTCACTATGGAGAATGGTAATGAAACTATGGCTTAAGAACAGGTAATTGAAGCTGCAGAAATAGGTTGTGCAGGCATGATGATACATGTGATGTTGCCTTGGGCTGGTATAGCGATACATGTTTTTGGTCCTTCACAGGTCGCGAAGGAACTGAAGTCGCAGATGGAATTGCAAGAGCATTACATTATTGTAGATTTAGCAGTGGGTTGTGGTTAGTGTTTGAATGGTTAGGAGTTGGATCAAACTACATGAAAGGGTGTTGGAGGTCTGAATGAGGTTGAAGTGGTGTTGCTGCCATCAATGGGAGTTGGTATTGCAGGAAATGGAGTAGCTGTTATGTGAGAGCTTGAGCAATGTTAAGCCCGTGGCTGGTTCGGCAGTGATTGTATTAGAATTACAGATATGTGGAGAATTTACTTGGTGTGTATTTGTATGTACTGCGGGCAATAGAGCCACCAATAATGGTGATTAACGATGGTTTGTCAGTGATGGCTTTCAATTACCCAGCGAAGAATCTCAGTCTCTACTTGTCGGATGACGGTGGGTCAGAGACATCGGGTCCATAATCGCAAAATGAGGGTTCTATTGAAAAGTGAGGAAATTCTATCCTATGAAGCCTTTGAGCAAGTATAAGTGGCTATGAAATACTTAGTAATATTAATGTTAATCTAATATTAAGATACTTGTTAATCTAATATTAATGTTGCATGTGATTTTTTAGTGCCTGCATTATTGCATAATCTTCCATGTAGCTTCAGAAAATGTCTGCATAACATGTTATGCAATCAAGAAAATGGATGCATAACCTGTTATTCATTTACAAAAGTTGTTGCATAGCTTGTTATGCAGTCTAGAAAACGGTTGCACAACACGTTATGCATCAATTTTTTGGTTACTACTGAAACCAACAAAAACAAAGACTGCATAACACGCTATGCACCTATAATAATATATGCATAACATGTTATGCAGTCAAGAAAATGGATGCATAACCTGTTATGCATCCGAAAATATGACTGCATAATGCGTTATGCATCGAGAAAATTGCTGCAGAATCTTTTATGCATCGACAAAATAGATGCATAACATGATATGCATACGTAAATATGGATGCATACTGCATTATGCATTAATTTTTTTTTATGTACACACTAAAATCGACCAAAACAATGGTTAAATAACTTGTTATAGATGCATAACTTTGTTATCCAAATGCATAATGTGTTATGCAGTGGAGAAAATAGTTGCATAATTTGTTATGCGTCTGCAGAATGTGTTATGCATCGTTTTTGGTGACTGCATAATGGTTATGTATCAAGTTTTCGAAAATTTTCCCTAAAATGAGGATCACCTCCGATTTTTTCGTGAAAAACAAAAATTTGATATTGTTGTTTGTACTCGTTGCGTAGCTCTTTTAAAAAGATTTCCAACGATATAAAATTTGTAAAATTCTAAGGCGCGGATTTTTAGATATGTTATGTCCAAGTTGCGCTTCCAATTATACTTTTTTCGAAAAATTAGGCCGCATAACGAGTTATGCCCGAAAAATAGTATGCATAACGAGTTATGTATTGATTCCCTAATAATTTCATATAATTATGGGTGTGACAGTACCAAAAATTAATTGTGGGTTTGACAACGAGAATATTTTTTTTTTGGGTCTCCCCCTAATTTCCCCCAAGTATTGCTTCTCTCAGTTTCCAGCCGATTATTATTCAAACAGGGCCAAGAGTTCACAATTAAAACCAGCCATTGTTCATTTCTTTTCACCCACCGGCCACTATCCGGCCAAGTATGACCCCAAATTCCATTGTTTGTTGCTGTCGCTACTACTCAAGTTTTGGACCAAGCCAAGAACCCTGGAATTCATCTCACCATCTTCTCATGCGTCTTATAGTGCCAACAACAATGAGATAGTCCTCCATATCCGCTACCACTTCCTTATCAAACCCTTTACAGCTTCTCATTACCAGCAGCAAACAACCCACACTAAATTCTATTTTTCCTGAACTTCAGTTCAGCTCCAACTGCAAAATATCACCATCTATTAACCATCCAACTATCGCCATCAATCACCAGCAACACCATTTACTGCCATTAATCATGGCAGCAATTCCATGTTCTTATCCATCACCAATCACTGCTCTTAGTCGAGCTTAACAGCTCTATCAGTCGACCATAACATCAATTCCATCGACTGTCAGCAGACATACTCTCCACTGCTTCCATTCTCGTCACTGACTTAATCCAAAATACCCGTCTTCCACTGCGTCTTCTCAACATCACATAACGTTTTCACTTCTCATCCTCCAACATCAAAACCAACATCAAGTATACAGTGGGTACTAAAGAACAATCACCAATAAGCTCAATTCCATTGCCATAGCTTCTTTCTTTAGTCTATATATCATGAACCACTGGCTGAACCAACACCATTAATCTGTTTCAAGTCACCTCTACAAATCGATAGGGAAGAACCCTTGAGTATCACCAGTTCACAATCGAAGCCACTGAGCAATCATCATTTGCATCTCTAACTTGGAGACGGCAACAACTTCTTGTTCACGGCCATGGAACCACCAAGAACAATATAGAACTGCCATTACGTCTCGCCCTTCTTTCAGACAATTTCACAGACAAAAGATGTGCAATATCTTCATTCTTTGGAAGTATCCCTCAGCTGTTTACTGGATCCATTCTATGCTTAGTTGCACCTGCAATTTCAAATGTAACGAGGAACCAAGTTCTCCAGGACACCCATTCATAGTAGTTAGGTGATGCTGCTATTATGAACCCGACTTGATCACCACCAGCAACTTAACTTCTTTGGTCCCTTGATTGCACAACGAACTCATGTATTTCTTGATCAATAATTTCAATATAACTCTAACTTCAGGCTGCATTTCATCCATTAGATCAACCAAAGACCCACTGAAGTACTCTAGAATATACTGCTGACTATTATTTGAGCTATCATGAACCCTTCTCAGACCCCTCTCCTTGCGACTATTGGGCCAGTCACCTGCTTGAGAAAGCAAATAAATTCTTTGTACCACTAACTCAAATGTTCTCTAGCCGTGAAGTGAATTCCATGCTGGTGATATATGGAAATATCAGGCCAGCTACATTATGTCATTTTTCGCCGCAAACGCCGTATTACTACAATTTAGCCATTTATTCTCTCGATGATTGGAATTGCTTGTACTTTCTACAAAAGCACTAAAATAGTGTTATTAGCGAGAATATCGAGTCCTAGCTAATATAAACATGTGCATAAAATGTAGCACTTACGTGCTTATCAACACCCCCACACTTATATTTTGCTAGTCGAGCAAAAGAAAGAATTGACCCGCTACACAACTGGTCATATCATAAGAGAGAGTTAGACCCGCTACACAGCTGTTCATGACGAATATGATACACAAGACCCGCTACACAGCCGGTCATAACCCTAAAAATCATAATGATAATATATGTATATATATATATATATATTAATTTTTAAAGCCTAATGAAAATGCCACTCCCCCACACTTAAACATTACATTGTCCTCAATGTATTTGAGTCATCCAACGTAGAAATTAAGATGGAAAATTCAAGCAAACAAATAAAAGATAGAGGAAAGAAAAGAAATCTGATGGGTTGAATCCAATGAAGCGAAATCGTACGGGTTGACTCCCATAAAGTATAATCTTTGTATCCATGTTTGCGCACATAAAGAACCTCAAACAAGGTGAGGTTGCACCAAAGTAAGCAGCAAAGCATATATATTTAAAGTCTGAAAAGTTGGGGGATCAATCCAACAAATCAAGTTAGCTGCAAATATGAACCTGCAAACACTATAAACCTCAAAACAAACGTGTAAATCCATTCTCAATAGAAAATAATCCTTAGTCAAGATAAGCATATCACTCTCATGGAAAACAAACATATTAGTTCCTATTTCGGAAATACGCTCTAAATTAGGTTCTAAATAAGCTGAAATACGTTCAGTCGACACATTATCTTTACTAGAAATCAATGCATTGACAACGTAAAAAGGAAAAAAATCATCGGCACAATGGTTTAAACATGCATCTAGTGATTCAAGTTTTTCAAAATTAGTAACTCTTAAGTTTGGTTCTAAGTCCTCGGAAATAACTTCCATTGGTGAGTTACCTTGATTAACTATTGGAAATCGCAATGCATTGACAATATCAATAAGCGTCGGGTCATCTGAATCAGCAAAGTGTGCTAAACAAATAGATAAAGGCTAAAAACCATCGGTACAAGTTATCTGACCAATATCAATATGTTCAACATTCACATCTACATTTATAAAATCACAAGATGGATCAGCGAAAGAGGAGCTCAATGGGACAACAATATCATGAATCGACTCATCATTATCTATAACTAGAATCTCACTATTCTAATGACTATAAGGTATCTCATGATGAACGTCTACTGTCTCAAAGTCGTCAGACTCAACAATAGTATCTTATGTATAAACAGATTCCTCTAAACCATCATCTGCATATAACTTTTGGCATGCTAGAACTCTTAAAATTTGGTCCAAACTAAGCAGTGTATGTTTGTAATACTTCTCATATATCGTTCTAGGTGATTCTTCACTTACCATATGTGGAGCAAAAACTTCATACCGTTACCCATGCATATATTCACCAAGCGTCATCTCACATGAAGTTTCCTGGTAATTTGAACTTTTACGCTTATATTCTGCAAGTGTCATCTTAGATGACGTCTCCTGAGAAGCACTTATCATCCTCAAAAAGTTACCTGAAATAAAATTATAAAACACAAACAAGTCAAATGGAAAAAGAAATCCTAAACTAAAATAAAACATTGTACAAAAATATAATAATAAAAAATAAAAAGAATAAAAACTAACTATTTACAAAATCAAAAATACTAATTACAATATTCCGCAGCCGCTCCCCTGTAGCGGCGCCAAAAATTGATAGGATTTCGGGATTGCTTATATAAATTAACCGCAATCGCACGACATCTACAATGTAGATAACGGTAAGTACGGGTCGTTCCCACGAGGAGCGGTGGAAAATACCAATAATCAATATTTTCAATCAACTAATAAATTAACCAGGAACAATATTTTTGGATTTTAGAATTATAAAAACAAAGAAAATAAACTAAACTAAACTATTATAATGAATCCAAAAGAAGAATCGATATCCAGGGTGTTATTGGTATTAGAGCTGTCAATTTTCAACCCGACTTGCGGGTTGGACCTAGCTTGGCTTGTTTCAACCCGGCTAGGCTTGTCCCGTTGGCTAAACAAGCCGGGCTAGGGTTAGCATATCTGGCCCTAGTAGAAAACAAGCCAATCTAGGGTCAACCCGTGAGTATATGCTCATATAGTCGCTCATATGGTCATATGTCTGATTTTATGGTTGATGTGAGACACATTTTTTTTTCCCGTGATATCATTTTATATTTTTTCAATAATCTGAAATTTATATCTTATTTAATCTTTAATGACAACCAATAACTTGAAATTTACATTCAATAGAAGCAGCCTACACCTAAGAAATAAAAAACACATTTTACGTTTATCATATACATATTAACAAATAACAATTAGTGATTAAATCCTTCATATTATTTTAGATCATCAATCCCTTCACATTCCATGTCAATAAAATAGAGATATCAAATCCAAAATAAATTGATTCATTAGCACCAAAAAAATAAAATTATTTTAAAATAGAAATACTTGAATTTTGTGTGGCTTAGTAAAACAAGCCAACCTGTGAACCCTCCAAGCCAACCCGTCTAGGGCTAGGGTTGAGAATTTGGGCTTGTAGATGAATATTACTAGAGTTAGGGTTGACCCGAGCTTGGTCCGTTGACAGCTCTAATTGGTATCCACCACTATTTCCTTGCAACTGCTGAAATGAAACATAATTATGAACATGTGTCTATTGTTCATTCTATTAACATCATCTATTATATATTAGAGTCGCAAATATCACTGGTATACCCTAAGCATGGCACATCAAAAGACTAAATCCAAGCATGAACCATCAAATTGCATCACCGAGAAAGTTATACGAAACTAAATATAGGTTTACAAATTCTATATGAATTTTCTAAGCATAACCCATCAATGTTTTTAGCGAAGCATGGATCATCAAATAATAATCCAAATATATTTGTAAAACTATCAATTATGCACAAAGGTTTTTAAAACCAGTGAAGCAACAACTTATATTTTCGATCAATCAATAAACATTATTCAAGAATTAATTAATTCAAATCATAATGGTCTAATGTTATATAATCAATTCAAATTAGCCTAATACCCCAATTGGTTTCAATCCATAAAAACCCTAGTTATGAAATCTAGCAATACATATAAATGGATTTCTTAAAACCCATAAAAATAATAATCAAAAGAGAAACGATTAAACCAAAGTCCTCTACGTCGTCTCTTTTTCTTATGCTCCAAAACACCATGCGACAGCCTCCTCCTCTTCTTCTCTTTCCATGGCCGTCTCCTTTTGCAAAAGAACTCTAGCCGTCCTCTCCTTTTTCTCTTCACTCTGTTCATTCATATAATATATGTTTCCGCAAGGAATCAGACCTAGAAACTCGCTTCCAAGGCCCAGCCCAAATCACTGAGCACAATCTCCAAAACCAAGTCACCGGTCCAACAACACATTTCAAGTATTGATTCTCTCAGTTTCCAGCCGATTAATATTCAAACAAGACCAAGAGTTCATTATTAAAACCAGCCATTTCCCATTTCTTTTCACCCACCGGCCACTATCCGTCCAAGTATGACCCAAGATTCCATTGTTTGTTGCTGTCGCCACTACTCAAGTTTAGGACCAAGCCAAGAATCCTAGAATTCATCTCGCCATATTCTCATGCGTCTTATAGTGCCAATAACAACGAGATAGTCCTCCATATCCGCTACCACTTCCTTATCATACCCTTTATAGCTTCTCATTGCCAGCAGCAAACAACCCACACCAAATTCTATTCTTCCTGAACTTCAGTTCAGCTCCAACTGTAAAACATCACCATATATTAACCGTCCAACTATTGTCATCGATCACCAGCAATACCATTTACTGCCATTAATCACGGCAGCAACTCCCTGTTCTTCTCCATCACCAATAATTGCTCTTAATCGAGCTTAACATCTCCATCATACCGTAGCATCAATTCCATCGACTGTCAGCAGACATACTCGCCACTGTTTCCATTCTTGTCACTGACTTAAGCCAAAATACTCGTCTTCCACTCCGTCTTCTCAACAACACACAACGTTTTCACTTATCAGCCTCCAACATCAAAACCAACATCAAGTATACAGTGTGTACTAAAGAACAATCACCAATAAGCTCAATTCCATTACCATAGCTTATGTCTTTAGTCTATATGTCATGAAACAATACCATTAATCTGTTTCAAGTCACCTCTACAAATCGATAGGGAAGAACCCTTGAGTATCACCAGTTCACAATCGAAGCCACTGAGCAATCATCATCTGCATCTCCAACTTGGACACGGCAACAGCTTCTTGTTCACGGCCATGGAACCACCAAGAACAATATAGAACTGCCATTACTTCTCGCCCTTCTTTCATACAATTTCACAGACAAAAGATGTGCAATATCTTCATTCTCTGGAAGTATCCCTCAGCTGTTTACTGGCTCCCTTCTATGCTTAGTTGCACCTGCAATTTCAAATATAACGAGGAACCAAGTTCCTAGGACACTAATCGGTTGTCAGCCGAACAAAAATAATTTTACTTTCTTACTTAACTAAAATAAATGTAGTATGCGATAAGAAAGAGTTCGTATCCACAGAGAGGCTTTTGTTGCTATGCAAATTTTCTGATTCTTAGTAACCAATGGGGGGGGTTTTGATATTTCAAAGCAATAGAAATTAATTGAAAGCAAATTAAAAATAAAAGTAATCAATAAGGAGAAGATATTGGTCATGGGATAGTTTCATTCACAAACATGTATTTTCATCAATGACTAGAATTGAAAATTTAATCTCTCATTTACTAAAAGTCATAGGATACCTTGATCGCAAGAGTATCCGGCTAATTCCCAAATTTTATCACAACCACATTAAAAGATGCATATGTGAATTCTTCCTAGAAAGCAACCTAAAGTGTAAAAGCACAATTAGATTTAACTCCCTAACAACAATAAGTTTTATGGAATAAGACTAATCAAGGCAATCAAAATGTGTAAAAGCACTAATTCAATTTAACCAAGGTTATGATTCATATGCAATTATAGAGATGTATCACTACAAGGAATAATGGCATTATGCTACTAAGAATAAGGGATAAACAACGTTTTCGTATTGAAAACCCTAATATAGCTCTAGATATGAAAGTAAATCGGATTGATTCCGGACTCAATCCGAAAAAAAAATCAAATCATAACAATATAAACCATGAATCATAAACAATAAAGTTGAGACAAAACTAATACATTGAATCAAATCTTATTTGTGAAATCCACTTTATATCTCATAACCAATAATAAATATTTAGTTACTCATAACTTTTGAGTTCATCATAATCATAATCATTAATAAAAATGAAATGAAGAAGATGAAAAAAATTAACGAAAGCAAACCCTAGTCGCTGCTCTCCTTCAAAACTCCAGTAGAATAATATATGATCTCCCAAAAAGAATAGAAACTTTTCCTTTTATAGCTTTACAACTTTCCAAAATTAAGTCTTCAAAGCCCAAGGTCCAATAACAAGAAGTCCACCAAGCTCATGTGTATGAAAACCCAAGTAAAAATCTGTCCCAAAAAGAGCCACCGGAAAACTGTGTTTCCGGCCGGAAGTTGACCGGAATCCGGTACCGTAAAATATCTCAGGTGACCGGATAAGTCCACCCGGTCACCTAGTCAATTGAAAGTCAAACTGAGTCAGGTGAGTGAATCATGAGTCAGAACTGGTTAGAGTCAGCTAACTGACTCATCTAATTTGGCTGAGTGGTCTTGGCCAAAGCTGTTGCTTGCACTTCACCAAGTCAATCCATCCATGATGGCCCTGTCTTGCATCATCTGTAGCTCAACTTCACAGCTGTAACTACATAAACCAAATCCACTGCAGTTAACCCAATTGCTCTTCCCTTTCAATCTCAGAGCATCACCAAAGCATTATCTGTAATCAAAACCTTCAAGACAGCAACATACAACTCTATTTCAGCTTCCCTTCTCACTAGAAATACACGTCAGTTTTCTTCCCTGCTCCAAGCCTTGAGCTTCTTGCACCCCCAAGACTGCCAACACCAGAACCAACTATAACTCACCATCTGCAGCTGTACTGTAACTGCAATTTCACCTCCATCTACATTCAGAAACTCCACCAGAAGCCATAGCAGCAATGTCTCCACTGCATCTCCAGCTAACATAACCAGCACCTAATCTGTCAAGTATAATCCACATAACTGAACCACAGAGCCATAACTCCTTCCAGTTTCCCTTCTTGCTTCTTCTTAGTTCAACCATATCCATCTTCATAACACCACAGAGATCTCAGTATCACTGTCCCCTGCAATATACCACCATGAGCAACATTATCACAACCTGCAGTTCTTCATGTGAGAAACACAATCACAACACCACAGACACTGCTCCATTTCAACTGCAGCTGCAAAGTCCATTGCAGCAACCTACAGCGGCAATCAACTGGTGCTCATTTCAGTTCCTTGAAACAACTCCACCAACAAAGCCTCAATTCAAAACCTCAAACCCATCTGAGTCACCATATAGAATCAAGCCAATACATATTCCACCAGGTCACCACTTCATTGTTGGCTGTAAACATGGCCAACTGTAATTCTGTAGTTTCACATCCAAATTCTCCACAAGCCATTGTTCATACTGAAATCACAGCAAACCCATTTGTTATTGGTCTGCAGCTCAATTCTTCACCAATTTCATGCCTACACTTTTAGCTCCAGACTCAAACTGCGAAACCTATTTGCCTTGTTCTTTTTTGCAACTGCAGCTGCTTCTTGGCTCAATTCCTGCACCTCTTTATAAAAATCATCACCACCAGTGCCTCTTGAAACTTCTTATCTACTACAATTGTAGCGCCAACTGCAGTTCAGCTAAAAACCAACAGCACATCCAATACTCAGTCATAACCTAAACTGCTTCTCAGCTTCTTCACTGCCTCCTTGCACATCTCAGATTCATTAGCAAATTACCTGCAATCATATCAACATCTAGCATTCCTGTAATACCAATTTTGCCTAGACCACACACCAACAGCAACCAAGACTCATTTAAACCCACTCACCATGTTTTTCAACACCACAGAAACCTCAACTAATACAATCCACTCTTCCCTGTAATGAGCTCACACAGACACCATGTCAGCATCATACATTCCTCACTCCTCAGACCATCTCAGTTCATAATCAATTTCATTCTCAAAACCCCCATCATCTCTGAGATTCATCACAAACCCGCTCTTCATTCATTGTTCATCACCATCTCAGTTTCACCATCTCATTCTGAATATCACCAGCTGTAGTTCTTAATCACCACCAACACAAGTGTACTGTTGACTGCAATCATAGCATCATATTCCCATGAACTCTAGCCATATTTCATGTAAAACAATCCACCATCTTCTCAATCTCCTGTGAAATTCATACACACAGCACCCATATCCCCATGGATGTGACACCTTCTTCATCTTTTCTTGCTTGCCAAATCCAGAGGCTTCAATATATTCACCAACAAAGACCCATCTTTGATTTCCTCTTCTAATTCTCAATTCCAACCTCAGATTCAAATTCACTTAAAACCCTAACTCTAAATTCCTTTAAAACCCAGATTTGTTGTCGGTCTGATTTCTTCATCAACAGAGGTCTCTCTAGCAATTTCCATTGTCTTCCCTTCATCTCTTGCATCTCAAAATCACCAGACCCAAACAGCAGCAGATTAACCTTTCTTTATTTATGGATTTATCTTCTTATGGAGCCGCCTCTTCTCGAGTAAGAGCAAGCAATGATGAAAAGAATTATTGCTCTCTGATTTTTAGGGTAGGTGTAGGAAAATGGATATATCCACCCAGGTTAGGAAGATAAGGGGTATTTCAAATCATACATGGCTTGTCGGTTCTTTAGAACCGACAACCTATTTTGTTTTCTTGATCAACTGCCAGTTGCGCAGAACTGACAGATCATTCTTCACCTCTTTTGCTGCAACTTTAGCTGGCTCCCAATATCACCTATGGATTAACCTCTATGCCCTTTACGCTCCAAATGGACGTTTTCTCCTTCTTTTGCTCCCAAGGACTCCATTGCACCTAATAACTCAAAACTAAACATAAGAGATGCAATTCCCAATGATAATAGCAAAGAAAGAATAAATACTAGATATAAAATTAGGTGTTTTACAACACCTATCAGACACCCATTCATAGTAGCTAGGTGATGCTGCTTTTATGAACTCGACTTGATCACCACCAGCAACTCAACTTTTTTGGTCTCTTGATTGCACATCGAACTCATGTATTTCTTGATCAATAATTTCAATATAACTCCAACTTCAGGCTGAATTTCATCCATTAGCTCAACCAAAGACCCACTGAATTACTCTAGAATATACACCACTGCTGACAATTATTTGAGCTATCATGAACCCTTCTCAAACTCCTCTACTTGCGACTATTGGGCCAGCCACCTGCTTGAGAAAGAAAATAAATTCTTTGTACCACCAACTCAAATGTTCTCTAGCCGTGAAGTGACTTCCATGCTGCTGATATATGCAAATACCAGGCCAGCTACATTATGTCATTTTCTCCGCAAACGCTATATTACTACCATTTAGCCATTTATACTCTCGATGATTGGAATTGTTTGTACTTTCTACAAAAGCACTAAAATACTGTCATTAGCGAGAATATCGAGTCCTAGCTAATATAAATATGGGTATAAAATGTAGCACTTACGTGCTTATCACTTACTGTATCATTGAGGACGTCAGTGTCTCAAACTTGGGGTACTGTAGGAATTTTTTGTGTAGAGGTGGTATTGGATGATGCTTTTATGATGGAGCAAATGTCTCAACAGGATGATGAGCTAAACATAAAATAAAGCGAGCGAGGTAGTTTAAAGTTTACTCAAACTCAATAATTACATTGAAGGTTAAAGGGATGAAAGGCATTTTTATGTTTTTAGTCGTAGTTATCTTTCATGGATCATTGGGGAAATATTTCACTGGATCCGAATAAGGTAGGTTTTGATGATATTTCAGAACCTTCAACTTTTGATACATCAAACACCTATTAAATTCTTTCAAGTCTATAACAACTCTCTTTCATTTTCTTACTTTACTTATTTTGATTTGCAAACAGGGGAAGAAAAAGTTGCTAGCATATCAAAACTGGTATTTCATTCAAGGAGATTTACACTGCTGGAGTTATAATACATACAGTTGCTACCAAAGCCAAAGGGGAACAAAGGGAGTGCTAATAGTGACAGGCTAACAGCTACCAATCCCTCAATGATAGCCTAAGCATTGCATGTCCTCTGAGACACTCTTAGTGTGTTAGTGTTTTTTTTTGGATAGTACACACATATGTCCCCCTGTTACTCAATTTTTTATTATTATTTTCAAACTGATACTCTTGATAGATTACTCTTGATAGATTACTCTCATGCAAGAGTCGTAGTTGACTGAGCGCCTTTATCAAAGTCATTACCGAGTAATCAAACACCTTAACCAACCAAACCCTCTACCAACTGAAATTTAATGGATAAAACTCACGACCATCAAGGCAATGGGTGGTTAAAATCCCAAGATAACAACATCAAACCCCTCAAACTAAAATTATAATGGCTTAAAAACAATGCCTACATTCAAATCTTGTGTTAGTTGAATTTTTTTACCAACAACATAACTAACACCTTAACCAACCAAATATTTCAAGCCTAAAACCTCATGCTGACTGAAAGTTAGTGGATAAAACTCTTGTCCATCAAACCATTGAGTCGTTAAAATCCTCAGCCGACAATGTCAAATACCTACAACGACTAAAATTCTGTGAGTTAAATCCTTTAGAAGAAGAAAAAGTTTTATAGTTGGCACCTCTACCAATGTTGTGTTAACCTTCAACAACGAATTTTATTACTAGTGAAATACTTAAGCAACAACTTATACTGACTATAACCAGTGGTTACTGGAATATTGTGCTGACGCAAACTTCAGTTACTTCATTTTAGTCAAAAGATATTTATTCCAACAACATGATTGGTACATGTCTTTAGAAAATAAGCCTTTAGCCACAAAGCATACTTGTTACCATGTAGATGGCTACAGATATCCAACCACCAAAAAAGGCCCTCTGCCAATCGAATTTGGGTGGCCGCTAAAGTCCAATTTTTCTTATAGTGCTTGACATGTCCTTACTGTACTATTGAAGGTCATGAACTCTCTAATTGTTTCAAGTACAAACATAAAGTAAGGTATGTGACAAAAACTGTAATGAAAAGCCAGTCGATTAGCAAACAAGCTCAAACTGGTTCTGAAATCAAATCTATCCGAGGTATGTAAATTTAAATCTTCTCATAAGAAGTTAATTTCTAAGGAAAAAGTTAGAGCTCTACAGAAAAGTACTAGGTATAAACGACCTATGAAGAAGGATGTTGATAATGACGTGCAGGAACCTTGTGGTGGACATATTACTGTTCTCCCCAACATAGTCTAGCTCTGTTGAAAGTGCATCTTGTCTCATATGCCCGTATTCCAAAAAGAGACAAGAATTATGCACAATCGGGCCCTAGGGTCAGAAAATATTTTTAGTTTGTATTTTGAATATTACTTGAATTACCATATTTTCTATTCATTTTTCAAGTAATGGTATTGAAAATATTCACCTTATTTGTATAAAAAGGTTAAAATCGACATTTTTATCCCTTTTAGGGTAATCTGTGTTGAGTATACGTGAACCCTACTTACTCTGTATATAGGTTCCATAATTATGCAGTCTTTTTCCTCTCTGAAACTCTTTTCATCAAAAGGTTGCTTGTGGAGCTATTTTAATTTATTTTTTTATTTTTTTTATAAGCAACAGCCTAAACAAAGTTAACGGTCAGCTTCAACTGCTGGAGCCAGCCAAGCAGGAGGCATATACCAAAACATAGAGGTTTTTTTTCTTCTGTTTTTCCCAATGAGCCAACTCATGGGAAACCGAGTTACAAATTCTAGGTTGAAAGGAAAAAATACAAGAGATTAAAGAAGAAGCAAAGAACTGAATGTCTTTGAAGATGGCATCAGTTCTAGAATCACCCTTAAAAAAAACCTGAAGAGAATTATTCCACCAGATGTTGAGCATCACTTTCAATAATGAGGTGTGTAAGCTTTTTTTCCACATCTTTCTTGAGAGATCCCCAAATTTCTCTAGCTTCAGCTTCTTCTGCAGATAAAACTTGAAAGACAATGGCATCACAGAGGGAAGCTTTACTAGTATGATATCTCATCACAAAACCTGCACCATTGTCTCCAGATATGTCATCATAGGCACCATCAGTATTACACTTGATCCAGCCAGTCATAGGGGGCATCCATTTATGATTCAAGCTGATATGGGTATAACAAGGATCTATAACAGTGTTCTTCCTAGTTAGGAGCATGGCTTTGGATCTTTCTAAGACAAACTTATGAGGTTCAGACAAGTTTTAAAAAACCAAGTTATTTCTACTAGTCCAAATAGACCATAAAATAGCAACAAATAACTGTTGATCATCTTCAGATAATCTGGATTTAGAATCCAACAACCAGAAAACAAGCCATTGTTGAAAAGTCTGTTAAGGAAAGAAAGCAGTATTTATGCAGAACTTAGATAGAAACCAAACTTTAGAGGCAAAGGGACAAAGAACCAAATCATGCATAATGGTTTCCAGGGGATCACTGCACCTGGTGCAAACAACAGAATGCATGGGCATTCTAGTATGAAGAACAGTTCTACCTGGTAGAGTATTTTTAGCAGCCTTCCAAAGAAAAAGTTGAATTCTGTAAGGAACTCTAATTTTCCAGATGTGTAACCAAAGATTCTTATAGGGATATGGGTATGAGCCTCTGAGTCACAAATAAACAGATTTTGAAGAAAATTTCCCATTCTTCTAAAGGTCCCAAGCCCTCCTGTCAGGAGTGCAAAGCTGGCTTAAGGGAATAGTGATAATCTTCTTAACAGAAGCATCATCAAAATGAGTAACAAGTCTAGAAACAATCCAAGTTCTAGAGGTATTGTCAATGAAATAATCAACAGTCAATCTAGGATTAGGAGGGGTACCAGGGTTAGGAGAAGCATACCCTAAAGAAGGTATCCATTTATCACACCAAGGGTTGATAAACTTCCCATCTCCAACAATCTAAGAAACAAAAGGTTTTATCAATTCTTTTATAGCATGAAGGCATTTCCAGGTCCAAGAACAATTGGAAGGACACTTAGCATTAAGAAAATCAGTTCTAGGAAAATATATGACTTTTAAAAAAATTGCTAACATACAGTCAGGGTTTTCAATAATTTTCCAAGAATTTCTAGCAAGCATAGCCAAATTGTTTAACTCAGCTTTTCTGAACCCAAAACCACCTTCAGATTTAGGGGAGCAAAGAGTATCCCACCTCAACAGATGTAGTTTTCTATCTTTGGGATCTAAGGATTCTCCCCACCAAAACTTGCAGAGATGGGCATCCATCAATCTACAAAGGTATTTAGGGATAAGAAAAGCACCCATTTGGTAGAGAGGGATAGACTGGCCAATGTGTTTAACCAGGGTGGTTCTAGCATCCTGAGAAAGAAGTTTATGTAACCAAACAGTAATTCTAGCATCCACTGATTGTAAAATACTTATGTGAGTTTGAATTTTAGAAGACTGAAAAACAGTTGGGGTACCCAGGTATTTCTCTCCCAAATCTCCGCTTTGGATATCTAGTATGTTGGCTAACATAGCTTTCCTATGTTCAGGTATCTTTCTACTAAAAAGGATACCAGACTTCTCAAAGTTAATTTCCTGGCCAGAAGCAAGACAATATTTTTGAAGGTAGTTTTTTATGACACTAAAGTTTTCAGGAGTGGTAGAAGAGAATAGAAGGGAATCATCAGCAAAAAGGAGATGAGTCATCTCATGGGCATTTTTACAAATTTTTATCCCTTTAAGAGAGCCATTTCTCTGGACATTGTCTATATAAGAAGAAAGAGCCTCAGCACAGATAATGTGTAGATAAGGGGATAAAGGATCCCCTTGCCTAAGACCTCTCTCAGGATGAAAAAAACCAATGGGACTACCATTAAGCAAAACAAAATAAGAGATAGTAGACACACACTGATTTATAAGCTTGATCCAATTTTCAGCTAAGCCCATTTTCCTCAAGACTTTTTCTAGAAAATTTCATTCTAATTTATCATAAGCTTTGTACATATCAAGTTTTATGGCAGCAGTACCCTCCACTTTATCATTATGATTGACAGAATATATGCCTTCATTTGCTAGAAGAATATTATCAGAAATACTCCTCTTAGGAATGAAGGCACTTTGATTTTGGGAGATAATTTTATCCATAAAGGGTTTAAGCCTGTTAGCTAGAGTTTTGGAAAGGATTTTTTAAATGAAATTGCATAAAACAATAGGTCTGTAATGGTTGACTAACTCATCTAAGGGAACTTTGGGAATGAGGGATATATTAGTATGATTGAAAACTTTTGCAATGTGGCCAGTTCTAAAACAGGTTTGGGTTATATCAACCACAACATCACCCACAATGTCCCAATGTTTTTGGTAAAACAAACCAGTGAAACCATCAGGTCCAAGAGATTTTTTTCCCCCATTTGAAAAACAACGTTTTTTATTTCCTCAGCTGTGAGGGGAACATTTAGCAAATCATTGTCCTCGGCAGAAAATTTGACAGGGAGATCCCTTAGAATTTCCTCCTGAAAGTGTTGAGGTTGATAAGAATAAAGACTTTTGAAATAGTCTAAGAAAGATTTCCCAATGCTATCTCTATCAGTTAGAGTAGCATTGGAAGAATCCTTGATCCAGCTGATAGCATTACTTTTCCTTCTAAAAAGGGTAACTTTGTGGAAGTAAGGTGTGTTTCTACTCCTTCAATGAACCAAACTTCTCTAGACTTATATTTCCAATAGAGTTCCTCAAGAGTGTACAGATACTCTAACTTAGCTTTAATTCTAGAAGTAGTAGGATTAGATATTTGTAAATTTAACAGGTCCTTCATGATGGTAGATATATCAGTTTGAATATTACCAAAGGAGGATTTGTTCCAATTTCTAAGACCCTTCTTGGTATTAAGAAGTTTGGCTTTAAGTTTATAAGCTAGGGAGACTATGACATTTACAGACCAAGAGTTAGCAATTATATCCTTACAGGTAGGATCCTCTATCCACATAGCCATAAAATGAAAAGGTCTAGGCATACAATTTTCCTCATAGTTAAAACCAACATGCATAGGACAATGATTAGAAGAATCTCTAGGTAAGTTATTAACACAGAATCTAAGACAGAGTTCCTCAGCTAATTGGTTGAGGAAGCATCTGTCAAGTCTTTCGAGAATCAGATCAGGGCCCTGTTGCATATTAGACCAGGTAAACATAGGACCAGATAAGCCAGGATCATGCAATTTATGAATTAAGAAGAAATTTTTAAGAAATTCACAGTCATAATCTTTTATCTCTAGCCACCATTCTTATCTTCATATCCTAGAAGGGTGTTAAAGTCACCAATGACAAAAACTGGTTCATTTATAGGAGTTATAGTTTGGTGTGAAAATTGCTCCCAAAAGGAGGCTCTAAGAGCACTATTAGGTTCACCATACACAAAATGAATATGACAAGTTTTTGAGTGGATTATATCAGTAGTAGTCACATGGATTCCCCTTAATCTAGAGGATATAACGGACAAATGAATTTCCTTCTTCCAAGCCAGCCCCAAACCACCACTTTTACCAATACTAGGAACATTGAAAGTACATGGAAAACCCATGTTTTTTAGTTTCCTGGAAGCCATATCTTTCCCCATTTTGGTCTCAGATAGGAAAATAATATCAGGATTAACATTTCTACAAAGCATACCGAGTTCTTTAATAGCAGATTTTTTTTCCTAGGCCTCTAATGTTCCATGCTATAAGATTGATATTATTGACAGGGAATTGATTTAGAGTGGAATTGAGACTATCAAGAATTGGGTTACTGGGAATGGAATTTACCTGAGAAGGAGAGCCCAAATCACTTCCAAGAGGAGGCATAAAAGTATAACCATTCTGAGTAGAACTTTGGGGAGAAACCAGATTAGGATCGGCAACATTGAGAGGGGAATTATTACGGACATCATTGCTTGTATGGGAATTACCACCATGAACGGTGAAGTTACCAAAAGTTTTAAACATGGCTTGAGTATTGAGAGAACAATTAGAGAGATCAATATCATGTAGGTCATCCAATTTGGTGATGGGAGAACATAATTGAGCATAATATGGTTCATTGGGAGAAAATAATTGAGCATAATCAGGTAGGTCATCCAGCTGATAGCATTCCTTTTCCTTCTAAAAAGGGTAACTTTGTGGAAGTAAGGTGTGTTTCTATCTCCTTCAATGAGCCAAACTTCTCTAGACTTATCTTTCTAATAGAGTTCCTCAAGAGTGTACAAATACTCTAACTTAGCTTTAAGTCTAGAAGTAGTTATGGAATCAGTAGGATTAGATATTTGTAAATTTAACAGCTCCTTCATGATGGTAGATATATCAGTTTGAATATTACCAAAGGAGGATTTGTTCCAATTTCTAAGACCCTTCTTGGTATTAAGAAGTTTGGCTTTAAGTGTATAAGCTGGGGAGCCTATGACATTTACAGACCAAGAGTTAGCAATTATATCCCTACAAGTAGGATCCTCTATCCACATAGCCATAAAATGAAAAGGTCTAGGCATACAATTTTCCTCATAGTTAAAACCAACATGCATAGGACAATGATTAGAAGAATCTTTAGGTAAGTTATTAACACAGAATCTAGGACAGAGTTCCTCAGCTAATTGGTTGAGGAAGCATCTGTCAAGTCTTTCGAGAATCAGATCAGGGCCCTGTTGCATATTAGACCAGGTAAACCTAGGACCAGAGAAGCCGGGATCATGCAATTTATGAATTAAGCAGAAATTTTTAAGAAATTCACAGTCATAATCTTTTATCTCTAGCCACCATTCTTATCTTCATATCCTAGAAGGGTGTTAAAGTCACCAATGACAAAAAATGGTTCATTTATAGGAGTTATAGTTTGGTGTGAAAATTGCTCCCAAAAGGAGGCTCTAAGAGCACTATTAGGTTCACCATACACAAAATGAATATGACAAGTTTTTGAGTGGATTATATCAGTACTAGTCACATGGATTCCCCTTAAGCTAGAGGATATAACGGACAAATGAATTTTATTCTTCCAAGCCAGCCCCAAACCATCACTTTTACCAATACTAGGAACATTGAAAGTACATGGAAAACCCATGTTTTTTAGTTTCCTGGAAGTCATATCTTTCCCCATTTTGGTCTCAGATAGGAAGATAATATCAGGATTAACATTTCTACAAAGCATACCGAGTTCTTTAATAGCAGATTTTTTTCCTAGGCCTCTAATGTTCCATGATATAAGATTGATATTATTGACAGGGAATTGATTTAGAGTGGAATTGAGACTATCAAGAAATGGGTTACTGGGAATGGAATTTACCTGAGAAGGAGAGCCCAAATCGCTTCCAAGAGGAGGCATAGCAATATAACCATTCTGAGTAGAACTTTGGGGAGAAACTAGATTAGGATCGGCAACATTGAGAGGGGAATTATTACGGACATCATTGCTTGTATGGGAATTACCAGTAGGAACAGTGAAGTTACCCAAAGTATTAAACATGGCTTGAGTATTGAGAGAATAGTTGGAGAGATCAATATCAGGTAGGTCATCCAATTTGGTGATGGGAGAACATAATTGAGAATAATCCGGTTCATTGGAAGTTTGTACTTCAGAAGTAGTGTCTAAAGAATCAACAAAAGGGGTGGCTCTGGTACGTTTCCTTAGTTCCTTAGTTCCGCTCTTGTATTAATCTTTCTTTTAAGATTAGCAATGGCATCTATTTCAGCAAAGGTAGCAGCTCCTCTAGTGACAATGGAACTAACATTAAAAACAATAGCTGTTTTGAATCTTCTAGAAGAGTTGTTAATCCAAATCGGACCACTCGGAGTTGATACAGACCCAGTAACAATAACAGAATTAGTTTGAATGGTGGTTTGCTTGCCAATCACTGGTAACCCATTTTCCATTTGAGTAGTGTGTTGTTGTACAGGGCCAACATCAAAAATATTCAGATCTAGAGATATATTAACAAAGGGACCCATCTGAAAAGTATTATATAGAAAAAAAATTGTAGGATCAGATATGCTGTTGTCAATTGCAACAGTTTTGCCTAATGACTTTCCTTGTAATGTTGGGCTCGTAGGAGTATCTTGGACATCCTAAAGTGTTTGCATATTTGTATCAGTGGTACCATAGGAGGAGTTGCAATTTTCCTTCGCAGGTGAAGGCATCATGAGCTTTGAAATACTTGGTAGATTGTAGTTGTTACGGCTAGAATCTAATTCTTTGAGCTTCTTCTGTTTTAGCTTCCAAGCAGGCAAATTCTGATCCTTATGGTCGAGTATGTAACAATAAGTACAGAAATATCTTGGGACTATAATGTGTCTGCATTCAATAAGGAATGGTTCATTTCTGCCATTGGTAAAGAGAGGTATCCCAGTTGGTAAGGCTTTCTGGACTGGAATTTTGATGCAGACTTTAACATTCTTCTTATGAGGGTGATTTCCAAATGGATTTTGAGCTCAATGAGATCACCCATACTTGTAGTGAGTAGTTTCAGATCTTCAAACTCAGTACATTCATTTGGTATATTACACAATATAAACCACATGATCTCTTCATCGAAAACAAGTTGTTGATTTGGAGGCCAGCCTTCATTTGGTACCACTTTCAGAATAGATAAGTAACTACAAATGAACCAAGGTTTTTGGGAATTAATTCTGTTAAAGTCCTCTTCCGAGAAAAAAAGGATGAGAACCTTATTTCTTTGACCATTGAACGTATTAACCGTAGGATTTTGAGCCAGGGGCCACTTATTCCAGATGTAGTATCTTATAGAAGAAGTTGGGATGAGAGTTTCACAACAAATGTAACCAGACATACACCATTTCCAGTTGGTATCATCTTCAGCTATTATAACTTTCTTATCTATGAAAACAGGTTTTTTGAGGGTTGCAGGGAGATTGAGCTTGTCCGACATTTGGGTAGAGAGAGCTTGGATCTCAAGATTCCGAATATTTGAATCTCTTGAGGAAGATGGTTTTTCCATAGAGAAAGTTATGAGGATATATATTTCAAAGATTTTAGGACCCTTAGGGATATTCAGAAGATAATATAAAATAGATGGTTAAAAGAATTAAGTTCTGCTGAGTATTATGCTGATAGATGATGGAGGCAGTGTACCAGATGGAAAAGGTAGCAAAGTTTGTAGTATTTTGTGTTTGAACCTTAAAAATAGAATGAGAATATTGATGACCAAAGTCAAGGCAGGTTTCAGTGAGGTTTTGATGTAAGGTAACAAGATGGAGATTGAGAGTAGTATTTTTGGTGAGAGGTTTTACATAAGTAACATCATTATCAGTAACAGACTTTTGGGTATGATTTTTCTGTGGGGTGTTCACGTGAGTGCTATAAGGAGAGAAGCACATCAGGGTGGAATTAGTGGTATTGTAATAATAATTTTGGTACGTTATGAAAAGGGAGTGGATACTTATAGATTAGATTGTTAAGAATTTATTGTGCTTGTCATTGCTTAAGATGACGTTAAGATGATGGTGTAAACTTCCAAAGGTAATAATGGTAGAAAAGTAAGAGGGGTATTTCTTTATGGAAAATTGAGGGGGTGTAGAAATTTGGATAGTGTTTTGGCGGTTATCTCTGATAAGTAGACTAGACACATTCCTGGATGGTATTACCCTAACTGCAACGGTGCCTCCCAACTGATGCTGCCTTATCCAAATCTGCATGCCACATAAAATGTAAATTAGTCCCCAAAGATAATAATCAAAAATTGGTAACCTGCCAAAGCTCCTCTTAAAAGCACAGGGATAGGGTGTAGAAGATATAATTTAATTTAGGTGTTGAAAATAGGGAACGGTGGTGTAATTATTAAAAGAAGGGGTTGAATCAGACGCAAGGCTTTTACTCGGCGTAGTAAACAAAGCGACGTGTCTCTTAACCAAGAGATTTAAATGGTAATGAATGGGTGCGTTGGTATCTTTAAAAGGTGGCTTGGGAAGGTAATTAGCATAAACCAGGAAAAAAATCAAAGCACTTTTACCAGAAAAGGGAAGGTTGGGATAAGATTTAGTAAGATCATAAAATGGCTGGAACATCTTCTTAGAATAATCAACCTGCCTCTAATGAAAGTACTGAATCGGCAGAGTATGAATTGGCCAAATCCCTTCTAGCATCATTTGGATTGGAGGAATTGCAGAGGTTGGACAATGTTCTTCATGTAGAGATGAAGAGGAAGAGGCAATTGCAGATTCAGCAAGAAGAGGAAAAGCTTGCTGTCCAGAGAAGACAGCAAGAAGAGAGAAGGCGTGAAAAAGTTTATGAGGCATGGCTACCCAAGTATTTTGAGAGGCGGTAGAGGAAGGATGGTGAGTGGGAAGAGCATCAGGAGGAGAAGCATGCAAAGGCCCCAAGGTATGGAAGTGCAACAGATGAAGATACAGATGCATCAGAAGGGTTTGAGTCAGATGATGAATATGATGGTGGTATGGATACCAGTGATTTAGATTCAAGAGATGGTGGAGACAGTGAGATAGAGGGGAATGGAGAAATGGTTTATGATGAAGGTCATTTGAAGATTCGGTTTGCATATGAACTTGACAATCCAAATATATTCTCACGCACCATGAAATAAGGTGAAACCATACGCCTGAGTGTGAGTGCAAGAGCTTATTATGGTTCTGAAGGTTCAGATGGTGATACAGATTCAAGTGGTATATCACCCGTACCTTCGGATAGTGAGGATAGCGAGCGGGAAGGTGTGGGTGGGCATGATGATATGTGGTGAGAGCCACATATGTTATTGGGGGAGCCAATTTCATATGTTGGGTGTAAATCCTGACAATGGTTAGAAAATATTTTGTAAGAAGGCTTCTCCGGTATGTTCCATGTTTACCCAACCTTTTGAATGTGTTGCTTCTTCTGATGGTGGTTAGCTTCTTGTTGTTTTTTTGGATGAATCGGTCGGCTTTGTTGGTATTTTGCTTAGTTCTTGCACAGATGTTTTTGCTGCAGTAGTTGTTCTGAGGTTGATAAAAGTTCTGGTGGTTCTTTGGTATACAGGAGTCTATACCCGTGAAACTTGTTTTTTTTTCTTGGTTGAAAGTAGTACTGTAATTATGGTTTGAAAATTTAATGATTGAAGTGTAGTAGAACTGAATGTTGTTGCTTTCTAAATTTTCTGAATGAAAATTATGTTCTAGTCGAAACAGGTAAATGTTACTTTTAAGAGCAAAGGAGTTGAATTTGTGTTTGGGTTTGATAGAATTAATACTCTTCTGGTGATTTCTCCTGGTAGCAAACTTTATAATGCAATGAAGGAGTCTGTAACAACACCAGTGGGCTAAAATCTTGATAAAGCAATGAAGGAATCTGTAGTTAATGCAATTTATGGGGAAGATTACTAAACATAGAGCTAAAATCTGGAACAAAACAGAGAACATCAGGCAAGAAACAAACCAAGAAAGAAAACTGAGTTAGCTTCCGATTTGCAGAGCAAAAAAAATCGGAGAGAGAAAACTTCACAGCTATGGTTAATACTTTTTTGGAGCTATTCTAATTGTGAATCCTTTCATAAACCCATATTTCAAATATATAGAGACTCCAATCATCATCCTTTTTGATGGAAAAGATGTTAATATGATTGTCAAATCTTCAATCATGAAGGAAAAAGAGAAATCCCATTCTTCTGCAAATTTGAAGAAAAAAAGGAAGAATATGAAGAAACCAAGAGCTAACAACTCAAATCTTCAAAAGTATTCTATTGTTCTTGAAGAGTTAGAACAAATCAGGATGGAGGTTTTGCAGATGAAAATCATTGTTCTTAGATTTCTTGAAATTCAGAAGGCCCTGGTTTGAAAATAGTCAAGAAGGTTTGTTGGAATTGTCTCCTTTCTTCATGAACCTTATGTTCCAATGTCTGTTGACGACAAGGAGTTCGGGGACGATAAATAATTTTTCAAGAATATTAATGTATAGGAAACTTCTTATGAGAATTCATTCTTATGTTTAAGAAAGATAACTAAGGTTTGGTATAGCAATTATTGTAATTACACATAGCTATTTCCAACAATTTTCATCTTGCAATGTTTTTAGATTTATTTATTTAAATTCTAAGTTATTTGGAAGATGATATTGCAGTATTTAATCTTATTAGTTTTATGTATTACAAATGTCTTATGAGATATGTGTGTGTTTATGTTCGTGAACTTTGCTAATATCTTATATATGCTCAAAAGTTAAGTCTATTATGTCTTTATGCATTAATAAAAGATTGAATGAACTTTTTAAGAAAATTCCATAGTATTGATCTTTTCATGATCCACTATTATGTGAAAGTATTGTATTTACTCCGTAAGTTTTCTTATGTTGAGTGATTTCCGACTAAATTAATCATTAAGATCTTCTTATGGTTAATTTATTCGAGTTTACTGGATACAAATCCATGTGATTTGTTAATGTCCAAAGAAATCTTTCTTTTCCCGTAAAAGTAAGGTCTCTCATGTTGTTCTCTTGGGAATGACATCAAATGGGGAAGAGATCTTAAATGAACTTGTGCTTAATTTCCATATCTTTGTGGGGAGAGCGGTTGTGGAATTTTGAAGGGGTTATCTTGTATCTTAATAAAATCTTTGAAGAATACACTAAGTTTCGACTATGTGAAATCATCAAAAAAAAGTTGATATGTTCTCTTTTAGTCATGAATTATCTCTTTGAGAATTTCATTATGATCCCGTAGTTTTCGTACCTTTGCCAATTAATATTGACAAAAAGGGGGAGAATTATTTGGTAGATCAAACTACATAAATATGGATTACGGATCATTAAGTAAGGGGGGAGTGGTTTTCATTGTGAGATGAAAGTATTTACTAAGGGGGAGTGATACATATCACCATAGTATTATTTCAAAGTTGTGATGCAATTGGACTTTGATTCTATATAATAATACTATGACACTGTATAACAATGATTGAGAACATTTGTTTTCTTATTGTTATGGCTACGGATCTTCAACAAAAATGATGGCGAGTTGAAAACGTTCAGAATCGCTGAAGTACTTGGAGTAGCGAAGAATTCAAGGAATGTTGAAGAGCCAAGGAAATCAAGCATGATGGATGATAAGCTACAAAGTTTATTTATTTTGTAATCCATATGTATTGATAGTTTTATCACTAAAATTGACAAATGGGGAGATTGTTAGAGCACTGCTCGGTCGAACTCGCAAGCGTTGCTATCTCAGGCTTGTTTGTCAAGTTTAGTTAATCAAAACTATATACTTGATTTCTCGTCTACTTATAGATATGTCTCAGATTAGGATAGAAGTGTGTAGTTGAGCTTTAGACTTCACGGCGTTCACCATTTGAAGAAAAAATATCTACTGAAGAGCTTGGAGGAACTTCATCAACAAAAGGTATGTGGAGACTAAAACTTACCTATCACTGAGAAATCTATTATAGTCTATCTTCTAAAGAGACTAAGTCGTATAGCTATATAGAATTTTACATTATACACATTTGATATTTCGAGATGAGTTTAACTCATATATATATATATGATACGTGTTTAAAGATTTTACTTTAGTGAAGTTCATCGTATTCTTGACGAGTTTAGTTGGAGATAATTTATTTGTTGGAAACTAAATATTAAGTCAAAGATGATCATGTGAAAATTACCTTGAAACATCTTACATGATTTATGTGAGACAATCATTTGATGTCAACTTTTGGAAGTTTTGTATTGATCGATTAATCACTTGAAAACTATTTGAAGCCAGTGGTATGTGTAAGATTTGTATTGTGTCTTCCAAGGATGTTTCAATGATTAAATGAGAGTTTTAGAACTATCATGTCTGAATATAATATAGGTTGCATACTTTGTATGCTAACTGCGCAAGTCTAGTTCAGGTATGGAACTATTGTTCTCGAACTCTGTTTGCGAACTGGTTTACCTGTGAAAAGGTCCGGAGCTTTTGTTCGCTTCCCTGTTTGCAAACGGCTAGACAATTCCAAGTCCAGAACTCCTGTTCGCGTATGCTGTTTTCGAACGGCTGGACAAAGCCAAAGTCCGGAACTCTTGTTCGCGTACTCAGTTTTTGAACAAAGCGGTTAAGTTCTAAAATCGGTAAAGTGTGATTTTCATACTCATGAACTCAGGTTCATTTGCGAATTAAAGTCCCTGGAAATTTAATAAAATAAGGTATGTGAACTAGTTTAACAAATCGTGGCATTATGTTCATGAATTGGTTCTTGTATAAGTACTTTGTACAATTACAAACCAAACCAATTTTGTTTCAAATGATTCATATATATATATATATATATATATTTCTATGAAATGGTGAACATTTGAACAACTCTTTTGAAACACATTTAGATTCATTTGATTATCTATCATGATTGATTGATCATCATATTGATCTAGAAGTGTTAGATGAATATGGCTACCTAATATGGATAACTTTGGTTAACTATTATTGAGCCAACAAGTATACACATTTGGGTACGGTTAATCCATATCTAAATATAGGTATATTTCATTTGTGTGTATCAAGCTAATACCATCTAATGGTGGAGATTGATTTCTTAGTTTCTAAGCAGACATAGATTGAATCTTAAATCAGGAGTTCATCTAACGGTGAGCTATCTTCGCTTTAATTGTAAGCAACCATGATTTGAAAGGCTATATAAAGGAAAACTCTAGCATCTGGAAAACCTAATCCCGAAACTTTTGTGTGTCCTAGTTGCAAACTAGAATTGATTTTCCATTAACCTATGGTTTTCTAAAACCATTATTAGGTTCATGACTTGAAGACTTCATTTGGGATTCGTGAATCCAGATCCAACTATTTTCTCCATAGTTGCGTATTATGATCTTACTTTTTCTATCATATTGAGTTTTATCTTCTCTAAGATTTACTCGAGATTTATCTCCGATAGGTTAGATATAAAAAGTAAACACAACATTTTTTATTCTCAGACTCTTTTGATTTCGCAATAACTTTTTATGTTAATCAGTTGGGTTATTATGAGGTGACTGATATTTCTAGGCTACTCTTCAGGAGTATAAGTCAGGGGTATTATGTGCGCATAGTCCTGCTGGGATTCAAAAAGCGTAAGGAACATGACTGTACCTTAATCAGTGTAAGACTTGGTTAAATCAACTACGTTCCAGTCCGAAGTTAACTTGTAGTAGGCTAGAGTCTGTAGAAGCTTAAGACAGTGTGGTGTTCCAACCTGGACTAGGTCCCAGGGTTATTCTACATTTGCGGTTTCCTCGCTAACAAAATTTCTGGTAATTATGTTATTTCTTTTCCGCATTATATTTGTTTATATAATTGAAATATCACAGGTTGTGCGCAGTTCAATTATAGTTGATAAATCTGACCTTTTTATTGGATAGAACTTGATTGACACTTGTACATTGGTATTTGGTACCGTCCAAGTATTTCTCATATTAATCAGGCTCACGGATTTCTATATGTTCTATTTTTTGATTGTATTGAGAAAGAGATAAAGCTCTTTGATATACTTCTTGATTGAGTCTTGCTTTTTAAGTAGGTGCTCTTGGAATTATATTGGAGTTTAGTCCATACAGATTGTCGAATAAATTATTGGGTGTGGTTGTTATACCCTACCATTTTCTATTATCACCCCTCAAAGTGAAGTATAATGCAGGCAGTATCTTTAGCTTGTGACGCAATGTAACAAACCTTGGACCAGATAATCCCTCGGTGCAAATATCAGCCACCCGATCCAAAATGGATATATAAGTGACATATAATGACTTAGAATGCGAATTCTCTGACAAAGTGATAGTCGACGACAATGTGCTTCATCCTACTATGAAACATGATTTGAGGGTAATGAAATGGTACTAATATTATCAGAGTGAAGCAAAGGTGCATAAGACAAAAACAAATAAAAATCCTACAACAACGGGTACACCCAAACTAGTTCAGCAGTAGTATGGGCCAAATTTTTGTACTCTGCTTCGGTGATGCTTCAGACAAGGAATAACGAACTCACTCTATCCCCTCGAGAAACCACCCGATCCTTTGCTGGATGGGAAAAATTATAGCTTGTAATAGTTTCTAAGGTTATTATTGTCTTCCCCTGGATAAGAACTACAACCTCTAAGAGGGATGAGAAAGTTTTCCTGGTATATCACACATCACTGAACCCGTGAACAACTAATGATCATTTGCGAAAAAAAATCCCATAGTCTAAAATACCTTTGACATACTTAAAAATCCTCTTGGCAGAAACAAAGTGCGCATCATTGGGATATGACATGAATTGAGGAATTTGTTTCACTGCTTAACTAATCTCAGGTCTAGTCCATGTGATATACTTCTAAGCTTCGACTAAGGCCTTGAACTCTGTGGGATTAGATAAGAGAGTACCATCACCTGTACTTAACTTGTAATGCACTAGTATATGAGAATAACATACTTTTGCAATAGTCATTCATGTATTTTCAAGCAAATATAAGGAACATTTAGTTTGCGACCATTGGGGTTTATCTTCACTTCAAGGTTAATATAAGGGACCTAGGTTCAATGGAAAACGAACACCCTAACTAAGAATAGTATTTTATAGAGTTATTAGTAATGAGAATATCATCAATTTAAATAAGAATGATAGTGAGTCTTAAGCCTTCCTTTTGAATGAACAATGAAGTATCAACAGAAGATAGTTGGAAGCCGAAAGAAACAAAAACATGCATAAGCTTCCCATACGCCCTAAGGGCTTGTTTCAATTTATAAACTGACTTATAGATTTTACATACATGATCAGGAAAGTGATGATCAACAAAATCCGGGGGTTGAGTCATGTATATCTCCTCGGATAAATTCCCATGCAAAAAGGCATTAATCACATCAAGTTGAGATATATGCCAATCAAAGTGGATACTAGAAAAGAAAAAAAAGACAAGTTGTATGGTCGTGGGCCTTTGCAACACGACTGAATATTTCCTCAAAGTCTAAACTAGCTTGCTAATAGAAGCCCTTTGAGACTAATCTGGACTTGTATTGCTCAGAAATACCATCCGAATTGTGCTTCATGTTAGAAACCCACTTTTAACCAACTAAAGTCTGATAATGAGATGAAGCCTCTTAAAACCAAGTATCAGCACTCGCAGAACATTGTACTCATCTACCATTGAACGTCTCCGATGAGGTAGATTATTATCTTGGAAAAACAAGTTGGGAGGTAGAAGGAATCTGAGAAGTAAGGATAGCAGTGAGAGCATGCTTGGTAGAGTATATTTTTGGTTTAAACCCATTTTTAGCTTTAGTAAACATATTATGTTCATTACTAATAGTAGTTTTAGATAGACGGTGGAAGAACAATAAAATGTGTAGCAGAAGTTAATAGCGCAAGAGGTGCAAAATCAACAAGATATACCTTGGATACAACAAAAAAGGCAGAAACACCAGTTAAAGTATCACCAGTGGGAACAAGAGGAGCAATAATATCAGTTACACAAGCATTGGTGGATGTAATGGAAGAAGTAATATCATCTGAGAAACAATAGAAGATGCACCGGTGAAAGTAATAAATTGCTCAAAAGGAGAAGGTACCAATGTAGATTTCCGTAAATGATAACAATGCTCATTAAAGATTACATGTCGAGAAACGTAAGTTCTTCCAGTTGAAGGATGTAAACATCTACAATAAAAACTCCATATATTAATAAAAAATTATACTGCCAACTTGGGAAAGTTATAAATAATAATAACCTGCATATTTTAATATTGACTGATTTTTCTGGTCCTTCTATAAGGAATTTACCTCCATACATTAATATAATCGACATTATACTTGAAACTTATAGATCTTGTTACATAAAAATCTAAAATACTTATCTATAATTGTTTGAGAAAATGATGAACGGTTTTAAAGTATAATAGTTTGCGGACGTGTAAGACCTCATTACTATCAGCATAATCTTGTAGAAGCCAAAACATTTTCAACTTGTCGAGCATGTTTAAAGCTTCTTGTCATGAAACTTATAGTATCAACATACTATCTTCCTCTGCTTCTTGTCTAATTCCATCTGAAAAAGGCGAGGGTACCCAAATATACCTCAAGCTATTACTTTTCCTTCCTATAAGTCCTTTCCCCGAAAGTGATTGTCTATGGACTGAGTCGAGACAATACAACAAATCGGTTCACACTTTGTGTGATCGTCTATGGATATGAGATCGAGACAATACAACAACAAAGTGTGTTTACTTGATACAAAGATTCAGACTTAACCAAACACAATAATAAAACAATTATAATGCAGAAATATAAAGTAAATGACACATCAAGATTTTGTTAACGAGGAAACTGCAAATGCAGAAAAACCCCGGGACCTAGTCCAGAATTGAATACTCCCAGGATTAAGCTTCTATACAAAATAATACCAACTTCGTATAGTTGAGACCAAGCAACTAAACCTATAGTTCACCTAGTTCCGTCTGTATTCCCACGCCTCCAACCTGTAAACAAGTCACGTACTTGGACCAATTCCCTTGGTTCATATTCCAAACAGTAAAGGAACATCAAATCTATTTGTTATCAACTCTCTTCAACCAAGTGATATGAGTTGCGCAAAGGTTCCCTTGTTTATCTTAACATAAACTCCTTTGCCAGGTTCCAAGATATGTCTTATGTTCAACTACCCAAAGGAAATTGTTAAGATTAAGCCAATCAAGACCTTTAATCACAAGGAAATATATTGATGAATATCTTCCTCAACGAATCAATCCAATCTACCACAAGGATAAACCGATTATTAATTGGATCCTCTTTTTCCCAAACAAGTATTGTGCACACCAAAGATTATAAAAACCAAAGTTAGAAATATTCAATATCTTCTTTGGCTTCAAATCTTCTTAGACTTCAATAAACACCAGCACACAACTCCTTGAATCTCTTGTGATCAATCACACACAGAACGGAGTCTGTTAACAATGGATTATCACGAGATCATCTTTAGATCTAACAACAGTCTAAAGATCCATGTCGAAACCTTGAACTAGTTTGAGTGAATCTTATATCAGAAGAGAAGATTCTCAAGCATAAACAAACCAGGTATAATCAAAGTTCAACCACCGTTAGTCAATCAAATCAATACGAAAACTAAAGATAAACCGCAATATCTAGTTTCCCACCAACGGGTCGCGCTATAGCTTCTCAATCCCAAACAAGACTTTAAATTGAGCGGATGTAAGAAATTTCGACTAATTAGATTACTCTCCTCTCCAATAGGTGGCTTCACCAGTAACAAAGACAAAATATGAAGTCTATTTTTACGCAAGATTAGTTTGCTAGAAATGCAAACTCAAAGTATTTATAAACAAGGAAGTTTGGACACCAAGGAATTTCCAAAACCGAAAATATTCTCAAGATATTTTTCACTACTACACCAAATTCGGTTTTCATAATTCCTGTGAATGCGCTGTCCAAAAATCCGATCGAAATCTCCTTGGAAAATCTTTAATTAGTAAATGCACATTACTAATTCTTATTTCCACATATAATTAAAAACCCTTAATTAAAAAGATTTTAACTTATTTAAATTCGATCTTGGGATTTACTTCCTTCTTAGCCTTTAAGGAATATCTTTGAACAATATAGAATAAGCATTAATGCACCGTGTTCAAAGAGTGTCGACATCTTACTCTTGCAAGTCCTTTTTCATAGTTGCTCACTTGAAACCGATTTACCACACTTCCAAACAAGTTTAGAATTGGTTCATCTGACTTTCAAGAACTATGTGATTGATCAAGTAACACTCAATCACAAACCATGGGCTTACGGTTCTACCAAAACAAGTTTATGTTCTACTTCCATGTGAGTACTGTGCATAGTTACACTAGCTTACCAAAGATACGGCTGACTAGGTACTAGGATCGGTTCCCCACATATATTTGGTATCTAACTTATATGCACTGCACATGTACATAGGATCGGTTCCCCCTTCACAAAAACGTGTTGCACATGTTCATAGGATCGGTTCCCCTTTCTTCCATAAACCTTGTTGCACCTCATACAAGGATCGGTTCCCCTTGTGATGCACTGCACCTCTTACTAGGATCGGTTCCCCTTCTCCCAATAATAAGTCAGACACTCACAAACCCGATCATACCCCAGGTGATTACTTTAGATCGGTTTCACTAATAAAAGTCATACCAATACATAAGTCAGGCCTCATGTGAATAGTTTTACCAAGAACACAAACAAGTCATGATCGGTTATACTAATCACACATATTGGTTGTTCATAAGATATGCAATGAAGAACAGCCCCAATAACGCCTGGCGATTTCCTTTTCAGTTCACAACACATATCATGAACTTACTTCCTTAGAACACATGTAAACATTGTTCCCTAGGATGAAATCCTCACCTCATACCCATACATAATCACAATAGCATTCATACGATTATGTCGATGTCTTATATATAAAGTTTAATGGTTAAGCAAGAAACTTCATATCGTATTCCTTAATACTATGTCTATCTAAAGTGTTCATGCTTCGCAATTTTATGTTTTTAATATGCACGACTTGAAAGATACGTTAGGGAATGAAACAGTTCAAGTCAAATATCACTAAGCTCAAGTGGAAGGATGATGTTGTGGTTGTATCTCCGTTCTTCTTCACTTCTTCAAGTCTTCGCAATACTTGTAATGTCTCACCCTAATACTTTCAAGATAACCTATACAAAGTTGACTCTAGTACATTTAAATCAAGCGACTCTTAAGTGAGTTTTGATTCACTAAAATATGACAACCAAACTTGACATACCAACGCTTGGTGGGTTCAACCGAGCAATGCTCTAACACCATCGATGATTCCTTCTTCAATTAATGTGGCAATCAATTGTGTGCGGAAGAATAATCATCTTGCATAGAAAAGGAAAAATCAAAAACTTGACTAAAAAGACAACTACTCACGTTTTTGCGCTTTAGTCCGCTCTTTGAATTCACTACAACATGAAGAGCTTTCCAGGGACAAAGGTATTCTCACTAAAATCTTGGCTCAAATATCCTCGATTATATACATAAATGTATATTTACTGTCGTCAAAATTGTTCCATAGACTGAGCACTTGTTTTGGTAGATTAGAAAGGTAAATTAAACAAGAGTTCCAAAAAAAATCAGTATCCATGTACCTTTGTTAGTTAAGTCCTCGTTAATGTCTTCGTTTTTTCTTCAGTCTTCAATCTTTGAGGGAATTCGGTGATTTCTGATTCTCAACTACCAACTTCTAATCCAAGCCCGAGACTTGACATAAGTAGATTAGAAATCAAGATATAGTTTTGTACAACTAACATTGGCAACAAGATTGAGATAACAAAATTTGCGAGTTCGACCGAGCAGTGCTCTAACACCCCCAAAGCATATGATGTGATTGTTTAACACCATTGAGAGGATCAAGTGTAAATGTTACACAACCTCTGTAAATAGCTTTATCTTCATCCAGACTATACTTTGAACCGCGAACTTTTACCTATGATTATGTTGAAGTATTTTGTGTTTTTGATGAACATGCCAATCTTTTTGAATATTTTTTCTACGAATTTTAAGATTTGGAGTTTAAGATTATAAGAAATTGTGGGAATAGAAGGTGTGATTTTAGAGTTGGAAATGATTGTATAGGGAGTGAATATGAACTGTTAGATGAATTAGCCTTTGTCAGCTTAAGGTAGGTCAGTCGTCTCAGGTGGAGACGATGCTGGCTTCAACAAGAGCCGAGTCTCAGCTCAGGTTAGATCGACCGACTCAAGTTGAGTCAATGGACAAACTTCCAGATTCGAGATTTGCCCATCCAATATGCTCACTTGACAGTCTCAATGTGGGGCGATAAAGGGATAAAGAAATCTGCCCATTTACCCACCCCACTAGACTAGCTCTTAGAGTGAATCCTACTGGTAATGTCATTCCTTCAAAATGAAGAAGAGACTACTAATGAGCTCATACTGAGTCCTACGACGGGAGTCTTTCACCCCAAAGTCTTTCGTACACTCCTTCGGACGAACGAGTAGTTGTTAAAATGGACACTACACGGCAAAATGTGAATAAAACTAAGTGGAGCGGCCTACTCACTGTACACCGTATAAGAAAGAAAAAAAAATGAAGCATCGAGGCATGGACGATAAATTGTTAGCCATGAGGGTGGAAAATGAACACTACACGGCTTATTATGTCGTGCAGACAATTTTTTTATTTTTTCAGTACTTTTTTAATACTCCCTCTGTCCCATTATTAGATGTCCTAGTTCAAATTTGCACAATTCTTAAAGCATGAAAAAAATGGAGTATTTTTTACAATTATACCCTTATGATAATAATTTGTAAAATTTAGAATTGATTTATCTCTCAAACTATATCATGGATTTTCGTAAACTTCGTATCATTGAAAAGCATTTTAAAACACCTACGTAACGAATATAAACATGGATATCAAATGATACATATTTCTTATAATACCGATAATCAATCAAAAGGGTAATTTTAAAAATATCCCCTTATTTAATGAAATATGACAACTAATAGTGGGACAAAATGTTAAACTAAGTAAGTCATCTAATAGTGGGACGGAGAGAATATATAATTTCCCTCCTCATGTTTTATTTTAATCAGTATTTTTTTTTTTGGCACACGACATACGATATGTATTGTAATACGCTTTTACTAGTTTTCTCATAGCAGGATTGCTCTTTAGTCTTTCCGATGAAAGAGTTCTCCTACAAAATGAAGGAGTTACTCTGCAAACGGGACTACTCATAGCCCATGTTCTCACCGTAATAAAATAATTTATCCTCATCCACGGGCAAAAAACTGCTGCCTGCTTCAAAGGCGGAGGAGGAGGGAGGACCTGGAAATATGCAGTCGAAATTTAATAAGTGCAGTGTATCTTATACCTAGAGCTACCGAGTTTAGAAATTGATAAAATTGAGATGTGATAAGACGCAGTCTAACTCTGGCAGTGAAAGAGGAATTAAGAAAATATAATACTCAAGCTATCTTGACAGTCAAGTGGATAATATATTATGGGTCAATAACTTCTAAATTAATTTAAGGTTATCTTTTTATTTATATCCCAAGATTCCCAACAAATGGCAATAGAAAAACAAAAACTATTAGCCCTTCTACAAATCCAAGATGCGAACCTACCAAACTCCCAAATCCAACTAGTCAAACTATTAATTTCATCACGTTCGAACGATGGATTGTCGATAACCGATCGGTAGGTCTAATAGTTTCGAATCTTCTCAAGTGCATATTAAATAATTCGTCTTAATAAGATAATAATCCTGCTAATACTTTTGTTTATCCACTTCTCCTAGACCTAGTAAATGAGAAACATATATATTTATATATATCACACGAAAGAATCAAGCTTTACAACGAGAAAAGTGAAGCACAATACGACTGTACTTTACTAACTACCATTGAGAACAACAAGAAGTTTAACAGATAAAAAATGGTGCCCATGATGCATAATACGGCATCCCATAAGGGGCTTTGACACCGGATGCGTAATTGATTATTCCCAGTGCATTATAAGTGGTAGTTGTTTTGTAATTATCGTACGGCACAATTAGACGATGCATAAATGTTCCTACTAATTAAAATTTCTATGATCCCAATATTTCCAATTACCTTTCTAGAGTGCCTTTTAAGTTTTAACACTCGGATCAGAGCATGACTCGCATCTAACCGGTTCGAAATTGGATGTCTAAGTTGTTTGTGTTTTTCATTTATTTCGTATTTGATTTGAGATTTGATTTGGAAATATCTTTAAGAAAAATAATACTTTTATTTTTTTTAACTTGGCTTATATTAAGTAAAAATGAGAAAAATGGAAGTAAAACTTTTTCTAAATCGGATATGGTAATATAATTTTACTCTTTACTTAGGAGTATAAGTATTTAGTCCTAACATAGATTCACACACCTGGATTGAGTTTGAACCAAACAAACACCCTATAAAAGTTAGGTCATTGGTCTGCTTATAAGATTCGGGAGAAACTCGCAAGTTGCACACATCTACTATTCGGTCAAAGAGAAAAGAAAACAAAAACATTTTCTGAGCCTGCCTGGGTACTCTATCGTAGTCGATGACACGCAGAACTGTGTGTTGTTGTAATTAGAGAGAGAAATAGTCAGATGAGAATAAACAAATCTAGAGAAAGAATAGTGGGGTTTTAGAAAAATGATGTTGTTTTTCACTATGAAAATCAAAAACTTCAAAATCAAAACAATACTCTTTCTTCTCCCCTTTCCTTTTCTTTCTTCTTCTGCTCCTGCTCAGCTAAACAAAATCAACCCTGAAACAAAAAGAAATTAATAAATTTATCTATATATATTATTTGTAGAAGAATATGTGGGAGAAGAAGAGAAGAATCTGAGCTGCTGCCAATGCCCTTTTGTTTTTTTCTTTTATTTAAAAATAAAGGATGGCTGAAGATCTCTGTTTAATCAACAATAAGGTGAGTGATTTCCTACCGAGTTACTCTTCTTTTCTATGTCTGGGTTTTTGTTTTTCATTTCGGAATCCTACTTTCCTTTTTTGAATTTTGAATCACAAAGTTATAACCTTTCTGGGTTTTTGTTGATTTAAAATTTGATTTTTAGAACTTTTGTGATTAACAAATAGAGGGTTAGGTTATAGTCTGATGTGCATGCTATGAATGATTCCTTTTTTGCATGTCTGATCTGGGGTTTTTCAGGTTACTATGGAGATACAGTGTTTGTGATTAGTTTTTAAAATACCCTAACTAGAAAAATCCCACCAAACCCCCACATTTCTCTAGTTTTAAAATTGGTAATGAAAAATTATTTTGAAAAGAGATTCAAAAAGGGATGATATGTTAGAAGTTTCTTTGCTGATTTTGTATTTATTGCAGCATTTCTATGATCAGCTGTTTGATGCTCTTAGTGAGATATGTAGTTCTGTCTTTTTTGTGAAATTAACAACAGTGTACCCTTGGAAATGCAGGATTCATCCTTTATAATAAAAGTTCCTAAAAAATCTCCACTGGTATCAAGGATGGTTCTTTTACTGTTTGCCATGATTTGTGGTGTTTATATCTGTTCAATCTGTCTTAGACAAATTAATACTCAATCAAGACCCAAATTAGTTGTCCCTTATATGAAACGGCCTTGTCCTGCTCCCGCTGTTGAAAAGGGGGAGCTGCGGTACCTGCATTACCCGAAGCCGGTTACATATGAAAGGTAACCTGGAGTTCTGAACGTCTTTTTATTTGGATCAATGTTTTTTTTTTTTTTTTTTTTTTTTTTTGTGTATTCTCAAAGATTTGGGTGCATTACAGGGAAGAATGTGCTTGCAATCCTGTTCGCTACTTTGCTATATTATCCATGCAAAGATCTGGGAGTGGATGGTTTGAAACGTTACTGAACAGCCATATAAATGTAAGCTCAAATGGGGAGATCTTTTCTAATAAAGAGAGGAGGAGTAATATTTCATCAATTGTTAATACTTTAGATAAGGTTTACAATCTAGACTGGTTTAGTAGTGCTTCAAAGAATGAGTGCTCCGCTGCTGTTGGATTCAAGTGGATGCTTAATCAGGTACGCAAACAAGGTCTATGCTATTATTTTGTCCGTGGAAATGATATATCATGTTTTGTTCTGTATCTACATTCTCCTTGAAGTGGGTTGTGGTTACTTATAAACTTTCCCTCTACATTTGATTATTGTATCTCGTTTTTCTTTTTACAATTGAACCCTTATGTAAGGGCGTGGAGTTTGATACTTCTAGAGTAGACCATGAGTTAGTTCAGTGGATAGCTCAAAATCACATCTGGCCTGAAGTTTTAGTTAGATGGAAAATGAGATACTCTAGCTGAGCACATGTTCATATTTTGAAACAACACATGAACAATAGAGAAACTGAGAGATGGAGAACATGCAAATTTAGTTGGATAACTACATTAGCAAGAAGGAAATGCTCAATTTTTTTTTTTGAGAACTATAAATTGGAAGTTAGGAACTATATTGGTTCAGTTGATCTCTGTGGGATCAGAGTGTGTAATCATTTAGTAAACCATGTTAGCTGTACTTTCTGTAGACATATTTTGTACGGTGCACTGACGTAATCAAATCACAGATAATATCGAAGTTGCAGTATATGTGCACTGCGAAGATTTGAGTTTCAGTGAATATAACCCTGATAACTCTATTAACATTTTGCTTTTTGCTGCAATAGACACTAACAAGAATGCCAGGAGCCATTATCTAAACCTTCGTCTAAACACCTATAGCCAGAGAACTAAAGTCTAAAACTTAAACAAGTTAAACTGGAAGCAACAGGGATTTGTTTATGTTGATTCAAAATTTAAGGTCTGGAGGTCATTGTGCCCCATTTTGTTCATGAATAGTCTCAAGAACAAGAAGAAGGTGGACCAAGGTTTTAAAATGTGTTTACATGGTGCGAGGCGGTGCCTTGAGGTGTATGCCTTTTCCAACTCGAATTGCAAAGCTTATCTTACCTGCTGCCGAAATTTCTAGTTATTTGTCGTACTTCTTGAAAAGTGCGCCTCAAGGCTTGTACAGTCGTAGAGCAGGAATACCATATTCTTATGTGTTTTGTAGCAATCTTTTGACTATTTGGATTACCTACTTTCTCTGTGAAAGGATACACTCCCTTTTCTCATTTTCTGCCTTAATTATCAGTATTTAATATCATGAAATTGTATACTTTGTTTAACATTTTCTCACTGAAGACGTTTGATTATGGCTGCTGTAGGGTTTGTTGGCGCATCAGGAACAGATAGTGGAGTACTTCAACCGAAGGGGTGTTTCTGCAGTTTTTCTCTTCCGAAGAAACTTGTTACGTAGGTTGATCTCAGTGCTTGCAAACAATTATGATCGAGATTTTAAACTACTAAATGGGACCCATAAGTCTCATGTTCATTCACATCATCAGGTCTTTATCTCTCTCTCTCATAATATGGAGTATCGCTTTCTTATAAATACAAAGGTCTTCGACTTGATACCATATTAGCTGTTTGTAGGCTGAGATACTTGCACAGTATAAACCAACTATCAACGCAACATTATTAATAAACAATCTGAAGGTTGTGGAAGACACAACTGCAAAGGCTTTGGAGTACTTTAATAGTACTAGGCATATCATCGTTTATTATGAGGATCTTATCAGCAACAAGACTGTAAGACCATACCCTCTTTCCCCAAGTCAACAATATTCCTTTTCTCGTTTTATCTAGTACTGAAGTTGCATCCTTGCAGAAATTGGCCGAGGTGCAAGGATTTCTAAGGGTGCCACTAATGGAGCTGAAAAGCCGACAGGTGAAGATCCACAAAGGGTCACTAGCGGATCATGTCCAGAACTGGGACGATATTAACAAAACTTTAACAGGAACACCGTATGAGAGATACCTCTATGCAGACTATGAAATGTAACGTATCTGAACACCATGTGATGTAAATAGCACCCACTTACCCTTTTCAGTTTTAGGTCACATCAAGAGGTGTAAATGTGCTCCCTGAGTTTAAAATTTTGGTTGCTGCACAGGCTTCGTCCACATTTTCTGCTTCTTTATTCTTTTGTTCTCTTTCCTTTTCTCACCCTTCATCTTAATTTAATCATTTATCAGTAGTTGATGGCTTATAGACATTGTTGTGTAAATTTTGAGTTTTGATCAATCAGAGTAGTTTAACCTTGATGCGTATATCCTCACTATCATAATTTTGAAGATGAGCTTACTTGTATAGTTCCCCAACTTTATTGTACTTGGGCGAACTCGTGTGGGTTTTTACGAATTTTTATAGTTACAACCATTAATAGCCACGGACAGAAACATGGGCCATGCATATAGGTCAGAACAACGACAAACAGATGACAAAAGTTTAGAGAGATGATCAACGAAGTTACAGACTACTGATCTATTTAGCATAATACAATCACGACATTTATAGAGAGGCCGACCAAGCGACTGATGCGAGAAAGAAGTCAGAGCCAGAGATCTTTTGAAACTAATGACTCCATGGGTTGCATTGCCCGAGCGTATTGTTTCTTAGTTTAAAATAATATGCTTCAAAAAAAGTAAACAGTGAGATTTGATTAAATTCTGTACGAATTTACGGGAAAGGAGGATATATAAATGTGAATTCTGATATTCTCGCATAAAAGTGTACAAAAGTTGATGGCTAGATGGAATTGGAAACCAATGTCAGGTATTTGAAAACAAACGGCATTAAAAAAAAGCTAGAATTATCAAGCACTGTGTAGGAGCAATTTTGGGCCCTGGCAACGGGAGGCTATAGGCAACGGAGCCCAGCTGGCCTGGTCTATAAGACGCTCTGGGAAATGGCACAGGAAATAAACAAGAATACAGATAGATTGCTGGTTCTAAACTATTTCTTCATTCTTTCTATTTCTTTCTTTTCATTTTTCTTCACAAATAATGAAGAGATAAACATTAATGTTCTACATATCACACAATAAAGCCTGGACTAAATGAATGACTAAATCCCGTAAATTATTTGCATCTGAACTAGGGATTACTAGGGCTAGTAGGAGTTACAGCCGTTGTGGCGGAAGTATGTTTGATAACAAAATGATCAACAATTCGAACAGTATTGACTGGATCCTGTTGAGCAGTAACCGCAGTCCACTTGCTAGGATGCCTTCTTCGGTGGCTCAATTGTTGCGGTTGTCTTGCCTCTGCATCCCACTCTGTATCCAATTTCCAATCCTTTGGAACCTGCGATTATTTTCAAGACCAAGGATTTGATTCAAACACTTGAAAAGAGTCACCGACAGAATTGGTACTTCTACAAAGTTTATCTCAATTCGGTCATGGACCATGCTTATGGTACTACATACTCAGTTTTCTTACTATTATGGTACTACAAACTCAGTTTTGGTACTAAAATATGCATAACTGCAAGGGAAATCATTCCAATATGTTTTTGATAAACTTCGGTAATTTGACACCTATACACCCTGCATCTCTTCCTTGTAATCTAAAATGTCAAAGCTGGAAGACATGGTGAAAGACGGAGAATATCGACAATTTCCATAAAACATTTTTTTTTTTTTTTTACCTTATCGACTGCAAGAGTGAATACTTCGAGGTCACCGTCACGTGTAATATGGAAACGGTTGAATGCCTTGTAATTTGCAATCCGCAAAGAAGAGAAGGCTTCATCAAAGTGTATGTGGAGCCAGTTAATGCAGATGTATAAGTAGCTCCCAAACACCAAGGAGACCACAGGGGTCGAAAAGACCCAAAAGTAGAGGAAAACTGAAGCATAGTAAATGATTACACCCCCACGTGAAAGCGAGTGAATCCCTATCTTGCATATCGTGCTTCTTGTTACAGCCATGACCTGAAAAAGTCTCCTAACTGATTTCACTATGCTGACACAGAAATACTGGAAAGCCAAGTAAAAGAAAGTATATGGTCCTAGTCAATAATGTATTTTTCTCACCTCCGGGACATCAAATGCAGACATGAGGTACTTAATACATGCTGGGTAAAGGCCAAATGTCCATTGTTCCATGCGAATACGAAGGCCCGTTGGGTCTGGGAAGTGTTCACTCTCAACTTTGCGGTACCATTCATATAGAGTGTGATATCCTGAAACACATAAAGATAGTTCAATCTTCAGTACCTTAAATTGCAACGTCACTACAGATGATGCTAAACAAATTCACGGGGAACGAAATTAGTACCAGACTGTGTTTGAGGTACACATTTCTAAATTGATAAAGTTAAAGTTAATTCAGTTATCACCCATAAGGGACATCAACTCAAAGGGTTCAGTCCTCAGCAGTGCTATTCAGATTCTACACCTATGTGTGTTAACATATTAACCTGACACAATACAACGGAACTCTTGTAGAAATAGAAATAGACATAAAGCAAACCTGATGTTGCTAAGAGTTTATGACGAATACACATCTCAACGCCCAGCTCTAACAGTAGCATTAGAATGAGTGCTGCAGCCATGTGCGCCGAAACATGAAGAAATCCTATTACTGCTCGCTTTCTCCGTGATAGTTTCGAAGGGACAAAACAAATTGCTGTTATCAGCAAGAGCAGCGCCCCTGCTGAAGAGGCATATGAGTGTTCCAGAATGTAGATAAATGCTTGCCATACTGTAATGAAAAAACTCCTCAACTGATCAGAGAATGCAGCGTCACGCAGGATATGATCGACCTTACACTGGAATATAACCAAAATGAATGTTAATTCATCCGCAAATGATCACCTATCAATGTTTCTAGGTAAGAATGTCCATGATTACCTAGATATGAAGGGTGTTCAACATCTCATTTTATTCATATATATATATATATCATATAAAGTTCTAAAACTGGTTAAGAAAGGAATTACACATATTTGAAAGAAGAGTTACCTGAGGGAATACTGAGAAAACCAATACAAAGTATATGATGCCACCGATAAAGTCAAACTGCCAGTTCTTCTTTCTGAATTTCAAAATGTTTCCAAGCGCTATCTGATCAATTTCACATTGTAACCACACATAGCATTACAATAAGAATGAATAGCAAACATTTTAACATCCAAGCGATATTGGTTACTTAAAATAAGTTCGAACATACCCTACTCGAATCTTCAAACGAAGGATAAGCAGCCTTGCATTCATAAGCAGTTCCATATAATTTCTTGAAGTTACTGAAGACATGTGTAGGATGCAAAAATGCCCCACCACAACCATTCACAAGTAGATGCTGTACAAAAGCTGGCTTGTCTGTTTGAACAGCAGAGTGCCGCATGTAATGATGCAAGTCCCCGGCCATCCGAAGCTTGCATCTCCCCTTCAGATGGTCACGTATTAAGTGCGAAACATTCTTCCCAGAGACATCATTCCAGTACCAATCAAGTATCCAATTAGGTTCATGTGTCATAATGATCACCGAATCGTTCTCTCCAACCTGGACATCACAGGAATATTCAAGTTTGGCACCAACTGAAGTAACACATATCATCATAACAAATCATACTTTCTTTACAAGGACGAAAGCATAGACTGCTGTATGTGCAGACATTGATTACTCTCGCTGAAAATCGAGCTAGAATTTCATATAGTGCTACAGAAAATGACAACATCTGGGTTGTTTTTGCAATGTGAGTGAATAAAAGTAACTCTAAAAATAGTGCATGTTTCGTAACTGCCTGTCATACAGACGGCCACAATAGGTGCACTACAGCTCTCATTGGCTGATCTTAACTCATAAGCACAACTACAATTTGATGTCATACTATCATCTTCTAAGAAAGAGATGAACCAAGGAAGAGGACAAGACTAATACCTTATCTCTTATCAGTTCTGAGAAGAATTTGAATTGGTATACATCAATGTCGACATGAAGAGCTTGATCAAGACCAAATACCCACCATCCTTTAGGAAGTTGCAGGGCAAAGTAACTTTTTTTTTGAGGAAGAATCCACCCTCCTAACCAGCTTTTATGACATATGTATCTCATAAAAGTCTGAAGCCCATCAAACCAATCTGTAACGGAAAATGCACCTCAGCTCTAAAATCATAAAACTGTGAAGTCCACACTCTTATAACATAAAGTACTATAACCAATTTTTGGCAAATAGAACAGTTCCCAAAAAGAAAACAGTTCATCATTTTGTATCAAAGCCATCAGGCACGTAAATTTATCACAAAAAGATCTACAAGTTAATTGAGTTACTTAAAACCATGAAATTTAGCTAATTTTTTTCACTTGGTTATTTTGGGATGAGAAAGTGCACCCACCATGGTTTCCAGGAATCACGTAGCACTGAGGCCCGTCATATAGCTTCATTTCAGATACCCCATCAGGTAGTTCTGGCTTGTCCACAGCTATATGCTCAGGTTTATACCAAGGTGGGGGTTGAAGAGCATATTCGAAAGGGCAAAAAAAACGTCTCTCATATGTGAAGGATGAAGGATTAGGATACCTGTTCACAGGTAGAAGATGAGTCAAACACTAAGGAGACTGACATACACATATATGAAGTATTTTATCTTAGATGAATCAATTCAGATTTTATGTGGACAGGGAAATGAAGTGGTATACACACATTTGGTATATACACATACGGGGAATGGTGGAGTGCTGCAGTATGAGTATTCTTTTCAATGTAAACTATAGCATAGACATGATAACAGTACTGACAAAGACAAGTAAAATACATAATACTAAACCAAGAAATCCTAGACATCCATGCAGTATCTGAAACAATATATTTGAAAAACATTGATAAAGTCCAGCTTACGCAAGATCTCCTCCAATAAGAAGTAAGTCTCCACGGGGCAGGACATGAAAAGACTCTTCACCATTAATCTCAAGCTCGGGTTGAGCCAGTAACCGGGCCACAGAATAGGACGAGTTTCCACCATCTCCCGTATCTGCCATGAAGTCAAACCATAGCTCTTCCTTTTCACAGAGATGATCATATAAGAGATCACCCGTTTGTGAGTCATCTTGGATCCTGCCCATAGCAGCCTGTTTGCAGTTACAGATGACACGTTAACAAAAAATAAGGTATAACAGAAAATGAAAAAAAAAACTTAAATCGCCTTTGAAGGTAATCAATTCTTGCATTATTTTTCACAACTTTAATTCCTCTAAGACTCTTATAATGGTTAAAAAGGAAATTGTGGGAGAATATTTTATAGTACACAAGAGATAACAATAAGCAAAGATAATTGGAAGAATGCAATGGCACTTTGGATTAAGAATGGAAGTCCACCTGCATCATACGCATGTCAAACCGACCCACGAATACAGTTACAGACACCAATAGGTCGAAAACGGTCTTGAATAAATCAGCAGAGGTTCTGCATTATACAGCCACCAGCACAGTTAGTTCAGTTTATGGGACCTTTTCCTTGAAGGCTACGAAATATAGCATGACCTCAGATAATTAAGCATACCCTGAATACCAAGGAACCATATCCAGGAAATCAGGTTTCACTTGCTGCTTCTTTAACTTCTCAGTTTCCTCTGCTGACTGAGGATGGGTAAGGGCCCATCTGTTGATATTATAAGCAAGTAATTAAAGAAAACCAAATCAAATAAGCAAATTCTTCTGTTAAAAGACGGCAGAAAGTAAGAATCAAGTTTCGTGCTCACCCTGAGGATCGCTCCACCACATAATTGGCCATATAAAGCCCTATAATTGTGGCCCATAATGAGTATATGGGTGAGATTTCATCTGACGGACCCCCGCTCAACTGAGGAAAAAGATGGGACAAAGATCAACATAACAAGAGCCTTCAAGGACATTAAAAAAAAAATGGTGACGAATGTCTCGGAGAGAAATAAAAAAATCCACCTCTCCATAGATGACCCATTTGGATAAAAGTGGGTAATCACTGGCAGACCCAACAGGAGCAAACCAAGATGAACATATCTGATCCTTCCACTCATTCATATGCAGTAAACTTGCCAGCAACGTGTTCCTCTCTTCTTTGTTCCAAAATGAGAGCCACCCAGAATGTCTCCGGTCAAAGATTTTCTCTTTCAGTATAGCGCGGTTACCACAATGATTATAAAATACACAGCAGGCAATGCTAAGAACCTGCATATAGGTAAGCATTAACAAAAGAAGTTGAAAGCCTGCAGTCGAGGTTTTAATTTTATATATGTTTGAGCTAGAAAAAGGATTTCAGCCACTTACTGTACAATTTTGCATAATGGTCAAGGCTTCTGGCCTCTGCCCAGCTACACGAGCAACAACTCCAATATACCAAAGGCCAAGAAATATAATATGGAACACGAGAAGAAAACAAACAGAAGAAATATATATTGTAAAAAATAGAGAAAGATTCATCCTCATATCCACTCCCATTGACTGAAAACTAGGAAGATGGTACAGGGCTGCAATTAGAATCCAGGCTATATACCTGCAGGATTGATTGATATCAGAACTCTGCATCAGTAATGACATACTTAATCACTGCTACTAGCTGAAAAATACCATGAAACCTTATAGAAACTGTGATGATAGATTTCTGAGAAAAGTAATTACCATCGACTGAAATTCGAATAGCTGGGCTTAATAGTCTTCCTGATAAATGGGGATGAAAAGAAGTAGAAAAAACCCAGCAAGCAGGCGTACATTGACCACCATTTAATGTTATTGTCTAATTTCTGTATGAGGGTATGCATGTTGTCGAACGAGATAAAGAAAAGACACCCTACGACAACTGCAACCATAGCATGACGTGAATGCTCGTGAGGGTAAGGATATTTGTGAGTCAGAATGGTCCTGACACTCTCCATTCTAAAGTTATCCAGCAAACCAGAAGATTGCCTATCGGTTCCCATCAAACTATTCTTCACAAATTCAAATTACAATATTCAAATCAAATACTTTCGACAAGAAGATACTTGGTAGGCACCGCAGCCACCACGAAAAAAGCTTCAAAACCTTGTACTGGACTCCACAAAATCTGCAAAGAGAATAACTATTAATCATTGTGAACAAGCTGCTCTATGAGATAGTTGTTCTTGGAACAAAGTGAATACACCACAGAGCAAAAGAAGTACCAATGTATGGACAGTATTCTTAAAAATAAAAGATGCATTGCCAAATTGGTTCAAGAACTTTCACAAAGAAAAATAGATCAGACTATTTTTTCCATTATTGCGGACAGGCCTAAAAAAGTCTTTTAGATCTGTAAATCATAAGTCATCTAAGTAAATCTAAAAGAATATGGGGTGTAACATTTGCTAAGAACTTAACACATAGAAGCAATGATCCATGTAGTGTCGGTTACAGGTTTCTGTTGCTTTGTTTAACCGAGTTAGATCCTTAGCCGCCTAATGTACTTCATGTGAATCAGGGAATCCCCTATAATAACGATGAAAAAGGAAAAGAATGCAATGAACCAAAATTCCATGTACTAGCAATATCACACATAAAAAGATCATTCAACACTTCTTCATCATTCTAGTCTAACAAAATCCTGACTAGGTCCCCAGACTACTAATCTCCGAGCCCGTGAACAATGACAGGAGCTTATCCAAAGTGTTTGCCCAGTTTATGCATGGTGAAAGGAGCGTTGGAGTCAGTTTTGTTGAAAGGAAAAGAGCAGGTGGAGGAAGTCCTTCCGAGTTGCCTTGAAAAGACAAACTCATTAAGGAGAGAAACAAGACAAACCTAGATAATTCTCTCAATTAACCACACCCTTTTACTCCCACCATTAGTGAGATGAATGAAATGACAATGTGGTTCTCAGATGCTTTCAACAAAGTCCAATTCTTTCTCTCACACTCTTTACCTCTTTCGTAACATTCTAGAAACAAATACCATCAGTGACTTCACTCTTTCCCCAAAAGCTATACAATTCAAAACAGTTTGCGCAAGTTTCACACGAAAGGTAACAAAACTTCCAACAGGCCAATACCATCATCACAAATACCATTGGTAAGTGCACTAGTTTCTACTTGAGCAAACATTAAACTAATCAATTATTGAAGCCCTTTTTCTAGGTTTTAAGTTAAACATACAACAAACACAAATCTTCAATCTAAACCTAACTGTAAGTTAAAGCAAATTCAAAATATGTAAAATTTATTCAAAACCCAGAATTCAAAATTCAATCTTTTTCGTTTGAACTACAATCAGAGACATGCAAGAATTCAAAATTAATGTCAGATATATAAGGAGATAAAAACAACAAATTTCTGAAAAAAAAAGAAAGAATTAAAGACAAACCTGGATGAAGTAGTTAAAGAGAAATGCTTGGGTAGAATTGCATGTTCAAAAGAAGAAGAAGAAGAAGAATGAATGAATAAGGAATTGTGGAATCTGAGAATGTTTGTATAGAAATGGCATATTCTTCTCTTCTCAAACACAGCACCAAACAACAGAGAAGAGGAATAATTTTTTTTAAATTACAATCAAATCCCAAGTAGTTTGTGTATTACTTTCTCTCTCTAGAGTCTAAAAAACTTGATTAGTTTCTTCCCCGCCCGGCCCTTTATTAGCGTTACAGGAAAATCTTGTATATATATATCATCATCTGACTTACGCGCCTTACCGATCCTTCCCTTAGCGACGAAGGCCATGGTCTGGATTGGAATTGGTCAATCAAAGATTAAACTGTGGGACCCATTGTGAGTGTGGTTTCTCATACGTGGTGTTTATTTATTGGACCAAAACCATCATTCGCTTGTTATTGAAGTAAGCTTCTCTTTTTTGCTTATTTTACCGAACCAATCTTAAGGTTAGGATCGAAATATTTGGTCTAATCAGATGTGTTGATTCTAGTGGATGTCCTGGGTTTTGAGATTTGTCTCACAGGATTTACCTAAAACACCGGTGGATAAACTGGAGTAGGTCTGTCTGATCCGATGACTAACCACTTCAAATAAATCGTGAACATAGAAAACAAAGGGTACCCATATAGGTTAGACTTCCGAGCCATTAGGTGTAAATTGGCCGGCTGGCATGGCGCCTAGCCCATTTATTAAGAACGAATTTTAGGCACTATGTTTTCTGGGTGAGCAACGGATGGGTGGGTGCAAATTTGATATCATCCGTGTCCAATCCACCTAAATGACCGGTTTCATAAATGTACCCATGTCCAATTTATTACCCAATGAGTATAATACCCGTGGGTAAATGGTGAACTGAGTGTGAGTGGATGGATTTGTGGATTTTAATAAAATAAATGATTGGGACAAGTTGTGAAAGTTTTGGCGTTCAAAGTATCTTGCATTAGCTTAGTCTTGTTTTGAGTCTCAAATTGTGTTTAATATGAAAATGAGTACAACCTACACTAAGGCCTTCTTTAGCACATACATATGAACCTCATTGTTCTTGTATGTGCCTGAGAAAGCTAGTTGAATTCCAAGGCTGCAATAGACAGAACCATACACTTAGATACATCAGTTGCGCAGTCTTGTTGGTTAAGGCAAACAAATGACTTCTTACTTGAACATGATGCACACCTACTTCTCTTCCAAAGTAAATTTTGTAGTGTACTCTACTGGATATTAGTATTTGTTTTTCATGGATGTCAGTTCAGTACATATGCAAGGATCTAAAAAATGTCAAAAAGGACAGACAAACAAAATGATAAAATAAATATTCATAGGTTCGTCTCCAGAGTGAAACTTGTTATACCGTGGGATATACCAGTAATCAAAGCCGGGGGTGATGTTACTGTATATTAATTGAGTTTCTATGAAATATTGTACATGGGGTTTTCTTTACCTATGAGTGTAACTACATGGCTTTTCATTACTGAGACCTGATCGATAAGGAAGAATATGCATGGAGGCTATGGGCTTTTTATAATATCCTTCATATTTATTTGCAATATCAAGAATATCATGTCGGCCGGGTGTTCGATGGATGGGCAATGTTCCATCCGCATCCAACCTGTGAAAGCGGCCGGTTTAAGAAATGCACTCACGTCCAATCCATCAAATTACGGGTTGGGTGTCCGTTCGCTAAACTTCAGTTTGGGCCAGGTGAAATCCGCAAGTATGGACGTTTTGCTCACCCTTATATGATTTTTTTTGTAGGGACCATTCTTCTTATTTTACTAGGTCATTATGAAGTAAAGTTGAACACTTCTTTATTACTCTCACTCCGTCCAAGTTATATAAGCGGAGAAATCAAATCTCTTAGATTACAAAATTATATGGATTTTATAAATATCCATTATCTTTCTTGTTTTACCCCTTATTTTTGATGAAAACTAGAAGTATTAAATTGACTTTAGTGTAATACCACTATCATAAATAGGGCCTTATTTGGAAAAGTCTTATGGTAACTAGAACTATGCCTATATAGATGGACAACCAAAAACTAGCTCCCCCTATATAACTTGGACGTAAGGAATATTTATTATTCTTAACGGACAAACTACCCCTTTTGATTTATTATTAATTTATTATACACACAGACCTTTAATTAGAATTTTTTTATATTACCCTGGCAACTGAAAACCAGGTCTCACCACCGGATTTACCATGTTTTCCTTTCGTGATTTTGATTCTCGATTGTTTTGTTTTCGTTTTCGGAACCTAGGCGTGTCGGTTTTCTTACATTTTGATTTCCTGCGTTTTCTTTAGTTAGGTTTTTTTCCCCTCTTTTTCTTTTTAGGGTTTTGGTTTAACTTCCATGCCGAGACATACCAGGGCTTCCACTTCTCGCACTCAGTCGCTACCCACTCATTCTCTTCATAATGTAGCTTCTCATAGTTCTTTGCAAGGTCCCTTTTCGACTGTTGAAGTCGCTGATACTAATGATGGTTATTGCCAATGCCCTTACAATAATTTAGATGACTGCAACAATGGTGTGAATGGAAGAGGGTATGCTAAGGGATCATTTTTCCGTCATCAGCAAGACATGCACTTCTTCTCTACCGATAACCAAAGCCTGTGTAGAAATATGATCTCCTCTGACCTTCATGTTTACCTTGCTTGGGAGCAGATTCTGTTACGTCTACACAGTTGGTTATGTGGTCAATGCATGCAAATTCACGCCTGGAAGATGTCGTGTAAAGGACAGGAAGGAACAATCCACAACGACATCATTGCAGGGCCTGGTAATACTGCAAATTTTCTTATTCACGGCTTGAATAAACCTGTAACGACATTAGACTGCATCAATTCTGTTGGAAGTACATTGGTTAGTTTTCCAGAGTCGTGTAGGGAGAGTACTGTTGGAGGTAATACAGGAAAGGAGGTATGTTTCACTGAGATGATTTCACTCTCTACAGATTTTCTTAACGCTGCTTTCCAAAGACAGTTCACAACTGTGGCTTCTGTCCCTTATCAGTGCAGACTCTCTTTCTCGAGAGCTCTGAAAACCTGCTTGGACAAGGTTTTATCTAGTCCAACCAATGTTTCTTCTTGGATTCAGCTCATTCTATTTCCCGTTTGCACCTTGTCTCTATACTGTCCTAAGAACTCGACTGAAGCGAGATCTGGTAAGGGAAACGCCTCCAAATAGTTGTTATTCAGTAGGATTTACTGTCCTAGAAAGAGCCCAATGGTTGCTATACTTTACTTGACAGATTGCTGAAATCGCCAATTCGTCAAGGGGCTTCTAAACTGGATGGCTTGACTACTACTCAGGACGGGAAAAATAAGCAGGATTTGGGTACCTTAGTTGCCTGCCAAAAGAAGATTTGTTGTGGACATTATGTTGTTGCAATCTGTGTGCTGTCTTCGAATGGTGTTGCTCCCCGTGATGAGAATACTTTAATTGAACTGCAGTCCAAGCACCCCTCCGCTCCTCTTTCTTTTATTCCTTCTGAGGCAGTCAGTTGCGACTCCATCATGGTTGATTCGAAATCGGTTCTTGGAGCTATCAAGATCTTTCCAAAGGGTACTTCTTGTGGACGTGATGCATGCGTGCTCAACATCTTATTGATGCACTCAGTGGGACAACATCGGCTGTGGCGGATGAGTTACTGATATCTATTACGGGAGTTTTCAACCTTTGGTTGGCAGGTAAATGCCCTAATATTTTAGGCGAATAATTTCTAGTGCACCTCTTACGACTTTGCTCAAACCCAGGGGAGGCCTCAGGCCTATTGCAGTTGGAACTGTTTGGCGTCGTTTGGTCTCTAATGTGGTCGCCTTCTCTGTTGGGAAGTCTATATCATCTTATTTAGGAGATAATCAATTTGGTGTTGGTGTGCCAATTTGGGGGGGGGGGGTATTTTACATGCTGTAAATGGGATGTTGGAGATGAAAGGTCACTCGGATAATATGTCAATGTTGCTTATTGACTTCTCTAATGCGTTCAACATGGTATGCAGATCTCATCTCATCAAAGAGGTTCGTCTTCAGTGTCCAGGTATTTCTTGCTGGGTTGAATTTTATTATGCCAAGCCGGCCAGACTTTATTATGATCAATATATTTTTTCTTCTGCACTCGGTGTTTAACAAGGCGAACCTCTCGGTCCCCTATTTTTTGCTCTTACACTTCATCCCCTTGTGAAGTCTATTGCTTCTCGTTGTACACTTGATTTGCATGCTTGGTACCTTGATGATGGTATAATTATTAGAGACACGCTTGAGGTGGCAAAGGATTTGAGCATAATAGAGTCTGAAGGGCCGAGTAGGGGTCTACACCTTAATATTAAGAAGACTGAGGTCTTTTGTCCCTCAGTTGATCCTCAAATCTTAGATGAAGGTGTTTTCCCTATTGATATTGGTAGACCCAGTAATGGTGTCAAAAAACAAAAAAACAAAATTGGGGGAGGGGGGGGGGGGAGCGGTGAGTCTGGACTTGAATTTTATGAGTGTCATGGTATTGAGTAGGGTGAACAAGACTATTCAACTTATGAACTCCATCAAAAAGCTCACGGATCCTCAAAGTGAGATGTTGTTGCTTTGGAATTGCACTGGTGTGTCTAGATTATATTTTGCAATGCGTACTACCAATCCCACAGCTCTACAACAAGCTTCTAATCTATATGACAACCATTTACTCAAGTATTTAAGATTCTTAATTACGGGTGATGGAGATGGTTTTGGGCCCTTGCAGCATAGATTGGCTACCTTGCCTATCAAGGATGGTGGGCTTGGTATTTACACTATGGCAGACACTCGTGCTTATTGTTATCTTGCCTCTCAGAGTCAGACTACCTCGGTGCGTAAAGCGATACTTGGTAGCTTATTCTCTACAGATAATGGCTCTGCGTATCAACTTGCTCTTCAGAACTTCACTCAGGTATGTGGTTTGCCTTCTACTTATTATGTCGATAATACTTCCCACCCTTCCATGCACTCCTTGGCAGTCACTTATTTTGATGCAGTTAAGAAGTAAATCCCTGACCAATTTTCCTTGTCTGCAAAGACTCTATTTTGTGGCAATGTAATCGGGTTAAGCATGCACAAGACTATCTTTTAGCTGTCCCCATTAGTGGATTAGATAAATTCCTTGGGCCTAGACAATTCAGAGCGGTTTTTTGCTATCGGCTTGGTATTCCCTTTTTTGGTGTGTACAGTTTATGATCTAGTTGCAATAAGCCCATGGATATTTTTGGTGACCATGCTATCCATTATGCCAAATATGTAGGTAGCAAGTTTCGTCATGATCTTGCTCGTGATGTAATTGTTGATACTTTCTACAAAGTTAGAGTGCATGTGCGTAAAGAAGTTGATTTGAGCCTTTTGTCAGATGCTAACAAGGACTTACGCCCAACGGATATCCTTGTCCTTAACTGGGAAAATGGAAAAGATGTATGTATGGACGTCACTGGAGTTTCTCCATTTACTGGGGAGGGGGTCCGTACATTCGTTCCAGGTCAAGCCATCGTGAAAGCTACTGCGCGTAAACGTACTAAATATTTGGAAGTATGTGCTTCACATGGGTATGGTTTGGGTGTTCTAGCTTTCACCACCTTGGGAAAGCTTGGTGATGATACTATTTTTTTTTTTTAAGCATTTGAAGAATTGTTTAGTTAGAAATGACCCAGGTAGTGGTTTTGGTAGTTTTATTTTTCATTGATTAGGAGTTGCTATTGAAAAAGGAGTTGGTGCCCAGTTTGTTGCTCGGTTACCAACTAAAGCATTGTACGATTCTCAGTAGATAAATAAATTAATATATAATTAGTTATATTAAAAAAAAAATTAATATGTTAGTTAGATTATGAATATATTTGGTTTAAGAGAATTAAGATTAAAGTTTATTTGAAAGAGAAAAAAGAGAAGAAGAGTTTTTGGGAAAACTTTTTCAAAAACTAGGTTTTGAAATTCTTATATTTAAAGTGAGTGATTTGAAAATTAATTTTGAGAAATGCGAAACTTCAATCTTCATAACTATCCGGTAATGACTGATGTGTGAAAAATGAAAACTTTTGAATAAAGATAAGTGCAATAGCCAAACAACCATCCACATAAGTAAAAATCATGAAACCTTTCAGAAAAATTATGTGGAGCAGACAACACCCGAAAGTGGACCTGAGCTTAGAGTTTAACTATTGAGATTAACTTAAATCACATTGAGTGAGCTATTACTTAGTGGTTTGGACGAATAAAATATGGTATTAAAGAGTTTCTTATCCATCGATAAAAGAAATTTTGGGGATAACACTGCGCTAGATGCTCTTCTATGGTCGATTATGAATAATTCTAAGGAAAGATATATAAGTATACTAATTAGGTTAATATTTGGTAACGACAAATGACTTTTTAATCATATTTTCTTCTCATTGTGTTAGTTAATTAGTTTGTTAGAGCACTGCTCGGTTGAACCCACCAAGCGTTGGTATGTCAAGTTTGGTTGTCATATTTTAATTTCAAAACTCAATTATAGTCGCTTGATTAAATGTACTAGAGACCAACTTCGTTTAGGGGGACTTAAAAGTTTTACGCTGAAGACCTGAAGATCGTGAAGACGTATCGACTACAACGAAGACATCATCCTTCCACTTGAGGTATTGTGATACTGCCTTGACTTGTTTCAATTCCTATCATTGTTTTCAAGTCATTTAAGATTGAAAACATAACATGCGAGGTTATATTTAATACCTAGTACTAGACTTGGTCATTTTAGTATGATCAAAGTGTCAAGGATGAATATTTGATTACGAAGTATAACATTTATCTTTTGAACTTCGTAAATATGACATCAACATAATCTATGTAACTCGTTACTTGATTGTGTATTGGATATAGTTGTGATTTCATCCTAGGAAATTATGTTTGATTACATATGTATAAAGGAAGAACATATACGAAACTTGTTTAGTAATCGCAAGGAAATCAATATGTGTTTTGGTCCGGTTTGCATTGAAGATCTATTGGATGATCAATTTGAACCTAGGTAATAACTTTGGATGACCAATTCGAACCTAACTTGTGTATTTAGCATGACATATTAGTTTCAGTTTAGGCTCTTACTTTTGGCACGTAATAGCTAAAACCGGTTTCAACCTTTCTCTAGTAAAGGTTGTTTTCGTTGTTGTTCTTTAGTTTTGGGGGGGAATAACAACTTAACAGGGGAAGAGTTCTTACTGAAACTAATATGTCATGCTAATATGTATTTGTGAGGAGAGTGGTTGTGGAAACCAATTAAGGGAAAAATTATGCTTATAATCTTTCATGATATGAAAACTAAGTTAATATTGATCTTAGTTTGTCATGTCGAAACATAAGGTACGATTTTTGTATTAGTTAATCGTTTATCATGTTAAGAAAAACTTGATTTTATTGCATATATTTTGCATTTGCTTAACGAAATTCGGTGCAATTGATATATTTCCATTATGATTGTATGGATTGATTAGCGTGTTTCAATTATTTCCGGTTAAGAAAAATTGTGTCAATTCTATGTTTGACTTATTGAATTGGTATCTTTTTATTGATTGGTGTCAAAAATTTTTGCTTAACGAAATAGGGATCATTTTTTTAGTCTTTTTAATTTATGATAAGAGCAACTAAGTTAAATCTATTCTTAGTTCAGGCTTGTGGAAATTTAGGATTCGATTATTCAAGTCCAGTCGATTCCTTGATAAGAAAAACTAGTTAACTAACCTAGTTTTTGTCTTATCTAAAAGAAGGTCTAGGTTATTCTATGAATAATTAGAACCTGATAAGAAAAATTGAGTTAATTCTGATCTCTTTTAAGTCTTATCGAATAAACCGATTATAGATACATAATCGGTTCGTTTGTAACTAAGTGATCAATCGGACTAAGGAAGATTGCTTCAGGCAATTGTTTCCTTGATAACATACAAGATTAATTAGGTAGTTTCAGTTTCATTATTGGTTATCTAAAATGGTATGTGAAACCTTCATGCTTAACTATTATAGGTTGTACAAGTCTTATGTATTTGTAAGATCCTTTCGTTTTACTCTTATGTCTATTCGTTTCTTTGTCATTTTTGTGACAAAAAAAGGGAGAAATATATGGAGTAAACAAGTGATTTATAAGGATATATGTGCTTAAATCATTATATCTAACGGAAGAGTAAATCATATACTAAGGGGGAGAAACATATCATCTTGCTGCTAGGTTGTTGAATCATGAGTAGTGGATCATTTATCAAGGGAAAGATTCTTTTGTAATATTTGATAATCGGAATCCAGCTGGTTTATATGGTCATAATATTCTATATGGTAGTGGTTCTAGATCTTCTCATAGTGGAAATAAACATAGATTCTAGAATGGTAATTATTTCAAGAATAGTCAGCATCAATTTGGTTATAGTTTTGGTTCTGGTGGGAATAGTAGTAATGCCTCTTCAAGAAGGCATACGACAGATTTTTCTCTAGTTGAGTGTAAAATCTCTCACAAAATAAGACATTATACTAGTATATGCTTCTTTAGGTATCATCCTCCTAATAACAACTACAACAATGCTTATTCTTCTATTGCTGATGCTAATGTTGTCGAGGTTCCACAAGATTTTACAACCATGAGTATTGCTGGTTCCTCTAATGGTACTTCTGCTTCAACTCAATGCTTTCTGATTTAGACATATCCGAGCACATGGCTTGGGATTTTTCTATCATACATACTGCCTCTACTTATGGTGGCAATGAGAAGGTCATGGTTGGCAATGGTAAGACTTTATCCATATCTCTTACTGGTACTTCGTCTTTACAAACACCAAGGATCACTAATTTGTATGTTCCTGATATGAAATTAAAACAACTTATTGTATGTGGCTAAGTTCATTAAGGATAGCTGTTTTAGTTTTATATTTGATCAATATGGATATGAAATTAGGAGTATACATGATGGTGTCTTGTTGGTTCACGGTAGAATGGTTAACAATCTGTATCCTATTTCACATGTTTCTTTGCTTTTAAATTTAAATCATTATTCCTTTCCTTCTTTCTTGGTTGATTCTTTTGATTTTTGGCATAGTCGACTAGGAAATCCTTCTCACAAAATTATTCGGTATCAGCATTCTTAGAATTATATTGTTCTAAATACTCCTAAGTCCATAATTCTATGTCATCCTTGTCATCTTGCAAAGATTAAAAGATTACCTTTTGCTTTATTTGATTCTCATGCTTTTACTCATTTGTTTCCCCTTCACTGTGATATATGGGGTTCAGCCCCTATTGCTTCCATAACTGGTCATAGATATTACATAGTTTTTGTGGATGACTGTAGTCGATTCCATTGGATATATCCAATGATGCTTACGTCAGATGCTTTGCAATGTTTCAAAAACTTCAAGTCTCTTACCGAAAATTTATTTTCTACTAAAATCCTTTGTTTTCAAGATGATGATACATCTGAGCTTGTAAAAGGTCTTTTTTAAATATTTTTAGAAACCAATGGGATTCTCATTAGAGTTTCTTGTCCTAAAACTCCCCAACATAATGTTTTGCTGAGCGGAATCGACACATTACTTACATGGGGAATACCTAGTCATCCAAACCCTATTTTCCAAAGGAGTATTGGTATGATGCATTTCTATGTGTTATGTTTCTTATTAACAGAACACCTACTCTAATTTATAATTTTCAGTCTCTCTATCAAGTCTTGTTTTATGATAAGCCAAACTATTCTTATTTAATTTTTTTTGGTTCAATCTGCTATATTTTTATTGGCCATTCTAAGCCTGACAATTTTTTGCCGAAGTGTATTTTTTGTTGTCTACAATCCTTTTGCACAAAGAATATAAGTGTTTTAATCCTTTAACTATGAAATGGCATATTTCAAGGCATGTTATAGTTGATGAACAACATTTATACTTTTCAAATTCAACTTCCACACCTATCTCTGATGATTTGTTTGCTGAAATACCACACTTTCCTGAATTTATTCCCACTAGTATTATAGTCACTAGGTCTCATAAAGGCACCAATTTTCCAGATCATGTAAAAAATCATTCTGTCATGCATCCATTATTTGTTTCATTTTATTCTTTGTTATCCATTTCCTCTAAGCCAAAATGGGATAAAACTATTGTAAAGGATGTCAAGTGGGTCATTTCCATGAAACAAGAGTTTCAGGCTTTACAAGATAATGACACTTGGGAATACGTCAAATCTGAACCCCATATGAATATTCTAGGTTGTAAGTGGGTGTGGAAGATTAAGTTGAAGGCAGATGGATCTATTGACATGTAATAAATCTAGATTAGTATCTAAAGGCTATGATCAAAAGGATGGTGTTGATTATAGTGAAACCTTTAGTCCAGTAGTTAAATTTACAACAGTAAGAGTTGTCTTAACTTTGGTTGTTAACAACAATTGGTCCATAAAGCAACTACATGTTTCAAATGCATTTTTACATTGTGAGCTTCTTGAGGATGTTTATATGGCTTAGTCACTTGGATTTTTCATCCATATATTCCTAATCACATGTGTCACTTAAAGAAGAGTCTTTATGGGTTGAAACATGCACTTTGCTATCCTATTATTTTGTTCAATGTATTTCTAATTATTCCATGTTTGTCTACATCACTAAGTCTGATATGCTTGTGCTTTTATTGTATGTGGATGACATCATCCTTAATGGTAGTTCTTATATCTTGATTGATTCTTTGGTTCAAGCTTTAAGTGCTGTTTTTTCATGAAATTACTTGGTGATCTACATTATTTATAATATATATATATGCAACTAGGTATGTGGATTATTTAACTTTATCTCAGAAAAAAATATATATTGGATCTCCCTGTTAAGGAAATTACACTTGAATGCAAGCCACATGACACACTAGTAATCAAATCTCTTAGAGATTCTATATTTGAAAAATCGGGGGTCTAACAACCACACCCAATAATTCGTTTCAGAAATTTGTATGAACTAACTCCAATATATTTCCAAGAGAATCAACTAGACAGTCAGACTCAATTAAGGAAAATACATCCAAGAGTTATATATCTGTTTTTTAATGTAATTAGAAAATCAAACAGATGGAAATCCGCGAGCCTGATTATTATGAGAAACAACTTTAATGGTACCAAAGACCAATGTTCAAGTGTCAATCAATTTATATATCAATAACCAAAGGTTGGATTATCTAATTGATTGAACTACGCACAACCTGTGATATTTCAATTATATAAAAATATAACGTGGAAAAGAAATAACACAAACACCAGAAATTTTGTTAACGAGGAAACCGCAAATGCAGAAAAACCCCGGGACCTAGTCCAGATTTGAACACCACACTGTAATAAGCCGCTACAGACTCTAGCCTACTACAAGTTAACTTCGGACTGGAATGTAGTTGAGCCCTAACCAATCTCACACTGATTAAGGTATAGTCACGTTCCTTACACCTCTGAATCCCTGCAGGACTCTACGCAGAAATACCTAAGAATTTTTGTTCAGTATTTTGATAAATCAATGTGAACATGAACCAATTGATACATCAGACTTATATTCCTGAAGAACATCGTAGTAATATCAATCACCTAACAATAATCTTAATCATATGGTAGCGAAACAAGATATTGTGGAATCACAAACGATGAGACGAAGATGTTTGTGACTACTTTTTATCTTACATATCGGAGATTAAATCTCGAGCAAATCTTAGAAAGATAGTACTCAATATGATAGAACATAGTAAGATCAGAACACGCAACTACAGAGAAAATAGTTGGGTCTGGCTTCAGAATCCCAATGAAATCTTTAAGTCGTTAATCTATAATGGTTTTAGAAAAACCTAGGTTAAAGGATAATCGATTCTAGTCACAACTAGTATCACACATGAGGTGTGGGGATTAGGTTTCCCAGTTGCTAGAGTTCTCCCTTATATAGTCTTCAAATCAGGGTTTGCAATCAAATAATACCTTGGCAACAAAGCATTCAATATTCACTGTTAGATGAAAACCTTATTATATTCAAGCTAATATCTTTCAACCGTTAGATCGAACTAAGCTTGTTATACACAAATGAAAAGTGACTTCATTTAGATATGGGTAACCGTACCCAAACACGTACACCTTGTTGGCTCAATAATAGTTAACCGAAGTTAGCCATACGAACACTTTCATATCAACCTTGTTCATCTCAATCACAACTAGTTCAAATGACTCAAATGAAACTAGCTAGAGTTGTTCAATTGTTTATATTCTCGTAGAAGTATTCAAGACGCAATTGAAGCAAAATTGATTTTGATTCACTCGAATCAATTCATGAACATTATAGCCACAGTTTGCAAAGATTGCATTCCTTGTTATATAAATATGTTAGTTAATGAACAAAACTATTTTAGAACATAACCTACTTAAGTATGCAAACGGGTATGCATACCTAAGTAGCCGAACTTGGTCTGGGTTCGACAGTATGCGAACGGGTACGCATACTGTCGTACAACCAAGCCCAATTGAATTCCCAGACTTGAACTGTTATGCCGGTATACATATGGGTATGCATACTAGGACTTCAACTATCAAACTAGTACGCATACGGGTATGCATACTATGGTTCCCGGACTTGGAAGAACTTGCAACAGTTAGCATACAAGTACGCATATTGTGATATATCCAATCAATGGTTAATTTTTCTAAACTCCATTTTAATCATTGAAACATTCTTGGAAGACGGGAATAGAAGTCTCACACAAACTATTAGTTTCAAAGCAATTTTCAAGTGATCAATAAATCAATACGAAACATTCCGAGTCTCAATCAAATGACTGTCTCACACAAATCTTATAAGATGTTAATAGGCGATTTTCACATGATCATCTATTGACTTTCGTCAAGAATATAAGATGAACTTGGTTAAAGCGAAAGTTTACCAACACATATTTCGAGAAATATGTAGGCGAGTTAAACTCATCTCAAAATATCAAATGTGTATAATATAAAGTCTATATAGCTATACGACTTTTGTCTCAATAGGAGATATAATAGAAATAGACTTCTGAGTGATAGATGAGTTCAAGTCTCCACATACCTTTTGTTGATGAAGTTCCACAAGATCCTCTTAGTAGTTCTTCGTTTTCAATCGATGAACGTCGTGAAGTCTAAAGCTCAACTAAACATTCTATCCTAATTCGAGACATAGCTATAAGTAGACTAGAAATCAAGACTTTTAATTTTGGCAACTAAACTTGACAAACAAGCTTGAGATAGCAATACTTGCGAGTTCGACCGAGCAGTGCTCTAACAATATCAGATGGAAACTTGCTTGAACTATAGCAGGGTGTCTTCAATACTTGACACTTACACGGTTTTTGGAGTCCATTATGTCTCCCAATTTATGCGTGCACCAACTGAAGTTCATTTTCTACTAGTTCAGCGAATTTTAAGATATTTAAAGGGAATCATTAGGCTTTGTATCACTCTTAGATAAGGGAATATTCATTCTATCATGACTTGCACAGATTCTGATTGCGCAGGGTTCCCTAACACCAGAAGATCTACTTCTGGTTATGTCATTTTATGAAACCTTTATTGATTTCTTAGTCTTCTTATCTCTTTGCTGATCTACATATTGTTGTTCACTTTCCAGCTGATATGTTGTGTGACAATACAAGTGTGACATGTTTGGCATCTAACACTGTCTTTCATGCCAGGACCAAACATGTAAAAGTGAATTTTCATGTTATCAGGGAGCTGGTGGTTAGTGGTTTCTTGAAGGTTTTACATGTTTCTTCTGCTTCTCAGTTGGCTGGCATTTTTACAAAAGGCCGTTGTTATCCTACCTTTTCTACTCTTCCACATCAACTGCTTGGTTCTTCTTATGCTGCTGAAGAATCTACTACTGCTACCGGTTAATGAGAGTCTCTTTTTATTTATTTTTATTTGAGAGTGTAAGGTTGAACTTTATCTTTCTTTTGTCATTTTTTTTCCAAGTTGTATGCCGTTTTCTGATAGCTTATATCATTTTAAGGGGGTGCGTTAAGAATATGAGTCGACTCTTTTCTGCTGACTTACGTGGACTCTTATAAAATCAGGACACCATGTGAGTCTTTCCTTTATATATTGTTTGTAACAGTTTTGTGATCCACTATCTGGAATGCTCATTCATTTATATGTAATTTTTTCATTATATTTTCTTTTGTGATGCTGCTAGAAAAAAGGCATATATACTTAATCCAGGCTAGCCAGTGCCCAATGAAATACGACTATGACATGATACTTTTGGAAGGAGCTTTTAGAATACGGAATTCCTTTTTCTATCGTGTGTAACTTGACATCCCATGCAAATTCGGAGAAGCCCGACAAATTGTGAAGTCTTTAAGAGAGTGGTCGATTCCATACTCACATGCTAAACTATATTCGACCTCATTTCAGTTTATTTATTTCAGGGCCAAATTTTTGGAGCTTTACGTTTCTGCAATGCATTATATTCCTTCTAAGTTCTCTTGAGTCTGTTTTCGGTATGTGTGAAAGGAAAATAGTCTCATATCACTAGTTTCCGCATAATGAACTTAAAATATAATATGGAAGGGTCGCTCCACTCATTGCCAATTGGTTTTGAGTTGGATGCCCGCAGACTTTAACATGATATCAAAGTTAGGCTCGCACGCGGGGTGGGGTGGACCGTGACCGAATGTCACCTGCACACCCATGACCCACACGTGCGTAGGTCCATGTGTTAGGCCGAATGACTGTCCTTGCACGTGAGGGAGGGTGTGAAAGGACAATAGTCCCACATCACTAGTTTCCGCATAATGAATAATTAGTGACCATCGTGACCGAATGACTGGCCAAATGTGCACCCGTGACTGAATGACTGGTCACTCGTATGACCTGAATAATTAGTGGCCACCGTGACTAGATGACTGGTCACATGTGTACCCGTGACCGAATGACTGGTCACTTGTATGACCTGTACGTGGGGTGGATCGTGACCGAATGTCACCTGCACATCCATGACCCACACGTGCGTAGGTCCACGTGTTAGGCCGAATGATTGGCCTTACACGTGAGGGAGGGTGTGAAAGGACAATAGTCACACATCACTAGTTTCCGCATAATGAACTTAAAATATATTATGGAATGGCCGCTCTACTTATTGACAATTGGTTTTGAGTTGGATGTCCGCAGATTTTAACAGTCTGGCAAGATTGAATCAATTACACTTTTCAAGTTTTCTTGGGGGGCAATTTACGGCTCTATGGTTACGCAAAGGTTAAGACTTCACGAGAACATCCGTCCAACATTCCATGTCCTTAACTACACAGGTTTTTTTTTTTTTCTTCTGAAAAGTACACAAGTCTTATAAGTATACTCAATTAAGAATGGTCATCAATCTTAGTGAGATTCTTGTTAACTATCTATCTAGATAGGTCCACTAAAAAGGAGTGGTCGTTGTTAGCACTCTCGTATTTTAAGTGATGTTTTACAAAAAAAATTTGAATTATTTATACGAAAGTGACAGAGGCATATGACTTTCCCTAACTTGGGGAACTAATTGTTTTATTTAAAATTAACACTTTTCATGAGAAGTTTTTCTTTAATGTACCTCCTTCCATTCGACTTAGATTGGGTTTTTGTGATTTTCAGCTGGAAAGAATTTTAACGCCATTCACTTTTTTAGGAGTGTCTTTTCGAAAGAGAAATGCGACTGAAAATGGGTCCTCCTATAGTGTAAATTGGTGGTGGGGTGAGGTTTGACTTACTTTTGAATTGCTTAATTTGGTTTGCTTAGGAATCCCAGTTGAGTTTTCTTATTTTGTCTGTACTTTCTGGATTTTATATTTCAGAACTGGCGCAGAAAATCTTTTAAGCCACTCAATTTTTTTCCTTAGGCCAGTACATCATGTCAAAATAAATTCTATTTAGTATAACAGGTGGCATGGCGAATCAGCTGGCATTACTAAGATAAAACAGTTAAGCGACAACGAGTGATATTGTCAACAACATCAGGGATAAAGATTCTATAGCTGGAAATATTATGAGTATTGCTTGATAGGAAACTTGTGTTTCGTAATGTACACAAACTGCTTTGGCTAGCTTACTAATTGTGTTACAATGTTCTTGTAAACAGAAGATTTATTTTGCCGGGACTATGATGTGGTCGGGACACATACTGGCACATCTTCATTTATTTGCACGTAGCGGATGTTAGTTTTAACTAAAATAGTGTCCTACTTTTTCTCCAAAAAAAACACGAAAACTATTTTTTTCCCTAAAAACAAGCTCCCTCTAAATCCCCTGAAAAGCTGTCATGTACCTGACATAGGATAGAAAGGGTAATTGTGGTACTTTATTATTATTGTAGGGGTAATCCGGGTATTCGTACCATTGGTCATTTCTACAGCTATTTAATATGTGTTTGTTGTAAAGAAGGAATCAAGTTACGAAAATGAAATAATGTTCATCTCTCCCAAATATCGTATGTTCTCTCTTTCCCTTCCCTAATTCGTCTAATTCTTCTTCTAATCCTGTAATTCCTTCCCTTCTTCTTCAATTATCTCTATCCTTAGAGATTTATCTTATTTCTGAGCATCAATTGCAGTGTAGATCACTACAAAAGCAGAAAAATAAAGATTTCCAAGATGTGACAAAAAAAAGAAAAGGCCACATACTTCTACGATGTGGCCCGCTGCTCCGGATTTATTCACCAACTGAATTTTACAGTTCATAAACTGATCTAGTTTTTGGATCTAATAAAGGCATCTATATTTCTTGATGGTTCACGAACAACTTAACCATTGTCCTTGAGCTAACTTTTGTGCATGTGGCTTATATCGAGAAACATATTTGGGTGTACATTCTTCTTCATAACTCAAAGGAAAACTTTTCATATGCTTACGTAATAAATCTATTCTGAGAAATTTAGTTTACTTGGTATCAAAGTAATTCATAAACATGGAAACTAGTTCACGAACTTAGATTTAATTATAAGTTATCTAGCCTTGTTCGTCGTTATAAATTGAGGACTCTTTGCAACGTAGAATCTAAATCCTAGCACGATGTGTCATAGTTGCGTCCACAATCGTCCTCCAAAGAACTAGGTTTCCTCAAGAAACATAGTTAGATTACGACTTTTAAAGTCTTCACTTAGGGATTCGTGAAGCCAAATCAAACTATCTTTTACCTGATAATTCTTGATATCCAGAATCTTATCTTGATCATCATAGTTCTCATCTATTCAAGGTCCATCTCTTCTACTATGCGGCCATTCAAGAAGCATCATAAATGAGTAATTTTGATATAAAGTTATTCTATTCATCTCAGACTTTTGTAATTTCATAATATTTTAAATTTTATTCTAGATTGATCTTGTGATGTAGAATGGGAAATTTTATTGAGGTTTGCTTGATATTTTCTTTAAATTTGAAGATACCCTCATAAGCAAACAAATTTTCATTACCTTGATTGAATATTTTTCTAAAGGAATCAATAGGCTATCTGTTAGAAACAGATTTTTCAAAGTCTTTAATTCGTCTAAAGCACCTCCTAGGCCTATAAAGACGTTAGCTAGGGGAATCAAGTGCATAGGGTCTTGCAAGATCAAAAAGAAGAAGGAGCATGAATGAAGTTGGTTTGCTCGGATGGTCGAAGCGGTCACTACTACATTGTAGTCCGAAATTTGATAGTAGGCTAGTGTTTTCAGCGGTTTAACATAGTAGACACTTCAAAATGGACTAGGTCCCGAGATTTTCCGCATATTGTAGTTTTTCTCGTTTTTCTCTTTTTTTTTGTGGTGTCTTGTATTATTTCTTTTCTGCATTATGTTTTGTACCTCTATAGTTGAAATATCACAATTATAGATAACCTACAAGACTTGTTCTGGTGAATACGTATCTTGAAAAATAGATTATGAGACTTGTTCTTGTTGGAATTCGTTTCTTGTATAGTTCCTTTACATAGTAGCTTGACCTTGATATTCAATTAGGTACAAGGATATTTTACTATTAATCTATACTTACCGATTGTACGAGGAATTGTCCATATAGGTTCGCGAACGAAACTCTGATGGTGTACTAGGTACCCTTTCCTTTTCAGAAAATGCCAAAGCCAACAATTCACCATTCAGAAAAGCCTTAAGGTAATAGTGGAAAAATCAACAAGGAAAGCCAAAAATCCACATGTCATCAAAAGGGAACTCCTTACATTTGACAATACACTAGTGATAAAAGTGCCATCTATTTTATATAAAAGAGGAAGCCTAATTAAAAACTCCAATTTTTACTTTGGCTATGAGCTCATCCACCATGTTCATCTTAGAGATGAGAGTTATTGCATTTATCTTAGTATGAATGACCCAAAAGTAACTGCATGTAGACTTTTTTTAACCCTCAAACCCTCTTGAGGTAAATAAAAAGTTAGCCTAATTCTTGACAACCTCCCTATTATAAGGCATGTTGTCTAAAGAAGCGGAAAAATGCTAGATTTTCCAAATGATGTTGCACTTCAAGAACATGCATCAGCTTTTTCAGGATGAGGAATACAAAAAAAAAACAAATGTTTAAGATATGCTAGATAGCCAATATTGTTAAACAAAACACTATTTCTTCTTTGGAAATTTGAGATCCTACGAAGTCGGTCTTGCACAGTTGCCGAAGGAAAAAATCCACTTATTGGGTCCAACTTTTAGACAAGATTTTTTCCTTAGGAAACGAAACAAATGGGAGGCGGAATAAAATCACAACGTTAGGAAGAAAAGTACCTGACTTATCCCACACCCAGATAAACTCACCCCCCCTATTTGGAATTGAAGACTACAGATTTGAGGAGGAAAAAAAAAGTGAGCTCAACAATTTCAACATTATAAAGTCTTTTTTAGTCAACACCCAAATCCCATAAGGGACCTGAATTAATTAGTGATGGTTCTTTCACTAACCAAAAATGAACTTTTTGTGGAGGATGTTTCATAAAGCTTAGGGAAAAGCTAGAACATACCTTGAGAACACCTTTACCCTCCCAAAACCTTATGATGCCCCATTCTGAACTTTAACTGAGTATGTTCTAGAAAATCATCACAAACATTGCAAATCTTATTCCACACATTCACACCATGACTATCCTCACAAGAAATTCATTCACTACCTTACAAAATCAACTCCATACTTTTCAGAAATGATCTTGGCCCAATTTTTTTTCTTTGAAAATTATCCACCGCCGCTTCTTTAGCAGAGCTTAGTTGCTACAAAGATTCCGATAAAAACGGTGTAGCTCTGAAAGGATGCAACACAGAAGGTGTTGTAGATGCTCTGAGAGTGCTTGATATTATACTTAAGCATCAAGTTGCTGAAAGGTCTGTCAATTTTTGATAGTCTGATATTTTGTGATCTTTTTCTCATGTTGTAATGAGCTTGTATTTCTTCCTTCCGCGTATTTTGATTGTAGGGGTTGTGTTCTAATTAGAAAATCTTTCTATCTTTATGATTTAGGAACTTTGTTTCTGTTAGTTTCGGTATTACCAGAGTTCGAGAGTTCCATTCTAGTTTTCATGCCACATAGAGTGGTTTGACATAGAAAATGGATATATAATGTACTTTTTTATTATTATCAAAATCTACAATCATTTATCACCCGAAGCTAGATCAGCACCAACTGGATCAACCAAAAAAACCTCCAACATGCCAACATGCCAACAACATCATCCCCCCTAGGAGTGTACTTTAAACATGGGATATATTCCAATCATATCTTTTCACAATATTCAGCGCCTAACTCGAAAAGCAAAATGTTGGATGACTAAATGCCTAAACCAAGATGGCAGATTTGCACTCATAAAATCGTCCCTTACCCCTACAACCAATTACCTCATGCCAATACAAACCCTCCCTATACACATCCACAAAATAATAAATCGTATTACTACAAAAAAATTCTGGGGTCATGAATCTTCCATCAAGAAACTCCACCCACTAGGAAGGGACAAGCTATACAAACCCAAAGCTCAGGAAGGACTAGGTATCAGGAGCAGCAAGGAGCACAATAAATCACTTCTCATGAAACGAATCTGGAACATTCACGAAAAACTTAACTCCATTCTAGCCACATTATATAATGCAAAATACCTTATACAGACACTCATTTTCGAATACATCCCTCCCCTCTTGTCATCTCCCAGCCCACAATGGAGACAACTAGTGTCGCTCATACCAACCTTTAAACATAATCTCTTTCATCAAATTGGAGACGAATTAAACACCCCTATCCAATCAAATGGGATTTCACAATTCAATAACAATATTAACCCAGCCCTATGGTATCCCATTCAATTGGTTGCTGACATCATCGACCTGTCAACACGGAACTGGAATCATGATAGACTAAATGTACTTCCCCAGGCCATAGTTCAACGAATAGTCATCATTCCCATCCCATGGAAGAACCAACCATATAAGATCATTTGGAATTTTACCAAAAGCGAAAAATATACGACAACATCAGGATATAACTGCATCATCAACGACTATGCACAAACCCATCAAAACCCTTTCCCACCAACCACCTTCCTTTGGACACTCAAGTGTCCCCCAAAAGTACATATTTTCTTGTGGAAAGCAATTAATGAAGGTCTACCAACCCTCAACATTCTCAACTGTATCCAACTCACTAAGCCCAACCTATGTCCTAAATGAAGTTCTAGTCCTGAAATGTCCAGTCATATTCTACTTCCACTAGTGGAAAATAGCAGTTTCGCGACCGACGAAGCAAGTCATAGATATGAGTTAAGTGACTTTCTTTGGCGGTCAAAGAAAGGGTCTCTGTTTGAGCGTCTTTTTCTACTATGACGTGTCTCTGGGGGTCGTTGAAAATCCTATATTAACGACCGATTTTAACGGTTAATACTTTATGACTGACTACAATCAGTCATAGATATAAATATTAATATAAAAAAAATAGATTCAGATTCGCTGTCTAGACTGACTGAATCTGACTGATCCATCTGGCCTTACTGAATCTGACTAATCTGTATGGCCTGACTGAATCTGACTGATCCGTCTGGCCTGAATGAATCTCAAATTAGAATTCAAATGAAGCTTAAAATAGAATAAAATCAACCTCAAATAAAAATAATGCGTGACCAAATTCCATTCCATTAAACATTCATTGTATTTATTGCACAACCCATAACTGAATACAATTGACATAAAGAGAGAAATGAAACTAACCATCAAAACCGTAAAGAGACAGCTAAACAACACACTTAAGGAAAATAGAAGTACATAGGGATCTAAATAAAAACCATCGGATAATCACCATAATTCTGATCTTCAACATCTCCTCCTCCATCAAAGAATTTCACCACCAGAACAGGTTTCAAATCTAAACAACCTGAAAAATAAAAAACAAAAATACAGTAAGGCATTGAATCGCAGTGAAAAGAAAATAGAGAGATTGTGCATAAACTACTTAAACGCAAAAACAGAGTATGGATACTACTTGTACATACGGCAACTTTCATATCAAAAAAATCAGAACTAGTATAATGGTATTCAACCACTTAACTGTCAAACAAAAAGCCTAATACATACAAGACCTATGTAACAAACAATACATGCATTAGTTTGTGCATATGAGAAGTATGAAGTGAAATTATTAGGACCAACCACCTTTAACAAATGCATTATACAGGTGCTAGCATAATTTCTACTAAACAAACATCCTACAAACTTTAGAACTAATCAAAAGCTCCAACCCAGTGGACTTTGATGATGCTACCAATGGTAAATATCTGGAAAACATCACTGCACAGAAGGACCTTCACATATCGCTGGGTTCAACAGAGTAGTCTTCACCGGAAGCCTACAAGCTACAAGAGATAACTGTCAGTGAAATGTCACTTCTGCCTATTTATCCACATTATAGAAAAGCAGCAGTAGTACAACGTTTACCTCAATATTGCCTTAATACTCTCGACCGATCTCAACCAAAACAAGTACGAAATACCAATTTTTTCCTGAGCATCTCAATCACAATATGCTTTATCGTAAATAGAGTTATATGCATACTGGGTAGTTAACGTAAAAGGTGCATGTGAAGGTTAGAAAGCTTCGAATGATGGGGATAAAAGCTATCCAGAAATATGTATGACTTGCAAATGAAAAGAAATACAATTTTTCAGCCTTCCGATCCTAAACTAGCTTGCTAGGGTAATACATTACTTGAAACAGATGAATGAATGTTCAACTTCACACCCATACCTTTCTCAACTTCACACCAAACACGGAACAAAGTCCAACAATAACAATTAAAACAAGGATTGTAACATTACCAATTTGGTAACTCTATGAACCAAAATATATCAATCGCATTTTAGTATTTCAACTTACACGTAATGGTTTTGAGTTCAATGAAGGCACACTGAGCTTCCGCTTCCTCGATGAGACTGAAAAAGAAACATCATTTCTTAATAGATGAGAAACAAAAGTAATAACATAACACTGAAAACAGCTCTAACAGTAACTACCTGTCAAAGCATGGGATTCTAAGAGCCATTCCAAGAACTTGATATTTTAACCATACATAAAATCTCTGAAGCCTGTATTTATAGAAAGTGACAACACTTTTTTCGCATTCGTCCCAGCATATCTCCACTGTATCATACCCAACATCATCAGTACTACAACCAAATCCCCTTTCAAGTTAAAACTTCAAAAGATAAAGTTTTTTATACCTGGTTTCCTAACCCAGAGCGCCGTCTATATGTATCTTGTCCTCTAATATAGTTCCTTCCATATACACGTACAAGAAAACTGTGATTATAATAAAAAAACAAAGTTCAAGAGTAGTTTCCATTGTGCATATCCTCACAAAGCTTCAAAATCAAGTTCACCTATTGACAACTGATATTATTGTGAGCTCATGATGCTTGTCGTTCTTCAACTATAATATTTCTGCAGGTACCCATAGTCTAGTGCAAGAACGGAAAAGAGCACAAAGGATGAGGAGGAAGAGATGGAGAAATCAAACTGCAAAATCACAAGCATATGATAGAATTGGACCTGAAAAAAATACCACTTTTGAGCAGCTCTCCTTTATGTCCACCAACCAACTGAATTAATTTATAAAAGACGAACTGGTATTACAGTGAGCTCAGGATACTTGTCGTTCTTCAACTATTATATTTTTGCAGGTACCCATAGTCTACTGCAAGAACGGAAAAGAGCACAAAGGATGAGGAGGCAAAGATGGAGAAATAAAACTGCAAAAACACAAGCATAGGATAGAGTTGGACCTGAAAAATACATCCTGTGAGCAGCTCTCCTTCATGTCCACCAACCAACTGAATTAAGTTCTAAAAGACGCAACGCAAAGTAGTCAGTACTGAGTATATACAGATCCTTTTGCCTCCTTTATCTGGGATTTCACACATAATACAAAACTGGTATTAAAATAGGGATGAACTTCCGTTGTAACATTGTGTATTATCCTGTCATGAAAGGTACCTGCAGAAATAAGCTGATACTAAGTACTTGTCGTCTGTATCCAATAAAGAAAGAAAATAATGCTTATCGGTTTGCAGTAACTGATGTCAATCATGAAACAACAATAGTTTAAGAGATCGACCTTACCAGACTAGACCCACCTGGTGACACATTCAACCACTAAAAATATTCATGCATAACTCACTATTGCGAACAAATGTGAACTAAGAGTAGGTTCAGTCACAAGAACCTTCCAAAAATGATAATTTATATCTTGGTACTTGTAGTTTATGAGCTATCCTATTCATTTATTTGTAAAAGAACATTTTCAAGGACTTTTGGTTATCTTGCAATGAAAATAACATGATTCGAGTATGGGGGTATTGGGGTGCCATATCTTATGATGAAGATAATCAAACGACCATTACAAAAATTAAAATGTAGTGACATACGGGTAGGTGAGCATTCAATGGATAAAGACAGAATATAAAAGTTACAAAGCTGCGACAAGAGTGGTGAATGACACTCACTTTACTCAAAGACAAGTTCCAACTAGCAAAATGATTAACTTCCTGATGATATACTGATCTATAGTTCAATAAGAATATATACAGGGCATACGACACTGTAAGAGTACCTGAACATGAGAAAAGTGGAGAGCAACTATAGGTATGCAAGCTAATCCAGTCATAGAAATACGGTGATTGCTGGTGCATGTTGGTTTGGGGGAACTACAAAATCAAATCTACTTAGAATTTTAAACTTCAAGTTCCGTGTTTTCCAATTTTCTTCAAAGTTTAAAGGAGCATTAATAGCTCCCAAGATCTGTCAGCAAGAATTAGACATTAATCAGCAACCTATGTTGCCACTAATAGGGTATAAAATATCAACCTAGCATAGCATACCAAGCTTAGTGGCTGATCTTTTTTTATAGTCAAGTATGCAGGGCAACTTCAAAAAATGCAAAATTCTTCATATTCTTGAAGATATATATATAGTACTTCAAATCAATGTTTCTTCAAAATTAAATCTTCTTATGCAATCCCAAACTCAGTTGGGTCGAAGCTCAATCTTCTTCCTCATGAAACTTCTAAGGATGTTTGAATTAAACAATTACCATAAAAAGCAAGAACAATAATTCAATCGACCTTGTACAGCAAAAGCATAACCTCTCCTCTACCCCTAGAAACCCTATTTATTTTCACTCAAGTGACAAACCATAAAGAAATTACCTAGGCTGAACAACATAACAAGCAAGAGTAGATACATGTTAAAATTTGAGAACCTAATACTCACACGGCAAGTTTCCCAAACCCATGTCTACCCACCTATATAACCCACCAGTATCACACTTGCATAGAAACCATCTAATCAATAAAACGTAAAACTACAACAACTTGACAATTTAAAAATTGATCAAAAATAAAAAACCGACACAATCAGAGCAATTGAATACTAATTGTCACACAAAATTCACACTAGAAAATCTCACCCTGAGTAAAAATCTTTAGGCAAATACACATCCCTCACTTGTCCAAATCTTTCAAATGGAATATAAAGGTCTTCAGGCCTGCGAAGAATTAAACACCATAGCATTAGTAAACATAAGAAATCATCAAAATCCACAAATACCCAAAACATAAAAAAATTAAGTGTACCTGCAATTCATAGGAATGTTTCTAACCAATAAACTCTCATTATTTGAATCCTTCCTACCACCATATCCACCACCACGTCCGTCACCACCACCACCATAAATTTAACATCAATTAAAACCAATGAACTACTCAAGACAAGTACAGTACGTCATTTAAAAAAAAACATAGGGATATGTCTCATACCACAGTGTTTAACCATCCCTAGTCTCCAATTTTGCCTTTTCTTTCAGATCCTACAAATAAGAAGGAAAAATCCAGTTACATATATAAAAAGAAATCAAAAGAATCCACAAATAACGATAAGCTTAGAGAAAATATAACAAAAACAAGGATTTCATATCAGGAGATTCAAAAACTAGTGATACAAAAAATTAAAGGAGGAACAAAATAAAAGAACAAAGTACAGAGAAACACACTTATCTTTAATTTCTTTTAGATCGAGAGAGTTCAACAATGAATCAAGTGAAAACCCACATAACTAAGAAAATTCTACATTCAAAAAGCATAAATCAAGCTTTAGCTCACCAATTTAGTCTTTCTCGGTAGTAAAACATCAATCAAAATTAGGAAAATAAACCTAACACAGATGAAAATATATCATACAAAAACAAATTCAACAAACCCCCAATCTAAATAAAACCCTAGATTTTCAAAACAAATCATACAAATTACAAAATTGGAATGCAAAACGAACCACTAGTTTACACAGACATAGAATCAATACTTTTAATTTCACGAAATATCAACAGATTTACAAGAAGAAAATCTGGAGATGAATCAAAAAACCTAATACCTAATGAACTAAAAATCCATAGGAATCTACATATTGTTACTTGTAGCTTTTTTCAAGAAGAACGGCAACACGAATTAGGTTGTATTACCTTAATATTTCTTCAGATCTCTTTGTAATTTCAAGATAAAGAAGAGAGGGTAAGTGACTGAGAAAAAAAGAAGAAGAGAGGGTAAGGGAGGGCGAAGAAGAAGATAAGATAGATTTAGGATTTAGGTTTATTTTATTTTATTTTTTTCTCTCTCATCTGCGATATATAGAAAGTGGTGCCATTTTTTACACTGTCGGAAACACGAAATTAACAAAATAAAATTGTTCCTTTGACTAAACCTATTATTTCCCACGGTTGGTCAAAAACCCTCACTAATATGACCTGTTTTTGTAGTGAAGAACAGGCAAATCAACAGTAAACAAGACCAGAAAAGAGGAGAAGAAAAAAAAAAACATAAGTCATTAGATGGGGAGTTCAAACTCACCAATGTAGAACCTCACAGGTTCAAATATTACTAGAGTTGGACCTGAATTTCTCGTTCGGATGAACTGAGGACGAAATATATCAGAATTGAGCATCACAGGTTCAAAGATTACTAGAGTTAGACCTGAGCTTCTCGTTTGGATGAACTTAAGATGAAATTTATCAGATTTGAACATCTCAGGTCCAAAATTACTAGAGTTGGTCCTGAGTTTCTCATTCGGGTGAACTGGAGATGAAATTTATCATATTTGAACATCCTAGGTTCAAAGATTATGAGAGTTGGACCTGAGTTTCTCGTTCAGATGAACTGGAGACGAATTATATAAGAATTGAACATCACATGTTCAAATATTACTAGAGTTGGACCTGAATTTCTCGTTCGGATGAACTGAGGACGAAATATATCAGAATTGAACATCACAGGTTCAAAGATTACTAGAGTTAGACCTGAGTTTCTCGTTTGGATGAACTTAAGATGAAATCTATTAAAATTGAACATCTCGAGTTCAAAATTACTAGTCTTAGTCCGAGTTTCTCATTCGGATGATCTGGAGACAAAATATATCATATTTGAACATCACTAGGTTCAAAGATTACTAGAGTTAGACTCGAGTTTCTCGTTTGGATGAACTGAAGACGAAATATATCAGAATTGAACATCACATGTTCAAATATTACTAGAGTTGGACCTGAATTTCTCGTTCGGATGAACTGAGGACGAAATATATCAGAATTGAACATCACAGGTTCAAAGATTGCTAGAGTAAGACCTGAGTTTCTCGTTCGGATGAACTGAAGACGAAATATATTAAAATTGAACATCTCAGGTTCAAAGATTACTAGTCTTAGACCTGAGTTTCTCGTTCGGATGATCTGGAGACAAAATATATCTGAATTGAACATCACAGGTTCAAAGATTACTAGAGTTAGACCTGAGTTTCTCGTTTGGATGAACTGAAGACGAAATATATCAGAATTGAACATCACAGGTTCAAAGATTACTAGAGTTGGACCTGAATTTCTCGTTCGGATGAACTGAGGACAAAATATATCAGAATTGAACATCACAGTTTCAAATATTACTACAGTTAGACCTGAGTTTCTCGTTCGAATGAACTGGGGACGAAATATATCAGAATTGAACATCACAGGTTCAAATATTACTAAAGTTAGACATGAGTCTCTCGTTAGGATGAACTGAGGACAAAATATATCAGAATTGAACATCACAAGTTCAAATGACCATATTACCCTTGTTGAAAATAAATGAAATAAATATTATGGAGACTGTAAAAATGACCAGACTACCCTTATCAGAAATAGGTAGAGTAAATATTACAGACTCTGAAAATGACCATATCACCCTTACTGGAAATTATTGCAATAAATATTGTGTAGACTGTGAAAATGACTAGACTACCTTTATCGGAAATAAGTAAAGTAAATATTACCGATTGTGAAAATGTCCATATTACCCTTGTTGGAAATAAGTGGAATGAATATTATGGAGATTGTATAAATGACCAGACTACCCTTATCGTAAATAGGTAGAGTAAATATTACTAACTGTGAAAATGACCATATTACCCTTATTTGGAAATTATTGCAATAAATATTGTGCAGACTGTGAAAATGACCAGACTACCCTTATTGAAAATACATAAAGTAAATATTACATATTGTGAAAATGACCATATTACCCTTGTTGGAAATAACTGTCATAAATATTACGGAGATTATGAAAATGACCAGACTACCCTTATCGGAAATAGGTAAAGTAAATATTTCAGACTATGAAAATGACCATATTACCCTTATGGGAAATTACTGCAATAAATATTGTGCCGACTGTGAAACTGACCAAACTACCCTTATCAGAAATAAGTAAAGTAAATATTACTGATTGTGAAAATGACCATATTACCCTTGTTGGAAATAAGTGGAATAAATATTACGGAGACTGTGAAAATGACCAGACTACCCTTATCGGAAATAGGTAGAGTAAATATTACATACTGTGAAAATGACCATATTACCCTTATGGGAAATTACTGCAATAAATATTGTGCCGGATCGGAAATCGACGGACTACCCTTATCAGAAATAAGTAAAGTAAATATTACCGATTGTGAAAATGACCATATTACCCTTGTTGGAAATAAGTGGAATAAATATTATGGAGACTGTGAAAATGACCAGACTACCCTTATCGGAAATAGGTAGAGTAAACATTATATTCTGTGTAGGGCAGTATGGTCATTTTCACAGTCTCCATAATATTTATTCCAATTATTTCCAATAAGGGTGATATGGTCATTTTCATAGTATGTAATATTTAATTTATTTATTTTCAATAAGGGTAGTTTGGTCATTTTCACAGTCTCCGACTCTTCATAATATTTATTGCACTTATTTCCAATAAGGGTAATATGATCATTTTCACAGTCTGTAATATTTACTTTACTTATTTTAAATATAAGGGTAGTTTGGTCATTTTCAAAGTCTCCTTAATATTTATTTCACTTATTTCCAACAAGGGTAATATGGTCATTTTCACATTATATAATATTTACTTTACTTATTTTTGTTAAGGGTAGTCTGGTCATTTTCACAGTCTCCATAATATTTATTGCACTTATTTCCAATAAGGGTAATATGGTCATTTTCAGAGTATGTAATAATTACTTTATTTATTTTCAATAAGGGTAGTTTGGTCATTTTCACAGTCTACATAATATTTTTGCACTTATTTCTAATAAGGGTAATATGGTCATTTTCTCAGTATATAATATTTACTTTACTTATTACCGTTAATTGGGTAGTCTAGTTATTTTCATTGTCTCCATAATATTTATTGCACTTATTTCCCGTAAGGGTAATATGGTCATTTTCAAAGAGTGTAGTATTTACTTTACTTATTTTCGATAAGGGTAGTCTGGTCATTTTCACAGTCTTTATAATATTTATTGCTCTTATTTCCAATAAGGGTAATATGGTCATTTTCACAGTCCATAATATATATTTTTTCAATAAGGGTATTCTGGTCATTTTCACAGTCTCCATAATATTTATTGCACTTATTTCCAATAGGTAACGCAGTCGCGGAGGAAAGGAGGGTCCCGCCTAAGAAAAGTAGCAATGATTCAACTAGGTAACGCAGTCGCGGTGTGGGTTGATGACTCGGGGATATAATCGTAATTAAATTTTTTATACAACGACCGTTTTTAACGCTCTAATATGTGCTCCGAAAATTTACTATATCTAGGACTGCTTTGACTGGTCCACAGTCCGTTGACTGCTATTGAGGGTCGAGAATGTGGGTCATTAAAACCCCCTTCTCCACTAGTGTTCATTGTCAAACAATTGGTTCCTGGATCCTCCTACTAGCTCATCTCACAAAAAACCAAAACCTATCTCATAGCATACCCACCTCACTGCCCCATCAGACGACAGTCTCTTTACTCCTTAAAACAAAAGTTCTTGCCCCAGTCACCACAGTTTTTTGCATCCTTCTTTGGTCCTTATGGATATTTAGGAACGACGCATTCTATCGCCAGCAACTTCCAAATTCGACGAATATAATGCAGTTGTCCATTAAACTCCATCAAGAATATACCTGGGCTCAAAGCCACCTACCGCCAGTACTTCCTAGGATGCAACCTTATCTGAACTCAACGCAAACAACACTAGCAACAACAACCATCTTCGTGGGATGGCTCAAACCCCACTTGGATTAGATCAAAATTAACACAGACGAAGCAGCAAAGGGATATCCTGGAATAGCGGGAGCATGTATTATAGGCCGAAACGAGGAGGTCGATAGAATCTTAACAATAACACAACCACTGGTATCGCCAATGTACTTGCAGTAGAAACTTAGGCGATGCTCATTATCGCTTCTAGAACGACAATGGTATGAGGATGTCGAAAAGTTCAATTCAAAACAAACTCAGAGAACTTAACATGATTTCTAACCTCAAACTCTGACGCTCAATGATACATTTTTAACAAAATTGCAGAAATCAAGTATAGGTTTACCCAAATTCAACAATATACTATTAGGCACGTCTACAAAGAAGGAAATCAATCAAGTAGCGGACGGTCTGGCAAATCGGAAGACAGATGGTTGCTCTATAGGAAAACATAATATAATTCCCCCACCTAAAAGTTCTATTGTAATAGTAGATTTTGTGGGCATAACATTTCCACGTGTAATCTCATTTTCACTCAATAAAATGCATGCTTCAAAAAAAAGAAAAAAAATCTAATTTGTAAATCATTAATGTTCTTCTCAAAAAAGAAAATTTGATAAAAAGAGAAGAGAATGTAAAAATTCAATCAAATTTACCAAGTAAACCTTTTCTCTCATGCTTTAATTAATTTATGCTTCTTGTTTTATTTTCTCCCCTCTTTTTATATTGGGAATTGTTGATGGTGGATTTTAGTTCAGGGCTAAAGTTGTAAAACCAATTTTTGTGTCGACATCCTGCAAAGGATAAGGCTATTTGATAAGTGATGAATACTTATCCGCTTTATTAATTCACCTAGAATGGAGCATGTAGCAACAATCCCCAAGTATTCTGTGAATTTTAGAATTATTAATTAATGCATAAATCGCCTTGTATTTCCTGTGATGTTCTCAGCAAAACTCTCATTGTTGATGCGACATGATGACTGATTGTTACTCTCAGCAGAGTAACATGAATATTCAAGTATCAACAGTGAGGCATGCACGAAATACCCGTATAGGCTACACCATTCTCTAACAAAGAGAATCATTTCTCGGTGTGTTATACTAGCTCGATCGAGCATATTTTGAATCTGAACTGTCCATATTAGTCTCAGAAACAATCACGACCATGCAAGTTGGCCGCACGAATCAACCAGCCTAGACAAAACCTAGCAGGGGAAGGCTATCACCACAATAACCACCAGCGGGCCCATTTATGCCCTGGGCGGTCGAATGCATACCACGCCTCCCAAAAGACCACCGAACACCAGCCTAGAATAGGATGGTTGGGCTGGTGTGGAGCACCTTTGGAAACATGTACGCACAAGACTGCCAATGACGGTCTCCAACAAATCGCGTCCGTCCAACTTCGTCGGCATAGACCGTCCCACGGCCGGTTGGACAAGCATTGTCTTGCATACTGGCGGATCCCCTTCACACCTGCATGGTCGATCCTCCCCTGACCTAGCCACAAAACCACGTACGATTGCCCAAAGTTGGGACGACGTGAGGTTTAAGGGGTCGCAAGAAATTCCACTAAGGGTCTTAAATTGATTACGACCATCCAACCTCACCGGCATGATTGGATGGCTTAGATCAGGCCTAGGACCGTTAGTCAGGTATCACCATGTTCATCACTGACCCAATGTGGGTTCTACATGGTCGGCATCCCCAAAGGAGGAGCATATCCTGCCAAACCGTTATGTTGAATTCGTGTACACACGACCGATCCAAAACCCTAATTAGGGTTTGCGGCATATTAATATTACATGTATCGCTAATCGATCACGAGCGTCCATCTTCGCAAGCATATATGGAAGGTGTAGATATGGACTCAACAGGTCATGAACATGTCAACACGATCACCGTGGGCCCGTCTACACACCTGACCAATCGGTCAAGACCGACCATGGCGGATCGCCTCGATCCGTGCACCCAAACTAGGCATGGTCACACGGTTTCCAACTCCTTTGCGGCACAGGATTCCTATCGCAAATCAATCTCAGCCACTCCTCTTTACCGGTAAACTTGAGTGGCCTAGATCTCTCCTTCATGGGACAGTGAAGTATGGGCGTGGACACCAGCATGCCGTATACACGGATGATTGGTCGGTCCTCTCTAAAACACTTCCCATGCTTGGTTTTGACCAAGCTAAAGAGTGATGCTTGCACACCTCTTCAAAACCCTAATCAACGGTCGCAGATGCGTCATCTCGTCCGTCCAACTCTACCAGCCTAGTTGGACAGCCCAGACTAGGAGTTAAACTTCCAATAAGATGCCGTGGTGACTACCATTCGTCACTCTACCACATGGAGTGATCGGCCAAGAGAGGGCTTGCTTGTGCAGCCTCCAAATGGTCACTCAAAAACGGTGAGGCATGCGTATGTTTTAAGATGCTTAATCCGCGACATACTCCGTTAAGTCTTAAAGCTGCAATGCTTCATCCATGCTGAATATATTCGATGCATTACATGCATAGAATACACACGATATTTCATAAATATCGACTTCCCAAATAACTTAGTTATTTAACCTAGCACCGTATGCTACCTTCTGTGGGTCACATGACCTACACAATCGAGACATCAAGCATGTCACAAACTGGGGGATACTAACTGGGGTATTGGTCTGGCGGTTTACAACGTGCAGCGCACAACGCGCTATCACCAGAACGTGTTAGGAAGATATGGACGGTTAGTAATGACGGGAGAAGTGGGCAACACTGATCTTGTGACACCAGTGTAGTTGTGTTTTATCTCACAACTACACCCTCAGTAGAATTCTATTAATTTGATTTGATGATCTAATTTATTTGATATGAAAATGAAGATTAAAGTATTAAAATTGTAAAAGAGACACAAAGATTTTTACGTGGTTCGATCAATGTGATCTACATCCACGGTTCTTCACTAGTGATTGTATGTAATTACATGATTTTACAATTAAGACTCCATTAATGAATATTTGGAGCTCTAGATTTTTTGGGGAAGAAGATGATAAAGAAAATAAATCTCTCCTCAAAATCTCTCTCACTTCCTAAAATTATACTCTCCTACTAAAAACACCTCTCTCTTCATCTCATGCCTAAATGGCTATTTATATGATTCTACATAAAAGATCACAGTTGTGTTCCCCCGCAATTTCGGATTTAAAATACATCATGCGAGTCTTCGCAACCTTGCTCGTAAGATGTCTTTTCTCTTCCACAACTTCGCAAGTTATTATTTGTTGCGTCGTTTATAATATTTCTTTTGTGACATTACTAAGTTGTGTCGTTAATAATTCGCAAGTGAAGGTTGCTGTGATATTCTGCTCCTACATCTTGCCTCTTTTTTCTTGAATATTGCTTGAAGAGCGATCTTTAAGAAAAAATCCGTTGTTGTAGTAGTCTTTGATCTTTGTTGATGAAGGAACGAGTGAAAGAATACTGGACTTGAAAAGTATATACTTGCCTCTATTCTTTTGCGAAGTTCTGAAGCTTTAAGAAGTAATTAGAAGTATCATCTTTTCGAAGTATGAAGTGTGCGAAGTATTCTTGAAAAAGTATGAAATATAAGAAATATAAAATATCCTTGAAGAAGTATAAGAAGTACTCAGTCCTCGAAATATATAAGAAGTATGAAGTATCCTTAAGAAGTATAAGAAGTACTTAATCCTCGAGATATAAGAAGTATTCGTCCTTGAATGAGAGTGATAATTGCCTCTGTTTATGTGAAATTATTATTCCATTTTTGGTGAGGATTCTTACTGAGAAGATAAAGAACATAAAATATTTTCTTGGGTATCCATAGTTGCCTCTGTTCTTTATCTATGAAGGAGAATCCTTGAGAAAATGTTGAATGGTTAAATTGCGTCTCTATTCTTATCTTGCCTCCAGTGGTAACCCTGCTAACTTCTGAATATTTCTGCGAATTTCTGAGTTTTTCTGCGAATTTTTGAACATTTATGAATAATGATGCGAATAGTGATGCGAATTATGTTGCGAATTATGTTGTGAATATTGTTGCAAATAATGTTGCAAATACTGTTGCGAATATTGTTGCGAATAATGTTGTGAATTATGATATTTATGCAATGATTATGTTATGAAATGCGTATGCGATGCTTATGCCATGAAATGCTTATGCAATGCTTTTATGATGCGAGTATGATGTTTATATGATGAAAATGCTTATCTATTGTAATGTATAACTAATGTTTGTGTTACTTAGCTTATTTTGTACGCAAGAATTGATGTAGCTCCAAATTGCTTCCAATCCTGCACTATTAGTCTCACATGATATAATATAATTAAAATATTAAAGATGCATAATCTCAACTTCATTTCAATATATATGTTCGCAAGCTTGTTTGCTTACATATAATCATCTTCGCAAGTTTATTTGCGTATTCTCTTGTGGTCTTATTTTGCCTTCCTAGTTAAAGGTCTTATTTTGCCATCTTTTTTGTATAGTATTTTAGCCTCTTCAGGAATTGTTGCGACAACATGACAGGCCTAAATACTCTTGCGTACATAAAGCCCCATGACATTGCCGTCTTGCGATGAAATCGCAGGACAACTCTACACTTTCATGTAACGACCCATTGATCTCATCTTAACTTGTTTATTATGTTATGTGAGTTCTTTATTATGTTATTTACTATGTTATTTATTTATTTATTTATTATTATTATTATTATTTTTAGAAGGCTCACAGAAGTACGATTGTTTCACAAATATGACAAGCCTTTACGTTCTTGCGAACAAAAAGCCTCGTGACATTTGCATCTTATAGCACGTATCATCTCCCTAATGGAGGGTGCTGCCCTTTATCTTCCCCTTGGTTGCCCCTTCAAGGAAGCGTACATCGACCATACAAGGTTAGCTCTTCCCATCCGGTTTTGAAAACAACCAGTTTTTTTATCGCAACCTCTTATCCTTTTTGCCTATAGGGCTTATAGTTACGAGGTTGCACCCTATGGGGTATCTTTGGGCCAAGTGCATCATTTTCCAAGACTTGTCAAAAATGGAAGGTGTGCTTCAAGCCCACCCGGCACTCTTGACTCAACCGTGTACCTCGGCGCCTTGATCGTTTTCTGCACTTCTTGAGAAAGAAAGTATGCCTTAGTCGCCCAACCTAAATCATGTTACATCGCAAGATTAAGTTGAGAATCCAAGGTGTCTAACCCGGATAGGTACCCCGCTTTTGGGTTATGTACCCCGTAATGTTCCATGTACTCAAGTTCCTTGGTGGTGTTCCGGTTTCCCTGAGCCATGCTTTTAGGTACCCCCTTAAATGACGCACTTTAGGATTTTACCTCTTGCGAAATGTTGCTTCGCGAACTAGGGTGTACGCCACAAAGGTTTGCCTGTGTAATATTTCTGCGGCTTTCTTTCTTTTTTGAAAGCTGATCACAGATTGCGTCTTTCTTTTATCAAAGCTAATCGCAATTGATTTTTGGCAGTATTTTTTCGCCTTTTATAAATCGAATCAAAATTCTTTTTATTCGTAAAAACTCATCATAAATTTTTCATGTTGCGAACAAATATACTGATTACCTTTTTGTTTTAATCATAAATATACTGATGAAATATAAGAAGTATTCATATTGCGTCTTTAAATCAAAAATGTTCTATATAAATTTAATTTTCCCTGTTTTTTTTTGTAACTTTGAAGTCTTTGAAAATTTTGAGATCTTTAAATTTTTGCGATCAATTCATTTTTGAATCTTGCGATTGTATCGCTTTTCACCAATCTAAAAAATCTTTGAAATGTTTTGAAATCTTAGAAATTGTAGAAATCTTGCGAGTATATCGCTTTTAGTTAAAAAAAATCAAAAATCTTTTGTCTTCCGTAAATAAAATATTTAAGGAAATGGTACTTACCTTTTTAGGGCTTGTTGTTGTCTCTTGATCTGCCTCTTGTATAATGTTGCGTTATACCAACTGTTCTAACCATTTCTTGCGAAGTATGTCTTTGAAATAATCTCCCATTTTTTTCTTGCGAAATAACCAAAGATCTTGCGAAGTAAACCTTTGCATGAAGTAAACGAACATCTGCGAAGTGTTGATACTGCGAATGTTCTCAAGGTACACATTTGCGAAGGAAATGTTTACAATATAATGTTTTTAAAGTGTTCATTTGCGAAGCAAAAAATTTTATGCGAACTCGAACCCGTGTCACGTTGCTTGTTCTCTTCACCTCAAACCATATGTACTAGCTTCTTTTTGTGTAAAAAGATAAAATTCTCTTAACTTATGCTCTTGTAATCGTTGACATTTGTTAAATCCATTTTTGCTGATGCTGTTCCAACTCATTTCATTTTTACGTGACAGAAGCTATACTTCGCAGATTTGTCTTCTTCGCAGATTTGTCTTCTTTGTTTCATTTTTGTGTGGTGATAATTTGCCTTCTTCGCAGAAATTGATACTTGGTTGTTGTGAATTGGACTAATTCATTTCTCCCTTTCTCCCTTGAAGTTCTAAGATTAACTTGTTCTCTTCCTCATACCGTTTCCTTATCTCATTCTTCATTAGACGTGTATCGAGTGACGTTGATGATTCCCTTCTGCTCTTGAAGCTGCGTCTTTGTACTGTAAACCTATTTTCCTTTCACTTGCGAAGATTATGAACTTTCTGCATAGACTCCTAGCAACTTGAGCAAAGCGTCGAACAAAATAAAAAGTTCATATAGGAGTTGATTGCGGTAGTCCATACATTCACAAAAAATGAGTTGAATGGAAATCGAACTTGCGATTTCAAAGTTACTATCTTCACCACTAAACCATCTCTACTTCCTTCCGTTTCTGATGGTTTTGATTTTGCTTATTCTTATTCTTTGTATATTAAAAATTCATCAAAAAGAAAATTTTGTTCGCATGATTCGAACTTGCGACCTTTCTTTTGTTCATTCATTCTCCAACCATCTTTGCAAATCTCAGTTGGTGACTAAAATTGCAGCGCTTTTCTTTAATCTCGCCATTCTTTTATTTCTTCATAAATTGCTATCTGCTCCTGTTGTTATCAGATTTCTGTGATCCTTTGTAGAAATTTCTTGAATCAACAATTTCTGCGATCATCTTCTTCTTCTGGTCACAGAATTCCTCAACTAAAACTTCCATTTTCCCTTGAATTTCACCACAACAACTAATCTTTTCTCTCATTCTCTTCATGTCTTTGAATTGTTGATGATGTTATTCCCTGAAAGTGTAATCTCTTCCATAAAATTTCCATTTTGAACCCAATCTTTATAGATCTAAATAAAAAGTGTGGATAAGAACTAATCTTCATGAAAATTTCTTGATCCAACAAGTTACAGGAAGGATAAATCCATTATTCTGTTCCCTATTTCTAGCGCCAATTATGTAGTTGCGTTTTATCTCACAACTACACCCTCAGTAGAATTCTATTAATTTGATTTGATGATCTAATTTATTTGATATGAAAATGAAGATTAAAGTATTAAAATTGTAAAAGAGACACAAAGATTTTTACGTGGTTCGATCAATGTGATCTACATCCACGGTTCTTCACTAGTGATTGTATGTAATTACATGATTTTACAATTGAGACTCCATTAATGAATATTTGGAGCTCTAGATTTTTTGGGGAAGAAGATGATAAAGAAAATAAATCTCTCCTCAAAATCTCTCTCACTTCCTAAAATTATACTCTCATACTAAAAAGACCTCTCTCTTCCTCTCATGCCTAAATGGCTATTTATATGATTCTACATAAAAGATCACAGTTGTGTTCCCCCGCAATTTCGGATTTAAAATACATCATGCGAGTCTTCGCAACCTTGCTCGTAAGATGTCTTTTCTCTTCCACAACTTCGCAAGTTATTATTTTTTGCGTCGTTTATAATATTTCTTTTGTGACATTACTAAGTTGCGTCGTTAATAATTCGCAAGTGAAGGTTGCTGCGATATTCTGCTCCTACAACCAGCACATGACTTCACTACTCCATAGATCCACTTTCTCCACTTCCCACGAGATTCAAGGGTTAGGCTCAATGACTTGTATAAATAGGTTCTCCTCCCTATTTCCAATACAGGATAAGACAGACATAAACCAAGTGTGAATTCAACGTATTCAAACACCCAGAGCTGATTGATTATATTATTTGCAAGTCAGTTCGGTATTCTGATACAAGTCATAAACATCCTACACCTTCACAATCTCAACACCTTCTTATCTTCCCTCCCTAAGATCAACCCCATCTCCTTCACTTTGTGACCGAAACAAGTCTGGAATAGTCATTTCTTGGTTTAGGCCAGAATTGTATAGATTGATCTCTCGAATCAAAAGCACTCTCGTGCAGTGCATTTTTTTTTAGGGTTTAGATTCATTTCTTATCCACACACCCCAAATTACCAAAACCAGCAGAAATAGTTTTCACCCATAAACAATTGGCGACCACAGTGGGAGATTAATCTCTCGGTTGCGATATAAATTTCTTCAATACCCAATCCCATTTGGATGATTTCAAAATGGTTGGTCTTAGGACTTCCCCATAAACTTCAGGGTTAAATCGGAGTTCCTCCAACAAAGACGCTCCTCTTTCCAACGGTATGTCTGACGGTGCGGCTGGAAAAATCCCAACATTGGTCGAGTTGGCACGAGTGAAGGAGATTCAAGCAAAGAACATGGACCTGATCAAAGAGACAATAAACGATATACTCGATCTCCTCATCAAGATGACATCAAATATGAGCAGTTCTCCTGTCATAGAGATTTCTGCACTGGGGACTGATCCTCGCAATGATCCTCCTCAAATCAATAGTTTCACCATGAACCAGAGGCCGGTGGACCAAGAAGCTTCTTCTCTAGTGGAAAGTTTGTGCGAACTTTTACACCTCTCGAAGAATCAGCGGGCGGAGACGTTTGCTGCAATCAACCAGATAGACTTGGACGTGCAGTTAACTTCTTTGCGTCCAGAAACCTCCAAAGCACCGGAGATGTCTGTAAATAACGTTACATTTACAGAAGAAGACATGACAGCGGAAGAAGGTCACAATCGGGCCCTACATGTTACTGCACGCATCAAGGATTCAAAGTTCAAGAGGGCCCTCATCGACACAGGAGCGTCTTCGAATGTGATTACCTTCGAGACACTCAGAACGTCCAAGGTTCGCCCGAACAAGATCGTGCGGCAACCTACCACGATGACAGACTTTGAAGGGAACCAAACCAACACGTACGGGTATGTCAATCTGAATTTATCTATAGGACCCTTCCAGTCTAAAGTGAAATTCGAAGTCATAGAAAAGGAGCCGTACTACCACATGATGTTGGGGAGACTGTGGCTTAATGACAATAGAATTGTTCCTTTAAAGTATCATCAGTGCTTGAAGACTATGCTGAATGAGGAAGTCGTTCGTATTCCTGCATCGTTCTCTCCTTATGCGCCAATCTGTAGCGTAGAGTTGTTTGAGCCGAAAAAACTCCGCAAGAAGAATCATGAAAAGTTCATTGCATCCCACTCCCCACGTGGGAATCAATCCAGGAGGAGGACCGACTTGCATCATTGAAGGCTAAACCCCAAGATATGTCAGAACATCCTTATTCGTCTGGTGAAGCCGTAACTCATGCTCACACTAAAAGAGAGCGAACTTTCGTAGCGAGCCGTGATCAGAAAGGGAAGACTGTATACCGACACCGCTGTTAGCAATTAGCAGGGGAGACTACTACCTAGTCTCTCCTCCCAATAGAATTCTACAACAATGAAGAGCTATATGAATATGTGTTGGATGCTCCACGATAGCTGCAGGATGACACCAACTCCACGACTGACGAACTCGAAGTCGTTGATATCGGGAATGAAGAATCCCCCAAACCTATCTCCATCAGCTCAACCTTATCCACATATGAACGCATGGAACTTGTGCAACTTCACAAATAATACCAAGACATATTCACTTGGACGTATGTAGAAATGTCTGGTTTAGATGAGTCATACCTGGATCCAAGCCGATCAAACAGTTTCCAAGGAAATTCAGGCACGAGGTGGGAGATTAGATCAAGACTGAGATATAAAAGCTGCTAGCTGCTGGCTTCATTAAACCCATTCATCACTCGACCTGGTTGTCTAATGTGGTTCCAGTAAAAAATAAAAACGGGAAGATCAGGTGCTGCATGGATTTCAGAGACTTGAACAGATGCTGCCCCAAAGATGATTTTCCTCTACCTAACATCGACATGTTAGTGGATGCAACCAGTGGGCACGGCATGTTATCCTTCATGGACGGATACAACGGGTACAATAAACAAGTAAGACAGCTTTTCGAACTCTTCTCGGAATTTTTTATTATACTGTAATGCCATTTGGTTTGAAGAATGCCGGTGCGACCTATCAATGCGCTATGGAGGAAATCTTCCACGACATGATGCATAAGCAAGTTGAAGACTACGTGGATGATATAGTAGTCAAATTGAAAGCTCGGGCGGATCACACAAGAGTCCTACGCCAAGTGTTCAAAAGGTGTCGTGAGTACAAATTGAAGATGAATCCATTGAAATGCGCTTTCGGTGTTTCTTCAGGAAAATTTCTGGGATTCCAGGTGACCGCTAAGGGAATTGAGGTAGACTCATCCAAGACTCAAGCTATCCTCATAATGCCGCCACCATGGACTGTGAAGGAGCTCCAAAGCTTCATGGGCAAGCTAAACTACATTCGACGTTGCATACCCGGCTTGGCCCAGCTCGTTGCTTCATTCACTCCCTTGCTGAAGAAGGGAGAAAGCTTCATTTGGACCGTACTACAACAGGAAGCGTTTCAGAAGATTCAAAGAATGTTGTCATCTCCAGCAGTCATGAATTCCCCCGTTCAAGGGAGACCAATGTGTCTCTACACTGCCTTCAACGATACTGCCGTAGGGGCTTTGCTCGCACAGGAGGATGATAAGAGAGTCGAACATCTCATATACTATTTCAGTCGAGTATTAAGAGATGCTGAACTCAGATATCCCAAAGCGGAGAAAGCTTGCCTAGCCCTGATTCATTCCATTCAGAAGTTCAGACATTACCTGCTGTCCAACAAGGTAGTACTCATATCTAAATCCGACCCTGCGAAGTTTTTACTTTCTAAGCCGGTCTTGATGGGAAGGACGGCCAAGTGGATTCTCCAAATGTCGGAGCTAGAAATAACGTGTACATCACCGAGAGCTATCAAAGGAAAATCCGTTGCTAATTTACTAACAGGGTTCCCTGGAGAAGGCACTACTGCATTACACGAGGATCTTCCCGGAGAATTTCCAAAGATTTCTGTTATTGAAGGAGAGGCGTGGTTGCTGTATTTCGATGGCTCTTCCACTCCCAGCAATAACACTGGAGGGGCAGGCGTGGTCCTAATATCTCCAACTGGCGAATTTTTTTCACATTCTTTCAAGTTGGACTTTAAGTGCACCAATAACTCAACGGAGTACGAAGCCTTTCTCATAGGACTGTCAATAGCCAAGCAAGCATGGGCCACTCGCCTAGATATAAGAGGTGACTCTAAGTTACTGGTTAATTAGATGAATGGAGTGTAAGCATTGAAGGAGGCAACACTAGCCCCGTATCGATCAGAGGCACAAAGATTATTAAACTACTTTGCAGATATAACCATAACCCATGTGGTCGCAGTAATAACAGACATGCCGATTTTTTAGCCACACTGGCATCCGCAGTTTGAAGGCTTAGAAGAGACTTTGACGGTAATAAGGAGAACAGTGGAATCAACATGGCTTTCACAACGCGAAGACATTGGGACCTATGATTGGAGAACTCATATCATTCAAGAACTTAGTAGTTCACTTTCTCAAGGAAAGGTCAGTCTCAAAACTCTGCAGAGCTATTTCATGCTTCATGGTATACTATATCACCGGAACCCGGATGGTTCCCTATCGAGATGTCTCGGAGATGAAGAGGCGCAGTTGCAGCTTAACCGCGATAAACGTTGGTGGTAATGTTCTACCGTCGTCTTCAATGCTTGGGCTATTATTGGCCAGAAATGGAAGCTCAATCTCGTTTACTCCAGAAGTCTTGCACCTATTCCCAAGTGCCGCCACATCGATTGGAGGTTTTCAACGTAATTCATGCTGGGGACTGGAGAGAACCGTACATTAGCTATCTTCGCGATGGAGTAGCTCCTATCAATCAAAGGGATGCTGTCAAGATGAAGAAAAAGGCAAAGCGATTCGTGTTTCACGAAGGAATCCTATATCGTAAAAGCTTTGGAGACAACCTATTACGATGTCTGGCTAAGGAAGAGATTCCGACTATGTTGAAATGAATACATGAAGGGGAACAACAAGGGAAGAGGAAACTGTTTCTCCAGATACACGAGAAATACTATTAGCCAACCATGGAGGATGACGCAGATGCATTTGTTTAAAACTGCCACAAGTGCCAAATTCACGGGAACCTCATTCACGCACCTTCCACTCCTTTACACTCGATAAGAAGTCCATGGCCGTTCTATAACTGGGGACTTGACATTATTGGGAGGATTAATCCGTCATCGTCAAAGCATCATGAGTATATCATAACTTTGACGGAGTATTTTACCAAATGGGTTGAAGCCATCCCTTTACGAGGAACTACAGGGGTAACAATTTTCGCCTTTATTAAAGAATACATCATTTGTCGGTTCGGTGTACCCAAGCATATCATCACCGATAATGGAACTCCCTTTGCAAACAAAAAGGTACGAGAGTTGCTTGAAGAGTATGGGATTAAACAGGTCTTCTCCACCATTTACTATCCACAAGGAAATGGACAAGCTGAGAGCACCAACAAGACACTGATCCGGATTCTTAGTCGAACGGTACATGACAATCCCAGAAACTAGCACGAACAGCTGCCTATGGCGCTGTGGGCATATCGGACGGCACCTAGAAGTTCCGTTGGAGTTTCTCCATATTCACTTGTTTACGGTGCGGACGCAGTCCTCCCAGTAGAAATCAGGATTCCGTCAGCTAGGATTGCAGCAGCAAGCGGGGTCTATTGGAGCTACGCTGAAGCATCTAACTCAAGAATTGCTGAGTTAGACATTCTGGATTCCAGAAGAAGCAAGGCAGAGGAGCGCGCTCAGGTGTACAAAAACAGGATCTCCAGGGCGTATGACAAGACTGTGAAGCCACGTGTTTTTAAAGTAGGATATTTGGTCTTGAAGACAGCTAAGCACATTCAACAAGACATGTCTGCAGCAAAGTTCTCTCTGAAATGGGAAGGTCCCTACGTGATTACCAAGGCTTACAGTACTGGCTACTACAAAATCATTAAGGTGGATGGAGGCAAGTTAGAAGAAGTTATTAACGGAAAGTGGCTCAATTATTCTCCCACTACTGTCCCGTGACATGACAATGCATGCATTTTCATTACACGTTCGAATTGTCAATTCATTCAAAAAAAAAAAACGTTAATAAAAAAGAAACTTCGTTCATCCACCAGAAACCAATGCAATCAAGAACGTTCAAAGGAAAATTAACAATAAGGAAGCATGGCCTAGAAGAGGCCGTCCAGCAGATTATAGTTCCTTGAAAGCATCATCTTCAGCTTGGTCTGGTACCTCTCCGTTCTATTCTTCATGCTTTGAACCGCGTGCTCCACCTTCTTTGATTCCGCAGCCAGAGCTTTCTCTTCCTCCAAGATATATTTTGTAGCAGGAACAAATTCACAAGGATACCAGCTTGATCAACCTTGATGATATCAAGACGTTGCCGCAACCAGCCCACGTTGAAATCCATGTATTCGCAGGCAGATACCATGTTCTCCCACTTTGCGAGGCTTGATTCAGCAACATGGTGTATAGAAATATCCTCCATCTCAGCAATCATGGGAAGGAGGTAGTTTACCGTGGTTACTAAAGCATATGAACAGTGTCGGACTACATTCCTGGTTGCAATGTGGCCATACTTTCTCCATACCTTTGTGTACAAAGGAACGAACTCCTTCCGCACTAAGAATCCACCGACATCTCGGTAGCTGGAGGATAAGCATTTCATGTGAATGTCGAATGAAAGACCCGCATTGGGGTATTCATAAGACGAGACACCCAGATCATCATCTTCTAGGTCCGCAGGGGTAGCCGTGTTTGAATTCGAAGGAAGAGGATTATTTAAGTCGTCATCATCAAAAACCATCATGCATGTTCCCATGAGATATCTCTGCAAAAAGATAGGATTATTCGCCTGATCATGAAGAACAAACAACTATTCGGAAGAGAAAAAAGAAAGGGGGATGAACCGGTATGATCTTCTTGACTCGGAGAACACGAGCAGGGGACTCATCATGAGGCTCAGACACAGGTCGTGCACGTTTAATGGAAGACCCTGGATGGTACGAAGAAGATGATCCACTGTTATTTGACATGACGAGGAAATGGATTTTCTGCAAGGAAGATTTTATCACAAGATTGTAGAAAGTGGTTCAAGATCCCTACATGTACATGTATGTCAAGGAAACCCTAAAGGAAGACTAAAGCGGTTGCGGCGAAGCCTACCCGATATATGAGGATTCAACACCGACCAAGTCATGATTTCTTTTAAAACATAATCAAAGATTAGAGGAGCAGTTGGATATGAGCGATTTGTCCAACAGTGTGTAAGTACCCACGCCGGGGGAATCCCAATAGAATAAGGATTATATTCCTAGCTCAAACACCTAAGGGAGGAAGCCGATCCCACCAAGGCCTATGGTCACGCACGCATGGAGGATTGCCCACGATTGGTCAGAATCCCTCCAGGTAGACTTCCCTCATCTTGTTTTCTTATGTTGTATATGTCACCATCTAATTCCTACCCCACAATACTTTAACCATCATGTGCTAGGCAGGGGACTTAATGTTGATGGTGGATTTTAGTTCAGGGCTAAAGTTGTAAAACCAATTTTTGTATCGACATCCTACAAAGGATAAGGCTATTTGATAAGTGATGAATACTTCTCCGCTTTATTAATTCACCTAGAATGGAGCATGTAGCAACAATCCCCAAGTATTCTGTGAATTTTAGCATTATTAATTAATGCATAAATCGCCTTGTATTTCCTATGATGTTCTCAGAAAAAATCTCATTGTTGATGCGGCATGATGACTAATTGTTACTCTCAGCAGAGTAACATGAATATCCAAGTATCAACAATGAGGCATGCACGAAATACCCGTACATGCTACACCATTCTCTAATAAAGAGAATCATATCTCGGTGTGTTATACTAACCCGATCGAGCATATTTTGAATCTGAACTGTCCATATCAGTCTCAGAAACAATCACGACCACGTAAGTTGGCCGCACGAATCAACCAGCCTAGACAAACCCTAGAAGGAGCAGGCTATCACCGCAATGACCACCAGCGGGCCCGTTTGTGCCCTGTGCGGTCGAATGCATACCATGCCTCCCAAACGACCACCGAACACCAGCCTAGAATAGGATGGTTGGGATGGTGTGGAGCAGCTTGGAAAACATGTACGCACAAGACTTCCAATGATGGTCTCAAATAGACCGCATCCGTCCAACTTCGCCGGCATAGTTGGACGGCATAGATCGTCCCACGGTCGGTTGGACAAGCGTTGTCTTGCACACTAGCGGATCCCCTTCACACCTGCATGATCGATCGTCCCTGACCTAGCCACAAAACCACGTACGGTTGCCCGAAGTTAGGCCGGCGTGAGGTTTAAGGGGTCGCAAGAAATTCCACTAAGGGTCTTAAATTGATCACGACCATCCAACTTCACCGGCATGATTGGATGGCTTAGATCAGGCCTAGGACCGTCAGTCAGGTATCACCATGTTCACCACCGACCCAATGTGGGTCCCACATGGTCGGCCTCCCCAAAGGAGGAGCATATCCTTCCAAACCGTTAGGTTGAATTCGTGTACACACGACCGATCCAAAACCCTAATTAGGGTTTGCGGCATATTAATATTACATGTGTCGCTAATCGATCACGAGCGTCCATCTTCGCAAGCATAGATGGAAGGTGTAGATGTGGACTGAACAGGTCCTGAACATGTCAACACGATCACCATGGTACCATCTACACACCTGACCAATCGGCCAAGACCGATCATTGCAGAGCGCCTCGATCCGTGCACCCAAACTAGGCATGGTCACACGGTTTCCAACTCCTTTGCGGCACATGATTCATGTAGCAAATCAATCTCAGCCAGTCCTCTTTACCGATAAACTTGAGTGGCCCTGATTGCACCTTCATGGGATAGTGAAGTATGGGCGTGGACATCAGCATGCCATCTACACGCATGCCTGGTCGGTCCTCTCTAAAACACTTCCCATGCTTGGTTTCGACCAAGATGAAGAGTGATGCTTGCACACCTCTTCAAACCCTAATCAACGGTCGCAGATGTGTCATCTCGTCCGTCCAACTCTACCAGCCTGGTTGGACAACCCAGGATAGGAGTTAAACTGCCAATAAGATGCCATGGTGACTACCATCCTTCACTCTACCACATGTAGTGATCGGCCAAGAGAGGGCTTGCTTGTGCAGTCTCCAAACGGTCACTCGAAAACGGCTAGGCATGCGTATGTTTTAAGATGCTTAATCCGCGACCTACTCCGTTAAGTCTTAAAGCAGCAATGCTTTATCCATGATGAATATATTCGATGCATTACATGCATAGAATACGCACGATAATTCATAAATATCGATTTCCAAAATAACTTAGTTATTTAACCTAGCACCGTATGCTACCTTCTGTGGGTCCCACGACCCACCCAATCGAGACATCAAGCATGTCACAAACTGGGGGATACTTACTGGGGTATTGGTATGGCGGTTTAAAACGCGCCATCACAAGAACGTGTTAGGAAGACATGGACGGTTAGTGATGACGGGAGAAGTGGGCAAGACTGATTGTGTGACACCAGCACACGACTCCACTACTCCATAGCTCCACTTTCTCCACTTCCCAAAAGATATGAGGGTTAGGCTCAATGACTTGTATAAATAGGTTTTCCTCCCTATTTCCAATACAGGACAAGACAGACATAAACCAAGTGTGAAAACAACGTATTCAAACACCAGAGATGATTGCTTACATTATTTGCAAGTCAGTTCGGTATTCTGATACAAGTCATAAACATCCTACACCTTCACAATATCAACACCTTCTTCGCTTCCCTCCTTAAGATCAACCTCATCTCCTTCACGTTGTGACCGAAACAAGTCTGGAACAACCATTTCTTGGTTTAGGCCAGAAATGTATAGATTGATCTCTCGAATCAAAAGCACTCCCGTGCAGTGCATTTGTTTAGGGTTTAGATTCATTTCTCATCCACATACCCCAAATTACCAAAACCGGCAAAAATAATTTTCACCCATAAACATGAATGATATTTCTCATGGGTCACCAAGTCAATCAAATGTACCTTATAGGAAAAATTAGAGACAAATCAAGAAAAAGTAGAACACTATTAAAGGTAACGCATCTCTACAAAGGCTTTTTCAGAATCTTGTTAAGCTCCGTTGAACCACATTTAATTAACAAGTGATTAGTTAATAATAACCAAAACTACTATATATGTCCATCCATGTGGTTTTTCTCACATTATCTCATAATTTTGGCACAAATTATTTTCTTTTATAAAATTCAAAGAATATGGATTTTTGAAGCTAATGTTTTGGTAATATATATTAATTCTCTACGTTCCTCTAAAAAAAAATGAACACAACAATCTGAGACGTGCAACCCTACCATTTACCGTTTTGAAAATCAGTTGTTGAAAATTCACGATTGAAATTTAAATTAATATACGAAATTTCAGAATGCACTAATTTTTTGTATGAATCGAGAGTCTTGTACAAGAAACATATCACCAGAAAATTAGTTTCGAAATCATTATCATTTGATATGGAAATTGTTGAAAATTTTGGAAACACACTAATTCTTTATATGAATTGAGAGCCTCGTAAGAGGTACATATCACCAAAAAAAAAATGTTAATTTCAAAGCCATTGTCATATAAGGAAATTGTGAAGATTATGTTAACATTATGTCACGTACACAAATAACGTGACCAAAGTTAGCTATATTAAGAGTTTCTTTATTTTGGAATTCTTGTATTTTAGGAAATTTGTTAGCGTGTAGTTCAAGCTAAGTTTGTGTATATACATATCCTATGTTTGTTCACGTTTAGTCATACAATTACAATTAATAAAACGTGTTTTGTTCAAGTCTATCTTCTCTTCTTTAGTTCATTGTGTCGTCCTTTATCTTCTGTTCAACCTAATATTTTTAGTTTGGTATCAGCTTAGCCTTTTATCGATCCTCAATTATGTCAACTGAATCCTCCACAGTCTCGTCTACTGTCTCTTCTGTGGTCACATCTACTGCTTCTGTTTTACATTCCTCAATGGCCTCTTTTCAATTCTCTCAACCCCATCATATAATCACTATTAAATTAGATGAAAATAACTATTCCTTATGGAGAGCTCAGTTTTTACCGTATCTTCAGGGTTAGGATCTCAATGGTTATGTTACTAGTACAAAACCCTGTCCAGCACCACCTGTTGATGATACAGCCCCTACCCCGGATTTTCTTTCATGGACAAAACATGATAAAATCCTGGTAAGTTGGTTGTTCTCATCTCTTGCACCTGCTGTTTTTTGACATGTTCATCGTCTTACAACTTCCAAAGCTATATGGGACTCTCTTGAAGCTTAATATGCCTCTAATCTGATGCACAAATTCATCATCTTCACTGTGAGCTACGTTATCTTAAATAGGGTCAAAAACTATGCGAGAATACATCAATCATGCTCGAGATTTAATGGATAGTCTTGCTGCTGCCAATACAACAGTTACTGACAAAGAATTTCGTCATTGCCTTCTCGCCGGTCTTGGCAGTTCATACGATGATATTATTACATCCTTAACTACCACGATGAGTTCTCTAACTGTAGAAGATTTTCTTAATTTTATTCTAACCTTTGAATTATGTATTGAGCATCAGGAAAAGTCCTTGCATGCACAACCTGTTGCTAACATGGCTGCTCCATCCCGTAATGCCTCTTCACCTTCCTCTCGGTTTTCTGGAGTCTCCAGCGCAAGCCCAACTCACTTCACTACTGTACCAACTCGGCCCACTAATTCAGCGCCCTCGTCCAGATTCCAAACTACCAGTAACCGTCGTTCAAATAACAGCGCCGGCTCCACATAATTTGTTTCTTCAGCTCAATCACCACGCAATCGGTCGGAGATTCCTTGTCAACTTTGTGGTCGTCCAAATCATGAAGCTCCAGACTGTTTGAACCGGTTTGATCATGGCTTTCGTTCCCCGCGTCGTCAACCACCAGATTCTGTATCGCGTGCGTGCCTATATCGCTTATGCTGGATTATTGCCAACTCCTCCGTGGAATCCTGACAGTGGTACTACAAATCATATAAAAAAATAATCTTTCTCGTCTTCAGTTTTCAAACGAGTACACTAGTCCTGATCAAATTCAGATGGGTAATGGTTCTTCTATTCCAATTTCTAATGTTGGATCCTCTGTTTTGGGTACTCCCAACCGTAAGTTACAACTTCTTAATGTTCTTTATGCACCACAAATATCTCATAATCTCTTGTCAGTCTCTCTCCTCACTACCGATAATAATGTTATATTTGAATTTCATCCGAATTTTTGACTTGTGAATGATCGATGTACCGGGAAGGCTCTTCTTCGTGGCAGTAGGAGGGGTGGTCTCTATCAACTTGATGATTTGTCTCAGTCTCCTAAAGTTTTCATAGGTGAACGTGCTAGCTTACAAGACTGGCACTCTAGGTTGGGACATCCAATGATGCGTACAGTTCGTAAAATCGTCTCTCAGTTTTCACTTCCGGTTTCCAGTCAGACTATTAAATTTTGTTCATCTTGTCATGAACATAGGAGTCATAAATTACCTTTTCATCCTAGTAGAACTATTTATTTGAATCCCTTAGATTTAATTATCTCAGATGTATGGGGACCCTCTCATATTTTATCTAATAAAGGATACAAATATTATATAATTTTTATTGATGCGTTTAGTCGTTTTACTTGGATGTTTCCTATGTCTCAAAAGTCTGATGTCTTCTCTATATTCTTTTTGTTTCAAAAGCATGTTGAAAATCTTTTCAACCGAAAAATTAAAAAATTTCAATCTGATAATGCACTTGAGTATCGCAAACTTACTCCGCATCTTTAGAAACTTGGTATTTTTCATAGATTTTCATGTCCTCACACTTCTGAACAAAATGGTTTAGTCGAACGCCGTCATATTCGTGAAACTGGGCTCACAATTTTAAACATGGCCTCTGTACCATACTCTATTGGTATGATTCTTTTTACACTGCTTGTTATTTGATGAATCGTGTTCCTTCCACCTCTATTAATAATTCATCCCCATATGCGTCTCTTTTTGGTTGTCCGCCAGATTACACTTCTCTTCTTGTTTTTGTTTGTTTATTCTATCCTCACCTACGTCCGTATAGGTCTCATAAAATGGAGCCTCTTTCCTCTCCATGTGTGTTTATTGGTTATAGTCCATCTCAAAAGGTCTATAAGTGCCTTCATATTCCTACGAGTCATATTTATGTAAGTCGTCATGTTGTGTTTGATGATACTACCTTTCCCTTTGCATTACCTTCATCGGCATCGACTCCTTCTCAAGTAAATTCTATTTCACCCTTGTGTGTTTCATCTCCACCTGTCTTGGTTTCTCGCTCCGCTGTTACCCCGTCACTGTCAGCTTGCGCAGTTCCCGTTGGATTTAATAATGATCTACAGTATGCAAATATGAACCAGTTATCCTTATCTGTCCATCCACTTACAAGTCGTCAACAGTATACTACAGACAGCATTTTGTTGACACCTGCTATTACATCTCAGTCTGCACCAGCTACAGTTCATGTGCTTCAGTCTCCCACTTTTCATCAAAATTTACCATCTATCACTGAACATTCTCCATCACCAGCTACTGTGCCACAATCTGCTGACATGGTTCAAGCATCAGCTACTGCAACTTCTCCTGGCGTATTGGACTCCGCCGAACGGACTTTCTCAGCTTCAAATTCCACCTCGACAGTTGCCGGTCCTACTGTCCAAACACATCCAATGATCACTAGAGCCAAGGACGGTATTTTTAAACCCAACTCTAAATATGCCCTGGTATGTGATTCTCTTCGCCAACCCACTTGCATTTCAGAAGCTCATAAAGATCCGGATTGGCGCAATCTCATCGGATGATAAGATCAATGCATTTCTTCGTAATGGTACTTGGACATTAGTACCATATCATCCTTCTATGAATTTCATTGGATGTTAATGGGTGTTTCGTATGAAACGCAAGTCTAATGGTGAAATTGAACGTCGTAAATCTCGTCTCGTTGTCAAAGGATACAATCAACAAGAAGGGATCGATTTTTCTGAAACATTTAGTCCGGTTGTTAAACCTTGCACTATTCGTCTTGTTCTTACATTGGCTATATCTTCCAATTAGCCTATTCATCAACTTGATGTGCAAAATGCCTTCTTACATGGTGAACTTCAAGAAGAAGTATACATGAAACAGCCTCCAGGGTATGTTGATTCTCGATTTCCTACGCATGTTTACAAGTGGCATCGATATTTCTATGGTATTAAACAAGCTCCTCGTGCATGGTACCATCGACTTAGTACCTTTTTATTACAAATTGGGTTTGTCACTTCCAAATGTGACTCAACTTTATTTATCTACAATGGTTCGTATGGCACTATTTATCTGTTGGTGTATGTGGACGATATTATTGTTACAAGTTCCAACTCTGCTGGTATTAAATCCACCCTTGATCGTCTACAACAAGAATTTGCGATTAAAGATCTTGGACAGTTGTCTTATTTTCTTGGAATTGAAGCAATTCATACTTCCTCAGGATTGTTTCTTTCACAACAAAGGTATGCTCATGATCTTCTTATTCGGGCAAAAATGGATGGTGTTAAACCTATTCAAACACCACTAAGTACTTCTGGTGACAGCTCTTCTGATCGTAGTACCTTGTTATCTGATGGTACTGAATATCGTAGTATTGTTGAAGCCTTACAATATTTGACATTTACTCGTCCTGATTTGGCGTATGCTGTTAATAAAGTATGTCAATTTATGCATGCACCAACTATTTTTCACTGGGGTCTGGTAAAACGTATACTCCGTTATCTTAAAAATACGTCTACATTTGGTATACTTCTTCGGCCATCTTCTTCCATACAATTATCGTTCGCTGTTGTCGATGGTGGATTTTAGACAAGGGGTAAAATCGTAAAACCCCATGACCTAATGTTGCCCGCAACACATTAACTGATAGCATTTAATTCAGATGTAAATAATTAATAGGGGTATTTTTTTTTCAAAATACCGGATTATGGTTTTCGACACAGAACCCTAATCCCAAACCAAGATGCATACTGCGCACCATGGCAACGACGCCAAAACCAAGCCGCATACTGCGCACTATGGCAACGACGCCAAAACCAAGCCGCATACTGCGCACCACAGCTACGACGCCAAAACCAAGCCGCATACTGCGCACCAAGACAACGACGCCAAAACCAAGCCGCAGACTGCGCACCATGGCTACGACGCCAAAACCAAGCCGCATATTGCGCACCACGGCAACGACGCCAAAAACAAGCTGCATACTGCGCACCATGGAAACGATGCCAAAACCAAGCCGCATACTGCACACCATGGCAACGAAGCCAAAACCAAACTGCATACTGCAACCATGCCAAACTAAGTCGCTATGCCATTGGCACATGCCAAAGTAGATCCCTAGGCTTGCAAACTGTGCAACCTAGGCCAACATGGACGTGCGTGCCATTGGCACATGCCAACATGCACCAATAGCCATCTTCCAAGTTGTTATGCCATTGGCACATGCCATAGCAGCGCCCTAGTCTTGCAAACCGTGCAACCTAGGCCAACATGGCCGTGCGTTCCATCGGCACATCCCAACACGCACCACTAGCCATCTTCCAAGTCGATATGCCATTGGCACATGCCAAAGTAGCACCCTAAGCTTGAAAACCGTGAAACCTAGGCCAACATGGATGTGCGTGCCATTGGCACATGCCAACATGCACCGCTAGCCAATTCCTATTTTCAAATCGCTATGCCCAACAAGCGCCCACAACTTGGCCCAATAGCCGTGTGTGCCATTGGCACATGCCAAAACGCTCACTAGCCAATTTTTCTACCAAGCCGCTAAACTAGCGCCCTCAACTTGTCCCATATGGCGTGCGTGCCATTGGAACATACCAACACGCACGCTAGCCACTTTATATTCCAAAGACGATATACCATTGTAACGCCCGCGACTTGTCCAAAGTGGCCGTGCGTGCAATTGGCACATGCCAACACGCAACCACTAGCCAATTTCCATTTCAAAGCCACTATGCCATTGTAGCGCCCGCGACTTGGCCAAAGTGGCCATGCGTTCCATTGGAACATGCCAACACGCAACCACTAGCCACTTTTATTCCCAACCTGCTAGCTAATTTCCAAGGCATTCTGCACATGCCACATGCTCCACTGGCGACTTTGGCATTTCCATTCGCACTCAAAGTGTAACTTGCGGCCAAGGAATTTCGCACATGTCATTGGCACATGCCAAATGCTCCACTAAGCGACTTTGGCATTGCCATCCGCACTCAAAGTACAACTCACGGCCAAGGAATTACGCACATGCCATTGGCATATGGAAAATGCTCCACTAAGCGACTTTGGCATTTCCATCCGCACTTAAAGTACAACTCGCGGTTGAGACATCCCGCACATGCCACAATGCTTTACTAGCAACTTTGGCATTGCCACTTGCGCCCAACTCTCAAGACATCAACACAAACTGGGGATGCTTTCTTGGGGTTTTGGTTTGGCGGTCACAGCGTGCAGCGTACACTACGCTCGCAATAAAGCAAGACGTGCAAGGAATGAATACGGTCAATTAAATAAGGAAATTTATGGTGAAAACGTTTTTCACCATAAAGCCAACGATTTCCACCTCCTCTGTTTTAATTGACACATTTACTCAATTCCTTAATGAGGCCAGGGTACGTTCAATCTCACTTGTATAAATAGGTTTCACCTATTCTGCCAAAACACACAAGTCTTGGTCAGGCAAAATATAACACTATCATATAGAAACTTTGCAAGCTCTTTCAAAAGCTTCCATCACTAGCAAGCTTCCGCAAGCTTCTACACTTCTGATACAAGTCGAGATACTACCTAGCCAGAACTCTCTGGTCTCATCAACCTTCTTCGCTATCCTCCCCAAATCAACCCTTCTCCTCCACTTTGTGACCAAAGCAATTCTAGAATGGCCATTTTCTTGTTTTAGGCCAGAATTGTACAGATTGATATCTCGAATCAAAAGTGCTCACGTGTAGCACATTTTTTTAAGGGTTTAAACCAGTCTCTCTATCATCGAATTTACCAAATTCAGCATAGGCGATTTTCTTCCATAAATAATTGACGACCACATCGGGAGTTTAAATCTCTCGGTAACAATATCTGCTTTCAGAAATCGATCTCGTGCCTCAATACAAGCATTAAGATGGCAGGATCAGGCACACGGTTTAGGGGATCTACAAATCAAGCCAGTTACCAGTCGTAAAAACTATACGGGAAAACTGGGAACTCGCTGAAGATGCTACCAGCGATTTTGGGATTTGCTAGCAATCCTACCTGCAAAGTCACTGCTACTAGCGATGGGGGACTTGCTGCCAATCCTACCAGCAAAACCATTGAAGGTGCTATCAGCGATTGAAGACTTGCTGGCAATCCTACCAGCAAAGCCGCCTTTTACATGGAAAAGAGGATTGCTCACGGCAAAACCTATAAAGTAAGTGGGTCTAGACCAAGCAAGATATACGATCTATTTTTGGGTTCTCAATAAAACCACCATACCATTGCATCTTGTGCTATTGCTAGCACATACTTTCATAAAAGTAATATTCCCTTCACAGAGCATAATCATAGTTATATTATCAAAACCATTTATCCCAGAAATCATCTAATATCTTCAAAAGCTACCAGCTATCTATCAAAATCGGTCGAACTTTAAACCAGACATCCAGTATGTCTTTCAAAAACATATATTCATCTTTTCATATCTTCCTTATCCTAAACGGTTCATCCCAGATAATAAAAAGGAGATTTTAATATTAACCCAGAAATCCAGAAAATCAAAACCATAAGCCAGGTGTTTCATTTGCCTTTCAAAAAAAAAATAACAGAAGAATTTCAGAAGACAGAAGTACAAAGGAAGCCATTCAAGAGTGGTTTACTTTTCTCAAAGAAGACATCGTTCGTCATTTGGAGGACCGCCTGTTTCAGCTCAACTATTTGTTGCATCATCATGTGTACTAACTCTACATCATGATGGTTACCAGTTACTATTCATGAGGTAGCTGACACTACTACAGTAACATTCGAATAGCTACCACGCTACCGCTAACACCAGCATTCCGTGATCCACCCTGCATGGCTTCCAAGTATCGATTCCATCGTCCCACGGAAAGAAGCCTCCCGTGCTATCATCACATCTTGATAGCCAAAGTTCCAGTGGCAACTGTCCGCGTCCAAGTCAGCACCAGACGCACATGTCAGGCACACATGCATCATGCGCATGACCGACCACAATACCCCACCCTGGTCAACACTAACAGATGGTGTCTCTCCTGTGCTAGTTTCTCTGCTCAATAGCTAGCACCGGAAGCTTGCGTCTTCTAGTGCTGACAGCTTACGTCTTTCCAGCGCCGACAGCCTGCATCCTTTCCAGACCTGGCATCCTGCATCTTTCTACCGTCGCACTTGAACGCCCCGCAGGGTATCAACAATCACAATTTCATCACATGCAAAGATGAACGACTTCTCCGAAATCGAGGCAAATCATCAAACCCCCTGGTTTCACGAAGACTCTCTTCCTGTCAAGAGACGCATAATTTTTGGGGACTTCGTCCACAAAACAGTGTAGTCCATGATGAAACATTTGTATGGAATACTATATTTCTTCAAGTCAGAACGTCAAGACATATCTGCAAGTCCTCGACCGCACTGCATTAGGGAAGCATATGTTTCCAACCAGAGAAGCCGCTCCCAAACCATGGTTGATAGAAGGAACCTGAGATTCCTAACCACTGTCCGTATTTCCAGTCTCTCCATCATCACCGGTGATATTGGAAGAAGAATACACCCCTTTGTGAATACAAAACTGTATGGTATCTTCTGGTTGAGCCGAGCGTGCTTTCTTTTCATCTTCACCACCAGTTAACAAAATTGGCACAAAACCTGGATGATTCCTCCGAGCAGGAGCAAAGGCTTTGGTAAAGAAATCATCGTCCGTATTTGGTTTGGAATTCCCAACGTCTTTCTATGAAGCTTGTTCAGGTAACATCTTGTCAGACTGCTTCATAACAAATCGATAACTAGATATCTGCATGCAACAAAACAGACGAAGTTAAATCCCTGAAGCATATACGCAGTATTTCCTACAACAATATTATCTACAGATTCAAGCACATATACGATATTCTTCTTCGGGATTCGTATACAATATTCTTCTCCGGGTTCATGGGATACGGTATTTTCTATGGATTAAAATCATATGCGGTATTCTCGGGTTCGAAATGGATGAGCAAGATTTCTTCTTCAAGATTCACATGAAGCATATACGCAATATTTCCTATAGCAATATTATCTACGGATTCAAGCACATATACGATATTCTTCTTCGGGATTCATATACAATATTCTTCTTCGGGATTCATATACAATATTTTTCTGGGTTCAAGAGCATATACAATATCCTACTTCGGGTTCAAAATTATATGCGCAGTGTATTTTCTAGGTTCAAAAGCATATACAGTATCCTACTTCGGGTTCAAACTTATGTGCGCAGTATTCTCTACGGATTCAAAATCATATGTGTAGTATTTTCTTCGGGTACATATACACAATATTTTCTACAAGAAGCACGCCAACCTACTTTGTTACCGCGACAACATACTCTCTTCGGATTATATCCCCTACCAAGAATTGTTGCCTCTCATTCAGAACTTCACCACAACAATAACTACTACAAAATAGAAGCATGTAAACCATACTGGAGGACTGATCATATACACGGGATCCCTTAACCGTCAAATCTCACAAGATACGGTCAACTTCAGACGAAGTAGTTTCTACTATCCTCGATTCGGGTTCCACCATCTGAGGCTCAATCGGGATTTCCGCTACTTCCACTAAATTGGAAATCAATACTTCATAACCTGGAGGCGTAAGTGATTTATCGTCAAAAACTCCATGGTTGCTCATACTAATGGTCCCATGATTCCCAACTTCGTTGTTAAGCACCTAATACGAATATTACATGGGATTGGGATGGATCAAGCGTGGAAAATCAGTACGATCATAAAATCAAGAAAGTAAGTGATTTAACATCATTTTAGTTCCTTATTATGCTTCTAAGACATGTAAAAGAAGTACCAAAGTCATAAAACGCGTTTTCCGAACAAGCTCAGCTAAGGGAAATCTACACTTCCCTATGTTCAATTACGAACTGGGAGAAATTGGTGTGGAATCTAGCATTGGGTTATGTACCATTCTCTTCGTATGGAAGTCACCTATATTTTTTTCAAAACATCACGGCAATCGGATGAACGAGCAAGGGGAGGTGACCAAAACATCAGACAACACGCAACCTGGAAAAGTTCTGAAAACCTCCTGGAAGTTTACTATTTCGCTCTTATCACCCCCTAAACAAGCTCAAAATATGAAAAGCTTCTTTGATAAAGCTTGGAAATTTTCTGGGCTTAAAGATACATATGCGGACCGTCAAAATCCGAGTTCGTATGAGGATTCTACAACAATTTCAATGACGGGCGCCAATTAGGGTTTCAGAGTCTTCCCAACCAGCTAGCACGCTCCCCTTTGCACTGGTCCCACCATGCCAGCCTCTCAACCTTACACCAGTACCACCCAAGCTAGCACGCTCACTTTGTGTCGGTCCCACCGTGCCAGCTTCTCAAACTTTGCGCCAAATCCTATCAGCTAGCTCGCTGAGCTTCTCAACTCGCGCCAACTACCCAATACTTCCAAGCTTCCTGTATCCGCCAATTTGTGCTGACCTCCCTATTCGCGCAAAACTGCCAGGGATAAGGATTCCGAATCCAATTAGCATCTCAGAAAAAAATGTGAGATAAATCTCCCCACTTCTCTTTAAGATTTTGTCTTGGCACCATCTCATGCTTACCTCGCAACAAAGCTCATGTTCCGAGCTAAGCAGGGGACTTAATGTCGATGGTGGATTTTAGACAAGGGATAAAATCGTAAAACCCCATGACCTAATGTTTCCCGCAACACATTAACTGAGAGCATTTAATTCAGATGTAAATAATTAATAGGGGTATTTTTTCAAAATACCGGATTAGGGTTTTCGACACAGAACCCTAATCCCAAACCAAGCCGCATACTGCGCACCATGGCAACGACGCCAAAACCAAGCCGCATACTGCGCACTATGGCAACGACGCCAAAACCAAGCCGCATAGTGCGCACCACGGCTACGACGCCAAAACCAAGCCACATACTGCGCACCATGGCAATGACGACAAAACCAAGCCGCATAGTGCGCACCACGGCTACGACGCCAAAACCAAGCCGCATAATGCGCACCATGGCAACGATGCCAAAACCAAGCCGCATACTGCGCACCATGGCAATGATGCCAAAACCAAACTGCATACTGCAACCATGCCAAACTAAGTCGCTATGCCATTGGCACATGCCAAAGTAGCGCCCTAGGCTTGCAAACTGTGCAACCTAGGCCAACATGTCCGTGCGTGCCATTGGCACATGCTAACACGCACCACTAGCCATATTCCAAGTTGCTATGCCATTGGCACATGCCAAAATAGCGCTCTAGGCTTGCAAACCGTGCAACATGGCCGTGCGTGCCATTGGCACATGCTAACGCGCACCACTAGCCATCCTCCAAGTCGTTATGCGATTGGCACATGCCAAAGTAGCGCCCTAGGCTTGCAAACCGTGCAACCTAGGCCAACATGGCTGTGCGTTCCATTGGCACATGCCAACACGCACTACTAGCCAATTCCTATTTTCAAACCTCTATGCCCAGCTATCGCCCACAACTTGTCCCAATAGCTGTGTGTGCCATTGGCACATGCCAAAACGCTCACTAGCCACTTTTTCTACCAAGACGATAAACTAGCTCCCTCAACTTGGCCCAGATGGCGTGCGTGCCATTGGAACATGCCAACACGCATGCTAGCCACTTTCTATTCCAAAGCCGCTATACCATTGTAGCGCCCGCGACTTGGCCAAAGTGACCGTGCATGCCATTGGCACATGCCAACACACAACCACTAGCCAATTTCCATTCCAAAGCCGTTATGCCATTGTAGCGCCCGCGACTTGGCCAAAGTGTCCGTGCGTGCCATTGGCACATGCCAACACGCAACCACTAGCCACTTTTATTCCCAACCTGCTATCCAATTTCCAAGGCATTCCGCACATGCCACATTCTCTACTAGCGACTTTGGCATTTCCATTCACACTCAAAGTACAACTTGCGGCCAAGGAATTCCGCACATGTAATTGGCACATGCCAAATGCTCCACTAAGCGACTTTGGCATTGCCATTCGCACTCAAAGTACAACTCATGGCCAAGGCATTCCGCACATGTCATTGGAACATGCCAAATGCTCCACTAAGCAACTTTGGCATTGCCATCCGCACTCAAAGTACAACTCGCGGTCGAGATATCCCGCACATGCCATTGGCACATGCCACAATGCTTAACTAGCAATTTTGGCATTGCCACTTGCGCCCAACTCTCGAGATATCAACAAAAACTGGGGGATGCTTTCTTGGGGTTTTGGTTTGGCGTTCACAGTGTGTAGCGTACACTACGCTCGCAATAAAGAAAGGCGTGCAAGGAATGAATACGGTCAATTAAATAAGGAAATTTATGGTGAAAACGTTTTTCACCATAAAGCCAACGGTTTCCACCTCCTCTGTTTTAATTGACACATTTACTCAATTCTTTAATGAGGCCAGGGTACGTTCAATCTCACTTGTATAAATAGGTTTCACCTATTCTGCTAAAACACACAAGTCTTGGTCAGGAAAAATACAACACTATCATATATCAACTTTGCAAGCTCTCTCAAAATCTTCCATCACTAGCAAGCTTCCGCAAGCTTCTACACTTCTGATACAAGTCGAGATACTACCTAGCCAGAACTCTCTAGTCTCATCACCCTTCTTCGCTATCCTCCCCAAATCTACCCTTCTCCTCCACTTTGTGACCGAAGCAAATCTAGAACGGCCATTTTCTTGGTTTAGGCCAGAATTATACAGATTGATATCTCGAATCAAAAGTGCTCACGTGCAGCACATTTGTTTAAGGGTTTAAACAAGTCTCTCCATCATCGAATTTACCAAATTCGGCAGAGGCGATTTTCTCCCATAAACAGCTGTATATACTGATTCAGATTGGGCTGGTTCTCTTGAAGATCGTCGCTCTACTAGTGGTTATTGTATTTATTTGAGTGGAAATATTATTTTTTGGAGTGCTTGTAAGCAGAAAACAGTATCTCGTTCTAGTATTGAAGCAGAATATAGGGGACTTGCAATTGCTACTGCTGAAATTATGTGGATACAATCGCTTCTTTCAGAACTTTGTGTTTCCATTCAATCACCTCCTGTTCTATGGTGTGATAATCTTGGTGAAGATTATCTCACTTTCAATCCTATATTTCATGCAAGAACAAAGCACATTGAGATTGACTATCATTTTGTTCGTGATCAAGTTGCTTCGAAACTTCTTGATGTACGATTTATTTCCTCTAATGATCAGATTGCGGATATATTCACAAACCCATTATCCAGAGATAGATTTTCTCTTTTACGGTCCAAGCTAATGGTTCAGGATAATTGGTTACGCTTGCAGGAGGGTGTTAACACTATGTCACGTACACAAATAACGTGACCAAAATTAGCTATATTAAGCGTTTTTTTATTTTGGAATTCTTGTATTTTAGGAAATTGGTTAGCCTGTAGTTCAAGCTAATTTTGTGTATATATATGTCCTATGTTTGTTTACGTTTAGTCATACAATTATAATTAATAAAACGTCTTATGTTCAAGTCTATCTTCTCTTCTTTATTTCATTGTGTCATCCTTTATCTTCTGTTCAACCTAATAGTTTTAGTTGATTATGATCATGATACTAACCGTATTTACCGATCCACCACAAGAAAGCTCAGCTCAGCTTTGATACTCCCAACTTGTAGTCGTTTCACCAAAGTACTTGTCCACCATTAACTTCGAAAAGTGATGCATTAAACTAACGGACTTACCTAACTTGGAAAGTGAGAAACTTCCTGTGTTTTTCCTTCTTCATATTTCGACTCCCAATTGGGATAAAGCGCAAGAAACGAATATTATATTTCAATCTCTTACTGCCAAGTGTTATTACTAGTAAAAACTTTGCCACGGTAGGAGGGCCAACGGAAGAAGAATCTAAAGATGTTGTTTGTCTGCGACTACTTTTTCCCCATTTCAGAAAAAGTGATACTTTTGTTTAGTTTCAGAAAAAAGAATACTTTTGCTCCGCTTCAGGAAAGTGATACTTTCGTCCCGTTACAGAAAAAGTGATACTTTCGCTCCGTTTCAAAAACGAACCGAAAGTATCACTTTTTCTGAAATGAAGCGAAAGTATCACTTTTCCTAAAACAGAGTGAAAGTATCACTTTTCCTGAAACGGAATGTGAAAATATCACTTTTCCATAAACGAAAAATTAGTCAATCCATAAACCAAAATATGGTTGCATGATGTGTTATGCATCCTTTATGGTGATTTGCATAATGGCTATGCATTCAATTTTCGAAAATTATGCCTAAAGTGAAAATATCACTTTTCTTAAAAAGGAGGGAGTACATTTTTTTTTTGAAGCATGTAGCATACGTTTTAATATTTGAAACGGAAAATTAGTTGATGTATAAACCAAAATATGGATGCATAATGTGTTATGCATCCTTTGTGGTGGTTTGCATAATGGTTATGCATTCAATTTTCAAAAAATGTTCCTAAAAGAATTAACACCTCCGAATTTTTCGTAAAAATTCTAAATTTGATATTGTTCTTTGTACTCGTTCCGTAGGTTTTTTTATAAGCTTTCTAACGAGATAAAATTTGTAAAATTCCAAGACACGGATTTTTAGATATGTTATATTAAAGTTTACATTCCAATTATACCCCTAAAAAATAGGATACACAAGTGTTTATGGGTAAAAATCGTTTCCGCCGATTTTGGTAAATTCGGTAGGTGAGTGAGAAACTGGTTTAAACCCTAAACAAATGTGCTGCACGTGAGCACTTTATAGATTCGAGAGATCAATCTGTACAAGTCCGGCCTAAACCAAGAAATGGTCGTTCCAGACTTGCTTCGGTCACAAAGTGGAGGTGAATGGTTGATTTGGGGAGGGAAGCAAAGAAAGGTGTTGAGACCAGAATAATTATGGGAGAGTAGTGTCTCGACTTGTATCAGAAAGTGAAAGCTTAGGAAGCTTGCAAGAGATGAAAGATTTTTGGAGAGCTTGCAAAGTTTCCTTTTCTGAGAGTGTTGTATTTTTCTCCTGACCGAGACTTGTTGTCTGGTGGAAATAGGTAAGACCTATTTATACAAGTCGAGATTGAAACATACCCTGGCCTCATGAAGGAAGAGATTAAAGGGTGAAATAATGGGAGGAGGTGGTAACCGCAAGGTGTTTATGGGTGAAAACGTTTTCATCATTATTTCCTCATTTATTTGACCGCTTTATTCCTATTCACGCTTTCTTAATGTGAGCGTAGTGTACGCTGCAAGCTGTGACCGCCAAACCAAGACCCTGGAAAGCATCCCACAGTTTGTGTTGATGTCTCTAGTGTTGGTTACACCTTGAGTGCAAGTGGCGCTTCTAGGGGTGCGTGTGGCATGTGCCAATGGCATGTGAGGAATGCCTTTGTTGCGGGTTGCACCTCGAGCGCAAGTGGCAGTGCCAGAGCTGCTAGTGGCGTGTGTGGCATGTGCCAATGGCATGTGTGGAATGCATTGGTGGTAGGTTGTACGTTGAGTGCAAGCGGCAGTGTCAGAGCTGCTAGTGGCTTGTGTGGCATGTGCCAATGGAATATGTGGAATGCCTTGGTGGTAGGTTGCACAATTTGCAAGTTAGGCTACCAGCATGGGTTTTGGCATGTGCCAATGGCATGCGTGGCCATTAGGACCACGGCTTGGTAATAAAATCTACCAGCGAGCGTGTTGGCATGTGCCAATGGCATGCTCGGCCATTAGGGCCATGACTTGGTAAGAAAAGCTACCAGCGAGCGTGTTGGCATGTGCCAATGGCATGCTCGGCCATTAAGGACACGGCTTGGTAAGAAAAGATACCAGCGAGCGTGTTGGCATGTGCCAATGGCATGCTTGGCTATTAGGGCCATGGCCTGGTAAGAAAAGCTACCAGCGATGCGTGTTGGCATGTGCCAATGGCATGCTTGGCCATTAGGGCCACGGCTTGGTAAGAAAAGCTACCAGCGAGCGTGTTGGCATGTGCCAATGGCATGCCCGGCCATTCGGGCCATGGCTAGGTAAGAAAAGCTACCAGCGAGCGTGTTGGCATGTGCCAATGGCATGCCCGGCCATTAGGGCCACGACTTGGTAAGAAAAGCTACCAGCGAGTGTGTTGGCATGTGTCAATGGAATGCCCGGCCATTAGGGCCACAACTTGGTAAGAAAATCTACCAGCGAGCGTGTTGGCATGTGTCAATGGCATGCTTGGCCATCAGGGCCATAGACTGGTAAGAAAAGCTACCGGCGAGCTGTTGGCATGTGCCAATGGCATGCGTGACCAATTTGGCCTAGGTTGCATGGTTTGCAAGCCTAGGTGCGGGCGCTACTTTGGCATGGCGTGGCTAGGGCCAAGGTAAGGGTGTTTGGCTTGGCGTGGCTTGACCAGCGTAGCTAGGGCCAAGGTAGAGTGTGTTTGGTATGGCGTGGATAGCTTGACTAGGTGTGGATGGCATGAATTTCCATTGGCACGGAGGTGCGGCTGGCATGGTTGGCATGCTTTGGCGCGTTTGGTGTGACTAACGTATCTAGGGCCAAGGCAGAGTGTGTTTGGCATGGCGCGGCTAGCTTGAGATAGGTGTGGCTGGCAGGATTTTCCATTGGCACGGAGGTGCGGCTAGCATGGCTCACATGCTTTGGCGCGTTTGGTGCGGCTGGCATGATTTTCCATTGGCACGGAGGTGCGGCTATCTTGGGCTAGGTGTGTCTGGCATGATTTGCCATTGGCATGGAGGTGCGGCTAGTATGGTTGGCATGCTTTGGCGCGTTTGGTGTGGCTAGCATAGCTAGGGCCAAGGCAGAGTATGTTTGGCATGGCGCGGCTAGCATGATTTTCCATTGGCACGGAGGTGAGGCTAGCATGGTTAGTATGCTTTGGCGCGTTTGGTGTGACTAGCGTAGCTAGGGCCAAGGCGTAGTGTGTTTGGCATGGCGCGGCTAGCTTCAGCTAGGTGTGGATGGTAGGATTTGCCATTGGCACGGAGGGGAATTAGGGTTTTGTTCGTTGTAACCCTAATTTGAAAAATACCCCCTATTACTTACTGACTACATGCATTAAATGTCCTAATAAATTTGTCACCGGTGACATTAGGTTATTCGGGGTTTTACAATTTTACCCTTTGTTTAAAAAACCACCATCAATATTAAGTCCCCTACTTAGCTCGGAACATGAGCTTTATTGCGAGGTAAGCATAAGATGGTGACAAACTATCAACAACAAATCGTAAAGGGAATTGAGGAGGCTTGTCTGACCTTTTTTATAAATAGGATTTGGAATCCTTGCCTCTAGCACCTCGCACAAATCGGGAGGCTGGCACAATTGGGAAGTCAGCGTCATTGAGAGACAGGAAGCTGGGCGGTATTGAGAAGTTGACGCAAGTTTGGAAACTGAGCGTGCTAGCTGGCGGGACCGGCGCAAAGTGGGAAGATGATCGCGCTAGCTGTCGGGACTTGGGAAAGGTGGGGGAAGCTGAGCGTGCTAGCATGGTTGGCATGCTTTGGCGCGTTTGGTGCGGCTGGCATGATTTTCCATTGGCACGGAGGTGCGGATATCTTGGGCTAGGTGTGTCTGGCATGATTTTCCATTGGCACGGAGGTGCGGCTAGCATGGTTGGCATGCTTTGGCGCGTTTGGTGTGGCTAGCATAGCTAGGGCCAAGGCAGAGTATGTTTGGCATGGCGCGGCTAGCGTGTGGATGGCATGATTTGCCATTGGCACGGAGGTAAGGCTAGCATGGTTGGCATGCTTTGGCGCGTTTGGTGTGACTAGCGTAGCTAGGGCCAAGGCATAGTGTGTTTGGCATGGCGCGGCTAGCTTCAGCTAGGTGTGGATGGTAGGATTTTCCATTGGCACGAAGGGGAATTAGGGTTTTGTTCGTTGTAACCCTAATTTGAAAAATACCCCCTATTACTTACTGACTACATGCATTAAATGTCCTAATAAATTTGTCACCGGTGACATTAGGTTATTCGGGGTTTTACAATTTTACCCTTTGTTAAAAAAACCACCATCAATATTAAGTCCCCTACTTAGCTCGGAACATGAGCTTTATTGCGAGGTAAGCATAAGATGGTGACAAACTATCAACAACAAATCGTAAAGAGAATTGAGGAGGCTTGTCTGACCTTTTTTATAAATAGGATTTGGAATCCTTGCCTCTAGCAGTTCTGCACAAATCGGGAGGCTGGCACAATTGGGAAGTCAGCGTCATTGAGAGACATTAAGCTGGGAGGTATTGAGAAGTTGACGCAAGTTTGGAAACTGAGCGTGCTAGCTGGCGGGACCGGCGCAAAGTGGGAAGCTGATTGCGCTAGCTGTCGGGACTTGGGAAAGGTGGGGGAAGCTGAGCGTGCTAGCTGGACTGGCGCAGAGTGGGAAGCTGATCGTGATAGCTGGCGTGACTTGGGCGACGTTGGGAAGTTGGGCGCAATTGGTGGGACCGGTGCAACTTGGGAAACGTTGGGAAGTTGGGCGTAATTGGTGGGACCGGTGCAACTTGGGCGATGTTGGGAAGTTGGGCGCAATTGGTGGGACCGGTGCAACTTGGGCAACGTTGGGAAGTTGGGCGCCCTTGTGGGCCCGTTCCTTATATGCACGATTTTTGGTATAAGGAAATCCTTCCCTATTTCAGAATCTCCACGCCCATATATATAAAATCCCTTTTTCTCATCTTTGTTCTTTCACCTTTTCATACTAGCGGCATAGTCACAAAGAAAACCGACTTCCAGGTATGGCTTCCAGTACTTCTCTTGTTTCCCTTTACATGTAGGTGCAAACCCTAAAAGTAGGTGTTTTCTTTTATAATCCTTGCAATGACATTGCGCATATGATTTCTTGGCGTGCTTCTTGTAGAAAATATTGTATATATGCACCCAAGGTAAATAATGCATATATGATTCGAACCCGTAGAAAAATGCTCCATATATAATTTTGAACCCGAAGAAGGATACCATAGACGCATTCGAGCCCGTAAAAAATACTGCATATATAGTTTTTGAACCCGATGAAGGATATCGCAGACGCACTTGAGACCGTATAAAATATTGCGTATATAATTTTGAACCCTGAAGAAGATACTGCGTGTGCATTTTCGAACCCGTATAGAATACTGTATATGTGCTTCATATGACTTCGAACCCATAAGAAATATTGCCTATATGAATTTCAGACCTGAAGAAAATACTGCGCGTGCAGTTTTGAACCCGTTAGAGAATACACCCTCTTTTTTTTTCCAGACTTTCCTTTTGTTGCGTGCGGTTATGTGTCAAGGAGATAATTTCGTCTTTCTCCGTGTGCAGATATCTTGTTACTAAGCTGTTATGAAGAAATCCGACAAGATGTTACCTGAACAAAATTTCGCCTCATCGAAGGATGTTCATAGTTCCAAACCAAACACAGATGATGAATTCTTTGCCAAACCCCTCGCCCCTGTTCGGAAGAATCACCCAGGTTTCGTGCCAATTTTGTTAACCGGTGGTGAAGATGAAAAGAAGACACGTTCGGTTCGCCTAGAGAACACCATACGGTTCTGTCTTCATAAAGGGGTATATTCTTCTTCCAATATTGATTTCAGGATGTGTCAAATCCCATTGCGTTATTTTGATATATGGGTTGAGTTCATGGTGAGTAAGGAGCACATAAATACCAACTTGACTCGGGCGCAGATTATTGATGTTTTCAGAGCTTCAGTAAATCTTCAGATTAGGAAGAATATCCCGGGCTTGTTTGCTTTCATCTCCAGATGGTGTTCGGACACCCATACGATCATATGTAGATGGGGTGAAATAACTTTCTCCTTGGAGAGTGTGGATCTCTTGCTGAATCTTTCGGTAACCGGGAATCTCAATATCCGATTGTCTGAAGGTGAGGAGAAGATGCGGGATGACCTTGTCGCTAAGTTGGGAGATTTCGCTCGAAAATACTCCACTGCGAAGTTGAAGGATTATGTCCGGAAATAGGATGAAAGGTGATTTTACAACTGGTGGATATCTCAATGGTTTCCGGACGAGCTGGAACCTAAACAAAAAAGCAGTAATCTTCATGTTGCGGCATTTATGGCTCTCTGGTTGTCTAGAGACATTTTTGATGATGGTTCTGGCAAGAAGGAAATAAGACCAGAGTTGCTAGTGATTGCTGTGAAGTTAGCAAAAGGTGAAGTTCTTCCCATCGGCAAGCTATTCCTTGGTTACCTGTATGTGCATCTGGATCACCTAGTTGCGAACATGCGAGTTTCGAATGGTTTCATGAAAGTGGATTCATATGTGCACGTTGCTTTTCTGCAAGCCTGGTTATGGGAGCACTTTGAGAAGTATGCTCTGAAACCATTTCCTTCGATTCCCGCGAGTTTGGGCGGCTCCCGAATTATTCGATGGGTGAACATGCGTCCAATAGTTGGCATGAGCTTGGTTAGTTTTCTCGATAAGTCGCATGAAATCAGTTTTCGCCCATGGGAGCCGGTCCATAGGTCGGTGACTCAAATTGACACATTTTATTCTTCTCCGATCATGTCTTTGTCTTCTGACGGAAACTTGAGTGTTGGTGAAAACTTGTTTATTCAAAGCTGCATGCCCGGCTATATGCCGTATTTCTTCATGGGGTATTTCCGAATAGCTGCTTACAATATTGACCGTGCTGCTCGTCACATGGGATTCAATCAAGGGGTGCATCTTGCTTACCAGCTGGTGGTTCCTAAGGATTCATTGCATGCCGCCCTTAATGCCAGCGCCCTTGAGCCGGGTATCCTCCTTCCCTTCTTTCAAACGAGAAGAGTAACTTTGAAGACCTTTGGCTATAATGAGTTCTGGTACGATGAGTTCATTATGATCCAATATTTTGTAAATAACGTGGTGGAGAATGTTCGTTGTAAACCTTCCCCAGCAGTTTTGAAGAAGTATCCAATGTTGAGAGATACCAAGCGAAAGTTGCCTAGTAACTCAGAAATTCCCCAGGCAAAGGAACAGAGAACGAAGAATCGTGCTGGCGCGCTCCAGGCGATTTCAAAAGATCCTCCCGTAGCTCTCGTGTCTTTCAGTTCTTCCAATAACCAGGTATGTGTCGCCTCCTTGTTGGTTTGTCTCAAACATGTGAATTTCTGCTGAAAACATGTGTCGTGTTTCTTCAAGGGCTTCGGTAGTGTTAATGCTTTCGCTTCCCTTGCACGTTGCCAGGAGACGGAAATTTCTTCGAAGTATTCCGGCGGCACTGAGCCTTGTCATAGTGGTGATAAGTCAGAGAAAGGAGAAAGTTCGACAAGTGAGAGTGATTCCTCTAGCAGCACTGGTTCTTTATCGGGAAGTAGTTCGGTGAGTTTCGCGCTTCTTTTCTTTCTTCTTCCGTTTCTTCTTTTGAAAAATGTCTAACTCAAGTTCGCATGGGGAATCCGGTTCGGAGGACGATTCTGGGGTGGAGCCACACGAAAACTTGCCCTTGGTGACCACCGCCGGTGACTTAGAGATGGGAGTTAGCCAATTGTCGGGCACCGATGTGGTTCAAACGGTGGATGATTCCCTGACGGTTGCTACCGTAGATATGGAAAAAGACCCTTTGCGAGTCGTGAGGCTAGTTGCAGGTGCCATTTTCGATCCCCCATACTTGGTTCCTTATCCAGGTCATGTGCTGGTTGGCGGTTTCAGCGTGCTGGCTAAGTATGAGGCGTTGTACACCAGAATCTGGGAGAAGTATGGACATATGGCCACAACGAAGAAGATCACTAGTCGATTTGCGCTGGTTAAGCGTGTGGAAGAGGCTTTATCTTCCATCGAGGACATGCGTGAGGTGACTGTCCACACCGTTTCTGAAGACGTTATTGACAACTGGGAGCACCATCGCGACGTGTGTGTAGAAAAGGAGTTCAACGCTTCGTGGTTTGTCGAAGGACTTACTGAGATCCAGAAGTCGAAAGATGCAGCAGTCGAAAACTTTTCTGCAGAGGAGATTGCACGACAGTATGTAGAACTCGAAAAGCTTTCCGAGATGTTGATTATGAAGAGAGCGGCTCTTGAAGATGCAAAGTTGACTTTCTCCAAGAAGAGCAGACCTCTGTTGGATGATTTTCCTTGAATGTTTCTCTGTTAAACTTTCATTTAGGTTCTTCTTATTTTTTTTTTTTTTTTTAAAAAAACATACCGGATGTCTGGTTCAAAGTTCGACCGGTTTTGATAGACAACTGGTAGATTTTGAGGATATTGGATTATTTCTGGGATGAATGATTTTGATAATATAACTCCGATTATGTTTTGTGAAAGGAATATTGCTTTTATGAAAGTGTGTGCTAGCAATAGGCACAATACACAGTAGTATGACAGGTTTTATTAAGAACCTAAAAACAGATCGCATATCATGCCCAGTCTAAATTTACTCACTTCATAGGTTTTTGCGAACACGCCCCCCTCCATGTAAAAGGAGGCTTTGCTGGTAGCATTGCCAGCGAGTCCCTAGTTTTCTGGTGTAGTTTTTACAACTGGTAACTGGGTCGTCCGGCAGTTGATTCGGATTGAGTCGCCTTCCCCTACCATCTTGACATCTGGGTCGAAGAACGAGATCAACAGTCTGACATTGTAGCCGATAGATCAATCCTCCCGCTGTGGTCGCCAATTGTTTATGGGTAAAAATCGTTTCCGCCGATTTTGGTAAATTCGGTAGGTGAGTGAGAAACTGGTTTAAACCCTAAACAAATATGCTGCACATGAGCACTTTATAGATTCGAGAGATCAATCTGTATAAGTCTGGCCTAAACCAAGAAATGGCCGTTCCAGACTTGCTTCGGTCACAAAGTAGAGGAGAAGGGTTGATTTTGGGAGGGAAGCAAAGAAAGGTGTTGAGACCAGAATAATTTTGGGATAGTAGTGTCTCGACTTGTATCATAAAGTGAAATCTTAGGAAGCTTGCAAGAGATGAAAGCTTTTCGGAGAGCTTGCAAAGTTGCCTTTTCTGAGAGTGTTGTATTTTTCTCCTGACCGAGACTTGTTGTCTGGTGGAAATAGGTAAGACCTATTTATACAAGTCGAGATTGAAACGTACCTTGGCCTCATGAAGGAAGAGAGTAAAGGGTGAAATAATGGGAGGAGGTGGTAACCGCAAGGTGTTTATGGGTGAAAACATTTTCACCATTATTTCCTCATTTATTTGACCGCTTTATTCCTATTCATGCTTTCTTAATGTAAGCGTAGTGTACGCTGCAAGCTGTGACCGCCAAACCAAGACCCTAGAAAGCATCCCCCAGTTTGTGTTGATGTCTCAAGTGTTGGTTGCACCTTGAGTGCAAGTGGCGCAGCTAGGGGCGCGTGTGGCATGTGCCAATGGCATGTGCGGAATGCCTTTGTTGCGGGTTGCACCTCGAGCGCAAGTGGCAGTGCCAGAGCTGCTAGTGGCATGTGTGGAATGCCTTGGTGGTAGGTTGAACGTTGAGTTCAAGCGGCAGTGCCAGAGCTTCTAGTGGCGTGTGTGGCATGTGTGGAATGCCTTGGTGGTAGGTTGCACAGTTTGCAAGTTAGGCTACCAGCGTGGGTTTTAGCATGTGCCAATGGCATGCGTGGCCATTAGGACCACGACTTGGTAAGAAAAGCTACCAGCGAGCGTGTTGGCATGTGCCAATGGCATGCTCGGCCATTAGGGCCACGACTTGGTAAGAAAAGCTACCAGCGAGCGTGTTGGCATGTGCCAATGACATGCTCGGCCATTAGGGCCACGACTTGGTAAGAAAATATACCAGCGAGCGTGTTGGCATGTGCCAATGGCATGCTCGGCCATTAGGGCCATGGCCTGGTAAGAAAAGCTACCAGCGATGCGTGTTGGCATGTGCCAATGGCATGCTTGGCCATTAGGGCCACGACTTGGTAAGAAAAGCTACCAGCGAGCGTGTTGGCATGTGCCAATGGCATGCCCGGCCATTAGGGCCACGACTTGGTAAGAAAAGCTACCAGCGAGCGTGTTGGCATGTGCCAATGGCATACCCGGCCATTAGGGCCACGACTTGGTAAGAAAAGCTACCAACGAGCGTGTTGGCATGTGCCAATGGAATGCCCGACCATTAGGGCCACGGCTTGGTAAGAAAAGCTACCAGCGAGCGTGTTGGCATGTGCCAATGGCATGCTCGGCCATTAGGTCCACGTCCTGGTAAGAAAAGCTACCAGCGAGCGTGTTAGCATGTGCCAATGGCATGCGTGACCAATTTGGCCTAGGTTGCATGGTTTGCAAGCCTAGGTGTGGGCGCTACTTTGGCATGGTGTGGCTAGGGCCAAGGTAAGGGTGTTTGTCTTGGCGTGGCGTGACCAGCGTAGCTAGGGCCAAGGCAGAGTGTGTTTGGCATGTCGCGGCTAGCTTGATCTAGGTGTGGCTGGCATGATTTTCCATTGGCACGGAGGTGCGGATAGCATGGTTGGCATGCTTTGGCGCGTTTGGTGTGACTAGCGTAGCTAGGGACAAGGCAGAGTGTGTTTGGCATGGCGCAGCTAGCTTGAGATAGGTGTGGATGGTAGGATTTTCCATTGGCACGGAGGTGTGGCTAGCATGGTTCACATGCTTTGGCGCATTTGGTGTGGCTGGCAAGATTTGGCATTGGCACGGAGGTGCGGCTAGCTTGGGCTAGGTGTGGCTGGCATGATTTTCCATTGGCACGGAGGTGCGGCTAGCATGGTTGGCATGCTTTAGCGCGTTTGGTGTGACTAGCATAGCTAGGTCCATGGCAGAGTGTGTTTGGCATGGCGCGGATAGCTTGAGCTAGGTGTGGCTGGCATGATTTGCCATTGGCATGGAGGTGCGGCTAGCATGGTTGGCATGCTTTGGCGCGTTTGGTGTGACTAGCGTAACTAGGGCCAAGGAAGAGTGTTTTTGGCATGGCGCGGATAGCTTGAGCTAAGTGTGGTTGGCAGGATTTGCCATTGGCATGGAGGGGAATTAGGGTTTTGTTCGTTGTAACCCTAATTTGAAAAAAATACCCCCTATTAATTACTGACTACATGCATTAAATGTCCTAATAAATGTGTCACCTGTGACATTAGGTTATTCGGGATTTTACAATTTTACCCTTTGTTTAAAAAATCACCATCAACAACAAGGAATTATAGTAATTGGACTAAAAGGAAGGGACAATTTTGTCTAGTGAAAAATTAACCATGGATACGGAAATTTTCAATCTTTTTATCAAATTAAAAATTTGTGTTACTCTTTATTTTACAAAAAAGTGTCATAAAAGGGACTCCCTCCCTTCGGGCCCTCCGGTCGGTCGGCCCAATAAGCCTATTGATTTTTTTGGCTTCCTTCAGTAAGGCTCACGCCTCACAGCAACAAAATCACCTGTGGATCACAGCAGAAACAAGCTCATGCATGCCTCCGCTCTAAAATATGTCAATTTTCTGCATCATACTCTTTAAATCTTTTAATGACATACATATTGCTGGTTTGATCTATGTACCCTAAGAGCAACCACGGTCACGACCAAATTTGGGGACTATACCCAAATTTGGTCCCAAATGAGCCGCAGTGAAGGGACTAAAGATATATATAGTCCGTAAAATTAGGGTTTGAGACTACATGTAGTCGTCAACCCAGACCAAACCCAAATATAATGGGGCGCAGGTATAATGAGCATGTGAGGTTAGGCGTAAGTATAGTGAGCGTTTGAGATTAGGCGTCAGTATAGAGAGCGTCTGAATTAGGCGTAAGTATAGTGAGCGTCTGAATGAGGCGTTAGTATAGAGAGCGTCTGGGATTAGACGGTTGTTATATGTACGCCTCACACCGAGCGTTGTTATAGTCTCCGCCCCAGGAAAAACAGTCATGCTTTTTACATAACTAACTCACGCCAGGCGAGAGTATTACATGCGCCCCACGCCAGGCGAGAGTATTACATGCGCCCCACGCCAGGCGTGAATAATACTTGCGCCCCATGTGTACGTACATAATACTCACGCCTCACTACCATACGCACCTTATACACCCGTTTAACTTCATGCATAGTTATATCGTCCGCCCGACCAAATTTAATATTTCACCATTGCGCTTCACCTCCATTTAAAGCCAAATTTTTTTAGCCTTTAGTCTGGTTTTTAGTATTTAGTCCCATCCATGACTGTGGTTTCTCTAAGGCCGTTACAAATATTCAATTGAAGTTTCCTTGGGAACAACTTGGACTATATAGAAATGAAATGAACTACGCTATAAAACTCCGAGATAATTAATCATATGACAAAGGCGCATATTGATCATCCACATTTACATAGGAATGCATCAATTTGTACATTACGTATTGTATACATACACATTCTTGAGAAATATTTAATACACTAATGCTTACCTAACCAAATATAATGTATTATTCAAAGCATCGTGCATGCATTATGCGTACTGGCAAAAACACTCTGCAATCCTGCAACTTTTTTGAGCCATGTGAAAATGAAAACCAACATTTGTTTCTTAGCTATACCTTTTGTGAACTTAAAAAATTTGAAGCCGGCAGTCAGAAGAATGATACGCATGCACTATACCTACACATTTCAAGCTCTTAATCAATTAAGTAGCATTCATCAGTACTGGTAAGGGTATATACCAAAATTCTTAATTTCGAAACAAAGTGATAATGGTTATTGCATGAACTCAAACCAGCTTATTCATTGCAGACAGAAAGTGGTTTTGCAAGCTGTCCAAGAGCTAGCTACACCTACAATTTGACTACTTTAATAGTTTCGTTAACTGCATTTGATTAGTAGATGGAATAAACCATATATTCCTGGAAGTTAGGATCTTCAACACACTTTACCCCTTTTCACTTCTTAATAAATACCGATGGTAATGCGAGGGTTTGAAGTACCTCATCTCTCTCTCTCTCTCTCTCTCTCTCTCTCTCTCTCTCTCTCTCTCTCTCTCTCTCTCTCTCTCTCTCTCTCTCTCTCTCTCTCTCTCTCTCTCTCTCTCTCTCTCTCTCTCTCTCTCTCCCCCTCTCTCTCGGTTTAGCTGAGCATATATCTCCATAATTATGGGAAAGGTGAAACTTATTTTCACTTGCTCAATTTTTCTACTCATTCTCATTTCTAACCATGAACTTGTATCAGTTGAGGGAAGGCATTTGAAGCCAAGCAAGAAAGCAAAGTGCATTAGCAAATGCACAACTGCAACTACTGTTCCTAACCCAGAAAAAGCTGTAAGAGAGATGAAAGAGAATAATAATGGACAGCGCAAATTGAAGCATGGTATTACAACAATGGATGGTGATGTAGAGGCTTTTCGACCAACAACTCCCGGACACAGTCCTGGTGTTGGTCATTCCCTGAAGAACTGATGAATAGGGGATAAGACATGCATACATGTATCTTGTCTTTAATTTGTGACTATTTTTAAAAGTTTCTCTCAATAATACTTCCTGAAGTGGAATTTCGCCAAAGTAAAATAAAAAATATACATAATATATGAGTGTGCATGTGTTCATTCTTTTGCTACTTCGCGTGAAAATAATCTAGCAGTCCGCGGGAAACGTCAAATGGGCCAGAAGTGGCTGCAAGAGCTACGGAAATCGTATCTGTTACGTGCGGATGCAATGACCTTAATTATGTTCCCGCTCGAAAATAATCTCAGCTAGTGCAAGATTGTGGTTCCGAATGCAGTTTCCCCTTCTTACAGGACATATTTAGCATCATCCATTTAGCTATGTATAACTACGTACGTTTTCTCATGTATTATATTGCTTACTAGTGATTTCTTGTTCCAATGTGAATTATATGTATAATATATTTGTTTAGTTTGTGTGTCTTAAGATTCTCAAGTCTCCATCATCTCATTGTTTCTTTTCTGCGTGCCACAAACTTAGGCGACGTAATATACAAACACGGGATAAGTTGCCAGGGAGTAGTGAAACCTATACAATTTGCTAAACTACTAGTGAATGGATCTTTATAATAAATACATTGCCAGTTCTCAAACGGTAGCTGATTCTGCGAGGCTAATCCATGGGTGATCACAGCTTTCGCTAGTTAGCAGGAAACAATGCAGTCAATTTTAAAGACCCTAGAGTCGTGGTCCTATATGAATTGTCTTCCTATACTCAAGTTTACATAGGGCAAAAGTGCAGATTCCCGCGATATGTAGCGGCTTGAGCTGACCTTTTGTCCTTTTCCAAGTAGTTCGTGTATTGTTTGGTTCTCTGGCTCAAGTTTGAGTAAGATAAATGCCTAGACACTAGAGTACGTAGGGACTAGATAGAGTAGTCCTCTTTATATTGCCTATATTCGTGAGTCTAGATTTGGTATGGTTACACACCTTGTACCCTGAGAGTTGCAGCTTAAACACACTCATCTACCCCATGCAGAATTGTCAATTAATTCCCCTTGACTAATTAATTCACAAATTTGTGTGAAATGAAACCCTTCTAAGTAACACAAGGTAAACCTTCTAATTAAGTTTTGGCTCGGAGCTTCTGTAGGGGGGCCTATAGTAGCCTTTGTTAACGACAACCCTGATAAGGTCTTCAAATATATTGATGGCAGGTATGGATCCAAGACCTTCCATGTTAGTATCCACTATATGTGATCTCGAAAAATAAGAATCAACTAAATTTATTTACTAATTAATCTTTCTCTTGGTCGACAATGATATCTCAAAAAATCTTCATCCCACAAACCTAAATTAACAATTAGGGTTTATTCCAGTATTGGAGGGGGGAAAGAGATGTCCTACAAGTGGTCAAGTTATGGTGGTGTTGGTGAAGTCTGTCTGCAGGGGCCAGCCGGGGTTTGAAATTCCATCTACACACTTCCACTATAATCTACTTAACAAATCTTATCAATATCGTACTACCTAGCTTATTCGATCTAAAGTTCAAGTGATATTTCTCCAGTCATGACTTTGTTGTATCTTTTTCATATCAGTCATCACCAGCCTCAGATCACAAGTCAGTGTTCAAATTAATCTGCAGTTTGGGAACCTTAAGAAAGACCGAGTTATCAACTATAGCTACGTCAGTGTTCATTTAGGAACTTGATCAATAACGGTGATGAGAACCAACAACCTCAGATTGAGTACATACTGGGAGCAAGAGTAACAGTACATCCAACTAATACCTCTTCGCGATTTAATATTATAATACAGTATGTATCACCCAGCCCGAACTATACATGATTATGTCCTTGGTTGTACTTCTCCTTTTACTTTCCACTAAGGTTGGTTCTATCACTAGCCTTGTAATAAAATCATCGAAATTTAGGTATCTCTTTTCCTCACCTCAAGCCATGGAGATTTTCTAGTTATAGAATAAAGTTCTTTAGAATTACCCTTTTATGCTTCAAAAAATATTAAAAGAATTACGCTTTTAAAAAGAATTGATTTTGGTTTAACTGCTTAGGAATCTCATGCTTTCGACGGCTAATGATCATCCCTTACTTTATTGATTAGTTGAAAGGTTAGAGATGCAACAGGACTTAGCAGACAACCCTATACTAAATAGTTGCACTTGCACCGAATAGAATACTCGGATTAAAGGTTGTAAAGCTTGAATTTCTAAGGCCAGATTAAAAAGAACACTAAACTTCATTAGAACCGTCCAACTTAACATAACAATAGGACAGTTTTATGCTAAATTAAGGTTAGTGGGAAGGTTAGTGTGAACAGTACGATAAGGTCCAAAAATCAACTTGTTGTTGTAGTTGGCTTATAATTTCTAGAGAAAAAGAGCAATATTATTAGAGGACAGAATTGCAGTGATCTTTATTACAATATATTTTAAAACCCTCAAATGGTTAGATTTATCACTAATTTAAAACGACCAGCTCTTGAGCTCACTCAAAGGCAATAGTATCCCTTCCGGAAATCAGTGGATATGCTCAAATTTGATTAGTTTATGTCAAAACTCGTTTTATATGCACATGCCAAAAGAAAATGAAATGGATGGTATACAGAAGGTTTAATACACCGAAAGACCTATTAAACATTAATGAGAAATGGTTTAAGATTTTTTTACGTCAATTAGCATCTTTAGAACAGATGCTTGGCCGCATGTCGGCTATGTATCCCAAGTTGCTAGATTGACATGGTTAAGATATTTTTCTTTCGGAAAGTGAAAAAGAGTTCATAGATGGGGGTGGTTGAGATAGTTGGCAACTACGTTCACAGGCCATCGGCCGTTAAAGGTATGCCATACCAATTATATATCGATGAGACAACTGAAAGACTTCATTGATCAGTCTAAAAACGAGCACCATTGTCCGTTAAGTTGTTCTTGCAAGGGTGCTTAAAGATCAGGAGCCAATACTTCGAACATGTGAAGGCACCCCGATTTTTCTTTTTGTGTTGATGCATTGTCGTGCATAACGGTACAAAAAACATAACCCATGAGTTTACGGGTTAATATATAGTTACTCCATCATGTTCATAAGTCCATGTGACGTAAGAGGTCAGGTTATAAGTTTTTTCCTGCTATTGTTGATCAGAACTTCTACGAAGGTTAAAACAAAACAATCTTCCTTGGATTCACTGGAATTGCCCGTGGAATTGATAACCCACTGCAGCCAGACCAAATTAAACCTGGAATTGCAGCCAAATTCCATAAGGGGTTTACAGAAACAATTGAGAAAATCTAAGATCTAGGTTCTAGGTTCCCTAGCTAGACCAAATCGCACCTGCAGTTCCCACCCTCAATAATATGAATAGAATAATTGGGACCCGTGCACTATGGATTTGTACTGAATATAAATTAGTAAATTGGTTTGAGTCGTTTGACCCAAATCTTACCCCATTCTCACTACCTTTCTCTTTCTCAACTAGACATGCAGAATCAAATTTGACAGAAGCAAAAAAGCAAGGTCGTTTTACCTTTTTTGTCTAGAGAAATCCATGTGGGGGCCTGATTCAACATTGTAACTCTCCGATCAACATCTTTCTTAGATAATCTTCTTTTCCTCTATATCATGAAGTACATACTAAGGAATCTTTTCCTTAATGCTTAGCAGGTCAGGACCCCCATCCCTTAAATTAATGGGTTAATTACTCTTCCTAGAGCTACCTGTTTAAATACTCACTGATCAGTAGGAGGAAATATCACTGTCTTCTAAGTTCTACCTACAAAACTCTCTCTTTCTCTCTCGAACACTTGAAATAGTAGTGAACTCATTAGTGCAACTCCGACCAGATCAATCAATATGGCTCAAACTAAGTGCTTGTGTGTATGTATTTTCATTCTTGTACTGATATGTTCATGTGGAGTTTTCGACACAGAAGCAAGACATTTGAAGAGGTTAAAGGAAGTTGAGAAAAGCTCCAGTGCCACAAATGGTGGAGATGATGAATATCATAACAAAGCCCAGCTTCAGCATATTGATACGAATGCGGTAAAGGACGTTAATGATTTTCGACCAACAGAACCTGGTCACAGCCCTGGTGTTGGTCATTCAATTCAAAACTGATTCACTACTTGATAAAATGCTGCCAGCTCTTCATTTTTTCTGCAGTTACGCAATAAGAGATCTGTAATGTTGTTATTGTTCATATTAATCTATCTAAGTTGTATATAAATTAGGTTTGTTCTATATATGATTATAAATATCCTGTTTGCTCACTCGCACTGGTTTGAAACGGAATTTTAACACATATATTGTTCTTGAACCAAACTTGAAAACCGGGAAACCGGCTGGAAATGTAAGGGCTTGTCCATGAACTCATATTAATGGAACCCAAAACTAAATCAAAACAAGATATTCCAATCTTAAACTCGGTAAGGTGATGTTTATACTATACAGTACACCATTTCGCGTTTCTGAGACAACGTTCTACTTTGGGTTTCTCTTCTTTCCATAAAAATCAAGAAATGAATCTCATATCTTTTTGCCAAAAAAAAAAAAAAAAAACAAAGAAGAAACCGTATTTTCGTCTTGTTTGGTTATCTTTATAGTAACCCTGAAACAACTAGAGTGGAGATTGGTTTAATTTATCGGTTCCGCAATGACCGGTTTGATTTTTATAATAACTTTCCACTTTAACTTAAGTAATTCTGGAATTAACCAATCACCGATCAGCTTTATCTTGAAGGTTGCTATTAGGAGAACTGCTTTACTAAGGGGGAGAATGCTTGCCAGAATACCATAGGTGAAGGATTAGATTTATTTTTTTTCCCTCCTTATAGGTCATTCGCCTCCAACGCCTATGGTCTCTAATCTATATCACTGTTCATAATAAATAAGGCATTGGCTTGGAGATTTCTTTTTTTGGTATTTTGAATCCTCTAGTATCGTCCGAGATACCCTAGGGGATATCAGACCACACTAGTGGTACTAATACGATTTCAAAAACGCACCAAAATACCTGTTTTTTTCCTTCCCGTTACTCCAATCAATTTTGGTGTTAAATAGTAGTATGTTTTTCATTGGAGAACCTCAACCTAATTAAAATAGATGAATCAATAATTAGAACATTAAAGAGAAAAACAAAGACAAAAAGTGAAGCACCCAATTTTATTATCTTTTGATTCTTTAAATTAACATTGTGTTGTTATCACTCTCTGATTTTATACTTGAGCTTTAATTAAACAGTTGAACTAAGTTTTTAAATGATGGGTAATGCCTTAATGGAATGTAAAGCTAATGATGCGCATAAGCAAATTTAAGATTTCAAATCTAATACTACTACTACTAGTATTCTTTCAAAACCCAAATAGAAATGACTAAAAGCTTTCAGCATTAGTTTGATCCATTTGTAGACCCACGTGTGGTAAGATGACTTGAAGCCTCACAAATTAGTGCGGTCATGGAATGATGATCCAAATATTTATAAATCTATGAATATAGCAAACCGAAGATACTTTCAATTACAATAATAACATTAAACCTAGTTTGTCTTTTAATTGGCGGATTATTTGAGTAACTATGTACGTGTTGTTGGAACAATTGATGAAAATAGCCTGCATAACAATCATAAAACCAAACAATCTAAAATATGTTATGGCTAAGTTACGACCAGGTCGCTCTCTTTAAGACGTTTCGCAGCCCTGTCTAAGATTGTGCAAGCAGTTTTTCCATGTCGCGTCGTCCCCAGGATAAAACAGCCGAGTTCAATCTCTTACACAATCACTCTTGCACGTTGAGAGGATGTGAAACTTTTACACCTCGTTCTTGCTCAGAAACTCTTTTAGAAAATTAAGGATGATTACACACTTGTTTTTCTTTCTCCCAAAAATTCATTTTCTAAACTCAAGTAACACAAAAGAAAAACTCTCTCAATAGAAAAAGGTTTCAACAACTCTCTAAATTATTTTCATCAAAAACTGATTTATAATAGCCAAAGAATTAAATAAGATTAAATAAAATGCATTAATAAGTTTTTAATTAGCATCATTAATCAATTCAACAAAAAACGGTTTTTGATATTAAAAACAAAATAAATTTATTCTTTAAAGGAAGAATAAATGTCACAATAAAACCATTTAAATGAGATACTAATTTATTGGAAATAAATAATATTTTTAAAACATATTGTTTGAGGGTGAAAACAGTTTCTGGTGATTTCGGTAATATCTGGTGTGTGGGTGAGAAACGAGTCTAAACCCTAAACAATGTACTGCACGGGAGTACTTTAGATTCGAGAGATCAATATGTACAAGTCCGGCCTAAACCAAGAAATGGCCGTTCCAGACTTGCTTCGGTCACAAAGTGAAGGAGAATGGGTTGGTTTTGTGGAGGGAAGCAAGGAAAGTGATGGGACCAGAATAGTTGATTCTGGAAGAGTAGTTGTGTTACTGTGATAGGTGTGGTAGGCTCGGAAAGATACCTACTATTGTGTATACTGCAAGTGCACAGTGTCGACAAGCAACACAGGGCAAGCACAGGTCGAACCACAGAGACTTGGAGAGTGTAGAAGTTGATTCTAAATCCTAATTCAGAGAGTAACCAAAAGGGGTTTGATTTTGTCGATACGACGATATGATTTTCAAGTGACTGAAATAATAAAAGTAAAAGATGCAAATAACAAGATATGTAAACAATGATAATATGGATACTAGGGTATTCAAATCCACCAATAACCTATGATATGCATTCAACTTGTAATATTATTCTTGTCCTTATAGTAGATTCAAGTCTACCGTATAACTAAGGTGTTTCTCCAATGGATAATTTAATCACAACTAAAGTATTTCTCCAAAGCATTAATTGTCTAATTAAGCACAACTAATCTAAAGATCAATATTTGGTTAAGCATGAGTTGTAGCATAATCAACATAGAGATATTCTAACTACAATGGATACATGGCATACATTGTGAGAGCAAGATGTTGAAAAACTTGGATTAAATTATATCTTTAAACAATTCTAAACTTTCAAGAACAAGATACAAGATATGAATACATACCAATGAGATTAGGGCTTCATCTAAACCCTAGTAAATGAAACTAGAACATGAAGAACATTACAACAAAACTTAAATTTGATAAACTAACATGAACAAGCTATTCTTGGATGATTTTTCAACACAACAACCCTCTCTATTTATACACAAAAATTCTCTCTCACTTGGATTCGAATTTTGGCAATTATTTACTCAACAAAACATGTTTTCTCACTTGATGGATGTTTTGGAATACAATGGGGTGAGGTGGATGTTTTGGAATCCAATGGTGGAGGTGGATGTTTTGGAATCCAATGGTGGTGAGGTGGATGTTTTGGAATCCAATGGGGTGAGGTGGATGTTTTGGAATCCAATGGTGGTGAGGTGGATGTTTTGGAATCCAATGGTGGTGAGGTGGAAATGGATTTGGGTCTTGGGTTTTGGATCATGGGTTTTGGATTATGGGTAGTTTAATCCCATGTATTGTAAACAAAGTTGCCACTAATGCGCGAACGGGTTGCAACACTTCCAACTTTCTTCTCTTTTGTCTTCTCAATTCTTCCAAGCTTTATTTAGTACTTAAAAACACAAAATTAATTAATACAAATATTTATTCTTGAAGATGGTAAAAATGCGAATTTGGGATAATATATGACTTTGAAGCGCGAAAGATGAGTTAAGTGCCAATGAAAAGGTGTATGAATATGCAATATTTGGCACTCATCAAATACCCCCAAACCTGAATTTTACTTGTCCTCAAGTGAAACAGATATCCGAAATCCTAACTATACCACTGTCGCTGGTCTCTCGAATGCATTTAGCGTATGCATCAAGCCTTTAAACCCCTAGGTGTCCCTAGTGGACGAGTTGTAGTCTCGTGAGGGCCTACCAAAGATGTACCCACAAAACCTTCTCCAAATTCAGAGCATCCATAGAAATGCCTTCGTCTTCGGTCTTCAACATATGATGAACTTCGGAATTTCGTAGAACCTTGATAATTTGTGACCATTTTTTTTTTTTTTTTTTTTTTTTTTAAGACCCGCTACACAGCTGATCATTTTTTTTTTTTTTTTTTAATTAATATTTTTTTTTGTTGACCCGCTACACAGCTGATCATCAGATACCAAACACAAGATCCGAGACAAAATAATTTTTTAGGGACCCGCTACACAGCTGGTCATCATTTTTTTTTTTTTTTTTTTTTACCCCGCTACACAGCTGGTCATAGGAAACAACAACACAAAAATGCAAAAGACTACAAAGGATCCTACAAAAGACCCGCTCCACAGCGGGTCATCATTTTTTTTTTTTTTTTTTTTTAGAGACCCGCTACACACAAACTGGTCATAGAAAACAACAACACAAAAATGCAAAAGACTACAAAGGATCCTACAAAAGACCCGCTCCACAAAATAGAAGAATGGAAAAGACTACAAAGGATCCTACAAAAGACCCGCTACACAAATGGTCATAGAAGATAACAAAAACAAAAAATGCAAGACCCGCTACACAAATGGTCATAGAAAAGACTCACAATGCCATATGCAAATACTCCCCCAAACCTAAATCTAACATTGCCCTCAATGTTTCAAAATATGATAGAAACAACAACAAACCATGAGAACAAAACAGATTCAAAGGAAAGAGATTACCAGATGCCAAACCAAAGACAGTGGAGTATGTCTAAAGCAACCAGCAGGGAAGATATCTGTGGTATGTACAAGGGGTGAACTTTTCAGTCCACATAGATCGGATCAGCAAGATGAGTTGTTTCAATCTCAGTGGAATTGGTTCAAGGAACGGCTTCAGTCTCTGCCCATTGACCTTGAAGACATTCTTGGTTGTTACATCTTCTAGTTCTACAGCCCCATGGAGGAAAATTGTTCGCACCACGAACGGGCCTGTCCATTTAGAACGTAATTTTCCTGGAAAAAGATGCAGTCGTGAGTTATACAATAGAACTTTCTGGCCTGGAGTGAATGACTTGCGCAAAATGCGTTTGTCATGGAACACCTTCATTCTTTGTTTGTACATTTTTGCATTATCATATGCATCATTTCTTAACTCTTCCAACTCATTGAGTTGAAGCTTCCTTTGGGTGCCAGCTTTATCTAGATCAAAGTTCAGTTTCTTTACAGCCCAATATGCACGATGTTCTAACTCTACAGGGAGATGACAAGCTTTACCGTACACAAGTCTGTAAGGGGACATACCAATGGGGGTCTTGTATGCAGTTCTATAGGCCCATAAAGCATCATTCAATCTTAAAGACCAATCTTTTCTAGACGGGTTAACCGTCTTTTCTAGAATGTGCTTAATCTCCCTATTTGAAACCTCTACCTGGCCACTGGTCTGTGGATGATATGGGGTTGCAACTTTATGAGTTATGCCATACTTACGGACTAAGGACTCAAAAGGCCTATTGCAGAAATGTGAACCACCGTCACTGATTATAGCTCTAGGGGTGCCAAATCGAGAAAATATGTTTTCCTTTAAGAACGAAAGTACCACCTTGTGGTCATTAGTTTTGGTTGCAATTGCTTCTATCCACTTAGAAACATAGTCAACAGCAACAAGAATGTACAACTTTCCTTCAGAGCTAGGAAACGGACCCATGAAATCAATGCCCCATACATCAAATAGCTCAACAATCAAAATGGGTTGTAAGGGCATCATGTTTCGTTTTGATATACTTCCCAATTTCTGGCACCGGTCACAAGAAATACATAATTCATGGCTATCCTTAAACAATGTTGGCCAAGAAAAACCACTCGCAAGATCTTTGCAGCAGTTTTTCTTTGCACTAAAGTGGCCTCCACATGCTTGATCATGACAAAAAGAGATGACATCCCTTTGTTCAGAGTTGGGGACACATTTCCTAATGATTTGGTCAGGGCAGTATTTGAACAGATATGGGTCATCCCATAGGAAATGTTTCACTTCGGCCAAGAACTTAGACCGGTCTTGTTTAGACCAATGAAGTGGCATCCTACCTGTAGCAAGGTAGTTCACGATGTCGGCAAACCATGGCATTTCAAAACTAGCATCGCTTGTTCATCCGGGAAAGATTCTCTAATAATCTCTCGATTCATCAGTAGACTCGACATTCAATCTAGATAAGTGATCAAGCAACAACATTCTCTGACCCTTTTTTATCTCGAATTTCGAGGTGGAACTCTTGTAACAAGAGTATCCATCGAATTAGACGAGCCTTGGCATCTTTTTTAGATAAAAGATATCTCAATGCGGCATGGTCGAGAATATATGATGATTTTAGATCCTATCAAATAAGATCTAAACTTATCTAATGCAAACACAACAGCTAGCATCTCTTTTTCGGTTGTTGAATAATTCATTTGTGCCTCATTCAGTGTCTTACTAGCATAGTAGATCACATAGGGTTGTTTGTCAACTCGCTGACCTAAGACAGCTCCAACAAAAAATCAGATGCGTCACACATGATTTCAAAAGGCAATTTCCAATCGGAGGTCGGACTATAGGGGCCGAAGTTAAAAGAGTTTTGAGCTCCTCCCAAGCATGCACACAAGCATCATCAAACACAAATGCAACATCTTTACCGAGTAGATTACACAATGGCCTTGAGATCTTACAAATCTTTGATGAATCTACGGTAGAAACCAAAGATGGCCTAAAAATGATCTAACCTCCCTCACAGAGCGAGGTTGAGGCAAGTGTTGAATGATATCAACCTTGGCTTTATCTACTTCTATGCCTTTTTCTGAGATGATATGCCCTAGAACAATGCCTGAGTCAACCATGAAATGACATTTTTCCCAATTCAAGATCAAATTCTTTTCTTTACACCGAATAAGCACACGAGTAAGATGATGCAAACATTCATCAAAAGAAGAGCCAAAGACAGAAAAATCATCCATGAAGATTTCAAGAAACTCATCTATCATGTCTGAAAATATGCTCATCATACATCTTTGAAAAGTAGCAGGTGCATTACACAACCCAAAAGGCATACGACGATAAGCAAATGTTCCATACGGACAAGTAAATGTGGTCTTATGCTGATCTTCGGGTGCTATGTGAATTTGGTTGTAGCCTGAATAGCCATCTAAGAAACAATAGTACCTATGTCCCGACAACTTTTCTAGCATTTGATCAATGAAGGGCAAATGGAAAATGGTCTTTCTTAGTTACTGTGTTCAATTTCCTATAATCAATACAAACTCGCCACCCCGTAGTTACACGGGTGGGGACAAGCTCATTCTTCTCATTTTGAACTACAGTAATGCCAGACTTCTTGGGTACCACTTGAATGGGACTGACCCACTTGCTATCATGAACTGGGTATATGATACCCGCATCAAGAAGCTTTATGATCTCACTCTTAACAACCTCTTTCATGTTAGGATTGAGACGCCTTTGCATCTCCCTAGATGGTTTGGCATTGTCCTCAAGGTTTATATGGTGCATGCAATCAGTGGGGCTTATGCCTTTAAGGTCCGAGATGGTCCATCCTAATGCTTCTTTATGCTCCTTAAGCACTTCTAAAAGTTTTCTTTCCTGTTTTGTATCTAAGGCAGATGAAATGATTACAGGCAAAGTATTAGAAGGTCCCAAAAAACATATTTAAGAGTATCAGGCAATGGTTTCAGTTCGAGCTTTGGTGGCTCAACAAGAGATGGAACAGACTTGGATTCCAAGAGTGGAAGTGGTTCCACTCTAGCTTTCCACTTAGACGTGTCCATGAGTGGTGTGGATTCAAGCAAAGTATTCACTTCACTTATGTATTCATCATCAAACATATCCAGGTTGAAATTATTCAAACAAGCATCCAAAGGGTCAACAGACATGCTACTAGGTAGCGACTCCTGAATCAAACTTTCAATCATGTTGATTTCATGCACATCATTATCATCATCAAGATCTAAATGTTGTTGGCTAGCATTGAAAACATTCAACTCCACAGTCATATTACCAAATGACAACTTCAAGCACTCCATTACGGCAGTTAATGATTGCATTGACGTCGCTAAGAAAGGACGTCCCAAAATGACAGAATGTGACTGTCGTGGTTTTGCACAAAGTTGAGTATCTAAAACGATGAAGTCCACAAGAAAGTAAAATTTATCAACCTTAATCAAAACATCTTCTACCACACCACGTGGCACTTTGACGGATCTGTCCGCCAATTGCAGAGTTATAGGTGTTGCCTTCAACTCTCCAAGACCTAACTGCACATATACTGAATATGGCAGTAAATTCACACTTGCCCCTAAGTCTAGCAACGCCTTCTTAACCGTATGGTCACCTATTTTGCATGTGATAGTTGGACTACCTGGGTCTTTAAACTTAGGTGGTGTGTTGCTTTGAATGATTGCACTCACTTGCTCAGTGAGAAAAGCACGCTTATGCACATGAAGCTTTCGCTTTTGTGTGCATAGATCCTTAAGGAATTTAGCATAAGCAGGGACTTGCTTGATTGCATCAAGAAATGGGATGTTGATGTTAACTCGTTTGAACATTTCTAAAATCTCGTTGTACTGTGTACTCTCTTTTTGTTGCACCAATCTTTGTGGGAATGGAGCAACAGGTACATGAGATGGTGTAGAGACATTAGAATTATGGGAATTCTTATGTTGCTCAGATTTGTTTTCAACAATAGGTGTTTTCTGTGGTATTTTATGCACTGGTGAGTCTGATGTAGACTCACTCGACTGTGGTACACCTACATTGTTTTCAACAACTTTACCACTACGAAGAGTGGTGACAAAATTTACTTGATTATTGGAGGCCTCATTTCGAGTTGAATTTTCTGCCTGATATACATTTTTTGGATTTTGTTGGGGTTGACTAGGAAGTTTGCCTTTGTCTCTTTCATTCAATGCTTCACAAATTTGACCCATTTTAAGTTCTAGACTTGAAAAACGTTGGTCTGTGGTCTTTTGAAGTTGTACCAAATTTTGGGTCAACAAACCGAAACTTTCTTCGAAGCTAGGCTTTTTCTCTGCAGGGTACTGAGAATGTGGTTGCACTTGGGGGTTTCTAGGATAAGGGTATCCTTGGTTATTATTTGATGTTCCCCCTGCACATGCCCCTTAGACCATGAAAAGTTAGGGTGATTTCTCCACCCTGGGTTGTAGGTCTGAGAATATGGGTTGTTCTCTTGCCTTTGGTACAATACATTGGCTTCCTCGGTTTTAGATTCTTGAAATGCATGGAGGTCTGGACAAGTGTCCACTAGATGGTCTGAACTATGGCATGCGGCACAAGTGGCCATTTCAATTTGACTACTGAGAGTAGGGATATTAGTTTTTCCATTCTTTTCTAGCTCTAGCTTTTCTATTCTCCTGGCCAAGGATGCCATCTTTGCACTTCCTTCGAAGTCGAGTCAATTCTATGAACATTGGATGAAAGGGTAATCCTATTTGGTTCACGGGGATTCCCACTGCTGAGTCTTTTCAGCGACTTCGATTAAGAAATCCCAAGACTCATCAGCAGCTTTTTTCAATAAATTGACCATTGCACATGGTCTCAACCGTAGTTCGGTTCTTGACATCTAAACCTTCATACAAAATTTGCACAAGTCTCCATTTTTCAAAACCATGGTGAGGACATTGGAGCAATAATTCATTGAATCTCTCCAAATATTTTGCCAAAGTTTCCTCCTCTAATTGCACAAAACTATTCATACTTTGACGAATTGTCGTAGTCTTATGGTTTGGGAAGAACTTTTTGAAGAACTCTTTCGTAAGAGCATCCCATGTATGAAATGACTGTGGCTGTTGAGCACACAGCCAAGTCTTGGCTTTGTCTATCAAAGAAAAAGGAAAAAGTTTCATTTTGAGGTGCTCATCCGTCATTTGGTTGATCCGAAGAGTCCCACAAATTTCCTCGAACTCTCTCACATGGTGGTAGGGATTTTCAGCTTCAACCCCTTTAAATTTAGGCAACATATTGAGGATACTTGCCTTTAGCTCAAATTGTCCATCAATAGCTGGTAAGACAATGCACGAGGACTGGGTTGTCCTCGTTGGGTACATGTAGTCCTTTAGACTACGGACTGGGTTTACTGGTTCTCCCATTGTTTCGGATGGGTTTGGACTGTCTGCTTCAGAACTATGTATTTCAATTAACTCTTCTTGACTGATTCTAACTAGTCGGCGTGTATGGTCTCTAAAAGACACAATCATAGCCTAGCTAGCACATCAAGCATGTTAACCATTCACCTAGAAGTCAAGTTCTATGCAATCACAAACAAGGATGACTCCACCACAGTAAACCTACTGATTTCTAGCAAACAAAAAGCATGATGGCTCCACTTAGATTGTTTTCTAGACCAGCTTCTAATCCTTCGAAAGGGAATTCGTTACAATCTGAGCAAACCCCTCTGGAATCAATCCGAGTTTAAGTAAATTGAATAGAGGCGAGGGAAGCTGCTAGAGCTTTGATACCCAAGGCCTCACCGTATTACAAGGCGGCGCAGTCACGCATTCAATTTACTTAAACCGTCATGAACTTCGAAGTATGCTTAAAGAGTAACCAATATTTTTCAAATGACTTTCCTACTAAGCTCGTTACCTTATAGGTCTTGTTCTATTCAAAATTTTAAAGCTTAGGTTCGCGTATGTATCGTTTTCCTAAGGCGGGCAAGAAGAGAACGGTGATGAAATCCGAACCCTTATCTTGTATGGCCAGTCCTTGCCCTTTACTAGGAAAATAAAGCAGCCGTATTCAATTCCTCAACATATATGCAAACGAAGGAATACAAGAACTCGCTAACAAGGGATTCGCGAGTGTTTCGACAAACTTACCTCCCGTTCCAGACGGGGATGAACCGTTGTTGTCGACTCGGGCCACGACTCCTATGTCATGAACGAACCCGAGGGGCCGAGGTGATATTGTAATCACCGTCCTTCTCTCGCAAACAGTTGATATTTAATAATACCCTTCCGTAGGGTTTAAAAATAAAAAATAAAAATAGAATGTCCAAGTCCAAAGTCCAAAATAAAGTGCAAAAGAAAAAGAAAATTACAAGAGTAAAGGAATCCTAATACAAACTAAAAATAAATAAAATAAACTCTCTTTTTTTTTTTTTTTTTTTTTTTATTAAAATAAAAACTTCTTCCGCTTTCTTTCGCTTCCTTTCCTTCGCCTTTACAACAGCTACTCAGGCACCTGTTGAGCTCAAAAGAGGTAGTTAGGGTTTCGAAGTTTTAAAGCAAAAGCAAAAAAAAAAAATAAAAAAAAAAAAAAGTAAAAATAGATGAATAGTATCTGCTTACAGTGCCAGAATCGTGAACTACCGTTGCTACAGTAACATTAACAGATGAAGAACACTAAGAACAGACGCTTCAGAACTGTCGTTCTGAAGAACACGAAGAACGACACAGAGAATAACTGTCGTTGTTTAACAAAGGACACAAATGAATAATCTGTTGTTGAAGTGCGACAGTTTTATGCGACTGTTCTGGGCGGGCGTTTTTTTTTTTTTTTTTTTGGTGTTCCTGAATACGCTACAGTAACAGTGACTTGTGTACAGCGTTTTATCTACAGTAAAATGCTACAGTTCCAGGAGACAATTTATGAACAGTGACAGGAGATGAAAAATGAACTACACCACTACCGAGTCCCCGGCAACGGCGCCAAAAACTTGGTAGGCTCGGAAAGATACCTACTATTGTGTATACTGCAAGTGCACAGTGTCGACAAGCAACACAGGGCAAGCACAGGTCGAACCACAGAGACTTGGAGAGTGTAGAAGTTGATTCTAAATCCTAATTCAGAGAGTAACCAAAAGGGGTTTGATTTTGTCGATACGACGATATGATTTTCAAGTGACTGAAATAATAAAAGTAAAAGATGCAAATAACAAGATATGTAAACAATGATAATATGGATACTAGGGTATTCAAATCCACCAATAACCTATGATATGCATTCAACTTGTAATATTATTCTTGTCCTTATAGTAGATTCAAGTCTACCGTATAACTAAGGTGTTTCTCCAATGGATAATTTAATCACAACTAAAGTATTTCTCCAAAGCATTAATTGTCTAATTAAGCACAACTAATCTAAAGATCAATATTTGGTTAAGCATGAGTTGTAGCATAATCAACATAGAGATATTCTAACTACAATGGATACATGGCATACATTGTGAGAGCAAGATGTTGACAAACTTGGATTAAATTATATCTTTAAACAATTCTAAACTTTCAAGAACAAGATACAAGATATGAATACATACCAATGAGATTAGGGCTTCATCTAAACCCTAGTAAATGAAACTAGAACATGAAGAACATTACAACAAAACTTAAATTTGATAAACTAACATGAACAAGCTATTCTTGGATGATTTTTCAACACAACAACCCTCTCTATTTATACACAAAAATTCTCTCTCACTTGGATTCGAATTTTGGCAATTATTTACTCAACAAAACATGTTTTCTCACTTGATGGATGTTTTGGAATACAATGGGGTGAGGTGGATGTTTTGGAATCCAATGGGGTGAGGTGGATGTTTTGGAATCCAATGGTGGTGAGGTGGATGTTTTGGAATCCAATGGGGTGAGGTGGATGTTTTGGAATCCAATGGTGGTGAGGTGGATGTTTTGGAATCCAATGGTGGTGAGGTGGAAATGGATTTGGGTCTTGGGTTTTGGATCATGGGTTTTGGATTATGGGTAGTTTAATCCCATGTATTGTAAACAGGTTGCCACTAATGCGCGAACGGGTTGCAACACTTCCAACTTTCTTCTCTTTTGTCTTCTCAATTCTTCCAAGCTTTATTTAGTACTTAAAAACACAAAATTAATTAATACAAATATTTATTCTTGAAGATGGTAAAAATGCAGAATTTGGGATAATATATGACTTTGAAGCGCGAAAGATGAGTTAAGTGCCAATGAAAAGGTGTATGAATATGCAATATTTGGCACTCATCAAGAAGCCGAGATGGTGGTGATAATTTGAAGAACAAAATGATTTAGGGTTTACTGTGGATTGAAGAGAAGAGATGATGAATTGAATTTCAGTTTGGATGATTTATCAAAAGATGGAGGAAATTGGTATTGTTCTTGAGCAGCAGAGATGGGTTTTTTGTGGTAATTGGTGGATTTATCAATCTGTTAGGTCAAACTCAGGGATTGAGAAGGAAGAATTGGTAACTGGGTATTGAAGAACTGTGCTTGAATTGCAGGTGTTGGTGAAGCTGAGATGGATGTAGGCCCATGAGGTAAGATGTAGAATGGCAATGGTGGTGTTTGTAGCCATACATTGCAGGTGAGTATTGAGCTACAGATGATGGACTGGGACTGCAGTAGCTGTGAGGATACAAACTGTGCAGCTAAGGAGATGTTGATGAACAGGTTCAAGAGGATGGATGTTCTACTGAAGTAGTAGTGTTGCTGCAATGCAGAGAAGAGCAGGAGAAGTGGTGGTTGTTGAATGGGTTTTGTAGAAGCAGATGGACTAGTTAATGGGTGTTGGTCATGAAGTGTGTTGTGCTGCTGGGGTTCACTGAGAGCAATGCTATTATGGGTGTGTGAAGTGTTGCTACTATTGATAGCTGAAATGGAAGAGGTGAGAAGTTGATGATGGCATGAACTAAAATTTGGTGGAATTCAGTTCAATTGTGGAGATGAAACTGGTGGTTGTGATGCTAGGTGGCTTGTCTGAGTTGTAGTAACCAAATTGAAGAGAGGGACTTGTTGTGTTGCAGAGCAATGGAACTGCAGGTGGTGATCTTGGAGTTAGAGCTTGGCAGTTGAATGGAGCTGCTGCTCTGAAATGGTGATTGTGACAGTAATTAAGACTGTGGTTCCAAGGAGATAGCTACAGCTGAAGATGGAGGTTGCGGTTTTGTAGATTCTGAATTGATGGGTTTGAGAACCAAATTGTTTCGCTAGGTGGTTAAATTGTGCAACTGGAGTTACAGGTGTGTTGTTGATGTACAAGAATGAACTGAAAGGGGTTTGTTGTGTGGCATTAATGAAGCTGTGGTGTTAGTGAATGATTGCAGTAGCTATATGGAAGTTATGGGGAGTGTTAAGCTGAGGTAGAGATGCAGGACATGGCAATGGAACATGAAGTGAGCAGCTGCCAACATATGGGCTTGTGCTGCAAGATATGAACAATGCAACTGAAGGAACTGATGAGTATGGAATGGATTGATCCTGGTGGTTGTGGTTTTGCTACAATGAACATTGCAGGGAGTGACATTGGGGGTTATGTTGCACTACAGGGAATGAGAGGAATTGAGTCATAGAAATGTTACAGGAATTGCAGTTGGCACAACCATCATGGCTGGGAATGGAGTTACAGAAGACATCCATCTTGGATGTGAAGTGAAAGTGCAGCAGAATAGGGCCATCTTGGCCGTGAACTGAACAACTATTTATGGCCTGGACCGAGCCGAGTTCACTGACTCGGCAGTTGACTCAGTTGACCCGAGTTGGAAAGTTGACCGTTTGACTTTTCAAGTTGCCGGCGGCGACCGGATTCCGGTCAACTTCTGGCCAAATCCCCAGTTTTCCGGTGACCACTTTTGGGACAGAATTTCTACACGAGTTTCTCTCTCTCGTGGGCCGGGTGAATTTCCAACTAATGGACTTTGAAGACAAAACCTAATTTTGGAAGGAGTATCCTTTATGGAAATTGAGAAACATATAAAAGAGAGGACTTATAATCTTCTATTGGATCTTATCTCTTCTACTTTGTTCTAGGGTTTAGAAACATGTTAGGGTTTCTCTTCCTTCTTGTTATGAACTCCTTGAATATGAGTACTTAATCTTATTATTGGTTATGGAATAGTTGGATTTCACAAAGCATGATTCTTTGATTCAATATATTAGTTTTGTCTCATATTTATCGTTTACAATTCTCTGAAAATATAGTTATATGATTTGATTGAGTGTTTTGTCAAGATGCATATTGGTAGAACTTCTAATCACATCTATTGCTAGTTTAGGGTTTATTATACGTAAAAGTGATATTCCTTGAATACAAGTAGCATAAATATGATTATGGTTTGTAGTGATATATTCTTATGATCATATGTTAATTGTGACCTTTGTTAAATTGAATTAGTGCGCTTTCCACGTTCAATTGCTTTGATTAGCCTGATTTCATAGAACTTAATGCATCTAGGGAATTAAACTTGATTAGTGCTTTTACACGTTAGGTTGTTCTCTTAGATAGAGCTCATACTCGCATCTTTTAATGTGATTGTTGATAACAAAAGGAGATTTGCGGGATATTCTTGCGATCAAGGTATCCTAGGGCTTTTGATAAAAGTTGAGATTAAATATCAATTCTAATTATTGTTTTGAAAGCATGTTAGTGAATGAAGATGAATCCTTAACCAATATCTTTTCTATTCGATTTGTTTGCTTATTTTTGCTTTTATTTTATTTTAGTATATAAAAATCAGAAAATCACCCCGGTATTTTATATAGGAAACCAAAACATCTTGACAACCTAGACCTCTCTGTGGGATCGACCCTTTCTTGCCCTTGCTATATTTATATTTTGAGTAGTAAGAAAGTGTAAATTATATTTGTGTCGGCTGACAACCGGTCATACTGCGACTTGTATCAGAAAAGTGGGACTAAAAAATGGTAAGCTAGCAAGTATTTTCTGAGTATTGTATATTCCCGAATGAACTTGTTATTATGTGGAAATAGGTAAGACCTATTTATACAAGTCGAAGTGAAACGTACCCTGGTCTCATTAAGGAATGTAAAAAATGGGTAAGTAAATGGGAGGAGGTGGTAAGCGTATGCATGGTATTGATGTTCCATAAAATCGTTAACGTATGAAATTGATGTTCCATAAAACTATTACGTATGGAATTGATGTCCCATGAACGTTTCACCTTTAACTCCCTGTATTTACTAACCACCTCACCCTTATGACACTTCCTTATGACGGGCGTAGTGTACGCCGCACGTTGTAAACCGCCAAACCAATACCCAAAGAGGATCCCCCAGTTTGTGATATGTGTTGATGTCTCGAATATTTTTTTGGAAAACATGTAACATATGGTTGTTGCCTGGCAAGTCGATCTTGGGAGACTTGGTAGCTTGGTGACCTTCGACGGTCGAGATTTTGCATCTTGAGAGGAAAGGTAGTCGTTGATCATTGCACGCTTTCGTTCGTTGTTGGCCGCATAGGGAAGTCCAGCATGGTGGCGCGTCTAGGTTGGCATGCCATTGGCATGGCATGGTGGCGCGGATAGGTTGGCACGCCATTGTCATGGCATGGTGGCGCGGGTAGGTTGGCACGTTATTGGCGTGGCATGTCCTGGCGCGGTTTGGTGTGACCAAACTATGGTTTTGGGTCAAAGGTTACCATGTGTGGTATGGTAACCTTGGATGGATAGGATTTGCTCATGGGATTGAAGGGCAACTATTGATTGTTTCACGCCTTTGCTTGGTTAGCCGTGTAGGGAAGGCCAACATGGTGGCGCGGTTATGTTGGCATGCCGTTGGCATGGCATGGTTTGGCGTGGCAAAACTTAGGATTTCGGGCCAAAGGTTACCATTCGTTGTCTGGTAACCTTGGATGGCTAGGATTTTCTCCTGGGATTGAAGGGCAACCGTTGATTTTTGCACGACTTCGCTTAGGTAGCCGTGTAGGGAAGGACAGCATGGTGGCGCGGCTATGTTGGTTAGGGCCAAGGCAGGGTGTAGTTTGGCATGGCGGGGCCAAGTGTTTGCCATGGGCACATGGTGGGCTAGCTTGGCTAGGTCCAAGGCAAGGCGTGTTTGGCTTGGCATGGAGGGGCCAAGGGTTTACTATGGGCGCATGGTGCGGCTAGCTTGGATGGGTGCGGTTTGGCTTGGCATGTGGGGTCAAGGGTTTTCCATGGTCTATGTGCGGTTTGGCTTGGCATGTGGGGCCAAGGTTTTTCCATGGGCGCATGGCGTGGCTATCTTGGATATGTGCGGTTTGTCTTGGCATGTGGGGCCAAGGGTTTGCCATGGGCGCATGACGTGGCTATCTTGGCTAGGTGCGGTTTGGTTTGGCATGTGGGGCCAAGGCCAAGGTTTGGCGTGACCAAGATAGGTTCGTGACCAAGCTAGGGTTTTGGGCCAAAGGTCGTTTGGTAACCTCAGACGGCTAGGATTTGCTCCTGGGATTGAAAGGCGACTGTTGATTGTCGCACGCCTTCGTTTTGGTAGACGCGTAGGGAAGTCCAGCAAGGTGGCGCGACTAGGTTGGCATGGGTCCAGGGCAAGGTGCGTTTGGCATGGCGCGGTAGGTATGGCTGGCATGGTTTTCCATTGGCACAGGGGTGCGGCTAGCATGGTTGTCATGCCTTGGTGCGGTAGGTGTGGATGGCATGGTTTGCTATTAGCACATGCGGTGTGAGAGTTAGGGTTTTGGCATGTCGAAACCCTAATCAGCATTAAAAAAAGGTACCCTGGTAATTTTCTGGCAGACAAATTAAAGGGTTCAATAAATGTGCTTGGTTTGGACATTATTACTCAAGTTCTGTGACGTCACTGTCTGACTATAGTTTTACGATTTTACCCCTAAGCTAAAAACCACCATCAACACATATGTTCCCAACAATCCCCCACTTATATTTTTCAAAACATTGAGCAAGATCATCTATATAGTGATGCGCATAAGTAAATGTATCTTTCGATTTTGAACCTTTACATAGTTCTAGACTCTCTAAAAATCTAAGCATAGATTGAATGTAAGTCTTTGAACTCTAGGAGATAAGAAGATTGTCTAACACACACAAAACTATACTAGTGTAAGGTCTAAAGGCAGCACATTACGGCCATGTGCTTGAATCCCGGTTTAATGAATGATATAGAGAACTTCCCATATTCTCATAGAAATCGGCCACACTTTCACATCCATATAGGTGAGTCTATCAAGAGTACTCATGTAGCTAAGTACCCCACTCTAAATAGAGATATAGACATCATTAAGAGTTTTAGAAACAAAAACTCAACCTTAACTCGCTTCAGGATATCATGCGTGGGATGAATTCTTAAAAGCTTGATTATGTGTCTACATATTATCCGTGATTTAGCCTCATTTGAACCTACGTTTTGGAATCTCCATTCATAGGTAGGGATTATCTTTTGATCTGATCATACGAGTACAATCGTAGTTGTGTGATCTGATCTTGTTGTTTCTATCATATGAGTACAATTGTAATAATTGGATTGAGATTTCTATCTCTGATGGGAAAGATATAAAAGTAGTCACAAACACCTTCGTCTCATCGTTTGAGATTCCACAATATCTTTTTTCGCTGTGTCGATTAATATTATTGTGAGGTGATTGATAATACTGAGATGTTCTTCGGGAATTTAAGTCTGGTTTATCAACTGGTTTTTGTTCACCTTGATTTGTCAAAAGACGGAATAAAATATTGTAGGTATATTCGTGGGAGACGGATTTATCTATTACCGTAGAATTTTTTGTGTGATACAGATTTGTTTATTAAAGTTTTCGACTTTGGGTCGTAGTAACCCTTAGTTGTGGGTGAGATTAGCTAAGGGAATCAAGTACGTAGTATCCTGCTGGGATCAGAGACGTAGGAGCATAACTATACCTTGGATCAGTGTGATATTGATTTGGGTTCAACTACAGTCCAGACCGAAGTTAGTTTGGAGTAGGCTAGTGTCTGTAATGGCTTAATACAGTGTATTTTTAATCTAGACTAGGTCCCGGGTTTTTTCTGCATTTGCGGTTTCCAAGTTAACAAAATTCTGGTGTCTGTGTTATTTCATTTCTGCATTATATTTGTTTTATAAATGAAATAATACAGGTTGTGCGTTGTTCAATCAATTAGAATATCCAACCTTTTGGTTGTTGATTTAAATTGATTGACACTTGGATATTGGTCTTTGGTACCATCCAAGTTTATCTCTCTTGTATTTAAATTGAGACTCGCAGTTTACTTGAGTAAGATTTAAATCGAGAGATAGATATATAAACTCTTTGATATACTTTTATCTAGATTGAGTCTGACTGTCTAGTTGATTCTCTAGAAAGTATATTGGAGTTTGTCCATACAGATTGCTAATCGAAATATTGGGTGAGGTTGTTAGAACCCCGCTTTTTTACATCCTTTTATGAAGAATTTGAGTTTAACTGAAACTCTTAATATTTTATGAAGAATTTGAGTTTAACCGAAACTCTTAATAGTTATGGAAGGATCACCTATTAAAATATTAAACTAATATTATTTTAATATTTCTCATGGTGGTAGAAAGACAAGTCATGGTTGCGGGACCACTTATTTTGCTAACCACATGGTTCATGGAAAAATATGGAAGTCTCATGAGTTTTGATTGAAAGAGGAATCCTTAAAAGAGGAAACACCAAAATAATAATAAAATAAGATTTTTAATAATAAAATATTAAGGAAATGGGGAAAGGGACTGACCAAATCGGCGACATGCCTAGTCGGCCGGCCGATGGGCCTGCCCACAGAGTTTCCTTTATTTTATTATTATTTATCTCTTTTTCTTTTCCTTCTTTGATTAGACTTCCATTCCTAGTTCTTCCATGGATGCTCTTTTTGAGCATTATTAATAAATACCATCATTATACTTGAATCTATCCATACTACTTGCATCTGATCTAACTCAAAAGTTTCAAAATGTACTCTCAATTTCAACTAAATGATCGCTCATACCGGACAGAACAAAAATTTCTTACCAAATGAGCAACAACATTTCCTGTAGTGAGTTTCCCAGACCCATAGATTACACCAGGGTATAAAATCACAATAGGTAAACCATCAGAAGCAGCTTGCATTGCAATCTTATCCGCAATCGCTTTTGATCTCTCATACTCCATGCAAAATAACTTCTCATTATGAACCTTTTCCACATTTCAAAATCACTCAAACAAAAACCCAATATCAAAAACAACCAAGAAATGAAAAATAAAAAACAAACAAACAAATAAATAAAAATCTTACTTGAGTCTCGTTTGCAACGAATCCACCAGGAATAGAACCAAGAGTAAAGAAAGAAGATGTATAAATTATCTTCTCAACTGTTTTAATTTTTCTGAATGCCTCCAAAACATTCTTAAGACGTTCAACATTAACCTAATAATTACAAAAACTAAACACACTGAGAACTAAATACTGAAACAAAATCTAAATTGAATAAAGTTAGGGTTTGAAAATGTGGACTTACAGAAAAGAATTTAGATGGGTCAGGAATCCATGGTTCAACTAAAGCAGTAGCATGAAAGATGATTTAACAACCAGAACATGCCTCAAGTAAAGATGGATAGTGGACAACTATAATTGAAAGAAAAATAAAACGTGAGGAGAGAGAGAGTGTGAGGTGGTGCGATTTGAGGAGATTTTTCTTTTTTGAGTTTTGAGGTTACTTTTCTCTTTTCTCCGTCGCTGACGGCGGAATGTCGACGGTGTCTGGTGGTTTTCGACCTCTGCAGACTGGCTCCGATGCTGTAGAGAATGATCCTTCAGGAGCTGTTCCTAATACGTTGCTTCCTGGTAACAAATCGGGTTTTGTTAGTCAACCTAAGATTGTTTCTAAACCCTCTTCGTCTGATGAACAGTTGAAGTTTGGATCTATCACTTGGTCGGATTTTTTTGCTGAGAATAAAGCTTAACCTAAGGAAGCATAATTGTGGTTTACAAACCTTGCTATTGTGAATGGGAAGAAAGCTGTATCTCATTCGTTGGCTGATTTTGCTGATGATATTAAGAAATGCCAAGATTTAGTGGTCGGAGCCTTTGTAGGTAAGATATCTGCATACCTGGCGGTGAAATATGTTGTTGACAAATAATGGAAACTTAAGGGTGAGTTCAATATGACTTTACATGGTGAATCTATCTTTGTTTTTGATTTTTCTCTTGAAGAAGATCGAATTGCTGTGTTGGAGAGGGGTTCTTTTTACATCTCTAGTAAAATATTTGTTATCTGTCCTTGGAGTAGAATCCTTGAGAAGGATTTAGAAGAACCGCGAACTATTCCAATTTGGTTGAACATTAGAAAAGTTCCTTTGTACATGTGGAATACTAAAGGATTGAGCTGCATTGCTAGCTGTGTTGGTGTTCCTATTATGCTTGATAAACAGACATTAAATAGAACAAGAATGAGTTATGATCGTGTCTGTGTTGAAATTGATACTACCTGTGATTTTCCTAACTTTATTCCTATGTACTTGGATGGTATGTTGGCTTTTGAAGTGTATGTTGAGTACCCATGGAAACCTCCAATGTGTACCCATTGTAAGACTTTTAATCACTCCTCTATTGCTTGTAAGAAGGTGGTTGATATTGTGCAAAAGAACCCTGTAGTTCAAGGTAAGAAGAATACTCCTGATATAGAAGGATGGGTGATTAAAGGCTCTAAAAGGCATAGAGATAATATAGAAAATGAGGGTGTCAAGTCTACACATAAGAATCTGATCAGTGCTTCTGATTTAGAGAACCAAATGGAAGGTATTGAGCATTCAAATCCTGTGGTGGAAACTTCTAAAAGTGCTTCTACTTCTCAAAAACCTGGCAGTGGGGGTGTGATTCAAACTATCAATATGTTTTAGGTTTTGGTTAAGCAAGACCTTAATGTGGCTCCTCCTCTACCCAAGCAGTCTCAGGGAGAGGTTTTGAAAGGTAATACTACTGGTTCTTCTCTTGCCACTGATCAAGAAGGAGGAGCTAGAGCACATTTTATTAAAGCCAATGATGTGGGTTCTTCAAAGTTAGCACTGGCTAAGAGTACAGATATGAAAAGGTCTGGTAGAGGTAAGAAGCCTAATCTTACCCAAATACATAATGTTTAAGATTTCAGTTTGGAACATAAGAGGGCTTAATGACCCTCTTAAACAAGTAGAAGTAGCTTCTTTTATTTGATCAAATAAAATCTCAATAATTGGTGTTATAGAAACTCATGTTCAAGAGTTTAGTGCTAGTAGAATAAGACACAAAATAATGCCCTCTTGGCACTTCTTATATAATTATAATAATGATACTTCTGGAAGGATATGGATTGGTTGGGATCCTTGTATGGTTAAGATTACCATTCTTCATTCTACTGCACAGTGCATGTTTGTTTTGGTGGATACTGTGAAGGAATTTTCTTTTGTTGCTACTTTTGTTTATGGTAACAATGATATTGGTATTCGTCGTTCTCTTTGGGAAGATATATGTAACTTCAGTAAGTACAACTCTAAACCTTGGATTATTTTAGGAGATTTCAATTCCATAATGTCTCCTACTGAGAAAACCGGTGGAGCTGAGATTAGGCCTTATCATTATCAAGATTTAAGTAATTGTGTTTAAGAGGCTCATCTCATGGATTTACCTTATTGAGGTTGTTTTTATACTTGGTTTAATAAACAAGATGCTGCTAGAATTGTTTCTGAGATTGATCGAATTATGGTTAATATGGAGTGGATTGATCAGTTTGTGGATTCAAAGGCAGAATTTCTTCCCCCTGGTGTTTCTGATCACTCTCCTGGTGTTGCTTCTATCTTTGAAAAAAGGAAACATGGACCTCCACCTTTTAGATTTTTTAATTATATGAGTGAGGAGCCTGATTTTCTTGATTTGATTAGAAGGATTTGGAGTGTTAAAGTTAGGGGTAATCCTATGTATGTCTTCATGACTAAACTCAGGAAATCTAAGGCTGCTATTATTGAATGGAAAAGAATAAGATTTAAAAACCTTTCTGAGCAGGTGATGGAAGCCAAGAAAGAGATGACTCTAGTTCAGCTGCAGATTCAAGCTTCTCCACTTTGCCCTGTTTTGGATAGGAAGGAGAAGGATGTAGTTCAAAAGTATGCTAAAATAACTAGATATGAGGAATCTATGGAAAAACAAAAGTCTAGAGTTCAATGGTTAGATTTGGGTGACTCCAATACTCATTTCTTTCACAATTCTCTTAAGGAAAGGAGATCTAGAAATAATATTCTTACTCTTACTTCAAGGGATGGTGTAGTTTTGGTTGATGACAAGGAGATAGCTGAAGAGTGAATTGATTTTTTCTCTAAACTCTATGATGAGGAGGGCAAGGAGGATACAAATGCTCAATTAATTGAATATCTCCATTTTGTTAAAGTTGTTGATGAAGATTCAAAAGAGGATCTTACTAGACCTATTACTAGAGATGAAGTGGTGCAAGCTCTTGCTTCTATAGGTTCTGGAAAATCTCCTGGCCCAGATGGATTATCCAGTCATTTTTCCAAAGTTTGCTGGACCATAATTGGTGATGATTTGGTGGTTGTTGTCAAGAATGTTTTCAAGAGCTCCAAACTTCTTAAAAAGGTAAACAATACATTTGTTACTCTTGTTGCTAAAAATGAAAATCCCAGTGGTATTATGGACTACAGAACCATAGCTTGTTGTGGAGTATTTTACAAATGCATAGCCAAGATTATTTCTCTCAGAATGAAGTTGTTATTGAAGCATTTAATTCATCCCTGCCAATCTGCTTTTATAGCAGGAAGATCTATTCAAGATAATATCTTAGTGGAACATGAGATTGTTAGGAACTATCATAGGCCTACTGGTACTCCTAGATGCACCATGAAGACTGATATAAGAAAAGCCTATGACACTGTTAGTTGGAAGGCAATTCTAATTACTTTAAAGAAGATGGATTTTCCTAATATTTTCATTGGTTGGATTAAGCTTTGCATTACTTCTCCCAAATACTCCATTCTTATTAATGGATCACCATATAGGTACTTTGGAGATAGTAGAGGATTAATACAGGGGTGCCCCTTATCTCCCTATTTATTTGTCATGGTGATGGAACTTCTCAGCATTATCCTTCAAAAGCAGGTTGACAATGGTGCTTATGGGCTTCATCCTAGATGCAAATTAACCAGACTCACTCATCTCTGTTTTGCAGATGATGTGTTGGTATTTTTTAAAGGTACTTCTAATGTTGCTATTAACTTAAAAAAAGGTATCATGGACTTCAGTGCTTGCTCTGGCCTGCAAATGAATCAACATAAAACCTCCTTATTTGCTTCTGCAGTTGGATCTGATGTGCTACAAAGTATACTTCTTATTGTGAACTTTCTTGAGGATAAATTGCCAGTAAGGTATTTGGGCATTCCTCTTCTATCTACTAGATTGTCTTACTATGATTGTCAAATCTTGATTGCAAAAATAAAATCTAGAATAAAATCATGGAAATCTAAACATCTAGTTTTTACTGGTAGACTGACACTGATTAAACATGTTTTATCTAGCATGGTTTTCTTTTGGTTATCCTGTTTCATCCTCCCTAAAAGAGCTATCAAGGAAATTACTAGTATATTTAAAAGATTTTTATGGGATGGTTGTGAACTAGGAAAGAAGCATTTCCATATAAGTTGGTCAACTGTTTGTCTTCCTTACATTGAGGGAGGTTTGGGAGTTAGATATATTGAAGTAAATAATCTTTCTTCAAATTTAAAGCACTTGTGGGAACTTGTTTCTGGAAAAGAGTCTATTTGGACCGACTGGTTAAGAAGACTCTTATTAAAAATAGAAACATTTGGACTCTAGATATTCCTGCTGATTCTTCTTGGTGTTGGAGGAGAGTGCTAGATCAAAGGAAAATATTAAGAAATATGGTTTTTACAATTCTGGGTGATGGTGAAAATACTAGCTTTCTACATGATAATTGGCACCATAAGGGTAGATTGTCTACTTGGATTAATCCTTCTGTTATTCAAGAGTACTTTCCAAATGATGCTTACACTGTTTCAAAGTTTTTTCAAAATGGTGAATGGTCTTTGCCTTCTTCCACTGATCCTAGCATTGCAGCTACATTCTTACAAGTGATTTCAGCTAATCTTTTTACTTCTGAGAAGGACAAGGTTATATGGTATGTTGGTAGATCTGGGGAATTTTCAGTGAAAGACACTTACAAATTCCTTCTTCCTCATGGTGAGAAAGTGAGCTGGAGTACACTTGTGTGGTTTAAACTTCATATTCCAAGGCACTCATTTATCACTTGGGTTACTCTTCATGGCCGCTTGAAAACTAGAGATAAGCTTCTTAAATGGAATGTTATTGCTACTTCTTCTTGTCTTTTCTGTGCTGCTACTGAAGAAAATGAAGGACATTTTTTCCATACTTGTGAGTTTGCTAGTCAAATCTGGAGAGGGTTACTTATAAAAATGGGATATCATAGATACCTCTGCAATACTTGGCAGGAAGAAATACGGTGGTGCATTGATTATTTTAAAGTCTCTTCCTGTGTTACTTTGATTAAAAAGATGATTTTTAATAGCTTTGTCTATAACATTTGGAGGGAAAGGAATTATAGGATTTTTGAATCTAAGTATAATTCCATGGATTCAGTGAGCTATCTAATTATTCAAGAAGTGTGGCTTAAGTTGAGTGCTCATCAGTTGAAGGATTATGACTCTGCTGCTAACAGGTTATTCATGGAGAGGTGGAGAGTCAACTGTGAGTTCTTTTTAAAGCAACCAATATTATGTGCTTGGATTGCTCCTACTGGATATGATGTTATGATAAATATTTATGGCTCAAAGTCTGAGACTGGTTCTGGGTTTGGTGCTATTATTAGAGATTCACTTGGAAATCAGTTAATTGCAGCCAGTGGAGGAAGTCACCATATCTCTGTTGAGGAACATGAATTGCAGGGTGTTGAACTGGGATTAAAAATTGGCCTTGATATTGAAGCTAAATGTATTCACCTTTGCACTGATTCTTTGACTACATGTTTGCTTCTTTAAAGTGATGATCCTAAACCCCCCTGGGAGACTTTCCAGATTTGGAGAAGAGTTAAACTGTTGCTAAGAAATTTTACTTCTATGAAGATTAGTCACTATTACAAGGAAAGTAACAGAGCTGCTCATTACCTTGCAGGGATCTACCCTAGTTCAAATTATGTGAAGATTGCTGAAGCTGAGTTTACAATGGAGTTTAGAGAAATTCTTGTTGCTGATAAAGCAGGGAAAGTTTTTATCAGACATTAGTCTGATTTTGTGTTGCTTTTTTTGTTGTTTCTTGTTTTATTTTCTGTTTGGTTGGGGTTGCCTTAACCTCACTTGCTGTATCAAAAAAAAAACACACACACACACATAAGTGCCTCTTACTCGGGGTGCCCCAAATGCCCGAAAGGTAAATATCCATTACCTTCCATGAAATTCGACTGAGAGAAGCCATGGATCCTGAGTAGATGAATATTTAGGGTTTAATCGGTGTATAATTTCTAGGAATTCAATCCGATGAATTCTTCGACTAGATTTGATTGAATGGTTGCTATACTAGCATGAAATATGTCTAGGAGCATTTAGATATGATGTGATCAGCATCATACGTTGTTCTGGGTCAATTCAGACACCAGAGATGAATTCTGAATTAATAAATGTGCTGAGTCTTCCAGCATAAATGTGTTGAGTCTTCAGCTTTAATCATGAAATATATGGAATATTAAAAGTTTTTCCTCAGAAACCCTAATATCGCCGTCATATATTATTATTGTCATGATATCATAGAACTGCGATTCTCTTTGTTAAGATATAAATTTCTTATGATTCCGATTCCGATCAGAGATGCATAATTTTCCGATGTGATTTTACGAATATAACCTTCGTCAAAAATCCACCATCAACACAAACTTACGATTAACTTTGAATAGTTCCATTAAAGTATCAAACACGTGGTAAACTGTTTTGATTATGGACCTGTTTGGTATGATATATCATCACTCGCACTTAACGCATGATACATGCTCAAAGAAGTCATTTAATTTGATAAATCTTCGCGTCAAGCTTGTGTCATGCATGCAGGGCATATTGGCACAAAACAGAAGCTGCACCACCATGGTACCAGTGGGAGGGTGGCCAAGTGCAATATTGCACCACTATGGTGCAATACTCAGTATAGTAAAATCTCTGAAACTCGTTATTGCGAAAGCAGGTGGTGCTTGGTACTTGTCCATCCTTTCCCTCTTTTCCTAGTTGTAGAAATGTCAATAAGGAATATATCGAGAATAACATTTCGTTCAAGGTGCATAAATCCGTGATGCATCCTTAACAGTGACAGAGCCAAGACTTTTTATTAGTGGGGCAAAACGAAATATTTAATTTTCTATGCTATTTTTTAACCCCATAATAAACTAAAATTGTAATATCACCATCCATATTTGCCTCCACTGAAGATAAAATTTACTAGGAACCCAAGCAATTTTATACCGAGTTTCAAAAACAAGTGGGGTCAAGGCCACCCACTTGTCTCTTGATTTGCTTGGACGGTTCTCCTTTTCAACAAAAGAGCTTATGGTGCATAGGTATCGCTTGTCACCACCATGATGGATGAAATCCAATTATGCACACTCTTGTACAACATTTTCAAAAGACCATTTGGCTTATACAGACTTGATTTGCTTGGATTTCTCCTTGCAACATGAGTTATCTCTAGTTGCTTGTCCCGATGAGGATGAAATATGACTTGTGCTTGAGTTACAACATTCGTAATCCAGCACTTTATCGCTCATATCATCTAATTGCGAGGTAATTGCGACATTTCGGTAACTCATATCATTTGGCTCAGCAATGCGATGTAAGAGTTGATTATTGCCATACTTGATGAGGTAGTTGCATTATGTTCATATTATACAAATATTAATCTATTCGACATAGGCACGCACCAATTGTGAATTGGGCATGTCCAGGAAAGGAAGCTAACCAGTATGATTGCATGAGCCACTTGCATCACAAGGATGATGCATGAAACAAATTTTGTAAGCCTAACTGATGAACCCTTAGCACGAGCAATATTAGTGTATACTTTTAGCTCAGTGCCGAAGCAAAGTAAGTGATAAAGTATTTATGGAAAACAAATATGCTTATTTATTACTATTATTATTTAATTTAGTATGAGTTATATTTTAATATAATCAAGACATTTTCGTTTTTAATACTCATGTATATTTTAAAAGTATCAAAAAAAATATTTATTTCAATATTTTTAAGTTTGGAAAATATATTTTAGTTTAGGTAATAAGTATTTAGATTAGTAGGAAATATTTGATGATTGAGTAAGGAGTTATCCATATAAAAAGCTCAATATTTTGATATTAGAGGTGGAGATTTTGTTTAATGACATAGTGATTTTCTAGAGAGTGGTATCTCAGAGTCATGAGTTTTATATTTTAGTTTTGTTTCACGCTTCCGCTCTGCATCAGTTGGTACTTAGAGATATGTGACGCTCCTGCATCATGATTCGAACAAGAAGTTATGGTGTTGTTCGAAGAGCCACCCTCAACGATGGTAATAGATAATCTAGAACGGAAGGTTAAGGCACTCACCCTCCAATTAGCTGAACTTGAGTTGTCAACTGAAATCAAATTTCACTATCTAACTAGCTTAATAGTAATGGAAATGAAATTAAACCTCAAGGTGAACTCCCAACTTATAATGTATGAGATGGTGTTATTATTTTACGGTTTTTTATACTCAGTTTACATAAATTTCCTCCATGTGCACATGATTATTTTTGTATTACTTTTCATGATATCTTATCTTATATATATATATATACTATAATAATAATACTATAATAAATAAAAGGGGGACTTTCGATCCCCTTTCCTAAACTACCTTCGCTAATCCCTTTTTTTACTAAACTACTTCTTTCATCTTCGTTTTCTTTGCGACTCTCTATTCTGTTTATTTGAACAATGGTGCCACAGTAGAACAACGACTATGAGGCATCCAGATTACAATATCATTTTTTCTATCTCGAAATTATGTCTTCAGCTATTAGGGATCGTAGAATACAAATCTAATTCATTCGAATTTCTGTCACCAATTCTCCAATCTTATTTGACCTAAAATTTGACTTTTACTTCCCAATTTAAGTTGCCATTGTTTTCAATTCTTTTGGATTTCTGCAAATGTATGTTTTATTTTTGCATTTACTTTCAAAGAAACCATTAGTGAATATTTTTTTTTTTTAATTTATCAAGTTCATCTATTTGTTGATTTTCCTGACAAAAAAACATGTTCAAAATTCAGTTTCAACTTATTCTCATACTTCAATTTGTAGAAGAGATGATAAGATTCGTGGGTGGGGTTATAACATACACCATGCATCATATGCATATTTAGTAGTGACTGAGGATTGGCGATTCTGTGTATGTTTATCGTAAGAAAGTTATAGAGAGAAGCGAAGATTAGTGATTATGTGTATGTTTATATTGTAAGAGAGTGATATAAAAAAGTGAAGATTGGCGACTTAATTCATCCCATTGTAGTTCTTGAACCTCCGCATCATACTTCTCAAAATATTTCCTAACTTTTTGTTTGTCTAGCCAACGTTAGTGGTTCGATAACATAGCAGTTGAGATGTGCAATAGACTTCAGGTAGATATCAGTCATAAGAAAGTGTACAAAATCGCACTTCATTCTTGATTTCTTCCATGTCTCACTGAAAACACTATGGATCTATAAAATGCTCCCAAGTCTCCTAATAAATTCATGTGTAATTCAATTAGACCTCCTATCAAGTGTAAACCAAGCACTCGTTCTTATTCATGCAGATGTACTGGAAAGGTACAAAAATTAGCTCCTGGTGGTGTCCATCTAGCCTGCTTACAGAACATGTTTTAATGCTTTAGTAGCTGCTGTGGACATATTATTAAGGTGATTGTATGAGGTTGGAATCTCAACAAATTCTCCACTTCATTTTTTATTTATAAGAATATACACGCAAAGCACCAGCTATATATAGAATTTATATTTTATGCTTCTTGATGGAGGTACCTCTTTGTAGCAATGGCAGGAAAGGAAGTTGTTTACCCGTCGTAGCCCTAAAATCGTATTGAAAACAACGTCCATGAGTTGTTATAAGGCGAAATTATGTTCGCCGTAGATATTGTTTTTACTTACTGTGGTGTATGAATACACTTTTTTTTTCTATAGAAGTGAGTATTTGTAATTAAAAATTATTGAGTGAAAAATTGCGATACGTTTCGAAACGGAATAGAAAGCGCGTCGCGCATGCTTCCGACTAGTGTATTATACATGCTTTACCTTAAAATAAGTTATAATGCACGCAATCATGTATAATGTACGAGCTTATAATTCATGCACCCTCACTCAAATTAATTCACCATATAACACACAAAATCATCTTATTTTCATGAGCCTACCTGGGATTATCTTATATTTCACGAGGAAACATAAATTTATTCAATAAAAATCAAGTCTTACACCTCATGGTCAACTCAAACCCAATAATGCGCGGGATAATTTAAAAATTCAATGAAAACATACGGTCTTTAAGTAAGTTAAGCTTAATAAGAACTTAACTTTTGATAAGAATGTTACATAAAATAAGAACTTGGCTTTGGGTAAGTCTATTATGACGTAAAAAGCCAAATTACTACTGCCTACGCATCAGGCAAAAATCTAGTACTCCTTATGTACCATATATATGCGGAAAATGCAAAATCTCTTAGTTAAAAAAATTTGGTTTCATAAATATCCATTTTCTATCCTGTTTTTCCTTTATCCTATTTCCAATGCTAGAAACATATCTCAATTGTGGAGATACCAATGCATATTAAATAAGAGTAATATGTGGAAAAACTCATTTTGGAATTGGAGATCTGCCTATCTAATGGGGCAGCTAAATCTAAAACTCCACCTATACATGTGGTAGGAAGGGAGTAAATATTTTAAAAACGACTCCATTGAAAATCTACCCACATTCAACTCGTTAATATATGAATGTAAATTCGTTGGAAGATGGATTGGGTGCACATAGCACATTAATAACTATTGCTTCAAAAAGAAAGAAAAAACACTAATAAATCCTGCTCCAATATTAAGAACCATTTTTTGGGACTAGCCATTTTTTGGGTGGGCCATTGTTTTATTTTGGGTAAGACATTAGAAGTAAATCTAGGTCACCCCTTATATAGATATTTATATTAATACCTAAATTACCCTCATAATTAATTTTGAGTAATAATTAGTTAGTGTTAATAATAGTTAGTGAAATGATTAAGTTAAAGATAATTGGTGAGTTTAAAAAATCAGATTTTTTTTTTAAAGAAGTAGAATTATTGAGAGAGTAAAGTTAGAGAAGATGAAGAAGAAAAACATGAATTTTACCAACCGCAACCGGAGGAAGAGTATTTGGGTACGCAGGTATGCTTCAAACTTAGATAATGTTGGTTGAATTGATCCAAATTTTCAAAAAAATGTAAAAATTTTAAGTAGATTTGGGCTTGTTCGGTTACCTTATGTGAAGAACAGGTAACCGAACACATCTGAAAGTGTAGTTCGGTTACTTTTTCCAAACACGCAGGTTACCGAACTCGCTCTTATTGGAGGTTTTTAGTCGTTCGGTTAACACGCAGGTTACCGAACTTTGTTTATAGGATTTACAGAGTAATGTTCGGTTTTCTCGCAATGTTGCCGAACTTTAGGGTCTAGAAGTTCGGTTGGTTCGCAACCTATATCTAACCGAACTTCGCGTTGATTAAGATTTTACCAAGTGTACAAAGTTCGGTTGTTTCACAAACTTCATGCCAACCAATATCTAACCGAACTTCACGCAATATTGGTAAAGTTCGGTTAGAAAATAGTTTTAGCCTTCTTTGCGAACCAACCGAACATAGTGGGCAAAGTTCGGCTAAATCAAAACTCAACATAGTGGGCAAAATAGCACAGTTCTGTTACATTGGATTTTTTTTATTTTTTATTTTGTAATATTGGTAAAGTTCGGTTAGAAAATAGTTTTAGACTTTATGCGAACCAACCGAACTCAACATATTGATTTTCAGAGAAGGGTTCGGTTCGGTTAACAATTATTTTATTTTATTTTGAGAACCAGCCAAACTAAGCATTTGTTGTTCGAATACAAGTGTTCGGTCAAAGGAAAAAAAAATCCAATTAACCTAACCAACCAAACACAATATATTGGTTTTTAACGAGGAGTTCGGTTAATACTATTTTTGCAAACCAACCGAACTCGGAGTTCGGTTACGAAAAATAAAATTCGTGATAACCGAAGTTTCTTCGTGTTCTTGGTTTCAGAATGTTCGTTTACAAAACTATTCCTAACCGAACATGCCACTTTAACTTCCATTTAAACCATATTTTGATGATTTCTACTCAATTTTCTCAATCAAAAAACGAATTAAAAAAATTGATGGGTTTTCAATCAAACGAGGAACGTCAAGGAAAGAGAGAAGAAGAAGAGAATAATATTTTTTTTCAAAACTAAAATTTTTCGATTCCCCTCCTGTTTTTGTTTTTGTTTTTGTTTTTGATTTTGATTTTGATTTTGGTTAATAGATTCATTTAGACTAGATGTATATGATTAGATTTATATAGTTATTAGGTTAGTTTTAATTTAAAGTAAAGTAAAGAGTAAATGTGTATTTACCTAAATTTAGGACACCCCTTATAAGTATAGGGAGGTTGGCCTAATAAGACCATGGTCCCAAAAAAAAAAACCATGGTCCCTAAAAAATGGTTCAATATTAACTACTACACTTATATTAACTAAGAAGGTTGTTTTTAGGCATACCTAAATCTTTTAGGGCATACAAAACGATAATCCCATCTTGGGTGACCTTATAAGGGGTATCCCTTGGGTAGTTCAATTACCCATATACCCTCTAACTATTTTAATTACTAATCTACCCTTGCCCTTAATATAAAAACCTAAAATCAGTTTTAAGAAAATCAAAATCAGTTTTTATATAACTTCTTCATCTTCTCTAGCCGAACCCTTCTTCTCCCTCGCGAGAAAAAAAAAATTCATCGCCGTGATTAATCGTCGATTCACAAAAATAAGTAAGTTCCATAGGATAAGAAAGTAAGTTCTACAAATCCAATCTCTTATTTGATGTTTTTAATCGATTCAATAGGGTTAATTCCATAAAACTTAGGGTTTTAGACAGTTTCAGGCATAGGTTCGGCGCATAATGTTGTTGTTCTTTAAGCCGAACTGTTCTTCAAAATTTTAGCCTGATAGTGTATATGAACAGTTCGGCTTGAAATAGTATACCATACGCTGAACCTAGTCAAAGTTATGATTTTCAGAATAGGTTCAGCTTGTTATAGAATATTGAATTTAAGCCGAACCATGCTCTGTTAGTTTGCAAAATAAACTAGGTGTAGGTTCGGCACATATTGTGTTTTACGGGTTAGCCGAACCCTTGACTTAATGTGTTCGGCTTGTTATCAATTTTCATTATAAGCCGAACTAGGGTATATAAAGTGGGTTCGGCTCATATTGTGTTTTACGGGTTAGCCGAACCCTTGACTTAATGTGTTCGGTTGTTATCAATTTTCATTATAAGCCGAACTAGGGTCTAGAAAGTGGGTTCGACTCATAATCATAACACTTTCAGCTTTCCGAACTGTTCATTAGTTGTCAATATCCAGGTGGGTTCGGCTGATAAATTAAGACGAACATATTCCAGACTCGCCGAACCTTAGTGAAAAAACACAAACTTTTTATGATTTTAAGCTACAAAAGTGAGATTAAACATAAGATAGAAGTGTACATGTGTATTAGAAGCATTGAGTTCCTCATATATGTATTCATCATCCGGATTTGGCTCATAAAAAGCATCATATTGAGTTGGTGTAAAATCATTCTCATAATCTAAGAAATCAGCCATTTGGGAATCATTGTTGTAGTTGATGTGTATTTTCCTAGGTTTTTTAGATGAATAATGACCCTCCTCATCCTCCATTGAATCAAGGAATAAAAATTTCTCACTTTCTCCTTCTCCTTCTCTCATTCTCAATAAAAAAAAAATCCCCAAAATTTATCATCTACACAAACCTTTATAATTCTAAAAAATTATCTTATAATCACTAAACAAAAGTTTTAATCACTAATCCAAATTACTAACACTAATACATAAAGGGAAGATTTTCCATTATAAAAAAGATTGGTTAAGGGGCCTTCTGATTTTTTTATTTGATATCCCTTTTTGTCTTTATTCAGTATATACCTCGAAAGATTTAGGTATGCCTAAAAACAACCTTCTTAACTAAGCCCTCCTCTATTGACCACTACTCTTCGATACTAAGCCCAATTCGAAGATAGTTCTGGGCTGAAGTGTAGGGCACTGATTCAATACGGCACCTCTACTTGAAATGCTTTTCTTATCTCAAAAAACAAAACAAAAAAACAACCACAGACGGCTACACTAAATTTGCCTTCCTAAATTAGGGCCTAGGTGGATTAATTGGGGCCTATAACTACATGAAAAAATAGGGTCATCAAGAAGTAAAATGGATAACCCCTTAACCAATTATTTTTTTAATGGAAAATTTATCCCTAATTAATTAGTGTTAATTTAGATGATTAGTGGTAAAATTTCGTGTTAGATGTGAAATTAACTTGTGTTAATGAATCATTTGAATATGAAAAAAATTTGAAATTTGAAATTTTTTGAAGAACACCAACTCAGAATCGGCATATGTTGCCATTGGTATCAACCGATTGTAACTTCAAAAACATACAGAGATTTTCTGAAACTTGCTTCTACCCAGAATCGGTTTAAATAGACATGAAAATCAACCGATTATATAGAATCAGTTTATATGGGCATGAACATAAACCGATTGTGGATAAATTTTTTATTTTTTATATGTAAATTATGTGTTGTTCAACATCAAATAAAATTAAAATTCATTCTATACCCGAGTTAATGAAAAGAAATCGAGTATGATTTCATACTTATTTTATGATCGAGTATTAACTGAAAAAAAATGGGTTAACCAGAATCGGTTTACATGATACATATGTAAAAACCGATTCTTGACATTGCACAACAGGAATCGGCTTATAAGAATGCTCATGTAATCCGATTCTAACAAAAAAAGATACAGAAAAATTGAGAACAACAATCGGTTTACTCGACACACATATAAAATATGATTCTAACATTATACATCAACAATCAGTTTTTATAAGTGCTAATGTAATCCGATACTGGTTCAAATTTCTCGAACCAGAATACATATCAAGGACAATCGGTCTTTGTGGGCATGAACATAAACCGTTTTTATTTGCAATCGGATCACATATACATTAACGTTAACCGATTCTGATAAACCAGGAAAATTTGATTTCAAAATTTTTAATTTTTGAGCAATTTTATGTTACTTGTAGGTGTAAATTATCCACAGATCCAGGTGGCAACATCTTAAGCCTTGGTGCACCTAAAAACGAGGAGACGCGAAGTATAGAAGGAAGATCAGCAGACGAGAGATTTGAGGAGCCACGTGGATCGGGCGTGATCGCTCTACAGCTGTCGGACAAGACTTGACCCCAGATTTCTGACAGGGCTGACAAGACAAGACAGGGTGGGTCAAACGAGGTGCAACGGTCAAAAGGATAAGAAATTACGTGTCACATCGGCCCACCGCTGAGGCGACAGATAAGACAGGTGACATCGTGTCAAGAGAACACCCGAAGAGGTCGGCTCGGACAAGAGACAGACGAAGGAATCAAGATGCATCGGCCATGCGCATAGAAGAAGGGGCGATGCAAGCAGGCCCGATCATAGAACTTCATAATAGATGTAATATGACCCACACCCTAACTTGGTTGTATGGAACTTCTCATATAAATAGAGTGACTTGTATCCAAGAGAGGTAGGTTGTAATTTTGGGAGAGAGAGAGAGAGAGAAACTCGAGTTTACACCAAGGAGAAGAGAGTGAGAAGTAAGTTCATCTTTGTAAGGAAATCCGACTGAGAGCAACACATTTTTAACACTTTGAAGTAATAAGATTCACCCTTTCACCCCCGTGGACGTAGGTTGGGGCGATACTCGGATGACTACGCGAAGTACCCGATGGCTTGCACTTCAGGAACGAGAAGGATGTTGAGGAATCGTACAGTAACTAGCAGCAGCATGCAGGCAGGGGTAACGGGGCCGAGGCAAGAAGACAGTTGACAACCACCGCCCGAGGAATCTCATGCAGCTGCGCGAGGAATGCCAATTGTCGATGAGGAGGTCGATATAGGGCGAGACGATAACACTCTACCCTTGGACCAAGTTATTTTGACTCAGAGATGAGTTGAACAAGTTGATGGGCTCACAGCTTCAGACACCGATGACGATGAGGTAGCGCTTACAGCACAAGCCCAGAAACAAAGAGCGAGGCAGCAAGTAGAGTACCAGGAAGCCCTAGCGAAAGAGCAAGAGCGTCTCAGGAAGATTCAGCTGGGACGAGGAACAGCTAGCAATATCGGCCCAACACTTGTTCACACGGTTGGCCATGTAGCCAGTCCGATAATACCCCCACCACCCCCTTCTGTACCATTACATCCTCGGCCACACAACCCAAATGGGCATTATAGTCATGAAAGCACGGACCCGACATTATTGGCCATTTTGGAGAGTCAAAGGAGACAAGAAGCGGCACTAAGAGAGCTCCAGCAACGGAACCTCGCTTTGGAATATGAGAACTATCAGTTGAGAAATCAGCGAACCAGATCAAGAGGCTCGTCCAACCGAGGAACATCGATTTACCATGACCGATCAGGTCACGCGCCACCTATGATGGGGCCGAGCAACCCTAAGCAGTCTGGCCGATCAGGACAGCCACCATCGCCTTCGGTACCCCCCACGCAAAGATATGGGCCACCCGAGGACTCGTCCACTGATGAGGATAGGCAAGGTAGAGACGGGCAACTAGATCGAGCAACAGAGGCTAAATTTAAGGAATTTGAGGCAAAAATCAAAGATCTCTCGGGTGGAGGCGAATAGAACAAATTGGCAGAAATCATGAGCGAAGCCGAGAAGACGCCCTTATCTCAAGAACTCGAACAAATGCCGTTCCCACCAAAGTGTACATTACCTACATTTCCTTCTAGGTTCGACATAACAGGAGATGCGATCGAGAATCTGAAGATGTACACCATGTCGCTAATCCAATGGAAGAACAACCCGGTAGTCATGTGTAAATTCTTTCCAGCTAGCCTGGAGGGCGAGGCACGAGACTGGTTCTATTCTCTTCCACCTGGGTCAATTAATGGGTATGAGATGTTAGTCGAAGCCTTCCTTGAGACCTACATGCACAACAGTCGACCTCGGCCCATATTGAACAAGTTGTTTACCCTCTCCCGAAGATTCAGGGAGCCCTTAAGAACCCTGACCGATAGGTGAAGGAAGCTATGTACTGACATTGGGAAGGTGCCGGTGGATCAGGCCATCTTTGGGTTTGAAAACGCGTTAGGGAGATCGGACCCCATCTGGATAGCCATGTTCTCCGAGAAACCGAAAACCTTAAAGGAGATGAGAAAAATGCAGGAGCATTACATCGCTTTGGAAGAAATTCAGTCCGAATCAAGAGATAGAGGAATACAAAAAGCTAGTGCTGAAGTGGGTACTGAAGCTAAAGCGGTCACAGACGACCCTATTAGGCGACCAGAAAAGAGATCGGATCCACCCCAGAAGCAGTGAAAAGAGAGAGTGGTTCGCTAAAGGGAAGAAGCCGAGGCAGGAAGCCCGATCGTATACCCCCCTAAATGCTCCTTTGGAGGAGGTATTCAAGGAAGTCGAGAAGAGAAACGATATCAACTACCCAGCGTCGAGGGGAGTTCAGTTCCAAGAGACCAGGGAGCACCCCGAATACTGTCACTACCATCAGTTCAGCATCTCATCTGAGATGGGTATTTGAGGAAATTTTTCCACCACAGCCGATAGCAACACCCGATGCACCAGTTCATCAAGTCCGCATCGATAGAACAACTCAGTTCGTGAGCACCATTTCACACTCGGCTATTCAAGACTACACTCTCGGCCCAGTAATTACTTCTAGGATCCATAAAAGGAATTGGGATGGAAAGGAAATATTTAGCGTAGCTAAGGCCCTACCTATGGAACCTTGGATGGTGCAACCCATTTCTTTCTCGGCCAAGGATATCCTAGTAAATGGACAAGCGCACAGTGACACATTGGTCATCACCTTACTGATTGAAAATTGGGGAGTAAGAAGGATTCTTGTGGATAGCGGAAGCTCAGTCGAGGTGTTATTCTACGACACATTCAGAAGAGTGACATTATCAGACGGCATGCTCGTCCCCTAAACATATCACATCTAAGGATTCAATGGCACAATAACTATCCCCAGGGGCGTGGTAACCCTAAGGGTTTAGGATGGTGGAGGCTTCCTCGACACACTAACTACTTTTTGTGTGGTCGATGTCGCCTCACCCTATGAAGCGATTATCGGGCGGCCATGGATCGCTGGAATTAAATGGGTATTATCGGAATACCACCAGAGATTAAGGTTCCCGACTTACAAGGGAATAGCTGAAGTTATGGGCGATTCCCAAGCAGCACGGCAATGTATGCAAGTAGATGCAAAAATTAATGAGGATCGGCGAGCTCGGCAAAGGCGAGAGAAGAATAAGGCTGAGGAAATAAAAGATGCAAAGGAATTGGAAGAGATGATTTCACAAGTGGTCATGGCATATGTGACCCAAGAGCAAGACCCTTTATAGCAATAAAAGGAAGCAGTTATCTTCCGGGAGAACAAATCAAATTTTTCGACGGTCGAACTGACTCGGGAAGTAAACTTGGGGATAGTAGAGGCGCCAAAGGTAGTAAGGATCGGGACATTGCTATCAGATGAACAAGCAAGTCAACTCACGGCGGTATTAAGGGAAAACTTAGATGCATTTGCCTGGGAAGTGCGCGATTTGGAGGGAATTGACCCGAAGGTCTGCTGTCACCACTTAAAAATTGATCCGAATTTCAAACCAGTTAGACAAAAAATGAGGCGCATCGCACCAGAATTACAGGCATCAGTCGAGGCCGAGCTGAAGAAGCTACATGAATCCGGAATAATAAGGAAATCCCAATACCCACAGTGGATATCTAACATGGTCGTGGTACCAAAAAGAAAGGAGGGGTCAGAATATGTATTGATTTCAGCGACTTGAACAAGGCCTGCCCGAAGGACAGTTTCCCCCTCCCCAGCATAGATAAGCTAGTAGAATCGATAGTCGGATACGAGGCGATGACCTTAATGGATGGGTACATGGGCTACAACCAAATACCATTGGCGCACGAGGACCAGGAGCATACTTCTTTCTTCACACCGAGGGGATTGTATTGTTATACCAAAATTCCGTTCAGACTTAAAAATGCGGGGGCTACATACCAGAGATTGGTAGGCGACATGTTTGAAGATAAGATTCACGACACCATAGAAGTCTATACGTGGACGACATGTTAGTCAAGAGTCGTCGCGCTAAGAACCATGTCCGAGACCTTCGGGAGATTTTTCAGACAATGAGGAAACACAAGATGAAGATTAACCCCGCCAAGTGCGACTTTTGGGTCACATCAGGGAAATTATTGGGGTATATCATCACCCCTAGAGGATTAGAAGCGGATCCCGAGAAGGTCCAGGCAGTCCTCGAAATGCCATCTCCCACGACGGTAAAAGACGTGCAGAAACTAAATGGTTGCATAACAGCATTGGGGCGATTTGTATCACGGTCATCGGACAAATGCAAGGCCTTTTACGACATTTTGAAGAAAGGAGAAAAATTCCAATGGACGGACGCCAGCGAAGAGGCCTTTCAAAATATCAAGTTACACCTAGCTAGCCTCCCGGTTCTTCAGAGGCCCGATCCGTCAGAAATTCTCACTCTATACTTAGGGGCAACACCCTATGCCATTAGTGCAGTGCTAGTAAAATCGGAGGGAAATGTGGAGAAGCCAGTATATTTCACTAGTAAAACATTAAGCCTGGCCGAGAGAAACTATACAAGAATGGAGCAGATGGTACTCGCGCTAGCTTTTGCTGCTTCTAAGCTCCGAACATATTTTCAAGCTCACCGAATACGGGTGCTCACCAAATCGCCTATCGAATCAGTCTTGGATAGTGCAGGGCGATCAGGGAGAATCTCCAAATGGGGAGCCATAATCAAACAATATGACGTGGTGTATGATACGAGGACCGCGAGCAAAGGTCAAGTAGTGGCCGACTTCTTGGAAGATTTCCCCCTTAGTGATGAGGATGAGGTAGAAGGTGTACCGGGAATGATGGAGGAACAAGAGGAACCAGCGGACCTATTAGCCGCCAATATCCCTACACGATGGGAGGTCTTCGTCGACGGGGCATCAAACAAAGAAGGATCGGGCCTCGGGCTAGTATTTACCACACCAAAAGGGAGGAATATCATGCATTCATTCAGACTATAATTCAAGGCAACAAACAACGTCACCGAGTATGAAACGGTGATCCATGGCTTACGAATAATTGTGGAGATGGGGCTGCAAGAGGTTCGCTTGACTAGCGACTCACAATTGGTAATTCGGCAAATTACGGGCCAATACGCTACACACGATCCTGTGCTGCAAAAGTATTGGGAGCCCGCTTAATTTTACATCAAGAAAATACCCAACATTATATTCCGCCACATTTGCCGAAAATATAACAGGCACTCGGACGCTCTATCATACATCGCCTCACAGCTAGTAGACCCGAGCATCGAAGGCATACGTGTCATGAAGCTTCTTATCCCGTCTATCCCATAAACACCAAAAATACGGGTCGAGGTGGCCATTAACACAGCCGAGAAATACAAAGAAGGCGATTGGAGAAAGCCAATACATCAATACTTAGAGACGGGTGAGCTACCTAAGGTTCGGCCCGAGATAAACAAAATCAAAAGCAAGTCGGGCGCCTACGAGCTGTGGGAAGGGATTTTATATAGGAAGTCTTACTTGGGACCCCTCCTAAGATTTCTGAGTAAAGAGGAGGGACACATAATCCTGCACGAATTACATTATGGAGCGGCCGAAAATCATAGCTCGGGGAGAATCTTATCGGCCAAGGCAAAGACAATGGGTTACTTCTGGGTGTACATGAACGAAGATGCGAAGCAAATGGCGAAATCTTGTGAAGAATGTCAGTGTTTCGGAAATAAAATCCATGCTCCTGGAGTACCTTTGAGATCAGTTATAAGCCCATGGCCTTTCGCAAAGTGGGGGGTAGACATAGTCGGACCCTTACATGTAGGAACCGGGCAAAGGAAGTATTTGATCGTGGCCACGGATTACTTTACCAAATGGGTAGAAGCAGCGCCACTTAGGCACATCCGAGACAAAGACGTTTTCAAATTTATTTGGGAACATATCATTTGCCGCTTTGGGGTCCCTACAGCTATCGTCTCGGATAATGGAAAGAAACTTCAAGGCGAGAACATTGATCTCCTGTTCAACACTTACAACATCATAAAGAGCAAAGCTACCCCGATTTACCCCCAGAGTAATGGGCAGGCCGAGATCGCTAACAATACTATCGCCGATAACATGAAGAAGAAACTAGACGGGGAATATGTCAATTGGTGTGAGGAGCTATATAACGTCCTATGGGCATACAGAACCACACGAAGAGAAGCTACAGGATTCTCTCCATTTATGCTTACCTACGGAACCGAGGCGATCTTACCGACAGAAGGCATGATCCCTACCACAAGAACGGAATCTTGGAGGCGAAACGTCTCATCCGATCTGATTTTGGATAAACTCGACGATCTGGAAGAAACAAGAGAGATGGCATTACAAAAAATGGAAAACTATCAAAGGAGGTTACAACGAGAATACAACAAGCGAGTTCGACTAAGAGAATTTAACCCAGGGGAACAAGTATTGAAATTTCTGGCTGAATGGGAGCGAAACAAAAAGGGCGGAAATCTAGCACCAAAATGGGGCGGGCCGTATATAATTGAATCTAAGGCGGGCGAAGGATCGTATCGACTACTGCGACTCGACGGAACAAAAGAGCTCAAACCATGGAACATCAAGTTTTTGAAACTATACCATCCTTGACGGGCGACACGGAAAAACGGTAAGCATACATGTCTCCTATCTCTTTGAAACCGTGAGGGGTATGAGATAGGACATGAACGACTAATGGTCATTCGTACTCGGGGCAATGCCAGTGTGGAAGTGCCGAGGTGACTTACACTCGAATGGTCATTCGTACTCGGGGCAAAGCCAGTGTGGAAGTGCCAAGGTGACTTACACTCGAATAGGCATTCGTACTCAGGGCAACGCCAGTGTGGAAGTGCCGAAGTTCCTTACGATCCGCCCAGCTATTCGTGCTCGGGCGGTGGCAGTGTGCAAGTGCCGAGGTAGCCTAAGGGTTCTGGTGGTTGGAAACCAGTTCCAAAGGTTGTTGAGACACGAGGTCTCCTCAGCTAGGTGGCCTACTTACATTTGAAAGGTCGCCCACATCGTAGGTGGCCGTGTCCACTTGCCCGAGACTGGTTGGTCGATAACCACTCGGGAATATCGGGCCTAGAACTAGGTTGACTGGTACCCTTCCACTGAATCCAAAGAGATAGTGATGAGATACCCCAATCAGGATATGGCATTGGGCCCGATGAGCCTCCTTGTTGGGTGTGTTCGACAGAAATGATTAAAATACTAACTTACTTGAACAATAAATGCAGGAATAACATGTGAAACAAAGGATAATTCGATTGCGTCAAGCGTCTAGTAAGAAAGTATGGAAAATGTCGTGCAACCATGCGAAACGAAGAATTTAACGGAAATAAAACAAACAGCGTCGGCGACACAGCACCCCCATAAAAACAAGCAAGCAGTGTAGCAGAAATAAAAAAGGGGACGAGTGTTCAAAGCGATTTACAACCCGACGGAAAGGGGAAACTTAATGACGCAGAACTACAAAAAGGAGTTCAAGCCTTCGAAGGAACAGTGTCGGCCTTCTTCTGTGCAACCTCGCGCCGCTTGTTCTCCACCCACGCCTCAATACCCATCTGGACTTTCTCGTATATCTCATCCGCATGGGCGACGCGTTCATCCTCGAGTTGTTGGGTAAGATGAGAAACGTTCCCCTCGGTATCGGCTAGCTGGTAACTCAAATCAACCTCGATCTGTTTCAATCGACGGACCTCTTGATCCAGCTCTTGAGAATGTTTTTGCTCGGCTACAAAATCACAAAGACAGAACATTATTCGTCGAACACGATTTAACAATTTTGCAAGAATAAGACATAATCTAAATCTAAGGAACGGCCTCAACACATTGTCTAAGAGACCTGAAATGGATGGCAACACCGACTGAAGCGACTCTACCGACTTGGACAACTCATCCTCGGCCTTGGATAACTTCATGGTTAACTCGTTATAGTGTTGTTCGTTGAATTCGTTACTGAGGAAATATTTCTTATGCTCACTCCAATCCTCCATTAACCGATTGCGCGATACCTGGAGCACAGCAAGCTGCGATCTATTCCACTCTAGATCGTCCCTCACTTTATCAAAATCACTCACTCGGCCTAGAAGATCACTATTAGCTCGCTCCACCACATCTTTGTCCCTTAATATTCGTCGACGATCTTCATGAAGGTCTCGATTTTGTAATTGCAAAGTGTTTACCCGTTTCTCTAGGTTCGTGGCCAGAGTAGTTTGTTCAGCAGAAAGGCGCTGGGAAGAGCCCAGGTGAGCTCGTAAATTGTCTATCTCAGTCGGGTCGTACTCAAACTGACGATACCGTTCTAGTTCCTCCTTTAGCTCTTCGATTTCTCTAGCCTGGCAATCTATTTTGTCATCTTTGTTTGCCATTCGCCGACGGAGATTCTCTACTAAATCCTTCTCAATATCCCATTTCCTCTTCATGATCCTAAACTCTGAAGACGCGTCTAAGCCTACACTAGTTACCTCGGCTAGCAGAAGGATACCCGACTCAGGATGATGGCACGATAAACTCAATCAACATAAGTTAAGAGTCGCAGAATTGTAACATACCTTGGGCGTCGGCGAGTTTAATTTCTAGATCGTGCGCACGGCTCCTTTCATTTTGTAACTGGAGTTGGAGAGATTCTACCAATTTCTTTTCTCTGAGGCGACTGGAGGCATCTAAGAACAGAAATCAGAAGGGGGGCACCACTATACTAAAACGAGCCGCTCACCACTGTGTCAAGAGTCTGGGCGATATCTCCATAGAGGGGCACCGCATTCAACATCTCTTCGTCAGTATACGCTCCAAAGTCGGGAGAAGTAAGCGCACCCAGAGAGTTCATAATAGGGCCAGAGACAGTGAAGGAAGTTTCAGCGCTAGAAGACGACCCCTCAGTAATCCGGGGCACACGATTAAGCTCTATCGACACATCAACAACAAGCTTCTCAGCGTCGGGCATCTCCAGGGGCTCCTTCTGGTCGCCCTTCCCTTGCTCATCGTCCTTGCCACCCGAGACATCATCACCAAATAACTCATCCTCATCGGGGATATCAATCACTGGCCCGCCCTTTGATGGGAGTTTAGCAGCTTGCTTACATCTGAGGGGATTACGCCTAAGAGGGTGAGGGTCAACCTCATCAACATCATCATCATCGCGCCTAGGGTGTTTCTGCACAAGGTGTCTCGTCAGAACATGTGAAGGTAAAAAATAGGGGCAAGTACATGTACTTATAAGAAAACCAGTATGTTTGTTACCTTCCCCTGGCCTTCCTCAACCCTTGTGCCAGCACCTCTTTTCCTAGACGATCTGGCACCCTTGGTGGAATCGCCCTGAGATTTTCAAAACAAATGACCAGTTAACACCCGAAGACAACAAGATAACAAACGACAACAAAGGAGAAAACGCATACCTTATCAGCCTTGTCGTCATTAACCACCCTGAAAGGATAGGGCTCGGCGGGAAAAGTAGGTGACGGGAAGCTACCATGAAGAATGAGACATCGGACTAGAAGTGTAACTCGGGGATAAATCGGGTCATTAGAATGGCGGGCTCGCCTGTTGGAACCCTGGACGATGGGATCGGCATCCAGCATCATCCTTTCTACACCATATGGCATAGTTCTGACCCGATGAGGACTAGCAGCAAAACCGGCAAGGTCGCCTAAGGTTGAAGTACCAGCTCGATAGTTGACAAGGAAATTGGCAATGGTATATTCGGGAGCGTCATCGGTCTTGTAGGTCAACCACTCGGCAGTAGAACCGTGACCGTCTCGGCGATCCCTCCATTTGTTCATAATTCGGAAAGTATTACCAATCCATTGATCCAAAGCACGAGAAGGCTTGAGCTGAGAAAGAATCTCGTAATAAAAAGGGCTAGCAGGGTTGTACAAGGGAAGACGAAGGCCTAGCTCCAGTTGGCCCTGAGTGATGACCACGCAATCAGCCGACTGATCGTACTTCTTCATATCGGACTTCTTCAAGAGACTGTTTTGGCCCGAGAGCAGGGTAACTTCGTAGTCTCCAAGGTCGTACTTTTCCTTCAGCTGTTGAATGAACTCCTCATCGGAAAGATCTCTCACCCTTCTCTCGGACCTGCACGAAACAAAAGGAGAACCATCAGGAAAGATAGAGCTCATGGCGGGATCATCATATTTAGAAGGACTATCAAACGAAAACATAGAAACAAGAGAAAAAGCATCAAACTCGGAAAAAACGTCATCAACAGACCTTCTCTCAGTCATGGAGGGATAAGAAGCCATTAACGGAAATAATGTAGAACTTGGTTCTCGACGAAGAAAGATAAGGCGACGAGACTGTAACAACGGCTACTGTAGTAATCGGTGAGGAGGAGATGAAGGAAGAAAATCAAGAAAATTAGGGTTCTCAGAAGCAAAGAGTGACGAAGGAATCTGGGAGAAAAGTTGCAGCGGCGGGGAACAGAGAGAGAAAGGATAAAGAAGAAGAAGGAGAAAAAGAAGCGGGCTATTTAAAAGGGAAGAGTTGTAACCGACGCTGACGGTTACAGGTAATAAAGTGCAGTTAGTGGGACATTGCATGGCGGGATTTGCGGCATGGACGAAGACGTGGGCAGTTGGGACGACGTTCTTCCACTCGTGTTTCCCACACGAGCGAAAGAAGGGGCATAAATGTATGTGTAACTTATCCACAGATCCAGGTGGCAACATCTTAAGCCTTCGTGCACCTAAAAATGAGGAGACGCGAAGTATAGAAGGAAGATCAGCAGGCGCGAGATTTGAGGAGCCACGTGGATCGGGCGTGATCGCTCTACAACTGTCGGACAAGACTTGACCCCAAGTTTCTGACAGAGCTGACAAGACAAGATAGGGTGGGTCAAACGAGGTGCAACGGTCAAAAGGATAAGAAAGTACGTGTCACATCGGCCCACCGCTGAGGCGACAGATAAGACAGGTGACATCGTGTCAAGAGAACACCCGAAGAGGTCGGCTCGGACAAGAGACAGACGAAGGAATCAAGATGCATCGGCCATGCGCATAGAATAAGGGGCGATGCAAGCAGGCCCGATCACAGAACTTCATAATAGATGTAATATGACCCACACCCTAACTTGGTTGTATGGAACTTCTCATATAAATAGAGTGACTTGTATCCAAGAGAGGTAGGTTGTAATTTTGGGAGAGAGGGAGAGAAACTCGAGTTTACACCAAGGAGAAGAGAGTGAGAAGTAAGTTCATCTTTGTAAGGAAATCCGACTGAGAGCAACACATTTTTAACACTTTGAAGTAATAAGATTCACCCTTTCACCCCCGTGGACGTAGGTAATCATACCGAACCACGTATATCTTGTGTTCATTGTTGAGTGCTTGCTTTCCTTTGACTTGAGTAGAAGTTTTCTATCATTTGGATGTAGTTGGTAGTAAAAACGCATCTACATTACTAAAACCTAGTTTATATGATTGGGTTGAGAAGAAAAGAAGCAGAATCAGTTTAAGTGGAGATGGAAATGAATTTGATTTTGATTTTAGTTTTTATGATTTTAGTTTTGATTTTAGTTTTATGATTTTGATTTTAGTTTTTAAATTTTATGATTTTAGTTTTATGATTTTGATTTTAGTTTTTGATTTTATGATTAGGATTTGATAAGGACAAGTTAGTAGTAATATTTTCATCAAACTTAGACATTCCTGATGATTTTCTATGGGGTGGATGAAAAAATCCATAGGCCCAATTAAGGAAGGTAAATTTGAACACCTAGAAACTGGTTTCTTAATCTAATGGATAAAAATAGCAATTCACATGAGAAAGAAAATCTAGAAACAAAATTCCCTGATGGAATAGCTCTGCGTCACCGTACAAACACCGAATAAACTGTTAGTGTTACATCAATCAGCACATCTGTTTCTGAAACATCAAACTTTGCAAACCGCTGTAACTCCTATAGTACTACTACTTCCAGTCACTTTATCATTTTTTTACATCAGCATTATATTTCCACCCCATCATATAAACTCCCTCAATCTCAGATCTAAACAAATCAACGGTTACGAGCCTAAAGAGTTCAGCTTACAGCCGTTAACTCTAGGGTGTACGCTATTAGTAATCTATATGTATGTGGGAAGAAATAAAATCTAAGGTGGCGGCGGTTGATCATGGGGAAACTATAGTTATTGATATCAACGGTTCAAATTGAAATAATTAATCTAACGGTTATAAAACAACCTCGCGTGAAAAGAAGATGACTTCTCCTCATCACAGTCATCCCTAATAATCCTCTCCTCTCTCTCTCTCTCTCTCTCTCTCTATTACCAGTTCTGGTTTTCTTCTTCTTGTTTCAGATCTTTTAGATTTTCTCTCTCTAAAAAAACCCCTTTTTCCATTAAAGGAGAGAAAAGAAGTAAGAGAAAGAGAGTGAGACAACATTAAATCTATCTATATATATAAGTTATAAGTATGATGCCTCAACAGACGAACGGTGCAGATTCACAGCAACAACAGCAGCAGCAGCAACACCAGCAACAGCAATGGATGGCTATGCAATATCCAGCAGCAACAATGGTGATGCAACATCCTCATCATCACCAGATGATGTCTCATCAACCTTTTCCACCTCAGAGTTTTATTCCTTATCCTACGATACCACATCATCAACAACAGCAACAATCACAACAAGGATCTTCGGAAGAGAATAGAACAATCTGGGTTGGTGATCTTCATTATTGGATGGAAGAGAATTATCTTCATAGCTGCTTTGCTCATACCGGAGAGGTTTCTTTCTTTCTGTAACTCTTTTTCGTACAGTTATTGGTTTATTGAATATATTCTTTTTGATAATGAATTTTAGGAATGAGTATATGGTGGAATCTCTCTTTTTTATTCTTTCGTCATTGTTGTTTTATGTATGGATGAAGTAAAAATATGTTTAACTTATAGATTTGTTTAGGGATCTGAAAGTAATGAAAATTGTAAAATCCCAAGTCTGGCAATGGAGAGTTAATTTGATTAAATCTGGATGATTTTGTTGCCTTATTACTGATTATCAAATAGCTTAGGTTAAGTGTATTCTTGTGCTTAAAAAGAATATAGTAACTTTTTTTTCAATTGAATACCTATAATAAGCAAAGTCGCTTCTTTTGTTGCTTTGTTTATTTGCCTACCTTTGCTAAATTTGATTAATTTTGTAGCTTCGTCTGACTTGCTTTTCCGAAAAGGATTGCTTGAGTAATGTGGTGTGCTTCAGTGCTTATGTCTTGCTTGTTTTAATCTGCATTGTGTCTACTATATTTCGAAATGCTCCCCTTGTTTTCTGATATTGCTTTTATGTAAAATGTAGGTTGCGTCCATTAAGGTCATTCGAAATAAGCAAACCGGTCAGTCCGAAGGATATGGGTTTGTTGAGTTTTGCACACGTGCAGCAGCTGAGAAAGTTTTGCAGACCTACAATGGCAGTGCAATGCCAAATGCAGAACAACCTTTTAGATTGAACTGGGCCTCCTTTAGCATGGGAGATAAGCGTTCAGATGTTGGTTCAGACCGTTCTATATTTGTAGGAGATTTGGCTTCTGATGTTACAGATACATTATTGCAAGAAACTTTTGCAAGTAGATACCCATCCGTTAAAGGGGCAAAAGTTGTCATAGATGCAAATACTGGACGTTCTAAAGGTTACGGTTTTGTTAGATTCGGTGATGATAATGAGAGGACACAGGCAATTACAGAAATGAATGGTGTTTATTGTTCTAGTAGGCCGATGCGTGTAGGTGTTGCAACCCCAAGGAAATCAACTGGATTCCAGCAAATGTCATCTCAAGGTACGCGTTTGTTGTAGTGCACATAAAACTTTGGGCATCTACAATTTGGTGGTTAGATGTTATTGTTTGTTGTTTTCAGCGAGTCATAATATTTTCAAACCACCTGATAAACAAGCAGCTCATATCATAGCTTGGTCTTAGTAGATGAAGAATGTGAGTAATTCGATTACTAGTTATATAATCACCCTTGCCTAATCGATCATTGATGTAGTAAGTAAAGAACAATCATAAGAGTGATATCTAGACACATGTTTATTGTATTTGTTTCTTCTCTTTTCCATGTTCTTGCCAGTTTATAAATACCTCTGGGTCTCTAGTTACATATTCTCATAAGTATTCATATATTCTTTCTGGTCATTCTTATCTGCAAGTCATTATTGCCTTTTGTTGTTGTTCTTATTTTCAAGTTTGCATTAGATTTCAATTCAAAGTTCTTCTCTCCTTATCTTAGTAAATCTTCATTAATCAGCACTCTCCTCTGCATTGCTTTTTGTCTTGCTCGGACAATGAATATTTGAAGCCTGCAAATTTTCTTTCTAGTTACCGATTATTTTTTATAATACCTATCAGGTCATATGTCCTATCTGTTTCTTCGTTTACATTAATTGTCCCTTCTGTTCCAGAGTGTCTTTAAGCTACAATGTTTTTCAATCTTTCTTGTTTCAAAGTTACCCATGCTTTTTTCGCAATAAATGTCACTGAAGTACATCGGTCTCTTTCTTTCTCGACATATTTATTTCTCCACCTCTTTATTTTTCAAGTCCTCGGCTTCTTAATTGTGGTTGCTGTGTTGTAATTCTTCATTAGCTCAAGTTGCTATATGCTTCTTCATCATTATTGTCTACATTCTTTTATACTAAAAAACAAAAAAAAAAGATGAAACAAACAGGTAGTGGACTGTCGGTCTACTCAAGGTAGTCAAGAGGGATAGAGAGAAAGCGCAAGCTTGTCTGATGAAAAGAAGGGTGAGCGTATCAGCTTTAATCCCGATGAAAATATATTTCCTTTCCTTTCATTCTCTCTTTCTCTTTCCAGTTTTCATTTTTCTTCCATCTTGGTAAAGCTTTAGTTACCTTTATAGGTGAATGTAAAGTAGTATACCTTGCCTATTGATCCAATTATTCATTATGCATCATTGGGGATTACAGAGCCAGTTACTTTTAACACCTAGCGGTCATCAATTTAAGCTAGTAATAGGAACTGACTCCCTGTTTTCACTGGTTCCATACTATCATACAGTGCCTGAAAAATTAACATGCTATTCATTTTAAGGGAGCACGAGAGTTGAGATTAATTGTCTCCTTCCACATACTTGGAAGTATATTAATTTAGAGTTGTGCTGGGGTAATAGAAGAAGAAAATGCTCTCGCTGATGGTCTTATTTTGAGTTGTGAACAAACATTCTTAGTTTATTCTTTTAATTTAGTTTTGGAATTTGTAGGTGGAAATGCTTCAGCTCAGGGGTCTCAGTCCGAGGAGGATTCTACTAACACAACAGTGAGCCAACTTCTCTCCTGCAATTTGCTTCCTTGACTATACCTAAACTTATCTATCATTAACCCAGCGTTTTAATGTAGATATTTGTAGGAGGACTTGACCCTAGTATAACAGATGAAGAACTCAGGCAGCCATTTTCTCAACATGGTGAGATATCCTCTGTTAAAATCCCTGTTGGAAAAGGCTGTGGATTCGTACAATTTGCTAACAGGTTAGTCTTTTTTGTGATTATATCAAGTTACCATAAACAATTAGAATAATTTGCTAAATGTCTTCTCTGATACTTATTATATATATTGTGCCCATCACCTATTTCAGAAGTAATGCGGAAGAAGCACTCGAGAGATTGAACGGGACGGTCATTGGTAAGCAGACTGTCCGCCTTTCTTGGGGGCGTAATCCTGCAAACAAGCAGGTAAGAATGTTTTACCTAATTGAAACACATCTGCTATACCACGATTTTGTTATTTTGCATTTGGTTTTAAAGTCTTGATACCTGTATGCATTCGAGTTTAGTTGGCTTGGGGTGTGTAATGTTTGCCTGTCGACAGATGAGAGGGGATGCTGGGAATCACTGGAACGGAGGAGCAGGATTCTATGGAGGGCAGGTCTATGAATATGGCTATGGTGTGGCGCCACCTCAGGATCAGGCCATGTATGCAGCTGCTGCTTATGGAGCTTATCCGATGTATGGAAACCACCAGCAGCAAGTAAGCTAAAGTGCTGGATCCCAGCTTATTAGATGTAGTGTCACGACATAATCAAAGCTAGAAAGACTGTGGCTTATCGGATTTCATTTTCTCCTCTTCTTTTTTCTTTTCTTTTCTTTTCATTGCGAACACTTCGCACTCCCTAAATTTGAATTTTGCCTCTAGGATTCATTATTCTTCTTATTATTGACATTTTCCTTGTGAAAGTCTTGGCGGAGGAATTGGGTGTCTACTCTATCCGGTGTGGAAAGTACACCTTGCTGGAAAAATGACCATAAGTCTCAGTTTGGCCCAAAAGGCCAAAACTTCTAATACACAACGTCCGATTTGCGCATAGTTATATTAATTACTTTTTCATCCCACCATATATCTTCATGAAGGGTATGGAAGAAATGCTTCCCATGTTCCAGTGGGCAATTCTGTTGAACTTTTTGCTTTAACGGGTCATGTTTTGATGTACTCTTCCGTCTTCACTTCATGTTATAGTGGCCTTGTCCGACGCAATTTGGCCATAACTCAACCGTAGGGCCATTACTGTGCAATGCATTAGTCTTTAGAATGCATTTTATCCTTCTGGTTTCAAATCCCATGTCTTTGAGAACCCAATTGGACTTGAGACCTAACAGGGAGGTAGTCAAACAAGATTTATATGGACTTTCGTAGATTTGTAATTTGAGTGACTCCCAGAGATTCTCTGAAAATCTAGAGACTTCTAGTGATTCTCTGAGAACATTTTAGAGAGTCTTTGTGACTTATAGAAATAAAAAAAAAAGAGATTTGCTAAGACTCTTTATGATTTGTAGAGACAAATAATGTATAATATCACATATAAAATTAAAACGTCTACCAATATTTTATTATCCATGTTACAATGTTTATACCAGTACCATAAATATCTAAGCAAATATGTGTGCATTGTCCTATATATCTCTTCATATCTAATTACTATCTTCCAAATCATTTGTTGCATGGTGGAATATACTCATCATTCACGGCATTCTCTTGTAGACGGAGGCTCCATTTGGATCCATGATAATTTCTTCACATCTAAAGAAGTTGAATAAGATTCACGATGATTTCTAGGTTGGATAATGTGATGACAACTAGGTTTGATAAGCATGAAACAGTGACACTTGTTCGTTGGATATCCATGATAAAAAAATAATAATAATAATAATTGGGCCGAATGTAATCCTACATAATTCGGTTAAAGGGAAGCAATGTTATCTTGACTCTCATGTTTAGCAAGTTTTTTGTAAATTTTCAAGTCTCCCAAAATATCACATCTTGAGGAGAGATTTCAACCATGCCTATTTTCATAAAAAAATCTTCTCAAATCTCTAAAAACAACAAATCAATGACTTTCAATTCTTATTCGAATAACAGGGGTGTTAAAGTGACTCTTACAAATTCCTAATCCAATAACATGGAGTTTTAGAGAATTTAAATGAATTAAAAAAAAGTCTCTAACAAATAACAAGAGACACCGGGAGACTCTCTAAAAATCCTTATGGACTAACAGTAGATTTGGGAACTCCCCATAAGTCTCCGAAATCTCGTTTGACTAAGTTTTTTGTTAAAACACTCTCAACTTCAAGAAATTTTTTCCTTTTTCTTTTATATTTATGTACTCCCTCCTTCATATTTGCACAATCAAGGAAATCTAAGGAAAATTTATTTTTTAAGTTTTTAAGTTATGCTACCTCCGTCTCTAAAAATAGGCAACCTGCCTATTTTTTTTAGATGGAGGGAGTACTTAATAATCTAACAAATTTTAAAGCGACAAGTCTCCCAAACATACTTAATAATCTAACAAAATTTAAAGCGACAAGTCATGCCTATCAAACTATACGCTACATCATCAATTAGAATAACAAGATTTAAGAACACTAATTTGCAAATTTGTGTGTAGGAATGAGCGTGATAATCCATGGGCCGGAAAAACAAGGACTCAGATGAGAAGCATGGATCAAATATAATCTACAAGACTACAACTCTGCAAAATCAAGAGAAAATAAAAACTGGTAGAAGTGGATGTGGATCGTCTATGAACCAAAGGGCACAGTAGTTCAAATATTTATTGTTGGCTTTAAATTTAATTTCTCTCTTTATTCTGAGACAATGCAATTGACTTTTCCCTCAACTACTTTGACAGGTAAGGAATTAATGTGTGCTTGATAACCGAATGACAGAATCCTTTCCCAATCCAATCACAACATTCATTATGAATCCTTTCGTAGAGTACTTTGGTTTGTTCTTTTAAAGGATAAAGTAAAGATAATCGATCAAACATCAATACTGCATACGTCCCAAGCTATCGCAGGTGCAGATGTGAGTGTTTGACTCGATGATTGTCCCAGTAGATATGAACTTTCTCCCCGGTTATTGATTTGACATCCTTGAAAAAAATCCCCTAGTGACTTGCCAACTTTGCAAAGCTTGGATTTGAATATCCAGAATCCACCGGTACATCAATGGCATTCCCAAAACCAAAACGATTTCTATGTTTAGCGTAACTCAACATTTATTTGCGCAAGTGGTGAATTTATTCCACTGAGCCTAACCAGTAGTTAGTCTCCAGTCCCCACTGCTCCCCACGCTGTACTCCATTGTCAAGTACTCAAGCTATAAAGACATGTATGATCAGAGTTGTGCCTCAAACCATAGCTGCAATAGCTAGCTGGAGTCAAATTCTGTTGGTTATGTTATCAAATCCAAAACAAAAGGTAAAGACTGTTGATCATATTCAACTAAGAAAGACAAAATTAGAAGTAAAAAAGAAAAGATGCACTCTCGCTCGTTTTCAAAACTCACAAATGAAGAAGAAGTTGAAGAAGAATGGTCAGTTGTGAGTCCAATTTCTAAGTGCCTAATTAGCAACACTTTAACGTTTACTATTCTAGGTCTTATGGAGCTTGAGACTACTATCACTGAATCTGAAACCCTTGATTTTCTCAACAAAGTGTTTATTCCTGCCTGTCCGTTATTTTCTTCCATCATAGTAACCGGCAAAAAAGGTGTCAAACGATGGAAGAAAGTCGATATTCAAGCCCAAAACCATCTCATTGTTCCTACATTCCCTACGGGTTTAGAGATTGAGAGTTATGATCAACTTCTAAGAGAATACATTTCCAAGATCGGCAACGAAAGGTTTTCCAGGGATAAACCGTTGTGGGAACTTCATTTAATCAAGTATCCCAGTGCTAATGGAGTCGGATCATTGGTCTTCAAATTGGGTCATGCAATAGGTGACGGTTATGCGTATATGAAAATATTGTCTAAGATTGTTAAAAGAGCAGAAAATCCTCATCTTCCGCTTACTTATCCCAATTTGTCTGTAAGACGACGGCAAAATGATCACCAAGTGGGGAGATTGAAGATGCTCTCAGGGTTAATTACTAAGTGCATTAACACTGTTTCTGATATCATTTTCAACACGTTAAAGACCACGGTTTTGGAAGATTGTCCTTCTGCCATTCGATCGGAGACATGGAAGAAGAAAGATTTATGCAAGCCAATTGATATCTACTCAATAAAATTATCTCTTGAGAGAGTCAAGAAAGTTAAATTCAAGCTTGGGGCCGTAAGTTTCCATTTCATAATACCAAGTATTGCAGCTTTCTATTAGGTAGGTGCGTGGTAAAAATGAAGGTTTAAATAATCTTGCTGACTTATTTGCTTGCATGCAGACGATGAACGATGTTATCACAGGGATTATATCTTACATGATTCATTTGTACATGACGAAGATAGGTCAGATATCCACTACAGCTGCCTCGACGTCTATGACCATACTTGTAATGCTCAACATGAGAATATTCAAAGATAGTTATAAAGACATTGACGAAATGATGAAGGCTGCCGATACATGGGGAAACCATTCTCGATTCTTTCCCGTCAAGATCCCTACTTTTTCTGGTAGTGAGAACATCAACCCACTTGATTTCATCTCCAAAGCAAAGGAGAACTTGAATAGAAGTAAGAACTCCATGATCTTTTATTTGCTCGATCCACTGCTTAACGCAGTTAGGAACATCTTTGGGCAAAAGGTATGCGTATAATTAATTTAACACAAACATTAATCAGTATCTGGGCCTATAAATATTTGGAGTATGCATGAGGCAATCCATGGGCATGGGCTGCATATCTGTGGAGTGTAGACTAGTGCCAGCTAATTAAGTGATTACTGAATGCAGGGAATGGAGCGAGTGGTGCGTTTAGGTTTCAAGAATACAAGCACTTTGATAACGAGTTTGGTTGGTCCAAAAGAGCAGATTGCTATCGCTGACCATCCAATTGGAAACTACTATTTTATCGTTGTCGGAATACCCCAGGTAATGTGGATTAACTTATGACTTGAAGTATAATTTGTTAAAGTAGTTATTGATTAAATTTTGATTAATTTGCAGAGTCTTACTTTCACTTCAATGAGTTGCAGTGAACAACTACAGCTTGTAGCAACAATGGAAAGGGGTTTCATAGATTCCAGTCTTTTCGCTTCTTGCATGGATGAAGCCTTTGACAACATTTTTCAAGCAGCTTTTGGAAATGAAGCAAAGAAGTCTAATTAATCAATAATTAGTCGGGAAGCTAATACTACTATTCACTTGATATAGAAGTACTCTAATGATTTCTTTGACTTGTAGCTTATGTTTATTTAAAATTTGAACTCCTTCTGTTTTGTTAAATTTGTCTACAAAGAGCAATGTTAGTTTTTGTGTGAGTGAGAATTGGGTCAATTATCATTGAGAAATATGACAAATTGAAAAAACAATGATAACTCTTTTTCAGAAACGGAAGAAGTATATCACAAGTATTCAGATTTTGTCGGTAGGTTTTAGGTTTGGGGGTGCATGTGTGATCTTTGTTTATTCTGAAGTTGTTGGGTTCAAGCCCTGCGTAGAGGGAATTGGGGAGTGCCAAGTGACTCCGGTGAGATCACTGAGATGCTCATTTTAAAAGCAAAGGCCCAAAAGGGCAACAGGTCTGCTGCCTCAACAGTAGACAACAACCGAGACCAGATGCACCACCCTGTTTCTTCGATTCAAGTGTAACCGACTTAAAAGGTACCTGTGAACGACTACTACCGTCTAAAATTTCACCTTTAAAGACTTTGTTGTTACAACTGACTTTTTGGACGCACGTTTAGTACTACGTACGTAAAAGAAAGGAAAAGTATCTTAAATAAAGATCTTAACAGACCTGAAAACAATGGACAGAGCTTAGTATAACACAGCTAAGCTAGGACCCCCTTCTCTTTACTACAAAAAGATTCCCAAGTTTAAAGAAAAGCCTTAATTTGGTGGCATTAGGGGCGATCCTCAAAAAATTAGGGGGCGACAAATAAAACAAAATAAGGTCACCCCAAACGTAAAATAAAAACACCCCTTATTTGTGATTTTTCGAAATGGCTAATATGCCTTTCAATAATCGGTAGCCAACACAAGAATTGGTAGTTAATAAAAATAATCGGTAGTTAGTGTATATATATACGTAGTGTTTGGATTTGTTTTTTTAAGTTATTTAGTTTTAAAGTTTAGAGTGGGAGAAGAAGAAAAAAGAAGCAGTGGAAGAAAACTATTTTTTTCTTAAATCCACAACAAACATGGATGGGTATGGAGAAGAAGGTGAGAAATATCATGTTCAAGGTTCAATACTGTTAAAAAGATGATTAAATGCATTCAGTGCCATTAGCGTCTCAGAATCGATAGATAATAGAGTACTTTATCTACCGATTATACCTTTTTGTTCAAAAAGATAAGCACAATCGGTAGACTCGTGATGTTTATTATCTACCGATTGTATAATCGATAGTCTCGTGGTGTTCATTATCTACCGATTGTGCTAGTAGCCCCAAATTCAAAATTTTCAAAAACCAATAAAATTTTGAGTTTCTGTATTTTCACAATCGGTAGACTCGTGAAGTTTATTATCTACCGATTGTTTAATCGGTAGTCTCGTGATGTTCATTATCTACCGATTGTGCTAGTAGTCCCAAATTCAAAAATTTCAAAAACCAATGGAATTTTGAGTTTCTGTATTTTCACAATCGGTAGACTCGTGACATTCATTATCTACCGATTGTGCTAGTAACCCCAAATTCAAAATTTCAAAAACCAATGGAATTTTGAGTTTTTGTATTTTCACAATCTGTAGACTCGTGATGTTTATTATCTACCAATTGTATAATCGGTAGTCTCTTGATGTTCATTATCTACCGATTGTGCTAGTAGCCCCAAATTCAAAATTTTCAAAAACCAATGAAATTTTATACTTTAACAATCGGTAGATAATACTACTATACTAACTACCGATTGTGTAAGGGCACTGGTTTAATTGGGGGCCTTCCACATTAAATAGGGGCCATGACATTTTGTTTGCACCCAAATTTTTTAGGGGTGTAATAATCTTCCTATGAAAATAGTATTTTACCCTTACTCTTAAAAATCAGTTAAAGGCTAATTAACTACCCTAATCAAGGCCCCTAATTTATACACCCTAAAACAAAATCTAAATTCTCAAAATCAGTTTTCATTTCATCCTCTTCTTCTCCTCCTCTTCATCTTCTCCACTACCACCACCATTAACGACGCTCAAAGAAGATGATTTCTTCATCCGATTCATCGTGTAATCGTCGATGATAAAACTTTAATCGGCGATTAACTTCTTCTACAATCATGGCTCGCACAAAGCAGACTGCTCGGAAATCAATTCAACTCCACAATTTCGTCGACGCATTGAAAGGCAAGGTTAAGCAGAAACCCTTAGTCTCCAAACCCGAAAACTCGAAACCCAAGAAACGCATGGCCCTAATTAGAAGGTATATGAACTAAAACCCAACTTGCATTCCATATTTTGGTGTGTTTTTGGTGTGTTTTGATTGTGAAATCGAGTCTGATAACCGAAAACTGGAATTTACAGTGTTAGGGTCGGCAGTTTCGTAATATTAAAACCCTAACGACCCTCTAGTTGCATGTAAAACTTATGAAAAATCGTTAGGTTGTTAGGTTGAAGATGACGACCTTTTTTATTAAACTGCATTTTTGGTGACCTAGATTAGAGTCGTTAGGGTATTAGTATGAAGACGACGACCCTTAATTTTCTAACGACGGTAATTGTATACGAACGACCCTTTTGGTATCCTTCGAACGACTCTAACTAATTAACCAACGACCCAACTGGAGAAAATGACAGAGTCCTTATCCAAAAAAACGAAAGAGTCGTCACCAACTATATAGGGTCGTTGTTGTGTCTTAAATGGTCGTTTGGTTGTTAGATTCTTAAATTAACGACCCTTAAACTGAAGACATGAATCTAACTCTTATGTTTGTTATGTTCTTTTATGTGTATAGGATGTAGTGCCAAGAAGGCCAAAGACAAGGTTTAAATGATGATAACCTCTCCTTCCAAACCTCCCCGACATGGTAGGTACTTAAATGCCGGTCCATTAAGCGGAAGAAAACCGAGTGAGGTAGCCTTTTCTATCACTCAACCAAGAGACAAAGGTGAGGAGTCGTCGGATTCGTCACGTTCATCCTCTCATGTTATTTCTACTGAAGGAAGTGATACGGAATGTTGATTACCCTTCGCCGGTTTGATTTTTTGGATCTGTTTCTTGCAATTTTGAAAAATATTTTGTTGGATGTTCCACATACAAATAAAATGTTAAGATAGTGGAAAAACCTGACGAACGGCACTCATAACTGCAAAATCTCGATCTGTAAATATAACCTGCGGTGTTTGTTCGCCACGGTAGATCAACCTCACTTGTTCCAATGCCCAAACATAGTCCTCTATTTATTCGTGTTCCATAAAGACCCACGCCACGGTGAAATATTGTTTATCCGAAGTATGACTAGCCACGTTCAACATCGGCATGTTATACCTGTTGGTCTTATAAGTGCAATCTATGAACAATACTTGGTAGAAACATTGTGCCAATGCCACCATCCTAGGATGGGCAAGAAAAATATGAGTGACTTTGTCGCCCGGACCCACCCTTGTTTGCATGGCATAGTTAAGTTTTTCTGCCAACCACTCTTATTGTTTCATGATCAATCTGCCATCCCATTCAGTTTTCTTGAGGGTTGCTTTGGCAGCGTAAATAGTGGAAATAGTTGACAAGTTAGACTTATTGGCCTTTTTAATTGCAGTAAGGATCTTAAGGGGCCTAATTCCCTTCATCTTCCGTACCATTTACATTTCATGTGGTTGCAATCGGGCATATGCAGGGTGTCCCGTAAGACTTTTTGGTAGAGGGTGATTGTGATGACCGTCGGGAATACTATACAAATACCATTGTTTAGTTTCAGTATTCATCTTGAACACAATCCTGAACTGGCATTTAATCTTCTTCGACGAAGTTTTGTAGACCCTTGTCGTCTTCTTCACATACTTGTAATTCTTTCCTTTATGACTTTCTTCCTTATCACCGGCTCTCTCGCATACCATCTCCATTTTTTTCCAACTAGCGTGCTTGCTTTTAACAACCACGCACATCTTCTATTTTGCCTTGGAAATAGCCCATTGCCTTGCCTCTTCCTTATTTTCCCAAGTCTAATTTTGAGCAAATAACACGTTCATGAGAACACTAAGTAAAAAAATTCCAAAACATATATATCCATTCAAACCATTAAACCTTACCAAATCATTGATGTAGTGTTCAGAGGTATCCGGCCCGATAGCAGAGACGGGTTCAGGTTGAGAGCTCAGTACAACCAATTACAAAAAAAATGGGAAAAAGGGTCGTCAGCGTTTATAAAATATGCCAACCGACTGTTGGGTTTTTATATTACACATCATATGCGTCGTCACATAAAATATTTACAGACAACCGACTTTTAGGGTCGTCAAGTATATTTTTTTACGAACGACTTTAAGGGTCGTCACTTTATAAATAATCTGACCAACGAACCTTGTGCGATAATGCAAAAATACAGACCACCGACTGTTAGGGTCGGCACTGAATAAATAATTTTACCAACGACCCTAAGTGCAGTTATTGCAAAAATTTGAAACAACGGTTGAATCCTAGGTGCAGTTATTGCATATTTGGAAAATGGGTAACCGTTTTCTTTTTCAAAAAATAGCCGTTTGTACTTTTTGTACTATAAATAGAGACCTATCCCTATCAAATGTATTCACCCATCACTTTCAAACACCAAAATGGCTCAAACTCCATTCAACAATCAAGAGGATGTTGTTATTTTCAGAGCACACATCACGGTCGAAAAGCATGACTTTGAAAGAGAGCATTGGGTCTTCTCAAACCACGACGAAACCGAAGATCCCTGCCTTAATATGGATCAAACATCCAATGATTGGTGGGAACATGTGTTTATGATTTTCAAAGCATTTAACGGAAATCGTTATGGAAGGTCGCTCAAAGACATTGGGGAGAGATACGATTTTCTCTACGAGGATTGCGAAGTGCTGAAAGATGAATTCGAAGAGAGACACAAGGCTCTTCCCAAAGAAGGCGGTACCACTAGAGTAAGTTTGTCAATCAATAAGGCCTCTCATAGGGTTTTTTCATTTAAAACGCTAACTAATAATTAATTTTTTTTCTCATGTACACTTTGGGTTGCAGCCAATACAAGGAAAAGTATGGCCACGAGTTTTTGCACGAAGATTGCTATTGTCTCTTGACATAAAATTTCTGGCAATTCAAACAATATTGTTAAGTGCTCAACGGCAATGTACTAGCCCGGATTTTATGTCTTTTCCTTATGTTTTATTTCGAATTACATGTATGTTTCTTTCCAATTCAATAAAAACAGTTCATCTTTTAATTATCAAAGCCAGGGTCATCAAGTTACAACTATTAAAATCCGACGACTCTTTGTTTTTTCAAACTCAGCACTAAGAGTCGTCTGTTTAGGAGAAATAAATACGAACGACTGTTGGGTTTTTATATTAGACATCATAAGAGTCGTCACATATAAAATTTACAGACAACCGACTCTTACGGTCGTCAAGTATACTTTTCTACGAACGACTCTAAGGGTCGGCGCTTTATACATTTTAAAACTAACGACCCTTGTGCACTTATGCAAAAATACAGACCACCGACTCTTAGGGTCGGCGCTGAATAAATAATCAAACCAACGATCCTAAGTGCAGTTATTGGAAAATTTCAAATTTCAAATTTCAAATTTGAAACAACGGTTGAATCCTAGGTGCAGTTATTGCATATTTGGAAAATAAGTAACCATTTTATTTTTCAAAAAATAGTCGTTTGTACGTTTTCTACTATAAAAAGAGACCTATCCCTATCAAATTTATTCACCCATCACTTTCAAACACCAAAAATTAGTCCCCCATCACTTTTAAACACCAAAAATGGCTCCAACTCCGTTCATTAAAAAAGAAGATGTTGCTATTGTCAGAGCACACACCACTCTCACGAAGCACTCCGTTGAGGAAGCGAAATGGGTGACCGGTAACGAAGACCCAACCAGAGGGCCTTACCTTGGGCATGATCAAAACACCCATGCTTGGTGGAAACGTGTATTTAAGGTTTTTAAGGCACTAGACGGAAATCGTAATAGAAGGATGGTCGCGTAGATAAGGGAAAGGTACGATTTAATACAAAATGAATGTGTATTGCTAAGAGACGAATTGAAAGCTCGGAAATAAGCTCTTCCCAACGAAGATCGAATGGATAGAGTAAGTTTGTGAATCGATATGTCGTTATCCCTAAAATAATTTCTTTCGTTATGTTTATTTAAGAATGCTAACTTATAAAAAAATATTGTTTCTCCAGTACTCTTTGGGTTGTAGCCAATACGAAATAAATTACGTCAATGATTTTTTGCACGAGGAATGCCATGCTCTCTTGGAGGAAACCGAATGGAAATTTTCCTTCTATAATTAAACTCGTTTAAGTTTTCGATGGCAAAGTATCGAACTATTTTATGTCTTTCCATTCTATAATTAAACTCGCCTTCTGTTTTATTTCGAATTACATGTACATTTCTTTCCAATTCAATAAAAACAATTCAGCTTTTAATTATCAAATCCAGGGTCGTCAAGTTACAACTATTAAAACCCGACGACTCTTTGTTTTTCCAAACTCACCACTATGAGTCGTCTGTTTAGGAGAAATAAACACGAACAACTCTTTATGCTCAATAAATCAGATTGTTCCTGATGGAGTTGTCATACCTTAAAATTCATACCCGACGACCCTCAATATCAGAAAGAGTCGTCGCTTTTTTAATATGGACACGGACGACCCTTATAGCAGTAAATGCGAATTTTGAATCCACCAAATGTGGTTGAGTCCACCAACGGAAAAAAAATCAAAAAAGAGGCAGTTGGATCGTTCAAATCTATAAATAGAGACCCAACACTCACCTAATACTCACACAACTCTTGCATTCTAAACCTTCACATACTATATCAATCATTCATCATCCAAGAGGAAAAACAAGAGAAAACACCATGGCTACTCCCTACACTTCGGAAGAGAATTGCGCCATTGTGAGAGCTTGGTTGATGGTGACAAACCATTTTGAAAGTCTAGACAAAGACTATGATGAAACATCGGATGGTTGGTGTAACCGTGTATTCATTGTTTTTGTGGCGTTGGACGGAAATCGCAACTCAAGGTCTTTGAAACTCGTCAAGGAAAGATTCAAGGAGATAAAATTGGAATGTGATGCTTTCAAAAGAGAAATTAATGTCGTAAGGGAATCCATGCCCAATATTTTGGGTGCTATAAGAGTAAGTGTTTAAACAAGAGGTAAAACTTATCGAAAGTTTTGAACAATACTAACTAAGTTTTTTGTATTGTGTTTTCAGTTGGGGAAGGCGTCTAAGCGATACGAGGTTCTTCGTGGGAACAAGTTTAAGTTCGACGATTGCTACCTCATCTTGAACGACACTACCTATAATTACAGCATCTATGGTTGAGTGTTTAAGTGCACCGTTATTATCTATTGTATTTTATTTCCTTCAATGCAACGATATGCAAGATGTATGCCTTTTACTATTCAATGAAATGGTCTTATGAAATTAAAAAAACTTAAAAGAAAACAGTAAGGTTTTTTTTAATATGTAACACTATTGATAGCAACGACTCTAGTGATCAATGTTAATGGTTGGTTAGGGTCGTCAGATTTTATGAATAAAGGTGTGACGACCATAAACCCAAAAAAAAAAAAATCTGCCCAGAGACATTGTGTTTAAGCATCGTTGCAGGGTAAACAAATCAAACAAACGACTCTTGTTGAAGTACCCAACACAGTCGTTAGTTTTTAGCACACCAAGCTGACAATTTTTCATAACCTGGAAAACTAGAAGGTTTGAGTCGTCAGATTTGGTGTAAACAGACTGACGACTGTTGAGGATATCGTTAACGAATAAAAAACCCAACATTAACGACCCTCACTCTGAGTAGTTGCATGGTGTCCATGAATCGACCACTTGGAGTACCATTCATGCAATTTGAAGAGTATATGAAGTTTACCTGATTTTTTTGAGCTTCGGGTTCCACATTTTGAGTGTTGGTTCCCTCATTTGGGGCAATAGGATCTTCATTTTCACCATTATTCATGGCTTCCTCCATTAACATCTCTTCATCAAACATCCAATCCATAGGATTAGTTGACACAATCTTACCATCAACACAATCATGGTTGTTGTTTGAACCTTCACCAACCTCATTTCCTCCACTTGAATCACTCATTTCCAAAAACCCTAGTTTTTCCTAACAAAACTCCTCTTCTTCTTCTCGAAACAAATAAACACAAAACTAAAATTGCCCCAAATTTTAATCCAAAAACCTGATTTTTATCTAAACTAAATTAACACACTAGTCTACTTCATTAACTCTTAATACTAATCACTCAAGGCTATTTTAGGCATTTAGAAAGATTTTTTATAAGGGGTGACCCAAATTACTATTGGGAGACCTGTTTTGTCTTCTAGTGCCTGGCCCCCATTTAATGTGGAGGGCCCCCAATTAAACCAGGTTATCTAATCTCCAAACATTAAGACATCCCACAACTGTGTCTATAGATTTGAAATTAAAAAATCTCCCCTAATTCTTTGAGGGTCGCCTAATGAGGCCGTGTTAACTTTGGCTATTTTTGGTGTCTATGACTCGATTATTCATGTACCCTCTTTAGAATTTCTATTGCACGTATACTTTGTCCACAATTATATAACACTTTTGTGTGCGAGTTAGTTATCTGTACTGAAAGGACCTATACCTATATATGTTCGTTCAGCTTATTTGGCTTCATTGGATTCCGAAGATCTTCTTTAGCCGTGTTTTTTTCAATAGAGTAAAGAGATAATGACCACAAAGTAAAAAGAGAATCGAGTTTCGGTTGTGGGCGGGTTGGGTGTCGGCGGGTCTTCTTCTCAAAACTCCCACTTCAAATGCATGTGCTAGTTTGGGTTCTGGTGGCAAGACTAGCAACCAAGGTATAGCATTGTCAAAAGAATAATGTGCAGACTTTTGTTTTGATACTTTCACAGTTAAAACCTAGTTGGTATTGCGCTTGCTTCTACAATTCACTACTGTGCTCTCTGTTGTGTTGCCATACGAGAATACTCGGTCGCAAAGAAAAGCATTGCGGTCTTGGTGTTGGCACCATATAATAAAAAATCCTAAATGATGTGTTCTCCACTTCTCCTAATCAATCTCAAAGTTTAAAACCTAGTTGAAGCTCGGTCACCATGCAAATACTCACAGTTTTAAAACCTAGTTTGGTATTGCGGTTGTTTCTACAGTTCACTACTCTCTTGTGTTGCCTGCCATAGGAGAATATTCAATCGCAAAGAAAAGCATTGAAGTGTTGGTGTAAGCACCATATAATAAAAAAAATCCTATTACGATTATTCGGCCGCTAAAAAATGATGTGTTCTCCTAATCAATCTCAAAGTGCCAAAATAAGTATCCATTCGAAGTAAAACATCTATGGTTAGTACCATTGCTTTTATTTCGAATAATATCTTCATTCATTGGAAAAGTAATTAAGATTTATCAAAAACTAAAAAAGAGAAGAAAAAGAGAGATACATCATAGCTATCTGCCTATCTCTAGATTCTCTGCAAATATTTTGAGTAGAAGAGGTACGAAATACAACTTTCCCAATGATAAAAGGATGAAATGAGAAGAAAAGAGGTGCAATCATTTCTTTAGTTGCATAAGATTTTTGTTGTCTTTGAACGAAATTGTCTTTTTCACTGTACTTTCTTTGTGATTAAAGTTTTTTTTCTTTCACTGTACTACATTGCTAAGCATTATTATGGTTCGCATGACTACAATATAAAGTAAGAAAGTTAAAAGTTGTCAATTGGTGAAATGTTGTGTCATGTCCAAAGGGGTGAGGTATGAAGATGTTTGTGATAGTGGTGCAAGGATGGTGGGTTTCGATTGGTGGCGTCATGTCCAAAGTTTCTGAAGTGTGGCGATGTTTGTGATGGTGATACTGGTGTGGATTTCGTCGGTGAGGGATCATATCTAGTTCCACATAAGGGATGTCTAAGACCGACTCTTACTAAATCTATCCGCGCCTCAGGATTAAAACACGTGTAAAGAACTAATAAAAGATCAACGGTCAGGTTAGAATTGGATAGTGGGCATTAAATGGGAGAGCGTAGGAGTCAGAATTCAGATCGACAGCATGTAAAGTTTGACGGGACAAGTGGCGAGACATCATTTGACGAAGGACAGAGTGAGAGCCACGACTCTAACGAAGACCATCTCCCTCAAGTAAGCTGCATTGAAGATACCTGACCAGCGAAGCGAGCAAATTGGAATGAGCTATCATCCATTAGACCAAGTCTTATGGGGTGCTAGTCTAGCACCTAGATTAGCAATCCACGTCAGCCAGCAAAATCACCTAAGTCTTATAGGGGTGCTAGTCTAGCATGCTAGTCGCTGAAATAAAACAATAGCTTGAGTGAAACCGTCCCGCGCAACTACCTTTCGCGGAACAATCCAAAACTTGACCAATCAACAGAGCCAATGCGCGAATCATTCTCAAGCAAGTCTATGTTGAATAATTAAATTTCATCTTTTTGTACGACTAGAGAGAGACAAAAACGGAAGACAACAGTTGATGAAATCACGGAAAGTGAATGAATTTAATTGTGAGAAGAGTATAGATATTAAGCAGAGAGAGAGGGTCTATTGAGAGGATATTAGTATAAGTATTAGTTTAGTGAGAGGATAAAGGACATAATTTAATTTATTAGAGCTAGAGAGGGTCTAGTTGGTCTAGTGAGAGGTGTGAATTGTGTGAAGTGACTGATGAGTGAGAGGATATAATTTAATTTATTTTGTGGCGTTTTTCCATTCCGCGCTGGATGTTTGCGCTGGATCATTCCGCGTAGATGCTTGGAATATTCTTCCGAAGCTACTGTTTGGTCCGCGAAAGTTACTTTTCCTAGCGCTGAATCATTCTGCGTACCAATCTAGCATGCTAGTTCACATGCTAGCAACTGCTAGGAAAGAGAACTAGTGTTAAAATTTTTGCTACACTATTTTTTTGGAATTGCAACACTTATGTGCTAATCTAGCACCTCCAATCTAGCTCATAAGACTTAGTCTTATTGTATTGTGCTTATATAAGGGGCTGAGAACACTGTAAGAGGAGAGGTGTGAGAGATGATATTAGGAATAGAAAGAGAGTTCTTCACTGAAAGTTAGCTTGTATTGCACTATGAACTTGTACTCATCATCATACCTAGTAAAATCACCCCTATGGATGTAGGTTCTAACACCGAACCACGTAAAATATCTTGAGTCTCCTTACTTTTACAAGCAAATACATTTTCTCTGATCTTATACTTATAAACTTGAATGATGTTTGACTTCCCATTTCAGCGCCTCCCTCCCTCAACAGATCTCTCTGGAAGAACGGACACACTGTGATTGCAAATCGGTTTCTAAACTCAGTCATTTTCTCTCTATCTTCCTACCTTATGTTTACAGAAGAGATTCATTGGTATACCATTCATATTGATCTGCTCGTTGCTAGCTACATCATCTACAGTTTATTGTGTTATCTAATCCAGTTCATAATCACAACTGAACACCAAAGCACCTTCATTCATACTAAAACTAAAGACAATTCTTACCAGGGAACTACTTCTGCCAATAACAAAAACTCTAGCAACATCTGTACTCCAAGTACTAACATTATCAGTCACAATAATACCTTGTTCATCACCAGTACGGTTCAAGAAATTAAAACAAAACGAACATTACATTACCAACAGATTACATACACAACCATTACTGAAACTGAAAAACAACAACCTGTATGCGTGTCGTAACCATAACAAATTAATTAATACTTTACTACCTAATTAACAAGTAATATAGGGTAGTCAAGGTCGATCCCACGAGGAGCACGAGATTCTAGTTGTAAAATTGTCACACAAAGGGGGGTATTGATTAGATAAGTAAAAGAAAATAAAATAAATAAACAAAACAATTAAAAAGATAAGAGAAATCAATAAGAGAGATTAGACCAAGGAATCCTTCTTCGCTGCAAAACAATGATTAAAGTTATGTTCTTTTCCACTTCTTATTAGTCACAAATTATCACCAACCGTAGGTATAGCAACTAGATCAGTGCTAACCCCAAAATCCCTTATATCACCGGATACGGAAGTTCTCGACTACCGGATTCTATTCACCAAACCACCTAGTAGTAGATCACTCAAGATGTAATTTAGTTAAACGCATTAAGATTTGTGAATTTATTAGGTTGATATTAGTAGTTAGACTCTTAGATCAAGGTCCACTTGCTAACGTTGTTTTCACACACAATTGCTCCACGGAATCCCTCCGCAAGGTCTCATGTTTTCTACTTATGTAAATAGTCAAGAAACGATTACTTATCCCCTAACTTTCACTAGCTTTAGATTGAATTAACAAATCAATTTAGCGTGCACTCTAAACAACCTATCAATCAATCATGAATGTATAAACATTCCTAATAGTAAAAACAAACGATAATCATGTGAAAAACTTCAAAGGAGAATTGAAACAAAACTCAAACCATATGTTAAGAACTAGGAATTCATCCTCAATCAATTTAGTTACTCATGCTTAAGAAGTTCACACAATAATAATAAAGAAAAGAAAAGTGTTGTGTGTGTAAAAGTGTATCAATCTGTATGGAAGTGTAGAAGTTCTTCTCTATTTATAGGCTTCAATGTTCTCCATATCTTCTAAGGAATAGAATCCCTTTCCTTTAGCACTTCAATTTCCAAATCCAAGCCTTTCTCAAATCTTCATCTCCTCTTTCCAAGTTCAAGCCAAATTCTTCATTCAATTCCAAGTCCAACTCTTCACATCCCATGAGAGAAATCCACACAAAATTCTGCAACTTTGGCTCGCCGGAAAACTGGGTTTTTGGCCGAAAATAGACCGAAATCCGTTACCGCCGGCCACCTGAAAATTCTCCTCCGGTCAAGGAATATTCCGTCTAAGATTCTGTTACAGTTAGGTCAAACTAACGGTCTTAGTTAGTCAATCAAGTCAAGCTTCGAGTCGATCACAGATCCATAACCCAGTCAGCTAGCTAACTCGGCTGACTGGTTTTGGTTGGCTATCTTACTCCTGCCAAGTGCTATGCACGGCCATCTTGGCCGTGCCTTCTCTGCCACCTAGCTATTATGGCTGTTCACTGCAACCTTCCCTGTACTTCAGTCCATTGCAGTGCCAACTTGCCATTCATCTCCATAACCAGCTGCACCAATTCAACAACATCATCTCCTTCTGCCCATATCAGTTGTAATTCAAATTCTGGCCCATTGCAGCAACATCTAAAGACTTCATTCAACATTCAATCAAAGTCTACCAACAGAGCTTCACCCATTCATTGCCATATACCAACTTTGTCAGTCCATCTCAGTTGGTGTCGAGAATACCAACTAGCCAGCGCCAATTGCACAAAGCTTTAATTCATCTCCACTGCCTTCACCTGTAAATCAATCATCTTCTCTAACTCCATAACTGCAGCTCTTCTTGCCTGCAATGCAATTGCACTAGACCCAGCTGCAATATCACTTCCTAATGTCTCAACTCATTGAAGTTCATACTCTAACTGCACTTCAACCAACCAACACCACCTGCTTCATTATTCTCCAAATCTCAAATTCACTGTATCACCAGGATTCAACTCCAATTGATAGCAGCAACACCACTTTTGTAACCTTTTGATCCCACTAGTGCCTTATCCTGCAATTGTAGCTCAGTCAATACACACAGCTACCATGTAAACAACTTTAAGAGCTTCATTCATTAATTCAATCAATGGCATCAGATTCCTCCAACAACAACCCCTTTCTTTCATCTTCATGACAGCAAACTCAGACTCTCATCAAATCCATTCTGCTATCGAGACCCATGTAAATCAGCAAAACCCCATTTTATCTCGATCAATTCCTCCTTCTCCAATTTCTAACAATTTCATCTCCATTAGTTTAGTAGCTTCTTCTCAAAAACCCAGATTCGATCCACATCTTTTCATGGCAGTAACAGATTCGATTCAACCACGTACCCATTATAATCACTATCTCCAATCGCTAATCTTATGAATATAACCCATTTTCGATTCGTTCTCGATTTCACAGAACAACCATCAACACAACCCTAATTTCAATTCAAGATATCACCATCTTCGATTTCTTTATCCCTGTTCTTCTCAGCAAAACAACTTCTTATACTCTCTTTGATCTCCCATATCTTTCTTGTTAAGTAACCACGCAAATTCTTCTATCAAATCTTCTCTATCTTTCTTGATTTCGTCTCAATAGCTGCTGCTCATGAACAAATGAATGATGAACGAGAGAAAGACTTCTCGTTTTTAGGGTTGCATTTTAGCTTGGGCTATTTACACCCCACTGTTTATCCACCCAGGATATTTACACCTGCTCAAAATGATAAGGGACACCTAGGTGGTAACCCCTTAACTTTGACTAGACTTTGATTAGTTTTCCTCCAAAGAGCTGCCCCTTATCCAGTACCGGTCTCCAGATAGTGCTTGCCCTATGAAATGACCTTTTTGCCCTTTTAGCTCAAATTGAACGATTTCTTCTCCTTTTCCTCCGTGCGACTCCAGAGTACCTAATAACTCAAAAACACATGTAAAATACATAATTTACAATAAAAATAGCAAAGAAAGCATAAACTACTAGATAGTAAATTAGGTGTATTCTACACCTATCACAACCATTCCACACTTACCCCATTACCACTACAAGTCCCATCTACCCCGTTACCACTACAAGTACCAATTCTGTTCAAAACATTGGGCAAGTTCAAAATCCAAAACACAATAAAAAAATATCCACCAAGAACAAGAAAAAGACTAAGAGCAAGAAACTGTCCATCACCTCCAATCATAGCTTCAAGAAGTTGGGTAGTCAAGGGAATCACCAGAGGAGTCTTTTCACAAAAAAATTGCTAACCATTTTCAAGATTTTCAAACACCCAAAAAAATTAGCTCCTCCTGCTGACTTTGTGGCATCCACCACACGTCTTGCTACCCTTCCTTCATTCACCGTTCACTATCTTTGCTGCTTGATGGGCTGGAGATGTACCACTGGAATCTGAATCCTCATCTGAATAAGGTACACGGGCACTCACACTTAAAGGAAACTGCTCCCCCTCGTTCATGGTTTGCGAGTACTTCTTGGAGCTGGCTATCTCCTTCTCAAATCGAGCCCTTAGATGCTCAGCGTCATAATCTAGTCTCTCAATGGCTATCTCTTCACTGATATCCCCATAATTAGAATCCATATCGCTTGTCATCATTTCCTCCCCACCTTCTCCATCTACATCAAATCCTCCGGATGAGTCAGTAGCCTCATCAGTTTCGCTCCCATATTGTGGTCCCTTGGCCTTATGCTCAGCCTTCTCCTCTTCCTTCGCCTCCCATTCACTATCCTTCCTTTCCCTCCTCTTCAAGTATTGAGGTACCCATTCAGCATACATCCGTTATTTTCGTTGTGCATCTCTTTGCATACGATATTCTTCTTCTCTCTGGCATTGTTGAAACATCTCTTGACGATCTATTTCTGCCTGAACATCATTCTTTAACTGATGTAACTCATCATTTCCAAAAGTTTCTAAATGGGTTCTTACCTGATTTCAAAGATCGAAGATGGAAGGGATCAGTACTACCAGAGTTTGCCATTTCTCGATCTCTTTCTTAACCTTTCCCTTTCTAGTAAAAATACTAATGAATTTCTTAATCACCATCAAAACCCATCTTTTAAAGGTTTAACTTCAACCATTAACTGCCATTTATGGCGGTTGGTTAATCGTCAAATCGCTTCGTTCTCTTCACCCATGCAACTTCATGCGTGCACCCTTCCCCCAAAAAACCATAATTATCTTATTGACCCTTATTGTCAATACCTAACCATCTTCACTAGCCATCCACCTACCCGGAGCACTATTAAGTGTCGCATTGGTAAGTATTTTCTCTTCGTGACTCACATTTGGGGTCTAATTAAAATCATTTCATTTTTAATGCAGACTAGTTGGAGGCAGCACTAGATGAGAGGCACAACTGCGGCTTTGAGAACCCTTGGCAGCAGCAGTGCTAATTTTACTAAAGACAACCATACTCATTCACCCCACCCACAACACAAAAATTCCCCCAAAATTTCTATCATTATAACCACTGTCTTTTTCCTTCACCCAAATACTGATAAATGCTTTGGGTACTCCCCTCATCTTGTACAAATCCTCATTTTTATACATCAAAAGGAATATCGATCCATTATTGGATTTGTCCACAAGTGGCATCATATCTCAACCTCTCTCATAAATCACCTAAATCCAAACCAACTTGCCTCCCCCAGATACGAGAATGACATGCCCTGTCTCAACAGTCTTCCCCAATACAATATTTGTAATCGTGCTATCACTACTTTGTATCAATATACTCCTGCACTCCCCCAAAATAAGAGTCAACATGAATTGCATTCCTTTTTTAAGGATGGTAACTGTAAACCAACAACAAAGCCTTACGTCATCCATCAGCATTCTATATGGTGTCAATATCAGTTCAGCAAGTACCATGGTATCTTCTCCCTAAAATTTTATTTTATCCTGACTTCCTAAAAACCCAATTGCTATCAATTTATAATTTTTCATATCCATATCTCCTTTGAGATGAGTTCTTCCCAAACCCCTAAGAAAACTCAATCTTTGAACCAAGATATCCAAAATCTTTCTTTACAAATGTCTGAGAAACTTACATTACCATCCTCCCTTGCTAATCTTGTATTCATTGATAAAAAAGTTATTCTGGCTGAAGCTGATTCTAACTGGAAATGGTGTATTATGGGATACATCAGCTGTGAAACATTGATTCCTACTGCTTCTATCAGATACTACATATGTAACAACTGGCCTCTTCCTCAACATCCTACAATATCTTCCTGGAATGTCCAAAGGAATAAAATTCTTATTCGCTTTCTCTCTGAAGAAGATTTCAATAGAATAAGGTCTCAAAAGCCTTGGTTTGTTTGTGTTCATCTGGAAGTGTTAAAAGAAGTTCATATTGAAGGATGTCCAATCAATAATCAACTCTCTTTATGTGGTTCATTTTGTGTAACATTCCAAATGAATGCACTGAGTTTAATGATCTCAAGATCCTCACATTGGATATGGGAGAGCTAGTGGAATCCCAAAACCCCTTTGGAAAGCACCCCCTCATGAAGAATGTAAAGGTGTGTATCAAGAATTTTGTTAAAAAAGCTCTCCCAGCTAGCATCCCACTATTCACAAGTGGAAGAAGAAAACCTTTCTTGATCGAATGTAGACCCATCAGAATCCCAAGGTATTTCTGTACCTCCTGTCGCGTTCTTGATCATAAGGACCAAAACTGCCCAGCTTGGAAGCAGAAACATAAGAAAGTTACAGAACTCAAGGCTTCATGCAGTAACTATACTCTACCAACAGTCTCCAAGTTAATGTTGTCTTCAATAACTACACAAGAGGAAACTGCGCCACTGGTTGAAGCTGATACTTCTTCTATTTCTTCGGCTATCATCCCAGATACTTAGGTCTTACCTACAAACTCTACAGATAAGGCTAAAGGTAAAGCTGAGGAGGTTGATAAACAAATGGGTAATTCCATCCATAAAGGTTTCTCTAATGTGTTCCAAATGGGCCCATTCATTAACAAATCATCGGCTATGAATTTTTTTTTTTATCTTGGACATGTTCAACAACATACCACTTCGGTGGAAAACGACTTACTAGTGATTTTCAAACAAACTACTACTCAAAACGTCTTTGTGGCTGCTTTTATTACTGGTGTTGAGTTGAACCAAAACGGTCCCATTCGAACCACCAACTTGTCTAGGCGTTTCAAAACGGAAGCTTTCTCAAATCCTAGCTCCATTGTCACTAGAAGAGCTGCTAATAACTCTGATCAAGAAGCTTTATCTAACCTTAAAAGGAAGATCAACCCAAGAGCTGAGTTACGTAAACGAACTCGAGATAATTCCAACTCCAATAGCCCTGTAATAACAACTGAAGAAAATCCTCAATACGATCCCAACTATACTCAACTTTGTCCCCTAATCACCAATCTGGGAGATTTACCAGACATAGATCTCTCTACATGTTCTTTCAATACCCAACCTATCTTCAATTCCTTTGGTAACTTCAATGTTCCTGCTTCTGGTTCTCCAAGCAATACTGATGTCCGCAATAATTCTCATCTCCATGCTGCCTCTTATAGTCTAGATTCTACCCAAATGGCTTCTCAAGATGGAGGTACTACTAATGGCTCACTCAATAGTGGATCTGATCAAACCACTCAGGTAAACCTTCCTCAAAATTCCCCTATACCTGTGTGTGAACCTACTTCCATGAACCCTTTCCCTGTCAATAATGTCAATTGCATTGCCTGGAAAGAAATCTGCCAACAAGGATCTTAGTCTGTTGTGCAAAAATATCAATCCTAATATCATTTTCTTATCTGAAACAAAAATGAACAAAGACATGGCAGCTACAAAACTTAAAAACATGGGGTATCCTTTCACTTTCAATGTGCCCAGTATTGGTAGAAGTGGAGTCCTTGCACTTGCTTGGAAAAAAAAAATCCACCTAAATGTCATATCTTCTAGTCAAAGGGGCATCTATGTTACTTCTACTGACATCATCCACTCTAAAATTTGTCATATTCATTTTATGTATGGTGAACCTAATAGTAGTCTTAGGCATGCTTTTTGGGAAGAATAATGCAACCTAGTCATAGCCCCACAGGATGAACCTGTGTTTGTCATAGGAGATTTTAATGCACTTTTAAGTAATGAGGATAAAAATGGTGGTTTAGAAGTTGAAGACTCTGATTTTGAAAACTTAAGACAATTTTTTTCTGTTTTTAACTTGCATGATCCTGGTTTTTCTGGTCCGAGATTTACTTGGTCTAACATGCAGCAAGGACCTGATTTGATTCTTGAAAGGTTAGATAGATGTCTTATCAACCAAACTGCAGAAGATCTCTGTCCTAAATTATGTGTCAATAACCTACCTAGGGATTCTTCTGATCACTGCCCCATGCATATCGGTTTCAATTATGAGGATGTTTGTATGCCTAGACCTTTTCATTTCATGGCTATGTGGATAGAGGATCCTACTTGTAGAGATATCATAGCCAATTCTTGGTTTGTTAATGTGGTAGGATCTCCTGCTTATAAGCTTAAAGCCAAACTTTTAAACACCAAGAATGGCCTAAGATATTGGAATAAGTCCTCTTTTGGAAATATTCAAACTAATATCTCTAATGTTAGGAAGGAGCTAGTTGATCTCCAGATAAATCACCCTACTGAGACCACTAATACTTCTAGACTCAAAGCTAGATTGGAATATCTATATAATCTGGAGGAGCTATATTGGAAGGATAAATCTAGAGAAATCTGTCTCTTGGAAGGTGACAGAAATTCACCATATTTTCATAGAGTAACTCTCTTTAGAAGGAAAAGAAATGCCATTAGTTGGTTAAAGAACTCCCAAAATGATATCATAACTGATAGAGATAGCATTGGGAAGTCCTTTATAGATTATTTCAAATCCCTTTACTCTTCTCAATATAAATCTTTCCAAGATGATATCCTAGTTGATTACCCTATTAATTTTTCTGAGGATGATAATGCTTCTCTAAACCTTCCTCTTACCCCAGAGGAGATTAAGAATGTTGTTTTTCAAATGGGGGGGGAAAAGGCTCCAGGACCAGATGGTTTTACAGGTATGTTCTACCAAAAGCACTAGGACATTGTGGGAGATGATGTTGTTGATATGACTCAGACTTGCTTTAGAACTGGAAACATTGCTAAAGTGTTTAATCATACCAATATTGATCTCATTCATAAAGTCCCTTTAGCTGAGTTGGTTACCCAGTACAGACCAATTGGTCTCTGCAATTTTATTTATAAAATATTGTCTAAAACCTTGGCTAACAGACTTAAGCCTTTCATGGATAAAGTCATTTCTCAAAACCAAAGTGCTTTTGTACCAAAAAGAAGCATCTCTGATAATATCTTACTTGCTAATGAGGCCATATATGATGTTAATCATTGTGACAAGGTTGAGGGCATGGCTGCCATCAAACTTGACATGTCCAAGGCCTATGATAATCTAGAGTGGGACTTTCTTGAGAAAGTCCTAACTAAGATGGGTATGTCAGAACACTGGGTTAAATTAATAAACCAATGTGTCTCTACTGTTTCTTATTTGGTTCTCCTGAATGGTAGTCCCACTGGCTTCTTTAACCCTGAAAAAGGCCTTAGACAGGGAGACCCTCTATCTCCTTATCTCTACATTCTTTGATCTGAAGCTCTATCTTCTTACATAGATACCCTTCAGAGTAAAGGTGTGTTAGAAGGTATTAAGGTTTGCAAAAATGCCCCATAAATGACTCACCTGTTATTTGCTGATCCCTGTTATTTTCTAAAACTACTGAATAAAACTTTAATGTCATCAAGGACTATCTTAAAAAATATTGTTTAGCTTCTGGGCAGGAAATAAATTTTGAGAAATCTGGTATCTTGTTTAGTAGGAAAATTCCTGAACATAGGAAAGTTGTCTTGGCTAATATCTTAGATATTCAGAGTAGAGATTTGGGAGAGAAATACCTTGGTACTCCTATAGTTTTTCAAGCCTCTAAAATACAAACTCACATGGGAATTCTCCAAGTTGTGGATGCTAGGATTTCTATCTGGCTCCACAAGCTCTTATCCCAGGCTTCCAGGACTACCTTGATAAAGCATATTGGGAAAGCCATTCCTCTATTACATATGGGAGCTTTCCTTATCCCTAAACATCTGTGTAGGAAAATGGATTCTCATCTCTGCAAATTCTGGTGGGGGGAGACCCTGGATCCTAAGGATAAAAAACTTCACATACTTGGCTAGGATATCTTATGTTCCCCCAAAAGTGAAGGTGGTCTGGGGTTTCGGAAAGCAGAATTGAATAATCTTGCTATGTTATCTAGGAATGCCTGAAGGATTCTGGAAAAACCTAACTGTCTTTTGGCTAGTGTTTTGAAAGCTAAATATTTTCCTAATACTGATTTTCTTAATGCTAAATGTTCTGCTACTTCCTCTTGGACTTGGAAATGCCTCCATGCCATTAAGGAACTTATTAAACCCTTTATTTCTTGGATTGTTGGGGATGGTCAATTTATTGATCCTTGGTGTGATAAGTGGATTCCCAGCATGGGATCTGCCACACCCAACCCTCTTGTCCCTCTTGATCCAAGTATCAAGGTTACTTATTTTATTGATCCCATTTCTAGGTCTTGGGATATCCCTAGACTTACTACTCATTTTGATGATGCTTCTGTCTAGAAGATCATCACCATTCCCTTAAGCCAGCTTTGCACTCCTGATAGGAGGGCTTGGGAACTTTCTAAGGGTGGCAAATTTTATTCAAAGTCTGCCTACTTGGGTATTAGAGGCATGAGGCCCCTCCCCTTGTAAAAATATATGGAAGTGTATTTGGAAAGTAAAAGTACCTTACAGAATACAAGTCTTTCTCTGGAGAGCTGCTAGAAATGCCTTACCTAGTAGGGTTGTCCTCCAAACTAGAATGCCTATGAACTATGTTGATTGCACTAGATGTTCTCACCATGTTGAAACCATAATGCATGCTTTGGTAACTTGCTCTTTTGCTAGCAGAGTTTGGTTTTTATCTGATTTCAATATTAACACCCAGTTTTTTCAGAATAAATCTTTCACTGATTGGTTGATCTTCTGGCTTTTTGATCCTGTTTCCAAGCTTTCTGATGAAAATCAATGTCTCTTTGTGGATATCCTTTGGTCCTTATGGACAAGTATGAATAACCTTGTTTTCCAGAATACTAATGAAAATTTCTCTACTGTGATTTCTAGAGCTAAAGCCATGCTTCTTACTAGGAAATCTTATTTCTCTAATGTGCTTGTTGTGTCTAGTCCTACTGTTAGTTTGTGTAACCACTAGATTCCCCCTCCCTTTGGCTGGATTAAATGTAACACGGATGGTGCCTTTGATATTTTAACTAAAGCTAACGGTGCAGGATATGTGATGCGGGACTTTTCTAAAAATGTTACTTTTTTTGCCTCCCTGGTGTTTGATGTTGCCTCTGTTGAAGAAGCTGAAGCCAGAGCCATATGGGCAGTTCTAAAGAAAGTTGTGGAATAAAAGCTAACTCACATCATTGTTGAAAGTGATGCTAAATCTCTCATTGACAAGTTTTCGGCTGGAGATTTTGAGGGAGATACTAGGACGGATGCTATATTTAAAGACATTATTTTCTTTTCTTCCAAACTTATCGCTTGTAATTTCAGTTTCCAACCTAGGACTTGTAATTCTGTTGCTAATGAGATGGCCAGCTAGGCTAAGATAAACAACTCCTCCATGTACTGGTCTAAACCCCCTGTTTGGATTCTTCCAACAGTTGAGGAGGACCATTATCTCTTTTGAGAGCCCTTGCTTATAAAAAAAAAAAAAAAAAAAAAAAAAACTTGAATGATGTTTGTGACCTAGATTTAGGATTGATTTTTGGGTGTATTGTGAGATTTCTTGCATTTACAGTTATTTTTCACATCCTTCACCCTACAACACGTCAAAGGATATGAATTCCCAGCAAAAACTGACTTGCGCAAATCCTATTTGTTGAGCGCTAAATATTTCGCACTTTATCTGTGATTCGCGGCGTCCTTTCCTTTGTATCCACACTTTTTCTTTTTCTTTTTTTCCTTTTTGATATAAAGCTTCTGTTGATTCATTTATTAATAACAAATTAAATTACATAGATATTAAGTACATCAAGAATCAAAATAAAACTAAAGTAACATACTTAAAATGATACACGATCAAAAAAATTGATGAGGAAAAGAAAAGAAACTAAGACCTAATACAAGAATGATACAACTGATTAAATCGGAGAGAATCTTAATATGTATCGACCATTTGATAGGTTGTCTTTTTCAGAAGGTGATAATCCGATGGAGATGGAGTAATCTGCCCAAAAACTTGACTGGGAAATTTAGAACACTGGTTTCCGAAATCCGATGTCGTACTTGAGAATCCACATTAGGAAAGAACAAAAGCTATTAAAATAAATGAAAATTACGATTAAGGTTATGGGAAGAAACACCAATAAGGATGAAGGCAAGAAGCACTTAAGGTGCAGACAAAAAAAAATAAACCAACAAATCTTGAATTCTCAAAGAAAAATAGCTAAACAACGAAAATCTTATAACTAAAACAAAAAAAATTAAAATCGTTGATCAGACCTAGTCCCAAATGGACTAAATCATAGCAAAAAGATGAGCAAAAAAAATGAATCTGTCAGATTCGGTATCTTCTTCAAATTTCTAAATCTCGTTTATATTTGGGTTTTTACCTTAGGGTCTATGCTTGTTTTCTTTCATTCATATGAAGAGTTTACTCAAGTGTAGGAACATGTGTCTCTACGAATAAATATCAACTGCATCAATGATGAGAACAAATTCAACATAGTTTGAATAATCCACACCTCAAACAACAACAATCTCAAAACCATCAACAACAACTTCGCCAACTACAACAATAGCTACCAAAAACTTCAAGGTCAATTCAGACCGCTTTCAACCAACCAAATAGACACCTGTTACTTTATATTTATAATAGTTAAGTATTTTATACCTTGATTTACAATGCGCTGAAAAACTCTATTTGGATCTTTTGAAAATCCCATGGCTGCTTAGCAGCGGTGCAAATATATTTAGGTTTAAAACAAAATAAAATTGTCCCCCTGATTTTTATTTGTCTTCTGAGACCTTTAGATATTCTGGTTTGGTTGTAATGTGTGTAAACTACGGTAAATATAGGAGTAATAGTTAAGAATTGGCAGAGAAAATATTTGATGATTGTATCTGATCTTTGTAACTGTGTAACGGTTTGGATCTCCAATCGGCTTTATCAAACAACATTTGAGGCTTACTTCTTTTACAAAAAATAAATAAACAAGTCAGACTTGTGAACACATATTTGCGTTATTATTTCTCTGCTAGTGGATTACTAGTGAGGGTATTGATTAGAAAAAACAAAAAACTAGGAATGATTGGTTAAAGGAAGGTGATCTCAATACGAGATTTTTTCACACCTTTACTTTGATTAGAAGGGGTGAAATCGTATCTCCATGTTGAAAAATGAATCTGGTCAGTGGATGGCTAGTGAGGAGGATACTGAAACTCATATCCTGCATCATGTTCACTCTTTATTTCATCCACATCGGTCTAATATTGCATATATTAATAAGTTTCAGTTATTATTCCTTCATGTTATTTCTGCTAAAGACAATATTAGCTTGACACAGAATGTTACCGAGGATGAAATCAAGCATGTTATCAAATGGGTCTTATTAAAGCCTCAGGACCTGATGGTCTTCAGGGGTTTGTCTATAGAAAATATTGGCACATTGTGCGCCCTAGTGTTGTTGCAGTGGTACGGTTTTTCTTTCTTGATGGTTATATGGACCCTGATCTTAATCGCACTTTTATAATTTTAATTCCTTAAAAAATCTCATGTCAATATCGTAATTTTTCTTTTATGATTATAACAAAAGTTTTGGCTAATCGTCTAAGACCTTTTTTGAACAACATTATTAGTCAATCTTAGCATGCTTTTGTTCCTGATAGGTCTATTTTTTATTCAATTTTGTTGGTGTATTGGTAATACAGAGCATTAGTTTCTGGAATGATCCTTGGGTTGAAAACTTTCCACTTAGCTCTATAATTTCTGATGGCTCTCACATTGATAATACTATTAAGGTCAAAGATGTTATTGATAAGAGTGGCCCTAACCAGAACTTTTCTCATTATTATGTTGTACTCACACCTTCTGTCATAGAGAAAATTAACTCATAGTTATTCCCCTTGCTCCGAGGTCCCAAGATAAGTTAGTCTGGCAGCATGGTATGTTTGGTGATGTCATTGTTAGAGAAGCTTATTGATAACTTCTTTTGAAACATGGTAATCTGAACCTTACTTTTCTTGCTCGGAAATCCATTTGGAGTCTAAATTGTCCTCAAACGGTTCGGTTTTTGTGTGGTTATTGTCTCATAATAAGCTTAAAGTTTGTGAATCCCTATAGAGGATGGGCATTGGTATTTCAAATGGTTGTCCATTGTGTAGCAGTAATTTTGATATAGAGACTCACATTTTCTTTCAATGCCCTCAGGTTCAACCTATTATGGATATTTTGACTACTTATTGTCATTTTACTTTCCCAATTGAACTTATTAGTCCTACTTGGTTAACCAAAATTTGTTCTCCTAACGTTTATTCAAGGTGTGAAGGGTTCTAATTTAATCCCTTTTATACCGTGGGTTTGCTCGTAATGCAGTATTGTTCATCTCCATTCCTTTTAATTATCGAACTGTTTTACATAAAACATTTAAGGATGTTAAGGAATTTGTGTGTGCTTTGCCTCCAGTTGCTTGTTCTTTGCATAAAGTGGAAATAGACGTACCTTGGTCACCACCCCCAGAACCTTACATTAAACTTAATACTAATGGTGATGCTTCTACTTTTGTAGGTGCCGGAGTTGGCGGTATTTTACGAGACTCTACGGGAAATTTCATGGCTGGATGTGCTTATCATATATATATAAAGAATGGTAACCATAAGTATGGAATATCTACGGGCAAGTTCATGGCTGGATGTGCTTATCATATATATATATAAGAAGTATGGGACATCTGACAAGATCTGTTGTTGGCTATACAATTAAGGAATTATTTTCTACAGATTGAGAGTGACTCTACTTATGCCATTCATCTGTATAAGAAACTTGGTAGGATCCCTTGGTATTTGAAGAATTAGGTGGCTGACATACACTTTTTGATGCAGTTTTTTGATGAAATATATTTTACTCATCCTTATAGAGAGGCCAACTATGCGGCTGATATTTTGGCTAAACATGATGTTGCATCTATACTATACTATAGCACATCAAAAAAAAGTTTGGATTAATCACCCACCTGAGTTTAATTTGGGCTATCTTTTTGCTGATGTACAGAAGATAACTTATCTCGTTTTGTTAAGCCTTACGGCTTGTTTTAATAGCACATCAAAAGTAGCTTTTCGATTTTTAGAAGTCGAAAAGTCAGAAATCAGTTTGGGTGTTGAATTTCAAAACGATTTTTATAAGTCGAAAATGTAACTTTTTGGCAAAATAGTTCTACTTCTGACTTCTACTTCTAGAGAAACGGATTTGTATTTAAATCGTTATTAGTTTTTGTAATAAATGTTGTTTATGGAAAGGAAAAAAAAAACTCTTCTATCCATCATGTAGTTGCAGGAACTCCTACACTACACCCCTCACAACAATCCACAATTATCAACACATATTTGAAGATTAAAAACAACAATATATTGATTAATTCTCAGAAATGGAAGAAATCAAGAATACAACCGCTCACAAGAACTTTCTCTCTCCTCAAAACTTTCTCCAAACTCCAAAATTGATCTCTCTCTTCCTTTCACTTGTTCGACCCTTTATATAGGAAATTACATAGTGGATGACAGCTAAGTTATCCTTTAATTTCGGATCTGACTTGCGATACTCTCGCAGTAGTTGTAATGTTAACCCTCGCAGACATTTGTAATCTTCGCAGCATCATCACACGTCATCCGCTACGTCATTCTTTCAATCATTCTGCGACACTCGTAGTGTGTTGTTGAACAGCTCGCAGAACTGTCGCTATAAATCTCGCAGGAATATCGTTGTGGCGATATTCTGATCCTACATCTTGCCTCTTCTCATGTCTTTTCTGCGAAGGGGAAAAGATCATGAGAAATTTAAATCTCTTGAAATGCTGCAGTTGTCTATCTTTTCATGCTCTTTTATTCTTACACGTATCTGCATCCCTCGCCAGATTTATTACACGTATCTTTTTATCCATTCAACTTCTGACACGTCCTTTTCAACCGATGCATTCCAACCGTTCACGTCTTTTCTTTGCATTAATTGCACTTATCTTCTCGAGAATTTTTACCTTATATATATATCTTCTCCACTCTTCACTCTTCACTTTTCTTCTTTTTACTTTCTTCTTCCTTCTCTCTGCAATCTCTCTACGAATTCACTGTTCTTCCGTCAATTCTGCGTCTGCTGCTGTTGCAACTTTTCTTTTGATCTTCTATTCTTTTATTCATTCCCATACTTACTAAGAATGGCTCCATCTGGTCGTAAAAATCTCATCGCCTTTGAGCAAATGCAAAAGAAACTTAAGGACGAAGGTTTTTCTTTATCTACCATTCCTGATCAAAACCCTAAAGCCGAACTTTCCATTAAATTATTTTCTGATCATCTGTGTTCTCGCGAGAAGATTATAATCTCACTAGGTCAGCTTGAAGCTGGTCTTCCCATTCCTCTTTATGATCCTGAGCTCCCTTTATTCTATGAAATACTTTATCATACGAGATTCTCACGTGACATATATCAGTTGAGTGGATATTGCATTCGTCTGATGCTGGAGTATGCTACTCGCGGTGCTGGTAAGAAATCTCTTTATCCTGATAAAGCGAAGAATCCTAAATTCGCTGATGTTCCAATTATTCCTGTGAAGTATACCGTAGAGAAATTCTTTGCGAATTATGATATAATCCCCATGAGGAAAGATATCACTTGTTGGGGTGTCCGCTTACAAAAAAAGGATGACATTGCTGAAGATAAAATTCTCATGTTGGATATTGACTGGCATCCGGGTAATAATCAAGGTCCCGCGCCATTCTAGTGATGATAAGTGGTGTATTTTCCCATTATTTCTATAGGGTCCCTATTGTAGTTGCAGGAAATCCTACACTACACCCTTGATAAAATCTTACAGTAATTAACACATATTTGATGATTAAAACTACACTTTATTATTTGATTTTTATAAATGTTTACAAGTAGAGGAAGAAGATCAAGAATACAACTGCTCTCTTGAATTTTCTCTCTCCTCAAAACTTTCTCAACACTCAAAAAATACATCATCCTCTCCCTGGACATACTGGGTCTCTATATATAAGGTAGTTACATAATGGATGACAGCTAAGCTCCCCTTTAATTTCGGATTTGATTTGCGATCTTATCGCAACATTTATAATATGAAATCTCGCAAGTATTGTAACCATCGCGGATTAATCATTCTTTTCTCATGTTTCTTCAATCGTCAGCTATTACGTCATTCTTTGAATCATTCTTTAAGTTATTCCGCGACACTCGCAAAGTGTTGTTGAAGAGCTCGAGGTGAAGATCACAGGAGTGTTGTTAATCTCGCAAGAATACTGTTATGGTGATATTCTGGTCCTATATCTTGCCTCTTATCATGTCTTCTTCGTGAAGTGGAGGGGATATGAGAATCTCCAGCTCTTCATAATGCTCGCAGCGTCCTATCTTTCCATATTTTCTTCTCGACAAAACTCTGTGAATTTAGCTTAACCGCCTATACGTGTTGTAAATTCCTCTTTTTACCGGCACGTCACTCCTCAACAGGTCATCTCCTTTTGCTTATAAAAGGTAGAATTTGGTTACAGAACTAATTTTCTTCTTTTACTCTTCTATCTTCTTCGTTTCTTCATCCTCCGCAAATTTTTCCGATCTGCATTTTTTCTTATTCTTCATATCTACCTGCTACTGCTTTAATGGGGTCTTCAAGGTATGTGTTTTTCTGATGTTACTAAATTCCGTTTTGCTTACTTGAATCATGTTTATTCATATTTTATTAATCTTTTCTATTTGATTCTTCATAATTCCCCTAATATATCTTCTCTTCAGCGGAACTCCCACTAACACCCAGTCTGCAACCCAAAACCCTAATCTTCTCAAAAAATTAGCTCACAAGAGAAGGAATCCTGCGAGTCATAAGGTAGTAAGAAACATTTACTTCTTCTTAATAACAATATTGTTGCCTCTGTTTCTTATCTAAGTTATTATTCGCAGGATGACGAAAGTATTGCTAATCCTCGCAAACGATCTCGCCAAGTTAAAACTCTTGAGGCTAACATTACTATTCCCAAGCTGACATCTGCGAGAGTTATTCCCACAACCTTGCAAATGGAACCTCCTTCTTCTTTTTGCGAGACTATCGCCACTAATATCCCTAAATTTGTTGTCAATGAAACTCCTTCCAGCCCTTTATTACCTTCAACTATTACCTTTCCAAACATTCCTCCTCCCGACGATACAATCATTGCGAACAATCAAAATATCCAACTTTCTACTATCATTATTTCACCATCTGCACCTTCTTCTTTTTCTAAGGAAACTTTGATAGGAGTGGATGTTGCTTTTAAAGTCTTGTCTGATGTTTTGGATGAGGCTAAGAGGTCTTATACTGATCCTGTCAAGCAGGACGTCTGTGAGGTTTTATGTAAGTATCTTGGTTCTAACCAAATGGCTTCACAAGCAGCTTTAGAAAGTGATGTTGAATCTCTTAAAAGAAATCTCCAAGCTAAGACTTCAGAATGTGACATTCTCTATCAAAAGCTTCGCAATTCTTCACTTGACTGCGAGAATCTTCGCATCAAGAATAATGAGTTAAAAGGTATAATTTCCATGCCTCTATCTCTGGTTTTTCTGTTCTAAAAAATTTTCATTTTCTCTGTACTCAAACTTCCTTCTTAAATTCTTGGTTCGTATATTTAGTTTTAAATCAGAATCGATTCATGGAGAGACTTAAATTTGAGTCTATCGCTGAAGAAGCTCGTGTTGAAAAAGATTCTTGGATGGACCAGTATAATAGATTAGATAATCTCTACACATATTCGATAGATCAAATAGATAATCTTACTAATGAGAATAATCTATTATCGCAAAGCCAAAATTTATTAAGTAGTGAGGTTACTCGCCTCTCATATTTGTTAATCAAGGCTAATTTGGCGACGAAATCTTTATCAGATGAAAATAAAACTTTATCTCAAGAAAAACATAGTTTTTCAAGCTTGATGGAGATTTCCTCGCAACAATTGAGTAATCTTCAAAGAATATGTGATAATCAAGAGCAATCTCTTCGTTCTCTTAAGGATGAGCTCAAGGAAGTAACTGAATCATCTGCCGCTGAGAAGGATAAACTTATCAAGGGTAGGTTAACTCTTAGTTTAAAGGCCACCAAGCTTCAAGATCAATACTCCCAATTAGAAGAATCTTATTCTTTATTATCAAAGGAAAACTCATATTGTAATACCCGTGTTCTTTTTTATAAAATTTTATGGTGCAATCTCAATCCATTTGGATTGGAAGACTAGGATTAGCGTAATGTGGAGCGTGAAACATAATTGTGTTTACCTGAGAAATTATATTTCTCTTTGCGTGAGCCTGCCCGTAGTGTGCACGGACGTTAATGAAGTTTTTAAAATCAAGTTTGCGATAAAATGACACTTGTCTCGACTATGTGTCGAGTAAAAATTACAAGAAGGGTATTTTTGACCTTATACCTTCTTTTATAAACATTTTCCCCTAATTTTATCTCAAAATCACCTCTTTATTTCATTCTTTCATTTTTCATACAACAAATAAGAAAAGAGAAAAAAAATTTTATCATAAAACTTGATTTTGAAGCTAGATCGATTTAACAATCGTTTGGTGAGTTAATATGGATTTAGTTGCTTTGGAAGGTTCAACTACACAAAAGATAAGGGTAAAACTCTTATTTAAAACTGATTTGAATTTAATTTAATTACTTTGAATAATCCATGGGTACTCTCAATTTATTGGAATTGATCTTTACTTTCTCTTGAAATTCAATTTAGAAGCAATTCAAGGAGTTCTGAAACAGTTTTATGTCCTGTTTTATGGTTAGATTCTCACCCAGTTAATTTAAATCTTATATTTGTTTATATTTTTCAAATACAATATTAACTTCTCTTCTTTAAAACTAGCCAAGAATCAACTGAATCCGTTGAGTAATGAAGTCTGGGTGAATTTTTGAGTATAGACTTCCAAAATTATAATTTCTGAAGAACTTTGTCACTGTCCTGTTTATTTGAGAATTTTCAGATCCTATTTTTACCTGATCTCTTTTGGTTATAATTTTTATGTCAAAGTAGAGTCTTTCAGATTCCCAACAAGACTAAGTTTTCTAAATTACGCTGTGTAATGATTTCTACACGAATTTTTATTATAGACTTCCAAAACTTTAATTTCTGAAGAACTTGGTCACCGTCTTGTTTATTTGAGATTTTTCAGATCTGATTGATACTTGATTTATTATGGTTATAATTTTTATGTAAAAGTAGAGTCTTTCAGATTTCCATCAAGACTAAGTTTGCTAAATTCCATTGTGTAATGATTTCTACACGAAATTTTATTATAGACTTCCAAAACTGTAATTTCTGAAGAACTTGGTCACTGTCTTGTTTATTTGAGACTTTTCAGATCAGATTGAAACTTGATTTCTTCTGGTTATTATTTTTATTTCAAATTAGAGTCTTTCATATTTTCCACAAGACCAAGTTTTCTAAATTCCATTGTGTAATGATTTTTGCACGAATTTTTGATTACAGACCATCAAAACTGAATTTTCTGAAGGACAACACTTTTGTCCGTTCTGGTTGAGAGATCTAAGCATAGTTATGTATCTTATCACCTATGTTTATAATTTTTATATTAAATTTGGGTTTCTTAGATTTCTATTGGTACCAAAACTTCTAAATTTCATTTTGTAATGATTTTTATACGAATTTTTGAATGTACACTGTCGAAACTGCAATTTTTGAGAAACATGATCTCTGTTCTGTTTTTGTGAAACACTTTGAGATAGATATAAAACTCATTGATTTTACATATAATTTTTATATGAAATCTTATGTTTTGTTCTTTAAAATGAGCTAAGAACCAATGCATTTGGTTGAGTAATGAATCTTGTGTGAATTTTTAAGTTGGAACTCCCAAAACTGTAGTTTCTCTGTAATTTTTTTACTGTCGAACTTCCCAATGAGATTTCAACTTGGTTTATGAATTTATTGTTTTTACCTATAATTTTTATATTAAAGGTTACCTTCTTTTCTTTAAAAAGAATCAAGAATCAATAGATTCCGATAAATAATGAAGCTTGTGTGAATTTCCTAGCAAAGACTACCAAAACTGTTGGTTTTCTGTGGACAGTTTACTGTCATAATTTTCAAGTGTGGTTTGGACTTGTTCTTCAACTGTTTATTTTTGCTAATACTTTTATATGATACCTTATTTATTCTTCTTTAAAATGAGATAAGAATCACTCATTTTCGTTGTGTAGTGAAGTCTACACAAATTTTTGAACTTAGGCTTTCCAAACTGAAGTTTCTGGAAAATTATGCTTTTGGTTTAAACTATGTTTTCCTTGTTGTTAGGGTTAAAAGAAAAAGTTTATCTGATTATCTTTTGATTAGTATATTAAAAGAAAAAGAAAAAGAAAAAGAAAAATAAAAAGTTTTATGTAATGATAATGTTTTATGTAATGATTATGTTTTGTGTAATGATAACTTATTAGTGGTAAGGTAAACGAATCCAAAGCAACAAAAGCCAAACTCAAAGTGATTAAACTAAATAAGAGTTAGAGTGAGAGTTAGTAAAGAGGGAGAGCTAAATTCAGAGTAAGATCCAAAGAGTCCTTCTGGTAAAAAACATAGAAGAAAAGAAAAGGGGGCGGTACCATTTTACTTTCCTCCGAGAACTATAAATGGTGTTTTTATTTTATCGGTGTCATTCCCAGCATCGTTTCGGTATGGAATTGAGGTAGGCGCAACACAATCTAAAACTCTTATTTTATTTAAGTTTCTTTTAATTAAATTTATGTTTGCAAGTTTCCATTAATATATGGATGATAATCGATGTTGTGAGCATGATTATGAATGTTGGGCTGCGGTCCATAGAATGTGATTCTTAAAGATTATTTATGACGGAATACGAGATATCCTTGGAAACGTTTTTTTTTTCCTAAACCCACGTGGGGCTCCCTGGGGCGAGTGGATTGATTGAATTTATTGTTGTATTATATTTTTGACGGGATACGAGATATCCTTGGAAACGGTTTTTGTTTCCTAAACCCACGTGGGGCTCCCTGGGGCGAGCGGATTGATTGAAATTATTATTGTTTATGGATGAGGTGTTTCCATGTGTAGTTAACCATGCTAGATTTTTTTGAAAGGGATTGAAAAATATTGCATAAAATGTTTTGTTGCTTCTTTGCCTACTGAGTGTCAAAACTCACGTCGTATTATGACAAAAATTCCAGATTTGATGCATGACAAAGAGTTGATCAACGTGGAGCCTAGAGAATAATTTTAGATCCTTTATATTGTTGTTTTAGCGTAAAATTCTAGTTCAAAGATGTAATTAGTTTTATATTTAAAGCTGTAAAATATTGTTTGGTATTGAGTTGACTGTTTATCATTTTAAATTTCCAATAGGTTTTTGATATGATTCTTTTTGTAACAAATGTAAAACATCTAAAGGGACATTTTGTGAAAATTACAGATTTTTCTAAATGAATTTCTGAGTATTCCGCTGCGACAATTTTTTTAAAACGGACATAATTAATTAAGCCCAAATGATTTACTTAAAGAGCCTGGGCTTAGTATCCGGGCCTCGGCTATGGTATCCAAGTGGCACTCCGGGTTTTGAAAACCGGGGCGTCACACGTATCTCCTCTCCAAATAATAAAATATAAAATCTCGCCCGAAGGGTATAGTTGGGGACAAATTTGACGATGCCATGAATCAATGGGAGAATTGTTGCTTATCTTTAATTCAAAACTTAACTTCTCAAAAAGAAGGTAGTCATTTTGACTATCTTGACTGTTAATTTTTCTATTTAATTTCTCCACTATACTTCTTGCGAGATTTTCATCTGAATATTTTCTTGTCATTTTTGTTTCTCGCAGAATCTGAAAGAAGCCTTTACTCTACCATTTCGATCTGACTGATAAATTGGCTAAGGTTCGCAAAGAAAATGGATATCTCCTTTCTCGTTATGCTAAATCTCGCGATCGAGCAGAGAGAAGATATGACTATCTTGATTATTTTAAGAACTTGGAGATTAGAAATCGCGATAAAGGTTTCCTTCGCAAAGTTCATCTTAGTGCTAAAGTCCTTGTGAATGATATTCTAATATCTCAGTCTCTTCCCCCTGTATCTATTCCTCCTCTAGAAGTAGAAGATGATGAAGTTCCTCTTCTTATGGATAAGGATCTAGAATATGCAAGTGAGGAATAAAATATTTCTCAAGAAGACCAAACAGAAGAAGAAAAAAGTCCTCCTAGAGAAGTAACCATTGGTGGTGAAGCAACTGTTGGCGAAGAAGAAGAATCTCGAATCAATCGCAATGAGAACAAATGTTGGTGAGGTTGATAATACTAACAAAGATGATGAATCTGGCGATATCAATAATGAAGCTTGAGCTTTATTTTTGTTTTCTCTCTGTTTTCTCTTTTTTTCCTCTTTCTTGCGAGTAATGTAACTTTATGCAACTTTTGAATTCAACTTTTACTTCTGTTATTTCCAATATTCTCAAGGAAGATAATGAGATTTTATTTATCCACTCCCCTACTTTCCCTTCATTATCTTACTTGTAATGGTCAATTATTTCATGTATCTTCTTTTTGCGAGCTGTGTTGCTATATTTCTTGCGGAATTAGAAATAGGTTTGTGGTGTGATGAATACTACTGCTATATTTTCTTCTAATAATCCCGCTCTGCGATGTTGAATAATGTTTTTGAAGAACTCTGAAGGATTTTTGTTTCTCATCATTTCTCCTGCGATGAACAAATCTCTCCTGCACTCTTTAAGAGAAAATAGTTAATGTTTGGGATTATTCTGTTGGTCTTATTTGCCTTCCTTGTTAAAGGTCTTATTTTGCCAACGTTTCTGTCTACGACAAAATCGCAGGACGTCTTTACATTTTTTTGCAAAAACCCATTGATTTTTCCTTATCTGTATTTTGTCAATTTCTCTGCGACAATATGACAAGTCTAAGTTCATCTTGTGAGAACAAAGCCTCATGACATTGCCGTCTTGCGATGAAATCGCAGGACGTCTTTATACTTTCATATAAAAACCCATTGATCTCATCTTAAATTTCTCTTATGGTTTGTTTCCTCTGTATAATATTTGTCACGCGACAATATGACAGGCCTAAATGCTCTTGCGAGCATAAAGCCCCATGACATTTCCGTCTTTAGACACTTATTAGCTCCCTAATGGAGGGTGCCGCCCTTATCTTCCCCATAGTTGCCCCTTCAAGGAGGGCACATCGTCCATACAAGACTAGATTCTCCCATCCGGATTTACCAACAACCAGTTGTTTTCGCAGCCTCTTGTCCTTTATGCCTATATGGCTTATAGTTACAAGACTGCACCCTAATTGAGGTTTTCTTCGGGCCGAGCGCATCATAGCCAAGACTTACCAAGAATGTCCATGGTAGGTTCGTCCGTCCCGGGCATCCTTGGCTCAACCGTGTACCTCAGCGACTTGGTCATACTCTTCACTCCTTAGAAGAGACCCTCGGTCGTCCAACCAGGGAATAACCTTATATAGTTGGAAATCCAAGGTACCTCTCCTAGATAGGTTTTCTTTAACCCCAACATCTTCATGACTCAGGTTCCAGCATCGGTATAACCTTATCCCTGAGTCACGCAAAGAGATACCCCCTAATATGACGTACTTTAGGTCTTACATTTTCCTCTTGCGAAATTGTATTCGCGAACTAGGGTGTACGCCATAAAGGTTCGTCACGTTCTTTGTTTCTTTTGCGTATATCGCAATCTTTCATTCTTTATGTAATCTTGAATAATCTTGTGAACAAACTTGCAGCTGTAAAAATTTGTTTTGCCCATTTTTTATTAAAAATTTGTTACTGATAATATCTTTTTAAAAATAATCTGTTCCATGGCCTACCAATTCTTTGACCAACATCTATGCCCTCTGGGTCTACCATCCTATATGCCCCTGTTCCAACTATCTCCTTAATGATATATGGTCCATCCCATTTTCTCGCCAACTTTCCACCACGTTCTCGCTGGTACTCCGTTGTTTCTCGCAAAACTAAATCGCCTGGTTGAAACTCATGTTTCTTAACTCGTTTGTTATATTCGCGAGCCAACCTTCACTGGTAATTTTCCATATGTTGTAATGCTTTTTCTCTCTTCTCTTCTAATTCATCAAGTTCTCTTAGAATCATACTAGCATTAAGATTCTTCTGCCAAACCTCTTTTTTTTTGTATAAATAACAACTTCTGTTGGTAGTACTGCTTCAACACCGTATGTTAAACAAAAAGGTGACATTCCAGTTGCCTCTCTCCTGGTTGTGTTGTAAGCCCAGACTGCATTATGTACCTGTTCACACCACACTCTATGGTACCCTTCTAATTTATTTTTTAAGATGTATGCGATTGTCTTATTAGTTGCTTCAGCCTGACCATTATCTTGTGGGTATAAAGGAGTAGATTTTCCACATCTTATGTTAAATGCATTGAGTAGCAATTCTATATTTTGTCCTTCAAATTGTTTTCCATTATCAGAAACCAACTGTGCTGGAATTCCAAATATGCAGATGATATTTTCAAAGATGAATGTAAATATATCCTTATCGCGAATGTGGTGTATTGCTTTTACCTATGCCCATTTTGTGAAGTAATCTGTCGCGACAATTAAGTATCTCTTCTACCCTGAACCTGGCACAAAGGGTCCCACAATATCTAAGCCCCATTTTCCAAAAGGCCACACACTTTTTGAAGATGATAATGGTGCCCCTGGTGCATGTATCCTCTTTCCATATCGCTGGCAATCTTTACAACGTTTTGATAATTATTTTGCATCTTCATGCATATATGGCCAATAATATCCTTGCATTTTTGTTCTATAAACCAAAGATCTTCCTCCTCTATGATTACCAGCATCACCACTATGCAACATTTTTAATATTTTTTCTCCTTCTTCCCGTGTCAAACATCTAAGTAATGGCCCATTAAAAGATTTTCAATACAATACCCCATCCCTTAATTCATAATTTGTTGCACGGATTTTTAACTTGTGCTCCTCCAATCTATTTCTTGGTATTTCTCATGTCGCCAAGTATGCGTGAAGTTCTGCTCTCCAATATGCGATAATGTCGCTGGCTGATTCTTCTGCGTCATTTTCTATTATCATTACTGTAGTTGCGGATTATCTCACAACTACACCCTCATAAGAATCCATTAAAATGATTCCTAAATCTAATTAATTTGATATGAAACTAAGAATTAAAGTACTAAAATTATAAAAAGAGACACAAAGATTTTTACGTGGTTCGATCAATGTGATCTACATCCACGGTGCTTCACTAGTGATTGTATGTAATTACATAATTTTACAATTGAGACTCCATTAATGAATATTTGGAGCTCTAGTTTTTTGGGGAAGAAGATGATAAAGAAAATAAATCTCTCCCAACATTTTTTCTCTCCTCCTAAAATTATCCTCTCTCTCAAAATGTGTCTCTCTTTCCTCTCATGCCTAAATGGCTATTTATACGATCTTACAAAATATGACAGTTGTGTTGTCCCGCCATTTCGGATTTGAGAATTATCTTGCGAAACTTCATAACTTCACTTCACGAACTTCTTGCGAAACTTCGTAACTTCACTTCACGAACTTCTTTTGCTTTCCTCGTGATTTCCTTTGCTCGCAAGATATCTTTTCTTTCCACAATTTCGTAAGTTATCATTTGTTGTGATATTCCGCTCCTACATCTTGCCTCTTTTTTCTTGAATATTGCTTGAAGAGCGATCTTTAAGAAAAAATCCATTGTTGTAGTAGTCTTTGATCTTTGTTGATGAAGGAACGAGCGAAAGAATACTAGTCTTGAAAAGTATATACTTGCCTCTATTCTTTTGCGAAGTCCCGGAATGTTGCGAAGTAAATAAGAAGTATGAACCATTGAAGTATAAGAAGTATGAAGTATCCTTGAAGAAGTATAAGAAGTACTTAATCCTCGAAATATATAAGAAGTATGAAGTATCCTTAAGAAGTATAAGAAGTACTTAATCCTCTAAATGTTATAAGTATTGCGAATCTATCATGTGAAACTCTCACTCCATGTTTTTTGCCTCATGCTATGCTGTAATGCAAATAAAAATTTAGATTAGTATTCAACATTTCTTTTATCAAAATTTCTTATTTTTTATTTATATGATACTTCAAAATATTTTTGTTTGTTTTGATTTCCTTTGTATTATCTATTTCATCTCTCTTGACAAATATTTTTCCATGGAAATGATCCTAATAGGTACCCCCTCATATGACGCACTGAGGTGCTTTGCCTTTTACGAATATACGCCATAAAGGTTTGCCAGCTACTACTCCCCATGTCGAATATCATATCATTGGAAATAAAGTAAATTTTTCAAGAGAAATATATAAATTGATTTGTGCGAGATGTTTTTCTCGGTTTCTTTTGTAATTGTGAAATCTTGAGATCTTTGTAATTGTATCATCTTTGTAATTGTGTGATTGAATCGCTTTTTGTAAATCAAATCAAAAATCTTTTATTTTTCGTAAGCAAATAAAATATTTAAGGAAAGAGGTACTTAGCTTTTATGTGAGTCGTTGTTGTCTCTTGCGAAGTATGTGATTTGCTTGCGAAGCTAGCATCGTCTTGCATGTTCTCATAGCATACCAATTATTCTAGCCCACTCTTGCGAAATAGAATTCTGCTGTTTTGCGAACTTTTGCGAGGTAAACGAACATTTGCGAAGTGTTGGTGCTGAATATCGCAAGATAATAGTTCACGAGTATCGTAATAAATAAAGGAGGAAAGAGTTATAAAATGATACGATGATAGAAGTAGCGCGGGGAAATATGAAGTTTTGTGAGGATGAAAAAATTTTGCAAGTATGAATTGCGATACTTCGCAATTCACATACAGCTGCATAAGTTTTACTATAAATAGGAGTTCAAATGTAAAATTCGAGAGGTTCTTTTAGTGAGTATAAGAAATTATCTTAGGAAAGAGAATAGAAAAAGTTGTAACTATTCTAGTTCCATTTTGATAATTCTATGTAATCAACTAAGAGAATTAATAAGAAAGTTATCATTCACCATCAAGAACTTCTTGAGTTTTTACTAATTCTATTGAGGGTGTAGTTGTAGATTATTCTGCAACTACATAATTGGAGCTAGAAACAGGGACTTGAGAATTGTGGTAGCCTAAATTTGAGGGAATTGTGGAAAATTTGAAGATCAAATGAAGTCAGTAGATGGAGATTGCAAAAAAGAAGAATGTAATATGATCACAAAGACAATGATTGATGAATTTCATAGTAATATGAAGGGAAAAATATACAAGCGAGATTGTAGAGGAAGAAAGATCATGGAGGAAGAAAAGATAACAACTTTAGAAGAATGGGAAAAGCGGAAAATCACATTTTCAGCAGCAGAAATTCCAAATGAAGACTTGAACCACACTTCACCATTGGTGATCACAATTCCGGTCATGCTAGAAGATAAGAAAGTTGTAGAAAAATGGAAATTAAACCGAATTTTGGTTGATACAGGGAGTTCTGTTAATATCATATTCTATCATGCACTTAAGGGGATGGGAATTAAAGATGAAGAAATCACAAATTCAAAATGTCTTATTCATGGATTAGGAAAATCTACAACAAAATCTAAAGGGGAAATCGCACTGCGAATATTACTAGGAGAAATAGAAACACATGTAATCTTGTGTGTGATAGATATGGAATCTCCATATAACATGCTAATAGGAAGGCCGTGGATTCATGCGATCAAAGCTGTTGCTTCAACATTACATCAGAGAATCAAATTTCCTACACCAAATGGAATACAAGAAATAAAAGGAGATCTTGATAGTGCAAAATTTTGTTATCAAATTGAAGTAACGCAATGCGGAGGAAGAGCAAGAAAGAAACAGCTTCGTAGGAAACTTGCGAAGGAAACAAGAAAGGAAGAAGAATTCCGAGTGTATAAAATAAGAGCAAAGGAAGGGAGAGGTATACCAAATGAGATTCCAGAAAAAGAAGGGGAACCAGCAAAAATAATCAAAGAACCAACACCTATGGGGGAGCAAAGTCCAAGCTATGTTGCAGCTGAACCAACTAAAGAAATAAATATTGGAAGTAAAGAGGAGCCTTTATTCTTGCGAATTGGAACTAAGATGGATGAAGAAGAAGAAAAAAGAACTATTGATCTTTTGCGAGAATATAAATATATCTTCGCAGGAAGTGTAGATGAGATACCAGGAATTGATCCATCAGTGGCGTGTCATAGATTGAACATAGATAAAAATGTAAGACCATTCAAACAAAGAATAAGGAAGATATCACAAAATTATCATGTACAGATAGAAGAAGAATTACAAAAAAATGTTGGATGCAGGGATCATAAGGGAAGCAAAATATCCAGAATGGATTGCGAATATGGTCATTGTTCCGAAAAAGAATAAAGGAATAAGAATTTTCATAGATTTCACTGATCTAAACAAGGCATGTCCCAAAGACAGTTTTCCATTACCAGATATACCACAAATGGTGGAATCATCTGCTGGTCATGATAGAGTTACTTCACTTGATGGATATAAAGGGTATAATCAAATATCACTCGCAGAAGAAGATCAAGAACATACTGCCTTTTTTGCTCCAAGGGGCTTGTATTGTTATGTGAAGATGCCATTTGGTTTGCGAAATGCGGGTGCTACATATCAACGTATGGTTTAAAAAGTGTTCGCGAAGTGGATACATAAAACTTTGGAGGTATATGTAGATGATATGTTGATAAAAAGCAAGGAAGCTAAAGATCATGTGCAAGATTTGAAGGAAATATTTGAGCAAATGAGAAAGTTCAACATCAAATTAAATCCTGAGAAATGTATAATTGGGGTTTTAAGTCTGAAAAGTTCTTGGGATACATAGTATCAAAGGAGGGAATACAAGTTGATCCAGAAAAGGTCCAAGCAGTTCGTGACATGCCAACACCTGCAACGGTAAAAGAAGTACAAAAGCTAAATGGACTCTTGGCTTCACTTGGAAGATTTATTTCGCGAATGTCAGATAAGTGCAAGCATTTTTTCAACATACTTAAGAAGGGAGCAAAATTCAAGTGGACTGATGATTGTGAAAAAGCTTTTCAAGGAATCAAAGAATACCTCGCAAATACATCTATACTACAGAAACCAGAGAGAGACGAGGAATTATTGGTATACCTCGCAACAACTCCATATGCTCTAAGTGAAGTTTTGTTGCGAGCAGACGCATGAGTAGAAAGGCCCATTTACTACATTAGTAAAACCTTTAATGCAGCAGAGAAGAATTATTCTAAAATGGAGAAGTTAATCTTAGCCCTGGTTTATGCATCATTCAAGTTACGAATATACTTTCAAGCACATGTGATAAAAGTGGTAACCAAAGTCCCAATTGAATCAATCATGAAGAACACAAAAAGGTCAGGAAGAATTGAAAGGTGGAATGCACAAGTAAACCATTACAAGATAAAATACGAAGTATTGTCATCGCAAAAATCACAAGTCGTCGCAGATTTTTTGGCAGAATTTCCTTTGGAAGAAGATGAAGCAGTAAAGGAAATGATGGATGTTGAAGAAGAATTTGGAAATCCAAAAGACTTGTTAACAGAACCAGATAGATGGGAAATTCTAGTGGACGGATCATCCAATAGTGAGGGAATTGGAGTCGTGTTGATTTCACCAGAAGGAGAAAGAACAACATTCTCATTCAGACTAGAATTTGCATCCACGAACAATGAAACAGAGTACGAAGCTGTAGTGCATGCATTAAAGATCGCAATAGAAAAGAAGCTTGAAAGTATAAGGATAACAAGTGATTCGCAGTTAGTAATTTGTCAAATTAAAGGGGAATATACCACAAATGAATCTTCTTTGAAGAAATACAAGAAACTCGTTGAGGAATTATCTGCGAAGATACCAAAATTAAAATGGAGACATATATCTAGAAAATATAACCATCTCGCAGATGCTTTTGCATTTATTCCAAGCATGATGACAAATCCAAATACAAGAAATATCCAAATACAGATAATTCAACACCCATCAGTGGACAAAGAGAAAGAAATTGAGGAAGTTGTTGCGATGGAAGTAGAAAGAGAGTTATCAAACAACATCACAGATTGGAGAAAAGAAATTCATGCATATCTCGCAACAGAAGAAATATCCAGGAACAGACTAGAAGCACATAAATTAAAGAGTCGTGCAACAAACTATGAGTTGCGAGAAGGAATTTTATATAGAAAATCTTTCAATGGACCACCTCTCAGGTGCTTAACTCGCGAAGAAGGAGAAAAAATATTGAAGATGTTACATGGAGGAGAAGCTGGCAATCATAGTGGGGGAAGATCTCTAGCATATAGAGCAAAGATACAAGGATATTACTGGCCTTATATGCATACAGACGCAAAATTGTTCGTACGAAGATGCAAAGAATGTCAACGACATGGTAAAAGAATTCATGCACCAGGGGCCACATTAACTTCTTCAACAAGCTGCTGGCCTTTTGGTAAATGGGGGTTGGATATTGTTGGACCATTTATACCTGAATCTGGACAAAGGCGATACTTGATAGTTGCAACAGATTATTTCACGAAGCTCGCGGAAGTAAAAGCAGTACAACATATTCGTGATAAAGATGTTTTTACATTCATATTTGAGAACCTCATTTGCAGGTACAGGATTCCAGCACAACTAGTATCTGATAATGGAAAAAAAATTGAGGGGCAGAACATAGAGATGTTACTCAGTGCTTTTAGGATAAAATGTGGGAAGTCAACCCCGTTATATCCACAAGCTAATGGACAGGCAGAAGCAACAAATAAAACAATCGCAGATACAATCAAAAAGAAATTAGAAGGACATCTCAAAGGATGGTGCGAGCAAGTACCTAGCACAGTGTGGGCATACAATACAACTAGAAGAGAAGCAACTGGAATGTCTCCTTATTGTCTAACATATGGAGTAGAAGCAGTATTACCCACAGAGGTTGTAATTCCGACAACAAATAAAGAAGCTTGGGAAAGAAATTTAAGTGCGGGAGTAATATTAAGTGAATTGGATGATTTGGAAGAAAAAAGAGAAAAGGTGTTGCACCATATGAAGATTTATCAGGAACGATTAGCTCGAGAATACAACAAAAGAGTCATTGAACGTGAATATAAACCAGGTGATTTGGTCATGCGAGAAACACCTCGATATCAAAAAGAAAATGGAGGAAAATTAGCACCAAAATGGGATGGACCATATGTTATTAAAGAAGTTGTAGGAAGCGGAGCTTATCGGCTGATGGATCCAGAAGGGAGAGACATGGGTTTGAGGCTTGGTAGACCTTGGAACAGACTATACTTGAAAAGGTATTATCCATAAAACTCATGAAATTTTTTACGAATATTGTTTGCTCGCAGGAAATTGGGAAAAGTTACGAGTTTCAAAATTTATATTGCGATTAAACTTTCATTAATTTGCGAATAAAAGACCGCAATCTGTGATCAGCCTCCAAAAAAGAAAGAGAGCCGCAGAAAATTTTATACAGGCAAACCTTTGTGGCGTACACCCTAGTTCGCGAAGCTATATTTTGTAATAGGCAAAGTCCTAAAGTACGCCATTTAAGGGGGTACCTATAAACGTGGATAAGGGTAACCGGAACACCACCAAGGACCCTTAGTACATGGTAAAATTTTAGGGGTACAACCCAATAATGGGGTACCTATCCGGGTTAGACACCTTGGATTCTCACCTAATCTAGCGACATTACGCAATATAAAATGTGGTGTAAGAGGATTTAGGTTGGGAGACTAAGGCATACTGTCTTTCCCAAGAAGTGCAGAAAACGATCAAGGCGCCGAGGTACACGGTTGAGTCAAGAGTGCCGGGTGAGGTTGAACCACATCTGCCATTTTTGAAAAGTCTTGGCAAATGATGCACTTGGCCCAAAGATACCCCATAGGGTGCAACCTCGTAACTATAAGCCCTATAGGAAAAAAGGATAAGAGGTTGCGATCAAAAGTTGGTTGTTGGCAGAACCGGATGGGAAGATCTAACCTTGTATGGTCGATGTACGCTTCCTTGAAGGGGCAACCAGGGGGAAGATAAAGGGCAACACCCTCCATTAGGGAGCTGATACGTGCTATAAGACGCAAATGTCACGAGGCTTCTTGTTTGCGAAAACATAAAGGCTTGTCATATTTGTGCAAAAAATGAAGTTTCAGCATTCTAGCATTCTAAAAAAAAAAAAAAAAAAAAAGAAGAAGGAAAACATACAAAAGGAACTCGCAGAATGAAACAAAGAAGTTAAGATGAGATCAATGGGTTATTACATGAAAGTGTAAAAACGTCCTGGAATTTCATCGCAAGACGATAATGTCACGAGGTTGTATGTTCGCAAGAATGTTCAGACTTGTCATATTATCGCAAATACAAAAATTTACTACAAAAGAGGTGGCAAAATAAGACCTTTACTTAGGAAGGCATGATAAGACCACAGAAATTAATGAAATTCATTACATCAAAATCATTGAAGAAATTATACAAGTATATACATTATGAAGATCTGAAAAGAAGACAGCTTCGTCGATATCATTGAAGAAATCTTACAATAATATACATCATGAAGTTTTGAAGAGAAGACAGCTCTGTCAATATCATTGAAGAATTTTTACAAGAAGTCCTATCAAAGAAGACAACATCATTGAAGAATTTTAACGAAGACTTAACAAAAGATGCAATTTTGATAGCAATCATATACAGATAAGTTCATATTCGTAAAATTTTACGAGAATTACATACTTCTTATACTTCTCCATATATTGAATATTTCTCCAAAAGTTGAATACTTCTTATAATTCTTCAAGAATATCTCATATTTATTATACTTCTTCAACGGATATTTCATTTGGGGAAGGTTAAGTAATTATTATACTTCATCATATGTTACGTAATTATTCACAGATTGAATACTTCTTATATCTCTTCATTTGGTGAATTGAGTACTTCTAATACTTCTTATATCTCTTCATTTGGTGGATCGAGTACTTCTAATACTTCTTATATCTCTTCATTTGACGGATTGAGTACTTCTAATACTTCTTCAAAGGTATTGTATATGTAGTATACTTATTAAGGATATTTCTTATATTTTATTTCTTATACTTAAAAGGGAGGATTTCTTATTTACAATCGTAACAAGTTGAAACTTCGTAAGATAAATTGAGGCAGATATTCTAATACTTCCAACAACGTTTAATCATTTAAAAAGAAATAATAGGGGGAAAGGAGATACTAAGCTTTATCTGTGAGTTATATATTATTTCTCTTCATATGATCAAATGGGGCAAAATAAGGAAAACATTTAATTAAAGAAAGGTTAAATTATCTTCGCAAAATATCACATATACTTCTTAAAAAACAGAATTGTTCGCAAAAAGAAAACCAACAGTAACTAAGGGAAGGAATTCAAAAGAAAGGAGGACAGGAGAGTCAATGATAAATTGAAAAAAGAATGTTATCATGCTTCATCAACACTCTGTGCTGGATCTTTAAGATGAGAAGGGTCATTAGAAGCCTTCGACTTTTGCGAGATATCATCCTTTGAAGAATATGCAACAGGAACATCTCCTTGAGGAATAGATTCTTTCTCGTCATCAAGATCTTCATCATCACTCTCATAATCGAAATCACTATCAGGCTCACGAGCAACTTCATCGTCAGATATTTTCGGGAGTAATTTTCACAGGAGGCAAGGCTCTTGATAAGAGAATGTTATTCGTAAAGACTTGAGCTTTCAGATGACTTTCACGAAGTATAGCTTTTTGATGGTTGGTATCTTCGATATCTTTGGAATAAGCAAGATAGTTGAATCTCCGAGTAGCACGGTCACGAGAGTTGATTAAGCGGGTAGAAATCAAAGCATTTTTCTTACGAAGCTCGGAACAGGAGGCTTCTAATCCAGCTTTCTCATTACGAAGGTTGTTCTCAGATTCTGCGAATAAAACAAAATTCAAAGAATAAAATTTGCGAGTATAACGAAATTTAAAGATATACCAGAGGAAGTCAAATTTTAATGACTACCTTCTCTTTGCGAAGTAAGAGATTGAGCTAAAGATAGACAACAATTCTTCATCTGATTCATCGCATTATCAAAACCATCACCAACTAATCCTTTAAGTCGAGATTGAAGCTTTTGATCTTTAGAAAGAAGAAATTTTTTATCCTTCGCAAGTTTGGCATTAAGACTTTTTAATGACGAATAATCTTCTTCAAGTTGATTCTTCTTAGTACTCAAGACTATATTCTTATTAATAAGGGAATTCTTCTCAATAACAAAAGAATTTCTTTCAAAGATCTCAAGACTTCTTTAATTCCTCAAGTTCACCTTTCAACAAAGAAAGAAGATTTTCTTGATCTCAACATTTATTCTGAAGAGTTTTTAATTCTTGCGAAGAAACAATCATTGTATTCAAAAACGAACATTTCTCTTCTGATAAGGTTTTGTTCTCTTCTAATAAGGTTTCTATTCTCAAATTAGCTTTAGTTAAATAAGAAAAAAGTTGAGATATGTCATCATTCAAAAAATTTCGATCATATATTAGTTGAGTATTCTCTTGAAAAAGAGCATCAGAGTTGTCAAGAGCACACGAGTAAAGATTAGATAAATGGGAGAATTGGTTTGAGAGGCTTTCATGCTTGGTTCGATATTTTGCTGCATCTGATTCATGGTGAAGTACCAATCTTCTACATTTCTGGATGGATTCTATAAAGGGGAATGGGTTTTAATGGATGTTTCAATCATATGAAGGATATAAGTAAATAAAAGGGAAAATATGAAGATAGTAATCATACCTTTCAATTCATCATTTCTTTTGCGAAGAATCGCGCAGTCGAGAGAATCATTTTGAAGATGATAATTTTCTTTACGGAGATCCTCACATTCTTCTTGAGAAGATTTCAAAGATTGGCGAAGCAATTCAATTTCTTTTTCCAAGGATTGACGTGAAGAAGAAATGTCTGGATTGACGAAATTATTTAGCACTTCGCAAAACTCATATTGCGAACGAACATTAGTAGACTTCGCAGTATTGGTCAAAACCTCAGATAACATTCGGAAAGTTGAATAAATTCCATCTCGAATTTCCTGAGGAAGAGGAGAATAATTTGAAGGAATAAGAGCAAGCTGCAAATTGTTTGGAGAAATAGCACTCAAAGGATTTGGGGACAAGATAGGTTTTTCAAGAGAAGAAGTTGAAGAAATATTTTGCGAGGGTTGTTTTTCAAGAGAAGAAGTTGAAGAAATATTTTGCGAGGGTTGATCTTGAAGAAGTGTTGATAAATTGGCACAAATGGGAGATTGAAAGGTAGGTAATGGAGTAGAGGCAGGAGTGTGTGAAGAAGCATTTTCACGAGGAGGAGAGGAAAATTCCTTATCAACTTCAGGAAGGAAATCATCAATCGGAATTAATGGTGTGGGTTTAGTTACTCGAGATCTCTTACCAGGGTTTGGTTTTTCGCCAACCTGCGAATCAAAATGTAGATTAAAAACTGAGGAAACAATATATTGTTCAAGAAAGAAGACAAAGTATTTTAACTACCTTTTGATTCTCAGATTTTCTTCTTCGTGGATTAGGGCTTGAATTTTTTAGTTGAGGTTTCATCTGAGGAGTTATTTTGCTGAAATAAACCAAAATCAGATAACAAATTATACAGAAATTAAAGAGGAGAACAAATGAAATGCGTGGAGATAGAAGGAAATTACCTTGGAGAACTCATGAAGATGTAATAGAAGAAAAAATCGCAGAGAAAACAATAATGGAGAGTATGAACAGGAGATAAAATTGCATAGGTAAGAAGAAGAAAAGGAAGAGAATATAAAGGAGTTATATAAGGGAATAACTAGAAAAGGACGGTTACAAAAGACATGTCCAAATTCTAAAAGACTAAGTAACGGTTATGTTCTCACAATCATTTCTTCTTCGCAGAATTGACATGAGAAGAGGCAATATGTAGGTACTGAATATCGCAAGATAATAGTTCACGAGTATCGTAATAAATAAAGGAGGAAAGAGTTATAAAATGATACGATGATAGAAGTAGCGCGGGGAAATATGAAGTTTTGCGAGGATGAAATAATTTTACAGTATGAATTGCGATACTTCGCAATTCACATACAAACTGCATAAGTTTTACTATAAATAGGAGTTCAAATGTAAAATTCGAGAGGTTCTTTTAGTGAGTATAAGAAATTATCTTAGGAAAGAGAATAGAAAAAGTTGTAACTATTCTAGTTCCATTTTGATAATTCTATGTAATCAACTAAGAGAATTAATAAGAAAGTTATCATTCACCATCAAGAACTTCTTGAGTTTTTACTAATTCTATTGAGGGTGTAGTTGTAGATTATTCTGCAACTACAATTACATCCGCCTTTTCTTCTTCTTCTTTATTAATTGAAGGTGATACAAGTGTATGAATTATTATGCATCTCGCAGCTGGGTTTGTCATCATACTTGATATGAACGCAAAAGCATCTGCGAGTCTATTATCTTTTCTTGATATATGTCTCCATTTTATTTTTGGAATTCTCGCAGACAATTCTTCAACAAGTTTCTTGTATTTCTTCAGAGATGGTTCATTCGTTGCGTATTCTCCTTTTATCTGGCGAATAACCAATTGCGAGTCACTGGTAATCCTTGCGTTCTCCAACTTCATCTCTACGGCGAACTTTAGAGCATGCACCACACCTTCATATTCTGTCTCATTATTAGTGGATGTGAAATCCAAACGAAATGAGAAATCCATTTTTTCTCCTTCTGGCGAGATAAAGACCACTCCAATTCCATTTCCTTCCCCATTTTATGATTCATCCACCAATATTTCCCACATGTTCGGTTCCTTTAATAGATCTTTTGGATCTCCATGTTCTTCTTCTATGTCCATCATTTCCTCCACAGCTTCATCATCTTCTAGTGGGAATTATGCTAAAAAATCTACCACAACTTGTGATTTTGGTGAGGATAGGACTTCATATTTGATTTCAAAGTGCCCTACTTGTGCATTCCATCTCTCAACTCTGCCTGATCTTTTTGAGTTCTTCATTACTGATTCAATGGGCACCTTTGTTAACACCTTTATTTTATGTGCTTGAAAATATATGCGAAGTTCAAAGGTTGCATAAACCAATGCCATAATTAGCTTCTCAATTTTTGAATAATTTTTCTCTGCAGAATTAAACGTTTTGCTGATGTAGTAAATTGGTTTTTCTACCCCTGCATCTATTCGCAATAACTCTACGCTTAAGGCATGCGATTTTGTCGCAAGATAAATAAATAATTCTTCTCCCGGCTCCGCTTTCTGTAAAATAGATATGTTCATTAGATAGTCTTTAATTCCTTGAAAAGCATTCTCACATTCATCTGTCCACTTGAATTTTGTACCCTTCCTGAGTATATTGAAAAAATGCTTGCATTTATCTGAAGATTGCGAGATAAATCTTCCTAGCGATGCTAAGATCCCATTCAACTTCTGTACATCTTTCACTGTTGCTGGCGGTGGCATATCACGAATTGCCTGTACGTTCTCTGGATCAACTTGAATTCCTTCTTTTGATACGATATAACCTAAAAAATTCCCTGATGCTACTCCAAAAATGCATTTCTCAGGATTCACCTTGATGTTAAAGAGTCGCATTTGATCAAAAATCTCCTTCAAATCTTGTACATGGTTCTTAGATTCTTTACTCTTTATTAACATGTCATCTACGTACACCTCTAATGTTTTGTGTATCCATTTTGCGAACACCTTCTCCACCATTCTTTGATACGTTTTGCCAGCATTTCGTAATCCAAATGGAATTTTTGTGTAACAATATAATCCTCTTGGAGCAAAAAATGCAGTGTGCTCTTGATCTTCTTCAGCAAAAGGGATCTAATTATATCCTTTATACCCATCCAATGAAGATATTCTATCATTTCCTGCTGCTGATTCGACCATTTGAGGAATATCTGGTAATGGAAAGCTATCTTTAGGACAAGCTTTGTTTAAGTCAGTAAAATCTATGCAAATTCTTATCCCTTTATTCTTCTTTGGAACCACTACCATATTTGCTAACCATTCCGGGTATTTTGCTTGCCTTATAATTCCCGCATCGAGCATCTTCTGTAATTCTTGTTCTATTTTTGAGTGATAAGTTTTCGCAATTTTCCTTATCCTTTGCTTGAATTGTCTCACATATTTGCTAATCTCTAGCTTATGACATGCAACTGATGGATCTATTCCAGGCATTTCATCCATACTCCACGCGAAAATATCCTTATATTCTCGTAAGAGATTTATGGTTTGTTCTTCTTCATCTGCACCCATCTTAGTTCCAATTTTTAGTATTTTAGGTTCTTCTTCACTTCCAACATTTAATTCCTTTGTTGGTTCTACTGCGGTGTAGCTGGCCTCAGATTCTCCCATTGGCGTTGGTGTTTCTATGATTCTCGCGGGTTCATCATCTTCTTGAGAGATTTCGCTAGGTATTCCTTTTTCTTCTCTTGCTCTTATCATGTAAACTTTAAATTCTTCTTCCTTCTTTGCCTCTTTTGCCAATTTTTTGCGAGCTTTTCGCAATTTTGGACGCTCTTCATAGTTTCTCACTTCAATTCGATAACACAGTTTCGCAAGATCAGTATCTCCTCTAATTTCTCCAATTCCACTAGGCATAGGAAATTTAATGCATTGATGTAATGTAGATGTTATAGCTTTGATTGCGTGTATCCATGGTCTCCCCAATATCATGTTATATGGTGCCCCCATATCCACCACACATAATGTTACTTGTGTTTCAATCTCTCCTAGCGGAATGCGTACCATTATTTCTCCTTTAGGTTTTGTTATAGATTTTCCAAAACCATGAATGTGATAATTTGAACAAGACATCTCTTTGTCCTTATATCCCATCTTTTTAAATGTATGATAGAATATAATATCCACATAACTTCCTGTGTCCACCAAAGTTCTATTCACACCCCATTCTTCTGCAGATCTTGTTGATTTCTTCTTCTTCACTCGCATAGTAGGTACCATGATTACCAATGGAAATATATGATCCAAATTTTCTTTTGGTATTTCTGCTGCTGTGAATGTGATTTCTTGCTTTTCCCAATCTTCCAGAGGTGATATTTTCTCCACTGTCATAATTATTTTTCCTTCAAAATCTCGTTTATGAATCTTTCCTCTAATATCTTCATGGAATTGGTTAATCATTGTTTTTGTTATCGTATTTCACTCCAACTTCCTATAATCCTTATTTGCTTCAATTTTTTCTTCAACTGCTTCACCAATTTGTTCAATCATCTTCTTAATTCGAATATTGATCTTTTAACTTGTTTTTTCCTATAATTTTCAACCTTCAATCCCTTTTTCGGGCGCCAAAATATAGTTGCAGGAAATCCAACACTACACCCTTGATAAGATCTTACAGTAATTAACACATATTTGATGATTAAAACTACACTTTATTATTTGATTTTTAGAAATATTTACAAGTAAAGGAAGAAGATCAAGAATACAACCGCTCTCTTAAATTTTCTCTCTCCTCAAAACTTTCTCAACACCCAAAAAATACATCATCCTCTCTCTGGACATACTGGGTCTCTATATATAGGGTAGTTACATAATGAATGACAGCTAAGCTCCCCTTTAATTTAGGATTTGATTTGCGATCTTATCGCAACAGTTATAATATGAAATCTCGCAAGTATTGTAACCATCGCGGATCAATCATGCTTTTCTCATGTTTATTCAATCGTCAGCTATTACGTTATTCTTTGAATCATTCTTTAAGTTATTCTGTGACACTCACCAAGTGTTGTTGAATAGCTCGCTGTGACGATCACAGGAGTTTTGTTAATCTCGCAAGAATACTGTCATGGCGATATTCTGGTCCTACACCTACATCTGCGGTCCTCATGTTTTACCTGCGAATCTCGCAGAGTACCATCCATGGGTATTCAACTGGCCTGAAAAAAATAAAGAGGTATGTTCTCTCAATTTTTTGTATAAATTATCATTATCATCTTCCTCATGCTTTTATACTCTCGCTGACCACTCCAATTTTTTCCAGATTAACTGGCTAAAAACTAGCTACCAGAAGTTTAGGAAGCCCAGTACTTTTTTAGCTCTTAAATTGCTCACAGATGAAGTAAGAAATATTCCTTTATGATTCTTAACAATATATTGTTGCCTTTATTTCTTATTTTTATCTGTGTTTGCAGGTTATAAGAAAAAGAACTTGTTAGGGCTGCCAGAACTAAGGGGAAATGCAAAAGTGTTTCCCGCAAGGAGAAATCTGATGCTCCTCGCAAGGAGAAGTTTGGTGCTCCTCCTTTAAAGAAAAGAAAAGCTCAATCTCCTTATCCTTTAACTCCTCAATCTATTGAAAGTTCAAGTGATAATACTGATAATGACGATGATGATGCTGATGATGCTGATATATCTTCCGCGAAGGAATCCTCCCATCCTGAGTCTTCTATGGCTCATCTATCCGGCATTTTTTCTAATACCATGCAAGTAATTGGTGATACCCCTCTGACTAATGCTTGCAATTCTATAGCTGCCATCTGCGATGCCCCTCTCCTAGAGAATAATGAATCTCTTCGCGGGGTATCAAGATTTATATCTCAAAATTTATTGCATTCACTTAACAACTTGGTAAATTTCCATACTTATATTTTCCTTCTCTTTATTTTCATTTTGAATTTATAATTAAATCTTAAAGCTCGCTGTATTATTTCACAGGCTGGGAAAGCTTATTTTGCTGTTGTCTCGGATTTGGATAAAAGGCGTGCAGTTCTCGCGAAGAAAAACGCTAATCTTCTCAAATAGAATGAAGAATTAAAATCTGAATCTCTTACTCTTCGCAAAGAAAATGAAGAATTAAAATTTGATTCTGTTAATCTTCGTGAGCAGTTAGAATCTGGATCTGTTGGCCTTCATGAGAAGATCAAACGATTAGAGACTGAACTTTCTTCTTCGCAAGATAAGGTTGCTAGTCTCCAAGCTGCGAATGATCAACTTTATGGTAAGAATTTTTTCTCTTTTTCTTTTATCCCTGCATTCCGTTGTGTTTTCTTATTTTGTTAGTCCTTTTCGCAGATATTTACGGCCTCTCTGATGAAGCTGTATTCCTTCGTTCTTTTCCAAATCCAATAGATGATGATACTCTCCTCAATCGCCTTAATGATTTTTTGAGCAATTTTTTAAATGATGAAATTAAATCTCTTTCCATAGATGAACTTAGATCCAAACTTCACCTCTTAAAAATCGAGAATAGATTCAACTTGGGTTTAACCAATAAATTTAAACGTCTTTGTATTGATTCAAAAGAGGAAACTAATAGATTAAGAAGCATGAATAGTGATCTTATTGACGAGAAAGACCTTATTGCTAAAAATGGTGCTCAAGCTTTAGCATATTTCCATAAAACTCTTCTCAATATTCAAGTTGAAAGAGATAGACTTATCTGCGAAAATAGGGATCTTCTTGAGAGGGAGAATCAAATTCGCTCCTACCTTCTTATTAGCAATGATGATGAATTTGCTTGGGCTGCGAAAATTCTTGACAATGACAGAAACAATTTAGGTGTAGATGTTAGTCTTCAAGCTGATCATTCTGCCCTGATTAAGGATATGATCTTACAAAGAGAAGGTTGTTATTCTTGTTTTTTCACTAATCCATTTTATAGATGTATCTTCACTATTTTATTAATATGTTTTCATCTGTTCGCAGTATCTGAAGTTTTCCAAAGAGTTAAAGAGTTGGAAGAAGAAAAAGGAAATCTCGCAAGACTTATGTCTTCTCGCAACGAGAAATGTTCCAAATTCAAGAAGTAACTTCAGATTTCTCTGGCGAATTTCAGCAATATTCTTGTTGGTGTTCGCAATGATTCTATTAAGATGGTCTGTGATGATCATAAAATTCCTCATTCTACTTATCCTTATCTTGCGAATGAAATTCCAAAGAATATTCCTGACCTTGTCATCTCCGATAGCGAAGCTGAAGAGTCTGAAGAAGATGAAGATGAAATTGAAGAAGAAGAAAAATCCGGTGAAGACAATGATGGATCTAAATAGTTTTGTCTTCCTTTTTAATCTTTTTGCAATATTTGTGCACTTATCCCTTTCTTCTTGTAAAATATTGCTGTGAATTTCTCCAGCTTCTAATGTTCTTTGGTGTATAGACCTGCATACATTAGAGAACAATTCTTTTTTGCAATATGGATAATCAATATGCTTACTAATTGTTTTTAATTATCTGCGTAAATCTGTCATATAAAGATGAATAATAATTTTGTCATTTTGTTCATTCCCATACTTGCCTCTGTTATTTATCTGCAATATGAAAGATTGAGCTAATTAGTTACGAATAAGATCTGTTTGTAAGTTTTTGCCTCAATATCTGCGTAAATATCGCAAGTCATATCTGCTTACTCTCATGATCTCTGCGTAAATATCGCAGTCATTCAATTTTGATCTCTTGTGGTCTTATTTTGCCTTCCTAGTTAAAGGTCTTATTTATCCACATTTTGTTTTTGCGACAAAATCGCAGGACGTCCTTACATTTGCATGTAAAGACCCATTGATCTTGTCTTATCCTTATTTTGTCAATTTTGTTGCGATAATATGACAAACCTAAGTTTTATTGCGAGAACAAAGCCCCATGACATTGCCGTCTTGCGATGAAATCGCAGGACGTCTTTACACTTTCATGTAAAAATCCATTGATCTCATCTTATCTTTTTTATCTTGGATTTTTCCTCTGTATGATTGTTGCAAAAATATAACAATCCAAAATATTCTTGCGAATATAAAGCCTCATGACATTTGCGTCTTAAGACACTTATCAGATCCCTAATGTAGGGTGCCACCCTTATCTTCCCCCTAGTTGCCCCTTCAAGGAGGCGTACATCGGTCATACAAGACTAGCTCGTCCCATCCGGTCCTGACAACAACCAGTTGTTTTCGCAGCCTCTTATCCTTTTTGCCTATATGGATTATAGTTACGAGACTGCACCCTAAGTGGGGTTTTCTTTGGGCCGAGTGCATCATAGACAAGACTTGCCAAGAATGGCCAGGGTAGTTTCATACTCCCCGGGCACCCTTGGCTCAATCGTGTACCTCGACGCCTTGGTCATACTTTGCACTCCTTAGAAGAGACCTTCGGTCGTCCAACTGTTAATATATATATATATATATATATAGTTGGAAATCCAAAGTATCTCTCCTGGATAGGTTTTCTTTAACCCCAACATCTTCATGACTCAGGTTCCAGCGGCGGTATAACCTTATCCCTGAGCCATGCATACAGATACCCCCTTATATGACGTACTTTAGGTCTTACATTTGCCTCTTGCGAAATTTTTGTTCGCGAACTAGGGTATACGCCATAAAGGTTCGTCCCATTTTAATGTCTCTGCGAAATTTTATTCGCGTTTCTTCAGTCTTTGATTTTCTCTTTTTGCACTTCAGCGCTTGTATAATTTTTCAATTTCATCTTTTTCATTGAATCGAAACATATTTTTGTAAAATTCTCTTCAACAAATCATTTATACATTTCTCATACTTCACGATCTAAATTTTTTTACCTTTTCTACTTACTATTTTCTGCTTCTACTTTTTTGTTGCGCTTTGCTATGTTTTCTCCATCTGCGAGACGCTCGCCATCTATTGGTTTCATCATATGGTGACTTCGCATCATTCCTTCTTCTCGCCGTTCTACTGTATATACTATCAACCTTTCACTTCTTTGATTTTGTTTGATGTTATGATTCCAGTTTCTGTTCTTCGCAGCCCTTTCCTCGCAAGATTCCATATCAATTTCATAGCACTTTTTTCCTTCAACCCAATATCCCTTGATGACTCCAACACCGCTGGGATGTGGAAATTTAATGCACTGGTGGTAAGTCGATGCTACACCTAGAATCCCATGCAGCCAAGGTCGGCCAATCAAAGCATTGTAAGGAGATTCAACATCGACAACACATAATTGAATCTTAGAAGATATTCCCTTCAATGGAATTCGCATTGAAATTTCCCCTTTGGGCTTGTTGGCAGTACCATTGAAATCATAGATCTTATAAGTCGATGGTATTAGATCCTCATCTCTTCCTCCCATGGTTTTGTAAGTATGATAAAATAAGATATCCACTGAGCTTCCAGTGTCAATTATAACTCTGTTAATGGCTTAAGAATCTTCAGCTTCATCATCCTCATTTTCTTCCTCTTCTTCTTCTATCTGTTTTGGGTTTATTTCTAATCTTACCACTAGTGGGTTGTCATGTATCTCGCCAGGCTCAGGTAATTATTGTGCAGTGAATAAAATAGTCTGCTTTTGCCACTCTTCTAATGGCGACACTTTTGCAATATTCATTATCTCTCTTCCATCTGCATCTCTCGCAAAAAATCTCCTTAAAACATTGTCGCGGAAGTCTTATAAAGTCTTGTATGAATGTATGATGGAGTTACAGGATAGATTCTTCGCTTTTTCTCCCACTCCTATCATAAATGTTTCTCCTCCTTTTGTTGTATTCACTCTGTGAATTTCTGGAGCTAGGGGTAGTTGCTTAGACTGTGGGTGATCTCTTAGAAAATGGTTTAATTTTCCCTGGTCTATCATCCTCAAAATGATTCTTTTTACATTCCTGCAGTTGTTTGTTGTGTGACCATGAAAATGATGATAAGAACAAAATTCTAGACTTCGATTTTTGGATGTGGTTCTTTTCCCATATTCCAGGGTACGGGTATGTCCCCCATCAAAATTATAGCCTCCCAAATTTTCTCTATGCTAGCATTTAGAGGTGGCATCTTAATTTCTTCGTATATTATCTTCTGATTTCCTTGCCCTCTATAATAATTTTGCCTCTGTCCACCATAAGTCTCTTGCGGTTGATCAAGCCTCTGAATTTTATTATTTCCACTTCTACTGAAAAAATTTCTTTCCCTTTCGAATTCTTCTTGATCTCTACTTCCCATAGCTACTAATTTCTGTTGACCACCATCCATACTATTTTCTTGCTTCACTTGCGAAGTGCTCGCTACTGTATTTATTAACCTAGGAAGTAAACTTGCGTTTTCTGCTCCTGAACTGGTGTTCGCAATGGGATATGACTCCATCTCGTTTTGATTCTCCTCCAATGCAATTTATTCTTCTTGTAACTCTCGCAGCTCCGTCACGGTGATTGTATTTTTTATTCTGAAAATTTGTATGCACAACAGATTGGTTGTGAACATAGCATTAATGAAAGATAAAATGAGGTATCTCGCATCCACTCTTCCTGCTATTTCACTACACATTGTCTTCCATCTTATGGTTAGATGTTTCAAACTCTCGCAAACCCTTTGTTTTAACCCAAATACATCTTCAATGCCAGGTCGTGAAGAATTGTTACTTATATATGCTCCCAAGAATGTGGTTTGTAGATGATTGAAACAAGTTATAGTGTTCTTGGGTAACCCTTCAAACCATTTCAGAGCTTCGCCAGTTAGGTTGGATGCAAAATATTTGCACAATACAACATCATGGTTTTCCCACTGCAGCATACACCTAACATAAGCCTTGATATGTTGAATAGCACAAGTAGTACCATCAAAAATATTGATTAGTGCTGACAAGTTGCACTTTGGGGGTATTCCTCCTAACTGTGCTTCTTGGGTGAATGGAGTTTTCGCATCTTCTTCAATGGCCTCATCAAGTTGCCTTCTGCCTCCCTCTCTTCTGTTATTTGACATTCCCCTCATTTATGCTAACTCTCTCAAGATCTGTTAATTCCCAGATGAATTTTGTTCCATTGGTGTTTTCAGTGCAGCTTCCCTTCTTTTACGCTCATGTCTTTCTTGCGTTACAAGATTTTTTGTTTCTTCTTCAGCATTTTCATTCTGCCTTCTTCCGCGATTTTCTTCTTCACCTCCTTCATGAATTCACAAATGATTATGCCTTTCATTTTCTATTCTGCGTTTTTCTTTATTTCTCATCATTTCTCTTCGCTATCTTTCTATTCTTCTTTGTATTCTATCATATTCCTCATTGATATTATTATTGCTGCGATTTCTTGCGCGTTTCCTTTCTCGATTTTCATGATTAATTTTCGACGTATTGCTTCTTGAAACTCTTGTTCTTCCACTTCTGCTCTCAATCTTTCTCTCTCGCAAGCTAGACGTGCTTGTTCAACATAATGTCTCTCAATTTCATCCTCAATTATTCTTCGGTTTCTTTGAATTTATCTCTCATGTAATATTCTCCTACCTTCTTCTCGATTCTCTTCAACATCTTGGTTATTTCCACCTTTTTGATTTCTATCACCACGTCTATCATCCACAGTTTCACCACGCGGAATGTAGTGATCATTAATCATCTTTTCTTCTCCATAACGCTGCTCTTCATTTGGATTTTGCATTCCCTCTCGAATATTTTCACCAGTATTTCTCACAGGGGAATTTCGCCTTGTTTCTTCTCTAAATGATCAAGAATTTGATCTTGCTGTACTTCTTGATCTCCTATTTTGTAATCTCAAATTCTCCATTCTCAATTCATGATTTTGTCTTGTTAAATTTGCGCGTTCTTCCGCCTCCTCTTGTATTCTTTGTCTTAAGGCCTCTATTGCTTCATTTTCATCATCTCCATAAATTAATCCTTCAACCGCCTCTTGATCTCTTCCCTCTCGCCTTTCATTTCTTAATTGTCGGTTTTCTGCTTCTTCCATTGAACCTGATCACCAAGTATGCACGCTTACTCTGTCATAATCCATAGTTCTATCTTGTATTGGTGTTTGCTGATTTGGCTGTTGAACTTGATTTTCTCCATTATTCCTTGTTCTATTGCTTCTTGTTCTTAATCTTGAAGATTCTCTTATTTCATTTGTCCCTTCACCTTCAATTCTTCTACTCCTCCTTACGGTTGTAGGTTGTTCTAATGTATTTCTACTTCTAGCCATTTATTCAATTTTGATGTATTACTGTAAATCACGTAAAAATATTCTCCAATTTCTTCAAATTCTTACAAATCACAACTTCAATCTTTGCTTAGAAACATCCCTGTTTCTAGCGCCATTATGTAGTTGCAGGAATTCCTACACTACACCCCTCACAAGAATCCACAATTATCAACACATATTTGAAGATTAAAAACAACACTTTATTGATTAATTCTCAGAAATGTTACAAGAAATGGAAGAAATCAAGAATACAACCGCTCACAAGAACTTTCTCTCTCCTCAAAACTTTCTCCAAACTCCAAAATTGATCTCTCTCTTCCTTTCACTTGTTCGACCCTTTATATAGGAAATTACATAGTGGATGACAACTAAGTTATCCTTTAATTTCGGATCTGACTCGCGATACTCTCGCAGTAGTTGTAATGTTAACCCTCGCAGACGTTTGTAATCTTCGCAGCATCATCACGCTTTTCTCATGTTTTAATTATCGTCATCCGCTACGCCATTCTTTCAATCATTATGCGACACTCGCAGTGTGTTGTTGAACAGCTCATAGAACTGTCGCTGTAAATCTCGCAGGAATATCACTGTGGCGATATTCTGATGCTACACATCAAAACAATTCTAATGTATTTAATTATAAATAATAACCATTGTTGATCCAATGGATGACTAATTAATTAACCTGTTTGTCCCGGTACTCGTGGTTAAATGATAATCAACCACCGACTTCATCAAATCTATATACAGTGTCCTTTTTCAATTAGTTTAGTTTAACAGGTGGAATCCAATTGAAAGTTGAAACTGAGGTATTCCCTTTTGTTTTTACGTTTTTTTTAATTGAAAAGGTTAGCTTAGTAGGGCTCCATGGACGTCGAACCCACTGAACTATTAGAGTACAAAGAGAAGGTTGTTCCTTGTGTCCCGCCAACAATCATTTCAGAATCAAAATTATTTAATATTTGTATATTAATCACCGTCTCCGTTGAAGATTATAATTCATCTCCTCTTTAAATTTCAAAACCCACAACAAAGATTCGACAAAACAAGATTTGGGTATACTGATCGAATGCATCCTAATTTCCTAGCTAATTTTTTGTCTCATTGTCTCTTCTCCTTTACTTCTGGATGCTGCGTTCTCATGGTCTCTATCCCCTTCTCACATAGTTATTGTGAGATCAAGTTTTGTCACGTAAAACCAACTAAGTTGACTTGACCAAGCTCTAGTACGGTAGTACCCATGCCTGAAAAAGAAAAAAAAGAAAAAAAAACTCCAACACCCATGCTTGATGCAGCAAACTGGATATTTGAGAAAAAAACTGATATGAAAGTGATAGGTGTTGTAACACCTAATATTATATCTATTATTTATGCTTTCTTTGTTATTATTTTTGGGAATTGCATCTCTTATGTTTAGTTTTGAGTTTACTAGGCGCAATGGAGTCATATGAGCAAAAGATGAAGAAATCGCCCATTTGGAGCGTAAAGGCAAACACTTCAATTCACATGCGAGCTATACTCGGAGCAGGCCAGGTTGCGCAAGAAGGAGTGAAGAATGTACTGTCAGTTTACCGCAACTGACAGTTGAGCAAGGAAGCGGATAGGTGGTCAGTTGCCTGGAACTGATGGGCCAAAATGAATTTGAATACCCCTTATCCCATCAGCTGGGGTGGACATATCCATCCTTCTTCTAACACAAGACCTAAAAATCAGTGGGTATTATTTCCCAATCATTATTCTCAAATCTGAGAAGAGAGAAAAGAAACGATCATGGCGGCTTCTTAAGAAAATTCAGAGATGAGTTCGAATCCGTGAAATTCAGAGCAATCAGAAGAGATTTTTGGGGTTTAGGCTCGATTATGTTGCTTGATAGTTGGAGTCAAGGGTTGAATTCGAATTTTCAGTGGTGATTCAATTGAATTTAGGGGTTCTCAGTTTAGGGTTTGGTGAAGATGAGAAGAAGAAGAGATTAATGGAGGTTCAGTGAGAATTAGGGTTTGTTTCTGTGTGTTCATGCCATGAGTTTGGTTTCTGAAGCAGGAAATGATGTAGAATTGAAGTCTGTTTATTGAATTACATGGAAGAAGGTGGTACTGGTCTTATTGAAATTGCAGGTGATGAATTTATGTGATTCTGGTGGTGTTTAAATGGGTTTGGTGGTTGATTGAAGAGTTGGGTGTCTCAGAATTATTGAGTTAGGTTACAAAGGAGGTGAGATGCTGCTGTTAGATGAATTTGTGAAGTGCAAATTGCAGGTTGGTAAGAGATGGTGCTGCCATTGTTACAAGGTGCAGGTCAAGGAGAAAACTCAAATGGAACTGGTGGCTTGAACCTGGTAGAATGCAGTGCTGTTGTTCTGCTGAATTGAGTGAAGAAGAGAAGGTGTTGGTTATTGATAACTGATGCTGCTGCTGCCAGGGATTGGTAAGATATGAGTGAGATGCAATTGGAGTAGAAATATTAGATGAATGCTAGGTTGCAGGGTATGATGCTGTTGATGCTGTACTGAAGCCAATCCATGGCAGTTGGTGCACTGAGCAAGGATGTATTACATATATGGATTATGAACTGAGTGATCTTGTTGAGAGAATATTGGGAGTCTGCATTTGTTGATAAAGCTATGTTGCTTCAGCCATGATGAATCTGAGATGGTACTGGTGGTTCAGGTGGAGTTTTGCATTCAAATTGGAAGGCATTGAAGCTGATTTCATTAAAGGCAAATGTTGATGTTAGCTCAGGAATTGATGCTTTGCAAATGAAGCAACTGAGACTATATAGTTTTGAAAAGCAAAGATTTGCAATTGCTTGTGGTGGTTCTAGTAATGTATGAAATACAGGGTTGAGCGGGTGATGATGCAACAGCTCAGGCCTTTGGCCAAGACCAGTCAGCTGTTGAGATTAGTTGGAGAATGATTTTGGCAGTGTTGAGAACTGAAGCAGTTGCAAGTAAATGGAGTTGCAGATGATTTAGGCTTGCAGTAGAGTGAACTTGCAGTGGAGTTAATACTTGTGCAACTGTGGTTAGGTGATGGCATCAACTGTTGCAGTTGACCTGAGTTATATTACAGAGAGAATGGAGCTGCAATGGATGCTGAGAAGCATGGAATTGTACAACTGTGATAGAATGCAGATGTGCTGCAGTTGCAGGGAAATTATGGTTTGAGTAAATGAAGTTACAGTTGTGAATGAATTGCAGGAGCTGGAGTTAGTGTTCTTGCTGCTGTTGATTTTATAGAGTGTTGAATTGGAGATGTATGAAGTCAGAAGTGGCTCAATTCTGTGGGTTTGGAGTAGATTTATGGAGACTGATTGAAGCAGCAGCAGGAAGGGAGTTATGTTACAGTTTTGAAGCACAGTTGGAGCTGGTAATGGAGCAAATGATGCTGTTGTAGTTAGGAGAAATAGTGGTTGCATCTCAGATGGCACTGGTGTTTGGAATGGAACACATGGCCATCATGGATGGAATGATGCATAATGATTGTGCAATGCACAACTTTGGTCTGTGCAAGACTGTAGTTTGACAACTCAGACCAGCTGACACTGACTCAGTGACTTGACCCGAGCTGACTCGTACGCAGGTGACCGGGTGGACTTTGCCGGTCACCTGAGATTTTTCCGGCGCCGGATTCCAGCCATTGCACCAGTTTTCCGGCGAGCATATTTTTGGGACATATTTTCACATGGGTTTCTCACACTTGGTTCATGGGCTTGGTGGACTTCTTGCTATTGGACTTTGGGTTTTGAAGACCTAATTTTGGAAAGTTGGAAAAGCTATAAAAGGAAGAGTTTCTATTCTTTTAAAGGGATATATATTTTTCTACTGGAGTTTGGAGGAGAGCGATTCTACTAGGGTTTGCTTTCATTTATTTTTCATGTTCTTCATTTTATTTTTGATAATAATTATGTTGAATCAAAACACTATGAGTAGCTAAATACCTTTTATTAGTTATGGGATAAAGTGGATTTCACAAATGATATTTGATTCAATGATGTAGTTTTGTCTCAATACTTTATTGTTTATGATTCATTGTTCATATTGTTTATGATTTGATTGTTTATTTGGTTGAGTCCGGAATCAATCCGATTTGCTTTCATTTCTAGAGCTATATTAGGGTCTTCAATACGAAAACGTTGTTTGTCCCTGATTCTAAGTAGCATAAATGTGGGTAGTGCTTGTAGTGATATATCCTACTAGTCACATATGAATCATAACTTGGGTTAAATCGATTTAGTGCTTTTACACATTTTGATTGCCTTGATTAGTCTTATTCCATAGAACTTATTGCTTTTAGGGAGTTAAATCTAATTGTGCTTTTACACTTTAGGTTGCTTTCTAGGAAGAATTCACATATGCATCTTTTAATGTGGTTGTGATGAAATCAGGGAATTATCGGGATTCTCTTGCGATCAAGGTATCCTAGGACTTTTAGTAAATGAGAGATTAAATTTTCAATTCTAGTCATTGTTGATAATTCGAGTTTGTGAATGAAACTATCCCGTGACCAATACTTTCTCCTTATTGATTATTTTTATTATTACTTTGCTTTCAATTCATTTTTATTGCTTTGATAAATCAAGACCCCCCTTGGTTACTAAGAAACTGAAATTTTTTTATAACAACAAAGGCCTCTCTGTGGATACGAACTCTTTCTTATCGCATACTATTTTTATTTTAGGAAGTAAGAAAGTGAAATTATATTTGACCGGCTGACAACCGACCAGATTTTGGAAATGAAGCAACCGTGATTTGGTGAATAACCAAGGCTATTCTTTTACATCATGAAACGGCGCTACCGCGGGCTTAAAGAAATGTACAAGTAACTGGAGGAGAAGCAAAAAAAAAACATAGAAGTTGAAAATCAGATTTAGGATAGTAATAAAAACTAAGAGATCCAACAAACGGTCCAATTGATTCTTGATGTAAGGGTTAGTCAAAATGCGAAAGATTATCAGACAGTACAGTTGTTTTGTCTCTCCCTAATGTCCATGTATTAATGTTTTATTTATATCTATCGAAAGGAATCAAATTTTATAAACATAACTATATAAGATTGGCCAGACAACATGATATCATTGTATCATATGGAAATCTAATTTGATAAACAAGTTATACCTTTTTCTTTCATTTACTAGTGAATTAACGTACGTTATGTTCCAATCAAAAACAATAAAAAACGCGCGTCTTGTTCCAAAGTTTCCAACTATATTGTATTTTTAATTTTCTGGAGCGGTAGTTTTCAAATTTGTATATTTTACATTTTTATTCAATTAAAAATCTATAGAGTAGTACTAGTAATTCGGGCGAATCATCATATCATAAAATTTCCGAACTATCTGAATCTAAATGATTCGGCCAAATTACTTCAACCAGGAACCCAGTTCGCTCATTACATCATGGACTTCCCGAATAGTTTGAGAATAATTCGAATTTGCGAATGCGGCCCGTCGATGTTACGAAAATTTCCCTTTTCTCCAGACAGACATCTGACCATCATATCAAGCACTCCTTTATGATTTCTAATGAACATAGTTTATATATCCTAAAAATCTTAAGATACCCAACCAAATTTTAAAACGTATTCTTTTATAACTTACTATGTGTAGAATTTTCGGTGCCAAACTCTATCAACAAAATGAATTATACACGTACGTATGTAGTTTCGAACTACTACCGAACGTTGACTTGTCGACCGGATTTTTGACCGAATCCGAAGTTTCCGAATCCGTATAATACTCATATGCTTGTGGTCCCGAACTTCTCTCCGTACCCCGAACCGCTAACTAGCCTAGTAACCGAACACTAGAAGTACTACTTTATAGATTTTCCAAAGTACCGCACGGTTAGAGTTTTTTCTCTATCCTTTCAACAATTATAGAATCCCCAAGAGACAAATCACGAGATTTATACCGAGTTTTACAGAATCACCCAAAAAGTGGCCCTATAATAATCTCTTGCAGGGCGGCGCTCACGACTCAATGATCAGGGAAAAGGGTTTGTGATGCCTAACACTATGTTTTCCCCTTTTTCATTTGGATTTATGGTTACAATATATTAAAAGGATGATTACAATGTCTTTTTTTTTTTCTGGCAAAGAGGGAAACCCCTCATTTATTCATACGGCTTTCACATTTAACATCCCAAATCATAAGTGGTTCTAGGATGTGGAATACATCCCAAATCGAGTTTCCATATATTTTGGATGATAAATTTGTTACAGAAAACAGACAAGTTCGAAACCCAAATGTTTTTGAATCTACAAAAAAAATAAAAGTTGTTGCTCTAAAGTTAATTTGAAAAGGTTATTGAGTTTCTAATTTGGTACTATTATAGTATCTCCTCTCTAGATCTGCATGCATTCCCATTATCAACATCAAAGTTGATTGCGAGTCATTTTCGAACATGATGTTCATTTCACTATTTCAGTCGCCATCAGAAAGCATCATTTGCTGCCTACATTTCCAGTTCTTCTATGGCTAGCTTCCCGATTCCCATTACCACTTCTGGTTTCCTGTATTTTTCTGCATAATTAGACATATTGAGACCTTTGTATGATTTAGCCTTTGCATGCAACATTGCGATTATTATATTCATTTTCAGGGATAGAAAAGCTATGACTCTGATTGGTTGGCTTACCGTAATTTTGAGATTATCTTCTTGTAACAGATCATAGAATAAAGGTTTCCTAACATTGTAAGTTGGATTATTTATATACATGATATGGTTGATAAACTTTATAACGGTGTTAGCAATAATAATACTTTTTTGTTTCTCTAAAACACTATAATACCTTACTTTCCATACATGCCAAGTTACACTACCATACAGTTCATGTAAACCCAAAGCATCGCCATCTCTATCATCACTACTAAACATATTATGGAAGGTAAACACTTTTTTAAAAGAAACATGATTCATATAGAATTTAAATGTATCAAGATTTGTTTAGTAAAGTAGTAGAATAAAAATACATGTGATAAAGATTCATCTTATTCATGAAACAAGTTACAAGAGGTAAGGATCGCTAGAATGATTGTTTCCACCCTGGTACGATCGAAAGAATGAAATTGGTAGCCTTCCACATAAAAGTGCTTGTAAGTGGGGTAATTTTCAACTCCCAAATCATGTACCAGTTTGTGTTCTCATAATTACTATAGTTTAGTTTTTTATATAACGACTTAATACCCTTTATTATTGAGACTCTATCGATCCTTGCCTTCACAGCTATTTTCAGGTATTTCTAATATTTTTTTATTTCATATAAAATTTTCCTATCACAACGTGAATTCAGTTTGTTATGGTCTTGGGTTTTGTTATTTATAATCAAGTGGTAGAGGTCGGGACTGGGACACTGGGTCAATTTTATCTTAAAATTTCGGAAGAACTCTCGAAATTTTGTTTCCAGATTTTATTCCAAGAGTTGTTACGCCAGAAATCTTAAGCGCATTCTACCTGGTTATTTGTTGTATCGTATTTGAACGACTAGACTAGTAACTATTTAGATTTAAACTTATTATGTGGAAACTTTAATAATAGTAACATGTAATAACTAAAACTTCATACTATTAATTTCAATTAGAATAATTTATGTGAGCACAAGCAGTGACTTCATATCCCTATTTATATTATAGAGATTGAGTTTCTTGAAATATGTGTAATAAAGTATTTTCATATCATAGTGATCTTTAAATAATCTTCAAATTAATCTTTTTCAGTAATTTTAGTAAAGTTTCTTACTCCTCCCCAGGTGACAAACATTTCATTTGCTCCCTAGATGGATCCTAAGATAATTTAGTTGGAAATGATCTCTAACATAACAAAAATTCAACGCTTAGAAACAACAGAGTAATCACTACACACTACCACTATAATACTCCTCTTAAACTTCATTTTCAAACTAGGCGCCATTTCAAACGCAATAAGAAGATCCTTCAGGTTTAAAATTTGCTCCTCCCCATCATCAAGAAAACAATCATGTCTTCTATAAGTTGCAAATGATTAATCTCAATCCCAATTACAGATGGTCTAAAACCTTTGATGAGATTAAGCTTAATAGCTCTTTTGATCATGAGAGATAACACTTCCACCACAAAAATAAATACATATGGTGATATTGGATCACCCTATCTAAACTCTTTCCCACTCCTAATTAATTTAAACTATGACCCATTCAGGACCACTCCTAAACAACGTCGCTTACATTTATTTACTGTTTGCAGGTTACAAATTTGGTTATAATAGTTCAATCTGATCTTATAAATCAGTGGAGTAATCTAGATTTAATGTATATCTTTTAGATTATAATGTTATTCGATTGGGAAATTATATAATGGTTTAAATCCTGTTTCGGGTAAATCGATGTAACCTAAGTTTTTTTTTCGATTTTTTTTTCTTTCCGACTAGTCGATATCTGTTTAGCACGAAGAATATCCGTCTTGACCACTCTTATGTATATTAATATCAAAATCTTAATGTCTATTTTTTTTTTAATTCTTTATATATGCTAGATGCAACTAGCAATTCAGCATCCATCCTCCTAGTAACACGAGGAACAACACTCACTTTTTTTTTTTGCTTCAAAAACTTATTAACAAATCTTGATATGCCATGACTCAAATACCGTGGGACCCATAAGACTCGGCCCAAGTAGGATCCTCCGCGGGAAAACATTACCCCTTTATCCCTGCTAATTTCTGATGCGGGGCCGAAGTGGTTGTCTCTCATGAGGAAAGCCTTGTATTGTCCGTTGTTATACATTAGCAAATCAAAAAGGAAATTTTAAGAAAATGCCACACTTTCATTATCCGATATGATGAAGTGACACCACTTCTTTTTTTCAATATTAATTAAATGCCACTACCTATTAGCCGGCCCCGTCAGGACCCACGTGTTTGGTCTCTTTTGTTGACTTGGTAAAAAGAAATGTCTCATTTTACATACTTACCCTGGAAAACCCTGTTATACTTATCACAAATCACAATCTTATCACTAGTTAGGGGTGTACAGAATGCCCAGAAGCATGCGGTCTTCCTTGTACCGCCCGGGTCCAAAAGAGCCCATGGGCGCCCGACAGCCTGTCATGGGCTTGCTCGGCCTGCCCGATAATCACAAGTGGGCGGACTCGGTTTTTTGTTCAAATATTGGAGTCCTGCCTGTTAACCTGCCCGGTAGCCTATTTAGTTACCCGTCCTACCTGATTACCGATAGCCTGGAATAAAGTTTTCTACTAGTATGATGGATTTCTCAAGAACTTAAATTTTAAATTTGGACAATTTATTGGGATTAGAGAAATTTTTGAATTACATCTCACTATTATGAATATGAATTGCTTAAACTATCATTTGAACGAGCTACAAATATATCATCATTCATCAAGACAAAAAAACAAACATATAAACTTTTTAAAAATTCGAAATAATTTCTTGGGTTTTGTTCAAAGTTGTTGTTTCAATCCAGTGGGATTGAAGGTCAACCTTAATCTATTTCAAATCAAAATTTGTTGTTTTTTTTTTCTCAGTTTAGATCTAGTTTAATTTCTTATAATAATACAGGGTTTCGATTTAGGGGATCTATTAGGGTTTTCCTTATTTGATATTTCTTTGATGAAGTTCGTCGAGACTGATGGTGTTCTCTCCAAAGGAGCACTGGTTACAACATCAACAAAGAGATTAGAAACTCCATCAACAACAATTTCACAGCTACCAAAGACACCAGCAGAAACAAGGACACAAAAGACACTAGCAGCAGCAATGAAACAACAAACCGATTCGATGAAAATTCAGACCGCCTCCGACCGATTCCGTCAAAAGATAACTGATTTTAATTATCTTTGTCACCTATGTTACTTTATGTTTGAAAAATTTCGTTGCAAATGGTTCAATCTATAGATCTGGTTATACCTTTGTTACTTGTGTTATTATTATTATGCAAAAAACCTTTGAGAAATGGTTGGATTTGCAGATCCTAACAACTCTACCATTAGTGGACTTGTTATTTGGTTTGGATGTGTTCAATGCCGTTTAAACTTGTTATGTAAGGGATTGGTGTATAATGGTTAGATTTAATATTCAAAATTTGTTCTGGTTTTATGTTGTTAAGTGTCTAAAAAACCTATATTGCCTGATTGATTATTTTGAGTTGGTCGAAAACTCTACGCGAAAAAAATACATCCAAACCTTGGACACTGCAAAAAATCACATGGCTTCCGAATAAACCTATTTTAGTCCCGGAAAAAAAAAAAAAAAAAATTTGCTCTTCCCATTCCAAGCAAAAAAAGAAAGAAAAAGGAAAGCAAAAATAAAGAACAAAAACAAATAACAATCAGTATCCGTCAAACGGTTGTACAGCCTCCGTCGTCCAAAAACAGCCTTCACATTCCCCTGATTGTCCAAGTGCCTGCCTTCCCCGTGCTGTCCTATGACTTTTAGCAAGTTGTGTAATAAGTGGCCATTTCTGTTTCTGAAAATTGGACCCCACCAAATTCAGCTTGTATCGTGGCGTTTCCGTTCCGTTACGTCTCTATAAATAGTGACTTCACATTTCTCTATCTGTTCTCCTTGTGTCATCATCCATCGCGACAGCACCACCCCTTCACTTTATCCCCCTCCCACACCGTTCAGTATATTCTAGAGTTGAGATTCTAGTTAGCACCACCACTTTGCTCTGTTTTGCTTCTTAATCTCCACCGAAACACAAATGCCATCATCTGATTGGAAGAAGCACATGATAATCTCGTATCACATGCAGTACACATGCTGATTAACATGTCAAAGCTGAACTTCAATGACTAAAATACCCACCTTGGACACTGTATGTGAGAAAAAACGCTTTATTCGGAAGCCATGTGATTTCTGCAGCTTTTAATTAACACAACCCAAACCTTTTTTCCTGTAGTCGTGCGATGCGAAATCACACCAAAATGTTTGATGAAAATGAGAAAAACTTTCTTGACCTCACACCAAACCTTTTTGCTCAACACGTATTCCAATTTACTTAAAATGCTACGAGAAATTACATATCACCAGGAAGTATCAAATCGAAATTTGCCCAATTTGTAATTTTGTATAGTGGTGTATTTATTTCACGGCCATTTGACAATACCCCACGTAAACTCGGCATATTTTCATTTTACGGTAAAACATTCTCCACCTTAAATAAGGGCAGTTTCGGTATTTTTGCCATAAAAGGAAATTAGAATCAGGGAAAGCTACGTGCTAACATACGCCAGATGCGCATGCGTGTTGCTTTCGCATAACTCTATACACTATAGTGTGACTGGCCTTTTGTTTGTCATAACCTCCATTATTTTATTTTTTTTAAAAGCTTCAAGAAAGACAGAGAGCAGAGAGATTCAGTCATTCTTCTTCAGTCCTCCTCGAGTAAAATTTCATCACTCAATTTTTTAATTGAACAAAATTTTGGTGTTTCGCCATTGTCAAATCAAAAGATTCAAAAGTGCTTCTTCTTTCTTTTTTCTTCTGTTTTGCTTTCTTCGATGAAGTTCAGCTACAACAAATCTCGTCGTCTACTCCACTGCAGATTTCATTTGTTTTAATTCACAGAAACCGAGAATTTCTTTGCAAATTGTGACTAGTCTCATTCAATTTTCATTTTTCCCGCTTCTTGAATGAAGTAGGAGTAATAGTTTATCACTTTCTCTTTCTCAAGGTCTATCTCTATCTTTGTTGCTGTTTATCGGTAATCTTAATTACTAGTACATTTATTATTAAATTAGCTATTTTCTGGTTATGTTCTGGTTCAGGATATCACTCTGTTCTTAAAAGGAGAAATTAAAGATGAATACCAGAGTCAGAACAAGAATTCAAACTATGAAAGCAGGAGTAGCTCCAGTGAATCATGAAAAAGTAAGGATTTTTAATTTGATTTGTATCTTTTAATTTACTCCTCTCTGTCAAAAATGGGTTTCTTTATATGGTTGTAACTTGTAAAGTTTTATAGAGTCATCAAAGCTTACCTTTTTTAGAAGATATTAATGGGTCCTCAGATTTTCTTTGGTAGATAAGCTTTCGCTTTCTCTCCGTTCATCATTTTGTTTTATATTTTAACTAGGGGAAGTTTCAAAACTGTAAATTTTCTGAGATTACTAGATCAATGTGTAAGGCTTCTAGTATTGTTTTGCAGATTGTTTAAATTTCTTATCTCAAAGTATTTTATTTGGACAAGAAACAAAGATTTTTTACATAGCTGGGGATTCTGTCTAACTTATTCTGATTTTGTTTTTTTCTGTGTGTGAAGATGGAAAAACAGACTAGGATTACATCAATGGAATCCGAGAAATCCACAACTGCCAGTCGCCGTAGATCAAGAAGGGAGCGAAAAATGGCTTTACAACAAGATGTAATTCATCTCTTTTTCTCTTAGTCTCTGTGTGTGTTTCAATTATCTCTGTTGTTATACTGGTGTAATGAAATCTAATTTTACAGGTTGATAAGCTAAAGAAGAAACTAAGACATGAAGAAAATGTTCACAGAGCATTGGAAAGAGCTTTTACTAGACCGTTAGGTGTTCTACCTCGTCTTCCTCCATATCTACCTCCATATGTAAGTACAGTTTTATACATTGCAAACATAATTTAGGGGCAAAATTCAGATTTAGAGCTTCTTCATTTATTGGCAATACATTGTAACTCTGTAAGATTGAAAGTCAAAATTTTGATTTCAGACATTAGAACTTTTAGCTGAGGTAGCTGTTTTGGAAGAAGAGGTTGTTAGGTTAGAAGAACAAGTTGTAAATTGTAGACAAGGGCTTTATCAAGAAGCTGTTAAATCTTCTTCTCAATCCGAAGGAAATTCATCAACATCGACGACTTCTAGACATATACCAGTTACTACTAGTACCAATACAGTTTCTTCCAATTCAACCCAATTGGCAACTGACTCGGTTTCGGACCGAACGGTGAGTAATGTTAATAGACCGATGAACGGAAAACGATCCTTGAAAAAGTTCCATCCTCATTCTGTTCAATCATTAGAAGATACTAGGGGTAAAGAGAATCATTCTTGTATCAACGCTACCAAGACAAAGAAAGAGCCAGGTGCAAGAATCAGAACCACGATAAAGAAAGCTCCAATGGTGAAGAATTTTGATCTTAAAAAATCACAGGTACAGCATTGAGCATCACTTATTTCTTATATTATACAGTTCGAATTTAAATGTATATAGAGAAATTGAACAAAAATTTTTTGAATTTCAGCTAGAATGTAGTATAGACCAAGATAAGGTAGAACATAAAATTCATGGAATTCAAGATGAAAGAATGTCAGAAGGGGAAAGCAATAGCCCGAACAAAACTTCGGAGGATATAGTGAAGTGTTTGTCGAGCATCTTCTTAAGAATGAACACACAGAGAAATAGAGGAATGGAGTCTAATGAAAATTGTGAAGAAATGGAATTTCGAGACCCTTATGGTATTTGTAGTAAGGAGTTATGTAAAAGAGATATTGGGCCGTATAAACATCTTTGCACAATTGAAGCTAGCTCGATGAATTCTTGCTGGAGAACTAACTCTATATTTCTAATCCAAAGACTAAAGTAAGTTTCTTTGAGGTTCATTGGTTAGGTTTCTCTTAATTGTACTGTAATCCTTTGAATAATACTAGGCATTTACTATGTCGTTCGGTTTTCAGGATTCTTCTCGGAAAACTAGCATTAGTTAACTTACAGGGACTTGATCATCAACAGAAGCTCGCTTTTTGGATCAATATCTATAATTCTTGTATGATGAACGTAAGTAGAAAAACTTTTCGACCACCTTCAATAAAATTTGCTACGTTTTCCCAATGCATTGGAAATCCTTATAGTCTTTGTCAATTGGAAAAATGTATTGATTTACTGGTATATCATATATGCTTCTTCAGGCCTTCTTAGAGCATGGGATACCCGACAGTCCGGAGATGATTGTTGCATTGATGCAGAAGGTAACATATACTTACTTACCAGCCTCTATATTAAGGATGTTCTATGACAACTTGCTTTCATATTGACTGGACTTTCATCATGTTGAGGTTGCTGCCATCTCTCATGTTACTTTACTATTTAGCTAAAGCACCTCTAATTTCTCAGGCAACCTTAAATGTTAGCGGACAATCACTGAATGCGATGACGATCGAGCATTTCATTTTGAGGCTGCCTTATCATTTAAAATCGGTAAGTCATTGTTCGCATCAAACTTTTTTGCTTTCTACCTTGTTCGAGAGTTCAAAATATGAAAACGTATTGTTTTCATCAGACATATTCTAAAGGTACAATAAATGAGGAAATGACTGCAAAAAGCCTATTTGGATTGGAGTGGTCTGAGCCTTTGGTTACATTTGCACTCTCGTGTGGAAGCAGGTCCTCTCCGGCAGTAAGTTTTCCTTCCCTAAAATGCCTATTCATTCAACTCATCTAAGAGCGACAATATCAGTTTCCCAAGTATACTAATCTTGCAATACCGTCTTATCTGAAGGTGAGAGTATACACTGCTTCCCAAGTTGAAAATGATCTTGAAACAGCTAAGAAAGACTACTTGCAAGCAGCAGTTGGCATCTCTAAATTGCACAAATTAGCGATTCCAAAATTGTTAGATTGGTACATGCTTGACTTTGCAAAGGATTTAGAATCATTATTGGATTGGATATGTCTGCAATTACCGACCGAGTTAAGGAAGGAAGCACTTAACTGTATTGAGAGGCGGCGAAAGGAACCTGTTTCACAATTCGTTGAAGTGATGCCCTATGAATTCAATTTCAGGTACCTTTTACAGCGGTAATATTACCTTTGTCATAGTTAATCTCTAGTTTGTACAGACTATTGGGGGGAGGGTCTGTAGACATCTACAGTAAAGGAAGAAAATAAGCTTATAGAAATATAGAAATCTATTTTTAGATAACATATAAAATCTATCAAATCTGTTGTATGTAATTGGGAGGGGAGTGTTGGTTTTCATTCATAAAAGAAAGGTTTTGCGGTTTTAGGTCGTATCTTCTCCTTTTAACAGGAGATTCTTTGTGTTAATTGCTGCCATTCTCTAATGATTTTCGGAGTAATCATCTAATGTTCATGCCATGACCGATATACTTAACAAGAATAAACAACAAAGACATTTTGCCGTGCTCAAGTTTTTATTGTTATTTGTTTCTGTGGCAGACACCTATAAGAAATTATGTCACCATGAAGTAGTTTGAAGTGAAAACAAGATAGTATACGGTCTGAAACTAGCAAAGATTTTGTTGTCTTTATTTAGTTTGTTTTGTCAGAGAGATTGGCCACGATATCTGATGTCACTCTTTTCTTGATTCTATATCCGAAATTGTGAGGCAATGGTGAAGCTAATCTATAGATTTTGTTATCTAGAGAGAAATTAGTTATTAGATGTGAAGAAGATATGGAGACAGCTTTACAGCGAAGAAGATTGGGATCTTCCATATGGAATTCAAGTAAGTGGTCCTCTGTTTAGCTATAATGAGGCAAAGAAACAATTTGCTTACAAAAGGTAGAGGGGGGACTAGTCACTACCACACACTATATCTGATCAATACTTCTGTACTAGTGATATCCCAACTCACCAACCCAATCTTTTATATTGAAGATTCCCAAGCGTTCAATTCATATGCTGTGAATCCCTCCTATCCTCGATTCATCAAAAACCCAAATTCAACCCTCTCTAGATATTGAATATAATTCACTAAGCTAATTCGAATTTCTTTTTCTTTGGCTTTTCTCCTGTTAAACCTACTATTATACTCTCATTAGTGATGTTTAATCAAGGGAGCACATGTTTGTATGATTTATATAGGATCTGTTGACAAGCATCGAGTGACATTCTCTTGACATCTTGGTGCTATTTCTCCATGATGCACGAACAAAAACTAAGATACTATTTTCAACGTGCACCACCACCTCATAAAAGATCAATAAGCTTCGTCACACACGAACTTATCATCTATTGATTTGAATTTCGACTAAACATTAAACGGTAGCGAAAATTACATTAACTTTGTTTGTACTTGATTTTTGTTGGAACGATTTTTTCAAGGACTATGATATTTTTGAGGGGACCATGATTTGATTAAGCCACATTTCCTATGATTATAAGGGGTGACCTAAAAGGTGAAGATAACTAAGTTACCCTTTTATTAATTAATTAATTAATTAATTAAATATTTATTTATTTTAATTTTAATTTTTCTTTTTTTTTTTATATGTGGTTCGGTTAGGGGAAAAATAATAAATCTAGTCGAACTTGAAGTTCGGCTAAGAGAAAATATATAAAAGTTTTTTTATATAGGAGTTCGGTTAAGTAAAATTTTTCTATAACTTTTGCAAACGCACCAAACTGAAAGTTCGGGTTGTAAAGATTTTTATGAATATAACAGACCCTGTTTAGTGTATTTTTAGATAAAAGTTCGGTTAAGTAAAAAATTTGCAAACAGACCGAACTCAAAGTTCGACTAAGAGAAAATATATAAAAGTTTTTTTTAGATAGGAGTTAGGTTAAGTAAAGAATTTCTAAAACTTTTGCGAATGCACCGAACTTTCGGTTTGCAAATATCTTTATGAATATAACCGAACCATGTTCAGTGTATTTTCAGATAGGAGTTTGGTTAAGTGAAAATTTTCTAAAAAAAATGCGAATGGACCGAACTCAAAGTTCGGTTAGGTAAAAAATTTCTAAAACTTTTGCGAACGCACCGAACTATGAGTTTGGTTTGCACGAATTTTTTTTTTTCTAACCGACGTGTTCTTGGCGTTCTATGTTTCAGGGAGTTCGGTTAGAAAACTAAGGTTTTTTTAAACTACTCCTAACCGAACAATACTCTGTAACTAACATTTCAAACCTAATTAATGATTTCTAATCGATGTTTTCAATCAAAAACAAATCAAATGTAATGGATTTGTGGGAAAATACCTCCGAATTTGCATATCGCTAAAGGGTTTACGAGAAAAATACTTGCGAATTTGTACTTGCCGAACCAAAGCTAATTAGATTTTTTTTTTTTTTTGAAATTTTGATTAAAAAAATGAAAAAAAAAGATATTTTTAAAATTAAATAAATAAAGTAATATAAAGGTATTTTGGTCAATAACTAAAATATGTGGATAAGGAATGGCTTCACTTTACTTCTAAATATTCTCATAAAATTGAAACCATGGTCCCTTAAAAAAAACCATGGTCCAAAAAAAATGGTTCATTCATTTGTTGTTGCTAACATGTTCTTCATTTTGTTTCTTTTCTGTATTTGGATTCTCTTGTAAGAGCCCGTGTGAGATATTCATGGGTCCATAAGCATACTAAAGTGATTTCATATAGAAGCCCGTGTGAGATATTCAAGGGAAACTGAAAGGAAAAATTATGGTCAGGCTAATTTTTTTTATTTTTTTTGATGGAAAATTCCATAAGGCCAAAAAATTATTTATAAACCCATAATTTTTTAAAATATAAAAATCAGTCAAATATGGTTGCTCGTTGTATATGTATACTAAACAATAGCTACATGTCGTATGCATCCAATGTTTATGAAGTCGTGACCGCAGAGTGACTCGTTTTTCTATTTTGAGGATTGGATCGTATGAATCGTGATTCAAAGATTCATAGTCCAGTGGTGAATCTTTATTTTTTTTATTTTTTTTGAAACAAGAGGTGATATATTAAGAAGAATTAGTTCAGTACATAATTTTTGTCTCGGCTAAGTTGAGATCTAATCTCAATGGAGAGAAAACAAACCAAGCAATTGATAAAGCATTCTCTCTAGCTAGTTTAGAGAGGGTATCAGCTACCTTATTGCCTTCTTTTGGAATGTAGGAAAAATTCCATAAGCGGTATCGTCTAAAAAAACTTTGTATATCTTTTACTAAATTGAATAATTACCAACCTATGGCAGTGTTATTATTGACTGCTTCCACGACAATCTTTGCATCAAGTTGAAAGTATACTTTCTCCAGCTTTAATCTTTCTGCCAAGTTTACAGCCTCCCACAAACCCATACATTCCGCATGAGTTGCATTCCGAATTTCCCTCAAGTAGATGCATTTCTGCTGCCTGCTGCTCACCTACAAAGTTACGACATATCGGTCCATTGCCTCCAGTATTATTCAAACGCAAAAAGGAACCATCAATATTAATGGTTACAAAATGTAGACGGGGTGGTATCCAGTGTATATTAGAACGGCAAACCCTAGATGGATAGATGTGTTGTGCATTGTACTGTTCTATGTGATCACTAATGAAGCTATGTGCCCTTAGAATAGTCCTTTCTATTTTAGGAATAGAGTTTTGGAAAGCCTTGTCGCGGCGATCATCCCATAAACACCAAGCGATGATAGCTCTTCTACTTATTTCGTTGATAGTTATTCTCTGAGCATGAAGATCATCAAACCAGCTCTGCATCCAAACTGAGAAGGGAATAGTACCATCGGCAGACCAACCAGTAATGGAGAACTAAACAGCTCGAGGCAGGTTACATTCCATCAAGATATGAGATGGAGTTTCCTGCACCAGTTCACAGAAGGGACAAACTGAAGAGATACCAGGGATTCTAAAATCCAGAATGTCTCTCGTGGGAAGTAAATTTGAGACAGCTTTCCATAAGAATTGTTTTATCCTCGGGAGTAATGGCAGCTTCCACAAACATTTGTAAATCTTATTCATCCTAGCACCCATTAATTCAGAGTTTGATTGATCTTCATACATTTTCCTGTACGCGGATTTCACAGAAAAATAACCACTTTTTTCCAACAGCCAGATTAACCTGTCTTCACAACTGTCATAAATCTGAATGTTCGTAGTAAGGTTAACCGTATTGGTATCAAATAGATCATGTAGAACTTCCAAATCCCATGAGTTGTTGTTGCGATCAAATAGTTCATGCACAAACTTGAAGTTTTGATGAGACACTGAACCTTGTTTAGGAGTTGGAGGGTGAGGCAGGTCTTGAATCCATCTGCGTAGCCATATTAAAATTTTCTTTCCGTCTCCCAGGCACCAACAACTATTAGCTTGGACAAACGGTAGTTTAGAACTCAGACTTCTCCACGACCATGTTGTGCTAGTTTTCTTCTTTAGATTGAAGAGATCTCTGTCTGGAAAATATTTCACCTGTAAAGATTTTGCCATTATTGAGTCCATGTCAGAACAAAGCTTCCATATAGACTTTGCGATTAGAGACCTATTAAACACTTGCAGATCACGAAAGCCCAATCCCCCTTCCTCTTTAGGTTTTTGAACTCATCTCCAGGTGATGACGTGGTTTCCCTTACATGTTTTCTTATTCCTCCAGAATTGTTGCTGCTTTGAGCTCATCTTTTTTATTGTAACATCCGGAAGTCTGAAACTAGTCATATGGTGGATTGGTATCGCATTAGAAACATTCTTGATCATTGCTGAACGCGCTGCTTCCGACATATTACTTCCAATCCAGGTTGAGAACCTATTATCTATTTTATCGCAGAGAACTGAAAAAGGAATACGTTTTTTCCTTCCAACAAAGAAGGGAAGTCCAAGATACTTCTCATCTGAAATATTCAAATATCTGACCTGCAGCTCACCACTAATAGGTTGGCATTCTTCAGGTGATAGGTTTGAACTGAAGTTTACGACTGCTTTATTAAATTTAATCAGTTTCCCTGAGTATAGTGAAAATTGTTGAATAACATTAAGTAGATTGTGTACTTGAGCTTCATTAGCTTTGCAGAAGAGGAGGCAATCATCCGCGAACAACAGGTGATTTATCTTAGGAGCTGAACGAGAGATTTTCATACCTGTGAGTTTCCCAGTAGATTCACAGAAGGCTAGGTATCTTGAGAACAACCCCATTGCCAAAATTAAAAGGTAAGGTGATAATGTATCACCTTGTCTAATCCCACGAGTTGGTTAAAAGCCGGGGTGGGAGAGCCATTCAACATAACTTCAATGTGGGTTGTAGAGATGCATTGACTTATTAATTGTCGAAATTTGTCCGAGAAACCAAATTGCTTGAGGATGTCTAGATGGAAGTTCCATTCCATCCTATCAAACGCCTTGGACATGTCCATTTTGAGAGAAATATGGCTACTTTTTCCTTTTTTCTTCTTCATGGCTTGCACAATTTCCTGCACTAAACAAATGTTACCAGAAATTAGTCTGCCAGGTACATATGCTGACTGCATTGGTGAGATATTTCTTGATATGTGCTTCTTCATTCTCAGGGCAATAATTTTCGAAATGATCTTATACACCGTGTTGCACAAAGATATAGGACGGAAGTCTTCAGGCTTGGTTGCAATTTGGACTTTGGGAATCAAGGAAACTCTAGTGTTGTTAAGTTGCTGGAGTAGAAAACCTGAATGGAAGAAAGACTTTATCGTCTTACAAACGTCCTCCTTTACCAACTGCCATTGGGTTTGGTATAAACCTGTAGGGAAGCCGTCTAGCCCAGGTGATGTCCAAGGCTCTATTGTCATAAGAGATTGGTAGATTTCATGGTCTGTAGGGATGGATTCCAGTTCCTCATTATCTTGTGTGGAGATGCACTATGGGATGTGCTTAAGAAAATTTTGGCTGCTCGGAGGGTTGGCAGTAGTCATTATGCTTTGAAAGTGCCGTTGGAGTAATTGAGAAAGAGAATCTCTTTCATTACACCAAGTTCCATCTAGTGCCAAGAGAGCATCAATTTTGTTTCGACATCTTCTATGATTCATTCTGATGTGAAAGTACCTTGAATTTAGTTCCATATCATTGTAAAAGTGATCACGAGATTTCTGTCTGTTCGAGCTAGCTTGAACTTCATTTAATTATCTGATCTTACGCTCTAGATTGATAAACGCTTCTGTGTTCGAACCCTCAACATCAGCAGTTTGTAGGGCATTCAGTTCAGATTGAAGATCTGTCAATTGCTTGTTGAAGTCACCAAAAGTATCTTTACTCCATAAAGACAATATATGTATTGTATTAGACAACTTATTAGTAAGGACAAAATCATTAGAACCAGCAAAATTAGTAGACCAGGCAGCTCTAATATTATCATCAAAAGAATCATGTTTAAGCCAGTGCTCAAAAAACTTCCAATTTGTACCAGTAACCCTATTTGTATTGGAAATGTCAAGCATAATAGGGGTATGATCGGAACCATAATGCTGCAGATGTTTTAGAAAAGAATCAGGATAAGCTAAGAGCCAGTCACTATTTCCCATAACTCTGTCTAATCTAGATTTATAACGGCCTGTGCCATGCTTGTTACTAGTCCAAGTGCAAGGCTTTCCACTAAACCGTAAGTCTGTGAGATATGATTCTTTGATAAGGTCAAAAACATCACTGGATGTTATGTTGTTGCATCCTTGTTTATGGGTGAAAATTACTCCTGCCGGTTTTTGTAATTTGGGGTGTGTGGATGAGGAATGAATCTAAACCCTAAACAAATGCACTGCGCGGTGAGTGCTTGTATATTCGAGAGATAAATCTGTGCAAGTCCGGCCTAAACCAAGAAATGGTCGTTCCAGACTTGTTTCGGTTACAAAGTGAAGGAAACGGGGTTGATCTTAGGGAGGGAGCGAAGAAGGTGTTGAGAATGTGAAGGTGTTGGCTATGTATGACTTGTATCAGAAAGATGAACTAGCTTGCAGGATGTAAGCTATCGGTTCTGGTGTTTGAATACGATTGTATCAATACTTGTTTCTGTTGTCTTGTCTTATTCTGTCTTGAAAAATAGGGCGGAGAACCTATTTATACAAGTCTTTTAGCCTAACCCTCGTATCTCATGGGAAGTGGAGAAAGTGGAGTGATGGAGTAGTGAAGTAGTGTGTTGGTGTCACAAGACCAGTCTTGCCCACTTCTCCCATCATCACTAACCGTCCATGACTTCCTGACACGTTCTTGTGATGGCGCATTATGCGCTGCACGCCGTAAACTGCCAGACCAATACCCCAGTATGTGACACGATTGATGTCTTGAGCGCATGGATCGTGGGACCCACAAAAAGTAGCATGTAATGCTAGACTAAATAACTATGTTATTTAAGAAGTTGATACTTGTGAAGCATCGTGTGTATACTATGTAGGTACCGCATCGAGTATATTTAGCACGTATGAAGCATCGTTGTTTGAGCGTCTCAAAATAACTTCATGACCAGCCTACTTCATGTGATGGTTTGGAGGTTGCGCAAGCAAGTCCTCCCTTAGCCGACCACATGGTGTGGTAGAGTGACGGGTGGTGATCACCATGACGCCGCGCTGACCAATTAACTCCTGACCAGGGTTGTATAACCAAGCTGGTGAAGTTGGATGGACGAGATGGTCTCTGAGACACTCATCTGCGACCGTTGGTGAAATTAGGGTTTTGGAGTAAGCGCACAAGCACCACTCTTCAGCCTGATCGAATCCAAGCTTGGGATACGAATTTTGGCTGGCCGAACGTACATGCATGTAGATGACATGGCAGTGTAGGCACCCACACCCCATTGTCTCACGAAAGTGTGATCTGGGCCACTAAATTCCTCTGGCAAAGTTGAGTGGTCGAGATCAATTTGCGACAGAAAACTGGTGCCGCAAAAGCCGCACATCGTGCCAAATTCAGGCGTGCGTTCCAAGACGACCAATCTTGGTCGATCTTGGCCGATTGGCCTGGCGTGTAGGTGGTAGGCTGGTGTTCACGTTTATACCTGACTGTCCCATGAAAACGTGATCTAAGCCACTCAAATTATCTGGCGAAGTTGAGTGGACGGGATTAGTTTGCAATTCGGGAAGTGTGACCACGCTAGTTTGGGCGGACGATTTGGGATAACCAGGCATGGTATGCCTTGGATGATCAAGTGAGAGGATAGATGGGTCCACGGTGGTCATGTTGGTATGACCGGACCTGCTAAGTCTAATCTTGGACCCTCCATTCGTGCCGGAGAAGATGAACGCTCATGATGCTCAAAAACCCTAATTTTGGGCTTCACGGCTGTGCGTCATGCTCTATTCGGGCGTACAAATCGGGATTGCCAACCATGGTTAGTCCTGACCGACCGGTCAGGTATGTAGGCGGGGCCATGGTGATTGTTTTGACATGCTTTGGGCCCTTTGAATCTACATCCACACCATCCATCTATACCTGCGAAGATGGATGAGACTGTTTTGCAACACATGTAATGTGCTGCAAACCCTAATTTAGGGTTTTCGTCCATACTGCTTTGGTTTGGATGTTTTGGCAAGCTAGGCCAATCTTTCGGGGAGGCCGACCATGCGGGCCCGCATTGGTTCGGCAACGGATATTCCATACCTTCTCGGGGGTTATGGAATCGATCTGGGCCATCCAATCATGCTGGTGGAGTTGGATGGTCGTGATCATTTCCATACTGACACAGATAGTCCGGATGCTCAATCGGGCTAGTATAACACACCGAGAGTTGCAGTATGTACTGGTATTTCGTACATGCTTTCATTATAATGCTTGGAGATTCGTGTTTCTCTGCTGAGAGCAACACTCAGTCGTCATGCCGCACTAATAATGAGTACAGGAAATACAAGGCTGGTTACGCATTAATTAATAATGCTGTAAATTCACAGGGTATATGGGATTGTTGCTACATGCTCCAACCTGGATGAATTTCGTGTATTTAATTCACAGAATGGGATTGTTTCCACATGCTCCATTCAAGGTGAATTAGTAAAGTGAAGAAGTATTCAACACTTATTAATGGATTTATCTTTTACAATATGTTAGCGCATAATTTTTTTGGATTTTATAATTTTAGCCTTAAATGAAAATCCATCATCAACATTAAGTCCCCTGCCTAGCACATAATGGTTACACTATTGTGGGGTAGGCATATGATGGTAACAGTTAAAGATAAAACTTATGAGACAAATTTAGATGTTACCAGGAGAGACGGTTCGTCCTGTCCTTCGAGCATGTCACGTTCAATAGACGTCCAGGCGAGCGTTCCCCTAGCATGATGTCGATCTTTCCTGCTTCGATGGACTGTTACGCCTGTTTCGTTCATGGGGCTACTGCACCTGCTTGATCGAACGTGGGCTTGATGTGCCTGTTTTGTTTAATCGTGGGTCCGCTGCGTCTGCTTGATCGAACGTGGGACCCGATGTAAGCATGCTTGATTCGAACATGGGCAGATGTGCATGCTTCGATCAAATGCGGGACCACCGTGTACATGTTTCAAACATTGGCCATGTCATGTGCCTACTTTGACCGTACGGTTGATGTGCTTGCTCGAGTGTCATCTTGCTACTTCGAATAAACACCGACCCAGCTAACTTGACTAAACACCGGACTTGATGCCTTGACCAAACACTGGCCTTGTTGTTTGCTTCGCTCGAATGTGGGACCCTATGTGAGCATCTTGTTTTTTTTTTTTTTTTTTAAATGAACCTTGTGTGCTCAATTGTAAATGTGGGTCCAGCAGAAAGCGTTGAAATAGCTTCTGGAGCAGGCCCGTGAGAGCGTTTAAGTGTTGGAGATGAAACGCCTTCTTATAGAGAGAGAGCTTTGATTGGGGACGGTTGTGTCTGATTCGACCAATCTGGGACTGGGATCAAGTGGGACCCATCACGCCTAGTTAGTAATTCGGCGAATAGTTCGCGAACGAATCCGAATCGTCCGAATTCGAATCATACGTCCGAATACTTCAAACACCGTCCCTGGTACGCGAACTATATGGGGATCCCGAATCATGCGCGAATAATTCGTGGCGCATCAAAGTTCGACGAACTGATTCGCCTTGGTTTACTAAGCCCAACTCCGATTCCTTAGTTTATCATAACTGGGCCAGAGCTAACTCGAGCCCAACTGTCCATTTCCATCCCCTTAAATGTAGTTTTCTTCCCTTATCATAACTGGGCCAGGGCTAACTCGAGCCCAACTGTCCATTTCCATCCCCTTAAGTGTAGTTTTCACAAAAATTTGAGATGGGAATCGAACTTAGGATGCCTAGATCGCTTGAACAATCTCTGAGCCACTGGACCAACAGCTTGTTGGTGATATAGCCAAATGTTATTTAGTATATATTGCATTTTTAGCACAAACTACACATCCAAACCTATAAAATTCTAAAATTTTATTATTTAATAAAGCCGAATTTTGAATACCGAACTCACATTCCTATAACGAATTATACACGTACGTATCCGTACCGAACTACTCTCCGAATAACGAACCGTTGACCGGCTTTTTGACCGAATCCGACCTATCTGAATCCGAATAATTCCCGTACGTATGCCGTCCCGAACTACTCCCCGTACCCCGAATTGCTAACTAGGCCATCGCGTGCCTGACTGAACGTCGACCCTGTGTTTCGACTGAAAACCGGCCCTGCTGCATGCGCATGTTTTATTCGAATACCAGCCTTGTGACTTTGATCAATACCAAACTTGAAACTTGAGCAATACCGGACTTGTGACTTGATCAACACCGGACTTGAAACTTGAGCAATACCGGACTTGTGACTTGATCAACACCGGACTTGAAACTTGAGCAATACCGGACTTGTGACTTGATCAACATCGGACTTGAAACTTGAGAAATACCGGACTTGTGACTTGATCTACACCGGACTTGAAACTTGAGCAATATCGGACTTGTGACTTGATCAACACCGGACTTAAAACTTGAGCAATACCGGACTTGTGACTTGATCAACACCGGACTTGAAACTTGAGCAATACTGGACTTGTGACTTGATCAACACCGGACTTGAAACTTGAGAAATACCGGAATTGTGACTTGATCAACACCGGACTTGTGACTTGATCAATACCGGTGTTTGGACCCAATACTAGCCTTGTGTACTCCAACGTGAATGTGTGTTCTGTCGTATGTGACTACACTTCTCACACGTTTTTATACAAGTACTTAATCCTGTCTTTTATTGTAGAATGAAGAAAAGAACTCCTGTTGAGATGTCTTCTGGGGATAATGCTGGTGCCAAGTCAGGAGGTGTTGACAGCTTCAAAGATATGCCGAACATTGATGATGAGTTGTTCATCGTGCCCTTTCAACTATATGAAATTATCAGTTCCACAAGATAACCCTTCTCCTGTCGACTTCAAGGTTTTTCATGCTCCACTGGGCCCTCATGAAGGATGGATGAGACGTATGTTGAGCAATGAGTACATCAAAGATAACTTGACCAGAGCGCAGATTATTGATGTAACTTGAGTGTTGAAACGGCTTGATAGGATGTTAAAGTGGATTCTGGTGCGAACGTTGAGGTGGATCCTGGAGAAAGTGTTGAAGCAGGATTCAGAAGCGAACGTGGGTCCCGGAGAGAGTGTTGAGGCGGCTCTTGAATAAACCATTGAAGCATCTTCTGCTTGAGGGAGCGTTGAAGTGGCTTCCTCTTCAGTTCGATTTACCCTTGCGAAATTCCATGCTTCTTGACTGACCATCTTTCTCGTTTTGAAGAAGTCCTTGACTGACAGTGATGGAATTTCATGTTGAGCCTCAGTCCCCAAGCGTGGTCTACGTGGATCTATCTTGTATGCCCGATGGGTATTTTGTACGTAATGGTTATTGATATAGTGAATCTCTGGATGGTATCAATCGACGAGCAACAACAGTTCTTGGAAGCAGCTGTGATCAGAAGAGACTGGCAGGGAGGGGCGTGATAGCTACATGCACGAACTTGGCAGTCTTCATATAATGGTAGAGTTCGTCTCATTATTAGAGGGATAAACTGAAACATATGGCTTACTTGCCGTTTCTTCATGAAATAGAGAAGAGGGAGACAGTCCCCTGCCCACGAGTATCCAGAGCTTTTGGATATGTTGTACATTGTTTCACAATTACGGCAGTCGTTCATATGGTACCGGAGTTGGAGTTGGCAATGTTGGACGCGCAAGATGTTGTATCTCGGTGACTTTCCTATGTAGGCTGGCCCACGGTGATTGTGTTGACATGCTCTGGGCCCTTTGAATCCACATCTACACCCTCCATATATACCTGCGAAGATGGATGATTGAGACTGTTTTGCGACACATGTAATGTGCCGCAAACCCTAATTTAGGGTTTTCGTCCATACTGCTTTGGTTTGGACGTTTTGGCAAGCTAGGCCAATATTTCGGGGAGGCAGACCATGCGGGCCCGCATTGGTTCGGCATCGGATATTCCATACATGCTCGGGGGTTATGGAATCGATCTGGGCCATCCAATTATGCTGGTGGAGTTGGATGGTCGTGATCATTTCCAGACTGATACAGACAGTCCGGATGCTCAATCGGGCTAGTATAACACACCGAGAGTGGCTCAATCGGGCTAGTATAACACACCGAGAGTTGCAGCCTGTACGGGTATTTCATACATGCCTTCATTATAATGCTTGGAGATTCGTGTTGCTCTGCTGAGAGCAACACTCAGTCATCATGCCGCACTGATAATGAGTACAGAAAATAAAAGGCTGGTTACGCATTAATTAATAATGTTGTAAATTCACAGGGTATATGGGATTGTTGCTACATGCTCCAACCTGAATGAATTTCGTGTATTTAATTCACAGAATGGGATTGTTGCCACATGCTCCATTCAAGGTGAATTAGTAAAGTGAAGAAGTATTCAACACTTATTAATGGCTTTATCTTTTACAAGATGTTAGCGCATATTTTTTTTGGCTTTTACAATTTTATCCTTAAATAAAAATCCACTATCAACAATCCTATATTTCTATCAGTGGCAGAAAAGGTGATATTAAGATCACCAATGAGAACCTAAGGTCTAGTGATGAACAAGATAAGATTTTTAATGAAAGCCCATTGAGCTTCTTTTTCATTGTTGTAGGGAGTACCATAAATGCATGTTAAGTGCCAATCCCCTCTACTAGGGTCATTAATGATGCACATATGAAACATTTTATCATCTTGATGCATAATGTTTAGTGAGAAACCATCCTTCCAAAGCAGAGGAATGCCTCCAACTAAACCAGCAGACGGCATAAACGCTGTATTGGGCATACCTAGAAAATTTGATAATCTAATAATTCTATTATCATTGATTTTAGTTTCACAAACAAAAATAATATCATGGTGATGTAAATTGTTTAGATAAAGGAGATGGTCTCTCGTATCTTTACCTAAAAAACCTTGGCAGTTCCAACTAATTATTTTCATATTGAAAAATACATTGGGACTGTAAAGAGCGGTAAAGAAAAAATAGGTGGGAACCGTATGAAAAACTTGCAGAGAAAGACAATGACTAATAAAAGAAATAGAGTAAGAAAAATAGTATACCAGGTGTTTATGGGTGAAAACTATTCCTGTCTGTTTTGGTAATTTGGGGTGTGTGGATGATTCTACTTCATTCTTCTTTTCTTCAAGAGCAATGTACTCCTCCTGTAATTCTCGCAGCTCTGTCATTGTAATTGTATTCTTGATTCTGAAAATTTGAATGTACAATAAATTGGTTGCGAACATTGCGTTAATGAATGATAAAATGAGATATATTTCATCCACCCGTCCAGCCATTTCACTACACATTGTCTTCCATCTTGTGGTTAAATGTTTCAAACTTTCACCAATTCTCTATTTTAATCCAAATACATCTTCTATGCCTGGACGCGAGGAATTTTTAGTTATGTACGCCCATAAGAATGTAGTCTGCAAATGGTTGAATGATGTTATAGTATTCCTGGGTAAGCCTTCGAACCACTTTAGTGCCTCTCCTGTTAAACTTGATGATAAATACTTCTGGGTAACAACATCATGATTCTCCCACTGTAGCATACATCTCACATAAGCTTTAATGTGTTGAATTACGCAGGTTGTCCCATCAAAAATGTTGGTTAACGCAGGCAAACTGCACTTTGGTGGAATTCCTCCTAATTGTACTTCTTGCGAGAATGGAGTTTTCGCAGCTTCTTCTTTGGCTTCATACAATTGTCTCCTACCTCCCTCTCTCCAATTATTCAGCATTCCTCTCATTTCTTCTAGTTCTCTTAAGATCTGTTCATTTACCCCAGACGCTGGTTCCATTGGTCTCTTCAATTCTGCTTCTCTTCTCCTGCGTTCTTGCCTGTCTTGTGTTGCGAGATTTTGATTTTCTTCTCCATCATATTCTTCTTGTCTTCCTATGCGATCTTTTCTTTCACTTCTTTCATGAATTCACACACCATTATATCTCTCATTTTCTCTTCTGCGATTCTGCTCACTCCTTATCAACTCTCTTTGTTGTCTTTCGACCCTCCTTTGTATTCTATCATATTCTTCATTTATATTACCATTGTTGCGGTTTCGTTCTCGTCTCCTTTCTCGATTGTCATGATTGTTCTGGCGAATTGCCTCTTGGAATTCTTGTTCTTCCACCTCCGCTCTCAATCTTTCCCTTTCGCAAGCTAAACGTTCTTGTTCAGCATAATGTCTCTCGATTTCTCCTTCAATTACCTGCTGATTTATTTGAATCTCTCTTCCGCGCAATATCCTCCTACCTTCTTCATGATTTTCTTCGCCATCTCGGTTATTTCGTTCCTGATGCTTCTCATTCTCCCGACCTCTATCGTTTTGCTCATTTTGGTGAATTTCGCCTTGTGGTATGTAACGATCTTCTATTACTTCTCTCCTTTCGCGACGTCCTTCATTTGGATCTTGATTTTCTTCTTCAATGTTTGTCATAGGTGAATTTCTTCTTGCCTCACTTCTGATTGATCGTGAACTTGATCTTATTGTACTTCTTGATCTCCTATTTTGTAACCTCATGTTTTCCATTCTTAATTCATGGTTTTGTCTTGTCAAATTTATGCGTTCTTCCGCTTCTAACCTCCTCTCTTCGTTTATTCTTTGTCTTAACGCCTCTGTTGCCTCTAATACTCCAATTCTTTCATCTCCATGAATTATTCCTCCAATTGCTTCTTCAGCTCTTTCCTCTTGTCTTTCATTTCTTAATTGTTGCTTCTCTTCTATTTCTTCTGCTGAATCTGATCGCCAAGTATGTACACTCACTCTATCATAATCCAAAGTTCTATTCTGTGCTAGTGTACGTTGAGTTGGTTGTTGAATTTGATTTTCTCCATCATTTCTTGTATTCATTCTTGACGATTCTCCGGTTTCGTTTCTTCTTTCTCCAGCAAGTCTCTTACTCCTTCTAACAGTTGTTGGTTGTCTTGAAGCATTTCTTATTCTAGCCATCTTTTCAATCTCAGTGAATTGTTGAAAATTATATGAAACTTTTCACCAACTACTCCAAATTCTTTCAAATCACAATTCTAATCTTCACACTAACAACAAGGAATCTTCTTCCCTGTTTCTAGCGCCATTATGTAGTAGCACGAAATCCTACACTACACCCCTCACAAGAATTCATAATAATCAACACATCTTTTAAAGATTAAGAACAACACTTTTATTAATTGATTCACATAAATGTTACAAGAAATGGGAGAAAACAAGTATACAGTCGCTCTTTAAACTTTCTCTCTCCTAAATGACTTGCTCAACACTCGAAAAAGATCTCTCTCTCATTACGCTTGTTCAATTCTTTATATAGGGAATTACATAGTGGATGACAGCTAATCTGTCCTTTATTTTCGGATCTGACTTGCGATATTCTCGCAAGAGTTACATTGCTAATCTTCGCAAACATTCCAATCATCGCAGAATCATCACACATTTCTCATGTTTCTGCTATCGTCATTTATTACGTCATTCTTCAAATCATCTTGCGACACTCGCAAGGTGTTGTTAACCATACTTCGCAAATGCGTCCTTCTTGCGATATTCTGATCCTACACTGCCCAAGGAATGTCTGTTCCTTTTTAGTTAATGTAATCTGCGAGAACTTTACAATCTGTAGCAATAAAGACGCTAGAAAGAATATTGTATTCTAGCCATCTTAAATCAATTAAGAGAGATTTTTCTTCTACATGTAAAGTTGGGAATACCCGATCTGAACCTGCAGAAAGATGCATAGTAAACATAATATTAATTTTCTGTAATATATGTAAAACTAATCAAATTTTATCGCCTACGTTAAATTACGCCATGTAATTGAGATTAAACTGAGTGTTTAAGAATGGTTTTGCACATGATTTCTAACAAGTGTGCACTTGATATTTTAATCTCATCCTTTAATATAATTTTTAGGAATTATGAAACGTAAATCTAGTTGGAATTATGAAACGTAAATCTAGTTGTTTAGAGGAAAAATATGCACGATTCTACGGTGTATTGGTTCCTTGTACTAACTGAAATAAAATTCGCCGACACGGTCAACTTAGGATTCCACCGGTCGCATCTCACAAACTTTGGTTGACAGTTGACTCGTAGGATTTTGGAACAGTTAAAAGGGAGTGGTCACTAGTCATGCACAACCGTGTATAGATAGATTAAAATAAATAGCGTAACGTCAATACTCGAATGGCCGAGTGTGTTTCTGGCTTTGTTGCATGCATGACACAGACAAAATGAAAAGTTAGATCTTCAAATTAATTTACGAACTGAAAACAACACAGAGAAATCAAAACCCATCATTTGTTTCTTTCTCTAAATTTAACATGATATGTTCGACTAAATTCTTCTCGGGGACGGGAACATAGTAAACTGTAATAAGGTGTAGAAATATTTTTACAGGTGGATCAGTACGCATAGTGTGGTCTATGCAGATAACATAAATGTATGCATTATTTGATGTACTTAGGATCCATTTGCCCTGGATTAATTAAATGAGGTAGTGCAGTTTGAGGGTATATACTCAAGGCCTGCATTCACTGTTAAGTGTGTTGCATGCCTACTTACACGACATAATAATTTCTTCATTATTTGTCCAAAAAATATCGAAAGAAGATCTTTTAGTTCTAGCTCCATTGGCTATTTTATGAGCCGCATTGTTACCTGACTTTTTAACATGCCTAACATAGGATCCTAGGATACTAGATATAAGGTGCTTTGTTTTTATTACTGTAGATGGTGGGTTTTTGACAAAGGCTAAAATCTTAAAATCATAATTATACATACTCCTGATCCAGCAATCAGAAGAGTATTGAGGCTCATGTCTCTCACTGAAGCATGAAAGTTCATGCCGCAAGAACCTCTGACTGAGAATACTGTCTCTCAGAGCATATGTAGATGTGTAGTATCTTAACTGAGGTAACGACATATCTCATGAATACTGAGCAATTTCAGTAATCACTTTTATATAAAATTGGACGGCTCCTAGACAGCTTGCCTGCTAGTATAGAGAAATAACGTCTTCAAGATGTAACAATGTTTTCCCTGACTATATAAAAGACATGTGTATAGAACCATTATGATTGGACGGCTCCTAGACAGCCTGCTAGTATAGAGCGATAACGTCTTCAGGATGCAACAACGTGTTTTCCCTGACTATACTATACGTAATACATATGACGCTTCAACTAGCTCATATCGCTCGATTCTCGAATAATTAATGCTCCTAGACGATCGTGCTAGTATAGAGCCATCAATTAATTATTTCTAAATCACTAGATTCATTAACTGAATCCCTAGAAAATATTCTACATTCTTCATAATATTTCATTACTTCAATTCATGGTCTTCCCAGCATAATTCCATGGGTTAGTGATAAATATTCAACGTACGGGCATCTGAGCCGCTATCGAGTAAGCCCCGACCAAAATGGTGCAAGTGTACTTAGCAATAATGCACTAACGAGCACCTGAATGCACGAACGAGCATTCTAAAATACGAAGAAACGATGAACCTATACAAAATAGGAACAAAATAATAAACAATAAAATATTAATCAAGGCACTGGGGGACTGGGCCCACCGGCCGGCCGGTCGTGCCGTGGCCAGTCCCACGCCCAATTTCATATTTTATCACATTTTTATTATTTTCCTTGATCTAATGAAAATCCCTTCATTTGAACAAATATCCTTCGTTTTAAGGAAACTCCTCAGTTTCATGGTGTTTCCTTCGCATAAGGAAAATAATATAAAATTGGGAAAGGTGTCGTCGGACCGTGTCTACTAGCCGGCCATGCCCTACTCGTGGCCGATCCCACACCTCATGATTCCTCATTATTTTATTATTATTTCCCTCATCTCATGGGAACTCCTTAATTTCATGATATTTACTTCAAGTCATGAAAAATAATATAAAATTAGGAAAACTCGTGGGACCGTGCCCAGCCGGCCGGTCATGCCCTAGCCGGTCCCACATGTCCCTTATTTTTTTTTTATTATTATTTAAGTTTCCTTAATCCCATGAAATTCCTTGATTTCATGATATTTCCTTCAAATCATGAAAAATCCTTCAAATCATGAAAATAATACATAAAATTAGGAAAAGCTCACAGGACTGGGCCCTAGCCGGTCCCACACGCCCTTATTTTATTATTATTAATATTATTTGTTTCCTTCATCTCATGGAAACTCCTTCACTTCAAGGAAAACTCATTTATTTTTTCAAACTCCTTGATTTCATGGTATTTCCCTAAAATCATGAAAAATATAATAAAATTAGGAAAAGTGCTATGTGACCGGGCTCATTGGCCGGCCGACCATGCCTTGGCCATAGATGGTCCCACACTTCATGATTCCGTCATTTTATTATTATTTTCCTTCACCTCATGAAGTTTCCTCAGTTTCAGCAAAAATCCCTGATTTCTTCATATTTTCTAAAATGATTGCTCAAACGCACTTCAGAAAATATCAAAATTCTCAGGACTGAGACACGGACAGTTTGGTTACATGAGCATATTACCTTGACCGACCAAGGTTGGCTCTTTGGATTGCAATAGGCCGGTCCCACATATTTTCATCATTTGACCTAATTTGTTCATATTTGGTTAAAACTCTTCCAAACAATTTGGAACTTCATAAAATGACCGTCAGTCGATCCCATGACCACCCAGGGCCGGTTTCATGACCCCTTGGTCGGTCCCTCATCTCTTCATAATTAATTAGGTTTTATCACCTAAGGCTCAGACGAGCATTATTTTAATAAATGATTAAACCAGCATTTAATCATCCTTTCACCAACTGGTCTTCAAGAGACTTTGGTATATTTTTTTGTCACTTGAGGATCTGGACGCTACATGGTCTATCCATCATCCAGTGTAGCCGGTACCCCCTTCACTCTTTGGTTTATTTTCAATAAATCATCAATTGATTAAACTAGGGTTTTGAGTCAAAGGTTCATAATTCCAGATTCAAACGCTAATAATTTTACGTTGATCTCATGACCAACATTTTATTATTTATACTCGATTCAGTTGCCAGTATTCTAATTTAATATTTTATTTGGTCATGATACCAATAATTCATCAAACGAGCAACATTTATTCAGATGAGCAATATTTGCTCAAACCAAGGAATATTGGTACAACTATCAATATTCAACAATTAATCAAATGAGCAATATTTGCTCACCTTAACTATCAACATTTACTTGAGAATTATATCTTTGTCTCAACAGACATTTTCAATTTATGAGTCTCAGAACATTTTCAAATCACGTTCGACATAACAATACAAGGACTTGTCGTCCCATAAAGTCAGCAAATGACTAACTAAATACATGTCTGCCTTGCAGACTCCACAATCACACGAGACATCAATCGTGTTACATAGGGGATATTAAATAAGGTTTTGGTCTGGCGGTCTACGGCACTTGTGTTCATACACACAACGAGAATGTGAGAAATTCGTGCAATCAGTTGAAGGAGTTATCAAAGTAGTGGATGGAATATCAACCAAGTCTCCGCACGATGAGCAACTGGTTTTAACACGATTTCCATTTCCCCACTCTTTGACTCCAGCAACTGTCACACTTCATGGGATCAAGGTGTTTACAATTCTAGCAATATAAATAGGTCTCTGAATCATGATTAAAGAGGGGACAATCTTACGTTAAACAGATAACACGAGATTAACAACTCAATATCTGAGCAATTACTCTCAACAGGGCAAATTCAATCATTCAGAACTTATCTTATTTTAGAATACACAACACACCTATAATATCGATCACCATTGATCTCACATATTTCTCAGCTTCCCTCCTACAGATCGACCCATCCTCTCTTGTGACCGAATTTACTCTAGAACGACCATTGTCTTGGTTTAGTCTGGAGTACTACAGATTGATCTCTCGAATTCAAAGAACTCCCTTCTTGCAGTGCATCTGTGTGAGGTTAGATAGTTCGCTTGGTTCAAGGAGTTTCCTCTGCACGGTCATCTCCTCAATTCCTTAAAAACCATCAACTCGTTTTGCCCCATCTACAGCTTGGCGACCACAATGGGAGATTATTCTCTTAGTTACAATCTCAATTCTCACATAGATGGTCAGTCTTAGGTCTGGTTGAGTTACCAATCCGGGTTTAACACCCGACCATAACATTGCAAGATATAGTGGTACTTCTAACACCACTATCCGGAACAACATGCTACTACTACTCCTTCAAACACTGGTGCTCCAGTGATTACCCCTACGAGTGACGGTACTGGCGCTGTCAACAATCCACTCTTCGGCGGATCTCCTGAAGAAGTCAGAAAAAATCCACCGACCATAGGTGATATCATGAAGGTACAATAAACTCTTTCCAAGAATCAGACTGACATGGCTACCAATCAGGAGGAACTATGCAATTATCTCAAGAATCTTACATACAAGATGTCAGAGAAAACTCAAGAAAAAGGAAAAGCTAAAGAAACATCTTCAGACGCCGATCCCGAGGTTACTCTGATCCATGTAGTAGACGATGAAGAAGTTCCTAAGGCTGTAGACAATCAACCAGCGAAAGAGTCATCTAGTTTCATCACTCGTGAAGTATAGGGACAGAATATCGCAAGATATAAGGTTACAAATATAATAACAAATACAAGAGAAAAGTGTCGCAAGATAATGCGATAATAGAAGAAACACGGGAGAAGTGTGAAGGGTTTACGAATATAGAATAAATTTATGATCAGAGGTTGCGATGCTTGGCAGGTTATATACAGTTGTACAGATTTCACTATAAATAATAGTTCAAATGTTAAATTGGGGGGGGGGGGGGTTCTTTAAGTGAGTGTTAGAAAAAGTCTTAGGAGAGAGAACATAGAAAGTTGTAAATGTTCTAATCTCCATTAACGTATTTCTTTGTAATCAGTTGAGAATATTAATCAAAATTGTCATTCTTCATCAAGAACTTCTTAAAGTTTTACAAATTCTACTGAGGGTGTAGTTATAGGATTTCCTGCAACTACATAATTGGCGCTAGAAACAGGGAGAGAAATAAAGAGAAGCAAACGTAACAGAGATAATAAAGAATTTTGCATTAGAGAAATGGCTAGAAGAAGAAATATATCAGAACCATTGACTGCAGTAAGAAGAAGTGTAAGACTCGCAGGTGGAGAAGAAAACGTAACAGGAGAACCTAGTAGGGGAAGGAGCAATCGAAGAAATCAAACTCAACAAACAGTAACACAAAGAAGAGCAATAAATCAATATCGAGTGAGTGTACACACTTGGAGAACTGATACACCAGTAGAAGCATATAGAGAACCGAAAATCAGAGAAAATGGGAGACTGATGGGAGGAACATTCATGAAAGATAAATGGAGGCATTAGAAACATTAAGACAATGAGTTCAGGAAGAATGAAGGTTTGAAGCTGAAGAACGTGCAAATCTAACAAGACAGAATCAAGAATTGAGGAGGGAAAATGAGATGTTACAAAGGAGGAGATCTCAAAGTGTTGCGAGATCAAGTGTTAGACAAGAAAGATAAGAACGAAATTCACTAACAATCAATAGTGAAAGTTTTATACAAGGACAAACACGGAATCTGGTTGAAAGAAATCGAGAGAATCGCTTCATTTTAGTACCGAACAATTAACAAAATGTGGAAAATTTATGAACAGAACCATTTCCAAGGGAAAATAACCAGAATGGCGAAGAAAATCGAGAGGAAGAACAGAAACTTGTGGAATAAATTGAGAGACAAAAAGAAATGGATCAAAACAATTACGAGGATGGAGTAAGAAGACATGAACTGGCTCGCAACAACCAAGATCTTGAGTATGGTAGAATTCAGAGGAGAGTTGGAAATCAACGAACATAAATAGTAAGGAATGAATTAAATCTTCAAAACAGAATTCAGGCAAATCATGGAGAGGTAAATCGCAGAAGGAGGATAAATGAAGAAGAATTAATGAATAAGAAGAAATTCCTGATATTCACATGAGAAGGATGAGGATAATAGAAATGGAAGAACAAGAATTGCAAGATGCTCTGCAACAAAACAATTGTGACAATCTGGAAAGAAGATATTTGCAAAATTGTATGATAGAATGCGAAGGTTCGCAAGAGAAGAAATGCAAGAACGTAGAAGAAGAGAGGCTGCGTTGAAGAGACCCATGGATGAGAATTCTGAGGCAAATGAATGGATCTTTAGAGAATTAGCGGAAATGAGAGGAATGATAAACAGTAGAGTAGGAGGAGATATAAGACAATTAGATGAAGCAATAGAAGAAGCTGCGATGACTCCTTTCTCTAGAGAAGTACAATTGGGAGGGATTCCACCAAAATGCAATCTACCTACATTAACCAGCATCTTTGACGGACTTCATGTGTTATACAACACATTAAAGCGTATATAAGATGCATGTTACAATGGGAGAATAACGATGCTGTATTATTCAAGTATTTCGCATCAAGCTTAACAGGAGAAGATCTAAAATGGTTTGAAGGACTTCCAAAGAACACTATTACATCATTTAATCATCTACAAGTAACTTTCTTAGGAGCATATATCACGAATCATTCCCCGCGACTTGGTATTGAAGATGTATTTGGTTTAAAACAGAGAATTGGCGAACCAAAGAACACTATTACATCATTTAATCATCTACAAGTAACTTTCTTAGGAGCATATATCACGAATCATTCCTCGCGACTTGGTATTGAAGATGTATTTGGTTTAAAACAGAGAATTGGCGAAAGTTTGAAGCATTTGGTAAGAAGATGGAAAACTATGTGCAGTGATATGGCAGGGCGTGTGGACGAGAGGTACCTGATTTTGTCTTTCGTAAATGCGATGTTCGCAACTGAGCAATTATATGTTCAAATCTTCATAAGAAAGAATTCCATTATGATGACAGAGTTGCGAGAATTGCAAGAGGAGTACATTACATTAGAGGAAAATCAAAACAATATGGAGTCATATCCAGTGACAAACACCAACACTCAAGATACAGGAGCAAACTTACTTCCTAAAATAGTCAATATCGTAGCAGGTACCTCGCAGACATCCTCGCAAACATCTTCGCAGATATCAGAAGAGAAGAAAATTGGCAATGGTCAACCAAAAATGGTAGCAATGAGTAGCAAGGATAAAGAAGAGTATGATAGAGAGAGGAATTTCTATAGCCGAGGAGGAAATAACCATATCCCAAGATTAGATCAGCAACATGAAAATTATGGAGGACAAAGGCATAACTATTTTGGACAAGGGAATCATAGACAAAACTATAACAATGGACAGGGAGGTCAAAGAATGATAAGAGAAGAAATAAAGATGCCACCTTTGAATACAAGTGTAGAAAAGATATGGCAAGCAATCATCTTGATGGAAAATATACCAACACCATGGAATATGGGAAAAGAACCACCAATGGGTCTAAGAAGTCATGAATTTTGCTTGTACCATCACTTTCATGGACATTCTACAAATAATTGCAATAATATCAAAAGGATTATCTTGCGAATGATCGAACAAGGTAAACTGGACCACTTTTTACTCAAGCAAGCACAGACGCAACAATTACCACGGGCTCCAATGATAACTCGCATGGTGAACACAATACAAGAAAAGGGAAAGGAAACCTTACACATAGAAGTGGGACCAAAAGCAAGGAATGTTTTCTGCAATTCTATTGTTCACTCGTATAAAACCATAGAAGATTTTCATGATAATGTGTTAAGCAGGGTATATGCGAGAGATGGTGAAGGAAGGGAAATAATGAACATCGCAAAAATTTCACGACTTGAAGATTGGCAGAAGCGTGAAATTTCTTTTGAAGCCACAGAAATTCCAGAAGGTTGTGAAATACATGATAATCCATTGGTAGTGAGATTAGAAACTTGTCTGAATATGGGAGAAAGCGAAGATGATACAGACGAAGAATCATTTGGTCTTAATAGAATCTTAATTGATATGGGAAGTTCTGTCAATATTCTCTTCTATCCTGCTTACAAAACCATGGGGGGAAAAGACGCAGATCTAATACCTTCCACCTATAGGATTTATGGCTTTAATGGAACTGCTAATAAACCTAAAGGAGAAGTAAGCATGCGAATTCCCTTAAGTGGAATGCAAACTGAAATTTTATTTTGCGTTGTAGATGTCGAATCATCATACAATGCTTTGATAGGGAGACCTTGGCTTCATGGGATTCTAGGCGTAGCTTCAACTCTTCATCAATGCATAAAATTTCCTCATCCAAAGGGTATTGGAGTTATCAAGGGTGATTGGGCAGAAGGGAAGAAATGTTACGATACAGAAGTAGAAGTTTGCGAAGGAAAAGATGTTGAAAAGGAAAGTTGGAGAAAAAGAGCAAAGGATGCGAAAAGAAGCGAAAATTTAATGACTGAGGACTAAGGCATGAAGGAATAAAGTTACAATGTTAAGCGTACAAGAAATTTATGATGATAGAAAAGGGATATGGTTTGCGAAGAAAAGAGAATGAAGAAAAAAGGTAATGAAGAAAAAAGGTAATCAGTATATTTGTTCGCAACGTATAACAAAATGTTCGCAACGTATAACAAAAGGTATTTTGAAAAACAAGAAAATGAAATGAGGTATTTCGCAACATGAAAAATTTGTGATGAGTTTTTACGAATAAAAACGATTTATTGCGATCAGCTTTCATTAAAGAAAGCCGCAAACTGTGATCAGCTTTCAAAAAAGAAACAAAGACGCAGAAATTTAACACAGGCAAACCTTTGTGACGTACACCCTAGTTCGCGAAGCAACATTTCGTAAGAGGCAAAGTCCTAAAGTACGTCATTTAAGGGGGTACCTATAAGCATGGCTCAGGGGAAATGGAACACCACCACGGAATCTGAGTAAATGGACATTACCGGGTACATAACCCAAAAACGGGGTACCTATCCGGGTAAGACACCTTGGATTCTCAACCTAATCTTGTGATGTAACATGATTTAGGTTGGGCGACTAAGGCATAATGTCTTTCCCAAGAAGTGCAGAAAACGATCAAGGTACCGAGGTACACGGTTGAGTCAAGAGTGCCAGATGAGTTTGAAGCACATCTGCCATTCTTGAAAAGTCTTGGCAAATGATGCACTTGGCCCAAAGATACCCCATAGGGTGCAACCTCGTAACTATAAGCCCTATAGGCAAAAAGTATAAGAGGTTGCGAACAAAAGCTGGTTGTTGGAAAAACCGGATGGGAAGATCTAACCTTGTATGGTCGATGTATGCTTCCTTGAAGGGGCAACCAAGGGGAAGATAAAGGGAAGCACCCTCCATTAGGGATCTAATACGTGCTATAAGACGCAAATGTTCACAAGAACATAAAAGCTTGTCATATTTGTGCAACAATCGCATTTCTGCGAGTAAAAATATATATATATATATATACTCGCAGAATTAAATACAAAGAAGTTAAGATGAGATCAATGAGTTATTACATGAAAGTGTGATAGCGTCCTGCGATTTCATCGCAAGACGATAATGTCATAAGGATGTATATTCGCAAGTATATTCAGACTTGTCATATTATCGCAAATACAAAAATATTGGTAAGGTAAAGTCAAGGGGTTGAGGCATGCGAGTGCACCAACGTCCTGCGACTTTATCGCAAAAGAGGTGGCAAAGTAAGACCTTTACTTAGGAAGGCATGATAAGACCACAGAAACTAATAAAGTCAATTCCGTCAATATCATTGGAGATTCTTTATATTCTCAACAAGAATACGTATCAAGAATTCCTACCAAAATAGGAAATTTTATTCGCAATCAAGGACGGATATTTCATACTCATTAAAATTTTCAAGGATTGAATACTTCTTATACTTCTTCAAGGATGTCTTATAATTTTCATACTTCTTCAAGGGTGTTTCATAATTCTGATACTTCTTCAAGGATATTTCATAATTCTTATACTTATTCAAGGATGTTTCATAATTTTCATCCTTATTCAAGGATGTTTCATAATTCTTCAATGAGGTTTCATACTTCTAATACTTCAAGGGGGAGATTTATTATTTACTTCGCAACAACCTGAAACTTCTCAACTTAAACGGAGGCAGATATTTCTAATACTTACAACAACAATTGATCACCTAAAGAGCAATAGTAAGGGGAAAAGGAATACTAAGCTAGGTCTTCAAAATATATTATTTCTCTTCATATGATCAAGTTATGGAAATAAGGAAAGCATTCAATTAAAGAAAGATCAACTCATCATCGCAAGATTAAGACATTGGTACTAATTAAGTTGTGAAAAGAAAATTGCTGGTCGATTAAAAGTGCAGGAAAGAAGAAAATATTGTACTCAAGCAGACAAGACGAAAAGAACTAAAGTAAATATACAGGAAGGAATAAAACTACTCTGTGGGAGATTTATCTTCATCAAAATGATCTTCTTTTTTTCTTCGGAGATATCATCTTCAGCTTCACTATCAGAGATATCCAAATCTGGGGTATCATCAGGGATTTCTTCAGAAAGGAGCGTTTGATACTTAGTGAGAGGAATTTAATTATCTTCACAAATTCTGTGAGTCATCGTAGCTCGGAAGCGTTTGATGTTTAAGCCATGGTTGTTCTGGGAAATTTTATGTTGAGACTTTAAATAAGAAATCTTCTGATTACGCGCAACAAGAGTAGCTTCTAGATCTTCAATCCTCTTCGTATAATTTTCTTCAGCATTTACAAAGAAAAAGGATAAGTAAGAGATAAGAGAATAAATAATAAGGGAATAAATTAAGGAATTGATTAGCAAATTGTAGAGTTAAAGTGATCAAGATTTGCGAATTTACCTTCTAATTGCTTCTTATCATTACGAAAAGAAGTGACTTCAAGCTCCAGTTGATTATTCTTCTCAAGGAGAGAAGAACTTCCAGTTGCGATACTCGCAGATTGTGCTTTATATTCGCAGCGGGATTTTAATTCTGTGTTATCAATGTTCAAATCCTCTATCTTCTGGAGAAGTTTTGCATTCTCAACCTCCAGCTTGTTACAACGACTTAAAGTTTTCTTCTCAGCAATTGCATGACGTCTTTCCCAATCTGAAGCAGCTGCACAACTGACCCTCCCAACCTGAGAAAATAAAAGGGATTAGAAATCAATGAAGTAAGGGAAATTAACAAGGAATAAGAGAGAAACTTACCATACTCCCCAAAGAGTATAATGTAATAGGAGAAATAAATCTTGAAATTCCATTAAGGGAATTATTGTTGATTACAGTGGGAACTTTGCAAGCCTTCGCAATATGCCTATGAGCATTCGCAGTAGAAGAGTTTCCTAATCCATGAGAAGAGTTGAGAAAAGCCTCAGACAATCGAGTCATTGCAGACTCAAAAGTTTCCACATTGTTGTAGTCTTCATCTTCTTCATCATCATCATCGTTATTGCTCCTATCAGAGTCGGTATCAGAATTAGAACTAAGATCCTTCTCAAAAAGTCTATCATCTTTATCACTTTGTTCTTTGTCAACATCCTTGCTAGAGGAGATCACATTGGAATAAGCACTGGGTGGGAGTCTCTTCCTCTTCTTCGCAGAAACAATATCCTTAATCTTCCCTTTTTCTTTGCGAAGAACATCTTCTTTATTACCACAAATCTTGGTGTTCTTCGCAGAGCGAAGTGTTCTTTGTATTGAAGTTAGCACTTCAGAAGAAGTTGAATTCTTATTCTCACTCACAACAGCCCCAGGGTAGTCAAGAAGAACCTACAAATTCAAATAAGGATAAGAAACAGAGGCAACAATATATTGTTTAAAACACATATAAGAATGTTTCTTACCTCATTTGAAAAAAATTGGAAAGCCTCGCGAGTACTTGATTTCCCAGTTTTAATGTAACTTTCCTTAAGTTCATTCACCTTACAAATATTGCAAAAGGATTAGTAAAAGAAGAAAAATAACAAGAAGATAAGAAGATGGAGATACATACATCTTTATCTCTATTAGGCCAAGAAAAGACCCAAGGTTGATAGTTACGATCATGAAGATTCGCAGGAAGATCTACTATCCCAGAGATGTAAGAACCCGATAATGCTAGAGGATAATTGTACCAATCTTCATCATGAGAATGGCGAGGGGTTCGATTATTTCCAGAAGCATAATCAATATCATGCATAAGAAGATCAGCTTCTGCGACATCAGTTTTACGATGAAGACGAACACCCCAATGCTTATCTTCCCTCTTCGCAGGAATTAATGTGTAATTTTTAAAGAAATTCTCGACTGTATAATTTGCAGCAATAATCTCTACATCTCTAAATACGGGTCTCCTAAGTTCGATTGGGTATAAAGATTTTCCAGTAGCATCAAGGTTTGCGAACTCAACCAGAATGCGAATGCAATCCCCAGTCAATTGATAAATGGCTCGTGAGAAATTTGGGTGAGAAATAATCTCATAGAATAAAGGAAGATTAACATCATAAAGAGGAAGAGGAAGACCTGCGAGGATTTGGCCTCGTGAGACTAAAACTATATGATCATCCCAATGGAGATCGGTGAAGAGTTCCATACAGAGATGGGATTTATTGGTATGACCATCAATCTCAGAAAGAATGAGATCTCTATCAGCAAGCTCTGCATTAAGTTGTTCCACAGTTTTCTTCTTCGGAGCCATTAGATGAAGGATAAGAAAACAGAGAAGAAAAGAAATAAAAAAGGCAAGAAATAGTAGTAGAAGAAAGAAGTAAAAAATTGCAGAAGTAGACGTAATGAGGAAGATGAAAAGATAAAAGAATAAAATGAGGAATTAAAGATAGTATTTATAAAAAAGAAAGCTTGATGAAGATAGAAATTCATCAATGCAATTAGACGTGAGTGGTTGAGAAGGACGGTTACGAAAATACGTGTCGAAGATTCAATGAAAGAGAAAATACGTGTTGCGAATATAAGAGGTGATGATAACTATATTAAATTTGCGAGAATAATGATTCTCATGACATTTCTTCTTCGCAGAACTGACATGAGAAGAGGCAAGATGTAGGGACAGAATATCGCAAGATATAAGGTTACGAATATAGTAACAAATACAATAGAAAAGTGTCGCAAGATAATGCGATAATAGAAGAAACACGGGAGAAGTGGGAAGGGTTTACGAATATAGAATAAATTTACGATCAGAGGTTGCGATGCTTTGCATGTTATATACAGTTGTACAGATTTCACTATAAATAGTAGTTCAAATGTTAAATTGGGGGGGGTTCTTTAAGTGAGTGTTAGAAAAAGTCTTAGGATAGAGAACAAAGAAAGTTGTAACTGTTCTAATCTCCATTAACGTATTTCTTTGTAATCTGTTGAGAATATTAATCAAAATTGTCACTGTTCATCAAGAACTTCTTAAAGTTTTACAAATTCTACTGAGGGTATAGTTGTAGGATTTCCTGCAACTACATGAAGACCTGGAACACCTTTTAGAGGATCATGGAAAAGACAAAACTCTTTATGTGCACCGTTACCAACCTCCATACCCTGCTGCTATGCAAAGGATTCCTCTGCCAAAATGTTACACCTCTCCAACATTCACACTTTATGATGGTACAGACAATGCTCGAGAACATGTTTCTCGATTTCTGAAAGCACTGTGTGAACATGAGCACAATCATACTGTCCGTCTGAAGGAATTTTCAAAGTCTCTAAAAGGCAGAGTATATACCTGGTACAACAACATCGCACCAGGAAGTATCAAAAGTTTGGGAGAAATGGTTAATGCTTTCTACATAAAGTATTTCTTCTTTTCAGAGAAAATCACCCTCTCTGATCTCGGAAGGATGTTTCAAAGGAGCAATGAACATCCTAACGATTATGTGAAAAGGTTCAGAGTTCAGGCTTTGGACTTCCATGATCCAAATGTCATAGAGTAACAACTCGTGGACTTGTGCATCAATGGAATGATTCTACTCTACTGGGATTTATTAGAAAATCTCAGGTTCCAGACTTTCTCAGAACTTCATGAAGCGGCCAAGAGATCAGCAACTACTGCACCTGCTTTATTGGAGAGAGCTAAGACTACAAAAGCTGAAGAACCATGAGAAACTCGAGGTAGCAGACGTTTAATCAAAAAAAAGTACAACCTACAACCTTCCACAAATGTTGTTGCAGAAGGAAGCAAACAAAAATCTGAGCCGCAACGCAAACATACTCCCTCAAAGACGCAAATGAAGGATAATACGCAAGTTCCTGCTCAGCACACAGAAGCTGATCCAGAGGAACTTGATTTCCCCCGCTCCATTGAAGAAGTTACTGAACTTCTATATGCCTGGGTTCAAGATGGCGCAATCAAACTGCCATATGTCAAGAAAGAACTAACTGAATAGGCCATGGAAAATCCTCGTTACTATCTCTTTCATAGGTTCGTCAACCATCCCACAAGTGATTGCAGAACTTTGAAGCGCATATTTAAAGAAAATATCGAATCAGGAGAACTCAACTTGGGGACTGAAGGAGTACAGAGATCCTCTCCCAGTCAAAACCTTTACTCTTTCTCAACCTCCTGTCAAGGAAGCAGTTCAATCGTTGATCGAGCATATCTGTGAAATTTCTTTATCTGTCTAAGGCACAAAGGAAAGGCATGTCACATCACCGAACATTGTGTCAGATGTATTTTCATCCCGGAAATACTCCTTGAATATGCATGACTGGGGACTGCTTACCACATTCCATCTTCGAGGGAAGGAAATGAGTTCGGAAGAATGTTGATTGATGCTTACACCGCCATCAACATCATTCCACTAATGAAATACTTATGGCTACATCACTCTCAAAGTGAATATAAGTTCAACCTGGACAGAACCAAGTTTCACATAATCAGAAAGATCCATAATATGACATGTTCTTCAGACGATCATGGATCCACGCTAAAAAGATGGGTACTGACAAAGCGTGTTTGGTTGCACATCTCTCCAACGAAGAAAGTTCTGATCCGGAAGATTTGGCGGATATTCCATTATCAGAGCACTTGGAGGAATTTCGAACTTTGACGAGGTTGAAGCAAGAACCTGCAAAAAGATGCATATACATTCATCAAGAGGTTCCACACTCAAGGAAAGTCTCATTCCTTCCATGTATATATCATTTATTTCCTCACATGCTATCCTAACATGGGGACTCAATTCTGCTGGAAACTCTGCAAGAAGTTATGAATGGATAGCTCCATTATCTCTCCGAATTGAGCATCATACTGAGACATTCATTACTGAGATGATATCCAAGCATGGCAAAGAACACTTTGGGCATTTCTCCATAGACTTGCAGGAGTGTCCATGTGTGTCGCAAAATCAGAAAGCTTCGATGTTTGCACAAGTGTAGAATCCTACCGCAAAAAGATCAACATAAGATACTCGGAGTCGAGACAAGCCTAAGATATTCAACACTCAAGAGATATGACACTTCAACGCTCAAGCATCTAAGAAGCCTTCAAATTTTACTCCCAATCAAAGAGTATACCTTGCGCCTCTAGCTTCAGCATAAAAATCTCGACGATGATATGTTGATTCAATGGCACCACGATCAATCAATAATCCATGATAGGACTTCTGAAGCATATGCAACATCATCAATAGACGCTACAAACCCCTGCTGAGGAACTTCCTCTCTTCACCGATCACATCCAGAATGAAGACCGGTGCTTCCACAACAATGTCGATTCACTGACGAAGCTAGATCACAGTAAAGTCATATTGTTCACAAGAATTCGAGCTGATCATTACACCTTCATCTTGAGAATGCTTAACCCTCCAACTAGCTCGTGAATGTAAAGAATCACTGGATGGAAGAACTAAGATCATGTCGATAATCATGGCTCTAACATTTTTGGTCTCTAGAGCAATTTCATCCATGGTATCAGTACCAACAACGGTCTCATGAGCAACATCCTCATGATAGGGCTTCATCAACTAACCATTATATGAAGTGTTACACATGAAGCAGACTTCTCTAAGAACCAATTATTCATATCAAGATGTGTATACCTGATAACATGCTCACATGAAAGTCTTCCCAAAGCTTGCACGACTGGTGGACATAATCCAAAGTCTTCTACAAGATGTTCTCCTCACCTGTACAAATGAGATACAACACACTTCATGGCACGAGTTTACAAAAACATACCAATGGGTGAAGAATGGGACAATTCTTCCTCAACGAAAGATGTTCGTCTATGTCTCTTATACAACATACCAAAAGGGCGCAACAATCGGACATACGAGCTGAAAGATATGGCATTTACCGTAAGTTCTACGAAATCTGAAAATTTTGTACGGGATTACAAATTAAAAATGTGCATTCTTCGTTGGATGACCTCTACAACTCCAAATTGAGTGATTATTTTCTCATAAAATAACTCAATCTCTTAGATTCAAAAGTTTGGGTCAAGCATCAAATTTCGACATCGTATGAGGTTCCTATAGCTTCCAGAGCGTACAACATGCAAGCAGCAATTCTTAGACGGGATTCATAACTTCCACAGTCGATTGGTGTCCACCAGGTCTTTCCACTAAGTAATTCATCAAGGTACCTCCAACTTCGACCACTTAGGAATTTACATCAATTTTTCTACCTGGGTATGTAGGACCAGAATATCGCTACATCTATTCTCTGCGAGATTAACAACGCTTCCCAGCGAGCATCACCGCAAGATCTTCAACTACACTTCACGAGTGTCACAAAAGCCTTCAAAGGAATGACGTAATACCTGACGACTGAAGAAAATTTGAGAGAAGCATGTTAGTTCTGCGATGGAGGTTCCTACAGCTTCCAGAGCGTACAACATGCAAGCAGCAATTCTTAGACGGGATTCATAACTTCCACAGTCGATTGGTGTTCACCAGGTCTTTCCACTAAGTAATTCATCAAGGTACCTCCAACTTCGACCACTTAGGTATTTACATCAATTTTTTTACATGGGTCTGTAGGACCAGAATATCGCTACATCTATTCTCTGCGAGATTAACAACGCTTCCCAGCGATCATCACCCTCAAGATCTTCAACTACACTTCACGAGTGTCACAAAATCCTTCAAAGGAATGACGTAATACCTGACGACTGAAGAAAATTTGAGAGAAGCCTGTTAGTTCTGCGACGGTTATAAAACTTGCGAGATTTAACATTGTAACTATCACGGTACAATCGCAGAATCAACCCGAAATAAGAGGAAAACTTAGCTGTCATCCACTATGTAACTACCCTATAAATATAGATCCAATGTGTCCAGAAAAGGATGATGTATTTTTGAGAGTTAAGAAAATCTTGAGGAGAGAGAAACTTCAAGTGAATAGTTATAATCTTGAGTTCTTCCATTTCTGTAAACATTTTTGAAACCAAAATAATAAAGTGTTGTTTTTCATCTTCAATTATGAGTTGATTATAACAAAATCTTAACAAGGGTGTAGTGTGGGAAATCCTGCAACTACATTTTGGCGCCCGAAACAGGGAGAATCAAGTTAAGAAACCTCTAATTACAATTTTAAGATTTAAAGAAATCATTAAAGTTGAAGAAATGGCTAGAAGAAGAAGAAATATGTCAGAACCACCAACAACTGTGAGGAGAAGTAAAAGACTTGCAGGAGAAGAAACAAATGAATTAGGAGATTCTTCAAGGATAAGAACAAGAAGAAATAGAACAAGGATTGAAGGAGAAGATCAAATCCCACAACCTAATCAACAAACACCGATCCAAAATAGAAATGTGGATTATGATAGAGTGAGTGTGCATACTTGGAGATCGGACTCGATGGAAGATGTAGAAGATCAACAATTAAGATACGGAAAAAGAGAAGAAAGAAATCAAGGAATATTTGAAGGATTAATTCACGGAGGAGATGAAAATGAAACAAAAAATGATCCAAGACAAAGAATACAAGAGGAAAGAAGATTATAAGCGGAAGAGCGTGCAAATTTAACAAGACAAAATCACGAATTAAGAATGGAGAATTTGAGATTACAAAATAGAAGATCAAGAAGTACTGTAAGATCGAATTCAAGATCAATAAGGGAAGAATTAAGGACAAATTCCCCAGTAAGAAATGCTAGAGGAAATATCCAAGAAGAAATTCAAAATCTAAATGAAGAGCAACGTCATAGAGAAGAAGAGGTAGTAGAAAATCGTAATGATCCGCGTGGTGAAAATTTGGATAATGGACTTAACAACAGAAATCAAGAGGGAAGAGACAACCAAAATGATGAAGATAATCCAGAAGAAGGTAGGAGGATATTACATGGGCGAGAGATTCAGAGTCGAAGAATAATTGAATAAGAAATTGAGAGACATTATGCTGAACAAGCACGACTAGCTCGCGAGAGAGAAGGATTGAGGGCAGAAGTATAAGAACAAGAATTTCAAGAGGCAGTACGATAAAATAACCATGAAAATCGAGAAAATAGACGGACGCAAAATCGCCATAATAATAATATTCAGGAAGAATATAATAGAATACAAAGGAGAATAGAAAGACAGCGAATAGAAATGATGAGAAATGAAGAAATTCGCAGAGAAGAAAAAAGACTGTATAATCAGTTGCGATGGCAAGAAAAAGCTGAAGCATAAGATCGCAGAAGAAGAAATATGGATGTAGATAAAGATGGACAAAATCTCGCAGGACAAGAAGTACATGAACGCAGAAGAAGGGAAGCAACATTGAAAATACCAATGGAACCAAATTCAGCTGCGAATGAGCAAATTTTAAGAGAGTTAGCATAGATTAGGGGAATAATAAACAACAGAAAAGAAGGAGGTAGAAGGCAACTTGATGAAGCTATTGAAGAATCTGCGAGAACTCCATTTACTTAAGAAGTACAGTTAAGAGGAATACCTCATAAGTGCAACTTACCAGCATTAACCAGCATTTTTGATGGAACTACTTGTGCTGTACAACATGTTAAAGCTTATGTTAGGTGTATGCTGCAGTGGGAAAATCATGATGCTGTATTGTGTAAATATTTTGCATCTAGCTTAACTGGCGAGGCGCTAAAATGGTTTGAGGGATTTCCAAAAAATACTATAACTTCTTTTGATCATTTACAAGATACATTTATAGGAGCATATATAAGCAACAATTCATTACGACCAGGTATTGAAGATGTGTTTGGGGTTAAAACAGAGGGTTGGCGAGAGTCTGAAACATTTAACCACAAGATGGAAGACAATGTGCAATGAGATGGCAGGGAGAGTTGACGAGAGATATCTTATCTTGTCTTTTATTAATGAAATGTTCGCGACCAATCTACTGTACATACAAATTTTCAGAATCAAGAATACAATCACTATGACTGAATTACGAGAACTACAAGAAGAATACATTACTTTGTAGGAGAAAAAAAATGAGATGGAATCATATCCTATCGCGAACACCAATTTAGTAGCATCAAATGGAAGTTTACTTCCTAAAATGATTAAGAATGTGGCAAGCAGCTCGCAAGCACAACAAGAGAAAGTGGAGACTGATAACCAGCAGAAATTGGTAGAGATGGGAAGTCGAGATCAAGAAGAGTATAAAAGGGAGAAGAATTATTACAATCGCAGTGGGAATAATAAGATCCAAAGGCTTGACCATCCGCAAGAAACTTATGGTGGACAGAGGCAAAGCAATTTCAGAAGCCAAGGAAATCAGAGGATAATATGGGAAGAGATTAAGATGCCTCCTCTAAATTCTAGTATAGAAAAAATCTGGAAAGCTATCATTTTGATGGAAAATATACCCTCTCCATGGAATATGGGAAAAGAACCACATCCTAATAATCGTAGTCAAGAATTTTGTCCTTACCATCACTTTCATGGTCACACAGTAAATGATTGCAGAAATGTAAAGAGAATAATTTTAAGGATGATTGACCAAGGAAAGCTAAACCACTTTTTAGTAGGACATCCACAATATTAGCGATTGCCTCCAGCACCAGAAATTCGCAGGGTAAATACTGTAAAAGGAGCAGAATCATTCATAATAGAAGTTGGAGCTAAAGCAAAGAATTTGTTTTGTAATTCCATTGTGCATTCACACCGAACTATGGAGGATTTCCATGATAATGTTCTAAGCAGGGTCTTCGCGAGAGACACAGATGGAAGAGAGATATTGAATATCGCGAGAGCCTCGCCGTTAGAAGAAAACTATATCTTTCACTGCACAAGAAGTACCAGAGCTTGGTGAGCAGCATGATAACCCATTGGTAGTAAGGTTAGAAATAAATCCCAAGCAAGTAGTAGAGGAAGATGAAGAAAATGATAACGAAAATTAAGATTCTTGGGCTATCAATAGAGTTCTAATAGACACAGGGAGCTCAATTGATATATTATTTTATCATACCTATAAGACCATGGGTGGAAGAGACGAAGATCTAATTCCATCAACATATAAAATCTATGGTTTTAACGGTACTGCCAATAAACCCAAAGGGGAAATTGAAATGCGGATTCCATTGAAAGGGATAACTTCCAAGATCTTGTTTTGTGTTGTCGACATTTAATCACCGTACAATGCCCTGATTGGTCGACCTTGGATACATGGGATATTAGGTGTAGCATCTACTTTCCACCAGTGTATTAAATTTCCTCATCCTAATGGTGTTGGAATTATTAAGGGAGATTGGGGAGAAAGCAAGAAATGTTATGAGATTGATATAAAATCTTGCGAGGAAAGAGCTGAGAAGAAGAGCAATTGGAAATACAACATCAAGCAACAGTAGAGGGGTGAAAGATTGATGATTGATTTAATAGAACAGCGAGAGGAAGATAATGGTGAGCAGATCGCAGATAAAGAAAAAACAGCAAAATGTTACAGAAAAGCAGAACTAGAAGATAGTAAGTAGAAAGGTAAAATGATGAAATTTAAAGAAGCTTACGCAGAATTTGTTTGAAGAAAATGCAATTGAAAAGAGTACCCTGTTTGAAAAAATTGCAAAATTTTAATGAAATTTTATCAGAGTTACAATGCTCGTGAGAAACGCAAATAAAATTTCGCAGATATTAATAGAATGGGACGAACCTTTATGGCGTACAACTTAGTTTGCGAATACAATTTCGCAAGAGGCAAATGTAAGACCTAATAGTGCGTCATATAAGGGGGTATCTCTTGACATGACTCAACGATAAGGTTATACCGCTGCTGGAACCTGAGTTATGCAGATGTTGGGGTTAAAGAAAACCTATCCAGGAGAGGGATCTTGGATTTCCAATTATATAAGGTTATACCCTGATTGGACGACTAAGGACCTCTTCTAAGAAGTGCAAAGTATGACCAAGGCGCCGAGGTACACGGTTGAGCCAAGGGTGCCCGGGGTGTACGAAACTACCTTGGCCATTCTTGGTAAGTCTTGGCTATGATGCACTTGGCCTGAAGAAAACCCCACTTAGGGTGCAGTCTTGTAACTATAAGCCATATAGGCATAAAGGACAAGAGGCTGCGAAAACAGCTGGTTGTTGGCAAATCTGGATGGGAGGAGCTAATCTTGTATGGCCGATGTGCCCTCCTTGAAGGGGCAACCAGGGGGAAGATAAGGGAGGCACCCTCCATTAGGGAGCTAATAAGTGTCTAAAGACGGCAATGTCATGGGACTTTATGATCGCAAGAACATTTAGGCCTGTCATATTGTCGCGTGACGAAAGTTACACAAAGGAAACAAGCCAAAAGAGAAAAGTTAAGATGAGATCAATGGGTTTTTACATTTAACAAGTGTAAAGACGTCCTACGATTTCATCGCAAGACGGCAATGTCATAAGGTTTAATTCTTGTAAGAGAGTTTATACTTATCATGTTGTCGCAGAGATGTTGAAAAAATTGATAAGACAAGATCAATGGGTCAATACATGCAAATGTAAAGACGTCCTGCGATTTTGTCGTAGAAAGAAAAGATGTGGCAAAATAAGACCTTTAATTAGGAAGGCAAAATAAGACCATAAGATCGCTCGCAGAATTTATGAAATTTGCGATTCTACGCAGAAATCATAAAAGTTATGCAATTATTGCTAGCAATAACATCACCGATATTGATGCAAATTTAATTTGATTCACAACTAATATCTAATCTCTACTTAATTTTTTCATATTGCAGATAAATAATAGAGGCAAGTATGGGAATGCATAAAATGATGAAATTTTTATTCATCCATCATATGAAAAAATTGCTTAGATGATATATTTATACAAATAACTAAAGGATAATAATTGATTGATTATGTTGCAGAAAAAGAATTGTTTTCTAAATTCATACAGATAAAAAGGAAAAAGAAGTTTACACATCAAGTTGAAGAAGCTCGCAGCAATGTTACGAGAAGCAAAAAAATAAATGCACAAAATTTACAACAAAGAAAAAGAAGTAGAAACAAGACTAAGTAGACCCATCACCACCCTCATCAGAGCTCTTTTCTTTTTCAGATTCTTCTTCATTACCAGACTTCTCTTCCTTGCCAGATAATTCTTCATCTTCGCTAGACTCCCCAGCTTCGCTATCAGAGATAATTAAATTTGGGGAATCAACTGGAATTGCCTTTGCAAGATAGGGGTATATTGAATGAGGGATACCATGATCATTACAGACTAGTTTAACAGCATCATTACGAACACGGAGAAGGGCATTGCTAAAATTTGAAGATGAGATTTTCAATTTATCCTTCAATCTAGAATACTTTTCATTGCGATAAGATAGACTTATGGCGAGTTGGTTTTTCTCTTCTCCTAACTCATCAAATCTTTTACGATAATTCTTTTCGGATGCTGCGAGCAAATGACAACAAAATTAGTACATATAAGGATGATTCAATTAGGAAATAATTTAGGGAAATCATAAGAGTGATAACCTTCTCTTTCAGAAATCATGTCTTTAATTAAAGCCGCTTGATCAGCATGAAGACTAACATCTACACCTAAATTAGTTCTGGTGTTATCAAGAATCTTCGCAGCCCAAGCAAACTCATCATCACTATTAATAATGAGACGAGATCGAACTTGGGTTTCCCTCGCAAGAAGATCTTCATTCTCGCGGATAAGCTTATCTCTTTCCATTTGAACGTTAATAAGAGTTTTATGGAAGTTTCCTAGGGTCTTGGAGCCATTTTTAACGGCAAGATCTTTCTCGTCAATAAGATCACTATTCCTTTTTCTTAATCTATCTATTTCTTTCTTCGAATCAAGATAAAAGCGCTTATACTTGTTGGTCAAACCTAAATTGAATCTGTGTTCAATTTTTAAGAGATTAAATTTGGATTTAAGTTCATCTATGGAAAGAGATTCAATCTTATCATCTGAGAAATTACTTAAAGAATTATTAAGGTTAGCAAGAAGGGTATCATCATCTACAGGGTCAGGAAAAGATTGGAAGAGTGTAGCCTCGTCAGTAAGACTATAAATATCTGCAAAAATGGTTGCTTGAATAAGCTGCGATAGGGTGAGAAGAATTAAAAGAGAAAAGAAATAAATCATACCATAGAGTTGTTGATTGGCTTTATCAAGATCAGAGATTTTTTGCTTATCAACTGAAGCTTCAGTCTCCAGCTGCTTATTTTTCTGCGAAGTTCAATAACTTCAGCTTCTAGTTTTTCTTTATCTTGACGAAGATTAGCAGCTTTCTTTTCATAAATAATACGCCTATTGTCTAAATCATAAGCAACAACAAAAGCGGCTCTTCCAACCTGTGATAGAACTATATAAATCAATATTTGACAAAGATATCAGTAGATACACAAAAAGGATAAGCAAGTAATAACTTACCAGGCTGCCAAGTGAATTCAAAAGACTTGGAGTTAGCGAATCTTGAAACCCCGCGAAGGGTATCGCTGTCAGCTAGTATGGGAGAATCGCAGACATTGGCGAGGGACTGGGATATTTCATTGACAGCTTCATCTCCATACTCATTTGGTATACCAAACATATTCTTGCCAAATTTTTTAGATAAATGATCCATTGAAGAATCAGAATCAGAAGAATTCTTTATAGAAGGGAAACTATTATCATTGAAATCCTCGTCATTATTATTCTTATCCAAATCAACACTTGGATTTTATGGAATGGGTTGAGGAGTTGAAGAAGAAAAAGATCGGGTTTTCCTTTTCTTCAAAGGAGGATCGCCAGATTCTTCACCACGAGGGGCAAAAGGCTTCCCTTTGGGAGGAACATCAGATTTATATTTATCGCCAGATTATTCACCGCGAGGGGCAGCAGACTTTCCTTTGGGAGGAACATTAGATTTATCCTTTGAAGGTTTCTCCTTAGTTCTCACGGGTTTTATTGGTTCTAGTTCTTCAATTTCCTGCGAGCACAGACGAAGATAAGAAATAGGGGCAACAATATATTGTTAAAATTTATGAAGAGATATTTCTTACTTCATCCGTGAAAGATTTAAGAGCTAAGAAAGTGCTGGGTTTTCTTAAAGTTTGATAGCTGATCTTCATTCTTTCAATCTGCGAGAGATAAAGATAGTAGGCGAGAATATAAAAACAGGAAGAAGACAGTAAAAAATAATAATGCAAAAAGTTGAGAGGATATACCTCTTTAGTTCTTTCAGGCCAATTGAAGACCCAAGGTTGGTATTCTGAAAGATTCGCGGGTAATTCGCGAGAACCGGAAATATAAGGACCCTCAAGATATAATGGAAAAATGAACCACTTGTCATCGCTAGAATGGCAAGGGCCTTGGTTGGTAGATGTATGCCAGTCACTATCCAGCATAAGAGCTTTATCGTCAGCGACCTTTTCTTTTTTCAAACGAACACCCCAGCAAGTGTTATCCCTCTTCATAGGGACTATTTTATAATTTACAAAGAAGTTGTCCACAGTATAATCTGCAGAAAGGATGGGGACATCTTTAAATTGAGGATTCTTTGCATCTTCAAGGTAGCGAGATCCTTTGCCAGCTCCGCGAGAGGCATATTCAAGCAACAATCTGATATAATCTCCACCTAATTGATATATTGCTCGCGAGAACCTCTCATCAGATATTATTTGATAGAATAATGGGAGTTCTGGGTCATAGATAGGAATGGGAATACCAGCCTCAAGTTGACCTAGCAACACTATAACTTTTTCGCGAGAGCATTGATGATCAGTGAATAATTTGAGTGAAAGTTCGGATCTAGAATTCTGATTTGGAATTGTAGACAGAGTAAAACCTTTGATCTTGAGTTTTTCTTGCATCTCACCAAAAGCAATCAAATTTTTAGCACCAGCGATAACCATCTTTCAAGTATGGGAATGAAGAAAAAGGTTGAAAAATAAGAAAGGAATCAGAACGATAACAAACGCGCAATTTACAGAAGAACAGTAAACTTGCAGAGAAGTTACGCAAAGAAAGAAGAAGAAAGTAAAAAGAGGAAAAGAAAAAAATGAAAGGAGTATTTATAGAAGAAGAGGTTTCTCGAGAAGATAAACGCAATAAATGCTAATAAAAGACATGAACGTTCAGATCACAGCGGTTAGAGAGGACGTGTCATAAATTCATTAGAAGAGAGAATATGTGAAAACAACTGGCGAAGGGTACAGAAACGTGTCAGAACAGAGATTAATGAAGAGATAAGTAGTTGCGGCATTTTAAAAATTCTCATGATATTCTTCTTCGCAAAAAAGACATGAGAAGAGGCAAGATGTAGGACTAGAATATCGCTACATCTATTCTCTGCGAGATTAACAACGCTTCCCAGGGAGCATCACCGCAAGATCTTCAACTACACTTCACGAGTGTCACAAAAGACTTCAATGGAATGACGTAATACCTGACGACTGAAGAAAATTTGAGAGAAGCCTGTTAGTTCTGCGATGGTTATAAAACTTGCGAGATTTAACATTGTAACTATCGCGGTACAATCGCAGAATCAACCCGAAATAAGAGGAAAACTTAGTTGTCATCCACTATGTAACTACCCTATAAATATAGATCCAATGTGTCCAGAAAAGGATGATGTATTTTTGAGAGTTAAGAAAATCTTGAGGAGAGAGAAACTTCAAGTGAATAGTTGTAATCTTGAGTTCTTCCATTTCTGTAAACATTTCTGAAACCAAAATAATAAAGTGTTGTTTTTCATCTTCAATTATGAGTTGATTATAACAAAATCTTAACAAGGGTGTAGTGTGGGAAATCCTGCAACTACAGGGTCCTCTATCCAAGTCTTTCCAGAAGAAGAGAAAACGAAAAGGAGATATTTAACAAAATATTGGGGACTGACGGTCCACTGATCATGACGATAAGTTTCACAGTCCAAGACCCGTGGCACCAGACTCTCGTGTGCTAATCATTCATCATAAAAGGAATTCTACCACTGGGACATGAAACCATGGTCATTACACCACCCCCTCTTGAGTGCAACCTCAGTTATGGTCCCGTGACCAGGGTTTCAGAAGTGATGTTTCTACGACTGACAGAAATAAGGTGGCTGCAAGCACCATGCTCATGTATCAATCAAGGGGTCCTGATCTCAAATTAATCAATGGCATTGAAATCTTTCACCAACCGTTCAAGACACAAGCGAATGGTCCAAAGACATAACAAGAGTGTTCTACAACAAGCTCGTATGAGGTGATTTTATACTATCCTGCACAAAGAAGCGAGCTGGGAGAAATTGGTGAAGAATATTGGGATGGGTCTTATACCATTATCTTCATATGGATGTCTCCTACAACATATCCAAAATTCACATAAATTAGAGAAATGGGCAAAGATATGTGGCCAAAACATTGGACTACATGCCAGCTGAAAATTTCTGGAAGTTTACTATTTCGCTTATTTCGCCCCTAAACATATTCGAAACTCAAAAATCTTATTGCTAAAGCTTGGAAATTTCCCGGGCATGAGAAAACATAGGTAGATCGCGAAAATCCGACATCGTACGAAGAATCTACATCGTTTTTACTAAAAGGCTAGAGTCTGAATTTCCTGATGACGTATTTCGGAAAAATTTTCATTCATTTCATATGGGTACTCATTCATTCATTCACAAATCAAAAATTTCATACTTCTATGAAGAAAATATACAATGGGTACATACTAGAGTGGTCCCTAAAGTGCTCAAAGGACCGGAATTGCCAACATCACCATTGGAAACATCATTGCTTTCACTCGGTTTTGAAATACGGGGTTTTCTTCTTCACCATCCTCCGAAGACGAATGGGAATCATCCGTACTCCCTCGTTCCATGGAAATCTCCTCTTGGATACATCAAAAACAATTAGTGATATTTCATTCAAGGAATGCTATGAACGACTATATGAAGAAGTACTTACGTCGACTTCTTCCTCAACACTCGATTCAGAAACCGTTTGTTCACTGGCATAGAATTGAAGACTGTCAAGGCTTGACGGAGAAAAATTCTGAAAATAAATAACAAACCTTGGTCTCGTGATCCTAATTGCACGTACAAGAAAAAGTCATGATGTAGGGAGCGCTAACAACTCACCAAAGAGATAGGGGACTTTACAGTGCTCGAACCTGGATGACATTTTTCGGGTTTATATTGGACCAAGAAGAATTCATCATTTGCATTTGGAGAATTCTTAGTCATCGCTTCTTCTTAGTCATCGATTCTTCCTCTTCATCAACTAAATGAGTCTCATAACTGACATCTCTGCAAAGTAGCTGCGGTATCCATGTGATAATTCTACTTCAGAATGTCATTCAAAGGTGCAAATTTCATCAGCGTCTACAAAAATGGTAACAATCCAACTCTTACCTATTTACAATTTCACTAGCTATAGTGATTATAATGTCATAATTTCGAAAACTTGCTCGTTCCTTCAAACATGCAAAGACGAGCAAAATTCATTATTCAAAATCATGACTTGATGTTCATAAAACCGTGAATGACTCACGTGAATTTTAACATCCACTGGTTTTTCAAAAATTGGACAGACGTCCTTTCTACAATTGTGAAAACTCTCATACATACATTATTTCACCATGTATAATTGTCTACTTTCAATAGTTGTCTAAAATCAAAACATGATTTTACAAAGTATGTAAATATTTAACGTGAAACTCACGTAAATTTGAAAAAATATATCTATATATTTTTGCTCCCTCGCACGACCATCTGTCTTTGAAGCGAGAGTATATTGTCAAAGATTTCTGAAAGCTCAAGATAAAAAATTCATGAAAGCTCATAAACAAAATTTTATAACTAACAGACGCATGTCTATTCAAAAGAAAAAAAAACATTTCTCTCGTACGAGCATCCACCTTTGAAACGAGAGTTTATTCCACTTTGTGAAATCTCACATATTTAAAAAATAAAAATTTCGGTTTTCGTGAAAGCTCATAGACAAAATTTTATATCATTAGACTCAAGTCTATTTGTTTGTTCCTTAAACTAACGAACGAACGTCTATTCCTAAAACAAGGATTTCTTTTCATGGGCCCGGACCCGTGAATCCTAAATCGACCAAGGTTCTGTCATCAAATCAGCAGTTCTATACCAATTTATGCTCATCAGATGATGCTCTATCATTCCACTGGGATCTTCGTTCAAGCCGTGGTTTGCTCGTGCAATCGAAAATCCGGTAATATCTTATCTTACGAATAAGTTCAATTACTTATTTCGTTCATAACTGGAAAATCACCATCCAGTGCTGACTGAGGAACATGACTGTCCCTCACTAAGAAGGGGACTTAATATAGATGGTGGATTTTTGACAAAGGCTAAAATCGTAAAACCATAATTGTACATACTCCTGATCCAGCAATCAGATGAGTATTGAGGCTCATGTCTCTCACCGAAGCATGAAAGTTCATGCCACAAGAACTTTTGACTGAGAATACTGTCTCTTAGAGCATATGTAGATGTGTAGTCTCTCAACTGAGGCAAAGACATATCTCATGAATACTGAGCAATTTTAGTAATCACTTTTATATAGAATTGAACGATTGGACGACTCCTAGATAGCACGACTCCTAGACAGCTTTCCATATAGTATAGAGAAATAACGTCTTCAGGATGTAATAATGTTTTCCCTGACTATATAAAAGACATGTGTATAGAATCATTATGATTGGACGGCTCATAGACATCTTTCCTTCTAGTATAGAACTATAACGTCTTCAGGATGCAACAACATGTTTTCCATGACTATACTATACGTAATAAATATGACGCTTCAACTATCTCATATCGCTCGATTCTCGAATAATTAATGCTCCTAGACGATCGTGCTAGAATAGAGCCATCAATTAATTATTTCTAAATCACTATATTCATTAACTGAATTCCTAGAAAATATTCTACATTCTTCATAATATTTCGTTACTTCAATTCATGGTCTTCCCACCAGAATTCCATGGGTTAGTGATAAATATTCAACGTACGGGAATCTGAGCCTCTATCGAGTAAGCCCCGACCAAAATAGTGCAAGTGTACTTAACAATAATGCACTAACGAGCACCTGAATGCACGAACGAGCATTCCAAAATAAGAAGGAATGATGAACCTATACAAAATTTGATCAACATTAAAAATAATAAAATATTAATCAAGGCGCTGGGGGACTGGGCCCACCGGCCGGCCGGTTGTGTCGTGGCCAGTCCCACGCCCAATTTCATATTTTATTATTTTCCTTGATCTCATGAAAATCCCTTCATTTGAACAAATATCCTTCGTTTTAAGGAAACTCCTCAGTTTCATAGTGTTTCCTTCGCATTAAGGAAATAATATATAACTGGGAAAGGTATCGTGGGACCGTGTCTACTAGCCGGACGGCTATGCCCTACTCGGTTCAATTTCCAGTATTCTAATTTAATACTTTATTTGGTCATGCTACCAATAATTCATCAAACGAGCAATATTTTACTCAGATGAGCAATATTTTCTCAAACAAGGAATATTGGTACAACTATCAATATTCATCAGATTAGCAATATTTGCTCACCTTAAATATCAACATTTACTTGAGAATTATATCTTTGTCTCAACAGACATGTTTAATTCATGAGTCTTAGAATATTTTCAAATCACGTTCGACTCAACAATACAAGGACTCGTCGTCCCATGAAGTCAGCAACTAACTAACTAAAACACGTCTTCCTTGCAGACTCTACAATCACGCGAGACATCAATCGTGTTACATGGGGGGATATTAACTAGGGTTTTGGTCTGGCGGTCTACGCCATGTGTGTTCATACACACGACGAGAATGTGAGCAAGTCGTGCAATCAGTTGAAGGAGTTATCAAAGTAGTGGATGGAAAATCAACCAAGTCTCCGCACGATGAGCAACTGGTTTTAACATGATTTCCATTTCCCCACTCTTTAACTCCAGCAACTGTCACACTTCATGGGATCAAGGTGTTTACAATTATAGCAATATAAATAAGTCTATGAATCATGATTGAAGAGGGGATAATCTTACGTCAAACAGATAACATAAGATTAACAACTCAACATCTAAGCAATTACTTTCAACAAAGCAAATTCAATCATTCAGAACTTATCTTATTTCAGAATACACAACACACCTACAATATCGATCACCATTGATCTCACACATTTCTCAGCTTCCCTCCTACAGATCGACCCATTGTCTTGGTTTAGGCCGGAGTACTACAGATTGATCTCTCGAATTCAAATCACTCCCTTCTTGCAGTGCATCTGTGTAAGGTTAGACAATTCGCTTGGTTCAAGGAGTTTCCTCCGCACGGCCGTCTCCTCAATTCCTTAAAAACCAGCAACTCATTTTTCCCTATCTACAATTATAATTCTGTGGTTATTTCAATGTACATAAGGGGAAGCACCATTGATATATTTAACTATATTTAAATTATCAGATTTAAAACGATGTTGTCTGCATTCAGATCCTTGGCCCATAATATAGCTTCCTTCATGGCCAAGCATTCAGATTATTCTGGGTCTAGTCTTCCATAAAAGTTGCTTCCTCTGATGCCTCTGCATTTACCTGTATGTTCTCGAGCAATTAGACCAATACCAAAAAATTTTGAAACATGATCAAAGGAAGCAACAATATTAATTTTAGATTGATCGATCTCCGGGGGGGGGGGGGGCAAATTGAATACTTCCACGACTTCTTGAGTATGACCACCCACACAACACTGATGAATTAAGTTTTGGATGTTTTTAATGGTAATCCAGTTATTAGAGCTTCAATTCTGAAAAATCTTTAGTGTATCTGTTCTTTCATAGATATGAAGCAGTGACCATTATTATGATAATCCAATGGTTCCATTCTTCATCATATGTGTTAATCTTGTTAGTGAACCAGCTGTATATCCTGGACTTAACAGTTGTGTGATAAACTTGCATATTTGAGACATTAATGTTCATTGCTAGCCAAATTGAACTAGAACAGTCATATGTAATTAAGAGATATTCCAGAGTCTCATTCGCAAACTTGCAGTGAGGACATACAATATCTATATCATTTTTATAATGTTTAAGCTTAACCGGAGTATGAACTATCCCTTTAAGGCACTTCTGTAGTAGCAGGAAATCCCACACTACACCACTCACAAGAATTCATACAATTAAATCATTTTTAGATCAACAATCATAATTTTTATTGATTAATCTCTCAAATTTTACAAGATGAAAAGGAAGTGAAACTAAAGAATTAACAACCGCTCTGGACTTTCTCTCTCCTAATGACTTGCTTAACACTCGAAAAAGATCTCTCACTCCTTGCGCCTGTTCAACTCTTTATATAGGGAATTACATAGTGGATGACAGCTAATCTGTCCTTTATTTTAGGATCTGACTTGCGATATTCTCGCAAGAGTTCTTTTATTAATCTTCGCAAACACTCTAAATATTGCATATCATCATACTTTTCTCATGTTTCTGCCATCGTCATATGTTACGTCATTCTTCAGCTCATCCTGTGACGCTCGCAATGTGTTGTTGATCAAACTTTGCAAATATGTCCTTCTTACGGTATTCCAATCCTACATCTTACCTCTTCTCATGTCTTCTCTGCGAAGGGGAGAATGTCATGAGAAACCGTTTTTCAATATGCCGCAACTGTTCATCTTTTCATATTCTTCTGTACTGACGCGATTCTGTATTTTACGTGAATTTTTTTACACGTATATTTTCTTCCATCCATCTCTTGACACGTCTTTTTCAACCGCTGCTTTTTTAACCGCTCACGTCCACCCTTCGCATTAAATGCATTTATTTTCTCGAGAATTTCTACTCTCTCTATATATATTCTCTTTATTCTTTCTTTCTCTTCTTTTTACTTTCTTCTCAACTTCTCTGCAATTTTACTGTTCTTTCGCAAATTCCGCTTTTGCTACTGTAAATTTTTCGTGATTCTTATTCTCTTGATTTTTACTACCTTTCTTCATTCCCATACTAAAAATGCCTCCAGCAGGTCGTAATAATGAGATTTCCTTTGAAGAAATTCAAAAGAAACTTAAAACCAGAGGTTTTGATTTATCTCCCATTCCTGGTCAAAACCCTAAATCTAAACTTTCTATTAGTTTTTTTTCTGATCATCCTTGCAATCATGAAAAAATCATAGTCTCGCTGGTCTTCCTATTCCCCTTTATGATCCTGAACTTCCCTTATTCTATGAAATTCTTTCTCATGCGAAGTTCTCGCGAGCAGTATATCAATTGAGTGGAGACTGCATTCGCTTAATGTTCGATTTTGCGAATCGTGGTGCTGGTAAGGGATCTCTTTACCCCTCAAAAGTTAAGAATCCCAAGTTTGCTGATGTTGCGATTATTCCTGCGAAGTATACCGTAGAAAATTTCTTTGCGAATTATGAGATAATTCCCATGAAAAGAGATAGTACTTGCTGGGGCGTTCGTTTGAAGAAGAAGGATGATGTTGCTGATGACAAGATACTAATGCAAGACATTGATTGGCATCCGGCAAAAATACAACTCTACGTCATTCTAGCGATGATAAGTGGTGTATTTTCCCTTTAGTCCTAAAGGGTCCATATATCTACGGCTCTCGCGCTTTACCTACGAATCTCGCAGCATACCAACCATGGGTATTTAAATGGCCTGAGAGGGAAGCAGATTTATATTTCCACACATTGCTTGCTTGAATTGTTGTTCTTTTCACTCTTATATATAATTTTGCTGACCACTCCAATGCTTTCACTTGCGAAATTATCAAATTGAAAGGTTGAAAGTAGGTTATAGCAAGACTGGGAAAATCAACACTTTATCAGCTCTTCGATCATTCACATATGAAGTAAGAAATATTCTTTTATGATTCTTCACAATATATTGTGTCCTCTATTTATTATCTTCATCTGTGTGTGTAGGTTATCGCTGAAGTGGATGAACCTGTCAAAGCTGCGAAGACTAAGGGTAAAGGAAAGAGTATTTCTCGTAAAGATAAATCCACTGCCCCTCCTTCAAATAAACGAAAAGTCCAATCGAGCGAAAGTTCTAGTGACCATAGCGATGATGATGATGTTTCTTCTGCGAAGGAAGCTTCTCAACCTGAGTCTTATATGGCCCAATTGTCCAGTATTTTTTCTAACTCTTGGCAAGGAATTGGTGATACTTCTCTTACCAATGCCTTCCAAACCATAGCTTCTATTTGCGATGCTCCCCTCTTAGAGGATAATGAATCTCTTCGTGGGGTTTCAAGATCTATATCTCCAAGTTTCTTACATTCACTCAATAGTTTGGTAAATTTTTATACTTATATTTTTTTATTTTTTATTTTTGTTTTGAATTCTTAAATTATTCTGAAAATTCGCTGCACTATTTCATAGGCTGGGAAAGCTTCTTATGCTGTCACTGCAGACTTGGAAAAAAGATGTGCGGACTTTGAAAAGAAGTATCTTGAACTTCGCAAGAAGAATGAGAAATTGGAGGATGAAATTGTCGGTCTTCGTGAGAAGAATAACCAATTGGAATCTGAAACTGCTGACCTTTGCGAAAAGAACAACCAGTTGGAATTTGAATCTGCTGTTCAAAAGAATAAAATCTCTGGTCTCCAAAATGCAATAAGCAACTCTATGGTATATAACTTTTTTCTCCTTTTTCCTTATTTCGCTTTCTCTTTATCTTTTCTTATATGGTTCATCATTTCGCAGACGTTTATGGTCTTTCTGATGAGGCTATTCTTCTTCATACATTTCCCAATCTTATGGATGATGATACTCTTCTTGAACACCTAAATACTTCTCTAAATAGTTTTTCAAATGATAAGATTGAATCTATTCCCATAGATGAACTCAGATCCAAACTTCGCTTCCTAGAAGTTGACTATAGTTCCGTCTTGACTATGGCTAATAAGTTCAAACGTTTCTTCCATAATTCCAAAGAAGAAATCAATAATTTAAGAACCAAGTATAGTGATCTCATAGATGAAAAAGATCGTATTTCTCTTCAAGGTGCTCAAACTTTAGAGAAATTCCAAGAAACTCTTCTTGAGGTCCAAATTGAAAGAGATGATCTCAAATATAGAAATGCTGTGCTCTGCGAGAGACAGAACCAAACTCGCTCCTGTCTTCTCATAAATGATGATGATGAATTTGCTTGGGCTGCGAAAGTTCTAGATAACGCCAGAAGTAACTTAGGTGTAAATGTTAGTCTTCAAACTGAGCAGACAGCCTTGATTAGAGATATGATCTCTAACAGAGAAGGTTGTTAACTGTTCTTCCTTATTTAGTTGTTTGTTTTTTTTATAAACCACTATCTGGTTGTTGACTTATTGTTACAAGCCTCTAACCCAGTGCATACGCACCGGAAAAATTCGCAATATTGATAAATATAAAGCCTTGCAAATTGGCAATAACGTCCTGTATAAACCCAAAGCATTATTGGGTTAAGGGGTTTGAACTTATAACTATATGTTGCAAACTAAAAAAAGTGTCCTATATAACTTTTTCTTGTGCATCTCCCCTGAAGAAGAAACGTTTTACAATTAAGTCGGAAACTGAAATACATACATATCATTGTGGAACCAAGGCAAAGAACATTAGGTTAAGAAATAGTAGTGATCCTAGTTTGCATAAAAAGGATTGGTCACAGGTAATCAAATTGGTATTTGAAAATACCAACGTTCATAAAAAGGATTAGCACTTATAATGTGCATGAGCCATGGCCACCTGCCACCTCTAGAATGTTTTAATCTCCAATATGAACCCACTACCAAGTTGTGGCATTCATATACATCATCAGTGTTTGTGTAATCCTAACCGCATGAAAATTCTTACATCTAGTGGCCATATTCCATATCTATGATCAACATAACCCCATAATTCCTTTTTCTTATAAATTTACATTCCTTGCTCTCTCCATTCTTTTATAGAAGCCCATAACTAAATGCCTTAATTCTATCATATGTGAATCGATATGAATCGAAAATATTTGACGAAAGGAATAAGTAATAGACATGAATCGCAAGTGCTAACCCTAGTCGATCTACGAATGGAATTACCTTTAGCGAATGACCATCTGGAATAATAGAACGGTCCATCAAAACCTTATCGTGTATTTCTTCTCTGTAATGGCAATCATGTAACATTTTCATTGTCTTCTCCAATTTATAATTTCCATAGAAAAAACACGTACCAATAGAGGAAATTTACACACAATAATCTCACCCTTAAAAAAATAAATCATTTAACAGGAGGATCCTGCATACATGACCCATCCAGATCACAGAAAGGGATAATGATATTCCTTCATTTTGTAGTTTCCCCGAAAATCCTAAGCGTTCCTTTCATTCAAAATTACACAACTCACATAATAAGAATTAAGTATAGTTCAGATAAATTACCTTCCAAAAGAGAAGATGACTGCATATGTGACTCATCGTGGCCTCCCTTCGTACTATTTGGTATCTTTCTGCCATTTTGTTTTGCATGTAGCCTAATGATCATAACTAGAGGATGTTAAGTTTTACAAAAGTTTGACTCATATTTATCCTGTATTTAATTATGAAACTCCATCACCTTAATTCTCTAGCAATGTATCTCTTGCAATCTGGTGTTAAATGTCAACAAAACAATCCAGTGAAGGAAAATGTGCACGTACCATGTACATTCTTGATTAGGCTGATGTTTCCAATGGTATGTGTTTGTGGTAGATTTTCAGATCTATCTAGTACTTCTTAAAGTATTATGGTTGTTATTCCAGCGTGCAAAGATCATTTTAGCGGTCTGCATGACGTAGATAAATTTTTCTCAACCCGCGGATGTTTTTGTTTTCTTTTCAGTCTTCATTGTGACATTGAAAACAATTATAAGATGGACAGTGGAAGTGCGGAACCACTTTTTCGTCTTTGTTTTGTTTTCTGGATAGTGGAACATCTGAGTCCTTTTAAATATGGCATGTTGAAAAGATGCAAACTTCTTTGGAAGGATTATAGTGCTACAGTCATATACCTTCCAACCCATTTTCGTATGAAAAATCACTTTCGAAGAGACGCATCACTTCATAAAGCGGTTTTAATTCTTAGAATAGTCAACTTTGAAGAGATGCGTAAAAAAATCAACACTGTACGGACGCATAGTTCCGTAAACTGTTGTGAAGCTTATGTTGTTTCATTTGGGTTGTAAAGTGGCTATTGATGACATGGAAATGACGTGTAAAGCAAATATGATGTGTCTTCACCACAAATCAAAATGATTTTGGTGATTCCATGTGGCTTGTTTGGGGTCTCTTATTATATAGAAAGATACATTCACAGAATCTGAAGAGAGATATCGCAAGAGAATTGACGAGGTTGAGAATGAGAAAGCAAAGCTCGCAAAAGATTTATCTTCTCGCAATTAAAAATGTTTAAGGTTGAAGACTCAAATAAAGATCACTATTGCGAATTTTGGGAATGACGCAATTTCTTTCCGTAATGACACCATCAAGGAGATCTGTGATGACAATAAGATTCCCCACTTCATATATCCTTGTCTCTTAGAAAAACTTCCATAGAATGTGCCTAATTTGGTCATCTCTGATAGTGAAGCTGATGAAGAAGAAGAATCTGGAAAAAAAATGAAGAGGAAGAGTCTGATGAAGATAAGGAAAAAAATCTCTAGTGAAGAATCTGATGGAGACAACGAAGAATCAAGCAAGAAATAGATTTTTCTTCCTTGTAAAACTTGTGCATTCGTTCTTTGATCTTCCTTGTTCTTTGATATTTTTCAAGAAGTATCACTGCGAATTTCTCATATATTCAATATAAGCTCTTTCTTGTATCATCCTACATGTGTTAGAAAAAATTTCTCTCTTGCAATATGATTGACCAAAATACAGTTAATTTTTATGCGTAAATCTATCACGTGGAAACAAATAACATTTAACTTATTCTATGCATTCCCATACTTGCCTCTGTTATTTGTATGCAGATGAGTGATTGAGCATGTCACCTTTGTTTAGTAAAATAATTTTGCGATCAAATCGCAAATACCTCTGCATAATCTCGCATTCATAAATTGTTAGATTGCACTCTTTCTTGTATTCTGATGTGGTCTTATTTTGCCTTTCTAAGTAAAGGTCTTATTTTGCCATCTTTTTTCTTCGCGACAAAATCGCAGGACGTTTCTACACTTTCATGTAGAAACCCATTGACCTTACCTTAACTTTATGTTCTTTTGTATTTTTGCTGCGACAATATGACAGACCTAAATTTTCTTGCGAAACTAAAGCCCCATGACATTGCCGTCTTGCGACGAAATCACAGGACATCTTTACACTTGCATGCAATGACCCATTGATCTCGTCTTATCCTCTCTTTTGTATTATTTCCTCTTCAGTACTGTTGCACAAATATGACAAGCCTTAATACTCCCGTGAGTAAAAAGCCTCATGACATTTGCGTATTTAGACACTTATCAGCTCCCTAATGGAGGGTGCCTCCCTTATCTTCCCCCTGGTTTCCCTTTCAAGGAGACATACTTCTGCCATACAAGACTAGCTCCTCCCATCCAGTCTTGACAGCAACCAGTTGTGTTCGCAGCCTCTTATCCCTTTTGCCTATATAGCTTATGTTTACGAGACTACACCCTAAGTGGGGTTTTCTTCAGGCCGAGTGCATCATAGCCAAGACTTTCCAAGAATGGCCGTGGTAGTTTCATACGCCCCGGGCACTCTTGGCTCAACCGTGTACCTCGGTGCATTGGTCATACTCTGCACCCCTTAGAAGAGACCCTCAGTCGTCCAACCTAAATCATAAGTCTAGGTTGAAAATCCAAGGTACCTCTCCTGGATGGGCTTTCATTGACCCCAAATCTCCATGACTCAGGTTCCAGTAGTGGTGTAACCTTATCGCTGAGCCATGCAACAGATACCCCCTTCTATGACGCACTTTAGGTCTTACATTTGCCTCTTGCAAAATTTTATTCGCGAACTAGGGTGTACGTCATAAAGGTTCGTCCCATTCTAAAGATTATTCTTTTGCATTTCAGCTCTGTTGTAATTTCTCAATCTCATTTTTATCATTAAGCAAAATATATTTTTGAAATTTTCGCAACAAATTAGTTATACATTGTTTGTGGGAGAAAACTACTTCTGCCGGTTTAGGTAATTTTGGATGTGTGTGGATGAGAAGTGAGTTTAAACCTTCAACAAATGTGCTGCACGATGAGCACTTTGATTCGAGAGATAATCTATACAATTCTGTCCTAAACCGAAGACACGACCGTTCCAGATTTGTTTCGGTCACAGGCGAAGGATGTTAGGTTGATCTTAGGGAGGGAAGCGAAGAAGGTGTTGAGAGTATGAAGGTGAAGGATATTTGATGACTTGTTAACAGAAGGTTGAGCAGGCTAACAAATGTTGCAGGCATGCTCTGGGTGTTGAATACGATGGTATTAACACTTGGTTTTTTCTGTTGTCTGGACTTGTGTTGTTGTTGAAAATAGGGCGGAGAACCTATTTATACAAGTCTTTTAGCCTAACCTTCGTATCTCGTGGGAAGTGGAGAAAGTGGAGTGATGGAGTAGTGGAGTAGTGTGTTGGTGTCACACGACCAGGCTTGCCCACTTCTCCCATCATCACTAACCGTCCATGACTTCCTGACACGTTCTTGTGATGGCGCGTTGTGCGCCGCACGCTGTAAACCTCCAGACCAATACCCCAGTATGTATCCCCCAGTTTGTGACATGATTGATGTCTCGAGTGTTTTGGAAAACATGTAGCATGTTTTTGTAGCTTGGCAAGTCAGGCTCGGGAAGCTTGCTAGCTTGGTGACCTTCAACGGTCGAGATTTTGCATCTTGAGAGGAGGGGCAACCGTTGATCGTTGCACCAGAAACCCTAATTAGCGCTCCTTACTAGAATCATTGTAGAATTCTAGTACGGACTCGGATTTTGATGATCCGCCCCTCCATTCCATACGGAAAAGAATTTCCTATCTCCCAACACGGGAATATTTGGGTTTTAAGCTCGTTCGGGAGGAGAAAACATCTCGAAAGAAAAACCCAGGAAGGAAATTGATACTTGTGAAGTATCGTGTTGTTTGTAGGCGCATATTGTATGCATGCGGTGCATTAAATATGTTTAACATATTTGAAGCCTACAACCTTGATGAAAAGATTGTAAGTTGAAGTGACTCAACTAGCTATGTTCAGGCGTTGTTCGGAGGTCGCATGAGCGGGACCCACCTTGGCCGGTTAATCCATGGGGAAGTGTGGAGGATGGTGATCATGGTGATACCTTGTTTGCCACCTAACTCCCTTCCTAGGCTATTCATCCAAGCATGCGAACTTGGACGGACGAGATTGATGGAGGAATAACCGTTGGATTAGGGTTTGGAAGGCTTGCGAGCTTCCTCTTTCTCCCTAACGGTTTTATGCCTTTGGAGGCGTGCATGGAGTGGCCGATTGGCCTAGTAGGCAGGCGGGACGCCATTCTACACGTTCATGCCTGCAGGACGTCCATCGGAGCGATCTGGATCGCCCGTTCTAGCCTGCGATGATGGATGGTCGAGATTAGAAGTGGCCTCTCATGCCTTCTTTGTGCCACCGTATCTCAACGTTGGTGACTCCCATAGAGAAGACGTTTGCACCAGCAGGGAGGTGGGTCGGTGGCGAGCATGCGTATGTTTGGTTTGCGACCATAGGAACGATCTAAGCCATCCAAGCACGCCTGCAATGACGGATGGCTGAGATTAGAAGGGGACCGTGGATGATATTTTGGACAAGGATTTCGAGACGGTCGGCTGCAACCAACCACGGTCGATTGGTTCACCGTGGAAGTGAGCCCACGGTGAGCACGTAGGTGCTATCGGCCGGCGGCGGTTCCTCCTAATCTTTCCTGTACGCCCGACCAAAGTTGCTTGGTCACAACATGTAAGCAAAACCCTAATTTTAGGGTTTGTGAGCCGCAGCTTCATGCTAGCATATCTTAACGCCCATGGATCCTATGGTGAAGTCGTTTGCACCATCAGGAAGGTAGGCCAGCGATGAGCATGTGCGCGCATGCTACTCGGTCCCGCGCGTGATCTAGGCCGTCCAACCATGCCTGCGAGGTTGGACAGTTGAGATATATTTTTAAGTTTGTTTTCAGCAGGTGAGACTAACATGGGTAGTCTTGCATGCATTCAACGGGGCTAATATAACCCACCGTCAAGTAGCCTACGGGTGTTTGCATGTCAAACACAAGGCTTTAATTAAATCATTAATAGTAATGTTGTATACCTACAGAAATACGGGATGGTTGCTACATGCTCCGTTCTGGGTATATTAAATTCACAGGATGGTTGCACATGCTTTGGTGAATTAATAAAGTGAGAAGTATTCGTCACTTGAATGGTTTTATCCATCAACAGGCAGGTATTCCATACATGCTTAGGGGTGATGAAATCGATCTGGGCCATCCAATCAGGCTGGTGGAGTTGGATGGTCGTGATCATATCTAGACTGATACGGTCAGTCTGGATGCTCAATCGGGCTAGTATAACACACCGAGAGGGGATCAATCGGGCTAGTATAACACACCGAGAGTTCAGCCTGTACGGGTATTTCGTACATGGTTTCATTATAATGCTTGGAGGTTCGTGTTGCTCCGCTAAGAGCAACACTCAGTCGTCATGCCGCAATGATAATGAGTACAGGAAATACAAGGCTGTTGCACATTAATTAATAATGCTAGAAACTCACAGGGTATATGGGATTGTTGCTACATGCTCCAACCTGGATGAATTTCGTTTATTTTATTCACAGAATGGGATTGTTGCCACATGCTCCATTCTTGGTGAATTGATAAAGTGAAGGAGTATCCATCACTTGTTAATGGCTTTATCTTTTACAAGATGTTAGCGCACAATTTTTTGGCTTTTACAATTTTAGCCTTTAAATGAAAATCCACCATCAACATACATATTTTTTTTTCTTTTTATCAATATTTCTTCATTTCAGAGTTTAAATTTTTTTACCTTTGTTGTTTTCTTCCTCTGTTCTTTTATTGCTTTTCGCTACAGTCTTTCCTTCTGCGACATTTTTATCATTTGTTATTTTCAGCAAGCTTTGACTTCACATCATTCCTTCTTCTCTTTGTTCTACTGAATCAACCATCAATCTCTCACTTCTTTGTTTTTCTTTGATGTTATACCTCTAATTCTCCTTCTTGGCAACTGTTTATTCGCAGGATTCTACATCAATCTCATAGCATTTATTTCCTTCAACCCAATATCCCTTTATTACTCCAATGCCACTAGGATGTGGAAACTTAATGCACTAGTGGAAAGTCGGTGGCACACCTAAAATCCCATGTAGCCAAGGTCGACCAATTAAGGCGTTGTAGGGAGACTCTACATCGATAATACAAAATAGAATCTTGGAAGATATCCCCTTTAATGGAATTCACATTGTGATCTCCCCCTTAGGATTATTGGCAGTGAAGGTATTAGATCCTCATCTATGCCTCCCATAGTCTTATAAGTATGATAGAATAAGATATCCACAGAACTTCCTGTGTCAATTAAGACTCTATCAATTTCCCATATATCTTCAGCCTCATCATCCTCCTCTTCATCTTCATCTTCTTTTTTCTTTGGGTTTATCTCCAGCCTTACTACTAATGGGTTTTCATGCATTTCGCAAGACTCTGGTACTTCTTCTGCGGTGAAAGAGATAGTCTGCTTTTGCCATTCTTTTAGTGGTGAAATTTTCGCAATGTTCATTATCTCTCTTTCATTAGCATCTCTTGCAAAAACTCTGCTTAAAACATTGTTATAAAAGTCTTCAATTGTTTTGTACAAATGTAAAATAGAATTACAAAACAAATTTTTCACCTTTGCTCCAACTTCTATGACAAATGTTTCTCCTCCTTTTGTTGGATTTACTCTGCGAATTTCTGGTGGTGGTGGTAAGAGTTGAGATTGAGGGTGCCCTATTAAAAAATGATTTAATTTTCCTTGATCTATCATCTTGAGAATGATACTTTTTACATTTCTGCAGTCATTTGTTGAATGTCCATGAAAATGATGGTAAGCGCAAAATTCTTTACTTCGGTGGTTTGGAAGTGGTTCTTTTCCCATGTTCCAGGGTGTTGGAATGTTCTCCATTAAGATTATAGCTTCCCAAAAAATTTCCACACTAGCATTCAAAGGTGGAATCTTGATCTCTTCCCATATCATCTTTTGAATTCCTGATCCTCTATGATAATTTTGTCTTTGTCCTCCATAAGTTTCTTGTGGCTGATCAAGTCTTTGAATTTTGTTGTTTCCACCTCGACTATAAAAATTTCTTTCTCTTTCGAATTCTTCTTGATCTCCGCTTCCCATAGCTACCAGTTTCTGTTGATTATCATTCTTATTTTCTTGTTGTACTTACGAAGTGATCGCTAATGTGTTTATCAATTTAGGAAGTAAGCTTGCATTCGCTGTATTTGAACTTGTATTCGCAACGGGATACGATTCCATTTTATTCTGTTTTTCTTCAAGGGAAATTTACTCCTCCTGTAGCTCCCGTAATTCAGTCATTGTGATTGTATTCTTGATGCTAAAAATTTGAATATATAGTAGATTGGTTGCGAACATTGCATTGATGAATGATAAAATGAGATATCTCTCATCCATACGTCCAGCCATCTCACATCACATTGTCTTCCACCTTATGGTTAGATGCTTCAAACTTTCTCCAATTCTCTGCTTTAATCCAAACACATCTTCTATTCCTGGTCTCGAGGAGTTGTTAGTTATATACGCACCTAAGAACGTAGTCTTCAAATGGTTGAAATATGTTATAGTATTCCTGGGTAGACCTTCGAACCACTTTAACGCCTCTCCTGTTAGACTTGATGTGAAATACTTGCACAACACAGCATCGTGATTCTCCCATTGTAACATACATCTCACATAAGCTTTAATGTGTTGAATTGCACAAGTTGTTCCATCAAAGATGCTAGTTAACGCAGGCAAACTGCACTTTGGAGGTATTCCTCTTAATTGTACTTCTTGTGAGAACGGAGTTTTCGTAGATTCTTCAATTGCTTCATCCAATTGTATCCTACCTCCTTCTCTCCTATTATTCAGTATTCCTCTCATTTCTGCCAGTTCTCTTAAGATTTATTTGTTTACCCTGGACGCTGATCCCATTGGTCTCTTTAATTCTGCTTCTCTTCTCCTGCGTTCTTTCCTGTTTGGTGTTGCGATTTTTTTTATTTTTTTCTCTATCATTTTCTTCTTGTCTTTCCCTGCGATCTTCTCTTTTATGAATTCGCACACCATTATATCTCTCATTTTCTCTTCTGTGATTTTGCTCACTCCTTATCAACTTTCTTTGTTGGCTTTCGATTCTCCTTTGTATTTTATCATATTCTTCATTGATATTACCATTGTTGCGGTTTTGTTCGCGTCTTCTTTCTTGATTGTCATGATTGTTCTGACGTATTGCTTCTTGGAGCTCTCTTTCCTCCATTTCTGCTCTCAACCTTTCTCTCTCGCAAGCTAAACGTGCTTGTTCAGCATAATGTCTCTCGATTTGTTCTTCAATTACTTGCTCATTCCTGCGATTTTCTCTCCCATGTAATATTTTTCTTCCTTAGTATTGATTTTCTTCATCATCTTGGCTGTTTTGTTCTTGACGCTGCCTGTTTTGAGGAATTTCGCCATGTAGAATATACCGATCTTCAATCATTTCTCTATTTTCGCGACGTTCTTCATATGGATTTTGCACCTCTTGCCGAATATTTCCATCAACATTTTCTTCAGGTGAGTTTCGTCTTTCTTCCCTTCTGATTGATCTTGAACTTGATCTTGTAGTGCTTCTTGACCTTCTACTTTGTAGTCTCATATTCTCCATTCTCAACTCATGATTCTGCCTTGTCAAATTAGCACGTTCTTCTGCTTTTATTCTCCTTTCTTCGTGTATTCTTTGTCTCAATGCTTAAATCTCTTCATTTCCATGAATTATACCTCCAACTTCTTCTTGATATTCCTCTACTCGTCTATCGTTTATCAATTGTCGTTCTCCCTCCGCTTCATCTGCTGAATCTGACTGCCAAGTGTGTACACTCACTCTATCATAATCCATAGTTCTATTTTGCGCTGGTGTATGTTGAATTGGTTATTGAATTTGATTTTCTCCATCATTTCTTGTATTCATTCTTGATGGTTCTCCAGTTTCGTTTCTTTTTTCTCCAGCAAGTCTCTTACTCCTTCTCACAGTTGTTGGTTATCTTGAAGCATTTCTTCTTCTAACCATCTCTTCAATGAATTGTTGTAAATTATCTGAAAATTTTCACCAACTATTCCAAATTCTTTCAAATCATAATACTAATTATCCCTGTTTCTAGCGCCAATATGTAGTAGCAGGAAATCCCACACTACACCCGAAATTTTACAAGATGAAAAACAAGTGAAACTAAAGAATTAACAACTACTCTGGACTTTCTCTCTCCTAATGACTTTCTCTCTCCTAATGACTTGCTTAACACTCGAAAAAGATCTCTCCTTCATTACGCCTGTTCAACTCTTTATATAGGGAATTACATAGTGGATGACAGCTAATCTATCCTTTATTTTAGGATCTGACCAGCGATATTCTCGCAAGAGTTCTTTTGTTAATCTTCGCAAACACTCTAAATATCTCAGATCATCATACATTTCTCATGTTTCTGCCATCGTCATCTATTACGTCATTCTTCATCTCATCCTGCGACGCTCGCAATGTGTTGTTGATCAAACCTTGCAAATATGTCATTCTTGCGATATTCTAATCCTACAACTTCCAAATAAAAATCCTAACTCTATGTGGTGCATTGACTCTTCATAGCTCTTTCCATACTTTCCTAGGGATTCACCTACTGTTATTGATGTCTTTGATGAGTTTCTAAGGTAAAGGTTTGGTATGCTGATTTAACTAAAAATGTACCTTTCCTACTTGGTTCCCAAACCATTGAGTCTTGGCCCTGTTGAGATCAGTACATTTTGATAATGACGTTTTCTACATTGGTAGAAACAAATCTTGAAAAAGGGTAACATTCCCTCTTCTGTGGTGTTGAAACCTAAGATCAGAAACATGAACAATTCTAGCTGGTTCTGCAAAGTTATAATTTAGGAGGCACATCCAGACCTTTAACCCATTTGTTATACCAAACTAGAGTTTTTGTAGTAAATCTCGCTTTCCATCTATGATGCTGTCTCACGTTTTTTAAACCCTCCTCGATTCCTTTCCATATGCATGAAGAATTACAATGCTCACTATGCAAATGGAGGAAGCCACATTAAGAGAATATTTTGGTTTTAATATTTTCACCCACAGTTGATTAGTCTCCAGGATAACTTGGTAATTAAATCATTGTTAAATTGTTCTAAGTTCCTAAAGGCTAGACCTACATCTTCCTTAGAGTGCCCAACAAAATTCCATGCAATGAAATTGATTCCCCTCTGAGTTGTATGCCCCTACCAAAGTTTCCTTTGTATTGCATCTAATTTTTTGATAATATGATTTGGGAGTCTGGAATTACTCATGTAATGAGCTGGAATTTAGTTCAAGACTCACTTGACCATTGTGGTTCTAGTTGCATGATTTAGTAATTTAGAATTCCAACCATGTAATAGAGATATCATCAAAAGATTTGGATTTGGACTGTCAAGAAGAATTGGCAATCCAATACTTATCAAAAGTACATAGTTGATTAACTCCAAGTCTTCTTATAATATCCACTTTCCTTTCATTTGACATATCTCTTGTAATAAAGGTTGCAGATTTAGAGAACTTTGTATAATTGTATTGCAGATCTCTCACACAAAGTATTCAATGCCACCTTCTACTATATTGGTTAAACTGTGTTTGACTGTTTTCTTTTGTAAACCATTTAACATTCGATCTTGTAAAAAAATAATTCCTGATAACTGCATAATCTCACTTTCACAAACTTATTTTCCTTATAACCGACAACACCTATATTAAATTTACAACATATATTGAAAATATAACAAAAGATAATGTTAATAAAAGTAAGTAAGATGCATAATTGATTAGGGAAAATATTATCAAATATAACCCTATCTTTTTCATCATCGTTGATTGCAAAACTAGATCGGGTGTTTAGGCTTACGGTATCAACCATCACTCAATAAAACCCCAATCAAGAGCACTAATAAACCCCAATAGTTGCGTGTCATAATTTTATATTTTCTGGTCTTTTTCAGATCGAGTTTGGTGATGGGTTTTGATGAACATGATGTATGTTTTAATTTTGGCTCTAGATTCTATGATTTGCCTTTAAATTCTTTAATATCCATTCTCTACCTTTTTTTTTTTTGTGATAATTCCGTGTAAATAAAGTACTACATGATAAGATATGCCAAACACATAAAATTCAATACATGTGGTTTGTATGTCATGTAATTGAACTCTGATGAGCATTTAATTTATATTGTTTGTTTTGATCCATTATTGTCTATAATACAAAACATAATGGGTTTTTGAGCCACCGACGGACGGATAACATTTTCAGAGACAAACAGATGATCCGACCATCTCAGTCTCATCTCATCCATTTACATCTAACGGATATAAAAGTTGTAACCTTCTTCCATTATGGCTATATGCATTTATAACCCTCATAATTAGTTTCACACTAATTAAAAAATAAAATAAAATGGACAATTAAATGTTAAAAGCAAGTAAAAATCATGCTTTTACACTCATATTTTATTATAAAAAAAAATATCCTGCACCATGTGTTTAAAAAAATCAGATTATCCAACCTTCAACTTGTTTCTAACAAAGTAAAATGTTAGCTGCATATTTATAACAAACTAAAATGTTGGTCGCGTATTTTCAGAATTGCGAAAACATGAAGTTCAGTGAGTTACTAGTTAAAGATCTTGAATCTATCATTTTATACTTTAGTACATTGATCTCCCGCACTGTAAGGGTTTCTGAAGATTTTTTTTTATGAGTTTATAAACGTTGAAGAGTTTGGTTGAGAAACCCCTTCATAAGGGGTAGTTTCTAACATCGACGCTTCAACTTTAAAGTTACCATAGGGTGAATCGAAACTAAAGAACATATGTGAGATACAGTAGAGGAAGACAAATCACAGACTCTTTTGGGTATGGATATACTGACCATATTCCATGTTCAGAGTATCTCGAGCTCATTGAAAATTTGCAATTTATGAAATAGGTTGATCCTCTAATTCATCCTAACTTGATTATCAGATGTGATAACAAGCGATATCTCGATAGAGCATATTTGGATATTTTATGTTTTTTTCATAATTACAACGATGAAAATTATTTTTCTGAGCAAGATAAAAAGGTTACATGAATAAGGATTTGGAGAAGAAATCATTAAGTTTCACATCTGTAAAAAGGGAACAAAATTTTATTACAGATAAACTTTCTAGGTTAGGTTTAGAATAGCTATACCTAGTGCTCGTCCTGAGTGGGACAATAAAGCGATATAGGAGGAAGAAAATCTTCAACTGATTTACTGGTTGTATTTGGGAATAAGGTACAACAAAAATCTATATAAATCCCTTGATATACAAAGTAAAAAAAAAATGCAACACATGTGGAGACCCCGACCATGTTCAGGGTCGACCTTAATAGTTATGCAAGGAAAGATGCACTTCGGGGCAACAAGACCCAAGGAAAAACAAAATTCTTATTGGTTGGGGGTTTTCTTTAAAAGATAAAAGTTTAGAGACTCTTGCATGAAACATCTAAATATTAAAAAACTAAAGGTGTTCTAACTTTTATTTTAAATCTTTGGTAATCTTGAATCTCTAATCTATATAAATTTGTTATTATTAACATTTCAATAATCTTTACTATTATAATGCCAAGAGGTGAAATAAGGTCTTTTTACTGCAATCTACCCTCATAAACCGTCAAAAGCAAAAATAATTTAGGGATAAATTTGTCAATATCCACTTTACACACAAATTCAGTTTTTAGCTATCGGTTTCGACTTTCGAGAAAAAATTTAAAATCTGAATTCAGATTTTAAGTCTCGGTAACCAATTCAAATTCAAAATCCTCTGTGTCTTAGTTATTCTTTCTCTCTTTTTTGGATACAAGAACAACAGAAAAAACAGAAGAATTATATACGGAGATCCATAAAGTTACAGTTTTAAGGAAGCAGATACAGTAGCTATAAATCGAAAACATGGTAAGTTTTCAAATGAAGTTAAAATTATTTTTAAATCTTCATTAATATATGTTTTTAATTTGAATTTTGGTTGTTTCTGTAGATGTATAAATGTTGGAAGAAAGCGTTGGGTTTTGATTTTTCAATGTTCTTTAACATCTCATTTTTTGCATTCACAACAAGGTAATTTTTGGATTTATGAGCCATATATGTGAGTACGTCGTTGTTTATAGGATTAGGATTTTCATTATGGTTCTCTCCTTTTCCATTTTCTCAAATACAGATATGACGGTGGTTTTTCTTCCTTATATGCAAACCGTTGAAATATTTCTTCCCCCTGCCGATGGTAATTCGTATTTTATAGAGGTATTATTAATTGGCTTTCTTTGCTAAAATGGTTTAGGAGTTGTCGGAAGATACCAATTTGTATCCATACCCAGTAATTATTTCTTCACTGAATAACCGCCTTTCTAATTGCAGCTTCATTTTTTTCTTTGCCAAAAATTGGTTGTTACTCGAGGAGATGGACTGTAATGCACTTATGGTGTTTGTAGAAATGCTACTTAAGAATCATCATTTTTAGTTAAACTTTGATCTTTACGTCATTTGGCAGGGTATATGGATTTAGGACCAGGAAACAGAAGTAAGTTGTATGGATTGATTTAACCTTCTCTATTGTAGAATGTAGAACATATACATGGGTTCAAAAAGCAAATGTATGAAATTCGACATGCCTACTATGCTAATTTTAGATGGAATTTTAAGCATCATTCTCTGGGATACCTTAACTCTTCTGTCTGCGGAAGGCGGGTATGCAAATCACATCTAGCCTCTCCGTGCAATATGTTTGGCTTGGCAGAGGCTGCATAATAAGGGGACATAGTTGGAGAGTTAATGGGCCATTAAGGTGAAAAGCAAAATATGTTAAATGCATGTTTGACCAAAAATGCTTATGTTTGTCTTTTCTCATGAATTCTTCTATGTTGTCTTACTAAACCTTAGCTTACAATGATTTCACAGGGTGATGATGGAAGTTGTCTTACTAAACGTAATGTTTTTTGGGTACAATATAGATGTGTTCGACATTGGTAACTTGGAGTTAGATAACTGAAGTGGCTCTACTATGCAAGCAGATGTGAGCATTCTTTACTCAAAAACAAGCCTCATGGTAAGACATGCATGTAATTTATTCTAAATTTGGTTTTAATCCTTAAAGATTATAAGGTATGGAAATTAGTCGTCCATTGGGATAACTAGATGTGCCCTCCACAGGAAAGTTGTGTTAATAACAGGAGATAAAGTTGGCATTTCGTTTCAAAGATTCTTTGGCTAAGATTTTTTTACGTTGTACAAATTGGCAACTGACAAATTTGAATCCATTGCGTCATATATTATAGATTTCTCATTAAGTGCGTGGAATTTCCAATTTCCAATTCACAAGAACTCTTCTTATTAATGTGGTGAGTAATCTGAACACATTTCATAACCGCATGGCTCGATATCTTCTGGAGTTCTGCTCTTCTTCTTTCTCTCTTTTTGAAACAGTGTACACATCTTTTTTAATATAATTCTTCTGCAATCGTGCATATACTTTCATTTTCATATCCAATTCTTCTTTTATTACACGTGCAACGCACGTGCACTTTACTAGTATTAAAAACTTGATCAATGATCTTATCTTTATATGATTATTATTCATTTGTTAGTATATTTCTAGTACATCAAAGTTTTAAGTTGCTTTATGGACGATTATAAATTTGTAGTAGGGATGTAATTTTCAAGAAAATAGGTAACTAAATTGAATTCAATCTTAGACGCGATGTATTTGAGCATATGATGCTCATCTTTGTTAAGACTTACGAGATGGTAACCAAAAAGTTAAATGTGTTCCATCATTAAAAAATAAATAAATATGATTTAAGCCAATTTCCATTTATCCTTGTATAACAGTTAAACAACTAAGCCAATTTCTATTTATCTTCTGCTGGAGAACCATGTTCAGAATCAACAATGAATGGACATGCTATGAAATTATGGTAAGATGTGACAAGTAGAGAGGGAGAAGGGCATAACAATCATAGGGGACAGAGTAATAATAATTGAAAAAGAGATATTACTGTAGTTTCTATTTAAATATGAACGCCCAATTGGGGATACATTTATTAATTGGGGGATATAGCTACAGGACAAAAACGGTGTTCCAATAGTAATTCTGGGTTACCCCCTATGTAATAATTTTTTTAATTCCTAATCTAGCCCTCACTAATCATGTTTAGTGGTTAATAATAATTAGTAAATTCTTAAGTATTTGGGGGATAGATTAGTGTGTGTTTTTATTTTAATTTGTGCGAGTGAGGAGTAGAAGGAGAGGAAAAAAAAAATTGAGTGAATTTTTTTTTTTTGAAAATGGAAGATGATTGTGATGAGAGAATTGATGCTAAGAGGTTGAAAATTTGATTTGTTTTTCTTTGAATCCACCATTGTTGCAGCTGAAAAAGCTCTGTGCCGGCATGGTATTCAACCAAAAACCCATGTCGGCATTGCCGGAAATTTTCAAAATTTGTTTGCCACTATCCGGGGGGGTTTGGGGGGGCGTAACACCCCCAATTTTTTTTCAAAACCTATTTTTTCTGGTTTTACCAGTCTACTTCCGACACAGTTATCTGATTTTCGAGCATGCCGGAACTAATTCCGGCATGGTTTTTGCTTATATTTCTATGCCGGAACATGATGAAAAGTATCAAGAAACTTGATTTTTTTTTCACTTGACTACCGGCATGGAAAGATTTATATCGAGCATGCCGGAACTCAGTATCGGCATTGAATTTCATCACTTCCGGCGTGGTCTTCATCATTTCCGACATGTTCTTCATCACTTCCGGTTTTCTTCATCATTTCCGACATGTTCTTCCTCACTTCCGGCATGGTCTTCATCCTAAATAACCATGTCGGAACTTAGTACTGGCGTGGTCTTCATCCTAAATAACCATGTCGGTACTGAGGAACCCAATATCGGCATGGTCTTCATCATAAATAACCATGCCGGAACTCAGTACCGGCATGGTCTTCATCACTTCCGGCGTGGTCTTCATCATTTCCGGCGTGTTCTTCATCATTTCCTGCGTGTAAAAAAAACAATCAAAGTGAGGAGCCGGCAGAGAAGGAACGGTTGAAGAACGATGAAGATTTTTTTTTTCGAAAACTTAAACCTAAAGGACTGCTGAAACTAATGGTAGAAATGGGGATATATGTTTTGGTTTTTGATTTTAATGTTTTAGGGGAAAGGGTATAACAGTCTTTTCATAAAGTTTTTTAATTAACCAAAGGGTATTTTAGTACTTGACAAAATACTTGTACTCCTCCTCATAAAGTTTTCAAAAAAAAAAAGAAAAAAAAAGTCAAAGCCTTTAAACTTGGAATTCTTCTAAAAATGGAAATCCATAACAAACCGTTCAAAAATGGAAATCCATAAAAAAAAGGAAATCCATAACTTGGAACGGAATTTGAAAAAAAAAAAGAAACCGTTCAAAAAAAAGAAACCGTTCAAAAAAAAAAAAAGAGAAAATAAACGTGAAATCCAAACCTAAAAAAAAAGGAAACCGTTTCACAAAAGAAAAGAAAAAAAAAACGTGATGACCCATTTTAGGTATATTCTTCTATCTCTGGAAGAAAAGGATTTGGGTTATTCTCATTGAAGTCATGGTTCATTACAATCTACTTATCTCTGCCTAAAACGATTTTGTGCCTATAATCACTTATGGTCGTCATTCTACGTTTTGTTGGCAGAAACCCTAAGGCTATGGTTTGACTATGGTTGACAAGCTCATAGGAAATGGAAATGTCTTCCTTCGACCAACCCAACGGAGACATAGGCTGAGAATCTGGTGGAAGAGTTGTACTATGGGATTTACTTTGCTCATTACGAGAGGTGCTGGAAGTGGTACAGGTTATGGGGTGAATGGTGGTTTGATGTTGGAGCTGGTGGGCAGAGGGGGTGAATATTTGGTTGTAATTCTGGCACTGGTGCGTATGCTTATACGTAATGTGATTCTTTTATGCTGTAATTTTTGTTGCATCACCATTTTGGTCTTTTGCACATTACATTGCTCATTAGTGATTCATTAAATATAACTGACTAGTAAAGTGCACGTGTAACAAAAGAAGAATTGGATATGAAAATGAAAGTATATGCACGATTGCAGAAGAATTATATTAAAAAAGATGTGTACACGGTTTCAAAAAGAGAGAAAGAAGAAGATCATAACTCCAGAAGATATCGAGCCATGCGGTTATGAAATGTGTTCAGATTACTCACCACATTAATAAGAAGAGTTCTTGTGAATTGGAAATTGGAAATTCCACGCACTTAATGAGAAATCTGTAATATATGACGCAATGGATTCAAATTTGTCAGTTGCCAATTTGTACAACGTAAAAAAAATCTTAGCCAAAGAATGCTGAAACGAAATGCCAACTTTATCTCCTGTTATTAACACAACTTTCCTGTGGAGGGCACATCTAGTTATCCCAATGGACGACTAATTTCCATACCTTATAATCTTGAAGGATTAAAACCAAATTTAGAATAAATTACATGCATGTCTTACCATGAGGCTTGTTTTTCAGTAAAGAATGCTCACATCTGCTTGCATAGTAGAGCCACTTCAGTTATCTAACTCCAAGTTACCAATGTCGAACACATATATATTGTACCCAAAAAACATTACGTTTAGTAAGACAACTTCCATCATCACCCTGTGAAATCATTGTAAGCTAAGGTTTAGTAAGACAACATAGAATAATTCATGAGAAAAGACAAACATAAGCATTTTTGGTCAAACATGCATTTAACATATTTTGCTTTTCACCTTAATGGCCCATTAACTCTCCAACTATGTCCCCTTATTATGCAGCCTCTACCAAGCCAAACATATTGCACGGAGAGTCTAGATGTGATTTGCATACCCGCCTTCCGCAGACAGAAGTGTTAAGGTATCCCAGAGAATGATGCTTAAAATTCCATCTAAAATTAGTATAGTAGGCATGTCGAATTTCATACATTTGCTTTTTGAACCCATGTATATGTTCTACATTCTACAATAGAGAAGGTTAAATCAATCCATACAACTTACTTCCGTGTCCTGGTCCTAAATCCATATACCCTGCCAAATGACGTAAAGATCAAAGTTTAACTAAAAATGATGATTCTTAAGTAGCATTTCTACAAACACCATAAGTGCATTACAGTCCATCTCCTCGAGTAACAACCAATTTTTGGCAAATAAAAAAATGAAGCTGCAATTAGAAAGGCGGTTATTCAGTGAAGAAATAATTACTGGGTATGGATACAAATTGGTATTTTCCTACAACTCCTAAACCATTTTAGCAAAGAAAGCCAATTAATAATACCTCTATAAAAGACGAATTACCATCGGCAGAGGGAAGAAATAGTTCAACGGTTTGCATATAAGGAAGAAAAAGCATCGTCATATCTGTATTTGAGAAAATGGAAAAGGAGAGAACCATAATGAAAATCCTAATCCTATAAACAACGACGTACTCACAGATATGGCTCATAAATCCAAAAATTACCTTGTTTTGAATGTAGAAAATGAGATGTTAAAGAACATTGAAAAATCAAAACCCAACGCTTTCTTCCAACATTTATACATCTACAGAAACAACCAAAATTCAAATTAAAAACATATATTAATGAAGATTAAAAAATAATTTTAACTTCATTTGAAAACTTACCATGTTTTAGATTTATAGCTAATGTATCTGCTTCCTTAAAACTGTAACTTTATGGATCTCCGTAGATAATTCTTCTGTTTTTTCTGTTGTTCTTGTATCCAAAAAAGAGAGAAAGAAGAACTAAGACACAGAGGATTTTGAATTTGAATCGGTTACCGAGACTTAAAATCTGAATTCAGATTTTAAATTTTTTCTCGAAAGTCGAAACCGATAGCTAAAAACTGAATTTGTGTGTAAAGTGGATATTGACAAATTTATCCCTAAATTAATTTTGCTTTTTCCGGTTTATGAGGGTAGATTGCAGTAAAAAGACCTTATTTCACCTCTTGGCATTATAATAGTAAATATTTTTTATGTTCTTAAAGAATGACTGGTGCCAAAGGGCACACCAAATCAAAAATGCATCGCCACGGGGTGGGGCGAAGCCCCGCGCACACCATATGAAAAATACTTCGCCACGGAGAGGGGCGGAGTCTCGCGCACACCAAGCTAACAGAAAAAATGAATGCCCGGTGCGTAACACGGGCACAAATCTAGTTATCTTTTATCGTTAGTGTGTGCGAAAAAAGACTATGAAGATGAAAAAAATTGTTCGCTTCAGGGCAAGAAAATCTCATAAACGTACCTGCCATGTTACTATACCATGTCTAAATCGTAATGCGAAATATTGTCCGAACTGCAAGAATAATCATCGCCGCATTATTAATTATCCGAATCGAAGAGGTCACATAGATCAACAGTGCAAAGGTACTTTAAAGTTAAACATTTTTGACAAAGCAATTTTAATTTGAGGGAAGATCACAAATATTACACATTTCATGGAAAGGTGCAGCCATAGTCCAACTCTTTAAAAACCAAACAACCATGTGCGTGTCCAACTCACCCACTGACCCGTCCAACTCAATACCTAATCTACCCTTCCCTAGTCAGTTTAGTGCGACCGTACCCAATTTAATTTATATGACACTCTTAGTTTCGTAGAAGTTGCAGTAGTAGAAGGAAAATACTACCTTTGATCAAGAGTTTATATCATACAGAACTTGTTTTCATGATGATGATAGTCTAGGGCCTAATTCTTGCAGCAGCTTCTGCTTCTTCACATTGAACTCTAGATACGTAGATGGGTCGGACTGGGGCGAAGTCGCCGAACTTTTGTTTGAGTAGGGTTACGACGCATTTTCGAGTCCGGTCACCATTAGTTCAGTCAAAACCCGCTTCTAAATCTATAATAAATGCAAATGAAGATAATGTTTTTGTAGACAATGGTGAGGAGAAGACTATTTCAAGTGTCAATGGAGCAGAAATGGGGAAGGAAACTAGTTCATCAGTACTAATTGGCAGAAGAATTATGATAGTTGTTGACTCAAGTCTGGAAGCTAAAGGTGCTATTCAATGGGCTCTCTCACATACTATTCAGAATCAAGATACTCTCGTTCTTCTCTATGTCACCAAGCCTACTAGTTCCAACCATGGTACGGATTTTTCTTTAACATTTTTCTCTTGCAAACTTTTCCATCAGTATCTCTTCGAATTTGGGTTCTCAAAGTTGTTTCGATTAGTTACAGGTGAACAAACAAACACGGAAATGTACGCGAAAGAATATGAACTTCGTTACTCCCTGAAGAACATGTGTCATGTCAAAAGACCCAAGGTAAGTTGTAAACAGCTAGCTTTATGACAAATAGAAAAAACAGGGAATTCCGTCAAAGAATACCATCCAAAACATATTTCCTCCAGTAATGCCATTTCTCAAGTTCATTGGTGATATTTTTGGACTGCAACTGTTTTCCTAAACTAACATGGTATTTAAGAAGGTTTTAACCCATTAATTAGTGTTAGAATTTCCAATGACTTTGTGGTACTACTACACAGGTACAAATTGAAGTTGCAGTAGTAGAGGAAACGAAAAAGGGCCAACCATTGTAGCAGAAGCAAAAAACCAAGGGGTGTCACTATTGATACTCGGGCAGAAGAAGAGATCAATAACTTGGCGACTAGTAATGATGTGGGCAGGGAATCGAATTGGTGCTGGTGTCGTTGATTATTGTATTGATAATGACAGTTGCATGACAATTGGCGTGAGAAGAAACAACAGAAAAGTTGGAGGGTACCTTATTACGACGAAACGTCACAAGGATTTTTGGTTGTTGGCTTGATTATACACAACTAGTGTATTCAGTAAGAGAGACATTAGACGAAATCATTAGATTGTCAGCTTCTTTTTTCACTGCATTTTGTAGCTCAGTCTCGTCCGTATTATCCTTATCAATGCTTAGAACTACATTTTTTCTCCGCATGAAATTGAAGTGAGGAGCGTTGTTCTTAAACCCAGCAACTCGTAGCACGTCCCCAACTCTATATCGATAAAGTCATGTGCATGTTACATATACATATGATCTGTAAGTAATTAATAAAATATTTTACAGTCCAAGTTGTTGAATATAAGTTACCTGCATAATTGGTGACAACAAGCTCATATTATCGTCCAAGCTCAACCTCGACGAGATCAACTAGTTTTTGACGATCCTCCTGGTTGCAGTCATCATCTTCATCGAGTATCACCAAGAACTCAAAATACGCCATTGTAGGGATAAGGGTGTAAGAAACTTCATGTGGCTTAGTTAGTGGGTTAAGGTTTATACCGAAGAATCCTTCTAAACACGAGTACATAGGGCTAACAATTGGGAGACCATTAGTATAAAAATCAGTGTTAGGGACATGATGGGACATTGTCCCAGTCACGATAGTGGAGATGCACTTAGCATTAGGCCATAGCCTAGATACTATGCCTTCCCATGATGAATCTCTCTTACACTCATTCTCAATGAAATCAGCAAGTTTGGGGTTTGGGTTGACAAGAATCTTCATGACCGCTGTTTTCACCGACGGGTCAGTTATTTTCGTGTGATCTACTGATGTAGTACCATATCGGATGTCATTATAGAGAAGGGTCCAGTTTTAACATATAATATAATTTGGGTACCTCACTAACAAGGTCGCATAAATTACAACGGGCAATGTGTAGATAAAATAAATTGGGTAAATAACAAAGATAGTCTTATAAAATAAATTGGGTACGAAACTAAGAGTGTCATATAAATTAAATTGGGTACGGTCGCACTAAACTGACTAGGGAAGGGTAGATTAGGTATTGAGTTGGACGGGTCAGTGGGTGAGTTGGACTGAGTTGGACAAGCACATGGTTGTTTGGTTTTTAAAGAATTGGACTATGACTGCACCTTTCCATGAAATGTGTAATATTTGTGATCTTCGCTCTTTTAATTTCGTACTTCAACTTCACTTAATTGTGTAATACACAATCATCTACGGGTGGATTAATTTTTACAAGCTTGGTAAAGGGGCGTCACATAATGGTAGAGGGGCAGCACCCTAATAAGACAAAAAGGTCATTACAAGTAATTTTCAAGTGTCCCTTATCAAATAAAATCTGGAAATGACTAATTAGCCCTTATTGTTGATAATCAAGATTAGTAATGATAATCAAGATTAGTGTTGATAATCAAGATTAATGTTGATAATTAATTTTCACTTATCATATGATTCATAACTCTAAAATAGGTTATAAAAAAAAATAGAGAAAAAAAAAGAAACTTTTGTGATATTTGTGAAGGTCAACCTCAACCAATTGAAGAAATTAACCAACAAAGTAAAAAACCCAGCATTGAAAAGACTAGGTATACTTCAAAAGTACGTAACAAATCAAATTTTTTAAAATTTCAGAAGAACATACGGTTGGAATTGAGCTCGTTACCAACCGTAACTATATATTACGATTTAATGTATCAATTACCAATCAGAATGGTTCAATTTTGGGAAAACCCAAAATTTCAGAAGAACATACGGTTGGAATGGAGCTCGTTATAACCGAACTAACCTACGGTTGGTAACTAATGAATAGAAACCAATCAGAATTAACCTACGGTTGGTAACTAATGAATAAAAACCAACCGTAACTAACCTACGGTTGGTAAGTCATCTTAACTTTTGAACCGTACATAACTATTTGATAAGTTGTTAACCTTCAGGATAATTTACGGTTGGTTAGTTTGATTGAGTTTCAAACCGTAACTGAACATATTCTCAAAACTAAGAACTTACGGTTGGTATTTGAGTTTAAACCAACTGTAACATCAACCCAATCAACAGTTACGGTTCGTATTTGAGTTATTACCAACCGTAACTAGCATAAACCCAGAAATTTCAATTTCAATTTTCATTCAAAACCCTAATTTTTGATATAAAATTAACTTAAATCCAACACGATAAACTAAACCCTAACTGGGTTTTTCCAAACATTTTTCAAATCGCCGATTAATCGAAGACGATGACATTTTCGGTTTTAATGGAGGTTAGGGTTGATGGAGGAGAAGAGAAGATGAAGAAGAAGAAGAAGATGAAAAAAAAAACTGATTTGATTTTGGTTAATTGATTTGATTTTGGTTAATTAAAAAAAATTGATTTGATTTTGGTTAATTAAAAAAAATTGATTTGATTTTGGTTAATTTAAGGTGAAAGGGTAATCTAGTCAATCTACACCCCTATAGGACACCCCCTAACCAATAAGAGGGACATTGCTATCACACTTGACGCCCCTCTACCATTTCATGAAGCCCCTTACCAAGCTTGAATTTTTAACAACTTATTTCTTTGTCTTACAGTATCGATTTTTGATATTATTTTTTTGGAGAAGTTGAGTATATAACTTGCTATGAATCGAAGTATGGAGAGTGTTTTAACTCATGTAGAGAAAAGTATGGTTTCATCTTATCTCTAAATTGATTGATTTCAAAATCTAGGTTAGGCTGAAAAGTGCATTTACCCTTTAAAGATTGGCCTGTCAATCTCATTCCCTTAAAAGACTATAGCCTCATCTGAGATAGGGATAATCTAACATATCCAAACTACGGGTAGTGCAGTTTTTGTACAACGCATGTTATATATTTAAATATCATTTCAGCGTAAAAGAATCTTAGAAGTTTTGAATTAGTTAAGGATTTTCAAATTTTTGTAGTCAGTTTTGAAGATGACTACTCGTTTGGTTTTGTTAATTGTTTTGTATCATATCTTATATTAATTTCATTGCATAGCCGCAAGAATTGTTGGAAAAACTTACCGGGCTGCAATGGAGATGAAACACAAAAACAGACTGTGGTTGTACTCAAAAGCTTTCAAGGCTCTGGTGATTTCTTTTAGACAAATATTTTCTGGCAATGGAGGGTGAATCTTCAACTTCGAATGCTACTGCACAATCCCTGCAAGTGATGAACCAAACCTTAACTCGTCTGGAACGTTTTGATGGTGAAAATTTTACTCGTTGGCAAGAGACTGTGAAGTTTTTCCTGATCACCATCAAGTTGTGGTATATACTTGAAGATGGTTTGGAGGCGATTCTGCAAAGATCGGACAAGGATACTCTTGAATTGATCAACAAACGTAAGAAGCGTCAGGAAGATGATTTCATGTGCCGTGGTCATATTTTGAATGCCCTGGAAACTTCTGTTTACAATGCACATCGGAGTATTGCGACTGCAAAGGAATTATGGACTATGCTTGACAACAAATACAAGATTTCTGAGGCAAGCAACAAGAAATTCCTGACTTGCAACTTCATGGATTTTAAGATGGTTGATGATAAGTCAGTCATTGCCCAGTCGTGAATTTTTACTCATTGTTAATCATCTTAAGGATGCTTTGGAATTGAACTTCCTCTGCGTTTATTGTTGGTGTTATTATCTCTCGTCTTCCCCCTTCCTGGAATGGTTATAAGAAGAAACTTAAGCATCTTTGACCGACTATGATTTAGAGGCCTTACAGCGTCATCTTCGCATAGAAGAGGACTCTCGTAAACGAGAACTTAAGGATAGTTCACAGTCTGAAAACCATTCTAAGGTGAATAGCGTAGAGACACCAAATTCCTTGAAACCTAAGAATGATACCCGTTTAAGAAGAAGAATCATCCCAACAAGAAGAGTAAGAAGAAGGAAATTGCTACTTCGTGACAAACCCGGCCATTTTGCTCGTGACTGTCGTCTCAAAATGAAACAACAGAGAACGAGAAAAAAGAGGCAAATATGGTCGATGACAATCTTGTGATTGTAGTGCAAGCCGCCAATGCTGTTCTTTGGCTGGGAGTGGATGGTGGTACGACAATGGTGCAACCGTCCATATCTCAGTAAGGATAGAAATCTTTACAAGACTTATGAACCGGTTTGTGGAGAAGGAAACGAAGTTGTCTCTGCAAACGGTCAACACAAGAAAGTCATTGGGAAAGGCACTGTTGAACTCTCGTTTACTTCGGAAAGACCGTCACTCTTACTAATGTATTACATGTCCCTGACATTGTAAAGAACCTTGTTTCCGGAGACCTTGTAATGAAGGCTGGATTCAAGATTACTTATGAGTCTAATAAGTTTGTATTGTCCAAAAACGGTGTGTTTGTTGGACAAGGATATGCTTGTAATGGGATGATTAAGCTTAATATAATAAATAATGGTTCTGCTTATATTGTTGACTATGTTAATCTATGGCATGGTAGATTTGGTCATGTAAATTATGGTTCCCTTAGAAACATGAATCGATTAGGTTTGATTTCTGATTGCAATTTTGATCATGCTTCTAAATGTGAAATATGTGTGCAAGCAAAGATAACTAGAATTTCCCATAAGTCTGTAGTACGAAATTCTTCCTTACTTGAATTAGTACATAGTGATGTGGGTGATTTGCATGGTTCTGCCACTCGTGGTGGAAATAAGTATTATGTCACTTTTATAGAGGATAGTACTAGATATGCTTACACATATTTGATGAAATCTAAGGATGATGTTTTTGACATGTTCAAAATATATAAAGCGAGAAGTAGAGACACAATTAGGACCGAAAATTAAGACTTTACGTTGATCGTGGTGGTGAGTATTTTCCTAATGAATTTAAATTCTTTTGTCAAGAGCATGGTTTAATTCATCAATTTACTGCACCTTATACACCTCAACAAAATGGCATGGCTGAAAGAAAAAATAGAACTTTGATTGATATGGTTAATTGCATGCTTATAAGTTCTAGTTTGCCTAATTCTTTGTGGGGTGAAGCTATGTTGTCTGCATGTTATATTTTGAATAGGGTTCCTTTGAAAAAGAAGAATGTTTCTCCTTATGAGTTGTGGTTTAAAAGGAAACCAAACTTGAAGAGACTTAAAGTCCAGGGTTGTTTGGCATATGTTCGAAAGCTTAGATCCTAAAAGACCAAAATTGGGAAACAGGGCTTATAAATGTGCTTTTGTGGGATACTCTCTTAATAGTATCACCTACAGATTTTTAATCCTTGATACTTTCGAGATTATAGAATCTGTAGATGTGGAATTTTTTGAGAACCTAAATAGGAACAGTTCTCAAATGCAACCCACGGAGAATTCATTGTTACCTAGTCTAGAATCTGAAGAGACTAATGAGAATGATGGTCATTCTATTCCTACTCAAGACATAGAGGATATTTCTGAACCCATAGAAGATATCGAACCTAGAAGGAGTAAGAGAGCAAGAAAAGAGACAAGCTTTGGTCCAGACTTTATAACATATCTTGTAGAAGGTGATAAGAATACAATTCTTAATATTACCAAATATGTTGCGCATGTTGATGATGACCCTAAAACTTATGCTGAGGCTATTAGTTCCAAATATGCTAGTTTTTGGAAAGAGGCTATCAATGATGAAAAAGATTCCCATCTTACTAATGGTACTTGGATATATTGCGATTTACCTCCAGGCGTAAAGCCTATTGGAAGTAAATGGGTATTCAAAAGAAAAGTAAATGCCGATGGTACAAAGGTAAGTTTAAAGCAAGATTGGTTGCTAAGGGTTATAGGCAAAGACATGGAATTGATTACTTTGATACATATGCTCCTGTTGCTCGCATCTCATCTATTCGTTGTTTAATTGCACTTGCTTCTATTCACAAGTTAATTATTCATCAAATGGATGTCAAAACTGCCTTCCTAAATGGAGATTTGGAAGAAGAGATATATATGGAACAACCTGAAGGTTTCATATTGCCAGGCCAAGAAAAGAAGGTTTGCAAGTTGGTTAAATCTCTTTATGTCTTGAAGCAAGATCCCATGCAATGGCATGAGAAGTTTGACGAAGTGATTTTGTCATATGGTTTTGTGGTGAATGATGCAGATAAATGTATCTATAGTAAGCATGATAGTTCTGGATGTGTGATTCTCTGTTTATATGTTGATGATATGCTTATTTTTGGATCTGACATATCTATGGTGGAAGAAACAAAGAAGTTTCTTGTCTCTAACTTTGATATGAAGGATTTAGGAGAGGCTGATGTAATCTTGGGAATTAAGATCCTAAGAAAGGGGAATGAGTTGGCTTTAACCCAATCTCATTATATTGAGAAATTTCTCAATAGGTATGATCACTTTGATGACGATCCATCACCTACTCCTTTAGACCATACTATCAAGTTAAAGAAGAACACCGGTCGTACTCATGCACAACTTGAGTATTCCAGTGTCATTGGGAGTCTTATGTATGCTATGCATTGCACAAGACCGGACATAGCCCATGCGGTGGGGGTGTTATGTCGTTTTTCAAGTAATCCTGGTTCGAACACCGGAAAGCGGTTTCAAGTTATGGCTTACTTGAAAGGAACAATTGATTTTGGTTTGCATTACAAGGCTATCCCGCTGTATTGGAAGGTTACAGCGATGCTAACTGGAACAATGTAGAATCCAAGTCCAAGTCGACATCTGGATGGATTTTTACTTTAGGGGGTGCTGCTTTGTGTCTTGGAGTTCCAAGAAGAGACTTGTATATCTGATTCAACAATGTTGTCAGAATTGATAGCTTTAACGAATGCATGCAAAGAGGCAGAATGGCTTAGGGACCTTCTTATGAAAATTCCACTTTGGAAGAAGCCATCTCCAGGAGTTTTGATTAATTGTGATAATCAAGCTACAATCTATAATGTCTCTAATAAGACTTATAATGGAAAGTGTAGACATGCGAGTCTCGACACCAATTGGTTAGGCAACTACTCAAGAGGGGAGTGGTTACGGTTAACTTTATTGAATCAAAAAGGAATTTGGCAGACCCATTCACAAAGAGTCTACCATATTCAGTTGCTTCAATAAAATGTAATGAAATGGGACTAAGGTCTGTGTGAAGGAAGGTTGATCTCCCATAAAGAAACCCAACCTATGTTTTGAAAAAGATAAACAAGGTTCAATGTGGTACCAACAAGTTATGGCTGTAGATTATGGAGCACTAGCATAAAACTTCCCATTTCAAGTTAGTGCTGGTTTTTCTGCAAGAAAATAGGATGGATGTAAATCCTTAATGAGTCTGTGATTAGTAAAAGGTGTCTCGTGAAACACCTTCGAGACTTACCTATATGAGTATGGAAATGTGGGCCGTTTCCTAAGAGAAGAAGACCGTTCTCTAAAGAAGACTCATGAATAAGGATATAAGCACAAGGCCTTTATAGTGCTTGGCTACAGAACACATGTCTTATGGAATCAATATGTGTGGAGACTCCGCATTGTCATAAGGGATTCTTGGTTCAAGACTAGTTTCACCATAGAATATCGATAAAGCTTTGACTTTCTTACACTAAGTGAAGGTTCAAACCTGAAGGTACCTATCATTTATGTATTGATTTCAGTGATGATGCTTAGTCTCAATTGTGCTAGAACTACGTTGGCTTGATCCCACTCAGTGCCGTAGGCAGTCACTTGTGATGCAGCTGCCCTAGTTTTAAAAGTTTTTAACTTTGTTTTATGGTTTTGAAAATAAGGGGAGAATGTTGGAATATTTTCAACCGCGCTACGAAGGGGGGTCCTGGGGGGCGTAGCCCCCCAGGCTGTGGTCGACCTGCAATTGTTTGGACAGTTGGAAAACGTTTCCAGGGCTTCTAAATTCAACAGACGAGTGTACATTGATGAAGAGACGCATCTCTTTAGAAGAGAAACCTGTTGGTGAAAAGACATGTCTTTTCCCAACGGATGCAAAAACCCCTATAAGTAGCATCTCCCAAACCCATTTCGATATCATATCTTGAAAACCCTTTCTCTGTTTTCTCTCTTCTTCTAAAGCATCATCAGAACTTTCTTTTCATGTGTTCTTGATTGGGTCAAGGGGTGCAAACCTTGAATCCAATTTTCGGTTGTAGGGCTTTCACTGTATCCTGAAGGCAGTATTTCACATACCTGTTGCAATTGCCAACTCATTGGAAGGGTAGAAATATTTGTCTAAAAGAAATCACCAAAGCCTTGAAAGCTTTTGAGTACAACCACAGTCTGTTTTTGTGTTTCATCTCCATTGCAGCCCGGTAACTTTTTCCAACAAGAATGAGACATCATCCTCATGAAGCAAGTCTTTTGTTTCCATTGGGAACTTTAATAAGAAGATAAAATATCCTGAAATCAGGGAGCCTGCGCAAAGTACAATATCCACAACAGAGAACTGTCGGATAAGGGAACTTTCAAAAAGTTAAAGGAGATTTCCTCGGGGAATTGTTTATACATTGTTGTTCTATTTTTTTAGGCTTATTCTTATCTTGCGTTAAGATTCCAGATTCAACGTGCGACATGTCATCTTGAATCAAGGTTCAAGCGCTATCATGATTCAAGGTTGAATCAAGAAAGCGCCAAATGAATTGGTGTAGAAAATTGGAGCCATTTGATTTTAACATTTTTAAGAAATCAGATGGTGAATAATAAAAGCGCCCAATGGTCGGGCAAAAATAGCATAATCATTAGATTTTTCTGCAAATTTGAAGATCTAAAGGCTCATATTTAAAGCGCTAAATGGTTTGGCACGAAAGTAAATTTCTCAGCACCAAACCGTTTGACGCCTCAAACTTGAATCAATTTCACGTTCAAGCAGTAGCTTGACCCTTAACTTGAATAGGAATTTTAGGCAACGATTTTAGCGTTAAATCTCGAATCTTGGGGCACCATTAGATTAAGCTTTACTTTTTCAATTTGTCAAATTTTGAACAATATATCTTCTTGTCTAAAAATAAGCAATATATAATGTCTTTATAAATTTTAAATTATGCATGCTATGTGCATATATGTTAGAGCATAGCTCGGTTGAACTCACCAAACATTGTTATGTCAAGTTTGGTTGTCATATTTTAGTATCAAAACTTATCTAAAGTCGCTTGATTTAAATACTAGAGTCAACTTCTTTTAAGTTAGATTAGAAAGTCTAGGAATGTTGAGACATAAAAATATTACTCTGAAGACCTGAAGAATGTGAAGAAGTTTCGAACTACAATGACGACATCATCCTTCCACTTGAGGTTAGTAATATTGACTTGAACTATTTCATTCCTAACGTATCTTTCAAGTCGTGTTATATTGAAAACATAACTGCGAAGCTGTATATAATGTATATATTTTATATAATACTCTAGTGATGTGACATGATCATAATAGTATGACCATAGTATTAAGGAATTAGACTACGAAGTATGACACTTATCTTTTGCACTTCGTAGATATGACATCGACATAATCTTATATATAGTGTTATGATTTATGTGAATAGGTTATGGAGAATATTTCATCCTAGGAAATAACGTTTTACATTTGTTTAAAGGAAGTACATTCGTGAACTTGTTTCGTAAATCGAAAGGGAATAGGCTTATTGGTCCGACTATTCATTGCATATCTTTGGATGACCAATATGTGCGAGATAGTAGAACCGATCTTAACTCAGGTTATGTATCTTGGTATAACTAATAATAATGCCTAGACTTATGAATTGGTATGACCTGTCCTGATAATTATTGTAACTGACCTAACTAATCATCATGATATGGTATGATCGATCCTTGTAATTGGAGTAAACGATCCTAGTAATTGGTGTAACTGATCATAATTGTTATGTGACCGATCCTTGTTATTGGTGTAACCAAACCTGGTAACTGGTGTGACCGATCACAAGTGATACCATGTGTAGATGGAACCGATCCTTGTAACTGGTGTAACCGATCCTAGTGACTAGTGTAGGATCAGAATATCGCAGGAGCAATAATCTTGCAAAGTTAACAACAACACTCTTGCGAGATTTTCAACTGCTCATTATAAATGTCGCAGAATGATTAGAAAAGTGACGTAATAGATGACGATAGCACAAACATGAATAAAGTGTGATAGTCTTGCGAATAAAAGAGGTTTGTGAAGGAAAGCCACTAATAGGCTTTCGAGATTATCGCAAGACAGTTCCGAAATTAAAGGATGCCTTAGTTATCATCCACTATGTACTTACCCTATATAAAGAGAACTAACATATTCATGAAGAGAGATCAATTTGAGATTATTAAGAAAGTTTTGAGGAGAGAGAAAGTTTAAGAGAGCGGTTGTATTCTTGATTTCTTTTATTTCTTGTAATATTTCTGAGAATTAATCAATAAAAGTGTTGTTCTTAATCTTCAAATATGTGTTGATTATTATGAATTCTTGTGAGGGGTATAGTGTAGGAATTCCTGCAACTACAACTAGTGTGACCGATCACATGTAGGTACCATATTTAAGTACAAACGATCCTAATGATTGGTATAACCGATTCGAACCCGTGTATGTGATTTGGTATGACCAATCACATAGTAGTCTTGGAATATAGGCAAGCCAATTCTAAACTTGTTTAGAAGTGTGGTATAACCGATTTCAAGAAAGCAAATCCATGTAAATATGAAATAAGGATTTGGAGTGAAAAGATGTCAACATGCTTTGAACATGAGCAGTAACTCTTATCATTTATTGTTCAAAGATATTCCTTGGTACTCAATGTGATCATATGTTGAAATAAATTAAGAATCTCTTAATTAATGTTTGGCTTTATATGCTTTAATTACTAGCAATTAATGCATAGCTCTAGAAAATAAAAATTAATAATGTGCATTTACTAATTGGGGATTTTCTATTGAGATATTTCGGAAATATTGGACAAGCATTTATTGGAATTATGAAAACCAAATTCTGACATTTATTGCATATCTTGAGAATATTTTCAGTTTTAGAAATTCCTTGGTGTCCAAACAACCTTGGTCTTCTATCAAACTATCCTAAGAGCCAGGAAAACTTCATTTCTTGTTGTTTCTGGTGGAGCCTTCTATTCGGAGAGGAAGGTATCCTAATTAGGTGAAATCTCTTAAGATTCGCTCGTTTAAAGACTTATGTGGGGTCAAGAAGCTCTACGAGTACCGTTGGTAGGAAACTGGATTGCAGTGTTATTAGTTTTTGATTTGATTGACTAACGGTTTTTGAGACTTTGATTGCATCTAGTTTTTTTATGCTTGAGAATCTTCTATTCTGATATAAGATCCACTCAGACTAGATCAAATTATCGACGGGATCTTTAGACCCTTGTTAGATCTAAAGACATCTTGTGATAATCCATTGTTAATAGACTCTGTTATGTGTGTGATTGATCACAAGCTATTCAAGTGGTGTTGTGCAGGTTTTGAATATAAAAGAATATTTGAAGACGAATAAGATTTCTTATTAGTTTTCGTATCTTGTGAATTGTGTGCACAAACCTTGATCGGCTGGGATCCAACTAGAATCAGTTTATATTTGATAGATCTAATTAAGTAGTTGCATGATATCGGCATTCTCTATATTTCTCTTTGAGATATATATTGATTGAGTGTGAATCTATGCTTGACTATTTCGGTAGTTATAATTAGATTGATCTAACTAAACAAATGAGTTTATTAGATTAAACGGAAGAGTCTTTGTCAATGACTCATATATATCTTTAGCAAGATTAATTAGAGTGGTTACGAAACAGATTCTTCTTTTGCTGTTTGGAATACGATCCAAATGACTTGTTATTCACGTGCGTGACTCTAGAAGTCTTAGGCGCAGGGATTATGAGGGAACTAAGTAGCTAGGGGTAGTCTGCTTGGTCTCAACTATACGAAGTTGGTATTAGATTTTGTATAGCGGCTTAATTCTGAGAGTATTCAAAACTAGACTAGGCCCGTGGTTTTTCTGCATTTGTAGTTTCCTCGTTAACAAAATCTTGCTGTGCGGTTTACTTTACATTTCCGCATTATAATTAAAGTAAATTTCACTTTACGTTAACTCCGCAATACTTGATAGTGATCCTATAGAGTTTGGTTATTACCGAACCTATTATCCAGTAACACACTTTGTTTTAGTATGGTCCCGATCTTGTATCCATAGTCAATCACACAAGTTATCTTGTTGTTTTATTGTCTCGATCTCGTATCCATAGACAATCACATGAAGTGTGAACCGAATCGTCGTATTGTCTCGACTTTGTCCATAGACGATTGTAAGGATCCGTAACCAGGTCAATTCAATTTGAGTTGGAAAATAACAATTACGTTGCGAAATGACATAACTAATAAAAAATAATAATTAATGAATATCAATTTAGGAAAACAACGGTATGGATAGATATATCTCGAAAAGTTATGCGAAATGGATTACTTAAACGCGTCAATCGAACACCGGAAGAAAAAGATATCGCATGTAGAAATCAAAGTCAAAATTGATCAACCTTGACCGTTGACCTTGAGTGGAATTGACTTTGACCATTTAGTGACTGCACCACTAACTAGCAGGGGTCATCCCCAAATAAAATACCATAAGGATGGTAACAGTATAACTTTTAGGTTATGTAATTAAATAGTAATTATATTTATATCTAAGTAATAGTTAATTATTAACTAATTAATTAAATTAGGTTAAGAGGGATATTTATGTAGTGAAGTGTATCTTGTTCTGTTTTTTTTGTTTTTACAAGGAGGAGCTGTAGGATTTGGGAGAAACATTAGATGAGTCATTCGAGTTCTTATAAGGGTTGGAAAGAGAAGTTAGAGAGTAGAGAGATAGTAGTACAAAGTTTGTGAGTTTGTGTACGGTGATGGAGAATTTAAAAGCGAAAATTGATGATGATGTTGATGGTTGTCATAAAGAGATTAAGGTAGAGATTCAAATTATAAACATAACTACAGTGAAGGGTGAGGAAAGTAACAAGAGTTGATGTAGTTGTTGTTGGAATATTTTCAACCGAGAATAATAGTTATGATGATGGTGGTAATGGAATGATGAAGCTTAGGTGTGATTGATGATGGATACTTGGAAAACATTTAAGGAAGTCCTTCTAATCAATTTTAATATGTTTATACTGATTTGGGTTTCATTTGGATTATGAATGAAACTAAAAACGGTCATATATGCTTAATAATTTAGGATAATCATCATGATTTTATGTGTGCTCACTGGCTTGTATCTTGGGTGTGAACACAGAAATAAATAACGAGGGTATCAATATGTTCACAAACGAAGTTCGCAATGATAGCAAAAACACTTTGATCATTGAAATAAATGTAAATAGCATATAGAGAATGCGGGAGAAACTCTGAGCCTGCGGGCTCGTCATCGTTTCACGTCGTAGGAAGGCCAACATCAGACGAAATGCTGCATTTGTTACAGATCTAAAGACTGAATGCATAATGAAAAATAAGACAATGATTTACGTGGTTCAGCGCTAAGGCCTACGTCCACGAGAGTTGGATCTTTATTATATGTATTATAAGGTTACAAGGCATAGTCAAAATGAATCTGAGTAGGGGGAGCGAAGCTAAGAAGGTAAAATACATGATTCACTTACTCTTACAATTTCCCTTCCTTTCTCTCTCCACTCTTCTCTTTTCCTAAAAAATAGTCGACCTCCCCTCTCTAAGAAGAGTGGGGTATTTATAGATGGAGTGTGTGGACCCCCCTTTCTGATCCACTTGAGCTTATCTTTTTGGGTTCAGCGCACATCCCTCTGCTACCTTCGTCCCGACTCGAAGCTTCTTCAATGGTCACATGCGATTCCGAAGCTCTGTCTCCCTTTCGTTCCAGAGAATGATCGACACGTGTATAGTACTTGGAGAGTTTAATGCGGGTGGTTAGGGGAAAGCGCATGCGTGAGACAAATTTCCTCTGTAGCTGTCAACTCCTTGTCAGTCTCGCCCATCTCCACCGTTTAATTTGAATTCGCCTTGTGATTGAGTAAAGTATGTTCTGAATCCTCTAGAGTGCTTCTCGGGGTGTTATTCATCAGGTAGCCCCAGGTTTTGGCACCGTTGGATTTTATTGATGACATACACGTGGTAGGGGGAGTCAAAGCAATTTTCTTGATGGGGGACACGTGTAATCCGACCTTAATAGATATTTATGTGTATACAATTTTCTCATTTTCTTCCTTAATTTTGACGAATTTGGCCGATACTTTGGAAGAAAAACTGTTCATTCTCTTCTCCTATTCTTTGGCTACGTTTCCCACTTCTTTGTAATAACTTCCCCCTTGGATAACGGGATAGCTTTCTCTTTCTTGTTGGAAATAAATAAAAGGGGGGGGGGCATGAATGTTAGAATTTTTATTCCCTCTCATTCTTCCTGCTACTGTCTCTTTCTCCTGCTTCTTTTTGTTTTTTTATAAACCCTAAATTCCTTCTTGTCTTCTTGTTCTTTACTTCATCTAGAAGATTTACTACCTGGTACCGCGCCTTTACTGCTGTCCTACCCTCCTTCGACAGTTTGCAGGCATTCACCCTTTCTTTGTACTTCTTCATTAACTCCGGTAAGTACTGATTCTTTGTAAATAGATATCTGCTGCTGTAACTAGGTTTCTGAGTTTGCTATTGTGAATTTTTGAGTTTTGCGATGGGGAACATCACCTACGACAGTATATATACTTTCCCTTGTTCTCCATCGCGAAGCTTGAAAATTTTATACACTGTTTCATTAGTAATTGTGTTTTTGATATGAGTTGATGATTAGGGTTCTGTTTTTGGTCTCATTTATCGTTTTTGCCCCTTGTAGATAATCATGACTGATGACAATCGAAGGGGTAGTCCTTTTCGAACTCCTTCCTCGAGTCCTTACAGATCCCCTCTTCAACGTAGCCCTGACATATCTCCGCCGAAGGACCCGCCGATGTCTTCACATCATCCCCATCATTCAATAAATACGTCATCTTCGTCCCATCAAGGTGGGGATCGTGCTAGGGGCATTCTTTATCCCGTTGGTCGAGCGTCAGGTAAATCTTCCCAACAATGTTCAGAACCACTGGCGGTTCAGCCTCTTCAATCAATTTCTCACCCTAAAACTTCTTTTACCCAAGGACCCGGAGTGCCACATGTTGCCCCACTATCTAAGAGGGATGTGGATCTTTCTGTTGGATATTGGCTCGATTTTAGGAAACATCAATGTGATTTCCTAAATCAGTTTTGACTGATTTTTAGAATTATGTTTAGACTTCTATCTAAACAAGGGTTTCCTATCTTAGCTAGTTTATGTTTCCTAAATTAGAGTAAAGCTTGGTTTCCTAATCGAAGTATTGTAAGCCTATAAATAAAGGCATAACCTTTAGGTTATAGGCATCTACATCATCTACATCAATATTATCTAAACCCTAAGGTTGTAGACATCTCCTCACAAAGAAAAGAAGTAATCTCTTCATTAGAGAGATGTAGATCCTGTCATAGATTTAGGGCCGAGAGAGTTGAAGGTGAGTTAAGAATGTGAAGAATAAGAAGAAGGGGTGTTGAGTGTCATGTGCATTGTGTATTCTCTGATATATGAACGAAGTGAATTTCTGCCCGTGGACGTTGTCACATTGCCGAACCACGTTAAATATCTGTGTCTTATGTGTTTTATGTGCATTAGCTTCCGTTGAATGTTTAGTTTCGTTTCTGATGCTAGATCCTGTGAAGCCTTGAGGAATAATATGGACCTCTCGGCACAACAAACTGGTATCAGACCTTAGGTCTAGATTCTTGAAATCTAGGGTTTTCTCGTTTGAATTGGGTCAGAAACGGTATGTGAAGATATCAAAGAAGATGTCAAATTTGAATAAGAACACAAAGACAAGGTGACGTTTTTTTGACTGAAATTTATGGTGAACAATTGTGATAGTTCTAAAAACTTGTGGTGAAGGTTGGTGACAGTTTTAGAACTATGGTGCAAGGTTGTAACAGTTCCGTCAGAAAATGTGGTGCATTGAATTAGCAGTGGATTTGTGGAAGAAGACATACTTTGAGATTGAAGTATAAACCTAGAAGAAGATGCATAAATAGGCATGTCACAAAATCAAGTTATGTCGGTTTTGAAATCAGAGTTACCTTGGAATTCAGAAAATCATTGTGTAGCCTAATGTGAAGAATCTTGGAGACAAGGTCGATTGAATTGCATCAAGTTGAAGAGGTGGATTTTCTGGTTTGACAAGCACCGTTTGAAGTATCAATTACTCATAACGAATGTATTTGAAGTGTTTCACATTCATTGATTGTTGATTGATACACTTTTGAAGTTGAATCTCTACTTGAAGGGAGGATTTGACGTTGGTATACATCTTGAAGCATAAACCCTATGTATTTTGCATAAATTTGAGTAAGTAATTCCATAACCTTATTAACTAGTTTGAGAAAGGTGTTTGGTTATTTTCGGTCTTTACCTCGCTTGTCTCAGAATTTTGTGGACTATTTGGGAATACCTTGTTGGTTTTCCATTTGAATGTGCTTGTTTTGCAAGCCAAGTTACAAAGGAACAAGAATGTCGTGTTTGAAGTACAAGTTGAATGGTTTGTACGTTGAAAGAGGTAAAAATGCAAAATTGAATTTCATCATGATCCTTAGAATTCTTCGAAGTACCAAGGGGAACAATTTTGAATATTGCTGGTTGTCATTAGTTCGATCATGTTATCCTCGACGTAGTCGAAGGAACTGAAGAATAAGTTAAACTCAAGTTTGCCTCAGTTGCATGGTGTAGCGAGGATTGGAGAAACCTATTAGTAGGTATCGTGTAAGAATTATCAATCATTTGAATTCTTAGTGTTGCGAGGGCACTAGTGGAAGGTTGATAAATTCTGAGTGAAGAGTTTGATTTCAAGAAGAATTGTTTGAAGCAGCTGGCTATAAGCATATTGAATTGTTGATGATAGATTGAAGAGACTCGGTAAATTGGATTTCCTATATGGAGATATTGTGCATATATGGAGAAGAAATTAAAGATGAAGTCGACGCACTTTTTGGTATATGTAACTTGGGCATATGATTGAAAAGGGGTTTGTTTGAGTATGTTAAGTTTGAAGCTTACTCGTAGAGTTAGCTTATGAGCATTGTATTTTTGCAAACTTTTGTTGTTTACACAACAATGTAGGAGCAGATTTTTCTGGTACCGTTGAACACCGCAAATATGGTACGTTTTGAATTATCCATTCGAATGTCTACAAACGCCTCTTCGATTTACTCTTTTTGAAAGATGAGCTAGATGGTTTGTTACCTTTGTTTTTTTGATGATATTTGGAGGAAAATGAAGGTGTTTACCTTTTGAAGTCATCAAGTTGAAGAAGTACAAGATCGTGGTGGAAAAATAGATAGGTCACGAAGATATGTTTCTGTTTTCTAAGGTGAAAATTCGGTTGCAAGGAACAAGATATCATTGTGGCATTTCACAACTGTAAGGTCCAACACTACATGTGAAGTATATATTTAAGTGAAGAAATCGCAATCTATTTGAAGACTGCGGTATGTGAATTGAAAAGAATTTCCTTTTGTCGTAAGGAAAGGCATTGGAAAACAAGGAAGAAGTTTCAAGTTCAGACGTGAACGTTGAAAAAACGCAGATCTAGTGATGGTGTTGAATTTCGAGTGTTTGAATGCTTTTATCATATCTAGAGAATGGTTTTCTGATTTTTAAGAGTTGGAATTTGAAGTTGAAGATATTAAGCATTCGGTTGAAGTACTTAGGTGCAACTCGAGAAGTTTGAAGTTGTTCGGTGTGTACCGAAATTCGAATAATAATCTGAATTCACTAGATCCATTTAACTTCGTAGGGTTTAAAGTTGTTTAAACGGTGGAGTATTGAAGAAGTTTTTTCCAATGCAGTTGCAGTGATGAAAGGATTGGAGAATGGAAATCTGTATTGTTGAATATGGAAGTAGAAGTGTTAGATAGTGTGCAATCTAATACAGTTAAAGACTAATTCATACAGTTAAGGCATGAAGTCGAAGAACGCAAAATCACGCAGTTTATGATTTTGCGAACATTGTGTGAAGGTGGAGAAAGAATCAAGCTTGGAGTTGGAGTAAAAATTCTAGATTTTTGAAGATATGAAAATATCATGAAAATCACCACATATGGAATACTGGAATGTGTTCACACAGATGTTTGGGAACTTACAAAGATTGCATCTTTGTAAGGTATGAATTATTTCATCTTTTGAAGAAAACTTCGTAGGTATGGGGGTACACCATACATTTGCATGTGATGAAATATTGAACTCCGCATTGAAAGACGAAGTGTTGGAATTTTAAAAAGTAGGATGGAGGAAGAGCTCGAATTTGATAGTTAAAGTGGTGAGTTAAAGTCAAAGACTATATTCTACGAGTTGAAGCAAATGTGCAAAGAATTGAATCTTGCAAGTTTGAAGAATATGTGCATGTGAAAATCTATGAAGTTGAAGACGCGTTAGGAATTCATAGATAACTGGAATTGCTGAGAAATCAGCAAAGTTACGAAAGAATTGGTGATGTTTAGGATTGGCCATCTTGAACTAAATCAATGACTTACATTTGCAGCATCTTTAGGTGCATTAGTATGTTGGTGTTTTTTTCTTTAAGACACAGTTGCATCCCTACTATGGGATCAAATTTGTGAAGAACATGTTGAAGCACATTGCATCCTTAAAAAGAATTTGAAACACCATTTGGTGTGTTGGTGTCGGTTGACACATTTGAACCTTAAACAAGGATTTTGGAAGTTGTACCAGTGCAACATCTTGGGATGATTGAAGTATGAAAGCATCATTAGATGATTGGAAGTATGAAAGCATCATTAGATGATTGGAGAACTGAAGCCTTTTCAGGGATTGAAACATATTCCGATGATTGGAACCTACGGATGAGTGAAGTATTGAAGTCCTTAAGTGGAATTGAAGCATCTATGGATGATTGGCACCTCCGGGTGATTGAAGGCAGAATACGAAGGCATGGAAGGTGAATGTTGAGATTTCATGCCAAAGTGGAGAATTCAGAGAATAATGAAGTTGAAGCTGTCCTAGAAATCTTGCCAAGGTGGAGAATTTTTGGATATTGGATTGATTTTAGGAAACATCAATGTGATTTCCTAAATCATTTTTGACTGATTTTTAGAATTATGTTTAGACTTCTATCTAAACAAGGATTTCCTATCTTAGCTAGTTTATGTTTCCTAAATTAGAGTAAAGCTTGGTTTCCTAATCGAAGTATTGTAATCCTATAAATAAAGGCATAACATTTAGATTATAGGAATCTACATCATCTACATCAATATTGTCTAAACCCTTAGGTTGTAGACATCTCCTCACAAAGAAAAGAAGTAATCTCTTCATTGGAGAGATGTAGATCCTGTCATAGCTTTAGGGCTGAGAGAGTTGAAGGTGAGTTAAGAATGTGAAGAAGAAGAAGGGGTGTTGAGTGTCATGTGAATTGTGTATTCTCTGATATATGAACGAAGTGAATTTCTGCTCGTGGACGTAGGAACATAGCCGAACCACGTTAAATCTCTGTGTCTTATGTGTTTTATGTGCATTAGCTTCCGTTGAATGTTTAGTTTCGTTTCTGATGCCAGATCCTGTGAAGCCTTAAGTAACAATATGGACCTCTCGGCACAACACTTTCTAGGAAGCCTACGCAAAATAGAAAATCCGACGACTTGGGCCCTAATCAACGGTTAGATATTCCTAAATGAATTTCTAAGTATTCCGCTGCGACCAAAATTCTTAAAACGCACATGAATTAATTAAGCCCAAATGAATTACTTAACGAGCTTGGGCTTAGTAGCTGGGCCTCAGCTATGGTATCCAAGTAGCACTTCGGGTTTTCGGGAACTAGTTGTTGCGCAAACAGTTCATAAATGTAAACTGTGTTGCGACAAAACTAGTTGTGTGTTTTTCTGTTTAGCTTGAAATTTTTGTCACTATGTTACCTTAAATTTAGGGACTAAATTTCTTGACGTGTGTGAGGTTGTAATATCCGTCCCAATTTCAAGGGCACTTTTGTCTTTTCACAAAAGAGGTAATTTTGTAACTTTAGTTGGAGGGGTATTTTGGTAAACTCCATTTACATGCAGTACTGTGTTACGATAAAATCATCTCCTGGCTTTTGATAATCTTATGGTAAAATAAATAATATTAATTCCAAATATTGACAGTTGTGGACTTGACATTTCTTGTGAACTTGAATATATTATTTAATTATGTATTTACTTTAGAAAAGGGGAAACATGAGAAGGTCTCATATCTAAGGCTTGACCAAAAATGATTTACCTTAACAAAATTCTGTTTGTCTTATGTGCCACTAGTCAAGTTACTATTAGATAGTTAATTGATTCAACAATCTCACCGAAAACAAAATAGCTAAGTCATCGTTTTGGATCAGGGAATGGAAATACGGTCAGATATATGCTTAGGTTAGGGTACTTGATTATCATTCTTTTCAATAAAAAAATAAACATTGATTAGTATATTAAAAGAAAAAGTTTTTTATGTAATGATAATGTTTTTTTGTAATGATAACTAATTAGTAATGATGACTTATTAGTGTAATGATTATGTTTTGTAATGATAACTAATTAGTAATGATAAATTATTAGTGGTGTTAGTAGAGTTGGATACAAATATGAGGAGACCGTCCGTTTACAGCTTAGGTGAGTGAGTAAATTACGCACGACAAGCTGGTAATCATTGCTCTTTTAAAAATTACAACTTGGAAAACTATTTGGTAACAGAAAAGAGGAATTTATTTCCTTAGGATACCCGACAAATAGTTGAAGAATTGGGTGGGAGACCGACCGTTTACAGCTTAGGGGATTGAGTGAATTACGCAAGACAATGAGGAAATCATTTCTCTTTGAAATTGTTTACAGCTAAGGTGTGGTTTTGGACGTGATTCATTGGCCCACCACCAAGACCGAAGCATGGGAGAAAAACCTCACCACAGATATGATGCTGGAAATACTTGACGATCTAGAAGAAAGAAGGGAGGTAGCGTTACAAAGAATGGATAACTACCAACGAAGACTAGCCAGAGAATATAATAAGAAGGTTAAACTTTGAAACTTCGTAGAAGGGCAGTATGTGCTCCGAACAATACCGCAATACCAGCGAGAAAAAAAATGGGGAAAACTAGCACCGACTTGGGGAGGACCATTTTTCATACATGATATTTCCTGGAATGGGTCGTACTACCTACGCAATCTCAAAGGAGAAATCCTGAGACACCCCTGGAATTCTAAGTACCTCAATCCATACTACCCTTGAAGCAACGCAGTTCTACACCTATGTAAGAAATACCAGAAGAAGAAGAAGATAGCGTAGCTGCTGAGCGTGTTTCTGTCTCTGGACGAGGAATAGCAGACCTCAGTGTATTTATCAAATGAAATTTTTTGAATTGGGGAAAGTACCAGATACAATCCCTCTGGACTCCCCTATCAGCGTCTACCATTAAACGACCCCGGGGAAGGATTCCAGTAGAAAGGGATACCCGACCAAATAATAAAACAGCGGTTCAGCGGAATGGATGCTTGTACATATTTTATTAAGGCATCACATATCCTAGAAACGTTGTATTGACCCCCACCGTTCGGTAACCTCCTGGCCTAAGGATTAGCCAACGGGGTGACAGGTCCACAAATAATAGCGAAGGTATTACCGAACGTACCTTCGATATTATGTCAAATACTTCCCCTTTTTCCTTTCAACAAGTGAGTATTCACGCTTTATCTAAAACAACTTTATAATGCAGGAAATAAAAATAAAATGTACATAACAAAGAGCAACGATGATCTATTACGCAAAAGTTGATTACAAGTCTTAGAAAGACATTCAATTACGGGGCTACGTAATCAACAAGGATCACATCATAACTTTCACAATAGTTGCATAGCAAAGTATCAAGAAAGCTCCGTGTCACACGAAGGAACGCTTCCACCAGAGGAATGACCTGAAGAGGACTTGAAGGGATCAGGTACAGGACGACGCTTATATTTCGTGGAAATACCATGATCCTTGAGAAGGTATTGTTCAATTGAAGCCAGCGTCTTGTTCACTTCTTCGGCAAGTTGGCGGCGTGCTTCATGCTTAATATACGCTTACTTGAGCTCATATTAGCTCAATAGCTGTGACACCCCGAATTCCGGGCCTAGATTTCGAACCAAATCCAAACCCAAAATCCGAAATGCTACTTTTAATAACAAGCCTAGACTTCCACACTTTTCCCAAGTCCAAACGACTAATTCTTTGTCTATTCTTTATTAATGTTCAATTCAGAAATTCTGTCGCAGCGGATACATAAAAATTATTTTGGGAACATCTAACTGTTAACTTGTCGTTATTTTTAACCCACATGAACACTAAAGAACTATAATTTACCATAAAAATTTATTTCATCGTTAAACGTTCCAGATTTAATCCAAAAGAATCGCATATTTAAGGAAGAATCATAAAACAAAAATAGACATCAGTTAACTCCAAGAATTTTACTGAATCCATTTCAAATCCAAAAATTATTATGATTATACATTCTGAATCCTAACCTAGTATTGTTCTAGTCATAAAATTACTATAATTTTTTAGTTTAACTTAATGACCTTTTACCCCAGTCAAACGCGTTGTTGACCAGTACTGCAGAAACGTAAAACAGAGATAGTCCATTTTACAAAAATTATATAAAATCACTCACAACTCCAATTCAGGATTAGTTTACCATTTTGAAAATTAAAAATTAAGTTCTTCAAGTTTACAGAAGACACGAAAGTCTAAAACATAACATTGACTAATTTGAAAACAAGAACAATTCAATATAGTTGAATCTGTCAGAAAACGTTTTGATTTCTTATATTGAAAAACAATTGTTTTAAAAATAATTTTGGGACTCATAAAATTCTAATATTTTAACCACTTCATTTACTGCGAATTCTAGATATACTATAAAATATTCAGGCATATATATATTATAGAATAATTATCATTAATAGTCAAGCTAACATGACTCAGAAATTTTCATTGTCTAATCAAATAAAAGTTTCTTAATAAAACATTGTTCCATTAATTATACATTAACCCCAAAAATCTCCAAAATATAAATACTCAATAAACCATCCAAAAGAGAGTTTGATGATATTTTATTACAAATTTCCAATCATAATATGCAACTACTAATTAAAACACCAAAACTGATCCCTATACTTTGCCGCCATTAGCTCCTTGAGGTGTCATAAAATCTGGAATTTTTGTCATAATATGAAGTGAGTTGTGACACTCAGTAGGCAAAGAAGCAACAAAACATTTTATGCAATATTTTTCAATTTCTTTTCAAAAAAAGTTGCATGGTTAACACCACCACAAACATATGGAAACACCACATCCAAATACATTAATAAATTCAATCAATCCACTCGCCCAAGGGAGCCCCACGTGGGTTTAGAAAACAAAAACAGTTTCCAAGGATATCTCGTATCCCGTCATAAATAATTTTTAAGAATCAAAATCTATGGACCGCAGCCCAACATTCATAATCATGCTCACAACATCGATTATCATCCATATATTAATAGAAACTTGCAAACATAAATTTAATTAAAAGAAACTTAAATAAAAGAATAGTTTTAGATTGTGTTGCGCCTATCTCGAATCGCAATCCAAAACTATCAATAATACAAGGAAGAGCTTTATCACCGAATAAATCGTCTTTGATATAAACTAAAAAGAATCTCTAGTTATTTCTATTAATTTAAATTTTTGTTTCCATTATATGATTTACGACTACAAAATAATAATGGAAAGAGAAGAAAAGGTTGTGGCTAGGTTACTCTTTTCTTCTTAGTATAAGATATATATACTCACAACCTAAAACAAGCTCCACCTAACCCCATGTTTAAAAGTTTTGGTCAAGATAAGGATCTAATAATTATGTCCTTCAAAGTGATGTTAATAATTTATGTCTACCACTACCACCTTCCTTTAATTTCTTTCTCTCTCCAACATAATTCTTCCCTTTTATTCTTTATTAAATCAAACAATACTATAAAGAAAAGTATTTCATAGGATTCCACCAAAAAAACAAAAAGAATTCAAATTTGAACATAACAAGCTATTATTTCTTAAACTTCTTCCTTTAATTTCTTTCTCTCTCCGACATAATTATTCTTTGTTAAAGCAAACAGTACTATAAAGAAAAGTATTTCATAGGATTCCACCAAAAAAAAAAATTCAAATTTGAACATAACAATCTATTATTTCTTAAACTTTCATTATTAAAATAACTACTTTCAAAAATCAAAATAATTCTTTAATCTAAAGAAAAAAAAATGAATTAACAACAACTATTTTCATCAATCAAAAGAAAAAAAGGAATTAACAACAACTATTTTCATCAATCAAAAGAAAAAAGGAATTAACAACAACTATTTTCATCAATCAAAAGAAAAAAGAAATTAACAACAACTATTTTCATCAATCAAAAGAATTCTTTTGTTCTTGGCTCAATTCATCTATTTTCAATAACAAACTAGAATTTTATATTACATGTTTCATAATGATTTCTCAATCCGATCGTCTTTAAATTTCACGGAAGCATTTCTAACATATAGATCTAAGTCATATCCAATTTTTACGAAAACCCAATGGTTCAAATGAGAGTTATTGATTTTATACGATCATTCTAAAAATTTGGACAGATTGCATCATTTTACCAAACTATTCACAGTAAATTCATAATAATTCTAAATTTAGCAAACTCAGCGCACAATTAAATATAAGACATAAATTCACAATTTTGTCAAGATATAAAATCGTTTTGATATCATCAAGATTACCTAAACACAGTTAAGAACAGACAAAGCGAAAATGTACAGAAATTTCAGAAATCAACATCCATGTTCAAACAAACATTTAACGGTGAACCTGTGGTGAATTATTCTCAAAATTTAACTAGATATACCTAAGCATGTTATCTATCAATATTAAAAGGCCGATCATCAATTAGATTCATATTTTTAAATCAATAAATTATTGAGAACTAATTATACAAATTCAAAATCAAGTATAACAAAAACATAAAGAGAAAGGGGATCTAGCATTATACCTCAATTGCTTAAAAAAAACTCCTCTTGATTCTCTACTGATTTTCCATGGTTTCTCTCCCTAAAATAAATCCTAGCTTCATCTCCTTCTTCTCCCTAGTTTTTAGTTTTCTCTCTCTAAAATCTCTTTCCTAAAATTATAAAACCTTAATAACATTACAAGGAATAACAATGAATTTGGGTGGATCTATTTCCACCCTAACTTGTAGCCTTTCTTGTTAAATTAACCCACCTAGTCTAAGGCTAAGGCTAAGGAACAACAATCTATGCACAAGGTTAACCAATCCAGGTATAACCCGACCCGAAACAGTAGCTAAAAAACAATACAGGGTATTACAATAGCAACGATAGTTTCCCCACCTCTTGGGATGCTTCTTTCGCTGCCGCGTCTCGGGACTCAGCTAACCCTTCAAAATGTTTGGCTTGACTTTTCTGAGCTTCTACTGCAGATTTAGCCTTTTCAAGTTCTTCATTTGTTCGGTGAAGTTGTTTCTCAAGCTCTGAAAGGAAATAAAGGAAAAAAGAATTAAAGTGAAGACATAAGAAGATCATTCGTGAACAAACAAACATATACCTTCGACATTAGCCGAAGCTATCTCAAACTCATTAACTACATCGTCTCGTGCATCGTCAAGAAAATCATATTCATCAGAAATTTTCTCATAGTCCATTTGAAGTTTTGTGAGGGCAAATTGACACTGATCCAACTCTACCTATTTAATAGAATCAGAATAGTAAAGACGATTGACCTCATTAGTCATTTCTTCAATCCCCTTGGTAATTCTATACAAATTTACTTCCAAATCCCTTTCTGACTCAGCCGAACGAGCAACTTCGGCCCGAGTAGAGGATAAAGCTTTACTAAGGGAATGGGTTTCGGCCCTGGCATCATCCCTCTCACGAACGAGACATTGCACATAATCATGAGGAGACTGAGCCTCACGAAGCTCCGCTTACAACTCAGTCACCTTAGCCTCCAGACCAGAAATCATATTATGAGCCTCACTAAGATTGTCCGGGGTCCAAAGTAAGTCACCATTAAATTGACGATGCTCGGTATTTATACTATTCTGCATATCGACCATCTGCTCACGCCTCTGCCTATGCTGAGCAGACATCTAATTAAATTCATCGGCATGAGAATTCCATTTTTCCTCTGCCTCAACCACTCGGGCTACTAGTTCACCAATTCGAGAGGCTTGTCAAGTTCTTTCACCACAAAGACAGATCAACTCTCTGGCATCACCCGCTGAAGACAGGGCCAGCTAACTCAGAAAGAACAGTCCAAAGAAAATAAAATTGAGAGAATAGAAAAACGAACCTATGGAAGACGAAGCTTGAGCGCGCTCTTTTTCTAAATCTGCGCAAAGAGAAACCACCTCCTGACGAAGCTTTTACTCGGTGGCCCCAGCCAGCTCTTTTTCACTCAAAGTGTCCTTCAATCTCCGAATCTCCTCATCCTTGGTTCTGATGGACTCACTTGCGCAAACAAGTTCGTCATCTCTCTGACGAAACTTAGCCTCCAGCTTAAGGGGATTAGCTTTAAAAAACTGGTACAACGTATGGTTACAATACTCACTATGCACTAACTGTAATCACCAAGAAATTCGGTATCAGCAAAACTAAGCGAGAAACAACGAGGTCACCGCAAATAAGAAAATCTTACATCAAGGATGCGCTGCTGAGGAAAACCATACTGATGACCATCAGCCACAGCCATCAACTCAGAAATGGAATAAGGAGGTTTAATCAACAAAGTTGAAGCGGCCGCACCCAGATCTCGACCCCAGACCTCAGCTACCCTCTCACGAGGAGACAGCTGCATACTTTCACGAGTAAAAGCATTAGAAGGCCTCTCCTCAGGAACCATAGGAGCGGAATGGGACACGTTTATAAGACCCATCTTCTTCAAACATCTATAGGTCTCGTCATCATCACTTCCTATCACAGTAGACACAAATTCCCTAGAAGAAGTAATAGAAGCACCCCTTCCAGTGGTGTTACCATCCGCATGAGCTACGCGTTGTTCCTTATCAACATCGCCATCCTTCTCCCCTCCGGAGACGACGCCTTTCCCTTTAGCTTTTTTCGACGCACGAAGCTCAACATCCTCATCTTCGGAGATTTCTTCTTCAACATCATCCTCGGCGGCCACCTCCCAATCATCGCTTGGGGACAACAACCTAAAACCTGAAGGCAATCCCATGTCCGCACCAATATCGGCTACCCCACAAGATGAATGAATTTTCCCGAAGGAAAAATCAGGACTTGTTTTAGGGACATGTATGGATGCAGGACCCGAAGACCGAAGACCAAGTTCTTTGTTCAAAAATGGTGAAGAAGTAACTCCTGAAGCAGTATTTGTTTCATTCTTATCTTCCCCTAGAGGAATCTCTTCGTCGGTCTCTTCGTTAGCGGAAGGGGTGGTATCTATTCGCTCCTCTTCTTCAGACTCCTCTTCGTACTCATCATCAAATCCTTCTTCATTTTCAATAGGACTGGTAACCTCAGGGACCCCGGAATCAACAACGTCAACAGTGGAAGATTCAATAGGGTTAATCTTTTTCTTCTTTGAACCCTATCAAGAAAATAAACGTAAGATTTCCAATTTTAGGGGCAAAGAGCTATATAACTGAGAATAAAATCATAAATCTTACCTTCGCGACGGAAGAAGCCTTTGAAGTCTTCGGGGGAAGAGTATGCTCAGAACTCTCCTCTTCAACAACCTCGTCGGCATCAGCGGCCTCGACACGATAGTTAAAGCTCATACCAGTAAAGTTTAAAGCCCAGGGGCAGAAATTACCGTAGCGAGGAGGGGCACCTTCACAAACCCTACTCTGAGCAGTTGGTTTCCACCCATGATCACTAGGGATCCAGCCATGGGCCCAGCGACCAACAATTTCAATAGGAGCGGGGTACCATTCGTAGTCATGATCACGACAAAGCTTTTCCTTGCCGGGAAAAGGTTCCGGACGCTCGTTGTTCTCGGTACCAGGAACGAAGCACAGCTTAGTATCACTCACTTCGCTCAGTAGATGAACCTCACCACAAGGAGACGGCATCGTACGCAAACCAATGCTCCAAGGCTTCCGGTTTCGACCATTAACATAATCTCCAAAAGAATCATTGAAGTTCCTTGGGGTATACAAGTTCCTCTATTCCAGGTTAGGTTTGTGACGTCCCGGTTTCCGGGCCTGGATCCCATGCCCGAAAACCCGAAGTGCTACTTGGACACCATAGCCGAGGCCCGGCAACTAAGCCCAAGCTCGTTAAGTAATTCATTTGGGCTTAATTAATTCATGTGCGTTTTAAGAATTTTGGTCGCAGAGGAATACTCAGAAATTCATTTAGGAAGATCTAACCGTTGATTTAACCTAATTTGCAAGCTGTTCAAGTCTTAAGATTAATTAATAAGAAACGATTTCAACTCCAAAATGTAAAACTGAAAACAGACCATGGTGGATTACTAGAATTTTTCAGGCTTCACGTGGGATCCAAAATTTATGGTCATTATACGGATAAAATATATACTATAAATATTATTAGGCCTAAATTATTCAGGATTTATAAAAGAGTCGAGTATCCTATGACCACAGTCAAACGTGTAGTTGACCAGAACTGCAGAAATGTAAAACAATGATAGTTCATTTTACAAAAATCATATCAAATCACTCACAACTCTAAATCAGGCTTAGTTTACCATTTTAAAAAGGAAAAAGAAATATATTAAAGTTTACAGAGACACCAAGGTCTAAAAACCAATGTATCGTAGTTCTAAAATAGGATATTTATGAGATATTTAAACCAGCCGGATATTTTCTGGATTTAACAATGGTACAAAGAATTATATTAAAAATACGTATACTACATAGAAAAATCTATAATTTTCACACAATGTCCCTTACGATGTTTTACATTTGATACAAAAAGAATCATATCAAAATCTATTGGGAATTTAAAATGATAAATAGTCAACTCAATACCAAACAATATTTTACAGCTTTAAATAAAACTAATTACATCTTTGAACTAGTATTTTAAGCTAAAACAAAAATATTAAGGATCTAAAATTATTCTCTAGGCTCCACGTTGATCAACTCCTTGTCATGCATCAAATATGGAATTTTTGTCATGAAACGACGTGAGTTGTGATACTCAGTAGGAAAAGAAGCAACAAAACATTTTATGCAACATTTTTCAATTTCCTTTTAAAAACATCTAGCATGGTTAACACCACCGCAACCACATGGAAACACCTCATCCATAAACATTAATAAATTCAATCAATCCGCTCGCCCCTGGGAGCCCCACGTGGGTTTAGGAAACAAAACCGTTTCCAAGGATATCTCGTATCCCATCATAAATAATTTTTAAGAATCACAATCTATGGGCCACAGCCCAACAGTCATAATCATGCTCACTACATTGATTATCATCATCATCCATTAATAAAAACTTGCAAACATAAATTTAACTGAAAGAAAATTAAATAAAAGAAAGGTTTTTGATTGTTTTGCGCCTACCTCAACCGCTAACAACAGCAAGAAGAATCAGTAACATACGAACAAGGAAATCCTTAGACAAGAATCAAACTGATTTTTCTTTTTACGGATCCAAAATTTGTGCCGCACTAAATAAGTTTTTATGAATAAATTAACAAGTTTTCTCTTTAATTTCTATGCGGCTAATCCCCTAATAAGGTTTTAACACTTCCTTTTATACACCCCAAAGTCCTCGCATCACTACTCTAGGGAATCCAAGAATACTAATGGAGATAATTATTAGTTAGGTATTGCCACGACATCAAAAAAAAAAAGAATTCCAGACCAAACTCTCGAGACATTCAAACCGCACGTCTCTAAAGAAATCTTTCTTTTTTTAAATAATGGTGTCAAATCCACTATTTAAATTTCTTATGCCTGCCACTATAAAAGAAATGAAAAGCAATAATAAAATCTCTGTTATAGGGCATGTGGCCCATGGATGTGCGGTCCATTAGACGACTAGGTTTTCCCTTCCCTATATATTAGAACCTTGTATTATGTAATGTATGATGCCTCTTTATCAATAAGAAGTTCTTCTCCTTCTCCATCTCTATCTCTTGCTTTAACCTTATCGATATTACAAAAAATTATCATGCACGATGCTATACCACAGAGCGATTGATTTTTTTTTGTTTTTCTAAATGGATGATAAACACAAGTTATTTGAATCAAAAGTTGGGTTTGGATTCACATCAAGAAAATCGTTAGAATCAAATCAGATAAGTTGGATCTGTTTTGTCCCTATTTTTGATTTCATTTTTAGAATCTGCCCTATTTTGTGATTTCAATTTTGGGTATATTAAATCTCTGAAAAATTGATCAAATCAGGGATTATTTCATACCAGTTAGGGATTATTTGATATAACTGTCTGTACTAAAAAAAAAAAAAATCTCGTACCGTGTGCTTATAGATCTATAATGTATTATGTGGGTTTGTCTCCTTCTCTTTAAATTCCATGAATTTCCGATTGATTAGATTTTTATAATTAATAATATATATTTGTATGTTTATTACTATTATGGAATCACATTTCAAGAATACAAAACAAAGCTAGGCTAAGTTTGCCTATGTTAGTGGTGGTCAGGATTTGTCCGTGGGAAAGATAAATCAAAGGCTGTGGTTCTCCCTGCCACACCCTACATGTCGCACGTGTGGCGTTAATTCCAATATTAAGAATGAAAAAAGAATACTCAAGTCAAGATATGGAATTTCAAAAATTATAATGGGGAGGTTCGAACTCATGACCTATTGTGTCATAAGAGTGGTCTCAACCAGTGTTCCACCTTGGTTGGAATTGATAGAAAAGATAAATCAACAGTGGTGGTTTTTTCAACTTAAATACCATAATTGCTTTATTAATTAGTGTTTCACTAATTGCACATAATAATTAATCTATTCATTATAAAGTGTTTTATTAATTAGTGTTTCACTAATTGCTCATAATAAATGACTAATCATTTATTAATTATAAATGTTTTCTTAATTAATTATAATATTAATTTTTATTAATAATTAATTTTGATAAATAATATCAATAGACATTTTATGTGACAATGAGTAGTAGAAGAGGCGGAGGCCGAAAGATTAGTGGTGGTTTAGGGCGGAGCCAAGCACAATTATTTTGAAATAATTATCGTAAAATGGGATACAAAGTCCATTTTTCACATGTATCAAACTTGCCAAGAATTTTTTCTCCCTCTCTCCTCAAAATCTTGGTTCTGCCCCTAGTTTGTGGTGGAAGAAGTAGTGACGGTGAATACTGGTGAGTAGTGATTGACAATATTAATTTTATGTTTTCGTTACAACATCGTAGTGTGGAAGATGTGGTTGGTTATTTTTAACACTTTTGATAAAGGAAGGTACCATATATTTCAGGGATGATATCATACAAGGCAATATTTGCATGATCGTAGTTGGATCACCCAAATGGTACCCATGTTATCTTTGGTACTATATCGTATAAATCATGATTTTTTAATGTTAGAATAAAATTGATTGCAATACAAAAAAGAATATATACACGGAAAAAAATAAAAAACTAATCAATTTGCGAAATTTTGTTCAATCTAAACCTCATACATGGCATTTGTGATTTAAAATTAGAATTGCGTCCAACAACCTACATGGGATGGGCGGCAGTGATGGTGGCAGTGGTGGAGTCAAAAATTGACATTGAGGAGGTCTATTTAAAAAAAAAATATGTAAACTTTGGTGGACTAAGCCATAAATATATATGGACATAGTACTATTTATAAAATAAAATAAAACTTTATGTAGTTACTAAAAATTTAAGGGGTTAGAGCCAGGTTAGTCACCCCTTGGCTCCGCCACTAGGTGGTGGTGGATAAAAAAAGTGGATTCATATGGTTTTATGGTGGTGGCGGGTATTGGTGAACAAAAACATATTATGGTAATTTCGTAACGCCACAAAATGTGTAACGTTATATTATAAAGTATAAAACGTGGTTGATCATTCTAATGTTAAAATAAACTCGATAAAACACATGTCCATTTTAAAAAATGGTGCAATCAATTGCCATGTTATGTAATAAATAAACGAATGACACGAATCAAGATCAGAACATATGAAATTGTTTATTATCAATTTTTTTATGTAAAGAGTGGTCAGGATTTGTCCTTGGCAAAGATAAATTTACCGCTGGCGTTTGTTCAACTTAACCATTTTTAAATGTTTTATTAATTAACGTCTCATTGATTGTTCATAATGATTAATTAAATTTCTATTATAAATGTCCCTTTAATAATCTAACATAAATACATAATTTTATTAATAAATTATTTTATTAAAAACTATATTAATTCTAACGGTGGTAGTGGAAGTAGGGTTAGTATAAGCGGTGACGGGTGTTTGTAAATGGTGGAGACGGTAACATTACTATTGGTGGAAGAAATAGTGGCGGTGGATGGTTTTTATGTTGGTGGGTGCTGGTAATAGTAGTGTATAATAATAGTTTTTGCTTTTTAGTGAGTTTTATTGAGCAAGTAAAAAAATAATCTTCACAAAACATGCAACATTGTATTGTGGAAAATGTAATTGGTTATTTTTAGCACGATTGATAAGGACAAAAACCAAATATTTCGAGGATGACACATGAACGTATAAGACAATATGATCGTGACTGTTCGATCTCACGTATTATATAAAGGCAATTGGTGTACCCGCGTAAGAGAACATTATCGCTCTCTCAAGTACTATTACATTATTTTTCCTGAAAGACCATCAATGTCGAGTTGTTTCGCGACAATTACCTATAAAGACAACAACTTTCACCCAATTCCCGATATAAAACCTTATTGATCGGGAAAATGTATTTGCATTCTAAATTATTTGTTTGAAAATTATGTTTGTTCATCAAAATCATCATAAAAAACTCTAAATCATAAATCTATATTTTCACCTCCGAAGTTTATAGAATATTTTTTATATTTTACATTCTCAAATCATGCGAACTCTTGATGACAAGTCAACAATATCAAATTACGGATCAATATGTGTAGGTTTCATTCACTGGGTTAGAAGGTAGAGTAGACACAGATGGGTAGATCACACAATGCAGAACATGACTGAGAATACTTTAATAATTTGGTCAAGAGATAAGGTCAAAAATTTAAGATTAACTTTCTATAGGACTAATTAGATCGGCTTCAATAGGAGCTGACTAAAATATGGATTAATAATAATTTTCACGTAAGACAATTGCAAAACATAGTTTGGCTAACTCTGTCTATGTAAAGAGTGGTCAAGATTTGTCCTTCCTCAATTGCTATATTATGTGAGAAGAAGGTGATATCTAAGATTGAGGTATAATTCAAATCTATTAGATTCATACCATTTACAACTTGATGCCTTGAAAAAAATTGACGTGTTGTTATTATTATTACAGGCAAGGGATACATTTGCATTGACCACACTTGCGCAAATAGCTCACTTCGCAAACGATTGGTGTTGCATGTACTGTCTAGAATGCAACGAGGAATTTGAGGAAACAAGGCACCAGAAGCAGTGTCCGGAGTATTTTGGATATAGTAACTTAGACCTGATGTAATACTTATGTTTTTTTTTAGCTTTTCCACAATCTATTTATTTAATAAAAATGAACATTACAAATACATAACATCAACAAAAATTAGACAAATTACGTTTGACAATAATGGATATTGATGGTCCGGAAACGGCAAAAGAAAGGAATTGTTGTAGAAGAATTGTTGGGATATACAATGGATTACTTGATATGAATGAAAGAGGTATAACTATTTCGATTCTGAAATCACATAAAGTTCACAGTAGAAGATGACATCAAGTTTACGGATAACTAAAATGTTAAAAAAATACAAGATATATAAACTTAGAAAGACGAGAGACTTGAAGAGGCTAATTTTGAAAACTACAATCTTAGAAAGCAACAATCCACAATACCATAAAAAAAATTAATAAATATTCAATGTAGAATATGTCGACTTTTGGTAAAGGATCTATTGACAACCTATTAATTTGAAATAGGATCAGGGAGTACAATATGTGTTCAAGGTTCTTTATGAGGTAATGTATCGCCATATTATATTCCACGTGAAGGTAGGAACATAAGGAAGTGACAAAATGTCCAAGACTTTTGAAGTTACCAAAGCCTTCGTTAATACGAATTGATGGGCACAATACTTTGTAAAAGATTTAATGGCAGAGGTTCGCATATATACAATCCCCTCGAAAAGGTAATGGGTACACATTTTAAACATCGTCATCTAATAGTTTGTATCATTCGTTCGATGCAAAAAATATTATTCTCTGCCTATTTGGAGGATCGACAACATGATCATGATAGATGAGTCAGCTGGAGCGAAATAGGAGCATGTGGAGACTTTTATGGACGATATTGATTAGTTAATTTCACTGATATGAGCGTTGCTGACGACATATTTCCAAAAAATATTTAAACTTCCATGTTGATGTTGAGCATTATCTCATTATAAGCAATGAACCTAAATAAAAAAGTGTTTGGAAGTTAAGATTATATTTCTTTCGTTTGAGAAAATCTCCGGCGGTAAAATATTATAGGAAAAAACAAAGAAAAAATGAGAGGAAAATCCCAACTATTTTTATGACAAACACATATTAAATCATAAGGAGTTGATAAGTATTCGGGACACAAATTATACGATATATTAAAAATGAACCAACATCATGGCCCGTGTCGTTACGGCACGGGTTAAAGGCTAGTTATAATATATAATATATTTTATTTTCTTTGTTTTTTTGTTTGTGCGGCGGTTGATGATGGATTTATGGTACAATCCTCTACCTCATGTTACGGAGAAGGATTGTTGTTCGTATTCTGGAAAACTGGAACAAAAAATGTTTGTCCGTGGGAAAATATAGGGAGAGGAAAACTGTTCGAACCTGGACCCATCTACCCTAACCCGGACCTGTCTACCCTAACCAGAGCCCGGAACCGGATCCAGATGTCCTGTTCCGTTCCGGACCTATCATGTCCGTTTTTTTTGTGCGTGGTTCGGGAAGTCCATGACCAAGGCCATTCCGGTTTCATACATATACATGGGGATCCAAAGCTAGGTTTTGTATATCTAATGTACCGTGGGAACTAAAGCTCGGCTCGAGGTATGTAACTAATGTTAATAAGGGTTTTAATGTTAGATAATTATTGGGGTTATTTATTTATTTTTATAACATGCCTAGAGTTTCCCCCCTAAGATAAGTCCATAAACGGTCAACTTAAACTATGACTGTTTATCTTGACCATTAAGAGTTTTGGTTTTAATGTTATTTTATTCTATTGAATATGATATTGGCTATAGTTGAATGGTGTTTTGTTTAATTGGTTGTACCAACTCGATTCAAATATATTTATTTGGTGTGAAGTACTTGAACACTATTATTGCGTACATGATATTTTCTTCCCAAAATTTGAATGTTCCGTGGAATGTAATCCACTTGCTCGACTATTAATCTGTCAGTAATTTCAAAACATACATTCAAATAAAATCACATGTATTCCAATTTTTGTGGAGAAATTCACAAAAGATGATATGAGTCAGAAAATTTCAATTTTTATACTTCATCCATGATACTAACGAACCTGTATATGTTGAAGTATGGCAACAAGAGAATTGTCTTTAGCAATCTATTCAACCTAGAGTAATTGGTTGACATGAGTAGTGAGATTCTCTTGGCCTATTGAGATAAAGAAATTTCTCAAATTAAGCTAAATGTAGCAAAATTGAAAATGGAAAGAACCCCAAAGTAATAAGGGTTAGACGTACCGACTCATATAAAGCATGTGAAAAGGGACATATATATCATGAGAAAAAAATATTATTATTTTTTTCCCAACAGTAATGACACTAAAGTATAGGTATCAATTGAAAATGGGATCAGCTAAAATGTAATTCTAGCTCTCATCATAAATAAAAGAGTTGGAAATGCACCTGGTCATAGGTGTTGGTATATACAATATAATGTGTATGTGTCTCATAGTAACAACTAATTTTCACATCAACTTTAATGGCAACAAGAACTTTGCCTAGCCAATTGACTATCTTATCGAGCACACCACTGCTTATTTTTTTCAACATAGAACAAAGACGTAGCAAAATCTATAGATATACCAAGAGATAATCATACCTTGTTGAATTCCCAAGTAACCCGTGCAAATGGATATCATGTGGAACATCAAAATGATGAGAATGTAATTGATTGCATATTTTATAGTCACTAAAGTATTTGGAAGGAAACATACTTTAGAGAGAATAATGAGTCAATTTAGTGAAATGTAAATCACTATAGTATTAATTTGGATTATTGAACCCATATTGATTCCAATGATGAAATGTTGGAAATTGACTCACACAGGCTTTGGGCATAACCATAAAGCAACTTTGGTTGTGGCATGATGATCGTTTTGAAAGGACTCATGCGAACATCACTTTATTTGAGTGAACAAAAATGGGAATAATATTGACAGAATGCGAAGTAATGACATATCTTTCAATAAGTGTTTTCTAAAGTACTAGATGCACAACCCCCTCCTCCATTACATTATGCTTTTAAGTAAGAGAGCATATCACTCATTTTTACAAAGTCTTGAGTAAAATAGGATCGAGACCATCCTAAGATGCAAATGGTAAAACATTCCATATTACAAAGAAAACAAGGTGAACTTTAGAAAAATATTCATGTAGAATGCGGACCATTAAAGTAATTGATGGATCTGGTGAATGTTTTGACATTTTGGACTAGTTATAGTTCCCAAGAAATTTGCGTTTGAAAACTCCTAGAACATATTACACAATGCAAAGTGCAAAGGCTAACCACCCTTGTTAATGCTAGAGAATTTACATCAAAAGGACTTGATGAATATTGCATGTTTAATAGGATCAATGCAGAGCATCTTATACCCAATGGTCTCGCAGAGGCTACCATCAAAGGTTACAGATGGTGCCTAAGGAATAGGTTATGCATACAAACCTATCTTTTATTGCTTTGGGGATATGCAATATTACACGCATCTTACTTAATTCTTTTTTAGAACCCAATATTAGTCAACCTTTTCTGCGTACCAGTTGGCAAATGGATTTAAGCCTGACATTCGTGTTCTTAAGAATTTTTGGTTGCACTATATATGTGCCATTACGACTCCACATCGTACTATGATGGGTATTCAAAACTGTTAAGTAGTTATGTTGGAAATGAGTACCCAACAATTATCCGCATTTTAAAACTTTTGGCAGGAAATCTCTTACCGCTAGATTTGCGGGTTATCACTATAATGAGACAGTCTTCCCGTTAGGGGGAGATAAGAAAAAGTATTTTCTAAGGGAACGACAGGAATTGTCGTGGTATGTTCCCACTGTGTCTCATATTGATTCTTATACTCCACAAATGTAAATGTGAAGTGGTAAAGAATATTATATTTTCAGAATGTATACTGATGTTGCTAAAGTGATGATGAGATCACACATACCAACTGCAAACCTACCTGCAAAGTTACAAATCCTCAATACGGGATATACACCATAAACTAAGGTGTTGCAACTACACTCACTAGAAGTGTGGTTGAGGCCGTGGCTCCATAAAGAAAGTTGGAGATACCATTTCGTTCGATCAATCCTCACCTAGAAAGGAAGTAGGTGAGTAAGGCACAACTTATTTATATCATCAGAAATCATCTCATAAGATTGTCTCTGAATATGTCCATGAATCAAACTGGAGGACGCTCCGAAGTTTTAAATGATTCTAGAGAATAATGAAATCCTGACGGATTATGAGAATGCATATGAATCAAAGGAAGGATCATGCGTGCACATTGATGATATAATACGTAAATAATTGCTCCATAAGTAAAGCACAATGAGATCGAACCATGCTTTGTTTTGATTAATTTCAAATAAATAGCATATTTTTCCTACACAATCCAGGTAGAACTTGGTTCTTTGACAAATATACAGGTATTTGGTGTGGTAGTGCTAACCAATCAAGTGTAAAGCCTATTGGACATACATAATTAATTTGTCATAGAGCATAATGAGAATAAAGTAGTCTTAAAGTACAAAGACTCGCCTTATGGCACGAGGTTTCTCACAAATCCCTGGAATTTTTCTCTTGTAATGAACGTTATAGAGTTCTACTACTTAGTTAGCTTGGTAATTTTCAAAAGGACTTGAAATGCAGCATATGTATGTGGTTGTTACATATCTCTCAAAGAATCAAGAGATAGAAGATATTTACAAAATTGCTTGATAGACTTTTGATTCCCAAATCAAGTAACTCTAAACCACAGAGTGAGTTTACAATTAGATAGAACGCTCACTTATAGATTGAAGCAATCGGGCGGAAGTGGTATACCCGTCTAAGTGGCTATTTGATTTGGAGGGGATAGACAAGTAAATTATTTTTCCTTGCGTGTTCATAAGAAAGTTCTTGATTTGGAATTGTAGCTATTTATGTTGATGTTACATACATGATGTGTACTCTTGATATAATAAGAGACCTTAAAAGCTATATAAAATCCAAATTTGAGATAAAAAAATCCTGGGAAAGTGATAGACGCATTTATGTGTCTAATTTGATCTCAATTATGTGTATTGTTAGTGCTCGATTTTGTATTTAATATGGATTTTTATTTGTTTGTAGGTGTTTTCGGAGAATTAAAATTTTGTGGAGAAATTGGCTCGGAAAAGTGGTATTTGCAGCCCCAGGAGGAACTACTAAAGATACCCCAGAAATGCGCTAAAGGAACTCCAGAAAAATACTATTTGCACCCCAGGAGCATGTGCTAAAGGGACTTCAGGAGTGGATAAGGGGTAGTCGAATTACTAAGGGGCACCCACATTGCTATTCGCACCCCCATCATTGGTTAGGGGAACTCCATCTTCTTCACGTTTCAAAATAGAAAAGGCGAGAAAACTTGTTTTCAAATAAAAAATTTATGAGTCGAATTTCAGGGATATATGGGATAGATTCAATTGCCAAATTCGGTTGGGTTGGACTCGAAATGACTAAACAGGTTGGGTACATTTGTTTGGATCGATTGGAATGGGTTGAATAATTGATTCTCGTTAAAACAGGAAAGTGAGAGATACTCGGATTTTTGGGAAGTTTCGTGGAGACAAGGGATGTTAGGATCTGATTTTGTTCTTACCTAATTGATAGAGTCGAATGACGTGTTTTGGAGACAAGAGAGGAATCAAAATCCTCTTATTTTTGGTTACCTAAAACAGAGAACGTGAATGTGAATATATGTGGGAGTTGGTTGCACAAACATGGAAACATATCCTGTAACTAAGGAAAAATATCCTCTCGCAAGGTACTATCTGTCAATTAAGAGAAATAAGAGTTTCAGTTGGGAAAGAAAACTTGAAGGAAGAGATAAAAGAGGAAATGACCGTGACTTTCGAATGAAGAAAACAAGGATTTAACCGAGTTATGACCGGACTTCCGTGTATAAAAAGAGGTGTAAGAGTCCTAGGAAAAAGAGTCGAGAGTTTGGGGAGGTTGCATAGGTTGCAGAGGCTTTGGAACGAAGCTGCAGAGAAGATAGCAGCAGCAAGTGAAGAAGAAGAAGAACTGACGCTTGAGAACTGTCGTTATGAAGAACACGAAGAACAAACAAAAGATAATTTTCGTTGTTGAACAATGTGCCGTGTAACCGTTTTGTAACAATTAATTTTGAATTCGCAACACCTCTGCTAGGGTTTCTCTGTAACAGTGAGTTTTGTAACAATTATCTCTGTTACAAACTCGATGTATTATATTATTTTCCAATAAAAACACCTTTTGAGCCATGTTTCTATCTTTTGGGTGTGTTTTCTACATGAGGAGATAAACCCCATCACTGGGATGACGGAGGAAGCCAATTCTCAACACTATGGTAATTTTATTAAATTCTTTTCACGAATTTTGCATTAATATAATTTGAATTATGATTTTAAATTAATTAGTTGTGATTTAGTTTGATGGGTTATGCTTAGCTTAGGTGTTTTGATAATCCATACTTACCATTTACAATTAATGTTTTATAAAATCTACCTTGGCAAAGATTTAGAGTCAATAATTATTATTTTTAGAGCTATAATTGTCAAAGAATTAATAATTGAACCATAAGAACATGAGTTTGGTGGAATCCTGATTCCCAGTAGTCTCTCAATATTGTTATCATCCTTTGTTTTATTTGCTACTTTTAGTATTTTATTTAAGTAAGTCCTAAAATCAAAAACTTCCCAAGTCCGAGAATCAAACCCTTTCTTACCACTTGTAAAACTACATCAGTTTTTGGCGCCGTCGACGCGGACTTGTATTTAGGTTTAGGTTTTAGGTTTTGAAATTTTTTTAGGTTTTGTATATTTTTTATTTTTTAGATTTTTTTTTCTATTTTACGTCTTTAGTATTTTTGTTTTTGTTGTGCAGGATTGACTCAAAGCTAAAAGTGGAAAGTCAAATTTGCCAAAAGAAGGGAGAAAACCGAAGATATTTTTTTGGACTTTTATTTTAGTAATTTCTTTATTTCTTATTTTGGACTTGTAATTTTCTTTTATTTGTTTGTGTTTAATTTTAGTATTTTATTTATAAAAAAAAACACACAAGCACACACCAATTGCATTTTCGTCCGGCACCGATTTTAGGAAAACACGTGGTTTAGTACGGTGAACCCTCTGGGCGTTATGATCCGAAACACCACAAACCTCAGCCCAGTACCTGTGACCAGTCTTTTACTATAGGTATATTTTGTTGTAGGTAACCCAAGCTTACCTAAATTAGTTAGCCCAGCATTTGCATGTGCACATTTTGTTGAATTCTTGTATGCCAGAACGTAAGAGAGACGCTCTAGGACGGTTTATGCGTGAAAAACCTAGAAGTGATATTTTAGGAAACAAGAATCCTGACTACCTTAATCTAGAAAGTTCTATTTTTGGGTGTTCTTCTCACGGTAAGGAAAATATCCTTAATACTTCTATTTTTTCCGAAATGGTTAAGGAAAATGATGATGAGGTCCCGGTAAAAACCCTTAGGGATCATTTGAACCCGTCTAAAGTATTGTGTGAGCCAGGTGTAGTTCTACCAGCTTCTATGGTCCAGTTTGATATTAGACCTGAGACTATTGGCATGCTTCGTAAGTTTAGGGGATTAGAGAATGAGAACCCGTATACCCACGTAAGAGACTTTGAAATGATTTGTAACATAATGAACTATCCGAATATCTCCAAATATGTGCTTAGGTTACGTTTGTTTCACTTCTCTCTCTACGATAAATCCAAAGATTGGTATCATTTTATCCTCTCTAAAAGAATTACCACCTGGGATGGTCTTGTAGAGGCATTTGTTAAGAAATTCTACCCACATCATAAGACTGCTGCTGTTCGACAGTCTATCCAAACCTTTAAGCAGAAATTAGGTGAAAAACTTCATGATTGTGTAGAAAGGTTTAGTGAATTGTTATACCAGTGTCCACATCACGGCTTTGAAAGAGCCCACATGGCCCAAATTTTATATGAGGGCCTTGATAGTGAAACCCGTATGCAGATAGAAACAATTAGTGGTGGAGAATTTACCCATCACGACCCAGATGATTGTTTTGATGAGTTCATCGAGTTAGCTGAGAAAACTAGGCAATGGGATTCAATGAGAGAACCAGAAATACCTAGAAATCCTATCCATAGGATCGATAGAGTTGATTATGGGTCAGATATTCTTAGGCGTCTAGAAGCCCTAGAAATGAATCAAGGGTCACACCATGCTAGATACGAAGAGCAATCCAATTGTAGCGCCCCCTAAGCTAACAGCTGACTAAACCAAGAATTTTAACTAAATAAAGAGGCACTAACGAATCCAAATTATACACTTGAACTTTCAATTAAGAAATCTGCTACAAAATTTAACTCAAAGCTAACCCCGCTCAGAAATACATATACAAGAATTCCTTTCCAATGATATATATAAAATAATCATTTGGTTTGCAAAAGAATATACAACACAATCAACATATCAGAATATAATCAACTAACGAAGTTAACTTCTCGGAACTTTTCACAAGAACTCGCTCATCACTTTTGGCTGAAAATGGGGAATAATTAACATTTGACTTCTAAGTAATCATATGCAGATTTGGAAAACATTACATGTTTTCCCAAACATTAGAAGATAACAAAACCACTGAACTAAACAATCATGTATATGGACCTAAACTCCTCCTTTAGTTTCTGCGGTGACATTTACACACCTTATAATTTCTGCGGTGACATTTACACACCTTAATACTGAAGACGTAAAGTAATTTGTGGGTGAAAGTTACACACCCATAATATTGATGCCAATTCCGCACCTATTATTAATATTGCGGTGTATCGCCCTAGCCATAAAATACGAAGGAGCATATCCAATATACCATAGATGGAAATTCTCATTTCCCAAAGACAATCATAAAGATAAACAAAGCAAGGAATATGCGAACAGACAATGCAATTAAGAAATAGACAATGCATGAGTTTATAAAACAAAGACTTTCATAAGAGAAATAACAATGATTACAAAACTGTCAAATGCATTCCCACACCTTTTTGATGACCAGCCATGCTTATCTCGAGATCCACAATCCCCCGGTTCATTCTTTGAATCGCTCGTTGTTAATAGAATTTAACTGGTAATCAAACAAGCACTCTAAGAGATTAGCCACAAGGCTCATATAATTCTACCTAATGGTTCTAAGCCCATTATGGTATCTTATTCTCTATCTTTAGTATAAATAAGAGTTTACTAATCTAATTAGATTGGTTCTATAGTCCATTAGATATGTCTTATGAATATCTACAACTTTGTAGAAGGAATCAAAGGTTAATTAGGACCACAAGAGGTCCAAAACATCTAATTAAGAAAACTGCCCTAAGCCCAAGTCAACTAACAGTCATTAACGGTCAACTGAGTCGATTGACGGTAAACGTCAGTCAATGGTCAAGATCAGGTCAAATATCTAACTCGGTCAACTGAGTCAATTCGGGTCAAGCTAGGGAAAACTCAATGAGTTAAAACGATTCAACTCAGTCAGATTAACTGAGTCAGCTAAACAAGAAAACGAGTCCGACTGACTAAGCTCAGTCAGACAAGCCAAGGTTCTTACATTTCTGCCATTCTAACCTCAGTTCAACTTCAATCTATTTCATTTCAATGAATAACTCTAAATTGATTTACAAAGACAATACAGCTTACCTATAAGAGCAGAAGCAAGCCTTCATAGAGACTGCCGATAAGTCAAAACTACAATAACAACAACACTTTCTTGCAACTCACAAACAACTACAGAACCACCACTTACAAATGCAGTAGCTGTAATATCCACAAAGCTTCAACTCAAACAACACTCAAATCTCAACTACAATTCCCATTTGATGACACTCCACTACTATCTGAATTCCAATCTCAGCCTATAAGTCTTAGACTCGAACCACTTCAGACATTACATTCCATTCATACAACAACAACAATTCAGTTTCATTTCTAAACTCTGAATCTGATTCATGTTCATCTGTCACCAAACTTATCTCAACTCAATCACTTTTTCCATTTATAATTCATACACTTAGACCCAAATCTAATCTCTGCCAACTATAACTCCAGTTCTGCAATAACAACTACCCAAAAAACACCAACACCTAACCTCCACCAGTCACTGATATCCCTTACAACCTTAACAACACCACTACCACTCATAATTCAGCACAATCACTTACATCTGTAACAATTTAAGCTTAACTCCAGCTTCCTTATCATTCCCAATATCAATTCATCTACAACCACATAGACTCAAATATGAATTTAATACTTAATTAAATTTACTAGAACAACCAATTACCTCAATTCAATTCCACCCAAACCACTGATTCTAGTAGTTGAGTCTGCTCTTCCTTGCCTTACTCGATTCAGTAAATCATCTCCAAATTGTCTCTGAACATTCTATGAAAACCTAACCTCCAATTCTTCATCTAACCAACTCTAGAACTTAAATTACACAATAAACCATTCGTTCTTTACTTATTAACAACTCTATTACTCATCAATTCAATCCAAAACCACAACCAACAGCAGAAGCCCTAATTATCAAATTCATATTGTTCTTGAACTTTAAACTCTAATTGAATTCAAACCCATCTCATATCAACATCTCAGAACATCAATTTCAACTTCAAAATCTTCTCTGAGTTCTTCATACAAACCCTAATTCAAATTCCAAACTTTGATTCTCTGATTTGCACTCCAGAAACTCAATTGAGAAACAACCCTTTTCGTTCTTCGTCATCAACCACTTCACTCCATCTTTAATTTATCAAATCTTCCACTTCTTGTACTCAAACCGAACCTTAACTTTCTGTTTCCTCTACAGATCGTCATCTCCTCTTCTTCTCATGATCAACAAACATGAACACCACCACCAAACTTTCTTTGATTATGTATCAACAACATCATCGATCGATTCTCTCAAATCGACTCTCAAAATTGCCGGATACGAAAACTGAAGAAGAAAAGAAGAAAGAAGAAAGAAGAAAAATGAAGAATAAGAAAGAAAAAAGGGAAATATTAGAGTTATCTTCACGGTCTGGGGATAAGACCAACGATAAATGTTAATGGCACCCTAAAATTAATATGGGCAGCCAGGCGGCTATCTTGTCCTTCAAATAGAATTGATGATATCTTCCCCGTCTGATATCCGAATGGCACGTTCGAATAGTCCATTCCGTATAACTTTTCGATATCTATCGAGCGGTAATAATTTCGTATCTAAATCGTTGTTAGATTAATTCATATTAATTAATGTTCGTTTTAACTAATCGAGTTATCATCGACTAAATCGACACTTGACCGGTCTAATAGCGTTAACGATCTTGAGGTTCACTACACCAATGCTCTTTATAACAACTCTAGGTTTGAAAACCGTCAGAGATTTGATCCATATTCAGACATCTATAACCCTGGTTAGAGAAACCACCCGAATTTCTCTTGGTCTAAGGGTCAGAGTCAAAGTCAGCCTAGTAGTTCTCAGACTCTCCCGAGTTTTGGGTATACTAAGAACTATTTAAGGCCAGATCAGTACCAGAACCTATCGGATAATAAGATCATGAGTTTAGAAGAGTCTCTCACCATCTTATCTCATAACACTGCAGATTTTAAGCAAACGGTTGAGAAAGGTTTACAGGAAAACTCCCAGGCTATTTCAGAGCTAAAAAATCAGGTTAGTATAATTGTAGAATTTTTGAGCGAAAAAGAAAAGGAAAAGTCACCCAATCAACCATTACCCAATACTAGAGCAATTCATGAAGTATCCTCTAGAGAGAAAGAGTTCAATCATGTGAATTCTGTAACAACCCTTAGGAGTGGTAAAACGGTAGACAATAAGGTAGTCATGCCTAATAGTGGACATAATGTAGATACACATTCTAGTTACCATTCTAGTTCCCAAGATGAGCCCCAGAAGGAGCCACTAGCTGAAGAGACTGATAAAATTTCCAGTGATGCTCACTTGGTTCCCGATAGGTCTCACTTCGTTCCTAGATCCCCGTACCCACAGTTGTTAGCTCCAACAAAGAGAGAGTCGACTTTCAACGAAATAATGGAGATTTTTAAGCAGGTAAACATTAACATCCCTTTACTATAAGCAATTAGGAAAATGCCTGCGTATGCCAAATTTCTTAAGGATCTTTGTACTCGAAAGCATAAGCTTAATGTCCATAAGAAAGCCAGGTAAGTTCAATCCTTCTGAACCAAACATTCCCTAAGTATAAAGACCCTGGATGCCCCACCATATCTTGTACGATTGGTAATCACCTGGTTGATAAAGCATTACTTGACTTAGGAGCTAGTGTTAACTTACTCCCGTACCATGTGTACACCCAGCTAGGTCTTGGTGAGTTGAAACCGACTAAAATGACCCTACAGTTAGCTGATAGGTCTGTAAAAGTACCTCGTGGTGTCATAGAGGATATTCTGATTGAGGTTGATAAATTTATTTATCCAGTGGATTTTGTTATTCTAGACACTCAATCTATTCAGGACCCTAGTGCTCAAATACCAGTGATTTTAGGTCGCCCATTTTTAACCACATCTAATGCTATAATAAACTGTAAGTCCGGGCTTATGAACATATCCTTTGGTAATATGACTACTGAGCTAAATGTATTTAATGTTACTAGACAACCTTCTGATGGTTTAGACGAAGTGAATATGATTAGCACTTTAGTTCAGGATAATTGGGACGACACTTTATTAGATGATTCTTTGGATGAATTTGATGAGATTCTCTTAAGTCAGATAGGTGACCAAAATATTGAACTACAAGAAGCTCTCGAGTACTTTAAAGACTCTACAGACCCTAAAATTCAAGCCATAGTGCTAGTCCTTACGAAGAGTAATGTTGACCCTAAGTTTGGGGGTAATGATCTAGAAGAAGCTCTTGAGTATTTTAAAGACTCCGAGGATCCGGACATTCAAGCAATAGTTAGAGGTTTGTCTGAGAATACTGACTACCCTAAGTTTGGGGGTATTGATGGTCAAGTATCTCCATTAAAAGTCCCTAACTTGGGACTCGAGCCTAGTGTACATGAGGTATTACTTGAGTCACTTCCGACTCCGCAACCTGATCCTCCTGATACTGTCCAGGAGGAAATCCAACTATTAGATACATGTTATTCGGATAAATATATTTATCAAGACACCCATATGAATCCCAAGTGGGCGCCGCAGATAAATCCAGTTGTCTTTGAAGAATTTTTCAATCAGGTTGTGCTATACCTGCTTATTTATCTAATCCGATGCATTTGTCTTATAATTGTGGCAGTTCTATTTGGTTTTGTTGATCCACAATTGTTCCGGCTATTGTTATATGATTCGAAAGGTAATTATCAATTTTGTGGTATTTGACGTCTGGTTGAAGACTTTAAATTTAGCACTTATTGGGAGGTAACCCATGCTCATGCAACACGATAATATCTTTCCTTAACTCTTCTGCTTCAAATGGTAACAATTTCTCCTTGTTCATTCTTTTAATTTTATCTTTAGAACATTGAGGACAATTTTAGATTTAAGTTTGGGGGTATGGGAGTGTAGTATCAGTATTTCCCACACTACACCCCTATTAAGATCCTATAAAAATCTAAGTGAAACTAGTTGAAGATTAAAGAATTAAACAACACTTTTATTATTTAGATCTCAGAAATGTTTACAGAAAATATTCAAACTCAGAATTACAACTTTCTTTTCTGGAGTTTCTCTCTCCTCAAGATTTTCTCAACTCTAAAAAATACATCATCCTCATCTGGACTTACTTGAACCCTTTATATAGGAAATTACATAGTGGGTGACAGCTAAGTTTTCCCCTTATTTCGGATATATTCTGCGATCTCATCGTGGTATTTGCAATATTAATCTTCGCCAACTTTTGTAATCCTCGTGAAACAATACTCTCATAACATGTCTCTTCAATCGTCAGCTATTATGATGCTTCCCCGTGACGCTCGCCAAATGTTGATGAAGAATCCTTACGACACTCTTGTGAACAATGTCATTTATACTTATAGGAATATTTGACCTTCTCGTGAAAGCGTTGTTCTTACTACGAGAATATCGTTGTGGAGATATTCTGGTACTACATCTTGCCTCTTCTCATGTCTTTTCTGTGAAGAAGAAACGATCATGAGAATCCTTAACTATCGCAAGAATATCTGAACTTTTTTCCCTGGCAATATTCCGCTAATTCAGCTTTCCTTGTTAACATGTGTTGTAAATCTGTCCTTTTGTATTGACACGTCTCACATAATTTACTCCCTTCTTTGCCTATAAAAGGAAGAGTCGAATTTCATTTCTATTTTTCTTCTCTTAATTCTCTTTCTGCTTTACTTAGTTTCTTTGCTTTTTGTTCTGCAACTTCTTCTCCTTCTCATTCTTTTGCTACTGTATTAATGGAGTCCTCGAGGTATGGTATTTTCTTAGATCAAACTTTTTATTTATATTCTTTGATCTTCTCTTACTTAATTATTTATAACCCCATATTGTGTACTCTTCAGCGGAGCTGCATCTATTTCCCAATCCTCGACTCAAAAACCTATTATTCATAAGAGGCCGACTGGAAAAAGGAAAGAAAATTCTGCGAGCAATAAGGTAGTAAGAAACACATTCTATCTCTTAATAACAATATTGTTGCCTCTGTTTCTTATCTAGATTATTGTTTGCAGAATGACGAGGGTAATGCTAATCCTCCTAAAATATCTCGCCAATTAAATAAGACCTTTGGAAGTAATTTCGTCATTCCTCCCTTAATGTCTGCGAAAGCTTCACCTACACCTGTGCAATCTGATCTCCCTCCTTCTTCTGGCGAGAAGCTCGCTTTCACTACCACTACCTCTACTGGTCCTCCACAAATTCAAATTGCAGAACCCATCACAACTGAAACTCCCTCTAGCCCTTTACTTCCTTCAAATGTTACTTTCCCGAAAACTCCTCCTTCTGATGATACAACCATTTCTAATGACTCAAATCATCATCTTGTCCTCACTTCTTCTATTTCACCTTCTACATCCCTTCCTTCATCAAATGAGACCATCGCAGGAATTGATGTTGCTTTCAAAATTTTATCTAACATTCTAAATAATACTAGAGATTCTTCTACTGATTCTCTCCAAAGAGGAGTTTGCGAAACTCTGCTCAAATATTTTGGCTCAGACAATTCTATTTCACGAGCTTCTCTAGAGAATGAAAATGCTTCTTTGAGAAAAAGTCTTCAAGATAAGATTTCTGAATGTGAAACTCTAAACTACAAGCTCAACAACTCTGTACTGGATCGCGAGAATCTCGCTAGAAAGGTTGATGAGCTAAAAGGTAAGCTTATTTTTGCCTCTGTCCTTTTATCTTTTTATTCTATTTCCATATTCTTCGTACTTAATCCTCCCTTTAAATTCTTGGTTTATATATTAGTTTCCAACCGAAATCGTTTCATTGAAAAACTTAAATCTGAAACCATAGCTGATGAAGCTCGCATTGAAAGAGATTCTTGGATGGACCAACATAGTAGATTAGATAATATTTATACGTATTCAGTTGATCAAATAAGAAATCTCACAAATGAGAATAATCAATTATTGCAAAATCACAGTTTTCTAAACAACGAGGTTACTCGCCTCTCATATTCGTTATCCAAGACTAATTTGTCTATAGAATCTTTGTCAGACAAGAATAGAACTTTATCTCAAGAGAAACACAAATTATCAAGCTTGTTGGCGATCTCCTCGCAGAAAGTAAACAATCTTCAAGGGATATGTGATGACCAAAAGCAGTCTCTCCTCTCTCTTAAAAATAAACTTGACGAAGTAACTGAATCATCTGCCGCTGAAATAGACAAACTTATCAAGGGTAGACTAACTCTTAGTTTGAATGCCAGCAAGCTTCGAGATGAATATTCCCAACTAAAGGAGTCTCATTCCTCATTGTCAAAAGAAAATTCATATTTACGCACCAAAGAAGAGAACATGAAATCTCGTGTAAAAGGCATAGTTGGAGACAAATTTGATGATGCTATGAACCAATGGGAGAACTGCCTCTTTTCATTAATCCAAAACTTAACTTCGCAAAAAGAAGGTAGTCAATTATGACTGCCTCACTTGTTGATTTCCCTTGTCATAATTTATGTTATATTTCACTTGTTGATATTCTCACAATATATTTATTTCTATAACCTTTCTTTATTTTGTTGCTCACAGAATCTGAAAAAAGCCTTCATTCTACTATCACCAATCTTACTAAGGAGCTAGATAGTGTTCGCAAAGAAAACAAGACTCTTCTTCTCAACCTTTTAGAAACTCGTGATAAAGCATAAAGAAGACTTGATTATCTTGAGTATTTCAAGAATATAGAGATCAAAAATCGTGACAAAGGTTTCCTTCGCCAAGTTCATCTTAGTGCTGAAGTTCTCGTGAACGAAATTTTGATCTCCAACTCTCTTTCTCCTGTATCCGTTCTACCTTTGAAAGTTGACGATGATGAAGTCCCTCTTCCTATGGATAAAGATTTAGAATATCCGTCTTCTGAAGGAGATGTTGAAGAAGACGTTGAAGAAGAAGATGATCAAGGAAAAGAAGAAAACTCTCCAAAAGAAGGAGAAGATCGTAACAAAAAGAACTCTGGCGATGATGTTCGCGATGAAAGAAATATTGGTGATGATAATAATCCTGACAATTCTAAATCTGGCGAGACTACCGCTTGAAGCTTGAGTTCTATTTTTAGTTTCTTTTTTCTTCTTCTTTCTCGCAAATGATATAACCTTTTTTGAACTATAATATTCTCAAGAAACTTAATGAAATCCTACATATTTATTCCCTTGCTTTCCTCCTCATTAAATTTCTTGAGACTTGTTGAACTCAACTTGTTTCTTGTGATAAAGAAATCTTCCCTGCATGCTTAACAAAGAAGAATTAATTTTTGAGATTATTCTATTGGTCTTATTTTGCCTTCCTAATTAAAGGTCTTATTTTGCCAATTTTTTCTTTTTGCGACAAAATCTCAGGAAGTCTTTACATTTTTCATGTATTGACCCATTGATCTTGCCTTATCTATATTTCTTTATTATATTGCGACAATATGACGAGTCTAAGTTTTCTCACGAAAATAAAGCCTCATGACATTGCCGTCTTGCGATGAAATCGCAGGACGTCTTCACATTTGCATGTAAAAACCCCTTGACCTCATATTAACTTTTTCTTTCTCTTATGGCTTTTTGCCTCTGTATAATTTACGCGACAATATGACAGGCCTAAATGATCTTGCGATCTTAGAGCCCCATGACATTGCCGTCTTAAGACACTTATCAGCTCCCTAATGGAGGGTGTCGCCCTTATCTTCCCCCTGGTTGCCCCTTCAAGGAGGGCACATAGGCCATACAAGACTAGATCCTCCCATCCAGATTTACCAACAACCAGTTGTTTTCGCAGCCTCTTGTCCTTTATGCCTATATGGCTTATAGTTACAAGACTGCACCCTAGGTGGGGTTTTCTTCAGGCCAAGTGCATTGTAGCCAAGACTTACCAAAGATGGCCAGGGTAGGTTCTTCTGTCCCGGGCACCCTTGGCTAAACCGTGTACCTTGGCGCCTTGGTCATACTCTGCACTTCTTGGAAGAGACTCTCAGTCGTCCAACCAGGGTATAACCTTATAAAGTTGAAAATCCAAGATCTCTCTCCCGGATAGGTTTTCTTTAACCCCTACATCTGTATGACTCAGGTTCCAGTAGCGGTATAACCTTATCCCTGAATCATATAAAGAGATACCCCCTTTACAATGTGCTTGTAGGTCTTATGTAGTTGCAGAATAACCTACAACTACACCCTCAATAGAATTAGTAAAAACTCAAGAAGTTCTTGATGATGAATAACAATTTTCTTATTAATGTTCTCAATTGATCACAAAGAAGTATCTAAATGGAATTAGAATAGTTACAACTTTCTCTATTCTCTTTCCTGAAATATTTTCTAACACTCACTCAAAGAACCTCTCGAATTTTACATTTGAACTCCTATTTATAGTAAAACTTTACACAGCTGTACATGAATTACAAGTATCGCAACTCATACTCGCAAAATTACTCCATCCTCGCAAAACTTCATATTTCTCCGCGTTCTTCTATCATCGTAACATTTTATAATTCTTTTCTCCTTTATTTATTACGATACTCGTGAACTATTATCTTGCGATATTCAGTACTTACATCTTGCCTCTTCTCATGTCAATTCTTTGAAGAAGAAATGTCATGAGAATCCCTATTCTCGTAAATTTAGTGTAGTTATTACCACCCTTCAGATTCGCAACACGTCTTTTTTATTTTCCCTTATCTTTCTGACACGTTTCTTCGTAACCGTTCTTTTCAACCGTTCACGCTTACTCGTATTAATGAATTTTTATCTTCATCAAACTCTCTTATAAATATTATCCTTTGTTTTTGCTTTTTATTCTCTTACTCATCTTCTTCACCGCTTCTCCCTCTGCAACCTCTTCTATTTTTCCTATTTTCCCTCTTATATTCAATGGCACCAAAGAAGAAAACTATTGAACAACTTAATGCGGAACTTGCTGATAGAGACCTTATTCTTTCTGAGATTGAAGGTTATGATAATAAGTCTTCTCTGTGTGTGAAGCTCTTTACCAACTATGTTTGGGATGATCAGAAAGTTTTAATCTCACGAGGTCAAATCCTCGCAGGTCTTCCTCTTCCTCTTTATGATGTTAACTTTCCTTTATTCTACGAAATTATTTCCCACCCCAATTTTTCTTGTGCCATTTATCAATTGACTGGTGATTGCATTCGCCTCTTAGTTGAATTCGCAAATCGTGCTTCTTTTGGGAAATCTTTATATTCAACTGATCTTAGAAAACCTGGGTTTGAGAATATAGAAATTGTTGCTGCAAATTATACAGTTGAGGGTTTCTTCAAAAATTACACACTAATTCCTGCGAGGAAAGAAGATAATCGTTGGGGTGTTCGTCTTCATCGTAAAGCTAATATCGCAGCAGATGATCTTCTCATGCACGATATTGATTATGCTTCAGGAAATAATAAGACACCTCGTCGTTCTAATGATGAAGATTGGTATAAGTACCCTTTAATGTTATCAGGTTCTTATATTACTGGGATAGTAGAACTTCCTGCGAATCTTCGTAACCACTATTATCAACCTTGGGTTTTTAGAAATGTATGTATTTCCACTTCCTTATCTTTTTGTTACCCTTTAATTTCAAATGAGGTAAGAAACACTCTTGTATTTTTATAAACAATATATTGTTGCCTCTGTTTCTTATCCTTATTTGAATTTACAGATTCCACTTCTTCCTGAGATTGCTGCGAGTGAAAATAAAAGTTCCACTTCTTCTAAAAGGCTTACTGCGAGGCAACAAACTCTTCGTTCTGCGAAGGTCTCTCAAGCTTCTGATAGTCAAGATGATGCTCTTCGCAAAGGAAAAAGAAAACTTCAAGATATTGTTTACGAGAGAGGAAAAAAGAAGATACTCTCAACCAAATCCCATTCCAATGTAATTTCTTATAATAAGGACATTGAGGAAGATCTTGGTGATGAAGATAATAAATTTCCTGAGAAGGATTTTATTTCTAATTCTGATACCCTTTCGACAAAGGAGATGATGATGATGTTGATGAAGGTGGGAATGAAGATTATAGTATCCCGAAAACTTTTGCCTCAAGCAATGGTTAGCATTTCGAGGCTTTCCTCCATTCTTCTCGTGGATTAGGAAATTCTCCTACAGCGAATGCTCGCAAACTTATTGCGAAGGCTTGTAAAGTTCCTACTGTTATTGATAATAACTCCCTCAAAGGAATTTCAAGATTCGTCTCTCCTGCTTCATTATATGCTTTAGGCAGCATGGTAAGTTTCTTCTCTATTCCTTGTTTATTTTCTTATTTTATTGATTTCTAACCCCTTTTTTCTTGTTTAGGTTGGAAGAGTTAGTTGTGAAGCTGCTTCTGATTGGGAAAGACGTCATTCTATTGCTGAGAAGAAAACTTTAAATCGTTGTAAGAAGTTAGAGGTTGAAAATTCAAGTCTACGTCAGAAAATAGAAGATCTAAATATTGATAACGCAGAATTAATATCTCGTCACGAAGATAATTCACAATCTGCGATCATCGCAATTGATAATTCTTCTCTTCTTGAGGAGAATAATCAATTAAAGCTTGAAATTTCTTCTCTTCGTAATGATAAGAAGCAACTAGAAGGTAAATTCTTTGCGATGATAATTATTTTGGTTACTTTTCCTTCATAATTTGCTAACCAATTCCTTAATTTCTTTTCTTGCTGCAAAAAATCTTGCGAAGATAAATAATAATCTGGAAACTCTCCTTGCTAATCGTAATAAGAAAATTTTTGACTTGAGATCTCAGCTTCTAATTTCCCAGCATAACCATAGTTTATATGTCAAGCGTTTTCGAGCTAAGATGACTCGCAAGATTTGCGAAGATAATGAAATTCCTCTCAAGAAGTACCATACGCTCCTTTCTGAAGAAATTCCTGAAGATACTCCATATCTTTTTTTTTTTTTTTTTTTTTTTTGAAATTTCTGAAAGTGAAGTTGAAGATGATAGTGAAGTTGAAGAAGAAGATCATTTTGATGGGAATAGATCGCTTGAAAAATAACTTCACTTTTTTTTTTATCTATTCTGTAACTTACTCTTTTTGTATGTAACTTTTCCATACAACACTTTCTTCTTGATTATGCTTTCAATCAATCCAACAATTTATTTTTCAAAGCTTAATTTGAATTAATCTTTCTTTGATGTTTATTTCCCTTATTCGCATAACTTGATCATATGGAGAGAAATAATATATCTTAAAGACTTATCTTAGTATTCCCTTTCCCCTTATTATTTCTCTTCAAATGATCAACTACCGCTGGAAGTATTAGAATATCCTTCTGAATTTATCTTACGAATTTTCTTCTTATTGTGATTATGAATAAGAAATCTTCCCTTCAAAGTATAAGAAATATAAGCCTTTTGCTTTTTACGGAATGTTGCGAAGTAAATAATAAATCTCCCCTTGAAGTATAGAAAGTATGAAGTATACAAAATATGAAATACCCTTAAGAAGTATAAGAAGTATTAGAAGCATTCAATTTATGAAGAATTGCCCAATATATGAAGAAGTATAAAAATTATTACTCATTGTATGAAGAAGTATAATAAGTACTTAACCTTCGCAAAATTAAATATCCGTTGAATAATTATAATAAATATGAGATATTCTTGAAGAATTATAAGAAGTATTCACCTTTTTGGGGAAGTATTCAATATATGGAGAAGTATAAGAAGTATGTAATTCTCGTAAATTTTTACGAATATGAACTTATCTGTATTTGATTGTTATCAAAATCGCATCTTTTGTTAAGTCTTCATTAAAATTCTTCAATGATGTTGTCTTTTTTGATAGGTCTTCTTGTAAAAATTCTTCAATGATATTGAAAAAGTTGTCTTCTTTTCAAAATTTCTTGATGTATATTCTTGTAAAATTTCTTCAATGATATTGCTACGTTGTTGTCTTCTTTTCAAATCTTCATAATGTATATTCTTGTATAATTTCTTCAATGATATTGATGCAATAAATTTCATTAATTTCTGTGGTCTTATCATGCCTTCCTAAGTAAAGGTCTTATTTTGCCACCTCTTTTGTATTAAATTATTTGCGATAATATGACAAGTCTGAACATTCTTGCGAACATACAACCTCGTGACATTATCGTCTTGCGATGAAATCGCAGGACGTTCTTACACTTTCATGCAAAAACCCATTGATCTCATCTTAACTTCTTTGTATAGTATTTTAGCCTCTTCAGGAATTGTTGCGACAATATGACAGGCCTATTCTTGCGAACATAAAGCCCCATGACATTGCCGTCTTGCGATGAAATCGCAGGACGTCTCTACACTTTCATGTAATGACCCATTGATCTCATCTTAACTTTATTATGTTCTGCGAGTTCTTTATTCTTTTCTTTCTTTCTTTCTTTTTTTTTTTTTTTTTTTTTGAAGGCTCACAACTTCATTTGTTGCACAAATATGACAAGCCTTTATGTTTTCGCAAACAAGAAGCCTCGTGACATTTGCGTCTTATAGCACTTATCAGCTCCCTAATGGAGGGTGCTGCCCTTTATCTTCCCCCTGATTTCCCCTTCAAGGAAGCGTACATCGACCATACAAGGTTAGCTCTTCCCATCCGGTTCTGCCAACAACCAGCTTTTGATCGCAACCTCTTATCCTTTTTGCCTATAGGGCTTATAGTTACGAGGTTGCACCCTATGGGGTATCTTTGGGCCAAGTGCATCATTTGCCAAGACTTGTCAAAAATGGCAGATGTGGTTCAACCTCACCCGGCACTCTTGACTCAACCGTGTACCTCGGCGCCTTGATCGTTTTCTGCACTTCTTGGGAAAGACAGTATGCCTTAGTCGCCCAACCTAAATCTTCTTACACCGCATTTTATATTGCGTAATGTCGTTAGATTAGGTGAGAATCCAAGGTGTCTAACCCGGATAGGTACCCCATTATTGGGTTGTACCCCAAATTTTTTACCATGTACTAAGGGCCCTTGGTGGTGTTCCTGTTACCCTTAGCCACGTTATAGGTACCCCCTTAAATGACGTACTTTAGGACTTTGCCTCTTACGAATTATAGCTTCGCGAACTAGGGTGTACGCCACAAAGGTTTGCCTGTATAAAATTTTCTACGGCTCTCTTTCTTTTTTGGAGGCTGATCACAGATTGCGGTCTTTTATTCGCAAATTAATGAAATTTTAATCGGAATATAAATTTTGAAAATTCGTAACTTTTCCCAATTTCCTGCGAGCAAATAATATTCGTAAAATTTTATCACGAAATAAAAATTTTGTTTTGCCACATACCTCATTTTTACGAGCAAAAATACTGATAACCTTCTTTTTTCCTCGCAAATCACAATCCCTTATTATCATCGTAAATTTCTTGTATTATTATCATCGTAACTTTATTCTCTTTTTCCTTAATCTTCTGCCATTAAATTTTCACTTCTTTTCACAACCTTTGCTCTTTTTCTCCAATTTTCCTTCTCAGCAGTTTTCCTTCGCAAACTTCTACTTCGTATCGTAACATTTCTTTCCCTCAGCCCAATCACCCTTGATAATTCCAATACCCTTCATATGAGGGAATTTTATGCACTGATGTAGAGTGGAAGCTACGCCTAGAATTCCGTGAAGCCATGGCCTTCCTATCAAAGCATTATATGGTGATTCAACATCAACAACACAAAACAGGATTTCAGTTCGCATTCCACTTAATGGAATTCGCATGCTCACTTCTCCTTTGGGCTTGTTGGCAGTTCCATTAAAACCATAAATTCTTTAAGTAGAAGGTATTAAATCTGCATCTTTTCCCCCATAGTTTTGTAAGCGAGAATAGAAGAGGATATTGACAGAAACTTCCCGTATCAATCAAAATCCTATTAAGACCAATTGACTCTTCCTCCATATCATCTTCATTCTCCTCCATATTCATGTAGATTGCCAATCTTACCACCAATGGATTATCATGTACTTCACAACCTTCTGGAATTTCAGTGGCTTCAAAAGAAATTTCACGTTTCTGCCAATCTTCAAGTCGTGAAATCTTTGCGATGTTCATTACTTCCTTTCCTTCACCATCCCTCGCATATACCCTACTTAACACATTATCATGAAAATCCTCTATGGTTTTATATGAATGAACAATGGAATTACGGAAAACATTCCTTGCTTTTGGCCACACTTCTATATGTAGTATTTCTTCTCCCTTTTCTTTTGTCGTGTTCTCCCTGCGAGTTATGACTGGAGCCTGTGGTAATTGTTGCGACTGTGTCTGCTTAAGTAAAAATTGATTTAGTTTTCCTTGATCAATCATTCGCAAAATTATCCTCTTGATATTATGGCAATTATTTGTAGAATGTCCATGAAAATGATGATATGAACAAAATTCATGACTTCTTGGACCCATTGGTGGTTCCTTTCCCATATTCCATGGAGTTGGTACATTCTCTACCAGGATAATTGCTTGCCATATCTTTTCTATACTTGTATTCAAAGGTGGCAATTTTATCTCTTCCCTTACCATTCTTTGACCTCCTTGACCGTTGTTATAATTTTGTCTCTGGTTTCCTTGTCCAAAATAATTTTTCCTTTGTCCACCATAATTTTCTTGTTGTTGATCTAATCTTGGAATTTGGTTATTTCCTATCCGATTATAGAAATTCTTTTCTCTATCATATTCTTCTTGATCTCTACTTCCCATTGCTACCATCTTTGGCTGGCTATCATTGATTTTCTTCTCTTCTGAAATTTGCGAAGAAGTTTGTGAGGATGTTTGCGAAGTACCTGCTACTACATTGATTATTTTTGGAAGTAAATTTGCTCCTCCCTCTTGATTGTTAGTGTTTGTTACTGGATATGACTCCATATTGTTTTGCTTTTCTTCTAGTGTAATGTATTCTTCTTGCAATTCTCGTAATTCTGTCATCATTATGGAATTCTTTCTTCTGAAGATTTGAACATATAATTGTTCAGTTGCGAACATCGCATTTATGAAGGACAGAATCAAGTATCTCTCATCCACACGCCCTGCCATATCACTGCACATAGTCTTCCATCGTCTTACCAAATTCTTCAAACTTTCACCCACTCTTTGTTTTAAACCAAATACATCTTCAATACCAAGCCGTGAAGAGTGATTTGTGATATATGCTCCAAGGAAAGTTGCTTGCAAATGATTAAATGACGTAATAGTGTTCTTAGGGAGTCCTTCGAACCACTTTAGAGCTTCCCCTGTTAAACTTGATGCGAAGTACTTGCATAACACAACATCATGATTCTCCCATTGTAACATGCATCTTATGTATGCTTTAATGTGATGAATAGCACATGAAGTCCCATCAAAAATACTGGTAAGTGTGGGCAAATTACATTTTGGTGGAATTCCTCCCAATTGTACTTCTCTAGCAAATGGAGTCCTCATGACTTCTTCTATTTCTTCATCTAATTGCCTCCTATCTCCTCCTCTTCTATTGTTTATCATCCCTCTCATTTCTGCTAATTCTCGAAAGATTCGTGCATTTGCCTCAGAATTCTCATCCATTGGTATTTTTAATGCAGCTTCTCTTCTTCTACGTTCTTGCGCTTCCTCCCTTGCGATCCTTTGCATTCTATCATATTCTTCATTAATGTTTTCATTTGCATAATTTTGCAAATATCTTCTTTCTAAATTATCATAATTGTTCAGTTGTAAAGAATCTTGGAATTCTTGTTCTTCCCTTTCTATTCTTCTCATTCTTCTCATGCGAATATCAGGAAATTTCTTCTTCTTCATTTCTCCTTCTTCTGTGACTTATTTCTTCTTGATTTACTTGTACTCTGATTCGAGAATTTGGTTCATTCCTTTCCACTTCTGTTTGTTGATTTACAATTCTTCTCTTAATTCTTTCATATTCAACATTTTGTTTGTTACGAACTTCTTCATGTCTTCTTACTCCATTCTCGTGATTATTTTGATGTATTGCTTGTTGTCTCTCAGTTTCTTCCATAAGTTGCTGTTCTTCCTCTCGATTCTGATTGTTTTCTTTATGATTTGGTCTTGTTCGTAAATTCTCCATATTTTGTTCGCGGTTTGGTATTAAAATGAAACGATTTTCTTGATTTCTATCACCTTGATTCTGCGTTTGTTCTTGCATATCATTTTCATTATTGATTATCGGTGAATTTTGTCCTTCTCTTTCTATTCTAACATTTGATCTTGCAACACTTTGAGATTTCCTCCTTTGTAACATCTCATTTTCCATTCTCAATTCTTGATTTTGTCTTGTCAATTTGGCACGTTCTTCAGCTTCGATCATTCGTTCTTTTTGGATTCCTTGTCTCAATGTTTCTAGCATCTCCCTTTCTCTTTCAAGAATTGTTCCTCCCATCAACCTCCCATTTTCTCTGATTTGTGGTTCTCTATCTTCTTCTTCTGGTGTATTAGTTCTCCAAGTGTGTATACTTACTTGATCATGATCTTCTACTTGTTGAGCTTGATTTCTTCGATTACTCCTTCTTCTACTAGGTTCTCCTGTTATATTTGCTTCTCCTCCTGCTAATCTTACACTTCTTCTTACTTCAGTTAAAGGTTCTGATGTGTTTCTTCTTCTTGTCATTTTTCTGGTACATGAATTCTTTCCCTGTTTCTAGCGCCAATTATGTAGTTGCAGAATAACCTACAACTACACCCTCAATAGAATTAGTAAAAACTCAAGAAGTTCTTGATGATGAATAACAATTTTCTTATTAATGTTCTCAATTGATCACAAAGAAGTATCTAAATGGAATTAGAATAGTTACAACTTTCTCTATTCTCTTTCCTAAAATATTTTCTAACACTCACTCAAAGAACCTCTCGAATTTTACATTTGAACTCCTATTTATATTAAAACTTTACACAGCTGTACATGAATTACGAAGTATCGCAACTCATACTCGCAAAATTACTCCATCCTCGAAAAACTTCGTATTTCTCCGCGTTTCTTCTATCATCGTAACATTTTATAATTCTTTTCTCCTTTATTTATTACGATACTCGTGAACTATTATCTTGCGATATTCAGTACTTACATCTTACATTTGCCTCTTACGAAATTGTACTCGCGAACTAAGTTGCACGCCATAAAGGTTTGTCCCATTCTCTTAATCTCTGCGAAATTTCATTCGCGTTTCTCGCAATATTTCTCGCGTAATCTTTAAAATAAAAATAGTCACTGATAATAACCTTTAGTTATGCTAATATTTCTTACCTTACAGCATTTTTCACTGATAATACCTTTTCAAAAATAGTCTATTCCATGGTCTATCAAGTCGTTGGCCAACATCTCTTCCTTCAGGATCTATTAATTTGTATGCCCCATTTACAATTATTTCTTTAATTAAGTAAGGTCCGTCCCATTTTTTCGCCAATTTTCCACCATTCTCTCGCTGATATCTCGGTCTCTCTCGCAGAACTAAATCACCAATTTGGAATTCTCGTTTTTTGACACGTTTGTTGTATTCGCGAGCGAACCTTCGCTGGTAGTTTTCCATATGCTGTAGAGTCTTCTCCCTTTTTTCTTCCAATTCATCTAGTTTATGTAAAATCATACCATCACTTAAATTCCTTTCCCACGCTTCTCTTTTTGTTGTAGGAATAGCAACTTCTGTTGGTAATACAGCTTCAACCCCATATGTTAAACAAAAGGGTGACATTCCAGTAGCCTCTCTTCTAGTGGTGTTGTAGGCCCATATTGCATCATGTACTTGCTCACACCATGATTTTGATACCCTTCTAATTTCTTCTTCAGAATATCTGCGATCGTTTTATTAGTTTCCTCAGCTTGACCATTTGCTTGTGGGTATAAAGGAGTAGATTTTCCACATTTTATCTTAAATGCATTGAGTAGTAACTCTATGTTTTGTCCTTCAAACTGCTTTCCATTATCAGACATCAACTGTGCTGGTATTCCAAATCTGCAGATGATATTCTCGAATATGAATGTGAAAATATCTTTATCACGAATATGTTGTACTACTTTTACTTCTCCCCATTTTGTGAAATAATCTGTAGCCACAATGAGGTATCTCCTTTGTCCAGAGCCAGGCACAAATGGTCCCACAATATCTAATCCCCATTTTCCGAAGGGCCATACACTTGTTGAGGATGATAGTGGTGCTCCTGGTGCATGTATCTTTTTTCCAAATCGCTGACATTCTTCACAACGCCTTGAATGTTGTTTCGCATCTTCATGCATGTAAGGCCAGTAATACCCTTGCATCTTCGTTCTATATGCCAAAGATCTACCTCCTCTATGATTACCAGCATCTCCATTGTGCAGCATTTTTAACACCTTTTCTCCTTCCTCCCTTGTCAAACATCTTAGCGATGGTCCATTAAAAGATCTGCGATATAACACTCCGTCTCTTATCTCATAATTAGTTTCCCTGCTTCTTAGCTTGTGTGCCTCCAGTCTATTTCTTGGATTTTCTCCTTTCTCCAAATAAGCAAGAAGTTCCGCTCGCCAATCTTTGTTTCTCTCTTTTGCTTCTATTTCGCCATTTTCTACAATCATCACATCTTTCTCTCCTTCTTCGTCAATTTCGACGGAATTCCCATCCACATCTTCGTCTTCTTTATTTACTGAAGGTAATAAGAGTGTTTGAATTTTTATGCATCTCGCAAGTGGGTTTGTCATCATGCTAGATATGAAGGCAAAAGCGTCCGCAAGTCGGTTATCTTTCCTTGATATGTGCCTCCATTTTATCTTTGGAATTCTCGCAGATAATTCTTCCACGAGTCTCTTGTATTTCTTTAAAGAAGGTTCATTTGTTATATATTCTCCAGTTATTTGACGAATAACCAATTGAGAATCTCTTGTGATTCTAGCATTTTCCAACTTCATTTCTATTGCAAATTTCAAAGCGTGGATAACAGCCTCATATTCTGTCTCATTATTAGTGGATTTAAATTCTAACCTGAATGAGAAAGCTGTTTTTTCTCCTTCTGGTGAAATAAAAACAACTCCAATCCAATTTCCTTCTCCATTAGATGATCCATCCACTAATATCTCCCATCTATTGGGTTCTGTTAATAATTCTTTTGTATCTCCATGTTCTTCTTCTGCCTCCATCATTTCTTCCACAACTTCGTCATTTTCCAAAGGAAATTCAGCTAAGAAATTTGCGATGACTTGGGATTTTGGCGAAGATAGAATTTCATATTTGATATCGAAATGTCCCACTTGTGCATTCCATCTTTCTACTCTTCCTGATATTTTTGAATTCTTCATTACTGATTCAATTGGCACTTTTGTTAACACCTTGACCTTATGTACTTGAAAGTAAATGCGAAGCTTGAAAGTTGCATGTACCAATGCTAGGATTAATTTCTCAATCTTTGAATAATTTTTCTCTGCTGAATTGAATGTTTTACTAATATAGTAAATTGGTTTCTCTATCCCAGCATCTACTCGCAGCAATACCGCACTTAGCGCATATGCCGTTGTCGCGAGATAAATTAATAACTCTTCTCCTGGTTCAGCTTTCTGTAAAATGGTTATATCCATTAAATGCTCTTTTATTCCCTGAAAATCCTTCTCACATTCATCTGTCCATCTGAATTTTGTTCCCTTTTTGAGTATATCCAAAAAATGCTTGCATTTATCAGAAGATCGCGAGATGAATCTTCCTAACGAGGCTAACAGCCCATTCAATTTTTGCACATCTTTTACTGTAGCTGGTGTGGGCATATCGCGAATCGCTTGCACTTTTTCTGGATCAACTTGTATTCCTTCCTTTGATACAATATACCCCAGAAACTTTCCTGAAGTCACACCAAAAGTACACTTGTCAGGATTTACTTTGATATTAAATTGCCGCATTTGTTCAAAAATTTCCTTCAAGTCTTGTACATGATCTTCAGCTTCCTTGCTCTTGACTAACATATCATCTACATATACCTCCAGTGTTTGTGGATCCACTTTGCAAATACCTTCTCCACCATTCTTTGGTATGTTGCACCAGCATTTCGTAATCCAAAGGGCATTTTTGTATAACAATATAACCCTCTTGGAGCAAAAAATGCAGTATGTTCTTGATCTTCTTCAGCGAGAGGGATTTGGTTGTATCCTTTATATCCATCTAACGAAGATATTCTTGCATTTCCCGCTGCTAACTCAACCATTTGGGGAATATCTGGTAGTGGAAAACTATCTTTAGGACAAGCTTTATTTAAATCGGTAAAATCTATGCAAATTCTTATTCCTTTATTCTTCTTTGGGACCACCACCATATTTGCAATCCACTTTGGATACTTGGCTTGCCTTATTATTCCTGCATCAAGCATCTTCTGTAATTCTTCTTCTATCTGAGAATGGTATGTTGTTGCGATTTTTCTTATTCTTTGCTTGAACGACCTTACATTTTTGTTGATTTCTAATTTATGACATGCTACCGATGGATCTATCCCTGGCATTTCATCCATGCTCCACGCGAAAATGTCTTTGTATTCTCGCAAAAGATTTATAGTTCTTTCTTCCTCGTCTATCTCCATTCTAGTCCCAATTTTCAGTATTTTAGGTTCTTCCTCACTCCCAATATTTACTTCTTTTGTTGGTTCAGCTGCAGTGTAACTGGCTTCTGGTGATGGTGTTTTTATGACTCTCGCACGTTCATCTCCTTCTAGTGAAAATTCATTTAGTATTCCTTTTCCCTCTTTTGCTCTTATCATGTAAAATTTTAAACTCTTCTTCTTTTCTTGTTTCTCTCATCAATTTTCTGCGAGCTTTTCGCTGCTTAGGACGTTCTTCACAATTTTTTACTTCAATTTGATAGCATATCTTCGCAAGATTTGTATCTCCTTTAATTTCCCCAATTCCACTAGGCATAGGGAATTTGATACGTTGATGTAAGGTTGACGCTACAGCTTTAATTGCGTGTATCCATGGTCTTCCCAATATCATGTTGTATGGTGATTCCATATCCACCACGCATAATGTTACTTGTGTTTCAATTTCTCCAAGTGGTAATCATACTATTATTTCTCCTCTTGGTTTTGTTATAGATTTTCCGAAACCATGAATATGATATGCTGAAATAGACATTTCTTCATCCTTATACCCCATTTTCTTAAAAGCATGATAGAACATTATATCCACAGAACTTCCTGTGTCAACTAGAGTTCTATTTATAGCCCATTTTTATACAAATTTTATTGACTTTTCCTTCCTTATTGGTATCATGGGTACCGTAATCACCAAAGGAGATGTATGATCTAGATTTTCTTCTAAAACTTCTGTTGATGTAAATGTAATTTCCTGCTTTTCCCAATTCTTTAATAATGGCGTTTTCTTTACCATCATAATTTTTCTCCCTTCAAAATCACGCTTATGTATCTTCCCTTTAATATTTTCATGAAATTTATCGATCATTTCTCTTGACACTAATTCATACTTCAATTTCCTACAATTTTCTTTAATTCTAATCATTTTTCTTTTGAATATTTCACCAATCTTCTTCAAAGTTTCCTTGATCTTGAATAATCCCTGTCTTCTTTTTTACCTTTTCTTCGATTTTGCTAATTCAACGTTCCCCTTAGTCGGCGCCAAAATGTAGTAGCAGGATTTCCCACACTACACCCCTATTAAGATCCTATAAAAATCTAAGTGAAACTAGTTGAAGATTAAAGAATTAAACGACACTTTTATTATTTAGATCTCAGAAATGTTTACAGAAAATATTCAAACTCAGAATTACAAATTTCTTTTCTGGAGTTTCTCTCTCCTCAAGATTTTCTCAACTCTAAAAAATACATCATCCTCATCTGGACTTACTTGAACCCTTTATATAGGAAATTACATAGTGGGTGACAACTAAGTTTTACCCTTATTTCGGATATATTCTGCGATATCATCGTGGTATTTGCAATATTAATCTTCTCCAACTTTTGTAATCCTCGTGAAACAATACTCTCATAACATGTCTCTTCAATCGTCAACTATTATGATGCTTCCCCGTGACGCTCGCCAAATGTTGCTGAAGAATCCTTACGACACTCTTGTGAACAATGTCATTTATACTTATAGGAATATTTGACCTTCTCGTGAAAGAGTTGTTCTTACTACGAGAATATCGTTGTGGCGATATTCTAGTACTACAGGGAGAAACTTTTTAGTTGCAATAATTAAACTCCAGAGCCTAGAAATTTATGCTTATTAAGGATGGCACTAACAAATCTAAATGGATGGAAGAATTTTGGTTGTAGGAGTTGAGGAACCAATCTGAGTAGATGGAAACATCTATAAGAGTCTATTCATAAAAGCACATAGCTCAGGTGTTAGAAATAACATGGTAGTTTCGCCATATCTCGTTGAGTCCTTTTCACTTCTATTTTTATTTTGTTTTCTTTAAAATATGTTTCTCTAAGTGATTAGGTGGGGCTCACGATTCAAGTTGTTACCACTGCTAGGGTGAAATACAGTGATTGAGATACTATAAGAATTAAAAAAAAAAAAAAAAAAAAAAAAACCAGGCCAATTAGACCAAACAGAAAAAATTTAAAAAAAAAAAAATTAACACTTGGGAATAGCAATATGTGTGTGTTTTCCCTGTCTCCGTCGCCTAAACAAGCGTGGAACGCAGGATCCATGGGAACTATCATGTAATCTGCTGACAAGAAGAATGCGCTTAAATCCAAAAGATCTAATCGTGCAGTTAAAAAAAAAAAAAAATTAATGTTCAGTGCATAAATTCGACCGCTGGTTCCCTTATATATGCCAGACGAGTTGATCTAGAATTAGGATTGTCAACCACTGGTTCCCTTGTATATGCCAGTTGTGTTGATATTAGTCAGTACAGTATCTCAGTCCATTGGATAGGTTCATTTTGGCAGTGGCCTTCAGACAGATATGAGAAACACCGTTCACCTAGTCAACATAAAAACCATCTATATTTTTCTATATCCATCTTCTTAATCTATCCACCTGATTTGTTGACTCCGAATATTGATGTCCATAGTGCAATTATCTGAGTAGAGCTCTATCACTTATATATGAATTTTAGTATGCTTGAGTGCAAACTAATGTACATCAATTGGAATTTCGCATCAGGGTACTTCCTCATGTAGTCAATAAGTATGCCAACCAAGGAGATTCTTTAGTGCCTTCCAAGGTTCTGCGTAGATAGTTAGGGTCTGGAGTAAAGGTTTTGTGGGTATATCTCTTGTATGCCCTCCCGAGACTACAACTCGGCCACTAGGGCCACCTAGGGGTTTAAAGGCTTATTTCATATGCTAAATGCAATCGACGATGCCTGCGACAGTGAGTAAGGATTTTATTTTATTTTGTAGATTTTATTTGCTCGGGACTAGCAAATAATAAGTTTGGGGGTATTTAATAAACGCATTTATGTGTCTGATTTGATCTTAATTATGTGTATTGTTAGTGCTCGATTTTGTATTTATTATGGCTTTTTATTTGTTTGCAGGTGTTTTCGGAGAAATAAGATTTTTTGGATAAATTGGCTCGGAAAAGTGGTATTTGCACCCCCAGGAGGAACTACTAAAGATACCCCAGAAATGCGCTAAAGGCACTCCAGAAAAATACTATTTTCACCGCAGGAGCATGTGCTAAAAGGACTTCAGGAGTGGATAAGGGGTAGACAAATTACTAAGGGGCACCCACATTTCTATTTGCACCCCTATCATTGGTTAGGGGAACTCCATCTTCTTCACGTTTCAAAATAGAAAAGGCGGGAAAACTTGTTTTCAAATAACAGATTTATGAGTCGAATTTCAGGGATGTATGGGATAGATTCAATTGCAAAATTCGGTTGGGTTGGACTCGAAATGACTAAACAAGTTGGGTACATTTGTTTGGATCGATTGGAATGGGTTGAATAATTGATTCTCGGAAAACAGGAAAGTGAGAGATACTCGGATTTTTGGGAAGTTTCGTGGAGAATTTCAAGGGATGTTAGGATCTGATTTTGTTCTTACCTAATTGATAGAGTCGAATGACGTGCTTTGGATACAAGAGAGAAATCAAAATTCTATTATTTTTGGTTATCTAAAACAGAGAACGTGAATGTGAATATATGTGGGAGTTGGTTGCACAAACATGGAAACATATTCTGTAACTAAGGAAAAATATCCTCTCGCAAGGTACTATCTGTCAATTAAGAGAAATAAGAGTTTCAGTTGGGAAAGAAAACTTGAAGGAAGAGATAAAATAGGAAATTACCGTGACTTTCAAATGAAGAAAACAAGGATTTAACCGAGTTATGACTGGCCTGCCATGTATAAAAAGAAGTGTAAGAGTCCTAGGAAAAAGAGTCAAGAGTTTGGGGAGGTTTTAGAGGTTGCAGAGGCTTTGGAACGAAGCTGCAGAGAATATAGCAGCAGCAGGTGAAGAAGACGAAGAACTGACGCTTCAGAACTGTCGTTATGAAGAACACGAAGAACAAATAGAAGATAACTGTCGCTGTTGAACAGTGTGCTTTGTAACAGTTTTGTAACAATTAAGTTTGAATTCGCAACACCTCTGCTAGGGTTTCTCTGTAACAGTGAGTTTTGTAACAATTATCTCTGTTACAAACTCGCTGTATTATATTATTTTCCAATAAAAACACCTTTTGATCCATGTTTCTATCTTTTGGGTGTGTTTTCTACATGAGGAGCTAAACCCCATCACTGGGATGACGTAGGAAGCCAATTCTCAACACTATGGTAATTTTATTAAATTCTTTTCACGACTTTTGCATTAGTATAATTTGAATTATGATTTTAAATTAATTAGTTGTGATTTAGTTTGATGGTTTATGCTTAGCTTAGGTGTTTTGATAATCCATGCTTACCATTTACAATTAATTTTTTATAAAATCTACCTTGGCAAAGATTTAGAGTCAATAATAATTATTTTTGGAGCTATAATTGTCAAAGAATTAATAATTGAACCATAAGAACATGAGTTTGGTGGAATCCTGATTCCCAGTAGTCTCTCAATATTGTTATCATCCTTTGTTTTATTTGCTACTTTTAGTATTTTATTTAAGTAAGTCCTAAAATCAACAACTTCCCAAGTCCGAGAATCACACCACTTGTAAAACTACATCAGAAAGCTCGATCGAATACTAAGCTTGTAGTATTGTAGGACCAGAATATCGCTACAACGGTATTCTAGGGAATAACAACACTTATTCGAGAACATCACGAGTTCTTTAAAAACGCTTGGCGAGCGTCACAGAATAGGATAAAAAATGACGTAATGGCTGACGATTGAAGAAACATGAAAAGAGCATGTTTAACCTGCGATGGTCACAAAGCTTGCGAGAATGAACATTATAACTATCACGATACAATCACAGAAAAAATCCGAAAGAAAAGGAAAACTTAGCTGTCATCCATTATGTAATTCCCTATATAAAGGGTTCCACTAGATTCAGAGAGGGATGATGTATTTTTGAGAGTTGATAGAGTCTTGAGGAGAGAGAAACTCCAAGAGAAAGGTTGTATTCTTGAGTTCTTACATTCCTTGTAACATTTCTGAAAATTAAAGAGTAAAGTGTCGTTTTAATCTTCAAATTTGAGTTGATTATCATAAATTCTTAACAAGAGTGTAGTGTAGGATTTCCTGCAACTACATTTTGGCGCCCGAAACAGGTATTGAATTAACGAAAATCACAGAAAAAGTGAAAAAGAAGATAAGACTTGTTCATGATTAAGAAAATCATTAAGTAAATCGGTGAAATAATTGAAGGAAGAATGATCAGAATCAAAGAGGATTGTAGAAAATTGGAGCATGAAATGGTAACAAGAACAATGATTGATAGATTTCAGGAAAATATTAAGGGAAAGATACATAAACGGTATTTCAAAGGAAGGAAGATTATGACGGTAGAGAAAATATAATCATTGAAAGATTGGGAAAAGCAGAAGATCACATTTACAACAGCAGAAGTATCAGAAGTAAATCTAAGTCATACATCTCCTTTGGTAATCACGGTATCAACTATACCAATGAGAAAGGAAGAATCAATAAGATCTGTAGAAGAGTGGGCTATGAATAGAACTTTGGTGGATGCAGGAAGTTCTGTGGATATGATATTTTATCATACTTTTAAGAAAATGTGATATAAGGATGAAGAAATGTCTTGTTCAACATATCATATTCATGGCTTTGGAAAATCTTTAACAAAACCTAAAGGTGAAATAGTGGTACGAATTCCTCTAGGAGAGATTGAAACACAAGTAACATTATGTGTGGTAGACGTGGAATCACCGTATAACATGATATTGGGAAGACCGTGGATACATGCAATCAAGGCTGTAGCATCAACATTGCATCAATGCATCAAATTCCCTTTGCCCAGTGGAATTGGAGAAATTAGAGGAGACACAGATTTTGCGAAGCTATGTAAATTGAAGTGAGAAATTGTGAAGAGCGTCCAAAGCTGCGGAAAACTCGCAGACAATTGGCGAGAGAAACAAAGAAGGAAGAAGAATTTAAAGTTTACATGATAAGAGCAAAAGAAGGAAAAGGAATACCCATTGAAATCTCGCAGGAAGGAGATGAATTTGCGAGAGTTATGAAAACACCAACACCAATGGGAGAACCTGAAGCCAGTTACACTGCAGCAGAACCAACAAAGGAAGTAAATATTGGGAGTGAAGAAGAGCCTAAAATATTGAGAATTGGGACTAAAATGGAGGCAGAGGCGGAAGAACGAACTATAAATCTTTTGCGAGAATATAAAGACATCTTCGCGTGGAACATGGATGAAATGCCAGGGATATATCCCTCAATAGCATGTCATAAGTTAGAAATCAACAAAGATGTAAGACCATTTAAACAAAGAATAAGGAAAATCGCAACAACATACCATTCCCAAATAGAAGAAGAGCTACAGAAAATGCTTGATGCAGGAATTATAAGGCAAGAAAAATATCCAGAATGGATTGAAAATATGGTGGTGGTCCCAAAATAGAACAAAGGGATAAGAATTTGCATAGACTTTACTGATTTAAACAAAGCTTGTCCTAAAGATAGTTTTCCATTACCAAATATCCCATAAATGGTTGAATCAGCAGCGGGAAATGCAAGAATATCTTCATTGGATGGATATAAAGGATATAACCAAATTCCTCTCGCTGAAGAAGATCAAGAGCATACCGCATTTTTTTCTCCAAGAGGATTATATTGTTATACAAAGATGCCCTTTGGCTTAAGAAATGTTGGTGCAACATATCAGAGAATGGTGGAGAAGGTGTTTGCAAAGTGGATCCACAAAACATTAGAAGTGTATGTAGATGATATGTTAATTAAAAGTAAAGAAGTTGAGAATCATGTGCAAGATTTGAAAGAGATTTTTGATCAAATGCGACAATTTAATATCAAAGTGAATCCTGATAAGTGTACTTTTGGAGTAACTTCGGGAAATGTTTTGGGGTATATTGTATCAAAAGAAGGAATACACGTTGATCCAGAAAAAGTGCAAGCGATTCGCGATATGCCAACGCCCGTGACAGTTAAAGATGTGCAAAAGCTAAATGGACTCTTAGCCTCGCTAGGAAGATTCATCTCGCGATCATCAGACAAATGCAGACATTTTTTCGATATACTTAAGAAGGGAACAAAATTCAAGTGGACAGATGAATGTGAAAAGGCTTTCCAAGAAATTAAAGAACACTTAATGAACATATCCATTTTACAAAAAGCTGAACTAGGAGAAGAACTATTGATTTATCTAGCGACAACCACATACGCGCTAAGTGCAGTATTGCTGCGAGTAGATGCAGGGGTGGAGAAGCCAATTTATTATATCAGCAAAACATTTAATTCTGCAGAAAGAAATTACTCAAAAATTGAGAAGTTAATTATAGCATTAGTACATGCAACTTTCAATCTTCGTATCTACTTTCAAGCACATAAGGTCAAAGTGTTAACAAAAGTACCAATTGAATCAATAATGAAAAATTCAAAAATATCAGGTAGAGTTGAGAGATGGAATGCACAAGTAGGACACTTTGATATTCAATATGAAATTCTATCTTCGCCAAAGTCACAAGTTATAGCAGATTTATTAGCTGAATTTCCTTTAGAAGATGATGAAGCTGTGGAAGAGATGATGGATATAGAAGAGGAACATGGAGATCCAAAAGAGCTATTAACAGAACCCAATAGATGGGAGATATTAGTTGATGGATCATCAAATGGAGAGGGAAATGGGATTGGAGTTGTTTTTATTTCGCCAGAGGGAGAAAAAATAGCTTTTTCATTTAGATTGGAATTTACATCCACTAATAATGAGACAAAATATGAGGCCGTGATTCATGCTTTAAAATTTGCGATCAAAATAAAGTTAGAAAATGCTAGAATTACCAGTGATTCGAAATTGGTTATTCGCCAAATAAAAGTAGAATACACAACAAATGAACCATCCTTGAGAAAATACAAAAGACTTGTTGAAGAATCGTCTGCGAGAATTCCAAAAATAAAATGGAGATACATATCTAGGAAAGATAATAGACTCGCAGATGATTTTTCTTTCATATCCAGTATGATGACAAATCCAGCTGCGAGATGCATAAAAATTCAAAAACTTTTATTACCATCGATAAATAAGGAAGAAGAAGAGACAGATATGATGATGGTAGAAGCTGGCGAGGAAGAATCAAAGAGCAACGTTATAGATTGGCGAGAAGATCTTCATGAATACTTGGCGAGAGGAGAAATTCCAAGAAATCGATTAGAGGCACATAAATTAAAAAGTAGGGCAACCAACTATGAGCTAAGAGATGGAGTATTATATCGTAGATCTTTTAGTGGACCATCGCTAAGATATTTGACGAGGGAAGAAGGACAAAAGGTGTTAAAGATGTTGCATAGTGGGGATGCTAGTAATCATAGTGGAGGAAGATCTTTGGCATATAGAACAAAATGCAAGGCTATTACTGGCCATATATGCATGAAGATGCAAAGCAACTCTCAAGACGTTACGAAGATTGCCAACGATATGGAAAGAAGATGCATGCACCAGGAGCACCATTATCATCTTCAACAAGTGTATGGCCTTTTGGGAAATGGGGATTAGATATTGTGGGACCATTTGTGCCTAGTTCTGGACAAAGAAGATATCTAATTGTTGCAACAAATTATTTCACAAAGTGGGGAGAAGTAAAAGTAGTACAACATATCCGCGATAAAGATATTTTTACATTTGTATTTGAAAATATAATTTGCAGATTTGGGATTCTAGCACAGTTGGTGTCTGATAATGGAAAGCAATTTGAAGGGCATAATATAGAATTGCTACTCAATGCATTTAAGATAAAATGTGGAAAATCTACTCATTTATACCCACAACAAAATGGTCAGGATGAGGCAACCAATAAGACAATCGCAGACACCTTAAAAAAGAAGCTAGAAGGATACCACAGGGCATGGTGTGAGCAAGTGCATAATGCAATATGGGCTTATAATACAACTAGACGAGAAGCAACTGGAATGTCACCTTTTTGTCTAACATATGGGGTTGAAGCTATGTTACCAACATAAGTTGCTATTCCTACAACAAAAATAGAAGCATGGGAAAGAAATCTAAGTGCTGGCATGATTTTAAATAAATTAGATGAATTAGAAGAGAAGAATGAAAAAACTTTACAATATATGGAAAATTATCAACGAAGATTAGCTCGCGAGTACAACAAACGCGTTAAAGAACGTAAATTCCAACCAGGCAATCTAGTGCTGCGAGAAACACCAAGTTATCAACGAGAAAATGGTGGAAAGTTGGCGAGAAAATTGGATGGGCCGTACATCATTAAAGAGATAGTTGGAACTGGGGCGTACAAATTAATGGACCCTGAAGGAAGAGATGTTGGTCAAATACTTGATAGACCATGGAATAAATTATTTATGAAAAGGTATTATCAATGAAAACTTTTGCGAGATTAGAGAAGCTGGTACGTGTATGTGATAGGTGTCTAAAACACCTTATTATTTATCTATTGTTTATGCTTTCTCTACTAGTTTTCTTGTAAATTATGTATCTTATGCTTTGTTTTTGAGTATTTAGGTACTTTGGAGTCATTTGGATTAAAAGAAGAGGAAACATGGCAAAAGCGTTGGAGGCGGATTGTGTCTCATTATTTGCTTTCATTTCTTCATCTCTATCTGAAAAGTATGCCAGCTTTAGTGATGCAAATTCTGTCTGAAAAGCATGGCGGCTTTAATGATGTTAAGACATTGAAGAGAAGAAGTGGACTTGAGATGCAAGATGTGGCTGCAGCTGGTGGAAGAGCATTCATTTGGATCATAAAGAGGCGTAATTGTTATTTCCCAGGCAAACTCTATCGGGAGACGACCCAAAGTTAGGGGTCTGCTATCCAAGTAGCCCTTATCATGGTGACCAGGCATCGAATATAACTTGCTTCTATAACCTTAGATCGAGAATTATTTCTCAATCATTTCTTCAATCATTAATCCCAGAAAATTGAGAGGAAAGAAAAGCTGCGCAGCAGATAGAGAGATCGAGAAGAAGTGAGGGTGTGTCCCTGAGAGATTCAATGGAGGAGATGGTGGTGGTCTCTGATGGTGGTAGAATTGTTAATGAGAATTAGGGTTTTGAATGAAGAAGTTCAAAGAAATTAAGTGGGTTTAAATATGAAGTGGTTGTAGTCAAGATTCAAGGGATTGAGATGATTTAAAGTTTCTGAAATGGAGAAATTTTAGCCTAAATCGAGAACGAGAAGATTGTGAGGAGTTGCAAAGGATTTGGACATGTGGGTTGTTCTCAGATTTAGAATTCAGAAAGAAGATGAGATTGAAATGAGGTGTTGCTGCTGGTAAAAGAGAAGATGAGTTTTTCTTTGTAATTGAAGTCAGGGTGATGAGAGTTATCGAGTGAAGAATATGGTGATGATTTTAACGGATTTCAGAGATTTGGGGTTTGTGGAGATTAAAGGAAGAACACCTTCTACTAGTGCCATTGATTTAATAAAGTTTTAGAAGATCATAGAAGGCTATTTTGAAGAATTGTGGGTTTGAGATGATAATGTGCTGGTGGTAAGGATTAAAGCTTCTGGTGATGATAACAATCAATTGAGAGAAGAATCATATTGGGTGTTACTCAAGAGAATAAGAAATTGCAGCTACAGTTCAAGTGGTGATGTTGTTGATGCCTTGAGCTAAAGGATACAAGTGAGATGATGATGTAGCTGTGAAACAAAGAAATTTGGGTTGTTGCACTGAGAATATAGCTAGTGATAGAATGGGTGTGCTTATTATCGCAGTTGAGAGTGAAGCTATCAAAAGTGAATGGTGAATTGGCTGGAATTGGCCTGAGCTGTGCATTGTAGTTTGAAGCTGCAGTTTAGGTTGCATTGGGTGGAGCTATTGAATGTTGCAGGGAATTTCTGCATTACTAATTTACAATGAATATTAGATGTATGTTTAGGGTATTTGAGTTGCAGCTTAACTGAAGAAACCAAGAAAATGGTCCTGCTGTGAAGTGCAATGAAGTAATTGGTCGCTAGTTATGGTGATGCATGTGAAATAATTTGAGCAAGAGAATAACAAAAGCAGATGCTAGTGGAACTGGTGCCATTAAGTTGACAGGGATGAATTGAGTTGCATCTGTAGTTGCATTGAGTTCTGTGAATTGAGTTATGTTGGTACTCAATATTGGATGGTGATAACTATCCAGCATTTGGAAGCCTTGAGAACTTGTGTCTGATTACGGAGCTGTGGTTTGGAAGTTATTAGTTTCAAGCGAGAAGAAAAAGGGTTTCGGTACTGGTGCTAATGCTCATAGTGATATTCTGGTGGAGGTTTTATTGTGTAGATTCAGGGAAGATGGTCTTCTGCAGGTGGTTTGAGAATTGAGAAGAAATTGCAGGGTTGTAATGAACTGTGTTGGTTGAGAAGAGTCAGTAGAATGGGTGTGTATTGTTCTTGATTTGAAAGATGAGAATGTATAGAAGAAATGTGAACTGATGTGTTGCAGAAGGCAGTTCAGGTGGTGATTATGTTCAAGGGATGGACAGAAATGAGTTTTTTTACCCAAAATTTCAGTGAGGAAAGATAAGGAACAAATAGTGGTTTTACTGCCATTGTTTGGTGTTGGTTTGAGAGAAGAGGAGACTGAGTAGCTGCATCTTCGGATGGTATTGTAGGAGGTGAATGTTTGGCATTGTCTTGGACAGATTTAGAAGCTCACAGGGACCGAGCAGTCCAGGTTGGTTGTTAAGGAAGTGGAGATATGAAGATGTTTGTCTTTGTGTTGCAGTTGAGCTGGACAAGGGAAGTGGAAGTGATGGCAAGGTGGTCTGGGGAGGATATGCAGAAGAACATGAATGGTTGGTGCTAAGTTGCAGGATGAATAGCCAAGATGGCTGGCCAAGGAGCTGTGCACAATGATTATGTAGCATAATGTACGGCCTGTACAAGATTGCGATGGCGATGGCCTTGGCCAAGAACCACTCAGCTAAATCAGACCATTCAGCTCTGATTCGGTGACTGATACTTTGATCAGAGATATTTTCCGGTCACCTGAGCCCCTGTCCGGTGCCGGATTCCGGCCAAATTTCAGTCAAATACCCAGTTTTCCAGCAACATCTTTTGGGACATATTTTCAACATGGGTTTCTCTCACATATGGGCTTGGTGGATTTTCATCTAATGGACTTTGAAGACTTGGGCCTAATTTTGGAGAAAAGCTATAAAGGATAAAAGTTTTATACAACTTGGGATATCACGTATTATTCTTGGAGCTTTGGAGGAGAGCAGAAACTAGGGTTTGCTTTCGTATTTATTTTTCATCTTCTTTATTTGATTATTGATTATGATGAACTCCATAGCTATGAGTAGCTAAATTCTATATTATTGGTTAAGGATGTAGTCCTATTTCTAAAACTTGTGCTTGAGTTATGTATTAGTTTTCTCTCTTTGTTTTCGTTCAAATCTCTACTGCTTTTAATAATCACATGATTGATGTATTGTGATAGGATTTAGATGTTTGGTTAGTTAAGTGGCCAATTAATTGAACTTGCATCTTGTCCATAGATATTTTAGGGTTTTTCATCAAGCGATAACCCAAATACAAGTAGCATGATATGATTATAGTTTGTAGTGATACACTCTTATAATCATATGTAGAGTTTGACCATTGTCTGAATTTTCATGCGCAATGTATGACAATTGCATTGATTAGCCTATTTCCCAAACTTAATGCTCCTAGGAATTGAACTTAAATAGCGCAAGACGTTAGGTTATTCTTTAGGTAGAATTCACATACGCAGCTCTAATGTGTGTGTTGGTGAACTTAGGAAATTTTCATATTATCTTGCTCTCTTGATATTCTAGGCTTTTGATAATAAAAGAGATTAAATCGTAATTCTAATCATATATGCAAGCGCATGTTTAAGATTGAAGATGAATTCCTTGACCAATATCTTTCTCCCATTGATTACTTCCAACTATTTACTTTGCTTTTATTTTACTTTTATTTTACAAAAATCAGAAATCCCCCTTTTTGGTTACTAAGAAACTAGAATTTGATAACAACAATCGCCTATCTGTGGATACGAACTCTTCCTTACTTTATACTTCATTTATATTTTGTTGAGTAAGAAAGTGAATTATTTTTGCTTGGCTGACAAACGATCAAATTTTGGCGCGGTTGTCGGGGAGGCATACAACTTGTTACTTAGTTTTAGTTTCTTGTTTGTTTTTGTTTTTGTTTTTGTTTTTGTTTTTGTTTTTGTTTTTGTTTTTGTTTTTGTTTTTGTTTTTGTTTTTGTTTTTGTTTCTTGTCTCTTATTTCTGGTTTGTTCTTATGAGAATTTTTCTTTTTCAGGTACTTGATAATTGGCATCTACACGTCAAGAGTACCTAATCAAGTATTTGTTCCCTATGTATGGTGGACAAGAACATGTACACAATAATTTGTTTGGTTTTCAATCTAAATCTCATGACAACTACCAACCATACGGGGGGTATAACCAAAACCATTCTTTTGGTTATGGTCAATATTCCGCGTATCCTTTTGGTTATTCTCGTACATACCAACCTTCTTATGTAGGTATGTAAGTGAACAATCACTAGGAGGGGAGGATAGTCATGCTTATAATCATATTTCTCCTAGTGTTGCAGATATTTGTGATATGATAAAGGAGCTGACACAACAAGTTGAACAAGATACACACAATATGGAGAAACACCTTGATCCATCATCCTCTAGTCATGAGCGGACAGTTGAGAGTTTTACATCAATTAAGGCTTGTGATGGTGTATCTACACCTATTCATGATCTCCTTGGTGCAAGGAAACCTAGTTTGAGAGAACTTGAAAGAAGGTTCTATCAATTGATCGATGACGGCCTAACATCCGATGAAGAAGTTATTGAAGCTAAAATGGATTTAATAAGGGAGCGTGATAAACGTTATTCTATGGGTTACTATGATGATTTTGAACCTTTTGAAAATCCTTGTAACAAGAATGAAGTTATTCCAACTCCGGATCATAATAACGATCGTTCGCCTATTCAAAAGGTGGAGTCTTGGAGTAACAAAAACATGGTTTTAGATAGTGTAACGTACGAGGGTGTTGAAGTATTGATTGAGAATGAAACCAAATTGAGTAATATTGTGGAAGACCCAATTAAACTTATAAAAGATTATAATGATGATGTTGATGTCGAGGCTTTAGTTGAGGCAAAGACGAATGAAGATTTGTTGCAAGGTTTGATAGAGGACCACGATATACAAGAGCTAAGTTCACTTGAGTTTTATAAGGACGAAGAGGATTCCACAATACAAGAGTTTCCGCAAGGTTTGACTAATCCTTTGCTTATTGATTCTTCTCTTTTACCTTTTGTTGAATTAAATGTATGTGCTTCAGAAATATTGTTGAATGACTTTGTTTCTCGATATCCTCCATTGGAGACATTTGTTTCTCATACTATGCAGATTTGCGTACAAGAAGTTGTAGAAGTTCCCGATACCTATGTTCTTTATCCACTTCCAAGTGTGAACAAGAATAAGTGTGGGGGAGACTTTTACGGATATATAGCTTCACTTATGTTTTATTGTACTAATGCTTGAGTGAAGCTACTGTTTCCAAAACAGGTTACATGGAAGGATCCCCAACTTTTCAGATTGTTGGTATTTGGGAAGTGAATCAAACAAGGAGATAGTCGGGCTGAAGACTTTAAACCAAGCGCTAAGTGGGAGGCAACCCACCGGTTTTGTATCTTTACCTTTATCTTTTTATTTTTAAGCATTTTATCTTTATTTTCTTGTTTTTGCATATCATTTGCGGAATTTCCCACCTTGAACTTTCTTTGGACGATTCAATTTTACATTGAGGACAATGTAAAGTTTAAGTGTGGGGGAGCATTTATATGTTTGTATATTTTTTTTTATGCCTTTAGTTAAAAAAAAATCAGAAAAATAGAAGAAAAAAAATTATGCTTTTTGAACTCCGAAATCTAGAAACTTGTGCCTTTAGGATGACACTACCAATATTAGTGGATGGAACCATTTTGATTGCAGGAGTTGAGGAACCAATTAACTAAAAGGGACGAACATAGCTCAGAAATCACAAATAACATGATAGTTGTTACCATATCTCGGAATATCACCATATCACATTCTATTTTTATTTTTCCTTATTTATCTATTGTTCTCTAAGTGCTTTGGTGGGTCACTAAACATCGACTTGTTATTACTGCTAGGATGGAATAGAGTGATTGAGTTGCTAAAAAAAAAAGAGAAAAAAAAAAAGAAGAAAAAAAAAAAGACCGACCAATTAGACCAAACGGAATAAAAATGACACTTGGATATCAATATGTGTGTGTTCTCCCTGTCTCCGTCGCCTAAACAAGCGTGGAATGCAGGATCCAAGGAAAATATCATGTAATCTGCTGACAAGAAGCATGCGCTTGGATCCAAAAGATTTAATCATGCTGTCTGGAAAAAAAGAAGTGAAAAAGTGAAAAAAAAATAAAAAATTATATTTGTTGAATAAAGTCACTCCTGGTTCCCTTGTATATGCCAGTTGAGTTGATGTAGAAATAAGATTGTTGACCACTGGTTCCCTTGTATATTCCAGTGTGTTGACACTAGAATTCAGACCAGTAGCTCAATCTAATAGGATGCATAGGTTCATCTTGGCGGTGACCTTCAGACAGATATGGGAAACACCGATCACTTGAGAACATTCGCCAACATCTACATCTATATACATCTTCTTATTCTTTTCATTGTGATGTTTGTTAGTTTCCGAGTATTGTGGCTTGTTCGACTATCTAATTAGAGATTTATTTACTTAAATATGAATTGAATTTGCGCAAGGTACCTCCTCCTGTAGTCATTTTGGATTCGTTCATTGATTTGTCACAAATAGACGGAGTTAGAAATATAGGTTTTGTAGGCAGACCTCTTGTAAACCTTCACGGGACTAAAACTCGTCCACTAGGGATACCTAGGGGTTCAAAGGCTTGTTATTTATGCTTAGAGTAACCGTAACCTCGACGAGACGGAGTTGTATATATGTTTTATAATTATTTTGTTTGATTTGCTCGAGGACTAGCAAAGTCTAAGTGTGGGGGAATTTGATAGGTGTCTAAAACACCTTATTATTTATCTATTGTTTATGCTTTCTCTACTAGTTTTCTTGTAAATTATGTATCTTATGCTTTGTTTTTGAGTATTTAGGTACTTTGGAGTCATTTGGATCAAAAGAAGAGGAAACATGGAAAAAGCGTTGGAGGCGGATTGTGTCTCATTATTTGATTTTATTTCTTCATCTCTGTCTGAAAAGTATGTCAGCTTTAGTGATACAAATTCTGTCTGAAAAGCATGGGGGGCTTTAATGATGTTAAGACATTGAAGAGAAGAAGTGGACTTGAGATGCAAGAGGCGGCTGCAGCTGGTGGAAGCGCATTCATTTGGAGCATAAAGAGACATAATTGTTATTTCCCAGGCAAACTCTATCGGGAGATGACCCAAAGTTAGGGGGATGCTATCCGAGTAGCCATTATCATGGTGACCAGGCATCGAATATAACTTGCTTCTATAACCTTAGATCGAGAATTATTTCTCAATCATTTCTTCAATCATTAATCCCAGAAAATTGAGAGGAAAGAAAAGCTGCGCAGCAGCTAGAGAGATCGAGAAGAAGTGAGGGTGTGTCCTTGAGAGATTCAATGGAGGAGATGGTGGTGGTCTCTGATGGTGGTAGAATTGTTAATGAGAATTAGGGTTTTGAATGAAGAAGTTCAGAGAAATTGAGTGGGTTTCAATATGAAGTGGTTGCAGTCAAGATTCAAGGGATTAAGATGATTTAGGGTTTCTGAAATGGAGATATTTTAGCCTAAATCGAGAAAGAGAAGATTTAGGGGAGTTGCAAAGGATTTGGACATGTGGGTTGTTCTCAGATTTAGAATTCAGAAAGAAGATGAGATTGAAATGAGGTGTTGCTGCTGGTAAAAGAGAAGATGATTTTCTCTCTATAATTGAAGTCAGGGTGATGAGAGTGATCGAGTGAAGAATATGGTGATGATTTTAACGAATTTCAGAGATTTGGGGTTTGTGGAGATTAAGGGAAGAACACCTGCTACTACTGCCATTGATTTAATGAAGTTTTAGAAGATCAGAGAAGGCTATTTTGAAGAATTGTGGGTTTGAGATGAGAATGTGCTGGTGGTACGGATTAAAGCTTCTGGTAATGTAACAATCGATTGAGAGTAGAATCAGATTGGGTGTTGCTCAAGAGAATAAGAAATTGCAGCTACAGTTCAAGTGGTGATGTTGTTGATGCCTTGAGCTAAAGGACACAGGTGAGATGATGATGTAGCTGTGAAATAAATAAATTTGGGTTGTTGCACTGAGAATATAGCTAGTGATAGAATGGGTGTGCTTATTTTCGCAGTTGCGAGTGAAGCTATCAAAAGTGAATGGAATGAATTGGCTGGAGTTGGCCTGAGCTGTGCATTGCAATTTGAAGCTGCAGTTTAGGTTGCATTGTGTGGAGATGTTGAATGTTACAGGGAATTTCTGCATTACCAACTTACAATGAATATTAGATGTATGTTTAGGGTGTTTGAGTTGCAGCTTAACTGAAGCAACCAAGAAAATGATCCTGCTATGAAGTGCAATGAAGTAATTGGTGGCTAGTTATGGTGATGCATGTGAAATAATTTGAGCAAGAGAATAACAAAAGCAGATGCTAGTGGAACTGGTGCCATAAAGTTGACAGGGATGAATTGAGTTGCAGCTGCAGTTGCACTGAGTTCTGTGAATTGAGTTATGTTGGTACTCAATATTGGATGGTGATAACTGTCCAGCATTTAGAAGTTTTGAGAACTTGTGTCTGATTACGGAGCTGTGGTTTGGAAGTTATTAGTTTCAAGTGAGAAGAACAAGGGTTTTGGTAATGGTGATGATGCTCATAGTGATATTCTGGTGGAGGTTTGATTGTGTAGATTCAAGGAAGATGGGCTTCTGAAGCTCAGTGTTACAAGTGGTTTGATAATTGAGAAGAATTTACAAGGTTGTAATGAACTGTGTTGGTTGAGAAGAGTCAGTAGAATGGGTGTGTATTGTTCATGATTTGAAATCTGAGAATGTATAGAAGAAATGTGAACTGATGTGTTGCAGAAGGCAGTTCAGGTGGTGATTATGTTAAGGGATGGACATAAATGAGTTGTTTTGCCCAGTATTTCAGTGAGGAAGGATAAGGAAAAAATAGTGGTTTTACTGCCATTGTTTGTTGTTGGTTTGAGAGAAGAGGAGACTGAGTAGATGAAGCTTCGGATGGTATTGTAGGAGGTGAATGTTTGGCATTGGCTTGGACAGATTTAGAAGCTCACATGGACCGAGCAGTTCAGGTTGGTAGTTAAGGCAGTGGATATATGAAGATGTTTGTTTGTGTGTTGCAGTTGAGATGGACAAGGTAAGTGGCAGTGATGGCAAGGTGGTCTGGGGAGGATATGCAGAAGAACATGAATGGTTGGTGCTGAGTTGCAGGATGAATAGCCAAGATGGCTGGCCAAGGAGCTGTGCACAATGATTATGTAGCATAATGTACGGCCTGTACAAGATTGCGATGGCGATGGCCTTGGCCAAGAACCACTCAGCTAAATCAGACCATTCAGCTCTGATTCGGTGACTGATACTTTGATCGGAGATATTTCCTGGTCACCTGAGCCCCGGTCCGGTGCCGGATTCCGGCCAAATACCCAGTTTTCCGGCGACACCTTTTGGGACATATTTTCTACATGGGTTTCTCTCACATATGGGCTTGGTGGATTTTCATCTAATGGACTTTGAAGACTTGGGCCTAATTTTGGAGAAAAGCTATAAAGGATAAAAGTTTTATACAACTTGGGATATCACGTATTATTCTTGGAGCTTTGGAGGAGAGCAGAAACTAGGGTTTGCTTTCGTATTTATTTTTCATCTTCTTTATTTGATTATTGATTATGATGAACTCCATAGCTATGAGTAGCTAAATTCTATATTATTGGTTAAGGATGTAGTCATATTTCTAAAACTTGTGCTTGAGTTATGTATTAGTTTTCCCTTTTTGTTTTCGTTCAAATCTCTACTGCTTTTAATAATCACATGATTGATGTATTGTGATAGGATTTAGATGTTTGGTTAGTTAAGTGGCCAATTAATTGAACTTTGCATCTTGTCCATAGCTATTTTAGGGTTTTTCATCAAGCGATAACCCAAATACAAGTAGCATGATATGATTATAGTTTGTAGTGATACACTCTTATAATCATATATAGAGTTTGACTATTGTCTGAATTGTCATGCGCAATGTATGACAATTGCATTGATTAGCCTATTTCCCAAACTTAATGCTCCTAGGAATTGAACTTAATTAGTGCAAGGCATTAGGTTATTCTTTAGGTAGAATTCGCATACGCATCTCTAATGTGTGTGTTGGTGAACTTAGGAAATTTTCAGATTATCTTGCTCTCTTGATATTCTAGGCTTTTGATAATAAAAAAGATTAAATCGTAATTCTAATCATATATGCAAGCACATGTTTAAGATTGAAGATGAATTCCTTGACCAATATCTTTCTCCCATTGATTACTTCCAACTATTTACTGTGCTTTTATTTTACTTTTATTTTACAAAAATCAGAAATCCCCCTTTTTGGTTACTAAGAAACTAGAATTTGATAACAACAATCGCCTCTCTGTGGATACGAACTCTTCCTTACTTTATACTTCATTTATATTTTGTTGAGTAAGAAAGTGAATTATTTTTGCTTGGCTGACAACTGATCAGTATGGTGAAACAGATAGTAAATTCTTCTTTACAATTGAGAACTGCGAGCAAATCGCAAGAAAGGCGAATAAATTTCGCAGATATTAATAGAATGGGACAAACCTTTATGGCGTGCACCCTAGTTCGTGAATAAAATTTCGCAAGAGGAAAATGTAAGACCTAATAGTGCGTTATATAAGGGGGTATCTCTTTACATGACTCATGGATAAGGTTATACCGCTGCTGGAACCTGAGTCATGCAGATGTTGGGGTTAAAGAAAACCTATCCAGGATAGAGACCTTGGATTTCCAACTTTATAAGGTTATACCCTGGATGGACGACTAAGGATCTCTTCTAAGGGGTGCAGAGTATGACCAAGGCGCCGAGGTACACGGTTGAGTCAAGGGTGCCCGGGGCGTACGAAACTACCCTGGCCATCCTTGAAAAGTCTTGGCTATGATGCACTCGGCCCAAAGAAAACCCCATTTAGGGTGCAGTCTTGTAACTATAAGCCATATAGGCATAAAGGACAAGAGGCTGCGAAAACAACTGGTTGTTGGAAAATCCGGATGGGAGGAGCTAGTATTGTATGGCCGATGTTCCCTCCTTGAAGGGGAAACCAGGGGGAAGATAAGGGTGGCACCCTCCATTAGGGAGCTGATAAGTGTCTAAAGACGGCAATGTCATGGGGCTTTATGATCACAAGAACATTTAGGCCTGTCATATTTTAGTGTGACACAAATTATACAGAGGCAACAAGCCATAATAGAAAAGTTAAGATGAGATCAATGGGTTTTTACATGAAAATGTAAAGACGTCCTGCAATTTCATCGCAAGACGTCAATGTCATAAGGTTTAATTCTCGCAAAAGAGTTTAAACTTATCATATTGTCGCAGAGATGTTGAAAAAATATGGATAAGACAAGATCAAAGGGTCTTTACATGCAAATGTTAAGAAATCCTACGATTTTGTCGCAGACAGAGAAAATTTGGCAAAATAAAGGCAAAATAAGACCAACAGAATAATCTTAAACATTAACTATTCTATTTAAAAATGCAGGAAAGATTTGTTCATCACAGAAGAATATATGAGAAGACAGATTCCTTCAGAATTTTTCAGAATATCGCAGTAGTATTCATTACATCGCAGATATATTCTTACTTTTGCAAGAGGAATAGCCATACAGTTCGCAAAAAGAAGATACATGAAATAATTCACCATTTCAAGAAATATAATGAAGGGCAAGAAGGGGAGTGGATAAATAAAATCTCATTATCTTCATTGAGAATATTCAAAATAGCAAAAGTAAAAGTTGAATTCTAAAATTTGCAAAAAGTTACATTGCTCACAAGAAAGGAGAAGAAAAAGAAAAAGAAAATGAAATTCAAGCTTCAGTGTTGGGGATCGCCAGATTCATTATTTCTGTCAGAATTGTTAGCTTCATTAACATTATTCTCATTGTGAGTTTCTCCTTCATTATCTACAATTGCTTCACCACCTGTAGCTACTTCTTTAGGAGGACTTTATTCTTCTTCCGTTGGGTCTTCTTGAGTAGTATCTTCTTCACCATTGGCAAGTTCTAACTCCTTATCCATGGGAAGAGGAACTTCATCATTATCAACTTCTAGAGGAAGAACAAATACAGTGGGGAGAGATTGAGAAATTAGAATATCATTCACAAGAACTTCAGCACTAAGATGAACCTTGCGAAGGAAACCTCTGTCACGGTTTCTAATCTCTATATTCTTGAAGTATTCGAGGTAATCAAATCTTCTCTCTGCATGGTCGCGAAATTTTACAAGATTAGAAGTGAGAATCCTATTTTCTTTGCGAGCTTTATCCAGTTTGTCAGTCAGATAAGAAATGGTAGAGTGAAGATTTCTTTCAGATTCTGCGAGTAACAAAAATAACAAGAAAATTTTCAAATGAAGATCTCGCAAGGAATATAACATAGAAATTTAACAGAAAAACCAACAAGTGAGGCAGTCAAATGACTACCTTCTTTTTGTGAAGTTAAATTTTGAATTAATGTTAAACAACAATTCTCCCATTGATTCATGGCATCGTCAAACTTATCCCCAACTATACCCTTCAGGTGATATTTTATGTTTTCTTCTTTGGAATGGAGATATGAATTTTCTTTTGCCAATAAAGAATAAGATTTTTCTAATTCAGAATATTGTTCTTGAAGTTTGTTGGCCTTTAAACTAAGAGTTAATCTCCCCTTGATAAGTTTATACATCTCAGCGACAGATGATTCAATTACTTCCTTGAGTTCATCCTTAAGAGAATGCAGAGATTGCTCTTGATTGTCACATATTATTTGGAGATTACTCAATTGTTGCGAGGAAATCGCCATCAAGCTTGAAAATTTGTGTTTTTATTGAGATAAAGTTCTATTTTCATATGATAAAGATTCCGTCGCCAAATTAGCTTTGATTAACAAGTATGAGAGGCGAGTAATCTCGTTATTTAATAAATGTTGGCTCTGTGATAATTAATTATTCTCATTAGTGAGATTATCTATTTGATCTACTGTATACGTGTAGAGATTATCTAGTTTATTAAACTGATCCATCCAAGAATCTTTTTCAGCACGAGCTTCTTCCGCGATGGATTCAAATTTAAGTCTTTCAATGAATCGACTCTGATTTAAAACTAAATATACAAGCCAAGAATTTAAGAAAGAAGCTTAAGTACAGAGAAGATGAAAACTTGCTAGAACAGAAAAACAAAAAGATAGAAGCATAAAAGTATACCTTTCAGCTCATTATTCCTTCTGCTAAGATTCTCGCAATCAAGTGAAGAGTTGCGAAGCTTATGATTAAGAATATCGCATTATGAAGTTTTGTTTTGAAGGTCCCTCTTTAGAGCCTCAATCTCATTTTCTAAAGATGATCGCGAGACAGTGCGGTCAGGACCAAAATATTTGAGTAAGGTATCGCAAACAACATGCTTGAAAGGATCAGTAGATGATTTTCTAGCATCATCTAAAATATTAGATAAAACTTCAAAAGCAGCATCAACCCCTACTGGTATTTCTTTGGGTAAGGGAAGAGGTGTAGATGGTGAAGTGGTAATGATGGCGAGTTGGAGATTTGAATTATTTGTAATAGTTGTATCATTAGAAGGAGGAGTGTCTGGAAAAGTAATAGTGGAAGTAAATAAAGGACTGGAGGGAATTTCATTAACAGTGGTTTTAGAAATATCATTTAAAAAAGGGGCAGTGGAGAAATGTATGCTAGCAGTAATGTTCTCGCAAATAGAAGAAGGAGGTTCCACTTGCGAAGGGGTGGGAATAGCTCTCGCAGATTTCAACGGGGGAATGATGAAATCAGCCTCAAGAGTTTTAATTTGGCGAAACCTTTTGGGAGGTCTAGCGATATTCTCGTCATTCTGCGAATAATAACTTAGATAAGAAACAGAGGCAACAATATTGTTATTAAGAAATAAGAACGTGTTTCTTACTACCTTATCACTCGCAGAATTCTTCTTCTTCTTTTCAGTTGGCCTTTTGCGAGGATTAGGGTTTTGAATTACAGACTGGGCATTAGGAGAAGTTCCACTGAAGAGAAAACATAATATGAGAATTATGAAGAATCAAATAGAGAAGATTAGAAGATATGAGTAAAAATTGGTTCAAACAAATATCATAATTGAAAAACGTACCTTGATGACTCCATTAGAACAGTAGAAGGAGAGTATGAAGAAGGAGAAAAGTTGCAGACGGAAAACAAAATAAACAGATGAAGGAGATTGAAAAGTAAAAGAAGAAAATTAGTTTTGTAACCTAATCCTACTTTTATGGGAAAAAGGGGATAACCTGTTGAGTAGAAACATGTCAGTAAAAAAAAGAATCTACAACACGTGTAGGCGGTTAAGCTAAAATAACGAAGCCATGTCGAGAAGAAAATGGAAAGAAAAGAAGCTGCGAGCACTATGAAGAGTTGAAGATTCTCATATCCTCTCCACTTTGCGAAGAATACATGAGAAGAGGAAAGATGTAGGACCAGAATATCGCTACAACGGTATTCCAGCGAATAACAACACTTCTGCGAGAACATCGCGAGTTCTTTAACAACGCTTGGCGAGCGTCACATAATAGGATAAAGAATGACGTAATGGCTGACGATTGAAGAAATATGAAAAGAGCATGTTTAACCTGCGATGGTCACAAATCTTGCGAGAATGAACATTATAACTATCGCGATACAATCGCAGAACAAATCCGAAAGAAAAGGAAACTTAGCTGTCATCCATTATGTAATTCCCTATATAAAGGATTCCACTAGATTCAGAAAGGGATGATGTATTTTTGAGAGTTGAGAGAGTATTGAGGAAAGAGAAACTTCAAGAGAAAGGTTGTATTCTTGAGTTCTTACATTCCTTGTAACATTTCTGAAAATTAAAGAGTAAAGTGTCGTTTTAATCTTCAAATTTGAGTTGATTATCATAAATTCTTAACAAGGGTGTAGTGTAGGATTTCCTGCAACTACAGGTATATTATTCTACTAGTTTTCATATGTCTAAAGTTGTCAGGCAATTTAACAAAGACATGCATCCTGATAGCGCTCCCATGATTAGTCGAGGTTCAAATGTAAGTAAATGACCATTTCGTCTAAAAGAAGATGACGAAGATGTGTTGGGAGATGAAATTCCCATATCTAAGTACAATAAACGCATTTTTGTACTTAGTATTATAATGTACTCGATAAAATTTTGCATCTTCAAGGAACTTGTAAGCTAGATATAGCTCAGCGCCAACGCAATGTCATTGGAATGGTATAGTGAATGTAATCATGTACTTAAAAGTAACCATTGACATAAATTTGTTTTATCCCCGCAAAGACATTAAAATGAATGCTAATGAAAGTGTAATCCAAAAGTTGTTGATTATGAAGGAACAATAATCTCTTCTCCAACGAAAGTAATCAGGGGGACATATGGTAGACTATTTTCTAAGTCATGATCGATATTCAGTTTCGAAAAGTACATGACTAAAGGAACTATCTGGAACAACTCTGAAAGTAATCAGGGGGAGATGCCGACATCAGGGGGAGAATCCAAGGATATGATTTCGACATATTTTACTTCGAAATTGAAGTTGTGTTGTGCTCTTTTTCCCTTCGATCGAGAGTAGTTTTTTCCAAAAGGGTTTTGTTACTCGACAAGGATTTTAGCGAGACAACACTAAAAACATCAAGTATGTTGAACGTTGCAGACATAAAGATCGCGTTGATATTACTAAAAATATCTGAATCAAAGAAACGAAACGAGATAGTCCGTTATGCAATGTAACTTCCAGAATCAACAACAAGGTATTATAAACATTCAAGTCACCAAAGTAAAGTGTGATAAACTCCTTTTGACTGCATTAGACTAATAAAAATTGTCTGACATCAGGGGGAGCATCTAATTGTGTGTTGAACTCTTTTCCTTCAACGAGGTTACTTTTTCCCACATGGTTTTGTTACTCGGCAAGGTTTTCAATGAGACAACAACAAACACCGGGAATATAATTTCCTAGGTAAGGCTATTGTCTTTCCTACGTGGATTTTCTGCCTTAGAAGTTGTGAAGCAACTAGTCAACTTCAACGGAGCAAAGTGATCATTTGCAACAGGTTACCTTTACTTGCATCTGTTATGTTGTACTCTTTTCCCTTCGTCAAGTCTTTATCCCATTGGGTTTTCCTTGTCAAGTTTTTAATGAGGCAACGTATACACATCCAACTATGTTCTAAGTTTAGTTAATATTGTACTCTTTTTCTTTAGTTCAGGTTTTGTCCCTTTGGGTTTCCCTGGAGAATTTTTAACGAGGCAATTAGCTTAGATTCGTCGATCTTTGAAAATCGTATTGCATGTGATGAACTACATGTAAAGTATGTGACAACATGTGAAGTACTACATGTGAAGAGTTTTACCAAGGTTTTATCCCACTGGGTTTTTCCATGTCAAAGTTTTAATGAGGCGATTGATTTCGGCACAAGTCATCAAGAAGAGGACGACATTTGAAGAACCACATTCAAATCACTATATTTGAAGTACTATGTATAAAGCTTTGTTATTGAACCGCAAAAGAGGGAGTGTTATAGGGCATGTGGCCCATGGATGAGCGGTTCATTAGACGACTAGGTTTTCCCTTCCCTATATATTAGAACCTTGGGGATGACTGCTTCGGTCCCATATGTGAGAAGGAACATAGATTCTCTGGTGGCTGACCTTCTTGTGGTTCGGTATGACCACAGCGCATTATGCAACTATTCACACCACCGATTCTTATGCTCATCTAAGTACTTCTTGATAACTAGAGCCAGCGTTTTGTTGGTAGCTTCGGCTTGGCCATTGCTTTGCGGGTAAATAGGAGTGGATTTGTTCTTCCTAATTTTGAACGTATCGAATAGCCTATATATGTTCTTTCCTTGCAGTTTCTTGCCATTGTCTGAAACGATCTATGCGGGAATTCCAAATATGCAGGTAATGTTTTGGAAGATGAATGTGAAGCATCGGAGTCTATGATTCTTGCGAGATCTTTGGCCTCTACCCATTTGCTGAAATAGTCTGTTGCCACTATTAAGAATCGTCTTTTCCATGATCCTTCGATTAAGGGTCCTACGATATCCACTCCCCACTTTGCAAATGACCATGGGCTATCTACTGAATTCAACTTTGTTGTTGGGGCATGGATTTTCCTGGAAAATCTTTGACATTCTTCACACCTTCGGGACATCTTGGCTGCGTCTCACATCATCTGTGGCCAGTAGTACCCTTGCATTTTAGCCTTGTCGGCCAGTGATCTCATTCCGCTGTGATTTCCGGTATCTCCATGGTGAATATATTTTAATATATAATGGCCTTGTTACCTGGACAAGCAGCGTAACAGGGGTCCGGGGAAGAATTTTTTGTATAGGATTCCGCCACGAAACTCGTATCTTCCCGCCTTTGCCTGTATTTTTCTTGTTTGTTTTATATCTGCTGGTACCGTTCCCTTTTTAAGGAACAGATGGACCTCGGTCCTCCAATCTTCCTCTTTGCTGAAATCTTCGTCTTCCTTTGCCCTTGCTAGGATGTCAACTTGACCTTGATAGATGAGTGTTCCAACTTGCTATTCTTCCTACTTTCCCCACGTTTTTGAGAACGGCTTCTAATGGTGCTTTACATGGGACGCGAACTTAATGTGTGAGGAAGTAGGTTTTTAGCTTCTGTGTTGCCCAGACTAGCGCCAAAATAAGTTATTCAATCTTCGTTTAGTTCCTTTCCGCTGAGCTGAGAGTTTTGCTGACATAGTATATTGGTTGTTCTATCTTTGTGTTTGTCTTGACTAGTACTGCACTGATTGCGTCCTTCGTTGCTGCTATGTAAAGGGATAGTACTTCATCGGGATCGGGCTTCTGAAGGATCATAATCGTAGCTAGATACTCTTTGATCTTTTGGAATGCTTCCTCACACTTATCGGTCCATTCGAACTTGATTCATTTTTTGAGGATGTTGAAGAAATGTTTGCACTTGTCTGAAGACCTAGCGATGAATCTTCCCAGAGCCGCTAAGGATCCGTTTAGCCTTTGAACTTCCTTCATATTCTTTGGGGATGGCATTTCTGTGATGGCTTGGATTTTGGCGGGATCGACCTCGATGCCTCTCTTCGTTACTAGGTACCCAAGGAATTTTCCTGAAGTTATACCAAATGTGCACTTTTCTGGGTTCATCTTCATGTTATGCTCCCTCATTGCTTCGAAGATATTTCTCAAGTCTTGATGGTTGTATTTTCGTAACTTGCTTTTGACGAGAATATCATCGACATAGACTTCAAGTATAATCCCGATCCATGGTTTGAAAATGGTGTCAACCATTCTCTGGTACGTTGCCCATGCATTTCTTAGTCCGAATGGCATCCCTGTGTAACAGTAAAGGCTGTACGGAGTATAGAATGCCGTGTGTTTCTGATCTTCTCCTGCCAAGGCTACTTGGTTGTAGCCAGAATACCCATCCATGAATGATAACTCTTCGTACCCCTCCACTGCTTCTATCAATTGATCGATGCTTGGGAGTGGATAGCTATCCTTGGGGCACGTTTTATTGAGATTGGTAAAGTCGATACATATCCTTACCCCTTCGCTCTTTTTTGGTACGATGACCATGTTAGAAATCCATGTTGGATATTTCACTTCTTTAATGAATCCTGCCTCTAACAGCTTACTGAGCTCCTTTTCGATTGCTTGGTGGTATTCTTGCGCTACTTTTCTTACTTTCTGCCTGATAGGAACCGTCCATGGTTTTATACGAAGCTCGTGTTGGATTATCTTCGGATCAATTCCCGGAATATCACCCAATTTCCACGCGAAAATATCCGCGTATTCCCTTAGTAAGTTGGTTAAAGCCATCTTCCTTTCTTCGTCCATTAAGGTTCATATCTTGATTATCTTTGGATTATCTCTGGTCCCTATATTAATATCCTTCGTTAGTTCTACGGGTTTGAATGTAGGCTTCGGTTCCCCTAGGAGATGAACGTTCTTTAATTGCTATTTGGCGGGCTCTTTGGCCTCCTTAGCCGCCGGGGTGCCTGATTTTGTTATTTAGGACGATGATTTCCTTTGGACCATGGCCATTCCATGTTTTCTCGGTCTTTGATTTCTCTTAATATGGGAGTGTAGCTAGAGTTTAACTTCGTGTAAACCTGGTCTTCGAACTTCTGACTATCCTTAGGACGATCATCTCGTCATCTTATTTTTTCTTCGTAGGACGGCTCGGTTGACCTGGTGCCTTTAGATCCGCTGGCCTTCTCCACTATATTGGTACGGTGTGATCTATATGCATGGGCTCTGGGGTTTTCCCACTGATTTCTTCCAACCTGGCGTGTTTTTTAATGATTACCCGAAGATCTCCCTCGGTGGTGGGTACGCTCCCATGAATCTCAACAAATAAAGGGCTCATCCTGTCCAGCCACTACTTGTAGCAGTTGATAATAATAGTTGGGTCCGCGTTTCCTATTCCCTAGAAAATTTTGTGCCACCTATCAGTATACTCCCTGATAGTCTCCTTGTATGCAACTGCTAACGAGAAGAGTTTGTCCATCCCTGTGTTGACGGTCTTGTTGTACATATAAGTTCTCAAGAATTTCTCGGAGAGTTGGTTGTAAGAGTCGATGGTGTAGGGAGGTAAGTTGTCAAACCATGATAACGCCGATCCCTTTAGTCCTGACGGGAAATACCTGCAGAGGAAAACATCATTTTGATCCCAGCGGGCCAAGGTTCGGTTATAATACCGAAGATGAGCTGCAGGGTCGCTGGATCCATCGAAATAGTCAAACGCTGGGATAGGGAACTTTTGAGGAATGAGGGCTCCGGCTAGTCGGGCTGTTAATGGGGTATCAATATGTTCACAAACGAAGTTCGCAATGATAGAAAAATACTTTGATCATCGAAATAAATGTAAATAGCATATAAATAATGCGGGAGAAACTTTGAGCATGTGGGCTCGTCATCGTTTCACGCCGTAGGAAGGCCAACATCGGAAGAAACGCTGCCTTTGTTATGGATCTAAAGACTGAATTCATAATGAAATATAAGACAATGATTTGCGTGGTTCAGCGCTAAGGCCTACGTCCACGGGAGTTGGATCTTTACTATATGTATTATAAGGTTACAAGGCATAGTCAAAATGACTCTGAGTAGGGGGGAGCGAAGCTAAGAAGGTAAAATACATGATTCACTTACTCTTACAATTTCCCTTCCTTTCTCTCTCCACTTTTCTCTTTTCCTAAAAAATGGTCGACCCCCGCACTCTAAGAAGAGTGGGGTATTTATATGTGGAGTGTGTGGACCCCCCCTTTCTGATCCACTTGACCTTATCTTTTTGGGTTCAGCGCACATCCCGCTGCTATCTTCGTCCTGAATCGAAGCTTCTTCAACAGTCACATGCGATTCTGAAGCTCTGCCTCCCTTTCGTTCCAGAGAATGATCGACACGTATATAGTACTTGGAGAGTTTAATGTGGGTGGTTGGGGTAAAGCGCATGCGTGAGACAACTGTCCTCTGCAGTTGTCAACTCCTTGTCAGTCTCTCCCATCTCCACCGTTCAATTTGAATTCGCCTTGGGATAGAGTAAAGTATGTTCCGAATCCTCTAGGGTGCTTCTCGGGGTGTTATTCACCAGGTAGCCCCAGGTTGTGGCACCGTTGGATTTTGTTGATGACATACACGTGGTAGGGCGAGTCAAAGCAATTTTCTTGATGGGGGACACGTGTAATCCGACCTTAATAGATATTTATGTGTATACATAGGGACTCCAAGAGATATCTGAGAGAAATATTTGGTACTGTTTTAAGCATGGGACTTGCAAACGAGTCTCTTAACTTCACATAGAGCTTTGAACGGATCATTTTGGGTCAATATTGAATGATATATGGGCGTTCGGAAACGAGTCGTTGCGACTAAAAATAAAAGGGCAGTCGTGGGTGATCATTTTTAATGGTCATTTTTATATAGGTTAGAGCGACAATTTGATATACAAACAATAGGCATAATTTGTAGAGGACAATACCATGATTATAAAGACATATTAATATCTCATTTTCGACAAGTATTGAGTTAGTTCTGATCAATAGAAAATAGGGTGTCAAATCTGAAAAGTAGGTGAATTTTTGGTAGTGTTAGAGGTGAGTCACCTCTTTGACTCAGTGGTCCAAACCGAGTTGTACAGAGTTGACTCAGCGAGTCAGATTAACTGACTAATGGTTCAGAGTCTTCCGACCAAATAAGATGGGCCGGTTTAGTGGACCGTGCTGGTTTGGCCCGCGGGCTAGGGTTAGTGCTAGATTCATTTTTTTTTTATGTTTTGAACCCCTTACGGTCCGAATTAGCTTTTGGTTCCTTCTGTAAAGTTGTATAGTTTTTTGAGAGATTTCCGATGACAACCAATTTGACCCCATTTGGATAAGTAGATATTATTTTATACCTAAAACACTAAATACCATGTTATAAAATCATTAATAAAACTAGAACCATTAGTTATTTCACTTAGCCTATAATTAGAAACTTGTATGAAATTATGTTATGAACATGGTGTGAGCCTATTAGATAAATCCTTGGAGTCCAATGTGATTAACAATTGGTCTATATTACAATGATCGATTCAAATGATGAACCAGTGGATTGAGGAATTCAAGGTAGGAATGGCTTGTCATCAAATCAGGTGGGAACTCTGTAACTTTCTTGTAATCATTGAGCTTTTTTTTTTCATTTGAGAGTTCTTCTCTCATAAATATCAGAGTGTTGGGTTCAAGTTGGTTTTAGTTTCACAATATGTAATTATGATTCTTAAAATCGTCAATTCGGAATTGATTCTTCAATTAGGTTGTAATCATATTAGCTAAGCAGGTTAAAGAGTTGGGGCTTCACAACGATCACGTTCGGTAAAGGACTTATAAGTTGTCAAATAAAATATTGTGGTGTATTTGGGTACCCTCGTCTATTCAATATATATATTAATCATTTCTCTTTTTTTTTCATTCTTTTATTGCATAATTTGGTTTATTCTGAATAATTTCAGTCACCCCTAGTTTTGGTGAATTGTTTGTGGTAGGTCTGTCGTTATGCATTCAAAAGAACATACTAATCATCAGAACAAGTGGTTTCTAGTAAGTTTCCAGACCCGGACTCATCTCAAAAAGAGGTATATCTTCGTCCCACTTGCATGTTTTTTCCTAATAAAATATCTTGGTTAACCCTTTTTGCATTGCTCGGTAAAGAAAACAAGATATGTGGGCTAGCGAAGCAATGGCTGAAATTATCATACATAACTTCATCTTTTGACAGGTAAATATATATATATGAATAATTGTTTAGGTAATATTACCTAAATTTATTATCTATATTCACTTCTAGGATTGGATACAATTCCAATTGTCTTGTTCTGTATGTTGTGCCATGAAGACAAGGAGTGGAATCACACCCTTGATAGTAATAAAGTTTGCTTTGAATACAGCCTGGATTATACTCCTGTAGTTAGAGTTCTGGACCCAATTACCAACCAGATAACGCATCAGTTACGTACAAGTTTACTTGCTGATTTTTTAAGGTATTGTCTATAATAGACTTTGTTTGGCATCAAACATCAAACATAACTGTATTGCTACGTAGAGCGTACAAAAATGGCTTAAGTTTAATCGTAATATGTTTCTTCAGATTGAAGTTCTACATTTTATTGAGTCACTGATTTTAACAAGATAATTTATCTAATATAGTGTCTGAAGACTGTAACCATGCCACAGAACATCAGGTTGCACTTTCTAGAGAAACCTCTTAAGATAATATGAAGCCAAAAGGCATGTTCAAGTCACAGACTAAACACTTGGTTTTTTATAAAATTTTCCTTAGTATTTCGATAAAGCATTCCCTTTCACCACTCCCACTTGTGCATTTTTCTAATTGAAATTTTTCCTATTTTAAGTTTGTTAAAGCATTGCTCGGTCGAAGTCGCAAGCATTGCTATCTCAAGCTTGTTATCAAGTTTAGTTTCCAAAACTATAAGTCTTGATATATAGTCTACTTATAGTTAAGTCTCGGATTAGGATAGAAAGTGTAGTTGAGCATTAGACTTCACGGCGTTCATCGATTGAAGACGAAAAACTACTAAGGGGAGCTTGTAGAACTTCATCAACAAAAGGTATGTGGAGACTTGAACTCATTTATCACTCAAAAGTCTATCTACTCTATCTCATATTTGAGACAAAAGTCGTATAGATATATAAACTTCGATTATACACATTTGATATTTCGAGCTGATTTTAACTCTCTTACATATTTCTCGAAATATGTGTTGGTAAGCTTTCGCTTTAACCAAGTTCATCTTATATTCTTGACGAAATCCAAAAGATGATCATGTGAAAATCACCTTGTAACATCATACATGGTTTGTGTGAGACAGTCATTTGATGTAGACTCAAAATGTTTCATTTTGATCATTCGATCGCTTGAAAATTGCTTTTAAGATAATAGTTTACGTGAGGCAACTATTGTCGTATTCCGAGAATGTTTCAATGATTAAAATGGGATTTTAGAACACTTAACCATGATTGGATTATAAGAACAGTATGCGTACCTGCATATGTGTTGATCCAAGATCGGAACTTAGTATGCACACCCGTATGCGTATTGGTTGGTCAGGTAAAGTCCGGGAGCTAGAGTATGCGTACATGTACGCGTACTTCCGAAGTCAGTTGAAGTACAGGTATTAGAGTATGTGTACCTGTACGCGTACTAGTTTCAACTGAAGTTTAGAAGTGTATGATAGTATGTGTACACGTTTGCATACTAGCGAACACAGTCCAAATCCGGCTACTTAGGTATGCGTACCCGTTTGCATACTTGAGTGGGTTATGTTCTAAAACCGGTTTGTTCATGAACTAATACATTTATATAATAATAAATACAATCTTTTGAAAATCGTGGCTATAATGTTCATGACTTGATTCGAGTGAATCGAAATCGATTTTTCTTCAATTGTGTCTTGTATACTTCTATGAGAATATAAACAATTGAACAACTCTATAACTAGTTTAATTTGAGTCACTTGAACTAGTTATGGTTAAGATAAATATGGTTGATATGAAAGTGTTCATATGGAAAACTTCAGTTAACTATTGTTGAGCCAAAAAGGTGTACACATTTAGGTACGGTTACCCATATCTAAATGAAGTCACTTTTCATTTGTGGGTAACAAGCTAAGTTCGATCTAACGATTGAAAGATATTAGCTTGAGTCTAATCAGGTTTTCATCTGTCGGTGAATATTGAATGCTTTGTTACTAAGGCAACTTAGATTGCAAACCCTGATTTGAAGACTATATGAAGGAGAACTCTAGCAACTAGAAAACCTAATACCCACACCTCATGTGTGATACCAGTTGCGACTAGTGTCGATTCTCCTTTAACCTTAATTAGGTTTTTCATGAAACCCTATAGGTTAATGACTTGAAGACTTCATTATGATTGTGAAGCCATGACCAACTATATTCTCTGTAGTTGCGTGTTCAGATCTTGCTATATTCTATCGTATTGAGTATTATATTCTCAAAGATTTTCTCGAGATTTATTCTCCGATAGGAAAGATAAAAAATAGTCACAAACATCTTTGTGTAATCGTTTGTGATTCCACAATATCTTGTTTCGCTACCATACGATTAAGATTATTGTGAGGTGATTGATATTTCTTGGTTATTCTTCGGGAAGATAAGTCCTGTATATCAATTGGTTCATGTTCACCTTGATTTATCAAAAGATGGAACAAAAACTCATAGGTTTATCTGTGGGAGACATATTTATCTATTCAATAGACTTTTCTGTGAGAGACAAATTAGTTTATCAAGTCTTCTACTTTGGGTCATAGCAACTCTTAGTTGTGGGTGAGATCATCTAAGGGAATCGAGTGCGTAGAGTCCTGCTGTGATTCATAGGCATAAGGAACGCGACTGTACCTTAATCAATGTGAGATTGGTTCAACTGCATTCCAGTCTGAAGTTAACTTGGAATAGGCTAGTGTCTGTACTGGATTAATATAATGTGGTGTTCAAATCTGGACTAGGTCCCGGGGTTTTTCTGCATTTGCGGTTTCCTCGTTGTTTGAGGGTGAAAAGGATTTCTGCTGATTTCGGTAATTTCGGGTGTGTGGGTGAGAAACGAATTTAAATCCTCAACAATGTACTACAAGGGAGTACTTTAGATTCGAGAGATCAATCTATACAAATCCGGCCTAAACCAAGAAATGGTCGTTCCAGACTTGCTTCTGTCACAAAGTGAAGGAGAAAGGTTAGTTTTGGGGAGGGAAGCGAAGAAAGTGTTGAGACCAGAATAGTTGATTCTGGAAGAGTAGTTGTTTTATGACTTGTATCAGAAAGTGGGAAGCTAATAGATGAAGAACTATCAAATATTTTCTAAGTGTTGTATGCTCTTGACCTGAACTTGTTGTTCAGTGGAAACAGGTAATGCTTATGTATACAAGTCGAAGTGAAACGTACTCTGGTCTCATTAAGAAATAGAAAATGGGTGAATAAATGGGAAGAGGTGGTAACCGGTAACACCTGGAATTGATGTTCCATAAAAGAAAGTGTTTCACCATTACTCCCTGTATTTACTAACCGCCTCATCCTTATGACACTTTCTTATAACAGGTGTAGTGTACGCCGCACGCTATAAACTGCCAAACCAATACCCAATGAGCATCCCCCAGTTTGTGACATGCGTTGATATCTTGAGTGTTTTCGTGGAAAAAATATAGCACGTTGTTGTTGTCTGGCAAGTTGAGCTTGGGATACTTGCCGGCTCGGTGGTGACCTTCGACGATCGAGATTTTGCATCTTAAGAGGAAAGGTAGCCGTTGATTATTACAACCCTTCGTTTGGTAGCCAGTCGCATGAAAGCATGATCAGTATGGCTTTAATATGTCCTAGTTTAGGCGCGACCAAAAGTTAGGGTTTTGGCTTTGTTTAGGTGCGAATAAACTAGGGCCAAAGGTTTCCAAGCGTTGGCTGGTAACCTTGGACGGCTAAGATCTGCACCTTAGATGAAAAAGTGGTCATTGATTGTCGCAGGCCTTCGTTTTGGTAGCCGCATAGGGAAGGCCAGTATGGTATGGCACGACAAGGTGGTTGGCATGCCATTGGCACTTGTGGTATGGTATGCCTTGGCGCGGTTTTGCATGGCCAAAACTAGGGTTTTGGGCCAAAGGTTACCATGCATTTTTTGGCAACCTTGGTCGGCTAGGATTCAAATCTAGGATGGAAGGGTGGTCGTTGATCGTCGCACGTCTTCGTTTTGGTAGCCGCAATAGGGGAGGTCGGCATGGTATGGCGTGACAAGGCAGTTGCCATGTCATTGGCACATGTGGCATGGTATGCCTTGGCGTGGTTTGGCATGGCCAAAACTAGGGTTTTGGGACAAAGGTTACCATGCATTGTTATGATACTTTGGACGGCTAGGATTTTCATCTAGGATTGAAGGGTGACCGTTGATCAGCGCATGCCTTCGTTTTGGCAGCCGCAATAGGGAAGGCCGGCATGGTATGGCGCGGCAAGGCGATTGGCATGCCATTGGCACATGTGGCATGGCATGCTTTGGCGTGGCCAAAACTAGGGTTTTGGGCCAAAGTTTACCATGCGTTGTTTGCGACATTGGATGGATAGGATTTGCATCTTGGATTAAAGGGTGACCGTTGATCGTCACACGCCTTCATTTTGGTAGCCGCAATAGGGAAGGCATGCATGGTGGGGCCAAGGAAAAATAGTGCGGATGGCTTGGCATAGTGGGGCCAAGGGTTTGGCATAGATGGCTTGGCATGGTGGGGCCAAGGCAAGGTTCGGTTGGCTTGGTATGTTGGGGCCAAGGGTTTGGCATGCCATTGGCGCATGGTGCGGCTAGCATGGTTGGGCCAAGGCGAGGTGCGGTTGGCATAGTGGGGCCAAGGGTTTGGCATGCCATTGGCGTATGGTGCGGCTAGCATGGTTGGAAATGCCTTGGCGCGGTAGACGTGGATGGCATGATTTTCCATTGGTGCGGCTGGCATGGTTGGCATGCCTTGGCGCGTGGATGTGGCTGGCATGGTTGGCATGCCTTGGAGCGGAGATGTGGATGGCATGGTTTTCCATTGGAACGATAGTGCGGCTGGCATGGTTGCCATGTCTTGGCGCAGAGATGTGGCTGGCATGGTTTTCCATTGGCACAGTAGTGCGGCTGGCATGGTTGGCATACCTTGGCGCAGAGATGTGGATGGCATGGTGGTGCGGCTTGCATGGTTGGCATGCATTGGCGCGGAGATGTGTCTGGCATGGTTTTCCATTGGCACGGTGGTACGGATGGCATGGTTTTCCATTGGCACGGTGGTACGGCTGGCATGGTTTGACATTGGCACAGTGGTGCGGATGGCATGGTTGGCATGCCTTGGCGTGGTATCATGAGAATTAGGGTTTGGCATAGATGATGTCAGTCGATGTTAATGGTTCTGCCGTGGAACATGACCCATGTAAAAAAAAAAAAGGTACCCCAGTAATTCTTGCATAGGCATGCTGATTGATTCAATAAATGTGCTAATGGTCACAGTGACGTCATGTTAGTTATACAGTTTTACGATTTTATCCCTAAGCTAAAAACCACTTTCAACATTAAGTCCCCTGCTTCGCTCGGAACTGGAGCATTGTTGCGAGGTAAGCATAAGATGATGATGGGCAAGGACAAAAATCGAAATGACAAGTCGTGAAAACATGGTCAGGAAGGTCCGACTAACCTTTTTCGAGAGGTAAGAAGAGTTCATGATCCCCGTGTTTGGCGGAATTGCATAGATTCTATTTGTGGTGTTGACCGTGAAGTGGTGAGATGAAGATCACCGGCTTAGTCTGGCTATGCATCATCTTGGCTGAGTTATGGAACATCATGACGCTGGCTTGGCGAGTTGTTGGTGTTGGCGCGGCAAGTCATGGCGCGGACGGATTGGTATGGTGGGTCCAAGTCAATGGCGTGGTTTGGTGAGTCAAAGCATGTGCGGACGGCTTGGCCCAGTAGCGGCTTGTGTTTGCGGGAATGATTGTCTCTTTTCCCTACGTGACTCACATAGGAAGTTCTTTCCTTATTCAAAACCCCGCAAGTGTTATTCCCATAGAAAGGAGGCTTTATCCCTTCCTCATGTCACCTTGTCGGTTTTGTTTCTTCCAAGCCTCGGTGTTGGCGGCAGAGAAGTAATGATGTAGGCAAGCGTGTCTTAAACATGTACTTCCACATTTTATCACCAAACCCTAATTTACCTCACGTGTCCAGGCATTCCATTATGTTCGCTAGTAGAAAACGGTTTCATTAGAATCGGATATCACGCCTCAATTCGCGGCAAGTATGAGGCTTTCCTTTTCAGGACCTCATCGCTCTGCTGGTTATAAGAGATGATCTTGAATTCCTTATTTGCACAGGTCGTTCTAAAATTGTGTCTATCCTCTATCCTTTCTCTGGTTTTGTAGCGCATACTGGGACCTTCCAATGACAGATATGTCTCCAATTTTTCGGGGAGAAACTTTGGAATCGACGAAAACCAGTCTCCTTCTCATGGTGAGGCATTGCATAGAATTGAATATCTATTTCGTGAAGCTGGAGAAATCATTCGGGATATATCTTTGGAGGAAGAACGGGGAGGCGGCTAAGCATCCCAGTGCGTTGGGAGGATTTGGTGCAACAAAACTTCTTCACGGCCCACTGTTAGGGCGGGACAGTTTGCTTCTCAGCTGGAACGGCGGAAGGCCGAGCTTGTGAAAATTTTAGGGAAAAATCGACGTAGATCCCCTGTCCAGGACGGTGTCATAACCCTTGATTCTGATGAATCGGGAAATTCTCCTCAAAAGGTCGCTGAGAAGACTTCTGAGGAAGATGATGATGTTGCGGTTGATGAATCTGAAACAACTTTTGGAGAAGACGATGAAATTATCGTCGGCGGCATTGGAGAAGTCATGGTGGCATATGCTATATTGGTTGTCGAGGAGGATGTATGTAAAAAAACGGATGATGTTGCTGCTGAGACGACTTCCGGGTGGGATGTTGAGGCTGCTATTGCTGATGTGGCTTCCGGATGGAACTTTTGCTTCTCGGAAGATTGTTGGGGAAAGTGTTTGAAAAATATCTGACCGAGGCGTTAGCAATTCATACATTAGCTTTCTATGACTAGCTTCTTCTTCTACATTGTTTCTATTCGTCTCTTAGTTGTCATGATGTTTTGCATACTTATTTTTTCTTTACCTTCCTTGTTTTTGCGGCAAAGTTAGGGTTTATTCAATTTGCATCCCGCTTGCGGTTTTTGTTTTTGAATAAAACTTCTCATTTTTTTTTGAAAGACCCAAGCCTTCTCTTGGAATGGGTTGGTATTTTTGGTTGTGATTGGATGGTTAATGGCTTCTCAATGATATTTATTTGGCGTATTTTTCTGAGATTTGGAAAACTCATTCGAGAAGAAATGTATGCCTTTTGAATAGAAACGAAAACCTAAAGAGGAATAAAAACGGTGTATTCATCTTGGGGAGATACAAATATCAAACGGAAGGAGAAATTGCTGAAGGAAATACTAAAGGGAGAGTGGTTGGAAGAGGGTAGTACATCGTTTTATGGATTGAAAAGCTTGAGCCATCGCAAGTGAACTATCACACCCTCCAGCTTGTCTGTGTTGATGAGCTTGTAATAACCTCCCAAAAGAACGTCTGCCACCAGATATGGCTCGTCTTCTTTTTCCTTGGGTGAATCGATCCGAACAGCTATCTTTACCATCACCTCCCCAACTTGAAACTAGTTCACTTTGACCACCATATCTCCGATTTGAAACGAGTTCGGGTGTTGTGTAACTGTTAGAATCTTGGTCTCGTCAGTTTTGATGGCAGCTTCCAAATTCTTTCCAAAGCGTTTGAATGGCCCAGCGCCCCATTCACATCTCTTGACGGCGTCCGCGCCAGTAATCGCGCTGAGTCCCCATGACAGAATAGGGGAAGAAATGACTGGTTGTAGAGAAGATCGTTCGGCCGAACTTACTTGCATTTGGAATCCATGAGTTAGCTCCAACAGGTTATCTCCAGGTGTCTGGGTTCCATCGGTAACTCGTCTATGCGGCAGCAAGTGAGACGGTTTGTTACAGATTCTTTCGGGCGTTAATATCGGTAGAGGGAATGTTACCAACTTCGCCTTGTTGTCAAGTACCCACAAGTGCCCCAATAACATGTCGTAACCTAGTTCTTTAACAATGTGGAATTTTCTATGTGTTATGGCATCTCACATCTTGATATCGAGGTTAATGTAGCCGTACGCGTTCAAGGCTTCCCCTCCCGGGTTCTTAATCACGGATGGGGAATGAGTAGACTCTTGTTTCGTAAATCTCGCAGCTTTCAGAGTCTTGAAAGTAATAATTTTGAAGTCAGAGGCCATGTCGATTAGCGTGTTGTCGATTCAATACCTCTTAAATAGGACGTGGTCAACAGTCCCCAGTTGTCCTTTTCGATTCCACTCACTGAGAGAGCTTGGGGCTCTTGGCGTGGCTTCCGTGTAGGAAAAAAGCCATCTTCCCGACACGACACGATTGAGAGCCGTCAAGATATCTTGGCGTTGCACCTTGGAAAGGTAGATAATTTCGCATACATGATGCATCATGGATCGCACAGTCTCGTGCATGAAGTCCCCAAAGACTCCACAATTCCTCACCGGAAGTGGATCTCGATGTACTCCCTCGTTTCCTAGTTGAAGTTCCACTGCTTCTATCTTTTCTTTGAAGATATGCTTCAGTCTGTTGCTATCACTGGTTGGGTGGTGAACAAATCTGTGGTAGTGGCAGGATTTGGGGTTTGTTATCTTGGACTCAGTCGGTGGGCGTCTGGGAGATGGTAGTCTGATAACATCATCTTGAATCTATGCTTCTAAGATCATGACGTGGAAATAAATAAAAATTGGTTTACAAGCTCGTCCAAGAGTGACATCGGTAAAAATGGAAAATTACCAGCAATCAATTTATCTTGGTGGAGATATTCCGCGTAAATGTAGATTTGGACGATAATACTTGCTAAGATCGTGACGTCGAAATATAAATTGGTTTACAAGCTCGTGTAATAGTGATATCGGTAAAAATGGAAAATTACCATTAACCAATTTGTCTTGGTGGAAATACTCCCCGAAAACTTAGATTTGGACGAAAAATTCTTGCTAAGATTGTGACATCGAAATAAATAATAATTGGTTTAGAAGCTCCTCCAAGAGTGACATCGAGTCTTGTCGATGAAGCCAATCATAGTAGTTCGTGAATTCATAATGCTAACCAATCAAATAAACTAGTTTCACCTGATAACCTAACATCCCCAAACATCCTTGCCAATATTATCGGTTGATCGGTCCGATACAACCAATAATGCGATATTATCGGATATTCATATGTATCGCTGATATATCATGTTTCGTCCAGATTAAAGGAACAAACATGATAAAATCCTATATTGTCGGCCAGTATTTTAAAAAATAAATACTGATCTCGGTTCTTTTAATACAAATTTATCTGTAAGAGCTAGCTAGAATTGCTTCTAAGAATTTGAATTGGGATTTTAATCAAAAAAATTACACCAAAAATCATTTATGATCTTCCAAGGCACTAGCTAGTACTATATATTAATCATTTATTATTTTTCTTTTAAGAATATGTGAATTGGGAGTAAAATAGTGCAATGTAGTTGACTCAGTAGTAAAGAAAAGATACTACTATATCCAAGGTACTAGAAACAAAGAAATTAGCTAGTACAATAATAAATACTTCAGTTTGCAGTGGTATTTTTTGATCTTTGATCATTTCTACTTTAACAATTTGTGTAGAATATTGTAGTGGGACCTATCCTAAATACCAGCCACATCACTAAATACTAGGAGTATATATATGGATCATTCCTATGATTGATTTTTGGATTTAAGGGTACATTCCTATGGTAGTTGTACTTTAGGACTAATTGTTATGTGTGACTAAAAGAAAAGTATGAGTCAGTATTGTATACCCCACAAGATCTGATAACTTTTGGTCTTATCAAAAACAATAAAAAGTTGGTATAGCCTTCTCTCACTTATATTTTTTAAATTTAATTTTTTAGTAACAAGATATAAAGTAGAGAAAGAAAACAACCTAACTATATGCTTCTCACACCTTTGAATACCTAAGTAGATTTTTTCAGTCATCATTACACCTTGGTTTCTCATATTTCACTTCCACTAATATACGCAATCACAATGAGTCCCTTATTTTTTGTGCGCATGCAAAAGAAGAAGATCTAGGTAGCTATTACGGTCCTGCAATAAATGGGCATGTGACAGTAGCCATAATGAGTATCTTGTGCGGCCTTGTTGGGTACATGCAAAAGAAAAGATAGATCTCTTCAGTACTCCTCTTCTTCTGTTTTGCCAAATAATATAGAGAAGATTATTTTTTGTTTCTAAAATGTCTGTCACATTGGGTTGGCTTGACCCAAATTTGGCATTGATGCCAAGATCCCTTGTGGTCCAGTCTTTCCATAAATTAATGATATATTTCTTCCATTGTGGTTGTGCCTAAATTAAAATTAAAATATGATAACTATCATAAAATTAAAAATTGGTTTAGAAGCATATTCCCGACGAGTGACATCGGTAAAAATTGAAAATTACTATCAATCAATTTATCTTGGTGGAGATATTCCCCGTAAACTTAGATTTGGACGATAAATACTTGCTAAGATCGTGACATCGAAATATAAATTGGTTTACAAGCTCGTCCATGAGTGACATCGGTAAAAAATATAAAATTACCATCATTCAATTTATCTTGGTGGAAATACTCTTGGAAACTTATATTCGGATGAAATATACTCTCTAAGATCGTGACATCGAAATAAAATTTGGTTTAGCTGAATAAGCCATGTCCAAGAGTGACATTGGTAAAAAACTTGGATATATCGAGTCTTGTCGACGAAGCCAATCATAGTCGTTCGTGAATTCATAATTCCGACCAATCAAATAAACTAGTTTTACCTGATAACCTAACATCCCCAAACATCCTTGCCAATATTATCGGCAGATCGGTCCTATACAACCAATAATGCGATATTATCGGATATTCATATATATGTATCGCTGATATTTCATGTTTCGTCCAGATTAAAGGCACAGACATGATAAAATCCTATATTACCGACCAGTATTTTAAAAAATAAATATTGATTTCGGTTATTTTAATACAAATTTAATTGTAAGAGCTAGCTAGAATTGCTTCTAAGATTATGAATTGTGATTTTAATCAAAAAAACATTGCACCAAAAAAGCATTTATGATCTTCCAAGGCACTAGCTAGTACTATATTAATAATTTATTATTTTGCTTCTAAGAATATGTGAATTGTGAGTAAAATAGTGTAATGCAGTTGACTCAGTAGTAAAGAATAGATAGTACTTTATCCAAGTCACTAGTAACAAAGGAACTAGCTAGTACTCCAGTAATAAGTACTCCAGTTTGCAGTGGTATTTTTTTATCTTTGATCTTTTCTACTTTAACAATTTTTGTAGAATATTCTAGTGGGACCCTGTCCTAAATACCATCCCAATCACTAAATACTAGGAGTATATATAGTATATATATGGAATATTCATATGATTGATTTTTGGCTTTTAGGGCTACATTCATATGGTAGTTGTACTTTGGGACTTCTTGTTATGTGTGACTGAAAGAGAAGTATTATAACAAGAGCATGTATTGTATACCCAAGATCTTATAACTTTTGGTCTTATCAAGATAACTTTTGGTCATATCAAAAACAATAAAAAGTTGGTATATCATTCTCACACTTATTTTTTAATTTACTTTTTTTGGTAACAAGATATAAAGCAGAGAAAGAAAACAACCTAACTATATGCTTCTCACACCTTTGACTACCTAAAGAAGTACTCCTCTTCAATTTATTCTTAAATGAAGCAGTATCTTTGGTCAGAGCAATGAAGCCTTTTTCTTTTTCTTTTTTTTTTTTTTAATTTTTTAATTTTTTAGTAAAACATTTTTATTTTTTTGAATTTATTAACATTTTATTTTTGGCATCTTATCAGACCTTCTGGAGTTTATTCTCTCCTTCAAAAGCAGTATTCTGTCAATCACAATGCTACTACTTTTGTCAATCATCATCACTCAGTATCTCATTTTTGTTAATCATCACAATGAGTCCCTTATTTTTTGTGCGCATGCAAAATAAGAAGATGTAGGTAGCCATAATGAGTATCTTGTGCGGTTGGGTACATGCAAAAGAAAAGATAGATCTCTTCAGTACTCCTCTTCTTCTGATTTTTTGTGTGCATGCAAAAGAAGAAGATCTAGGTAGCCATAATGAGTATCTTGTGCGGCCTTGTTGGGTACATGCAAAAGAAAAGATAGATGTCTTCGGTACTCCTCTTCTTCTTTTTTGCCAAATAATATAGAGAAGATTATTTTTTATTTCTAAAATGTCTGTCACATTGGGTTGGCTTGACCCAAATTTGGCATTGGTGGCAAGATCCCTTGTGGTCCAGTATTTCCATAAATTAATGCTACATTTCTTCCATTTTGGTTGTGCCTAGATTAAAATTAAAATACGATAACTGTCATAAGGGATTATGTTTATATAAGGTATATTATGGAAAACTGAGTTGACTCGACGAGTTAAGATAATGAAAATTGATTGATTAACAAACAAATATCAAGCAAAGAATTTGAACACGAGCATATATTAAAGAACCAATATTTTTATATTATTCATTCTAAAACTAAACGAAGCAAAATAATACCAACATCCTCAATATTAAAAAACAAAAACCACATTATTCGAAAGTTTCTTTGATAATCTGCTCAACTAAAACCATCGCATCTGGTACTCGTGTTGCAGCGTTAGCAGGCTGTGCTGGAAATTCAAGTACCTTTTCTTCTAGAGGTGTCTCCCTGGGTATTTCTGGTGTGCCAGACACAGTTTCACCAACAGGCTCATTCGAAGGAATAGGAGCATGGACACTATCCATTTCAACAGAAGCAGAAGAAGGAATAGTAAGATTGTCAAAATGAGCTTGAACTTCAGCTAACACATGCCAGGGACCTTACACATGCCATCAATAGTTATGGTGATCCTTAGATTTCTAGGGACAGCCATTACTATCCTTGGAATTATTTTAATTGGAATTGTTTTAATGCTCTCGGTATTGTTCTTATTGGTACTCATTTTCTTCGTCTAATATATCAAGCTATCTTTTATGCTAGTGTGGTTTGTATGACCTCTTTAATTAATAGTATATATAAATATATATATATATGTATTAGAAAAACCCTAATTTTTTTTAGGTTAGGAGCATTATCTCCAATTACCTAATTTAGTTGTATTCCGCATATCACTCTCAAATAAACAAAATCATATTATATACTAAAATCAATGTGGTGTTATACGCGTATATGAGAATATATTTATCAATATGGAAACTATTATATGAGAATATATTTATCAATATGGAAACTGTTATATTTTGTTTATTTGAGAGTGATATGCGGAATACAACTAAATTAGGTAATTGGAGATAATGCTCCTAACCTAAAAAAAATTAGGGTTTTTCTAATACATATATATATCTAAATACGGAAAAATAGCACAAAAAAATTGCGTAAACATAGCCATGTTGATTGAGTACATGGAGTATATGCTTTATCTTATAGTAGATCATAATCATGTACTCTTCACTAATGTACATGCCTTGGCTACACTCTTGCCAAATCTGTAGGTATCTGAAGTATCTCTCTCCATGATTCTCCATGCCTAATCTTATCTGAATAAATTTCTATTTTTGGTGTAATTCCCTCGGTAATTCACACCTACTCAAATCCATGCGCAACAATTCCGTCCAGCCAAGCGTTATAACCATGCCCAAATTCTCTTTTGGGTTTCATATATTAGTCAACACCATAAATTATAGCTATGATTGGCAATAGAAATATATATTGGGATCATTTTTTTTCTCAAAAGAATAATATATTATGGTCATAACCCTAATTTCTTGTCTTCAAAAGATTAATATACTATGGTCATAACCCTAATTTTTATATTTGCAATGGACACATAAATAGAATGTTGATAAACTGGAATAAATCTCACACAAACACGTGAAAATATCCGTTTCTTGTTTGGATCATGAATTTTTAAATAAGACATATTGATTAAGGATGCGACCATTGGCCAAACGGTGTAATGGTTCGCACCCCTTCGTATTAGGCTTCACATTAACCGAATAGATTTTGAAACACCAAAAGACTTGAAAATTCCAACAGGTGTATTGTGTGGGCACACATATTGCATCCATTGGATGTCTATATAAGCATTCAACAAAAACGAAATCCTAAATACTTCTACATAAAAAAAAAAAAAATCACCAGTAATAGTAATGGAAATATTGCGGTATTTAACTCCCGAGATACTACACCTCCTCCCAAGTACAAAAGGTATTTTGGCAAGCAAATGTGCATGCAAAGAGTGGAATTCTGTCCTTGCAGACAAAAGAATTGGACTCCTTTTCGGTTTCACTCAAAAAGTGACAGAAGAAAAAGTTACGCAACTCTTCTAAAGAGAACAAATTGAGGAGGAAGAATACTACACGATGATGGGAGATTTCTATCAGATGTTATTTGGAAACAATGGTACCTGGAATATTATCCGATACTATGATGAAAACATGTCACACCCAATCGTTGGATCTTGTAATGGTCTGGTATGTTTTTATGTTTCACACCACGGTATACAAGATCCTATCTATATTATGAATCCAACAATGGGTGAGTACCTCCATCTGCCACAAATATGCGATCCAACACCAACGCCACAAATTAGTTGGGATCCACGATTCGTCGTAGGGGGTTTCGGCTATTGAGAACATACTGGTGAATACAAAGTAGTTCGAATTCAAGTGGACGGTAAAGTGGACGTACACACTTTATGCGACAACAGGGGATGGAGGAACATCAAAGATTTTCCTTTTACTTTTTGGGATTCAGGTGTGTACGCACATGGTTGTATTTTTTGGATAAATCATTATTTTTATGACAATTCAGATAGTATCTTTCAATTTGGGCAATGAGACATTCCAGTTACATTCACCACCCTCGCATCATATTTATGAGAATGGTGGTTTTAGTACTCCAAAACTTGGAATGGTCTTTTCTGGAGTTCTCCTTTTATTTTACAACATTCACGATATTTATGAACTCCGGATTGATTTTTGGGCATCCATTTCCGATAATGATATTCATGCACGGGCACCCGGTGTAGAATGGAATTGGGAACTTAAGAGGAGCATTGTCTTGGAAGTGCATTCGAATATATGGTGACCGCCTTATAATTTTATAGCCTTGGGAAAGAACAACGACATCCTATTGCAAAACAACTGTTGTTTAGAGCGTTATAATGAACTCACCAGAACTTTGACAGAAATTGCGGAGATAAGGTGGGTAAAGGTTAGAGTTATTCCTCACATGAGGAGTTCCGTCTCGTTGAGGAATTTTGTAGGACAATTGAAAACATGTACTGACGATGTTCATGCCACAAACATATTCCGAGTGTAGTGTTTTTGTTTTTGTTTTGATCAGATTAATATAGTTTGGTGTTCAATATATATATATATATATTTAATAGTACTATTTCTCATCTTTGATTTATTTTTTTTCGTATCTTGTCTGGACTAAAAGTTGTTTTTGAAATCTGAAGAATCATACTTGGTCTTATTTTGGGTAATAATGGTTGGTATATTATTTAATGGAGTTAATGTTTTTAAACATATTCCCGACGAGGGACTTTCTTTTATGGTGGTCGATTTGGTATAGAGGGAGGCATTTCTGTATTCCAGTTGTATTTATGGTTATAAATTCTACGAATCTATAGGGAGACTTTTATGTGTTCATTATAATAAAATCCGAGAGGGGAAAAGAAAAATGTAAAAAGAAGTGAGAATTTGAGATGCAAAGGGTATAAGTGATTGATAGACAAATCAATGATGATATTCTTAAAAATGCACACGAATGAAAAAGATTTTGTAACTGATGGGGATTTGAGAAGTAGAAAAAAAATGTTGATTACGTGACTAATCGGGATTATTTTTGTAGATGAATTATTTATTTGAAACTGGTGTTTGAAACCAAAACACAAAACCAGAACATAAATGGGCAAAACGAGAGATGCATAAATTATGGTACCATTAGCCCATATTTGTAGTAATAAATTCACGTTTTGTATTTTATGGATAGTTCTTGTTTTATATTATCAACCAATGTCGTTGTATATATTAAGATGTTGTCGTGACCGGTATTCTAATTCCAGGAGGTCAGAATTAGTGAATTGGTGCATAAGTAGCTATAATGAGAATCGCAGCTGGTTTCTGCAATTCAAATGAAAATCAGGAAGACCCCTTCCCCTTGATGGACTCTAGTCTTATAGAATCCATGTAATTTCAGCGATCCTTTGTGATTTCGATACAATGTCAAATTTGTGTAATAAAATTAGGCGTGATTTTTCCAAGTAGCCATTTTTTTTTCAACACAATACTTGTGCTTTCTATATATCCAGTTCTTTGGTCATAAATTGAGTTTGACAATGCAACCAACAACTCCAACACCATTCAATCATACACAAGAAAATAGTCATTAAACAAGAAAATTAATCCATTAGACATTCATTAATTAAGCAACTCCAACACCTTTCAGTCATTAACATTACAAAAAACATGAAAATAAATCCTAAATCCAAAACTTAAATTCCAAAAAACAAATCAAGATCAAGTCGTCAACAGTCCACAATTTCCCATTAGACACTCTTAATTCCAATTTTTCTCTGTACTTTGATGATACCTATTTCTTCAAAATAGTAACTTGTGTAACCATTTGCAATTAAAATCTGTATCATCATTTCCATTAAAGAAACTTAACCCAAAAAATCCACCAGTTATAAGAAAATTGGAATTGGTAGAGTCTTACCTATTGCCAGCCATCACTCGGAGTCGTAATCCGACCTTTCCCTCTCCGATCCCATATCAGTTTCAGAATCAGTCACTATGTTGAGTATGACCTCATTTTCATGTGGTGTTCATGATGGGTACACCTGATACTCATCCTCTATACTAATTTCAGCCTCATGGTGGTCGTATAATCCTTATATCTTCCTGCATAAATTGATGCTCTTCTAGCCCTAATCCTTCTCATTAACAACACACCTTGTCTCCTTTCCTTTTTCTGCAACAACTGCAAAAATTCTTCTAGGTATTCTTCATCTTTTACTTTCTTATTGCTTCTCTTCTTTTTCTCTTCACTTGTTTATCAACTTCTTCCTCTGTTATTAGGGTCTTGCCTTTTGATGGTTTGGAACCACTCTCTTTTTCTGGGTTATTTGGAGCTATTGTTATCTCTGAATTTTTTTTTATTCTTCTATTCTCTTGGCTTAATTTTCTCTCTGGAAAATGAATATAATCCCTAATTCCTCTTTCACATTTATTATCTTTTTTTTCCCATGAGACCTATTCCCTAGAGATGCATGCAGCGGTTGAATTCAAAGAAATAATAACACCCCGGTTAAATTCAAAGAAATAATAACACCCTACTAAAATGTCATGTCCTTTCATACCTACTTCATGACGTAATGGTTATCCTTTAAATTTTGTTTCCTTTCAAATAAAAATCCAGTTATAGGTTTAAGCTATAACCGCTTATAAGATAAAACGAGCAAATATGCTTTACTTGACTACTCATTAAGGACGCGACCATTCAAATAATGCTTTCTCATCAAGGACGTGACCATTCGCCAACATGTGCATTGGATGTCTATATAAGATTTATTGGTATCTGCTTGTAGCATTCTACAATAAGACAATCCTAAATGCTTGTAAAAAAATGATAATCTTTCATAAGTATAATAGTGATGGATATGTTGCCGGAATTAACTACCGAAATACTACAGCACCTCCATACTGCAGAAAGCATTTTAGCAAGAAAATGCGTTTGCAAAGAGTGGAATACTGTCCTTGAGTGTAAAAGAATTGGACTCCTTTTTGGTGTGGGGAAAGGTGAAGTTACTTAACTCTTTTATAGAGAGCGAGATTTCAGCCCGATTGCAACAGCGTACAATCACAACGCCTTGAATGATGGAACCTATGATGATTGGACTAAGTTACACCCAATAGTTGGATCGTGCAATGTCCTAGTATGTTTTTATGTTTCACACCATGACATACAAGATCATGTATATATTATGAATCTAGAAACTGGTGAGCACCTCCATCTGTCACAAATATGTATCCCAATCGCACCAGATCAAGTACTTTCATGTTATCCACGATACAACGTAATTGGGGGTTTCGGCTACTGTCAACGTACCAATGAGTACAAGGTAGTTCGAATTCACATGGATGGTAAAGTTCAAATACACACTCTAGGAGACAAGAGGGGATGGAGGAACATCAGAGATATTCCTTATACTTTTCGAGTTCAGGTGTGTATGCACATGGTTGTATTTTTTGGAAGGATTGTTATCAGCGTGACATTGGCATAGTATCTTTCAATTTGGACACTGAAACGTTTCATCTACATTCTCCACCCCTGCATCATATTCCTGGAAGTGAATTTCCATCACTTGGGATGGTTATGTTCGGAGTTCTCCTTTTATTTTATTACATCCATGAGGGGGTTGGTCATCCCCGCATAGATTTCTAGGATCCCATTTCCAAAAAAATATTCATACATGGGCACCTGGTGGGGAATGGAATTGGAATCATGATATGAGCATTTTCTTGGAAGAAGATGGGGATGAATGGACGACTTATGAACCGATAGCCTTTGGAAATAACAAGGACCTACTATTGTGGCAGAATAAGCATTTATTACGTTACAATACACTCACCAGAACTTGGACGGAAATTTGGAGGACACTATCGTGGGAAACATGGGCAATTATTCCACACATGAGGAGCGCTGTCTCATTGAAAAATTTTGGTGGACAATCAGAAACGTGTACTCATGAGTCCATACCACCAACACATTCCTTGGGTTATTTATGTAGCTTTTTCTCTTGTAGCTATGTTTTTTTTTTTTTTTTTTTTTATGTATTTGGATTTTTTTCTATGTTGAAATGTACAATTTATTCCTTGGGTTATCTATGTAGTTTTTTTTTCTTGTAGTTGTTTTTTTTTTTTTTGGTGTTTGGATTATTTTCTATGTTGAAATTTCCAACCTTTGGTTTTTTTATTGTTTTTTGCGTTACGCCTAGTCCACCACAACCGACCTAGGTAATTAGTCAAAAGTAGGAAAATTATTTGGGTATTTTAGTTATGTTCGGAATGTATATTATATTAAAAAGGAAATTAGATAAACATGAAAATATTCATTACATATCTCATTATATTGCTACAATATCTCATTTTTTTTAGTACAATATGGAAATTGAAATATTCGGTGTAAATACCAAAGAATAGTGATTTATGATAATGATGGAAAACTTAAAAAATTAGCCAACAGGTGTATTGGATGTCTATATATATATATATATATATATAAGCTTTACTCGTAGCATTCTACAATAATAAAATCCTAAAAGCTTGAGAAAAAAAATTGATAATCTTTCATCAGTATAATAGTGATGGATATGTTGTCGGAATTAACTAACGAGATACTTCAGCGCATCCAAGCTGCAGAAAGCGTTTTAGCAAGCAAATATGTATGCAAAGAATGGAATACTATCCGTGGAGACAAAATAATTGGATTCCTTTTTGGTGTCACACCAAGAATGGGAAAATATAAAGTTTCCCAACTCTTTTATAGAGAGGAAGATTTCAGACGGATCGTAATAGACAACAATAACGACGCCCTGAATGATGGAACCCATGATGATTGGACTATGTTGCACCCAATAGTTGGATCTTGAAATGATCCGGTATGTTTTTATGTTTCACACCACTGCATACAAGATCATGTATATATTATGAATCCAGAAACTGGTGAGCACCTCTATCTGCCATAATTATACATCCCAATTGCACCGGATCCAATACTTTCATGGTATCCACGATACAACATAATTGGGGGTTTCGGCTACTGTCAACGTACTAATGAGTACAAAGTAGTTCGAATTCACATGGATGGTAAAGTTCAAATACACGCTCTAAGAGACAAGAGGGGATGGAGGAACATAGCAGGGGAGATTCCTTATACTTTTCGGAGTTCATGTGTGTACGCACATGGTTGTATTTTTTGGAAGGATTGTTGTCAGCAGGATACTTGCATAATATCTTTCAATTTAGACAATGAGACATTCCATCAATATTCGCCACCCCCGCATCATATTCCTGGGAGTGAATTTTGGATTAATACTTACCCATCACTTGGGATGGTCATGTTCGTAGTTCGCATTTTATTTTACTACATCCATGAGGGGATTGATCGGCCCAGGATAGATTTTTGGGCTCCCATTTCCGAAGAAAATATTCATACATGGGCTCCTGGCGGGGAATGGAATTAGAATCATTAGATAAGCATTATCTTTAAAGAGGATGAATGTCCGACTTATAACCCGATAGCCTTTGTAAATAACAAGGATCTCTTATTTTGGAAAAATAGGCATTTATTGCGTTACAATACACTCACTAGAACTTGGAAGGAAATTTGGAGGACACTACCGTGGGACAAAATGGTTGCAATTATTCCTCACATGAGGAGCGTTATATCGTTGAATAATTTTGGTGGTCAATCGAAAACGTGTACTCATGATGTCCATGCCACTAACACATTCCTTGGCTTATCTATGTAGATTTTTTTCTTGTAGTTGTGTTTTTTTTTGGTATTTGGTATTTGGATTTTTTTCTATGCTGAAATGTAGAATTTATTCCTTGGGTTATCTATGTTATTTTTTTTTTCTTGTTGTTGTGTTGTTGTTGTTGTTGTTTTTTTTTTTTTTTTTTTTTTTTGGGTGTTTGGATTTTTTCTATTTTGAAATGTTCAATTACGTGTATCAACATGATAGTGTTGCCGCTAAATGTTGAGTCATTGTTAAACTAGCCAACCTTTGGTTTTTTCCTTTTTTTGCATTACACCTATGGTCCAGACGGCCTGGCCACCCCAAGCGACCTAGGTAATTAGTTGAAAAGTAGAATAATTATTTGGGTATTTCCTAAGAGATCGTAATTAGATAAATATGAAAATATTCATTACATATCTCATGAGATCGTGTATTAAATTAAAAAGGAAATTAGATAAGTATGAAAATATTCATTCCATATCTCATGATTTAGTTTAGTTTGTTATGTTCGTAATGTATATTAGATTAAAAAGGAAATTAGATAAACATGAAAATATTCATTCCATATCTCATTACATTGCTACAATATTCGGTATAAATACCAATGAATAGGTGATTTAAGATAATGATGAAAAACCTAAAAAAATTAGGGTTTTCCTTAGAAATATATATAAATTACACCAAGCATAGTAAAAAAATTAACATAAAGTATTAAGAAGAAAATGAGTTATGCTAAGAGGGACTGTAGAGATGAAACTGACGAGAGGATCCAAAAATGTCCTCGACTGATGGCTGGTCCTCATAAATTGAGGATTATCATTAGTGTGGATGGAGTAACTACTGTTCCTGGTGTTCCTCTCGACGTTGTAATTAGTTCTGTTGTCACTAGTGTTGAGAATGATGATGTTCCTATTTATGTTGATGTTATTCTTGGTGTTCCTCTGGACGATGTAATCACTAGTGTTGAGAATGTTGATGTTCCTGCTTATGCTGATGTTCCTACTGTAAATGCTGATGTTCCTGCTTCTATTGTTGAAATTATTGATGAAAATCCCGATGTTACGGATATGCCAGAGGATCCAAAAGTTAACAAGAATGTGGAGCATGATGAGGCAGAAAATGGAAAATCTGAGGACGACAAGGAGCCCAAGACTGCTGGTTGGAGTGACCGCGTTCACCTCAGCATTGCGAGAAGAACTGTTTGAAGATGGGGATGGTTCATTTGATATATTTATTTTTTTTGATGATATGGTTTGATTTATCGATTTGTTTTTGTGGACGCTTTGAAAGTTGTTTTCATTTCTTGTTTCGTTTACCAATTTTGTCATTTAGAAGGTGATGTTTGGAATCATGAAATAAATAAGATAATTATTTACAAGTTCACAGACTTTACAGAATGCAATATACTCTTGCAAATTTTTATTTATTTATGAGGTGTGCATTCTTTTGGAAAAATAAATATAATTAGCTGAAAGAACGGAGGAAATGTAGAAAAATACAGTTGTTCCTCCCTGTAAACAATAAGAATCAATATATCACTTTAGGTCTGATCTTATTATCTCCTTGCCAACACTTTTAACAAAAATACGAGTTTGAACAAGTAAAGTCCTATTGAAAGTAAAGTACTGCTATACGACGATGTTAATGACAATGATCTCTGCGTGGATTTGGATGATAATGAGGAACCAGACTAATCTGACAAAGAACCAGTCTCATCTAACAAGTTCTTTGCTTTTTAAACAGGGTTTTTGCTGTGTGAACTTTTAGTTTACATATTTTTAAATATAAAGCATTTCGTCTGACCATTTTGTTTTCAGTGGTGGTTGTATTTATTTTTTAAGTACTGCACTAGATGCGGGATTTTTACGCTGATAAGGTTGACATTTATGTGATGAATGATTCACGTTGAACTTTTATGTTTTCTGGAAATGATGAACATGAAAATGGATGAGTTTAGTTTCTTTATCTTTAGTAGCTTACTGTATGATTAGAATAATACGTTTCCTACATAGGTGCCGCTAATAATTCAAAATCATACGTTTCCTCCATAAACCAAGAACAATGCAGGAGACAACCCAGCTTAAAATTATTAAGGAAAATATTATTCGAAATATGGAAGTAATTTTTTTCCTATAGCCTCTTCTCGAATTGGTTAGAGATAGGAAACTAAATTTCGAAAATTTTGGGAAATAATTTTATCATAACTGTCTACGATATATTCTCTCATAAAATAAGGAAACTAACCATATTGGTTACACATCAAAAATTTGGAAATAAAAAAAGAAAAACACCAAAAATCTTTTGTTTGGCGGGTGATGAAAATGAATTTTACTGGGCGGGTTGATTTCAAAAGGAAACTCAATTCTCGCCTGATGGTTTGGTTAAATTCCAAAAAGAAAAAGAAAGATCAGTTCGATCTACTTTTTAAGTTTTTATTACTCGATTCATTCTCTCTATGAAATCATAATTCTACTACTATCTCTAATCTTTACAAGGAACCTACCTCTTCAAACTCGATCGTTGTTGTTGGTATTATTTCTACAACCCATTATCGAATGAATATTAAATTTATGTTAGATTTTTTGTTCGATCTCATGGAATCATATGTTAGATCTTATAGGTTTACTAGTTAAAGCATGATTAGGGTTTTTATTCTATCACTTCTTATAGGGTTACTAGTTAAAGCATGAGTAGGGTTTTTATTCTATTACTATCTCTAATCTTTACAAGCAATCTACCTCTTTATATATAAGGCTTCTCAAGATTTAATCTTTTGAGTCTCTGTTACTTGGCGAGCCTGTAACGTCTGCATTTTAAGTTGCCACTTTTAATAATACCATGTTGCTGGTTGGAAAATTTGACTATATCTTCAAGATAAAAATGGATAATCATTATCTGTTGCTTTAGTGCTCTTGGATTTTGTAACAAAAAGTTATATAAGACCGTTTAACCGGTACCTTTCGCTTTGTGGATAACAAAATAATCATGAGGAGATTTTGTGTGTTGCAATGATGTTTTTTCCTCAAGTTACATGCATCAATGAGTTCATGTTTGTTTTATTTTCATATAATAGAAAATATGTATAACACATGTTGCCTATCCTGTTAGGTTTAGCTAATATTTTCCAAAATAAGCTCAAATTCCTAACTGAGATGCACGTACCTACATATCTTTTGTCATGGTAGAAGATGATGGTTACGACCAATGGAGGGAATCAGATGATGAGGTGGATTCTGATGGAGAAACGATGGATTTAGATGAGATTCATGATGACATTGTACAATCAAATGACGATGATGGTGATGATATGCTCCACACTGCTAGATTTGAAGAATTAACAGGTAATGTGCGAAACCTTGTACTTATTTGTTTCTACTTAAATATCACATGGTTTCATACGTTGGCTCGGTTATTTCCACAGTCAGAAGTTTCTGAAAATGATGATTTAGAGGAGTTTGAAGAAAAAGAATTGGAAAATTCTCCAGAAGCAGAAAATCATCCACAACAAGAAGACTCTACAGAAGTGATCATAAAAGAGAGGGGAATGACAAGATTGTTGCATAGAGACTTCTCGGGGGGAAAATGCCAAAAGAAGGGATATTGAATTTGACAAAATATTCCGGCCTATTGGTAACCATAGAATTGAATTCAGTAGTTACCTAGGCTATTTGGTCCGTGATATGGTTGACATAAAACATTTATGTTGGAAGGAAGTCCCTTCAACAACAAAAGAAAATATGTGGGAGAAAATTATGGTGTGCATATGCGGTTACCAATTCGTCGTTTTTGTTATCTAACTGTGAGTCTGTGATTAACATACATTAGATGTTATTGCAGCTTCATTATGAGGTACCCCATGAGCTGAAGCGAGTGGTCATGAAGCGTCTACTTGTTCAGCTGCGGGACTTCAGAAGGAAATTGTACAACAATCATGTAAAACCCTTCCTGGAAATGACGCAAAAACTAAGAACTTTCCCCAAAAAGTACGAAACAATAATGGACCAAGAAAGCTGGGAGAATTACCTTAATCATGTACTAACATTACATATATTTAAGGTATGGAATACACATTGCTTTTTCTAATTTGTGTTTCGTTCTTATTGTCTATCCCAGCATACTAATGAAATTATTTTTATTTCCTCTGCAAGAAAATTCGGAGAGGGTAAAAGAGGCAATATCACAATCCAAGTTCCCACATCGAACGAGACGAGGAGGATACTCGGGATTAAAACTAAAATTAGTAAGTTTGTTGTATTATTTATTATACACTGCATAGTAAAACCGGCCATATCAGATACTTCTGTTTTGTATGTCGTGTTGCGTGTCTCATATATGCATAAACTTAAAACGGTATAGGGATGTGTCCTCTTACACCAATCTGTAATTTTGTCACATTAGATGCTTTGGAATAGGTTTTCTATTTTACACATTTAATATCTATACATATGTAAATTCTTATTTGTTTTTGGTAACTACTAGGTCCAGAGCGGAAATATTGCCGAAGAAAATCTTGAAGACCAGTGCTTCATGTGGGCAAGAGCACGCGAAAACAAAGACGGAATTGTTCCAGACGAGTTTGTCAGGAAGAAGACATCTAAAGTTGTGAGAAAACAGAAACTTTACAGTCCTCATGTTTTTAACCAAAGTAAGTGCAAAGTAATTGTGCAAGGTTTAAATCAAAATTTAACACATTATTTGAACCAGGAAGAGAAGCGGAAGATGATTTGAGAGATAACTCTAACAGTTGGTCATAACTAGGATGCCCTAACAGTTGCGATCGGTCCGGATAAGGGTGGACGTGTCAAGGGGGGTGGCTTTGGAGTGACGGCAACCCTTTACTTTCCAAATGGAAGAAAACCAAGATACTCGAAAGAGAACGATGAACTACATGAAAATATGAAAGCTAAGGAGAAAGAATTATAGTCTATTAAAAATTCGTATCAGAGATTAACAGATAACTTGTTATCTCAAGGAGTCGACATTGCAAAAATTATAGGCAATAGTATCAGCAAGTCTGGAGGAGAGGTAAATGAACTGAGTTTTGATTAGATTGTGTAATTTTAAAAAAAATTGGCAGACAATATCTGATTTTTTCAAACAATGTGTTCAACTACAGTCACAAGATGCGGGACCTAGTAACGCCTCCAATCGATATAAGAATAACATAGGCCCAGAATCAGTTAAGCAACTTCCAAAAAAACATGGGAAATCCGGTCTGCAGAAGTCATCTGAAAGCACCAAAGGGTCCGCGAAGCGGGACTCTCCTTGTACTAAAAGCCGACCATTTATACTGAATCTCCGGCGTGTTTAGTATCAAAAAAGAAGTCTTCGTATCCTACATCCACTGGGGAATCTCATAATGTGCCATCTGAAAAAGTTACCGTTGATGTATGGTTTTCCAACGCGTATAAATTTTTAATCTTCCATTTACTATCTCTCACGCGCCTTGTGTTTCTGCAGGGCATAGGATGCAAACTTTGGTTTTGAGAAAAGGACAACATTATTGTCGTTGGCTTAGCTTACTCTTCAAAGAAGGTATCTTATAAAATGAAGTCAGGAATGTCGAGTGAGGTTACATGTTATAGCGTCCTGGTTAGTGAAGTACTAAATGAAACCATCAAATTACCCTTTGGCACATCTTCTGGGATAAAAACTTTAAAAGATGTTGGTGATGTTGAAATTAGTTGGCCATCAAATCAAACCATCTTGGATCAAAAGGTTGGTTGCTATGCTTGTTTGCTTTATTAACTCATTGGATATGTTTTTACACAAACCAGTTATATATATATATCAATATATATATATATATTGATATATGGAATATTACTCTACAAATATGTGTGAAATATGCTATATGAGTCTTGTTTGATATATATATATATATATATGCTTTAGCTTCCAAATATAACTTGTTTGATATATGTGTTTTAAACCAGTTACATGATCTTAAGACCATATGAGTCTGAAATATGCTATCAACTATATGAAACACGGATGCTAGGGTGTATTTTGGAGAACCTTGTATATTTTATACCTATTCAATTCATCAGTGTCTTCGCATTCATGGTAGAATTTTGTATATTTGTTAACCGAATATGGAATATTACTCTACTGCTGCAGGTAACTCAACAAAATTCGGGGAAACATACTATGGATGTGACATCACAAGCTACATCTAATCGGAGCAAATCTGAGATCACGACAACTACAGCAGTTCATCCGGTATCTGTTTTATTTTTACATGCATTTTAAATCTCAAATTTGCTTTGAAGTTTTTGCTTGAAGATGTTCATATGCCATATATTTCTGCAGGGTAGAAGTGCTACCTTTTTGACGAGCTATCTAAGGAGAATGTCGTTGCTAGAGGTAGAGCTTTTCTGTTAGCAAGAAAACAACAATTACATGGAAAGGATGGGGTGGAGGTTGATTACCAAAAAATCCTGATTGATGAAGTAATAAAATCGAATTTATGTCTACCCGTACGATTTGATGGTATGGAAAAATTAGGAAAAACTCTTGGAAAAGCGATTCCTTGGCCAAAGTATGGTGTTAAGCTTACCGAGCCTGCTAAGAAGGTTAGTTTCTTGGCTTGTTTGATTTGTAAGTCGAATATACATAAACCAGTCTATCAATTATATGAATCACCGATCCAAGTGTAAATTAGAGAACCTAGAAAAATAGAAATATGTGTAACTTTCAAAAGTAACTAATAAATCTTTTAATCTTATGCATAACCCTACCAGTAATTCACAACCAACTACTTCTCTGCGGAAGTCTCCTTCACGTAGAAACCCTTATGATGGATCTAAGAAGCAGTCCCCTAATCTTATACAAAACTCTACCAGTAATTCCCAACCAAATCCTTCAATATATGTAGAGAAGTCATGCACATCTACGGCAGAACCTCTGGCTAAGACATCTAATGGAGTGTGATTTTTTTTGATTTTTTTTTTGTTCGTAAATCTATATTGATAATTCTAGCATCTTATTTTTATATGATGTTCATATGCCGTATCTCCACAGAAAGAAAAATACGACTTTTGGAATGGATCTAGGGGAAACGCCGTTGCTAGAGGCAGTATTTTACCTACGCTGCCTAACCAAAAAATACATGGGCAAGATCTTCCTAAAAACTGTTATGTTGTCAATATTCAAGAGGTGATAGTTCCATTGTTCGTATTAACCGAACCAAGTGGTGAGTTTAATTTATTAGGGGAAGCTAAAGATGGTTTTGTGGCATGGACGAAAGATAATTGTTCCATCTCTGATGACAAGGTTAGTTTCTTAGCTCTTTTGCTTTGTTAATCAAGTATATAAATTGTTTTACATAAATCGTGTATTCAGTTTGATTAAAGAATAAGTACGAGATATGAATATATTAACACCTAAATGGAACATGAATACCAGTGTAAATTAGAAAATTGATATTTGGTTATGGATTTTATTATGGGCGTCAGCTGTGAAAAATGTCGCGGCCTTCAGTGAAGTTGGCTTTATTACATTGTTGGAAAAATGACTTTTGTCTGTCTCTTGTTGAGAATTCACATGACAGACGAATTCGCCTTGGATTTAGATATATAATACATTAAATCTCTTGTTGTAGAAAACTCCACAGCATGGAAAATCTCATAAGCAACCAGAACCAATTTTAGATTCTGAGAAGAAATTGGACAGTGACCTAAGAACAACAAGCAGCCTTGCAGAAGATAACCTGAATGAGGAGAACCTAGAAGTCAATCCACATTCTGGGAGTCACATCCTCTGACAAGATTCCAAAGAAGATTAAAAAGGCGCAGAGAAAGTTATATGTACAAAGTGTAGATCAGGCATACCAACTTCCAGATGGGAAACATAGGATGACAAGGTTTGCCGCGTCAAGAATGTCACAACCTGATCAATTGCTTGAAGATACACCACCATCAAAAAAGTTGAAGAAAAATTGATGATTTTTGGATAAATGCTCTTTAATATTTTCTTTTGCAAACTGTTAGACCAAAGCTCAACATTTTTTACTATGTTATTAATAATAATATGAATTTTTGGCATATATGAATTTCAGATTTAACCATAATTTATAAAGTATAGGAGAATTTGGATAATGTCAGGTGGATGCTTTAGATGCGTCATATCTGAACGGCTTAGAGGCGTTACACGCGTAATACACACTCTTCGAGATTAATTGGCGTGGCTAAACATAACATAAAGACACATTAAGCATATATAAATTGGCGTGGCTAAATATTACATAAAGCCTTGTTATATGGCATGTCTATAGGTTCTCTGATGAACGGCTCCCAACGTTACATGTGGACGGTGAAGGATGCATGTAATTCAACGGTCAATATTGCATCATCTTAAATGAGATCCAACGATTCCTAATACGGCCACGTGGATCAAGGTAATTGGAAATTGGCGTGGCTAAATATCACATATAGCCACGCTCTGTGGGGCGCGTCTATAGGATATCCAATGAATGGCTTACAACGTTACATGTGGATGATATTCAACGGTTCCTAATACAGCCACGTGAATGAAGGTAAGTGAAATTGGCGTGGCTAAAACATAACATATTACCACGTTTAACCTATATGGAATGTCTATCTGATGACCAATGGCTACGCCAAAAAGAAATTTGCGTGTCTAAAGTGAACCAAATAGCCACGCCAAAAAGAAATTCGCGTGTCTATAGTGAATCAAATAGCCACACCAAAAGCAATTTGCGTGTCTAAAGTGAACCAAATGGCCACACCATAAAGCAATTTGCGTGTCTATAGTGAATTAAATAGCCACGCCAAAAAGTAATTTTCGTGTCTAAAGTGAACCAAATAGACACGCCAAAAAACAATTTGTATGTCTATAGTGAACCAAATAGCCACGCCAAAACAATAAATCGTGTGTCTATAAAGTACCAGTACTTAAGTTTTTGGGACACTATACAGCAACGCCTATATGGCTCTGGCGTGTCCATTTCATGCAAAAATAGACACGCAAAGCAAGCATGGATATAAGATACCTAAAACCACGCTGTATTACTTAATACCACGCAAGCAGAAGCCACGCCAAGTCCAAACAAAATTGGCGTGTCAAAATCCCTATGGACACGCCAATTTGGCGTGGAAAAAGCGTCTGTTTGTACTAGTGATAGGGGAGGCCAAGCCATTGGAATATGTGGCATGGTATGCCCAGGTGCAAAACTGGTATAGCGTTGTTTGCAAGGGACGGTTGGATTGAAGCCATTTGCACGGAATATGTGGCATGGTGTCATTGGCACATGGGAATGGCATGCTTTGGTTTGGCGTGGCAAAACTAGGATTTTGGGCCAAAGGTTACCATGCGTTGTTTGGCGACTTTGGATGGCTAGGATTTGCGTATAGGATTGAAGGGTGACCGTTGATCATTGCACGCCTTTGTTTTCGTAGCCGCAATAGGGAAGGCCGACATGGTATGGCGCGGCAAGGCGGTTGGCATGTCATTGGCACATGTGGAATGGCATGCTTTGGCGCGGTTTGGCGTGGCCAAAACTAGGGTTTTGGGCCAAAGGTTACCATACATTTTTTGGCGACCTTGGATGGCTAGGATTTGCATCTAGGATTGAAGGGTGACCGTTGATCATCGCACGCCTTCGTTTTGGTAGCGCAATAGGAAAGGCCGGCATGGTGGGGCCAAGGCAAAATGGTGCAGATAGCTTGGCATAGTGGGGCCAAGGATTTGGTACGGACGGCTTAGCATGGTGGGGCCAAGTTAAGTGCGGTTCGCTTAGCATGGTGGGGCTAAGGGTTTGGCATGCCATTGGCGCATGGTGCGGCTAGCATGGTTGGGGCCAAGGCAAGGTGCGGTTGGCATGGTGGATCCAAGGGTTTGGAATGCCATTGGCATATGGTGCGTCTAGCATGGTTGGCAATTCCTTGGTGCGGTAGACGTGGCTGGAAGGGGTTTTCCATTGGTGCGGATGGCATGGTTGGCATGCCTTGGCACGTGGTGCGACTGGCATGGTTGGCATGCCTTTCAGAGATGTGGCTAGCATGATTTTCCATTGGCACAGTAGTGCGGCTGGCATACCTTGTCGCGGAGATATGATTGGCATGGTTTTCCATTGGAACGGTGGTGCGGTTGGCATGGTTGGCATGCCTTGGCGCGGAGATGTGGCTGGCATGGTTTTCCATTGGCACAGTGGTAAGGATGGCATGGTTGGCATGCCTTGGCGCGGAGATGTGGCTGACATGGTTTTACATTGGCACGGTGGTGCGGCTGGCATGGTTGGCATACCTTGGCACGGAGATGTGGCTGGCATAGTTTGTCATTGGCACGGTGGTTCGGCTGGCATGGTTGACATGCCTTGGCGCGGATATGTGGCTGGCATGGTGTGCTATTGGCACAGTGGTAAGGATGGCATGGTTGGCATGCCTTGGCGCGGAGATGTGGCTGGCATGGTTTGCCATTAGCACAGTGGTGTAGCTAGCATGGTTGGCATGCCTTGGCATGGTAGCATGAGAATTAGGGTTTGGCCTAGACGATATCAGTCGATGTTAAGGGTTTTGCCGTGGAACATGACTCATGTGAAAAAAAAGGTACCCCGATAATTCTTGTGTAGGCATGCTGGTTGATTCAATAAATGTGCTAATGGTCATAGTGACATCATGTCAGTTGTACAGTTTTGGATTTTAACCCTAAGCTAAAAACCACCATCAACACTCGTTAACAAAATTTCTGGTGTCTGTGTTATTTCTTTTCCGCATTATATTTGTTTATACAATCGAAAAATCACAGGTTGTGCGTTGTTCAATCAATTAGATAATCCAACCTTTGGTTGTTGATATAAATTGATTGATACTTGAACATTGGTATTTGGTACCGTTCAAGTCGTTTCTCATAATAATCATGCTCGCAAATTTTCATTTATTTGATTTATTGATTACATTGAGAAACACAGACACAAATCTTGGATATATTTCCATTGATTGAGTCTGAATGTCTAGTTGATTCTCTTGGAATTATATTGGAGTTTGTCCATACAGATTGCTAAGCGAAATATTGAGTGTGGTTGTTAGACCCCCGCTTTTTCCATTGGTATCAGAGCAGACAAACATTATAAACCTAATAAGTTTGTATTTGACTGATCCCTATGGGAAATTTCTTTGGGAAACTTGCTCTTGGCATCTGTAACGCACGCTAGAATTCCTTAAAGACTGTTCAGAGCTTATTATCCATTAGACCTCTGGTCTCTCATGATAATCTCGTTCCATCTAATACTTTGGAAAAATTATATGATGAGAAACATTCTAAAGGAAAAATTAAAAGTTCTTCTAAGCAAAATCGTTCGAGAAAACGTTGTCAACGCTAAAAAATATGGAATCTCACTAGATTAACTCTTAATCTTTTTGAGGAATACTATTGTGATTGATCAATTGACAAATATCTATTTAGAGCTTTTAAAAGCGTTTTTAAATTCTTAGAAAAGCTTACTTCGATTGAGGAAAAGTATCTTTCTGATAAAAGTTATGTACCTGTTAAATCATGTATCCATGATGTACGAACTATTCTTACTACCAACTCATGTGAAATTGATAAAAAAGATTTCTGATGAGTTTGGTGTAGGTTCTAATTGTCGGAAAACGTCATTCCTTGGTCATAAGAAAAAGGATTTTAAAATTATATTAACCTTGAGTATCATCATACTTCTGGTATTTTTCATAAATATCAATGTATAAGTTGCATGAGGATCTCTCTGCACTACTAGCCTTTTGGTAACAAGCTTGGCTCAACCCCATTTTTATATATATCTTGAGATGGGGCAAGTAACAGTTTGATTTTTTGTGTTTGGGTTAATTTATTTTTATTTTGAGAAAAAATCCTTGACGAGTTTTTTTTCTCTCTATCTAAGGATTTTTAAAGTGATGTAGTTCCTTCTACAATCCTTTACCGCACTGTGCCGTCCTTTCAGTGTGCGAACCTTGGATGTTGAACGCTTTTAGAAATCCTGCTTTCCTTTTGTGGGTCGCGGTTCATGAACGGGTCCAAGCCAGTTATTGGGTATATAAGAAGTATGGTACGCGTACCATTCTTCTTTATTTTCTAGTCTGCGTATGTGAACTTTTCTAGGGTTCATGTATCATCTCCATTAGAATTTTTGTTGGAGATTCAAAAGAGGCTAAGGGTTTTATTCATCATCAAGGAACAAATTAAGTAAGTTCTTCCTTCTCATTGTAATCTCAATTTCTAGGTCTCATGGGAAATTTCAAGGTTTCAAAAATCTTAGATTCATCTTCTTCTAGCATGACTATACCTCAAAATCAAGAGTCTATTAGAATTAGATTTATCAATGTAACTAGTAGTAAGATCTTTAGAAGGATTTCTTCTAGTAGTTTCATTCTAGAAAAGAAATTGGGTTTGGTCAGTGGTCATAAAGAAGATTTGGTTTGCTTTGAAAATTTTAATCTTGGAATCATCTTTAATGGTATTGGTGAAGGCTTTGACACTCTCACAAGAATCTCCTATGTTAAGATCCATGATGTTGATCTTGATGACATGGAATTCAAGACCATGATAAATATAGAAAGGATTTTTGTTATTAGAGAGTTCATATCAAGGATTACCAAAATCCCTTTGGGTAATTTTCGCCTTCCTAGACCAAGGGAAGAAAGATCATCTTATGATACCTTTTAAAATGGTCTTTGTGGCAAGAGTGTTGATTAGATTAAAGGAAAATTTCCTACTAATTATCTTAGTCTTACTTTGATCTATTTTGGAAATTTTGGTATATCTAATCTTTGTCCCTCCACAATTGAGAACTCTCGGTGGATTCGTGAGTTTGCGGAGTTAGTTTATTTCCTTGAATTGGGTTCTCAGAGTCTTGATATTTGTGTATTCATCATCCTTCAAATGATCTCAATGATGTCATCCAACAAGAAGTTAGGCTTTCCTTGCTTGATTGAGCAAATTTTTCGAGCATATTCTATTGCTCCTATTGGAAATTCCATTGGAACTCCCAAACTTGTTCGTCCTTGTACTTTCAAGCGTATGAAGGAGAATTCTTGTAAAAGACAAAGATGTGATGCCCTTGACGGTTCTTGTGATCCTACCACCTTGGGTCTTCTTCATCAAATTCTCAAGGGTGTGGCTAAGATAAATTCCAAGGTAAAATGCGCGCAAGAACAATGATGCGTGATTGTTACTAAGTTTCCCGAAATCAAGGAAGATATGGATATTGTTCAAGCCACTTGGATGGTCTCTAATGATGAAGATGATGAGTAAATTCGTTATCCCTTGTTCTTATTATGTCTAGGAAACTTCTTATGAGAATTTATTCTTGTGTTTTAAGAAGGATAACTAGGGTTTGGAATAGCCATTATTGTGAGTACACATAGCTATTGCCAAAGATTTTCATCTTGCAATGTTTTTAGATTTATTTATTTAAATTCTAAAGTTTATTTGGAAGATGATTTTGCAGTATTAATCTTTATTGATTTTATATATTGCAAAAAATTTATGAGATATGTGTGTTTGCGTCCGTGAACTGTAATTATCCCATATATGTCAAAAGGTAAGCCTATTATGTCATTAAGAAAATATTGATGAGGATATGATGAACTTTTGATTGCAAAGATTGTGCAAATATTGATGAAAAATAGAATGAATCTTTGAATATTCCGCAGTATTGGTCTTTCCCTGATCCACTTCTATGTGAAAGTATTGTGTGGCTCTGTAAGTTCTCTTATGTTGAGAATTTCCGATTAAATTGATCATGGATTCTCTTGTGGTTAATTTAATTGAGTTTTATGGATACAAATTCATGTGTCATGTAATTTGTTAATGTCCAAAGAAATCCTTCTCTTCTTATAAAAGTAAGGTCTCTCTTGTTGTTTTTTCGGGAATGACATTATATGGGGGAGAGTTCTTAACTGAACTTGTTCTTAATTTCCAAATCTTTGTGGGGAGTACAGCTGTGGAATATTGTATGAGTTTTCTTGTATCTCTATAAACTCCTAGATGAATGCATTTAGTTTCGACTATATGATTGCATCTAAACAAAGTTGATATGTTTTCTTTTAGTTATGAAGTATCTCTATGAGTATTTCATTATGATCCCATAAGTTTTCGTACCTTTGCCAATTTATATTGACCAAAAGGGGGAGAATTAATGTGCAGTTCACACTACAAATACATATGGTTTACGGATCATTATGTAAAGGGGATTGGTTTTCATGTGAGATGAAGTATTGACTAAGGGGTAATGACACATATCACCATAGTATTGTTGCCAAAGTTGTGATACAATTGGACTTTGATGTTGTGTAATGATACTATGACACTGTAGAACAATGATTGATAGCAACTGTTTTCCCATTGTTATAGCTACGGATCTTCAACAACTATGATTCTGAGTTGAACACGTTTATAATTACTGGAGTACTTGGAAGTGACGAAGATTTCGAGTAATGTTGAAGAACCAAGGAAATCAAGCATTTGGATGAGAAGCTACAAATTTATTTATTTTGTAATCCATATGTATTGATAGTTTTGTCACTAAAATTGACAAAGGGGAAGATTGTTAGAGCACTGCTCGGTCGAACTCGCAAGTGTTGCTATCTCAAGATTGTTGTCAAGTTTAGTTTCCAAAACTATAAGTCTTGATTTCAAGTATACTTATAGCTAAGTCTCAGATTAGGATAGAAAGTATAGTTGAGCATTAGACTTCACGGCGTTCATCGATTGAAGATGAAGAACTACTAAGGGGAGCTTGTGGAACTTCATCAACAAAAGGTATGTGGAGAATTATACTCATCTATCACTCAAAATTCTATCTACTCTATCTCCTATTTGAGACATAAGTCGTATAGCTATATAGACATCGATTATACACATTTAATACTTCGAGACGAGTTTAACCCGCTTACATATGTGTTGGTAAGCTTTCTCTTTAACCAAGTTTATCTTATATTCTTGACGAAAGTCAAAAGATGATCATATGAAAATCTTCTTGTAATATCTTACATGATTTGTGTGAGACAGTCATTTGATATATACATGGAATATTTCGTTTTGATCATTCGATCACTTGAAAATTGCTTTGAAGCTAATAGTTTGTGTGAGACAGCTATTGTCGTCTTCTGAGAATGTTTCAATGATTGAAATGGGAGTTTAGAATACTTAACCATGATTGGATTTAAAACACTTAACCGGAACTTAGTATGCATACCCGTATGCGTACTGGTTGGTCAGGTAAAGTCCAAGATATAGAGTATGCGTACATGTACGCGTACTGGCGAAGTCAGTTGAAGTCCGGGTACTAGAGTATGCGTACATGTAAGCGTACTAGTTTCAACTGAAGTTTGGAAGAGTACGACAGTATGCGTACCCGTTTGCATACTGGCGAACACAGTCCAAGTCCGGTTACTTTGATATGCGTACCCGTTTGCATACTTGAGTGGGTTATGCTCTAAAATCAATTTGTTCATGAACTAATACATTTATATAATGTTGACACCCCAATTTCGCACCTTCCATGAAAAATATCAGTTTATGCTTTGAAGCCAAATACAAGGGACAATTCAGCTTCAAATTTCACGGGCGTAGAAGAAAAGAAAGAAGGCACCGAAAATTTGGAAAAAAGGAAAGAATGAGATATTTTGTGGTGAACAGTGGCAAATAGTGATGCGAAAAATGACAAACTATTGTAAACAGTTCCAAATAGTGACGTGAACAGGTAACACGAACAGTGAACAGTGTCGGCGGGACCCGCAAATCATTCTCATATTTGTGAACTGCCACAAATGTTTGAAAAACAAGTCGAAGAAAAATGGAAAAGGAGAAAAAAGGACGTGGGACCCACGTATGTTTTGAAGAAAAAAAAATTTCTTCGCAAAGGACATTTTTTTGGCATGTTTTATATGCGGATTTGGCGCAAGAAAAAGCGGAAGGTTGTCGGAATTCATTTATATAAATAGGGGTCGAAGGTTACTTCAAAAACAAAACATTTTTCTCGGAAGAAAAGATTTTCTCGCAAGAATCATTTCTTCTTTAAGATTATTTCCAAGAGACAGAAAAGTGGAGTGAGATACACATACTTCTTCCTTTACTTTAACAAAGGTATCCACCCAAACCACAATCCAAAAATCTAGGTTTCCACCCAAACCAAGAAGAATTATTGTTTCTCAAATAGAAAATATTTCTTCTCACATGTTCCAAATCTCCATGTATTGTGTCATTTAATCAAAGAGAAATCAAATTTTCTTCCTACACAATAGTTATCATTGTCTTGTGCATTTATAGTTCATTTTGAGAAAACTCAAAAAATAAGAAGATTAAATCAAGTATTGTCTTTAAAGTTTTTAAAAGATTAGCATTAAATTGCTAGTACTTTAACTACTTTCAGCATACTTAAGGGAAGCAAGCAACCGTCGTAAGAATCCTTTCAAATTTAAATATTATATTTCAAGTATATTGATTACCTATCTCTTCGGTAAATTATGTAGTCATACGGGAACGGAATGGTATTCCATTTCGTAGTAACACCGCGACTACTCGTTTGCGTTACATAAAAAATTATGTTTTATTATTAATTTTCTAAGTGGGATAAATCAAAGTGTGGGTATAAAGCGGATTTCCCTCCCACATTAGACCCCATTGTCAAAAAATAAGGTTGGCATTAATCCTATTTTTATTGAGCGAATCTGCAGGTTAATTGTTTAATTTTGAAATTTCATTCAAATTTCTTCTCAATAAAACCAAGGTTTCCACCTAAACCACCAAACAAGGTTTTCCACCCAAAACCACCAGAAAAGAAGGTTTCCACCCAAACCACAACAAAAACAAGGTTTTCCACCCAAAACCACCACAAAACAAGGTTTTCCACCCAAAACCACCACAAAACAAGGTTTCCACCCAAACCACCAAAACAACACCATCAAAAACCCAAACCACAACAAAGGGATAAAAAAACCAAGGTTTCCACCCAAACCACCACAAAAGAAAAACCATCATAAAAGAAAGAAACCACATCTCCATAGTAGAAGTTCCACCCAACTTCTAACTATGTTTCTTTTCTAAATAGCTCATGCATAAAAATCTATTCTCAATAAACCATAAACATTTCCCCCTTTAATCATGAAGTAGAGTCCAATCTTACGATTGGGCGGCTGATGGGTGCCTAACACCTTCCCATCCCGTACTAGAATCTCCTTACCCAGACTCTCTGATAGCAGACCAAAAACATGAAAGTCATAACTGGTTTTGTTTTCCTCAAAAGAATTCAAACTAGTTAAAAGGGTCCTGACTCCCTTTAGTCAGGTGGAGACTTCAAAATATCTCTTTTCCTTGCAGAGTTGGCCCCCCCCTTACTAACAAACTAATAAGAAATTATCTCTGACAGACCCTGTACATTAAACATCCACGAACGGATGAGAACATGGACCTCGACCCATAACAATTATGGACAAAAGAATAGACCGGCACTCGACTCGTGCTAGGCGACCCCCGATTTCTACAGTGGCGACTCTGCTGGGGATAAATAAGATATTCGACTTGAAAAAAAAAATGATTAAAGGGAAAATGTTTTTTTTTAACTAATATTTATTTGAGAAAGGTTCATATTTCAGGTACCATCTTTGGTTGTAAACCATCGAAGTTTATGGCTCCTACAACTAGAAGTGTTACCAGAAAAGATGCTTCAACATCTGTTAAAGTGTATTTCCGCAAAGGAATCAAGTCCTCAAGAACGAAGAGGTCTTTTAACAAAAGAGAGCAATTTTGGAGGGCCATCTCCGAAGGAAGGGACATGCGTATTCTCAAAATCCTCTCAACCATGGTAGAAGCATCCGCATATTGCTCCTGACAGAATTTCTAAAGACGGTGAAACCTTTTTCTAAAAAAAAAAAAAAGAAGCAAAAAAAGAAGCAAAAAAGAGAGGGTCCGGAACAAGATATTTCATTCACAAAAGGAAGTATTACAAGATCCTCATCAACAACTATTCAAATCAAGAACAACTACTCATCCAAAGGATACATGATCAGATCTAAAAAAAAAGTGATCTGACGATAAACCAAACAAGGGGAGAAGACAGTTCAAGCCTCCAAATCTGCGATCCGAAAATCTAGGTGTTTCGGCTAGGGGAAATCCAGTTCGAATCTGGACTAGAAATTTAGAAGAAGCGTTGAAAGAGGTTAACATCAGCTTGCCATTCTCAAGCATACCAGAAAAAATTGCACGCAGTTTCAACAAACATGTGCGACCACGCAACTTCGACAAAGGAGATCTCGTTCTCAAGGAAATTTGGCCCGTCAAACACACCGACCCAAGGGGCAAGTTCAAACCAAAATGGGAAGATTCATTTATTTTCAAAAAGATTTTTCCAGGAATGGCAGTACAATTGATGGACCTAGATGTAGAAGAACATCCAAGGCCCACGAATGCAGATCAACTTAAGAGCTTTTGTGAACGACGAGTTATCTTAATTAAGGCTTCTCCACCGGAGTCAGCGATCTGCACAGTCAGTGCAAGTCAAACCAAGGACAAGAGCATCACCAGAAAGAAAATATTTCATTCACAAATGAAGGAATTACAGAATCTTGGTCTACAACAATGAAAAGCATGAACTCTTCCTTATTTGAAGGATACATGATCAGATCGAGAAAAAAAAAGAAGCAACAACAATAAGAAACAAGCAAAAGAAAAGAAAAAAGAAGAACAACAACAAGAAATAAAAAAATGATCTGATCAAAACCAAAGAAGAAGAAATGAAAAACAAATAAGGAAAGCTGGTGATTTTATCTGAGTCTAGACCAAGATCCAACTTCTTCACCATTTCCCATTGATCGAAACCAATGTGTAATAGTGGTAAAAGTGTCCATGTGACACACTAGATCTAGACATCTTCATCACAGGAAGATCATCCATACTTGTCAGAATACATCTAAATCTAAATCCGATTTCAACTTTGAAATCTGGATTTATCTTTGTATGTATTTTGAAGATGCATATGGAACGATCTTGCATCTTCCCCTAAATCATCAGATCTTCATCTTCGAGCCGAACATTAACTGGATCTCAAGATACACTACCATCAAGCACAGAAAGAGAAGATTCATACGTATCTATACCGAGATTCCACCAAAATCTCACTTCAGTTATCATTACTTTCAACCGCTCAAACCGCATCTCGCATACTCCACCAAAATGATTACTATGGCGATAAACCAAACAAGCGTAAAAGTAGAAGAACATGAAGACGGTGATCAAGAAAAGAAAGATCACAAGTCCAGATCCGACATACAAGAAGGGTCTGATGAAAAGATGGAGGAAAGAGGCAGATTTGCGAAAAGAAAAAAAAAGAAGAGGAAGAAAGAGAAACTGATGGTCGAGGAAGAAGAAGGCGAGGAATTTAAAGCAAAGGATTAGGGCTCCATCGAACTGCTATTCGGGCAAACCAAAATGAAACCCGTAACCTGTTGGGCTTCTTCAACCCATTAGGGTCATTCATCCGATCCGCTAGCCCCTTTTCCCTGTTCAAAAAAAAAAAAAAAAAAAAAAAAAAAAAAGAAAAAAAGAAAAAAAAAAAAAAAAAAAAAAAAAAAAAAAAATGCAGTCTACCTCGTAAAGAAGTCGAAGCGTAGATAATTCTTTAGAAAGAGTATCAATACATGCCTGCCTCCCCAAGGATTCTCTACTGACTTCATCATATCTCAACATGATACTGTACATCTCATTCACCACCGATGTCAACTGGCGCCCACGGCTATCCACCAAACGGAGAAAGTATTCTTGAAGAGGTCTGGAATCCTGAAGCGAGAAAGGAGTCAATAAAAAGTATTAAGTCATTAAGTCAAGAAGAGCAGAGTAACAGCGGTACCTCAGGAATATCATCCGGAAGAGGTAAACCAATAATGTCTTCACGGTCAACAGGGCCACCTGCAATTGGAACCACATTTGAAGTCCCCAAGATAGGTATTTGAAAATCCCATGTTGGAAGAAGATGACCGAAGCCCGTTAGTGGAACTTGTTGAGAAGAAGCATTGCTGGAAGATCCCATCAATAATGGACGAGGGGCAAAACCCGGATCACCCACTACAAGATTCTCTCGGCAAGATTGGATAGCAAGAGGTGGATTTAAAGAAACCGATCTCCAATATGATTCAAAATTCATTCCCCGATCAACGGAATCTTCATAGGAACGTTGCGGTTGACGTGAAATCTCGTCCATATCACTAAACGATGCATAAGGAAAACATGTAACGTTGGGAGGAGGAAAACGGGGTGTAGCGTCTGGTTGACTAATTTGTCTCCCAAATCTGTCACCAAGATACCAAGCACAGTAATCCGGCCACGTAACAAGTACAGAAGCATGCTAGACGACATGGCATGAATGGCTCTTTGATCACGCCGAATCAGATAATCCTTCCAAGGGTCCCAACAAATCTGCGATCAAAATGGAGGTATATATATATATTAATAAAAAATAAAAAATAAAAAAAATAAATAAATAATAATATAGGGTTTCTTACAGATTCAACTGTCGCCCCCTCCAAACAAAGGCGCGTATATGCAGTCGAGTGCCTTCGAAGTGCACCTTTCCATCTAGCCATTCGAGGAAATGTTTGACTATTGGAGAAGCTTGTATCAAAAGGAGGGTGACTAAGAGGAAAATATTCGTAATACCAATATTGTTACAAAGAAAGAGTATGGGTGTTAAAAAAGGGGGTCCAAGATCGTTCAACCTAAAGCAAGGAAAATGTACTCACATTCAAGATGGGCAAGAATCCACATAAGGCTTTTGTTTGAAGGCGTGTTGCTCGAGACAGATAGGTGTAAAGTCGCGCCATCGCACAACTTCCCCAATCGTAAAAATTCACCAATTCAAGGTCAGAAAATGCTGCCAAGTAACCAGATTTGATATAGCCACCAGAAAGAGTCAAGGAAGGTATGACCCGCAACAAAGATCAAGAAAGCTCTGGTAACAGTAATAACTTTAGCATCATATTTTGAAGCGTCGGCGATGAGATCCAAATCGGGGACCGAGAAACTCGTCTTCAAGCCTGCTAAGCCGACATACCAATTTTTAGGGAAGATATCCCCACAATGTGGTCCCAACAGGTTTCGGACATTCTCCTCTGTCACGTTTTCGCCCACCGGACGGAGAGCTCCTACCCCCACACGGATGCCGTAATCATGTAGAAATCCAGGAGGAGTGATGGTTAACTCACAATGTGGCGGTGAAATGAATTAGTATCACCCCACCATCTTTCTGCCACGATTAAAGCATTCTCGCCATCATGGAACGGTTCCAAAGATTCAATAAAGTCGTACCAACCAATCTGTTGTACAAGATCACGTACACCTTTGCATCGTCTCAACATCAGCCACCATTCTACTATATCAGTGGTCCCTCCGCGAATACGCGCCCAAGAGTAATTCTATGAAAGAAAGCAGTGGTTGAGAAATAATGAAAGGAAACTTGGAAAACAAAGAAGAAAATTTCGATCAACAAAGAAACTTACAGGGTCTTCCCGGATTCTTGCAGAAACGTGATCATCCACATCGTTTAAAACCCCAACTCTTCGTCTTCTACGCAGCATAGGCAAAGTTGGAGGATCAGGAATAATGATAGCCATCCGCCTAGACGACATATTGAAGAAAAGAAAAGGAGTTTCTTACCTAAAGAAAGGTCTTTCTCCCCTATCTTATAAATTAAAAAAAAAATGGGTAATTACTTCCTCAAGAAGTTTTTGAAAAAAAAAATATACTTTATCAGAATCGTCTCGTGAAAGAAAAGAAAGTCATGTCAGGACAAAGTGTGGAATGGAAGCCAAGAAGATGCACTTTCAGAATCTGCAACGGACTGCATAGTGCAAGGCCCGACGCCTCCAATGCAACTGACAAGCTCAACCGGGGCAAACCCGACCAATGTTAGAATTTTCTTCATCAAATTTTTCAACTATTCAATCGGCCCGAACAAAGGGCAATCCAACTGAATCAACCACAAAGGTTCAAAAACATCAGGAAAATGCAACTGACAAGCTCAACCGGGGCAAACCCGACCAATGTTAGAATTTTCTTCATCAACTCTTTCAACTATTCAATCGGCCCGAACAAAGGGAAATCCAACTGAATCAACTACAAAGGTTCAAAAACATCAAGAAAATGTAACTGACAATCTTAACTGGGACAAACCCGGCCAACGTCATGACTTTCTTCATCAATAACAAACAGAGCGCGAAATCGGGTCTATGACTTTGTTCGCCAACCGCGAGCGATTACTCTCAAAGAGGGGAAACTGTTGACACCCCAATTTCGCACCTTCCATGAAAAATATCAGTTTATGCTTTGAAGCCAAATACAAGGGACAATTCAGCTTCAAATTTCACGGGCGTAGAAGAAAAGAAAGAAGGCACCGAAAATTTGGAAAAAAGGAAAGAATGAGATATTTTGTGGTGAACAGTGCCAAATAGCGATGTGAACAGTAACAAACTATTGTAAACAGTTCCAAATAGTGACGTGAACAGTAACACGAACAGTGAACAGTGTCGGCGGGACCCGCAAATCATTCTCATATTTGTGAACTGCCACAAATGTTTGAAAAACAAGTCGAAGAAAAATGGAAAAGGAGAAAAAAGGACGTGGGACCCACGTATGTTTTGAAGAAAAAAAAATTTCTTCGCAAAGGACATTTTTCTGGCATGTTTTATATGCGGATTTGGCGCAAGAAAAAGCGGAAGTTTGTCGGAATTCACTTATATAAATAGGGGTCGAAGGTTACTTCAAAAACAAAACATTTTTCTCGGAAGAAAAGATTTTCTCGCAAGAATCATTTCTTCTTTAAGATTATTTTCAAGAGACAGAAAAGTGGAGTGAGATACACATACTTCTTCCTTTACTTTAACAAAGGTATCCACCCAAACCACAATCCAAAAATCTAGGTTTCCACCCAAACCAAGAAGAATTATTGTTTCTCAAATAGAAAATATTTCTTCTCACATGTTCCAAATCTCCATGTATTGTGTCATTTAATCAAAGAGAAATCAAATTTTCTTCCTACACAATAGTTATCATTGTCTTGTGCATTTATAGTTCATTTTGAGAAAACTCAAAAAATAAGAAGATTAAATCAAGTATTGTCTTTAAAGTTTTTAAAAGATTAGCATTAAATTGCTAGTACTTTAACTACTTTCAGCATACTTAAGGGAAGCAAGCAACCGTCGTAAGAATCCTTTCAAATTTAAATATTATATTTCAAGTATATTGATTACCTATCTCTTCGGTAAATTATGTAGTCATACGGGAACGGAATGGTATTCCATTTCGTAGTAACACCGCGACTACTCGTTTGCGTTACATAAAAAATTATGTTTTATTATTAATTTTCTAAGTGGGATAAATCAAAGTGTGGGTATAAAGAGGAATTCCCTCCCACATTAGACCCCATTGTCAAAAAATAAGGTTGGCATTAATCCTATTTTTATTGAGCGAATCTGCAGGTTAATTGTTTAATTTTGAAATTTCATTCAAATTTCTTCTCAATAAAACCAAGGTTTCCACCTAAACCACCAAACAAGGTTTTCCACCCAAAACCACCAGAAAAGAAGGTTTCCACCCAAACCACAACAAAAACAAGGTTTTCCACCCAAAACCACCACAAAACAAGGTTTTCCACCCAAAACCACCACAAAACAAGGTTTCCACCCAAACCACCAAAACAACACCATCAAAAACCCAAACCACAACAAAGGGATAAAAAAAACCAAGGTTTCCACCCAAACCACCACAAAAGAAAAACCATCATAAAAGAAAGAAACCACATCTCCATAGTAGAAGTTCCACCCAACTTCTAACTATGTTTCTTTTTCTAAATAGCTCATGCATAAAAATCTATTCTCAATAAACCATAAACATTTCCCCCTTTAATCATGAAGTAGAGGCCAATCTTACGATTGGGCGGCTGATGGGTGCCTAACACCTTCCCAACCCGTACTAGAATCTCCTTACCCAGACTCTCTGATAGCATACCAAAAACATGAAAGTCATAACTGGTTTTGTTTTCCTCAAAAGAATTCAAACTAGTTAAAAGGGTCCTGACTCCCTTTAGTCAGGTGGCGACTTCAAAACATCTCTTTTCCTTGCAGAGTTGGCCCCCCCCCCTTACTAACAAACTAGTAAGAAATTATCTCTGACAGACCCTGTACATTAAACATCCACGAACGGATGAGAACATGGACCTCGACCCAAAACAATTATGGACAAAAGAATAGACCGGCACTCGACTCGTGCTAGGCGACCCCCGATTTCTACATATAATAAGGAATGCAATCTTTTATAAACCGTGGTTATAATGTTCATGAATTGATTCGAGTGAATCAAAATCGAGTTTGCTTCAATTGTGTCTTGTATACTTCTATGAGAATTTAAGCATTTGAACAACTCTAGAACTAGTTTCATTTGAGTCACTTGAACTAGTTATGGTTAAGATGAATATGGTTGATATGAAAGTGTTCATATGGATAATTTATGTTAACTATTGTTAATCCAACAAGGTGTACACGTTTAGGTACGGTTACCCATATCTAAATGAAGTCACTTTTCATTTGTGTGTAACAAGCTAATTTCGATCTGACGGTTGAAAGATATTAGCTTGAGTCTAATCAGGTTTTCATCTAACGGTGAGTATTGAATGCTTTGTTACCAAGGTAACTTAGATTGCAAACCCTGATTTGAAGACTATATAAAGGAGAACTCTAGCAACTAGGAAACCTAATCCCCACACCTCATGTGTGATACTAGTTGCGACTAGAGTCGATTCTCCTTTAACCTTAGGTTTTTCACGAAACCCTGTAGGTTAACGACTTGAAGACTTCATTGGGATTGTGAAGCAGACCCAACTATTTTATCTATAGTTGCGCGTTCTGATCTTGTTGTTTTCTATCGTATTTAGTACTATCTTCTCTAAGATTTTCTCAAGATTTATTCTCCGATATCAAGATAAAAATTAGTCACAAGCATCTTCGTCTCATCGTTTGTGATTCCACAATATCTTGTTTCGCTACCATTCGATTTAAATTATTGTTAGGTGATTGATATTTCTAAGCTGTTCTTCGGGAATATAAGTCTGGTATATCAATTGGTTCATGTTCACCTTGATTTATCAAAATACGGAACAAAAACTCATAGGTTTATCTGTGGGATACAGATTTATCTATTCAATAGACTTTTTTATGTGAGACAGATTGGTTTATCAAGTCTTCGACTTTGGGTCGTAGCAACTCTTAGTTGTGGGTGAGATCAGTTAAAGGAATCAAGTGCATAGAGTCATGTTGGGATTCAGAGTTGTAAGTAACATAACTATACCTTGATCAGTGTGAAATTGGTTAGGGATCAACTACATTCCAATCTGAAGTTAACTTGGAGTAGGCTAGTGTCTGTAGCGGCTTAATATAGTGTGGTGTTCAAATCTGGACTAGGTCCCGGGGTTTTTATGCATTTGCGGTTTCCTCGTTAACAAAATTTCTGGTGTCTGTGTTATTTCTTTTCCGCATTTTATTTGTTTATATAATTAAATTATCACAGGTTATGCGTAGTTCAATCAATTAGATAATTCAACCTTTGGTTGTTGATATTAATTGATTGACACTTGAACATTGGTCTTTGGTACTGTTCAAGTTATTTCTCATAATAATCAGGCTCGCAGATTTTCATCTATTTGATTTGCTGATTACATTGAAAAATAAAGATACAACTCTTGGATATATTTCCATTGATTGAGTCTGAATGTCTAGTTGATTCTCCTGGAATTATATCGGAGTTTTTCTATACAAATTGCTAAGTGAAATATTGGGTGTGGTTGTTAGACCTCCGCTTTTTCAATGTTGTTTCTCTATGATAATTTAGAAAATTATAATTTAGTTAATTTTCAAAATTAAAAATTCACACCCACTTGGGCCTGTGTATGCAGGGAATCAAACATCATCCCGATTCATATATAAGCAGACTTTTTATTGATTTTTAATTAAATCGAGATAATGTTGACTTTAGACGCTCTTTTAGGAGCACACGAGACAACTAAGTATGATGAAAAATCTTTACAATCAATAGAACTAATAGATGAAAGCATGAAATGTCATGAAGCGAAGATTGAGGGGCCTAAAACTCCTCTAGTAAGAAAGCTAAATATATCGATGCTCTCCCTGAAGAGGCGACGATGGAGGAAGGATTTATCTGTAGAATTGTGGTTAAACTTCATGATAAGCGTAAATTTAGTCAGAGTTTTCTCTCGAGATACCTTTCATAGTTCACGATGACCTGCCCCAATGCTGAAGTTAGTGGGTAACGGTTATTATTGTTATTTCTTGTTCCATTCAAAATGTTATTGTTTGCTAATACGAATAAATTTATATTCCTACATTCTTTTGTTTAGGAAAGACCCCTCTGTAAGTAAATGTTATTTTTTCCCTTATCAAAGAAGACATGTAACCCTGCAAACATGTTTGACCTATTTCTGTTATTACTGCACCACATTTAACAAACAATCTTTTCCTGTTTTGCTGGACTTTGCAGCTACTATGGTCCTTCTTTAGAGGTCTCTGCCTGAAATAGAAATGGGGACTTTCCAGTTCACATGGAATTGGATACCCATATTTTACCCATAGAGAAAATATGAAGCCAATAACCTATCACGACCATCATGAGTCGTGGTAGAAATAAAATTTTCATAATAGTTTGGTGATCTCATTTGTTATCTCCACCACCTCTTTTACCTTTTTATCATCTAAGACACAATTAATACAGTTTTTGATAAGATGTCAAAATGGAAACTAACAAGAGTTTAAAGAAAGTCAAATACAGAAGAACAAAGTTAAAGTCAGAGGCAGAGTTACATCTAGGCTTACCCTGGCTGAAGCCACCCCAAAGCCCACAAAAAACATTTGTTGACTACCTATATTTATTGCGATACAATTTTATGTATTAATTTTAGGGTTAAGCCCGGAATATAAAATTAGACAAATACGGAGTATTATACATTTCTAGTTCTGCCACTAGTTAAAGCAGGGCCAACCTGAAGGCAAGCAGCCTATGCCTTTTTAATCAAGTGTATGAGACCCTAGTTCTAGTTATGCCACTAGTTAAAGCAGGTCCAACCTGAAGGCAAACCAGTCCTGACTCACACAGTGTATGAGACCCTTCCCTTAAAACCACACCCTTGTTAATCAAGTGGATTTGGAGATTTTCGAAGAACAAAAAATAGCCTTTGGAGGAAAATAGTGAATGAAAAATTCTCTTATAATACTAATCTTCTAATTCCTGATGTGGATAATACTCCTCATGGAATGAGCCTTTGGAAGAATGTTACAAATATGGTGTTATTAGTCCAAAATATGGCGAGATTCACGGTAAGGAATGGGGAAGGTATTCGGTTTTGGAAGGACCATTGGTTTTATATGGGAATTTTACAGGACCTTTTCCCCGTTGTTTTCAAGGCGGCAAGGATGAAGAATGCTACAGTCTCGGACATGATTGTGAATGGAGAGTGGGTTTGCGATTCCAAGAGGCATTTAAATATGAATGAGCAACTAGAATGGGATTTACTAAAACGTGATTTACATCATGTTCCTGTTTTAGTGGAAGAGGATGACAAAATGGAGATTATGGAAAACTTTAGCAGTTCGAATTGTTACGAGAAACTTATAGGTGATTTGGATGATTGCGACTTCAATACTTTTCTTTGGAAATCTCATATCCCCAACAAGGTTAGCTTTATTTTGTGGGCTACTTTTCATGACTCTCTCCCAAGTATGGATATGTTGCGCCATCGTGGTGTTGACATAAAAAGTGAACAATACGTCTTATGCAATGATGTCAGGGAATCTGCGAATCATATGTTTCTTCATCGCACGTATTCTTTTGATATTTGGAAGTACTTCATTGCAGCTTTTAGAATCGCATGGCATATAACAAGCACGTTGCTTCAATTATTTAAAGCTTGGGCCACCAACGTTTTGCATGGTAAAGGAAGACATGTCTGGCAAATATTGCACTATGTGATTTGTTAGGTTTTGTGGAAAAACATGAATGGTAGGGTCTTTGGAGGTCATCATAAGTGTGCGCAAAAAAATATTGATTTGGTTAAGCAGTTGGTAGTTTTATGGTCTTGCGATAATGATACTTTCAAATATGTTGATCCTAGTCTAATTTGGAGTAATTGGGAAATTCTAATGTGTATGTAATTTGTTTAGACCAAGTAATTGGGAAATTCTAATGTGTATGTAATTTGTTTAGACCTTGGATTGATCCTTGGTTCTCTTTTTTTTTTTAATATAAACTACTCTTCCAAGAAAAAGAAAACTACACCCCTCATTAGACCATGGTTCGGTGGGATGCCACCCTCGAGACATGTGGATTTAACTCGCGGCCAGTGTAGCACGACTACTCGGGATCTTTAAGCGAATGTCGCTCGTTTTCATGACAAATCTACCAATAATAAATTTTGCATCTGCACTCACCACAGAATAATAAGAACATCAGTCAACAATAAAAGTCACAAATATCCACTCCTATAATCTAAAATAAGGAAACTTTACAGGTTTTCTAGAAGCAAGCTTATTAGTTAGTACTAACAACTAATGTGACTAATCTAATGCCATTTGTTGACCGTGACAAATACACATAATTTGATTTGACAACTAAAAATATACTATTAATATGGGTCTTTGCAAACGTTATAATCGATTAAATAAATAGTAGGCACCAAAAACCATCTACCCATCCTATCTTGTAGCTTATTCTGCAAGCGTAGCGATTCTGCAATCGTAGCGTTCTTCATATGCATTCCATGAAGCGTCATACAGGTCCCACAAATCCAACCAGTGCTACATGTCGCACTCTCGCGATTACCTTGTAAGTGGTAACGCTATGAAATTATATATACTTTTGATTTAAACGGGTCCTGATAGTTGACTTTGTCCGGGCGATTTTGACTATTAGTCAAGCTGATATTCTTCTTCATCGATTCTTCCCTGGTTCGATTCGATTTCGATTTTCGTTGGTAATGAATTGATCAAGTATGTAAATCTCTGATTTGGAGCGAGCAGATCCGAGTGGCGTCGATATCTTACTCGGATCAAGATCCAGTGTCGGATTGTGGCCTCAGTTGAGCTTTCCTGTAATAAAGCTGAGTTACAAGGTAATCTTTTTTAGTTTTAGTGATGGATTATACGATGGTTTAGTTAGATAAACTTTAAATTAGCTAAGTAGCGTATTCTAGTTTGTTTTCGGCTATGGAAAAAGAAAAATCCCAAAAAACGTTGTATTTGGATAGAAAATCCTTTAGGGTATCCGAGGAATCTATCGGAAAAACGAGAGGAATTCGATTGGAGGAAAAGAAAAGAAGGGGCTTCATCTCTTGGATCCACTTCTCAATGGAGACAACTTTCTGGCTGGTTGATGTATTGGAGGAAGCTATGGATTTCCACTGTGTCAAAATGAGATGGCCAAGAAGAGAGGGAGAAGCTTCTTACCTATGCGAGGTAAAAGAAAATGTGGCCGGAAGATACTTTAGGATTTCTAGAGTGAGAAGAGGAGATGCAGAAAGATCTTATGCAATCTGCATTCCTTGTGGGGAACGATGCTATTACTGGTCTGTTCTTTGTAAGGAAATCAATAAAGTGTTAAAAGAAAACAAAATGGAAAGGAAGGTGAAACAGATACAGCCATTGAACTCGGATTTTCAGGCTCTACCAACAAAATCAATTAAGGAGACAACTTTCAGAGGAGTGATAAAGACGTATGGTTTTGTAAGATGGCAAAGGGTTGCAAGAGATGTGCTGAAACAAATGCAGTGGGACTCATTTTTGGACTTGGAAATAATAGATGAGCAGTCAGCATTCATTCAGTTGACAAAGGACTCTTGGCTTGATCTCTGGAAGCCACGAAAAATTATGGTGGATGATACAGTTATATCATTATCTCAAGAGGGGTACAATGTGGAAGAGGAGACGGTGCGACGGATTCCGGATAAAGAAAATACGCAAGGAAAAGTCAGGGAAAAAAATGATAACAACAAGGGGATCATTCCGGCTCAAGCTATGTCCAGATTACAAAAGTGGCTGAAGATAAGGGGTATTCCGCAGAAATTCTGGAGCTTCAAGCTGTTCAAATCTATTGGGGAATTACTGGGGGGCTTCATGGAGATTGCGGACAGCACTCTGAGAAAGGAAAATGAAAACTTTTTCAGGATTTCGGTCAAAGGGGACTTCTCAAATATACCGGCGGTTCTTGTGGTGAAAGAGGGAGACACAAATTGGGTTACGTCGATTGAATGGGATTACAAATTCCAGCACAAAAACAAAGCCTCACTGGAGGAGTTTGACAGACTATTAACGGCCTTCGAGAACAACCGAAACATTTCAATGGAAAACGATAAGGCCTTTTCCGGAGACGAGGAGACACAAGAAGTGGAAGGGAGCCTTGCTAAGCGACTAGATGAACCCCAAGGTTCGAACTCAATGGAAGGAGGGGGAATTTTTCAAACTAGTGGAATAAGGAAGTTTTCAACTGAGAACCTAGGATACGTGGGCGCAACTTTCTGCCCTCAATCGGATCACTCTAGTCAAATTAGTAACAGACAAAAACAGCTAGTTTTCGGAGGTGGAGAAGTAAGTAATAATTCGACAAGGCTGGACCTTATAGATAGCTTGCTGGCAGAAGAAGTCAAAGTGGCAAGAAATGTAGAAAAAACAAGTACGGTTGCTCAAAAACATGATCAGGAGGCTTCACCAGCTGACACTTTCAGGCAGGGTTCAGGAGACGTTAACAAGGGGAGGTTACAAAATAATGATTCGGTGAACGTTGATGGAGGCTTTGAGCACGCGTGGGCACCAGATCATCTTCATTTAGCGCTGTATGAGGACGAGGAGCAGCAGATGAATAAATTTATCTCAAAGGGACTGATTGAGTACTCAGATCCAGTTCAAGAGTGTAAGTCAAAAAAAGTTGTTTCCTTAGTAGAAGACCAAGTTGTGATTAACTTGGGCGATATTCAGGGAGTCAACATGGACTCAACTGAGATCATTTTTTCAATATCTAAATTGATTCTCGAGTTGTGCATTAGGTTGGGAGGTATTGCAGTGAAGGACGAGATACAAGCCAGGGGAGTTATTGAAGAAATTCTCTTCAAGTATAGAGAAAGGTACAAGGCTATAGCTGATGGGAAAAGAGCAGAAGACAGTTGTGATTCCTCGAATGCGGGCGACAACGAAACACGGGAAGAGGAATTAGAGAACGTAACTCACAGGGAGACCGTGGTTACACATGGGATCTAAACTCCTGAACTGGAATTTAAGGGGTCTAAATGCTTATCATAAGCAAATAGCAGTTAGGGATTTGATCAATACTCATAAGTGCCTTGTTTGCACAATTCAAGAAACAAAGATGGCTACTTTTTCGAGTTTTTTCCTGCGTCAGTTATGGTTCGATTCGGACTTCGGCTGGGAATTCATTCCTTCGCAGGGAAGTGCAGGCAACAGTGGAGGGTTATTGACGATGTGGGATGACTCTAAACTGGAATTACTCGACAAAAGATTGGGTTTCAATTCAATCTCTTGTTTATTCAAGTTTAGGATAAACGGTTTCAAATTCATTTCAACTAACGCTTATTCACCATGTGATTACTCCGAGAGACAAAACTTCTGGAGTGACATGAACAACATTAGAAGCTGGAGCTCTGAGGCTTGGTGTGCGATGGGATACTTCAATGCGGTGCGTAGTGACGAAGAGAGAAATAGAAGGGGGGGAGACATAAGGAATATGAACTTCCTAAACGACTTCATTCTCGGTCAGGAGCTGCTCGACTTGCCCCTGATTGGAGGCGCGTTTACGTGGACGAACAGGCAGGATGATCCGCTGCTGTGTAGGCTAGATAGAGTTCTGGTTTGCACTGCTTTTGACGCTAAATTCAGCAATGCGACTCAAACGACGTTGGTAAGAACATGCTCTGACCATAATGCTTTACTGTTTGAGTTAGCTCCAGCTATAAGGGTTAATCCTAGCTTCAAAATTGAAAACCACTGGCTTCAACACCCGTACTTTGTTAAGTTGGTGGAGACTTGGTGGAAGGCGATGGACTTTGTAGGTACGCCGGACTTCATTTTGTTTAGAAAACTTCAAAACCTAAAGTTTTTTATAAGGAACTGGAGCAGGAATGTTTATGGAAATATTAGGAAGAAAGAGGAAGAAATAGATAACAAGATTAAGGATCTGAATTTGGCGGAAGAAGAAGCGACGTTAAATGCAGCTCAAAGAGAAAATAGAGCAAAGATGCTATTGGATTTAAAGAATGTTAAAACAACAAGAGCAAGAATGGCCTTTCAAAGGGCGAAGGTGAGAGGTTTCAAGTACGGAGACAAGAACACACACTATTTTCACAAAATCGCTAATGCAAAGAGGAGAAGAAATTGCATCTCAAAGCTGGAAGTTTCAGGTGTGGATGTTTTCAATCAGGAGGTAATTAAAAAGGAAATTGAGTAGTATTACACTTCTTTGTTCACAGATTCTTCTTCTGTGTCTCCTTCCTTTGAAGGGATGGGTTTCAGGAGCATCGATGCGGACCAAAAACAGTGGTTGGAAAGGAAGTTCGAGGAAGAAGAGGTTGTTGCGGCTATCAATTGTTGCGGAACTAATAAAGCTCCGGGTCCGGACGGCTACAATATAGAGTTTTTCAAAGCGTGCTGGAGCTTTTTGAAATGGGAGGTGTTGGCGGATGTTAATGAGTTCCATGGTAAGGGTAAGCTAGATTGGAGACTCAACATGTCCTTCGTAAAGCTAATCCCAAAGAAGGAGGACTCGGCTACTGTAAAGGACTTTAGACCCTTAAGTCTAATTAGTAGCTTTTACAAAATTGTTTCTAAACTTCTTGCAGAAAGACTTAAGGTGGTCATGCCTTCTCTAATTTCTAATGCTCAAGGGGCCTTTGTCAAGCATAAACAAATTCTGGACAGTATATTAATCGCTAACGAGTGCATAGACAGCAGAATGAGAGCGAAGAAACCGGGGATTTTGTGCAAAATTGACATGGAAAAGGCGTTCGACAACGTTAATTGGAATGCGTTGTTCAACATTTTGAGAAGAAATGGCTTTGGAGATAAATGGATTCAATGGATTAAATGGTGCGTTACAGAAGCGCAATTTTCAATCTTGGTCAATGGTGTAGCAACAAACAGAATAAAGCCTTCTAAAGGCATTAGACAGGGTGACCCCTTGTCACCCTTTTTATTCTTGCTGATGGCGGAAGTTCTGTCCATTCTCATCAACGATGCGGTCACTTCGGGCAGATTAACGGGTTTTCAAGTTAAGGAGGGAGGCTCGGTGGTGTCACATCTTCAGTTTGCGGATGACACGATCATTTTTCTGGGGGCTTCAAAGGATGAGGTAAGAAGACTATTAATCATTTTGGTGATGTTTGAAGTGTTAACAGGGTTGAAACTGAACTTGGATAAGAGTTCAATGACAAGCATAGGGGCCGATGACTTAATTCAAGACTTGGTTGTGGAACTGGGTTGCAGAATTGATAGTCTTCCAATTAACTACCTGGGAATGCCAATTGGTGCAAGTAAAAGGAGCGTACATATTTGGGATGTGGTTATTGAAAGGATGAAGAAAAAGCTGGCTCCTAGGAAAAGAAAGTTCTTGAACAAAGCTGGAAGAGTTACTTTGATCAAGAGCACGTTGGAAAGCATTGCTGTTTACTTCTTGTCTGTCTACTATCTTCCGGCTTCTGTGGAAAAGAAGTTGAACACAATCATTAGAAAATTCTTATGGGGTGAGGACGACAACATTAAGAAAATGAGCTGGGTTTCCTTGGAGAAGATATCGAAACCAAGTCAAAAGGGTGGATTAGGTATAAGGAAACTTAGACTAATTAACAGAGCCTTGCTAGCAAAGTGGCACGGCAGATACGGCAAAGAAAAAAATACGTGGTGGAGGAAGATTATGTGTGAAAAGTCCAAGTCGAATGAGAATGCTTTAGTGCCTTTGCAGCTAAAAGAAACCATTGGTAGGAGCATGTGGTATGAGATCTTAAAGGCTAATGAGGACTTTAATAAGGTCGCTGATTTTCAACTGAAGAATGGGACTGGATTCCTCTTTTGGCACGACACTTGGTTGGAAAACAAGACTCTAAAAGAAAAATACCCCCGTCTGTTCAAAATTAGTAGACAAAAGGGTAGTATGGTGGCGGAAATGAAAGGCGACTCTTGGAAATTTGAATTCTCTAAGGTTTTAGACCCTGCTGAACGCATAGACTTGCTAGAGATCAAGCACGATTTGAGAAACGTCAACCTGGTTCAAGGAGAGGAGGATGGAGTAGTGGGCGATACTTCTGCCAAAGCGGTGTACACCAAGCTGGCGGCTGAGGAACCGGATTGGGAGTTCTACAGGGCGATAAACAACAAGTTCCCTCCTCCGAAAGTTAAATTCATGTTGTGGGCTGCAATGCACAATTCGATTCCTACAAGAGCTATGCTACAGGCTAGGGGAGTGGAAATCCATTCCAACGTTTGCCTTCTCTGCAATACGGTGGAAGAAACTCAAGATCACCTCTTCATTCACTGTCGGTATACAAGAGTTATATGGGAGACTTTCTTAGACTCGCTAAAGGTGAAATGGGTACTGCCAAAAACATTTCAAAACCTTATGCTTGGCTGGAGAGTAATGGGGCTGAGAAAAATCACTAACATTGTTTAGCAGATTCTTCCGTTCGCTATTGGTTGGGAGTTATGGTTGGAAAGAATCAGAAGGAGACACGGAGGAAGACTGAGAGACAACGAGGAAGTGATGCATGCAATCAAGCTGCATATTTACCTGTGGGCTTCTACAACAGAAGTTTTCAATAGTTTCTCTACCAGCCAGGTAGTTCATCAGTGGGAGGATATAATACATATGTAATAGGGACTTTTCTCGCTTTGATTTTTCCTTTGTAATTACCACCATTTTGTTTTTAATATATATCCTTTCTTCTCAAAAAAAAAAAAAACGCTATGAAATTATGAATGTATCTCATGGCGTGATTAAGAAGTAAATTTGCTTATTATAATAATCCTCTTGTAACACATGTGTATTATTTTCTCCAGTGGCACACGTTGATGGTGAGTTGTAAATAAAATATTCAAACAAACCCTTACCGGCATCCGGCAAAGCGCTATTTGTTGTATACTTGTATAGTTGTATGTTTCTCAAATTGGATTTACATCCACAAACCTAGTTCTTTTCAACATGGATTATGGGGACATTTCTTGTTGTATCCTTGTTTCTTTCCATTAGTTGTTGATACTACGTTGTTCGCATGCAAGGTACACGTACAAAAATGTAAAACATGTCAACAGCACCGGAAGGCCTAAGCATCGTGTTCGCCTCAATCTCGGGAACAAGTTGCTTAGAGAATTCGACAACCACCGGCAATAGCATGTTGTGTTTTATCTTGTAGCCGAAAACTATTCCAACATTATGATACGATTATTATAAGGTTGCTTTTTAATTTCTAACAATTCGAATTATTTTTATATATTTGTTGGAAAGCAGCCATATTTTATCAAGAGGCCGGACCGGGGGACATGCTTAAGCGAATAATTTTGCACATCGTTTCAAAGCCATAAATTTAAACAGCTACGAATGGTCGAGATTATCAGAAAGTAATACCAAAACTGCTGACTTATTTTTACTCGGTCAAAACCACTGACATCAATCATCGTCCCAAATTTATTAGAAAGAAATACCAAAACCTCCCTAACTCATTTATCATCATCCCCAATATCATAAATAAGAGATTTCAGCTAAACAAACTTCAAATTTCACTTAATTCCTGTTAGCTTTTTCATAAATAAATAAATATATCATCATCATCGTCCAACAAAGGAAAGAATAATAATTATCAACATAGTAAGACAAGATGCACCGTCCAAATCAACCCCAAGAAAAATACTCATGATCCAATTTTCTCAGATTTTTAGATTTAGATAGAGAAACTAAACCAAACTAGTCATGTTCTCTTCAACATGCAGTCAAAGATCTTAGCTCTTAAAAATTTAAAATCTAGGAAAACAATTTATTGACTGAGAAAGTAGCTTTGAAGATCGATCAAAAATTGAAAAAAAATAAAATAATTTCGCTGTTGGATTTAACAAAAAAGAAGGATTTGAAGAAATTGGTGTTTGATTTGGGATTTGAGGGGAAATGGTACTGGCCATAATGAGTGTTGTTTCTTAGAGTCGTATTGTTCATATATATATATATATATATATATTAATACCCTAATAATAAACAGTCATTTTATGTTTCAGGATTTGATTTTTTTTTCTTCGGATTCCTCATAGAAGAGTGGGAAAGGGAGACAGACTTTTCTGATTGGAGTTAGAATAATAGTAAGTGGTTTTGAGCAATAGACAAAAATAGCAAACCTCATAAATCCGGAACACTTACACTCAGTTAGTTGAGAAGCCTGAATTCTTAACCACCTCTCATGAATAATCGTGATCAATTAAGAATAGTTCCAGAAATCAATATATCTTGAGGAATTACAAAGTCTGAGACGAAATGAACTTTGTGATTTCTATCTATCTAGCCTGAAGGTTTCAAACATCAAAGAGATAAATTCAGAACTTCTTTAATTTCATCTCAGAGTAGGTTGGTGAACCATCTTGCAAACCCTAGATATCTTAGTTTTCTGGAATACATGAAGGTTGGTAAAGCAGTTCACAAACCCTAAGTTCAGAATGAGATAATTCACCAACCCAGTTCACGAACCATGGTGATGTGCCGACGGTTGGGAAGCCCAGTTCAGGAATAGTAGTGCCCGGAGTTCACGAGTCATTAATGGTTGACGAACCTGGTTCACGAACCGTAGATCTCAGACTCATGAACTGTTTTAACGGTTCACGAACTACTTCACCAACGATCCCAAAAGATTTTTATCAGGTGCTCAAAGATTTACTTTTTAAATATATTTAGTATTGCTATGAATCTCATAAACACCTCTAAGAAATCTATGATTACTAAAACACTTTGCGAATGTACATCAAGATTAAATTCTTAAGTGTTTAATGAACACGATATTGCTTATTAGTTCGAAAAGAATATTTTCCAAAGAATTATCATTAAGCACGATTCACGTACCAGGACCACTATGTATATTCTTCTTGAAACCCTAATTAGAGTTTCATCAAAACAGAGAAAGTATTTATTTGAATCTCAAGTTATCTTAGCTTGAATCTAAGCAACTCTCAATCTCGAACATCTATAAATAGAGAGACTCATTCAACTGGAAAATTTAACCCCTGACACTTTGTGTCTTCGTTGATTGTTAGAGTCGTCATCTATTGACCTAGGTTTCCTCTAAGAAACATAATTAGGTCCACGGCTTAAAGACTTCATTTGGGGATTCGTGAAGCCAGGTCTGACTATCTTTACCTTGATAGTTCGAGTAACCTAATCTTGCTTCTTTTTTTGTTATCGAGGTTCTCGTAAAAATCATTGATCGGGAAATTTTCAAATGATCCAAAATATTACTTGAACAATTAATTGATTCGAACTAAGTTTCAAAAGGACTAATTGATATATATTGCTTGAATTATATTTCAAAATATTTAACAACACAAGCTTGAAAAAGAATTTCTTCTTTGCAATAAATCTACTAGAAGTTATATAACATAGTCTGAAATAGATGTAATGGTAAAGCTTGTGAGTAAATAAAATGGTTCATTCTTCAATACCTTGTTGATAAAGTTTTCTTTCTTCAATCTTCAGTCTTCGAGTGTGATGTCTGATACTCAACTACCAACTTTTATACCTATGGTCGGTTTTCAGCCGAGCAAAAATAATTCCACTTTCCTACTTAACTAAAATAAATGAAGTACGTGATAAGAAAGAGTTTGTATCCACAAAGATGCTTTTGTTGTTATAAAATTTTCAGAATCTTAAGTAACCAAGGGGGGATTTTGATTTTTCAAAGCAATAAAACTAAATTGAAAGCAAAGTAATAATAAAAGTAATCAATAAGGAGAAGATATTGGTCACGCGATAGTATCATTCACAAACATGTATTTTTATCAATGAATAGAATTGAAATTTTAATCTCTAATTTACTAAAAGTCTTAGGATACCTTGATCGCAAGTATATCCCGCTAATTCCCTGATTTCATCACAACCATATTAAAAGATGTATATGTGAATTCTTCCTAGAAAGCAACCTAAAGTGTAAAAGCACAATTAAGTTTAACTCCCTAAAAACAATAAGTTCTATGGAATAAGACTAATCAAGGCAATCAAATGTGTAAAAACACTAATTCGATTTAACCAAGGTTATGATTCATTTGTGACTAGTAGGATATATCACTACAAGCACTACCCACAATTATGCTACTTAGAATCAGAGATTAACAACGTTTACGTATTGAAAACCCTAATATAGCTTTATAAATGAATGCAAATCAGATTGATTCCGGACTCAACTAAACAAACAATCAAATCAAATAACAATATAAACCATGAATCTAAACAATAAATTACTGAGACAAAACTAATACATTGAATCAAATCTTATTTGTAAAATCCACTTTATCCCATACCCAATAATATGTTTAGTTACTCATAGCTTTTGAGTTCATCATAATCATAATCAATAATAATGAAGAAGATGAAAAATAAACTAAAGCAAACCCTAGTAGAATCGTCGCTCTCCAAAATTCCAAGTAGAAAATAAATATGTGATGCCAAGAAAAATAGAAACTTTCTCCTTTTATAGCTTTTCATCTTTCCAAAATTAGGTCTTCAAAGACCAAAGTCCAAATGATCCAATAAGCCCATATGTGAGGAATAACCCATGTAAAATTCTATCCCAAAAACTGCTCGCCGGAAAACTGGTGTCATTGCCGGAAATTGGCCAGAATCCGACCATGAATTAGCTCAGGTGACCGACAAAGTCCACCCAGTCACCGGTCAAACGAGTCAAACCGTCGAGTCAACTGAGTCAATTGAGAGTCAAGATCGGATGAGTAAGAGAGTCAGCTGGGTCAGGTAATCAAGTCTGAGTCAGAGGATAACTCAGCTGACTTGGTTCTAAGCCATAGTATTGCACGGCCAGAGTTGTGTTGCATAGGCCAGAACATTTGTCGAACCAAGATGGCGCTTCACAACCTTCACTCCCAGTCAACCATTTTAGCTGCAGCTCACAACTTCTGTAGCTTCATAACCCTTAGCAGAATAGCATATACATTCCATTCTAATTCTTGCAGCATCACAGCAACACACTTGTAGGCTATTTTCATTGTAATTCGCTTGAAATTCTTGCCTTCTCAAGCCAAAACCACAACTCCAACACACATTCATTCCATTGCTTGGCTACCTGAACCACTACCACCTTAAAACTCATAAAAGCAACAATTCTTACTATCACTTGCACTTGCATCTCAACCAGCACACATATAGCACCATCTGGTTCACCATCTCAACTGATTTCGAGAACCAACTCATACTTCCAGCAAAAACTTCAATCTAAAATATACTATTACAGCTCAAACCTTCAATATCTCCTGGCACAACAAGCAATCTGCTTCACAGACCAACATCTCCAATGCCAATTTCATTCACCACTGCTTTAATCATTCCTAAGCTTTCATCTAAACATCAAGAGACTCAACCACACCCAGTCACAGCCATATACCACCTTCAATCACTTCACATCTGCCATATACTCATTTCCTCCACCTGACTGCAACTTGAATCTCATGATCGCCTGCAACAATAGCTTGGTAGGCAACTCAAACAGCTTCCTTTATAAACATTAACTCCAGAACTTCCACCAAATTGCTGTGCAAATCACCATCTCTGTATCATTTGCAGCTTCATTCAACTCAGATATCAGAAACTCATCAAACCCATCAAATTCTTCAATTCCTGCTCTATCATCTCCATGTCGCTTGAATGAGCAAACCCTAACATACATCTAGGCATTTCAGTAACATCTCAGTCCCATGGAAATCACCAAAACCACCTGCTCAAAGCCACCACCAATTTCACCATTAGCTTCTCCATAGTTCTGATTCACACACATCTCTGTCACTACTTGCTTGGTCAGATTCACTCCAGCTTCCCTCAAGCCACTCTTAGCAAACCAACACACAAAACCAACCTCATTCTTCATATTACAGCAACCACCAACACATTACAGCTGCACCCAAAATCACCATTTCCATGCCCTGTCACACGTCATAGCTGTATCATTCCTGCAACCTAAGCATACATATAACTATGGAACTCCAATGAACTGAGCAAACCAATCTCAGATCAATTAAACTCCCCCAACTGCAAACAATATAAGTTGCATCACCAGATTCAAACCTCATCATCCATTAAACCTCAATCCATATCACCTAATCCTTCACTGATGCTTGAATCCATCTCTAACAGATCAACAACAAGCCATTCTCCTAACCACTGTACCAGCAACCTCCATCACTTTCTACCCTTACTCATTTGAATCCTGGAATTCCAATTATGGTTTTTTAGATTCACCAACAATAGACTCAAATCTCCACCATACTCGAATTCAAAGCTAACCCATCTTTTATTTCTCCTCAGTTTCTCAAATCACCAGCCAATTCCTCAGAACCTCCGTTAATTCGATCCCATCTTTTACAAATCAAGGCCATAAACTTCAAGTTTCTTCTCTGTTCTTCACATCACCAACCCATTGAATTCAACCATTCAATCAATCTTCTTCTTGGTTCAATTGCAGATACAGAACCGTCTCAACCCTCACTGATTTCTCGATCTGAACCTTTGATACACAGCCGTATAGACCCTAGTTCTTCCATTTTAAGCCTCCATGTTCATAAGATTTCAGACTCTGCCTCGATTTCTCTCTCGATCTGTTTTTCACAATTTCCCATCTCTGAATATTTTTAATCCTCAGACAAACAACAGCCACCAAAATGAATGAGAGAAAATTGATGCTCTCTGAATTTTAGGGCGTGTAGGAGAGGAAATTGATATTTGCACCCACTTTTGATATCTCACAAGCTAATTTCTTTCTCAACTCAACTGACAGTTTTGAGGAACTGACAGTTCATTGTTCACCTCCTTCTTGCACCTTAGCCCGCTCAAAGTATAGCTTGCATATGAATTGACCTCTCTGCCCTTATGCTCCAAATGAACGTTTTCTCCTTCTTTCGCTCATAATGACTCCATTGCACCTGATAAGCTCAAAAGAAAACATAAGATACATATATTACAAGAAAAATAGCAAATCAAGCATAAACAATAGATAAATATCAAGGTGTTTACAACACCTATCATATTCCCCGACACTTAGACATTGCTAGTCCTCGAGCAAATCAAACAAAACTAATTCTAAAAATATACAAACAACTCTCATGAGGGTTTACTAGAGATGTACCCATTAAACCTACTTTTCCAACTTACTAGTTCTCCGAAATGATAGCATCCAACGCACAAAGAAGAGATACAAATTCTGCACACTAGTCATAGGAATTTAGACACATATATGAACACAATCTCATCCTTAAAAGTTGGGAGAGAAATAACCATCCCTTATCGAAAGAAATTCGGGTTCGGAGTAATCGAAAGTCTCGACTATGACTCACAAGAAATGGTTTTATGAAGTTGCTCTCAATAATAAACAACTCTTTATGGGTCACACATGAAAAAGCGGGGGTCTAACAACCTCACCCAATATTTCGATTAGCAATCTGTATGGACAACTCCGAGTTGTTTTCTAGAGAATCAACTAGACTCAATCAATAGAAAATATCTCAATGAGTTATTATCTCAATCTCTCAATTTGATTTACTTAAGAAAATATGATTCGCGAGTCTTAATCAAAGAGAGATAACTTGGATAGTACCAAAGACCAATATCCAAGTGTCAATCAATTTAAATCAACAACCAATAAGGTCGGATATTCTAATTGATTAAACAACGCACAACCTGTATTATTTCAATTATATAACAAAATATAATGCGAAAAAGAAATAACATAGACACCAGAATTTTGTTAACGAGGAAACCACAAATGCAGAAAAACCCCGGGACCTAGTCCAGATTAAACATACACTGTATTAAGCCGCTACATACACTAGCCTACTCCAAATTAACTTCGGTCTGGACCGTAGTTGAACCCCAATCAATCTCACACTGATCCAAGGTACAGTTATGCTCCTACGCCTCTGATCCTAGCAGGATACTACACACTTTATTCCCTTAGCTGATCTCACCCGCAACCAAGAGTTGCTACGACCCAAAGTCGAAGACTTTAGCAAACAAATCTGTCTCACAAAGAAAAGTCTACAAGATAGATAAATCCGTCGCCCACGAATAAACCTATGAGTTTTGTTCCGTCTTTTGATAAATCAAGGTAGACAGGAACCAATCAATAAAACCAAACTTATATTCCCGAAGAACAACTCAGTTTTATCAATCACCTCACAATAAACTTAATCGACGCAGCGAAAAAGATTATTGAGGAATCACAAACGATGAGACGAAGATGTTTGTGATTACTTTTATATCTTGCCTATCGGAGATAGAAATCTCAAGCCAATTACTACAATTGTACTCGTATGATAGAAACAACAAGATCAGATCACACAACTACAAGAAAAGTAGTATCTTCATAGCTTCACAATCCTAATAAAGTCTTTAAGTCGTTAACCTGGTTTTAGAGTCTCTAGCTTAGCAAACTAGTATCACACAGAATGTGTGGGGATTAGGTTTCCCAGTTGCTAGAGTTCTCCCTTATATAGTCTTTCAAATCAGTGTTTGCAATCAATGTTAGCTTAGTAACAAAGCATCCAATATTCACCGTTAGATGAAAATCTGATTAGATACAAGCTAATATCTCTCAACCGTTAGATCAAAAACTTAGCTTGCCATATACACATGTACTTGACGATTTTGGGTTTGTGTAACCGTACCCAAACGTGTATAATAGTTGGTTCAATATTAGTCAACCAAATGGTTATCCAAATGATAACTTTCATATCAACCATTACTAGTCCAAATGACTCAAATGAACTAGTTAGAGAGTTGTTCAATTGCTATGAGATCTCATGTACTACACAAGACACAATTGAATCAAAAACGATGTGATTCACTCGAATCGATTCATGAACTATAAAGCCACGATTTGCAATAGCATTCCTTAGATAATTTAGATAAGTTCACGAACATCGTTTTTAGACATAACCAATCAAGTTTGCAGACTGGGTTCGCGGACTCAAGTTAACCGGTTGGAGTTCACAAACTCCAGCAGAAATTCTCGGGTTCGAGAACTTCCGTCAGTTCTTGGACTGAAACCGAGCTACAACTCCAGCAGAAATTATCGGGTTCGAGAACTACGCACGTTCGCGTACTGAGTTCAATTTGGACTTAACTGCTCAGTTCGATTTCACTTGATCAACAAAGTTCGCAAACTTCGGTTCAAGTGATAAGGACTTATACATATATGTGTTACCACAACAATGTTTATATCCCCCAATGGTTATATTGTCTAAACTCTCATTTCAATCATTGAAACATTCTCAGGGGACGTTATATAGTTGTTGTTCACAAACTATTTTTCGTCAGAGCGATTTCCAAGGTGATTGAAACATAACATGACTTTCGTCACTAGGTAAAGATGAACTTGGCTAAAGCGAAAGCTTTACCAACATATATTTCGAGAAATAGATAAGCGAGATATACTTAGCTCGAAATATCACATGTGTATATTCTAGTCTATATAGTAATACGACTTTTGTCTCAAGATAGGAGATAAAGTAGATATACTTTGGAGTGATAGATAAGTTCAAGTCTCCACATACCTTTTAGTCGATGAAGATCCACTGGTTCCTTGAGTAGTCCTTCGTCTTGTATGATGATTTCCATGGAGTTCTTGAGATCAATTATACTTTATATCCTAGTCCAAGACCTTAGCTATAGTAGACTATAAATCAAGACTTTATAGTTTTGATCATTAACATTGACAAACATGCTTGAGATAGCAACGCATGCGAGTTCGACCAAGCATTGCTCTAACAATCTCCCCCTTTGTCAATTTTAGTGGAAAAACTATTAATACATATGGAATACAAAAAATATATAAATAAACTTTGTAGCTCCTATTCTGCATGTCTAATCTTCAACAATACTCGAAATCTTCGTCACTTCCAAGTAGTCCAATGATCCCAAAGGTTGTAAGTTTAGCATCATCGTTGTTGAAAATCCGTAGCTATAACAATGAGAAAAGTATCGGTTCTCAATCATTGCTATACATTGTTATAGTATTATTACATAGCGTCAAAGTCCAATTGCATCACAACTTCAACAAAAATACTATGGTGATACTTCACTCCCCCTTAGTAAATATTCCATCTCACATGGAAACCACTCCCCCTTACATAATGATCCGAAAACCATATGTATTTGTAGTGTGAACTACAATTAATTCTCCCCGTTTTTGTCAATAAAATTGGCAAAGGTACAAGAACGGGATCCTAATGAAATTTCTGTAAGAGACATTTCATGACCAAATGTAAATGTATATCATCTTATTTAGATGCAATCATAAAGCCGAATCTAAATGCATTCATCAAGGAGTTTATAAAGACGCAAGATAACCCCTCTAATATTCCACAGTCACACTCCCCACAAAGATTTGGCAATTAAGCACAAGTTCAAAAAGAACTCTCCCCCATAATATGGCATTCCCTAAGGAACAACAAGAGCGACCTTAATTTCAAGAGAAAAGAAGGATCTTTGTTTAGACTCAAAAAATTACATACAAGTATGAATTTGGAATCCAACAAGAAATATTCAATCAAATTAACCAAAGAGAACCAAGATTAATTTGACTAAATATGCTCAACACAGGTAAACTTATGGAGACTTAATAAATCAATTAAATTAATCACAAGAAAACTCGCAAATAATCTAATTTCCATACTCAACCAAACAAATTACAAGAGTAATCAATTTAATTGGCCACACTCGACATAAGAACTCCTATGGAGCAATGACTAAGTTAATCATGAATAACCAACTAAGTCGAAGAGATGCTCAACATAAGAAAGCCTACGGAGTGATGACTAAATAACCACACAAGATGATTGATTTAGTCCAATCATGTTCAACATAAAGTACCTTACGGAATAACAACATATCTAATCACAAAGCAATCAACTTTTGTTGTTTTAGTGCTCAACATAAGACACTTCATGGAACAACACAGTATTTACACAAAAATTTATGGATCGGAGAATCGACCTTATACCGTGGAATAAACAAGGATTCATTCTATGTTTCCATCACCATTTACACAATGACATACAATAGACATAATCCTCGAATCACAAAAGATTTTAACCTATCTTACATCAATAATTGACAATATAGGCTTAACTTTTGTGTTTGTCAAAAGTCTATTCATTCTTTTATCAATATTTGCATATCAATTCACGAACGATTTTACTTTTGACAAAATATGGGACTATCAAGTTCATGGACGTAAACACACATATCCCATCAAAATATTGCAATATATAAAATCAAGAAATTAATACTGTAGCCATCATCTTCCAAACAAACTTAGAATTTTAAACCAAAAAATCTAAAACCAAGAAGATGAAAAACATTGGATATATCTATATGTAATCACAATAATGGCTATTCCAAAACACTAGTTATTCTTCTAATCAAAAGAAAAAAATAAGAAGATTTACTAGACATTAAGACCTTTGAAGAATTCATTATCGTCCCCGAACTCCTTGTCGTCAACAGCCATGGGAACATAAGGTTCATTAAGTAAGGAGTTTATATAAATGAACCTTCTTGGTTGCTATTGTCGAACCAGGGCCTTCTGAATATCATGAGTCTTATACACAAAAGCCTTTATTTGTTAAATCTCCTTTCGCAGCTCCTTCAACACTTCAAGAACATCAGAAAACTTCTGAGAATTTGAAGGAATAGCTCTTGGCTTCCTCATATTCCTTCTTTTTCTTTTCAAGGTTGGAGGCAATGGAGATTTTTCTTTTTCCTTCATGATTGATGGCTTAACAATCATATTACCTTTTTTTTCATCGGAAGACATCATTCTTGGAGCATCCATAAGTGTATGGGTTTGTGAGAGGAAATCACAATTGGCTCAACAAGTAGTCTTGAGATAAAAAGAGATTTTAGAGAAGGAAAAAGGAATGTAGGGTTCGAAACCTAAAACAGGTTCATACACGTTCAACTCTTATCTCTATAAAGAGTAGAATTGTCGATAGTACCCTTATATAGTCTTTCAAATCAGGGTTCCAAAAACTAGTATCACATAGAATGTGTGGGGATTAGGTTTCCCAGTTGCTAGAGTTCTCCCTTATATAGTCTTTCAAATCAGGGTTTGCAATCAATGTTAGCTTAGTAACAAAGCATTCAATATTCACTGTTAGATAAAAACCTGATTAGATACAAGCTAATATCTCTCAACCGTTAGATCGAAAACTTGGCTTACCATACACTTATGTACTTGACGATTTTGGGTTTGTGTAACCGTACCCAAACGTGTACAATAGTTGGTTCAATATTAGTCAACCAAATGGTTAGCCAAATGATAACTTTCATATCAACCATTACTAGTCCAAATGACTCAAATGAACTAGTTAGAGAGTTGTTCAATTGCTATGAGATCTCATGTACTACACAAGACACAATTGAAGCAAAAACGATGTGATTCACTCGAATCGATTCGTGAACTATAAATCCACGGTTTGCAATAGCATTCCTTAGATAATTTAGATAAGTTCACAAACATCGTTTTTAGACATAACCACTCAAGTTCGCGGACTGGGTTCGCGGACTCAAGTTAACCGGTTGGAGTTCACAAACTCCAGCAGAACTTCCTGGGTTCGAGAACTTCCGTCAGTTCGCAAACTGAGTTCGCGGACTGAAACCGAGCTACAACTCCAGCAGAAATTCTCGGGTTCGAGAACTACGCACGTTCGCAGACTGAGTTCACGGACTGGGTTGCCTGCTCAAGTTTCGGTTTCACTTGATCAACAAAGTTCGCAAACTTAGGTGCAAGTAATAAGGACTTATACATATATGTGTTACCACAACAATATTGATATCCCCCAATGGTTATATTGTCTAAACTCTCATTTCAATCATTGAAACATTCTCAGAGGACGTTATATAGTTGTTGTTCACAAACTATTTTTCGTCAGAGCGATTTCCAAGGTGATTGAAACATAACATGACTTTCGTCACTAGGTAAAGATGAACTTGGCTAAAGAGAAAGCTTTACCAACACATATTTCGAGAAATAGATAAGTGAGATATACTCAGCTCGAAATATCACATGTGTATATTCTTAGTCTATATAGTAATACGACTTTTGTCTCGAGATAGGAGATAGAGTAGATAGACTTTTGAGTGATAGATAAGTTCAAGTCTCCACATACCTTTTAGTCGATGAAGATCCACTGGTTCCTTGAGTATCCCTTCGTCTTGTATGATGATTTCCATGGAGTTCTTGAGCTCAACTACACTTTCTATCCTAGTCCGAGACCTTAGCTATAGTAGACTAGAAATCAAGACTTTATAGTTTTGATCACTAATATTGATAGACATGCTTGAGATAGCAACGCATGCGAGTTCGACCGAGCAATGATCTAACAACACATGTGTCCAGGTTGGAATGAAGAGAGAATCATGTGACACTTTGAATAGTAGGAAGGAAAAACCCTCCGAATTGTTTTGAAAACCTACATCTTTTATTGTTTTTGAAACCCTTTTTCTGACGATCTCTAAGAAAGGAAATCAACCACTTAACGAAGGTTGGAATATGCTTACTTACCTCGTTATCCGTTTGGTGTGCAGTTAGCACCACTCTCACAGCATCCATAAAAACGTCTCCGGTCTTCAGTCTTCAGTCTTCAACTCTTGATGATGAACTCTTGAACTTCGTAGAATCTTGACAGTGTGATTCTTTCCTCTAATTCCTTGTTTCTTGAAACTTCATTATAGATATTTCTTCTTCCATTGGCTTCATTGAATGAATACAAAACCAAAAATGAACTAAACAAACCAAAATATGATACAACACTTTTTTCTTGTCTCTTTTTCCTTTTTTTTTTTCATAATTTTTTTTTTTGATTTTTTTTTTTTGTAAGATGCAAGATAAATAAAGTAAATACAAAATGGAAACAAACAAAAAATTAAAACTAATGATGAACCTAATGAAATTTTCTCTTGTCTCTTTTTTTTTTTGTAAGATAAGAGAATATAATACAAATACAAATAAAATAAAGATAAATACAAATGCAAGTACAAAGGCCATGGTGTAAGTACTTTATCGCTTGATTCTTCACAACTTGTATGTCTTGATTAAACTTCTTGAAATCTCATCTTGATAATATTCGATCTTGTATAAAAGTCTTCAACTTGTAAAAATTCTGTTGCTTTACTAGAATCTGAAATCTGCTCATTTATGTACCGTTGCTTGTAAACCTTGAACGTCTTCCACTTTCCTTCGAATTTGTGATGCTCCTCTTGTTGATGATGATGGTGTTTCTATGGACCTGTTGGTGTAAAGAGAGATAAAGTGGATGGTGCTAACTGCGAACAAGATTACAAGTGGTATGTAAGTTAGCAATTCGATGTCACCATCATGATTGATAAAATAGCAGTCAAGAAATCAAAATAGTGCTTCTATTGGTGGGAGGTTGGGTAGCTCACCATTCTACCCAGAGTTTACGTACGGTGACACACACTCTAAAAGCACATATTTAGACAGGTACAAAGATTTGAAGGTCGGTGCCTCACATGATGTACAATAGGTAGTCTCCACTATAGGGGATCACAACTCTACTACTGAATTCACTCTGCACCTTATTTGCCACTGGCACGGTTAAATCCAACTTTAACTCTCAAACAAGTAAGAAACCCGATCATGTTCTCTATTATCTCTAAGTTCAGTCACTCTTATGGGAATCTCGATGTAATCTTAGCGACATGTATACTATGTGACTCTAAACTAACTGCAAGTTGGAATTTTTCATGCACTAATTTACACAAAAGTTAAAAATTTACAATGCAAATGCTTAACCACTCCCCCACACTTAAACTTTACATTGTCCTCAATGTAAATTGAGTCATCCAAAGTAAGTCAAGGTGGGAAATTCTACATGATAATATGACAAGAAATCAGAAAAATTAAATTCAACACAAGAAAAACTAAAAACAAGACAAGAAAATACAAATAAGATAAGAAATATTCATCATATGGGTTGCCTCCCATTTAGCGCTTGGTTTAAAGTCGTCAGCCCGACTATCTCCTTTCTTTATATGACTCCTCCATAGGGAGTGCATCCACAAAATTAGCTCCTTCCACCACTTCGGAAGGGAAATTCTCATAATATGGTTTCAACCGGTGCCCATTAACTTTAAGTTCCTTGCATGTAGCTATGCTACGAATTTCTATTGCACCATGACAAAACACATTAGTAACAATAAAAGGTCCGATCCAACGTGACCTTAATTTACCCGGAAATAAATGCAAACGAGAATTAAACAAAAGCACTTTCTTCCCAACACAAAATTGTTTTCTAGAAATCATAGTATCATGAAAGGCCTTTGTTTTCTCCTTGTAAATGCATGAGCTTTCAAATGCATCATTGTGAATCTCTTCTAGCTCTTGGAGTTGTAACTTCCTTTTCTTTCCAGTACCATCCATCTCCATATTGCATTGCTTAATAGCCCAAAACGCCTTATGCTCAATCTCCACAGGTAAGTGACAAGGTTTACCATACACAAGCCTAAAGGGAGACATCCCGATAGGTGTCTTGTATGCGTTTCTATAAACCCATAAAGCATCATTAAGTCGCATGCTCCAATTTTTCCTTTTTGGGTTCACCGTCTTCTCTAGAATGGATTTCACCTCCTGGTTGGAAACCTCGGCTTGTCCATTTGTTTGGGGATGATAAGGTGTTTCAATCTTGTGCGACACATTGTACTTCTTCAACAAGCTTTGTAAGATCCTATTTTTGAAGTGAGAACCCACATCACTAATTATGGCTCTTGGAATTCCAAACCTTGCAAAAATATTAGTTTGCAAAAAATCTGAAACAACTTTGGAGTCATTAGTTGGGGTGGCCTTAGCTTCCACCCATTTAGAGACATAATCAACAACAAGTTAGATGTAAAAATTCCCATGATAGTTGACAAAAGGGCCCATAAAATCAATTCCCCAAACATAAAAAACTTCAATAAATTGAATAAAAATTTGTGGCATCTGATTTCGGGCACGTAGATTGCATGTTCTTTGGCACGTAGATTGCCTGTTCTTTGGCACCTAGATTGCCTGTTCTTTGGCACCTATCACAAGTTGTACAAAATGTATATGCATCCTTAAACAAAGTTGGCCAATATAAACCGCTTTCAAGTACCTTGTGAGCGGTTCTCTTACTTCCAAAATGTCATCCGCAAGCATAAGAGTGACAAAAAGACAAGATAGAATGAAAATCAGATTCGAGAACGTACCTTCTTATTACTTGGTCACTACAGTGTTTCCATAAATATGGATCATCCCAAATGTATCGGTTCCCTAACCTCTTTAGTTTGTCCCTCTCAGCACAAGACAAGTTCTTTGGGATTTTTTTAGTTACCAAGTAATTCACAATATCAGCATACCATGGTTCTCCACTAGCAATTGAGAATAGTTGCTCATCCGGGAAGCTTTCACGTAATGGGACAGCTTCCTTGTCTACAACAAGACGACTCAAATAATCCGCAATGGTGTTCTCAATTCCCTTCTTGTCTTTGATTTCAATATCAAACTCTTGTAAGAGTAGAATCCATCGTATGAGCCTCGGTTTTGGTTTTTTCTTCATTAGCAAGTACCTAAGTGCTGCATGATCAGAAAAGACAACAACTTTTGTACCAATTAGATAAGAGAAAAAAATTTCCAAAGCAAATACAATAGATAATAACTCTTTTTCAGTGGTTGTGTAGTTTTGCTGGGCCTCATTTAACGTTCTAGAAGCATAATAAATAGCATGGGGTATCTTCCCCACACGTTTCCCAAGCACTGCACTAACCGCATAGTCACTTGCATCATACATGAGCTCAAAAATCTTGCTCCAATCCGGTGGTTTAATGATAGGGGCTGAAATCAAAAGTTCTTTCAAACGATTGAATGCCGCCATACACTTTTCATCAAAGTTAAAAACCACATCTTTTTGAAATAAGTTGCAAAGTGGTGATGCTATCTTGGAAAAATCCTTGATAAATCTACGATAAAAACCTGCATAACCAAGAAAAGAGCGTATCTCCCTCACCATAGTGGGAGGGGTTAAAGCACGAATAAGGTCTATCTTAGATTTATCAACTTCCAAGCCTTTACAAGATATTATATGGCCTAAAACTATGCCATGAGTTACCATGAAATGGCACTTCTCCCAATTCAGCACAAGGTTTTTTTCAACACACCGTTCAAGGATTAGTGACAAATTTTTCAAGCAAAGGTCAAATGAATCACCAAAGACACTAAAGTCGTCCATGAACACTTCAATTATGTTTTCAACATATTCTGAAAAGATACTTACCATATACCTTTGAAAGGTAGCTGGAGCATTGCAAAAGCCAAAAGGCATCCTTCTATAAGCAAAAGTACCGAATGGACAAGTGAAAGTGGTTTTCTCTTGATCCTCTGGTGCTATCACAATCTGATTGTACCCTGAATAACCATCAAGAAAACAATAATACGAATTTCCAGCTAAACGTTCAAGCATTTGATCGATAAAAGGCAATGTAAAATGATCCTTCCTAGTGGCGGCATTCAATTTTTTAGTAATCAATATAAACCCTCCAACCGGTTTGCACACGAGTTGGGACAAGTTCATTATTATCATTTTCCACCGAAGTCACACCTGATTTCTTTGGTACAACTTGTACCGGGCTTACCCACTTGCTATCGGATATGGGGTAGATAACACCCACGTCCAAAAGCTTGAGTATCTCCTTTTTCACAACTTCCATCATGAGAGGGTTCAAATGATGTTGCGCTTCCCTTGTAGGCTTTGCATCGTCCTCCAAATGGATTTTGTGCATACAAACGGCAGGGCTTATACCCTTGATATCAGCAATTGTACATCCTATGGCCGTCTTGTACTTTCTTAGCACCCTTAGAAGTTTTTGCTCATGTAATTCACTAAGATCGTTAGAAACAATCACATGTAACTCTTCATTGTCACCCAAGTACAAGTACTTTAGGTGATCGGGAAGAGGTTTCAATTCTAACTTTGGATATTTAACAATAGAAGGTACAAGCTTTTCATCACTGCATGGTAAAGAAATAAAAGAGATATTATGAGTTTTCGGACATCCTTGTAGTGAGTTAAGATCACCAAGGGCTTCCTTGACTTCATTACCACACTCTACACCATTATCCATGGATGTAGTTAAAACGGTTTCCAAAGCATCATCACCATTCAATTCAAACACTCGTTGTGCCAATGTATCCATAACATCAACGGAGAAACAAGAGTGGACATCGCTAGGATATCTCATCGTCTCGAAAATGTTGAAATGTATTATTTCTCCACCAAACTCCATAGTCAATGTTCCCTTATCTACATAAATAATGGTTTTCACCGTTTTCATGAAGGGACGCCCAAGTAACAATGGAAGAGATGAGTCCGGTGAACCTTCATCCATCTCTAACACACAAAAGTCAGCTGGAAATACAAGTTGATTAACCTGCATAAGAACATCCTCAACAATACCCATTGGGTAGACATTAGAGCGATCGGCTAATTGCAACACAATTCCAGCCTTTTTAAGAGGACCAAGATCAAGTGAGTTATACATAGATGCAGGCATAACATTAACGGATGCACCTAAATCCAACATTGCTTTGTTAAATGTAGTGTTACCAATTGTGACGGGAATGTCAAAGCTACCTGGATCCTTGCATTTCAGTGGGAGTTTGTGTTGTAAGATTGTCGAAGCATTCTCCCCCACACTTAGCACTTCATTTCCTTTGAGTCTTTGCTTATTGGTACACAAGTCCTTCAACACCTTTGCATACTTGGGAACTTTCTTGATAGCATCAATGAGTGGTATGTTCACATGAATCTTCTTAAGAATGTCTAAAATCTCCTTTTCTAGTTCCGCCTTTTTAGAATTTGCAAATCTGCGAGGAAAAGTTATAGGAGGAACATAAGTAGAAATCAGAGTTTTAGAGTTAGGAATAGGTACCTCGGGTGTTTGGGGAATTTCATCCCTCTTTTCCTCCAAAACCGGCTCCATTGGAGCTTCTTCTTCGCCCAAATCAGTAACTTCGGGTTGCACAAGTTGTGTACCACTTCTTAACGTAATGCATTGACACCCTCTTTTGGGTTAATGGTTTGAGAAGGGAGTTTCCCACTGTTTTATGCCTTCAATTTGTTGATATCAATCGCCATGGATCCCACTTGAGTCTGCAACTCCTTGATAGCACTCTTAGTTTCTTGCTGACTTTCTTTGAACATGGTAGAAATTCCTTGCATCATTGTTTGGAGCTTTGCATCGATATCGGAACCTTGATTTTGCACCGATTATTGTGGTTGCTGAAATTATTGTTGTTTCGGCTGGAATTGTTGTTGTTTCGGTTGAAATCCACTCGAACGGTTGAAAATAGGTTGTTGAACCGCACCTTGCTTGTTGGCATAACTAAAATTTGGATGATCTCTCCATCCCGGATTGTAGGTGTTGTAGTAGGGATCATACCATCTTTGCTGATTTGGAAAAACCGCACTAGCTTGATCCAACTCTTCACCATATGAAGGTAATATAACCGCAACCATCTTTTGCATCATTTTATCCATATTATCCATCCTTTGATCACAGTGTAATGATGATGAATCGCTAACTTCATGCACTCGCCTAACCATTGGTTCACTTCTAGGGTAGAATTGTTGCGAGTTCGCAACCATACTTTCAATCAACTCGGTAGCTTGAGCCATCGTCTTGTTTACTAGTTCCCCATCATCCGCTGCATCAAGAAGATATCTATCACTTGCTTGGAGGCCTTCGTAGAAGTATTGGATTATCATAACATCACTTAATTAGTGGTGTGGACAGCATTCCACCAATCTCTTGTATCGCTCCCAATATTCATAAAAAGATTCTCCCACATGTTGCTTTATCCCACAAATCTCTTTGCGAATTTGAGTAGCCTTTGACGCAGGAAAATACCTTTCTAGAAAGAGTTTCTTCAACCCATTCCATGTAGTGACTCCCGGAAGGCAAGTAATATAACCATTCCTTAGCATTGTCCGCCAAAGAAAATGGAAAATCTTTCAACATCGCTCCATCCGCATTTGTATCCGCTGGAATCATGGCCATGATAACATTGTGGAAATACATGAGATGCTTAATTGGATCATCATTTACCATGCCATGGAACTTCAGTAACTCTCTAATCAACTCTGGTTTGATCTCGAAGGTTGAGTTGGTTTGAATACACCACCGTTGTGCATCAAGCCTATGAGATGCCAAATCCTTGAGTGTACGATTCACCCATTGCATCTTCTTCTTCAAATAGTGGTTCTTCTACGAATGGAACCTCTTGTTCTTCTTCTAGTTTTAACTCTTCTTCCACTTCTAAATCTTGTTCTTCTGTTGTGTCTTGACTTGGTTGGAGTATTGTGCCTCTTCGAGCAGCTATCCCGCACCTTTGACAATTCCAATTCTTGGGAGCCAGGGATTAGGTACCTGAAAACAATTCTCGCAGACAAGTGAGAAACAAGACAACAACAAAAAAAGCAAAGATAAAAACAGAAATTATAAAAAAAAAACTAAAAACTTAATAACAAGCTGTTTGCCTCCCCAGCAACGGCGCCAAAATATGGTCGGTTGTCAGCCGAGAAAAAATAATTCCACTTTCTTACTTAACTAAAATAAATGAAGTACGTGATAAGAAAGGGTTTGTATCCATAGAGAGGCTTTTGTTGTTATAAAATTTTCAGATTCTTAAGTAACCAAGGGGGGATTTTGATTTTTCAAAGCAATAAAACTAAATTGAAAGCAAAGTAATCAATAAGGAGAAGATATTGGTCACGGGATAGTATCATTCACAAACATGTATTTTCATCAATGAATAAAATTGAAATTTTAATCTCTCATTTACTAAAAGTCCTAGGATACCTTGATCACAAGTATATCCCACTAATTCCCTGATTTCATCACAACCACATTAAATGATGTATATGTGAATTCTTCCTAGAAAGCAACCTCAAGTGTAAAAGCAAAATTAAGTTTAACTCCCTAAAAGCAATAAGTTCTATGGAATAAGACTAATCAAGGCAATCAAATGTGTAAAAGCACTAATTCGATTTAACCAAGGTTATGATTCATTTGTGATTAGTAGGATATATCACTACAAGCACTACCCACAATTATGCTATTTATAATCAGGGATTAACAACATTTACGTATTGAAAACCCTAATATAGCTTTAGAAATAAATGCAAATCGGATTGATTCCGGACTCAACCAAACAAACAATCAAATCATATAACAATATAAACCATGAATCATAAACAATAAATTACTGAGACAAAACTAATACATTGAATCGAATCTTATTTGTGAAATCCACTTTATCCCATAACCAATAATATGTTTAGTTACTCATATCTTTTGAGTTCATCATAATCATAATCAATAATAAAATGAAGAAGATGAAAAATAAACGAAAGCAAACCCTAGTAGAATCTCCGCTCTCCAAAACTCTAAGTAGAAAATAAATATGTGATGCCAAGAAAAATAGAAACTTTCTCCTTTTATAGCTTTTAATATTCCAAAATTAGGTCTTCAAAGCCCAAAGTCCAAATGATCTAATAAGCCCATATGTGAGGAATAATCCATGTAAAAATCTGTCGCAAAACCTGCTCGCCGGAAAACTGGTGTCATCGCTGGAAGTTGGACGGAATCCGACCATGAAGTAGCTCAGCTGACTGGCAAAGTCCACCCGGTCACCGGTCAAATGAGTCAAACCTTCGAGTCAACTGAGTCAATGGAGAGTCAAGATCGGGTGAGTAAGAGAGTCAGCTGAGTCAGAGGCTAACTCAGCTAACTTGGTTCTAAGCCATAGTCTTGCACAACCAGAGCTGTGTTACATAGGCCAGAACCTGTGTCGCACCAAGAAGGCGCTTCACAACCTTCACTCTTAGTCAACCAGTTTAGCTGCAGCTCCCAACTTATGTAGCTTCACAACCCTTAGCAGACTAGCATATACATTCCATTTTAATTCTTGCAGCATCACAACAACATACTTGTAGGCCATTTTCATTGTAATCCGCTTGACCTTCTTGCCTTCTCAATCCAAAACCATAGCTCCAACACACATTTATTCCATTGCTTGGCTACCAGAACCACTACCACCTTAAGAACTCATACAAGCAACAATTATTATTATCACTTGCACTTGCATCTCAACCAGCACATATATAGCACCATCTGGTTCACCATCTCAACTGATTTCGAGAACCAACTCATACTGCCAGCAATAGCTTCAATCTAAAATACATTATTACATCTCAAGCCTTCAATATCTCCTGGCACAACAAGCAATCTGCTTCACATACCAACATCTCCAATGCCAATTTCATTCACCACTGCTTGCAATCATTCCTAAGCATTCATCTAAACATCAAGAGACTCAACCACACCCAGTCACAACCATATACCACCTGCAATCATTTCACATATGCCATATACTCATTTCCTCCACCTGACTGCAACTTGAATCTCATGATCACCTACAACAATAGCTTGGTAGGAAACTCAAATAGATTCCTTTATAAACCTTACCTCCAGAACTTCCACCAAATTGTTGTTCAAATCACTATCTCAGTATCATTTGCATCTTCATTCAACTCAGATATCAGAAACTCAGCAAACCCATCAAATTCTTTAATTCCTGCTCTATCATCTCCTTGTATCTTGAATGAGCAAACCATAACATACATCTAGGAATTTCAGTAGCTTCTCAGTCCCATGGCAATCACCAAAACCACCTGCTCAAAGCCACCACCAATTTTACCATCAGCTTCTCCATAGTTCTGATTCGCACACATCTCTGTCACTACTTGCTTAATCAGATTCACTCCAGTTTCCCTCAAGCCAATCTTAGCAAACCAACACACAAAACCAACCGCATTCTTCATATTACATCAACCACCAACACATTACAGCTGCACCTGAAATCAGCATTTCCATGCCCTGTCACACTTTACAGCAGTATCATTCCTTCAACCTAAGCATACATCTAACCATGGAATTACAATAAACTGAGCAAACCCATCTCAGATCAATTAAACTCCCCCAACTACAAAAAATACAAGCTGCATCACCAGATTCAAACCCCATCATCCATTAAACCTCAATCTATATCACTTAATCCTTCACTGATGCTTGAATCCATCTCCAACAGCTCAACAACAAGCCAGTCTCCTAACCACCATACCAGCAACCTCCGTCACTTTCTACCCTTACTCATCTGAACCATGGAATTCCAATTCTGGTTTTCTAGATTCACCAATAACAGACTCAAATCTCCATCATACTCAAATTTAACCATTCAATCAATCTTCTTCTTGGTTTAATTGTGGATACAAAATCATCTCAACCCTCACTGATTTCTCGATCTGAACCTTTGATACACAGCCGTATAGACCCTAGTTCTTCCATTTCAAGCCTTCATGTTCATAAGATTCCAGAATCTGCCTCGATTTCTCTCTCGATTTGTTCTTCACAATTTCCCATCTCTGAATATTTCTAACCCTCAGACAAATAACAACCACCAAAATGAATGAGAGAAAATTTATGCTCTCTGAATTTTAAGGCGTGTAGGAGAGGAAATTGATATTTGCACCCACTTTTGATATCTCACAAGCTAATTTCTTTCTCAACTCAACTGGAAGTTTTAAGGAACTGGCAGTTCATTATTCACCTCATTCTTGTGCACCTTAGCCCGCTTAAAGTATAGCTTGCATATGAATTGACCTCTCTGCCCTTTGCGCTCCAAATGGACGTTTTCTCCTTCTTTTGCTCATAATGACTCCATTGCACCTGATAAGCTCAAAATAAAACATAAGATACATATATTACAATAAAAATAGCAAAGCAATCATAAACAATAGATAAATATCAAGGTGTTTACAACACCTATCAACCTAGTCCGAGATGAAAAAGCGGGGGTCTAACAACTATACCCAATATTTTTTTTCGGCAATCTGTATGGACTAACTCTAATATACTTCCAAGAGAATCAATTAGACAGTCAGACTCAATCAAGGAAAATACATCTAAGAGTTATATCTCTATTTCTCAATGTAAACAAAAAATCAAATAGATAGAAATCCACGATCCTGATTATTATGAGAAACAACTTGAACGGTACCAAAGATCAATGTTCAAGTGCCAATCAATTTATATCAACAACCAAAGGTTGGATTATCTAATTGATTGAACTACACATGACCTAAGATATTTCAATTATATAAAAATATGATGCGGAAAAGAAATAACACAGACACCAGAAATTTTGTTAACGAAGAAACCGCAAATGCAGAAAAACCCCGGGACCTAGTCCATATTTGAACACCTCACTGTGTTAAGATACTACAAATTCTAGCCTACTACAAGTTAACTTCGGACTGGAATGTACTTGATCCCTAACCAATCTCATACTGATCAAGGTACAGTCTTGTTCCTTACGCCTCTGAATCCCAGCTGGACTCTACGCACTTGATTCCCTTAGTCGACCTCACCCACAACTAATAGTTGTTACGACCCAAAGTCGAAGACTTGATAACCAAATATGTCTCGCACAGAAAAGTCTATTGAATAGATAAATTTGTCTCCCATGGAAATACCTACGAGTTTTTGTTATGTTTTTTAATAAATCAAGGTGAATAGGAACCAATTGATACACTGGACTTATATTCTTGAAGAGCAACCTAATAATATCAATCACCTCACAATATTCTTAATCGTATGGTTGCGAAATAAGATATTATGGAATCACAAAAGATGGGATGAAGATGTTTGTGACTCCTTTTTATCTTACCTATCGAAGATTCAATCTCGAGCAAATATTAGAGAAGTTAGTACTCAATACGACAGAACAAAGTAAGATCATAACGTGCAACTATAGAGAAAATAGTTGGGCCTGGCTTCATAATTCCAATGAAGTCTTCAAGTCGTTAACCTACAGGGTTTTCTGAAAAACCTAAGGTTAAAGGAGAATTGACTCTAGTCGCAACTAGTATCACACAGGAGGTGTGGGGATTAGGTTTCCTAGTTTTTAGAGTTCTCCTTTATATAGTCTTCAAATCAGGGTTTGCAATCTAAGTTACCTTGGTAACAAAGTATTCAATATTCATTGTTAGATGAAAACCTGATTAGACTCAAGCTAATATCTTTCAACCGTTAGATCGAACTTAGCTTGTTACACACAAATGAAAAGTGACTTCATTTAGATATGGGAAACTATACCTAAACATGTACACCTTATTGGCTCAATAATAGTTAAATGAAGTTAGCCATATGAACACTTTCATATCAACCTTATTCATCTCAATCACAACTAGTTCAAATGACTCAAATGAAACTAGTTCTAGAGTTGTTCAATTGTTTATATTCTCATAGAAGTTTACAAGACACAATTGAAGAAAATTCGATTTTGATTCACTCGAATCAATTCATGAACATTATAGCCACGGTTTGCAAAATATTGCATTCCTTATCATATAAATGTATTTGTTCATGAAAAAATCAATTTTAGAACTTAACCCACTCAAGTATGAAAACGGGTACGCGAACCTAAGTAGATGGACTTAGTCTGGGTTTATCAGTATGCGAATGGGTAAGCATACTATCGTACAACCAAACTTAGTTTAATTCCCGGACTTGAACGGTTACGCCGGTACGCATATGGGTATGCATACTAAGTTCCCGGACTTCAACTATCAAACCAGTACGCATACTATGGTTCCTGGACTAGGAATAACTTGCAACAGTTAGCATACAAGTATGCATACTGTGCTATATCCAATCAATGGTTAATTGTTCTAAACTTCATTTTAATCATTGAAATATTCTTGGAAGACGGGAATAGTTGTCTCACACAAACTATTAGCTTCAAAGAAATTTTCAAGTGATTAATAGATTAATACGAAACATTATGAGTCTACATCAAATGACTGTCTCACACAAATCATGTAAGATGTTACCAGACGATTTTCACATGATTATCTTTTGACTTTCGTCAAAAATAAAAGATGAACTTGGTTACAGCGAAAGCTTACCAATATATATTTCGAGAAATATGTAAGTGAGTTAAACTCAGCTCGAAATATCAAATGTGTATAATATAAAGTCTATATAGCTATACGACTTTTGTCTCAATAGGAGATAGAATATAAATATACTTCTGAGTGATAGATAAGTTCAAGTATCCACATAATTTTGTTGATGAAGTTCCACAAGCCCCCCTTAGTAGTTCTTCGTATTCAATCGATGAACACTGTGAAGTCTAAAGCTCAACTACACATTTTATCCCAATCCGAGACATAGCTATAAGTAGATTAGAAATCAAGACTTATAGTTTTGGCAACTAAACTTGACAAACAAGCTTGAGATATCAACGCTTGCGAGTTCGACCGAGTAATGCTCTAACACGATACTTAACTTAGTAGACTAGAAATCAAGATATAGTTTTGTTCATCTAACATCGAAAACAAGCTTGAGATAACAAAACTTGCAAGTTTGACCGAGAAGTTCTCTAACAGTATGGATACTGAAATTATCGGGGTGTTTGCAGGATCATGCGTCTATGGGAGGAGATAACTTCACTGGTTTCTGGGGCATCATAGAGGTAAATATCAAAATTATTATTTTAAATTTAAATAATTTTTATGAGCAAATGTTGATTAAGTCAAAATACTAAAATTATAGAGTAATTTGCAGTATTGGTGGTATACCTACTTCCGTGTTAGTAAACCAATCCTTAAAGACGAAACCGAAAGATTTCCAATGTTGGATATGTAAATCTCGACCAACTTAGCGAAGGGCAATGGCAGCGACATCTCGGGTTCCAGTTTTGTTCATAGGTTTCATCAGATGATTTGGAGCCATAACAACGTCGTTGTTCACCCTTACATTGATTTTCCTCAGTATGGTGCTAATGTTGGAAAACGTATTCTTGATTATTCTCTGTGTAGAGTTATTTTTTACACTCCACAATTGGATATAGGGGTTTGGTACCTGGGAGAAATATTGCAGTACCAAATGCAAGGTATATATGCAATTACAATTAACCCGCCACAACAGATGCAAACCTCTGGATCAGATTTTGATCGGCTGAGAAGAAACAATTGGGCATAAAGGGATATTAATGAAGCGGAGTATGTCGAATAGTACGAGTCGATTGTGAAGCCTGTAATTGGGGCAACAACATATACATCTATGGGTTTGATCTCCCAGGGTTATCACGCCTGTCCCATGATGAAAATATCGTTCCTAGCCAGCCACCTCCAAAAGAGCCGTACTTTATGACTTACCCCGCCACGGGTGCAAAATCTTCATCATCTTCGTCAAATATGCCCGAAATCTGTTAGGAGATGGCAAGTATTACTTCACAAGGTGAGCCAACCATGATCCCCATTGTTTCTCAGTCTATGGAATGTGATTATCTTTAATATAATGCCACTGCCACTGACGAAGAGTTGCGGAACTAACTGAACAAGTACCATTGGATGACTCAGCAAATGGAGGCTATACACTTGAATGTGTGTTGGAAATGACACGAGAACACAATGTTCGGATTGAGTCCAACTATAAATGATGATAGGCGGCGGTCACAGTCTTCTGATTCTACCAGGAGCAACAGATCATGGCACGATAGTGAAGAAACAGTGGTGGTAGAAATACAAGTACGACAAAGTTCTTCTTCACCACACATACGGCACAATACTTCACCACAAACTGTGCATGTATCTCAACCTCAAGTATTTCGGTTAGATCCTAGGCGCATTTCATCATCATTCTCGCCTTACAACCAAAATGATTCACCACCACCACCACCACAATCACAAACATCTTATATGTTTGGAGGACCGAGTGCTTTCCAACAATCGCCTAGTGCTTTCCAATCGCCCAATGTTCTTCATTTATCTTTATCTCCTTATGGAAATTTACTTAATACGTTGGCAATTGGGGATATCCCAGGTATATCCCTAGGTCTTGGAGAATTCTTGACTCCAGAAGATAACAATGGGTGAGCTAGCGATGAGTGACGTTAGAGAGAATGTTTGTAAATTTTAATTATGCTACATTTGTAATTTTAGTTTTAAAAGTACGACGGTCTGAATTAAATGAAAGTACATATGTTTAAAATTAAGCGTTTTACATTAGCTTTACTGAATTACGGCGGACTACATTAGCTTCAAAGAAGGGGTTGAAACTGTTCAACACCTTAAGGATTTCGAAACATTATTCGAAAGGAAAAGACACATTTTTCCATCTTCGCCATTCAACCAAAGATCTTGTTACTATCTCAACATCAGTTTCACCTCTCAGTCTATATCGATTGGCTTGTATGGTTAAAGCTACAAACTCACTTACTTCTTTCTTAATTGTCCGAAAACAATTTTCTATGTCGCATATAACACGACGACTCAGACTACGGGTGTCACTGCAGAACTCGTCGTGAATAACCGCCCCGAAATTCAATGGATAGTTTGCTGAAGCAAGCTGAGTAAATAAAAAAACATAGTTTCTGCAAATAGATTCATCTTCTTCTTTAGTATATGGAGCGCGCCAAACTAGCAAGTGCCGAGACATGTTCAAGAATTGAAAAATTTGTTGAAGTTGAAGAAGAGAAGAGTAAAGAAAACTACACGTGTGAATATGAATTTGGAGTTGAAATAGAGAGTATTTATATTACTCAAAAATTATATCCTTTAGATCTCAAGAGTTTTCAGCCGTCCAGATTCAGTCGTTGGCACTTTTATGAAAAACGCGACGCTTTCAGGAAAGACGCTGGCGCTTTAAGTAAGAGCGCGCGTTGAAAAGACAAGCGCCAGCATTTTTGGCTCAAACGCCAATGCTTGGTGCGAAGCTCCCCGACCTTTCATCAAGCGCGCTCTACATGTTTTAACTCAATGAACAAACCAACAAATTTGTTGGTTTGAACATCCATTTTTCATGTTTGTTGAGTCCACAGTGGCATCATTCCATAAGAACTGCTCTTATCATGTACATTTCAGCTAGCTGTTTGTAGTGACTCGTGAGCATTATTTCAGCTCAAACACCGTGTCATTTCGTGACACAGCGACAATTTCCCTTGAAAGTTGTACAATTACAGAGTGTTTCATTCACAACTTGGATGTCCTTGTAGCTAGCAGGAGTTCAATCAACATTTCTGTTCTGTTTAGTTCTAGACTTCTAGTACCTCTTTCACTTCATTGAGCTTTTAGACGCACATGGTTGTATTGCAAAAAAGTCAGCATTAATACAAACAGAAGGTCCACTAATGTCTTTCATTTCACAATCAACAAATCCGTAACAACCAAGTTATATGGCCTTTATATTAGCTCAAAACACCAACAAAAAATTCCACCCTAATAATGGACTTGTGTTGACCAATTTACAAAGGGATTATCCACTAATTAGAACCTTTTCTCAGGAACTGTTAACAAATAAACAATATGTAAAGGATCATAGTGAAAAGTGTGAAGGGCTGTAGGCAACATATGGTACTAAAAGGCGGCTCTCAAGTCAATTTCTCTGTCTGTCTGCAACTTCTTTCGTCTTTCCTTCTCCCTTTTCTCTTTCTGGAATTTCGTTTTGTTTATAAAGCCTCAAAACTCTCACCAACTATCATTCATTTCATTTCCATTTCATCTGAAAACCCGAAACAAAAAGAAACCCAGTGAAGAAATGGAGATCATGATACCGATGCAGAATACAGAGTTTAATTTTGATAGTGGGTGTTCAACACCTTATATGAGTGCCCCATCAAGTCCTAAACGTTTTGGTGAATATTACAGTGCTCCAACAAGTCCAATGCGTGCTTCAATGGTGTACCAAGAATATCAAGAGTACAACAAATACATGAATTCTACTTCTTCTGCTTCTGTTGTACCTTCCGAAGATGATTTTGCGTTTGATTTTGATGGGAAATCAGAAAAAACTTCTCTTACTGCTGCCGATGAACTTTTTCATGGTGGAAAAATCAAACCTTTAACGTTCCCAATGCGTTCTCAACTCAGTAATGAGTCAACTCATAAAAGTTCATCAGTTTTATCACCAAAATCACAAGGAAAGAAGATGTTTTGGGAATCTTTTACTCCAAGAGAGAAAAAAGTATTCAACCCGTATTCTGATTCAACCGATTTGACTCGTAAAAGCTCTGATCAGAACCGAGGAAGAGGAAGAAGTCCTACTAAGTCTAATGCTCCTCTATCTTCAAATTTATCATCGAGACGGAGAGAATCTAGATCACTTTCTCCACTAAGGGTTGCTGAATTCTCTTCTTATGTACAACAACAACAAGAAGAAGAACAGAATAAAGAGCAATCCATTTCATGGAATTCAAAGAAATCTGATTCAACATCATCCTCTTCTTCACTAAAAGGTTCGAGAAAATGGAGAATTAGAGACTTCTTATTGTTTCGTAGTGCATCAGAAGGTAGAGCGTCAGATAAGGATCCATTAAGAAAATACACAGCTTTAACTAGGAAAAATGAAGATGATCGAAACTCCAGTTTCCGGTCTATTGATAGTACCAGTTCAGTTTCAAGAAGAAAAGGAGGATCGGCGTCAGCTCATGAAGTTCATTACAAAGTGAATCGGGCGGTTGTTGAAGAATCGAAGAAGAAAACTTATTTACCATATAAACCAGGACTATTAGGATGCATTGGGTTTAATCCAACCGCTTATGGATTATCACAGAGGCTTTGAAGATTTTTAATTTTAATCTCAACTCAAGAAAAATATATTATTGTTTTTGTTCAGCATTTGTAGATTTTTTCATATGGGTTTGTTATTTAATTGTAAATTAAAGAATGAAAAACTAATTACAAGAGATTAGTTAATCAATATTTGTACTGTAATCTTTGGTATGGATAGTCTTATATCTTATCCAGTGAACTTGTAATTGAATACTAAAATGGACTCGTTATCAAACTACTTCCTAGAAGTTGCTTTTATTATTCTGCATTTCCCTGCCATTTGTTTTAAAATTATTTTTGTTCTGTTTTGATGCCATTTATTTGTAAATTATCTTCACAATTTTGGATACTGGCAGAAGAGTTTCGAAGAAGTTGCAAAATTTGGACAATTGTTTAAGTATCCAAGTCATGTACGAAGAAGTATCCAAAGTTTCCAAGTTACCTCTTCATACTTAATTTAGATGTTACTTGCCAAGTAACACCGAACATTTTCTTTTGTTTAGCTAAGGAAATGAGTCCAATTATTTTTCAGTTAGTGCACGATTTTGACAAACCAGTTGTTGCTTGATTGTTTATAAGTGTATGCTCAAGATATTATGGTGCACTAAAATGTTTTCGAAATTTAAATTTTTCATCCAGATAAACTTAAAGAAAACTTAACCATACAAAATTTAATACATCAACAAGATCAAGTAACATTTCTTAAGTTCGGGAAATCAAACATTTCTCTCTCCTCTCTCTCACTCTTTCTTCTTCTCCAATAAAACCATAAATTTTTTTTTCGCTGCTCAGATCTAGTCTATTTTTCCTGAGCAGATTTCTTCATTTTTCTGAGCAGATTTCTTCATTTTTCCTTGCTTTCTAGGTTAGTTGGTAGATTAGTTTGGTTTTTATTATGTTTTCTACTTATCTACACCATTTTGGTGGTTTTATCTACTCTTTTGAGGTTTATCTTCGCGTTAATGGCGATTCTTGGTTATTTGGTTGGGTTTTTAGATCGATAGTGATGCTCTCCAAGCTCTCCAATGATGAAATCTTCATCTTGGTTATCTTCGGCGACGGAATCTTCATCATCAACTTATCCGGCGACGGAATCTCCATAGATGGTCTTTTTGACGACTGTAGATGCATTTTACTACAAACTACATCCAAAGGATAGAAATGTACGACTCTTCTCAAACGAAAGTAAACACTCAACCATGAACACAAGATATACGTGGTTCGGTATGATTACCTACGTCCACGAGGGTGAAATGATGAATCTTATTACTTCAAGGTGTTGCTCTTAATGGGATTTCCTTACAAGATGAACTTACTTCTCACTCACTTTTTTCTAATGTTAACTCGGGTTTCTCTCTCCTTTCTTTCCCAAAAATTACAACCTGCCTCTCTAGAATACAAGTCCCGCTATTTATAGGAGAAAGTTTATACAACGAAGTTAGAGTGTTGATCCTGTTACATCTAATTAGTTGTTCTCAGGATCTAAGCCGACTCACGTCGTCTTGTGTGGTCGATGCATCTTGGCTCCTCGCCTGTATTTCGTTCGAGCCAATCTCTTATGGTCCTCTGTTGACGCGAGGTCGGTTGTCTCGATAGTCGCCCTTATGATCAGCCGATGTGTTCCACACTTTCTTGCCTGTTTGACTGTAGCTCCTCTTTTGTCCCGTCCCGCCTTATCTTGTCAGCTTTATCGATCTGGGTCAAGTCTTGTCCGACATTATTACGCCCGATCCACGTGGCTTCCTTAAATCTCGCGCTCTTTAATCTTTGCTCTATACTTCGTGTTTCTTTGTATTTGGGTGCACTGGGTCTAGGATGTTTCCACCTGGATCTGTAGATAATTTACACCTACATTTATGCCCCTTCTTCCACCCGTGCGGGAGGCACGAGTGGAAGAACATCGTCTTAACCGCCCATGCCTTCGCTCATGCCGCTAATCCCGCCATGCAGCGCCCCACTAATTTCCACTTTATGACTGGTAACCATCAGCGTCGGTTACAAAGTTTCTTCTTTAAATAGCCCGCTCCTTTCTTCATTCTTCTTCTCTGCCCTTCTGTTCTGATGTTGTGGTTTTCTTCCAAGTTTCTTCATACCTTACGCTTCTCAAAAAACCCTAGCTTTCTTGATTTTCTTTCGTCCTTTTCTCCTCATCGATCGTTACAGTAGCTGCTATCGCCTCATCTTTCTTTGTTGAAAACCGAGTTCTGCATTATCTTCGTTAATGGATTCTTCTCCTTCCATGGCTGAAAAGAGGTCTGTTGATGATGTTTTTTCCGAGTTTGATGTTCCCCCCTTGCTTCTCTGTTTTTGCTTGAAAGCCCTTCTAGGTATGATGATCGCGCGATGAGAACTATTTTTGCTGATAGCTCTTCTTCTATTTCGTGCAGGTCCGAGAAAAGGGTGAAAGATCTTTCCGATGAAGAGTTCATTGAGCAGTTGAAGGATACGTACGATCTTCAAAATTACGAAGTGACCCTTCTCTCGGGCCGAAACGGTAGTTTGAAGAAAACCGATATGAAGAAGCACGAGCAATCGGCTAATTGTGTGGTCATCACCTTGGGCAGCTGGAGCTAGGCCTTCGTCTTCCCTTATACAACCCTGATAGCCCATTTTATTACGAGATTTTTTCCCAGATTCGGCCTTCTCGTGCTTTAGCTCAATGGACTGGAAATACTTTCCGAATTATGAACGAGTGGAGGGATCGCCGCGATGGTCATGGTTCTACTGCCGAGTGGTCGACCTACAAACCCGAGGACGCTCCTGAGTATACCGTTGCCAATTTCCTTGTCAAATATCGAGCTGGTACTTCGACCTTGGGCGATCTTGTTAGGTTTGCTGCAAGTCCTCATCGGGTCAAAACTATGCCCGAGGGTGTCGAAAGAATGATGCTGGATGCCGATCCTATCGTCCATGGTTCCAACAGGCGAGCCCGACATTCTAATGATCCGACCTATCCCCGAGTTCCGCTTCTTGTCCGAGGTCCTATCCTTCATGGTGACTTCCCGTCGCCTACTTTTCCCGCCGAGCCCTATTCTTTCTGGGTGGTTAATGATGACAAGGCCGATAAGGTACGCGCTTTTCTTGATTTCTATCTTGTTAGCTTCGGGCATCAGTTAGTCATTTGTTGTTGTTTGAAAATCTCAGGTCGGCTCCACAAAAACTATCGAGTCTAGGAAAAGAGGTGTTGGCACAAGGGTTGAGGAAGACCAGGGGAAGGTAACAAACATAATGATTTCCTTATAAGTACATGTACTTGCCCCTGTTTTTTTGCCTTCACATGTTCTGACGAGACACTTGTGCAGAAACACCCAAGGCGCGATGATGATGACGTTGACGATGTCGACCCTACTCCGCTTAGGCGTAATCCTGGTAGAGGTAAAGAAATTTCTAAGCCACCGCCGAAAACGGGGGCCCTCATTGATCTTTCCGATGAGGATGAGCTGTTTGGAGAGACTGTGTCGGGTGACAAAATCGGTGAACAAGGTGTGGGCGACCAGCAGGAGCCCTCGGAGACGCCCGCCGTAGAGAAGGTTGTTACTAGTGTTCCTGTAGAGCTTCCATGTGTGCCCCGGTTTGCGAGGATCGTCTTCTAGTGCCGAGACTTGCTTCACTGTTTCTGGCCCGATCATGAATTCCTTGGGTGCGCTTACTTCCTCCGACTTTGGGAAGTATACTGGTGAAGAAATGTTGAATGTTGTACCCTGTTATGGCGACATCGCCTTGACACTTGACACCGTGGTGAGCGACTCGGTTCTGTATAGTAATGCCCCACTTATGATTTCTGTCCTTAGTGTCGCTTATGATGCAAACTCGTTTGTTTGTGTTAGATCATGAACCGCGTACGCTTGGATGCCGCCAATCGCCTTCGAGATAAACAGTTGATAGAGTCTCTCCAACTTCAACTTCCGAATGAGAAGGGTCGCGCGAACGAGCTGGAGATCAAACTTGCCGATGCTCAAGGTATATGATTCTTCTTGACTTGTGTTGATTGAGTTTATCGTGCCAGTATCCTGAGTCGAGTATCCTTCTTCTTAGCCGAGGTATCTAGTATAGGTATAGACGCTAATTCGGAGTTTAGGATTCTGAAGAGAAAATGGGATATTGAGAAAGACCTTGTGGAAAATCTTCGTCAACGAATGGAAAACAAAGACGACAAAATAGACCGTCAAACTGAGGAGATTGCAAGTCTTGAGGACGAGTTAGAGCGACATCGCCGGTTTGATTATGATCCTTCCGAGATGGACAATTTAGGGGCTCATTTGGGATCTTCTCATCGTCTTGCTGCCGAAAAAAATGCTTTAGCCACGAGTTTGGAGCAAAGGGTAAACACTCTTCAATTACAGAATCGAGATCTTCACGAGGACCGCCGACGAATATTGAGAGATAAGGATGTGGTGGAGCAAGCTAACAGCGATTTACTGGGCTGAGTGCGTGAATTTGATAAAGTTATGGGCGATTTAGAGTGGAGTAGATCGCAGCTTGTGGTTCTCCAAGCGTCTCGTAATCGGTTAATGAACGATTGGGCCGAGCATAAGAAGTATTGCCCTAGTAACGAGTTCAACGAGCAACATTATAACGAATTAACCATGAAGTTGTCCAGGACCGAGGATGAGTTGTCCAAGTCGGTAGAGTCGCTTCGGTCGGTGTTACCCGCCTGTCGGTCTCTTAGCCGATGTGTTGAGGCCATTTTTTAGATCTAGATCGCGCTTTATTCTTGCAAAAATGTTAAGTTGTATCCGATGAATAACATCCTATATTTGTGGTTTTGTAGCCGCGCAAAAACGTTCTCAGGAGCTTGATCTGAAGGTTCGCCGATTGAAACAGGCCGAGGTCGATTTGGTCTTCAAGTTAGCCGAAGCTGAGGAAAACGCTTCCCAGATTACCCAACAACTCGAGGATGAACGGGTCGCCCATGCGGGAGAGTTAGATCAGAAAGTTCAGGCTGGCATTATGGACTGGGTGGAGAAGAAGCGGCTCGAGGTCGCTCAGAGGAAGGCCGGAGCGGCTCCTCCCAAGGTTTAAGCTTTCTTTTTGTGGTGCTGCGTCACTATGTTGCCCCTTCCATCGGGTTGTAAATCGCTCTAAACACTTCTCCCCTTTTTAATTTCCGCTAACTCGCTTGTTCGTTTTAATGGGGGTGCTGCGTCACCGATGTTGTTTGTTTCATTTCCGCTAAACTTTTCATTTCGTATGTCCGCGCGATGCTTTCCGTACTTTGTTATCAGACGCTTGGTGTTATCGATTTAGCTTTTGTTTCTTATGTTATTCTGGAGATTGTTGATTGATGTACCATGCGATCGATGTGGTTTTCGTTTTGTATGCTTCTCCTATGGGTGTTGGTTGTTGCACGACACGATCGATTTGTTTCTTGTTCCGCATGTTGCCCCGACCATTTGTTGATTAACGAACGACGTTATTTGTTTCGCTTTTGTTCCTGGTGTTATGCCCTGCAATTGTTTCCTTTATATGTTAGAACTCTAACCATTTCTGTCGAACACACCCAACAAGGAGGGTCATCGGGCCCTATGCCATGTCCTGATCGGGGTATCTCATCACTATCTCTTTGGATTCAGTGGAAGGGTACCAGTCATCCTAGTTCTAGGCCCGATGGTCCCGAGTGGTTATCGATCAACTGATCTCGGGCAAGTGGACACGCCCACTTGCGATGGTGGTGACCTTTCAGATGTAAGTAGGCCACCAAGCTGAGTAGACCTCGCGTCTAAACAGCCTTTGGAACTGGTTTCCAACCACCAGAACTCTTAGGATACCTCGGCACTTGCACACTGCCACTTCCCCGAGTTCGAATAGCCAGGCGACTGTAATGCACCTCGGCACTTCCACACTGGCGTTGCCCCGAGTACGAATGCCCATTCGAGTGTAAGTCACCTCGGCATTTCCACACTGGCTTTGCCCCGAGTACGAATGACCATTCGAGTGTAAGTCACCTCGGCACTTCCACACTGGCATTGCCCCGAGTACGAATGACCATTAGTCGCTTGTTCCCTATCCCATACCCCTCACGGTTTCACAGAGATAGAAGACACGCTTGCTTACCGTTTTTTCCGCATCTCCCGTCAAGGATGATAGAGTTTCAGGAATCGGATGTTCCATGGTTTGAGCTCTCTTGTTCCGTCGAGTCGCAGTAGTCGATATGATCCCTCGCCCGCCTTAGATTCGATTATATATGGCCCACCCCACTTTGGTGCTAGTTTTCCGCCTTTTTTGTCGCGCTCCCATTCAGCTAGAAATTTCAATACCTGCTGCCCGGGATTAAACTCTCTTGGTCGAACGCGCTTGTTGTACTCCTGTTGTAACCTCCTTTGATAATTTTCCATTTTTTGTAGCGCAATTTCTCTTGTTTCTTCCAAGTCGTCCAGTTTATCCAAGATCAGATCGGACGACACGTTTCGCCTCCACGCTTCAGTTCTTGTGGTAGGTATCATTGCTTCTGTTGGTAGAATCGCCTCGGTTCCGTAGGTAAGCATAAAAGGGGAGAATCCCGTAGCTTCCCTTCGTGTGGTTCTGTATGCCCATAGGACGTTATATAATTCCTCGCATCAGTTGCCATATTCCCCGTCCAGTTTCTTCTTCATGTTACCAGTGATGGTCTTATTAGTGATCTCGGCCTGCCCATTGCACTGGGGGTAAATCGGGGTAGCTTTGCTCTTCCTAATGTTGTAAGTGTTAAATAGAAGATCAATGTTCTCGCCCTGTAGTTGTTTTCCATTATCAGAGACGATGGCAAAATGGGACCCCGAAGCGACAAATGATATGTTCCCAAATAAACTTAAAAACATCTTTGTCTCGAATATGCCTCAGTGGTGCCGCCTCGACCCACTTGGTAAAATAATCCGTAGCCACGATCAAATACTTCCTTTGCCCCGTTCCTACATGTAACGGCCCGACAATGTCCACTCCATATTTAGCAAAAGGCCACGGACTTATGATTGAGTTTAACGGTACGCCAGGAGCATGGATTTTCTTCCCGAAACGCTGACATTCTTCACAAGCTCTTGCCATTTTCTTTGCGTCCTCGTTCATATACATCCAAAAGTAGCCCATTATTTTTGCCTTAGCCTACAAGCTTCTTCCTGAGATGTGATTTCCAGCCGCCCCATAGTGTAGCTCATGTAGGATTATATGGCCTTCTTCCCTGCTTAAGCATCGTAGGAGTGGCCCTAGGTAGGAATTCCGATATAAGATCCCCCCCCCCCCACCTTAACTCGTAGGCGCCCGATTTACTTTTGATCTTGTTCATCTCGGGCCGACTCTTAGGTAGCTCACCCGTCTCTAAGTATTGATGTATCGTCTTTCTCCAGTCGCCTTCTTTGTATCTCTTGGCTGTGTTAACGGCCACCTTGATCCGTGCTTCTGGTGTTTCAGGGATATACGGGTTAAGTAGCCTCATAACGCGTATCCCTTCAATGCTCGGGTCTACTAACTGTGAGGCGATGTACGATAGAGCATCCGAGTGTCTGTTATCCTTTCGGCATATGTGCCGGAATTTAATATCTGGGATTTGCTTGATGTAAAATTGGGCGAGCTCCCAATATTTTTGCAGCACCGGATTGTGTGTAGCGTATTGGCCCGTAATTTGCCGGATCACTAGTTGAGAGTCACTAGTCAGTCGAACCTCATGCAACCCCATTTCCACAATTATCCGTAAGGCATGGATCACCGCCTCATATTCGGTGACGTTGTTCGTCGCCTTTAATTCTAACCTGAACGAATGCACAATCTTCCTCCCCTTTGGCGTGGTGAACACCAACCCGAGACCCGATCCATCTTTGTTAGATGCCCCATCAACAAATACTTCCCATCGTGTTGGGCTACTAGCGGCTAGCAGGTCCGCCGGCCCCTCTTGTTCTTTTGTCATTCCCGGTATATCTTCTACCTCGTCCTCATCACTGAGGGGGAAGTTCGCAAGAAATCGGCCACTACTTGTCCTTTGATCGCGGTTCTTGTCTCGTATATCACATCATATTGTTTGATTATGGCTCCCCACTTGGAGATTCTCCCCGATCGCCCAGCACTATCCAAGACCGCTTCGATAGGCGATTTGGTGAGCACCCGTATTCGATGAGCTTGAAAATATGTTCGTAGTTTAGAAGAAGCAAAGGCTAGCGCGACCACCATCTGCTCCATTCTAGTGTAGTTCTTCTCGTCCGGACTTAAAGTTTTGCTGGCGAAGTATACCGGCTTTTCCACGCCCATCTCTGTTTTAACCAATACCGCACTTATGGCATAGGGTTTCGCGCCTAAGTATAAAGTGAGAATTTCGACGGCTCAGAGCCTTTGAAGAACCGGGAGGCTAGCTAGATGTAGCTTGATACTTTGAAAAGATTCTTCGCTTGCGTCCGTCCATCTAATTTTCTCCTTTCTTCAAGATGTCGTAAAAGCCTTGCATTTGTCCGATGATCGTGACACAAATCGTCCCAATGCGGCTATGCAACCATTTAGTTTCGCACGTCTATCACCGTCGCGGGAGATGGCATGTCAAGGACGGATCGTACCTTCTCGGATCCGCTTCTATTCCCCTGGGAGTGATGATGTAGCCTAAGAATTTCCCCGACGTGACCCAGAAGTCGCACTTGGCAGGATTAATCTTCATCTTGTGTTTCCTCATTGTTTGAAAGATCTCTCGAAGGTCTCGGACGTGGTTTTTTTATTTCCGACTCTTAACTAACATGTCGTCCACGTAAACTTCTATGGTATCATGAATTTTGTCTTCGAACATGTCGCCTACCAATCTCTGGTACGTAACCCCGGCATTCCTAAGTCCGAATGGCATCTTGGTGTAACAATACAATCCTCTTGGCGTGAAGAAGGAGGTGTGTTCCTGGTCCTCGGGCGCCAGTGGTATTTGGTTGTATCCCATGTATCCGTCCATTAAAGTCATCGCCTCGTATCCCACTATTGATTCTAATAATTGATCTATACTGGGAAGGGGGAAACTGTCTTTCGGGCAGGCCTTGTTCAAGTCGCTGAAATCAACACATATTCGGACTCCCCCTTTCTTTTTTGGTACCACGACCATGTTAGATATCCACTGTGGGTAGTGGGACTTCCTTATTATTCCGGATTCTTGTAACTTCTTGAGCTCGACCTCGACCGCCGCTTGCAATTCTGGCGCGATACGCCTCATTTTTTATCTAACCGGTTTGAACTTCGGATCAATTTTTAAGTGATGACAGCAGACCTTTGGGTCAATACCCTCCAAATCATGCACTTCCCAAGCGAATGCCTCCAGGTTTTCTTTTAATAGCCTCGTGAGTTTACTGGCTTGTTCGTCCAATAGTAATGCCCCGATCCTCACTACTTTAGGTTCTTCTATCGTTCCCAAGTTTACTTCTTTAGTCGGCTCGACTGTAGAGAAGTTTGATTTGGTCTCCCTGACTAGGGACGCTTCCTTTAATTGCTATAAAGGGTCTTGCTCTCGCGTTTCGTGTGCCAAGACCGCTTGAGAAATCGCCTCCTCCAATTCTTTTGCTGCCTTCACTTCCTTTTCTTTGTTCTTTTCTTGCCTTTGCCGAGCTCGCCGTCGCTCATTTATTTCTATATCAACTTTCATGCATTGTCATGCCGCCTGGGAGTCGCCCATAACTTCCGCTATTCCCTTGCAAGTTGGGAACCTTAACCTTTGATGGTAGGCCGATGCTACGCCCTTTATCCCAGCAACCCATGGGCGCCCGATAATGGCCTCATAAGGTGAAGCGACGTCGACTACACAGAAAGTGGTTAGTGTGTCGAGGTAGCCACCACCATCTGAAACTCTTAAAGTTACTTCGCCCTTTGGGATGGTTACTGTGCCGTTAAAGCCGTAGATATGATATGTTGATGGGACGAGCATATCGTCTGAGAGTTTCATTCTTCTGAACGTGTCGTAGAACAGCACCTCGACTGAACTTCCGCTATCCACAAGAATCCTTCTTACTCCCCACTTTTCAATCAACAAATATGATGACCAGTGGATCGCTGTATGCCTGTCCGTTTGCTGGGACATCCTTAGCCGAGAACGATATGGGCACCGTCATCCAGGGTTCCATGGGAAGAGACTTGGCTACGCTGAATATATCTTTACCGTCACGATCCCTTTTATGGATCCTAGTGGTGATTACTGGGCCGAGAGTGTAGTTTTGCATAGCCGAATGTGAAATGGTGTTTACGAATTGGTTCGCCCTATCGATGCGGACTTGATGAATTGGTGCATCGGGTGTTGCTTCCGGCTGAAGGGGGTGGCAGACATACTGCCTCAAATATCCATCGCGGATGAGGTGTTTGAACAATATATTTCACCTCTCGACAGTTATTGGTGGAATGTCCCCTATACTGATGGTAGTGACAGTATTCGGGATGATCTCGGGTCTCTTGAACTATACCCCCTCGATCTTTGGTAGTTGATGTCGCTCCTCTTCTCAACTTCCTTGAACACCTCTTCCAAAGAAGCATTTAGTGGGGTATACGATCGGGCTTCCCGCTTGGCTTCTTCCCTTTGGCCATCCATTCCCTCTTCTCACCGCTCCTCGGGGAGGGTCCGATCTTTTTCCGATCACCTGATATGGTCGTCCGTGACCGTTTTAGTTTCATCATCGACTTCAAGATCGGCTTCTTGTACCCCTCTATCTCTTAATTCGGCCTGAATTTCTTCCAAGGTGATGTAGTGTTCTTGCATTCTTCTCATCTCCTTTAAGGTTTTAGGTTTTTTAGAAAACATGGCAATCCAAATGGGGTCCGATCTCCCCAACGTGTTTTCAAACCTAAAGATGGCTTGGTCCACCGGTACCTTCCCAATTTCAAGCATTACGCTTCCTCCATCTGTCGGTCAAGGTTCTCAATGGCTCTCTGAATCTTCGGGCGAGGGTAAACAACTTGTTCATTCTTGGCCGAGGTCGACTGTTATGCATATAGGTCTCAAGGAAGGCCTCGACTAGCGCATCGTACCAGTTGATCGAACCAGGTGCGAGCGAATAAAAACAATCTCGCGCCTCGCCCTCCAAACTAGCTGGAAATAATTTACACATAACTACCGGGTTACTTATCCATTGGATCAGTGATATGTTATACATCTTAAGGTGTTCGATCGCATCGCCAGTTCCATCAAATCTAGAGGGGAATGAAGGTAAAGTACACTTAGGTGGGAACGACATTTGTTCTAATTCTTGAGAGAAAGGCGTTTACTCGGCTTCACTCATAATCTCGGCCAGCTTATTCTCTTCTCTTCCGCCCGAAAGTTCCTTGATTTTTGCTTCCAACTCCTTAAGCTTGGCTTTAGTTGTCTGATCTTGTCGCCCATCCCTTCCTCGCCTTTCTTCATCGGTGGACGAGTCCTCGGGTGGTCCATATCTCTGCGTTGGGGGAACCGGAGGTAATGGCGGCTGACCTGACTGATTGGGATGATTAATGTTACTCTGCCCCATCATGGGTGGCAAGTGATCGGATCGGCCGCGATAACCCGATGTTCCTCGGCTTGATGACCCTCTTGATCTGGTCCGTTGGTTCCTCAGTTGGTAGTTCTCATACTCCAAGGCTAAATTCCGCTGCTGGAGTTCCCTCAGTACCGCTTCTTGTCTCCTATGACTCTCCAAAATGGCCAACAACGTCGGGTCCGTACTCTCATGACTGGAATGTCCATTGGGTTGGTGTGGCCGAGGTTGTAATGGTGCTGATGTAGGTGGTGGGGGCGGTATTGGATTGGTTATATGATCGACAGCTTGAACGGTTGTCGGGCCGATGTCACTTGCTATTGCTCGCCCCAACTGAATCTGCCTAAGACGCTCTTGTTCCCTTCCCAAAGCTTCCTGGTGTTCAATTTGTCGCCTCGTCGATGGCCTCTGAGCTCGCGCTGCAAGTGCTTCCTCATCGTCATCGGTGTCTGAAGCTGTGAGTCCATCGACTTGATCGACTCTTCTCTGAGTTAGTATAATCTGGTGCAGAGGTAAGGTGTTATCGTCCCTCCCCAAATCTACTTCCTCGTCTACAACAGGCATCCCTCGCGCAGCTGCATGAGATTCCTCGGGCGGTGGTTGTCGACTGTCCCCTTGCCTCGGCCCCGTTATCCCTGCCTACATGCTGCTGCTAGTGACTGTGCGATTCCTCAACATCCTTATCGTCCTTGAAGTGCTAGCCATTAGTTACGTCGCGTGATAAGCCGAGTATCGCCCGTCCCTACGTCAGCAAATACGAAAAAGAACCCCTTACTTCGACCTGATTTTTCTAACAAAATGCACATACAAAAAAGGCGAAACGTTCGACTCTACGATCATCATCACTATGCATGGTCAACTTTGGTTATCAGGTGGGTTCCGTCTATCAACCCTATTTTGGTCTTATGCTGAATCTGTGGCTGTACTCACTTCCCCGTCACTATCACTCCGTACGACGTTGCTCTCTGTACTCGACCTATGCATTTAAGTTGGTTTGTCCTTTGTTCTACATGCTCCAAATCATTGACCTTATGCACGTGATGCTTAGAAAGTACGGAAAGTAATCCCTAGAATTAATTTGAACTTGTACCAACTCCACTTTCTCGAGATTTAATTATGACCTTTCCGACGACTTACGCTACACCGTCGGCTAAAAATTATACAAGGTCGACAGTTCATTACACGATGAAACATCTAAAACGCTAACTTTTGGTAACTCCGAGCACCCAACTTCTTACCGCAGCTAGAAACAACTCGCTTAACGCTAACAAACACACAATTATCAAGAACAAACAGTCGTCCCTTCAACAGATTCTTCACGTAGCTTCTAACCCGAACTGTTAGTCGCTGGTGAGCTCGTGAAGTTTCTCATCGATCAAACTTGTTGAAGACGCTGCTACTACTATGACTTTAAATGCTCGATAAATGACTCAAAACAACCATTACTTCGCCAACGAGTTCATCGTAGCTTCTACTCCAATACATTAACGTGTATTGAGGAGTCGTTGATCGTCTCTGAAGACTTTAATGGCAAGGTATCCGGAGATCTTAGTCGTGTCCCCTTAGTCGGCGCCAGAATGTAGATGCATTTTACTACAAACTACATCCAAAGGATGGAAATGTACGACTCTTCTCAAACGAAAGTAAACACTCAACCATGAACACAAGATATACGTGGTTCGGTATGATTACCTACGTCCACGGGGGTGAAATGATGAATCTTATTACTTCAAGGTGTTACAAAGGTGTTTCTCTTAATGGGATTTCCTTACAAGATGAACTTACTTCTCACTCACTTCTTTCTAATGTTAACTCGGGTTTCTCTCTCCTTTCTTTCCCAAAAATTACAACCTGCCTCTCTAGAATACAAGTCCCGCTATTTATAGGAGAAAGTTTATACAACGGTTAGAGTGTTGATCTTGTTACATCTAATTAGTCGTTTCGTGGATCGGGCCGACTCACGCGTCTTGTGCGGCCGATGCATCTTGGCTCCGCCTTTGTATTTCGTTCGAGCCAATCTCTTATGGTCCTCTGTTGACGCGAGGTCGGTTGTCTCGATAGTCGCCCTTATGATCAACCGATGTGTTCCACACTTTCTTGCTGTTTGACCGTAGCTCCTTGTTTGTCCCGTCCCGCCTTATCTTGTCGGCTTTATCGAAGTCTGGGTCAAGTCTTGTCCAACATTATTACGCCCGATCCACGTGGCTTCCTTAAATCTCGCGCTCTTTAATCTTTGCTCTATACTTCGCGTTTCTTTGTATTTGGGTGCACTGGGTCTAGGATGTTACCACCTGGATCTGTAGATAATTTACACCTACAACGACGAAAGCTTCATCACTAGCTATAAGAGATTTGAGCAAATCACTCTTATTTTGGGAGCATTTCTTTCTATAGAAGAAAAACAAACTAAATGGTTGGAATTTAATTCCGAGAAAAACCATCATTCTTCCGATTTTAATCGGATCTTATTCATACTTGTATTTGACTTACTCCGATAATCCTTCTCTTTCTCTTGTGGAATTTTTACTCTTACGGTATGTTCTTGTTACTTTGTATTCTCTTATCTTCGATCTTAAACTCATTGTAAACTTGAAATCCCATTAATGAAAAAGTTCTTTGCTTATCAAAAAAATAAATAAAGTAATATCATTTCATCAAACCTGTTTTAGCATTCAAAAATATTCAAAATAAAGTGATAAATTTTTATTTTTCTTGCAGATTTTGTCCTATTTGCGTTCACTATTTTCAAATAGATGATCCACAGTGGGTACCATGAAATCCCCGATACAGATCACATCCAAAAAGCAGAGTTCGGCGAACTCCTTTTTTCAAACATATAATCATGTAAATATTGGACTGTATAGTATGTGGTGTGGTGTAAGGCATGGGCAACATTCGTGGGATGGTCCTATTTTGGTACAAATTATATAGATAAAGGCCGGCATATAATCAACATAATTATATCTGCATGTGTATTTTTTCTTGTCAACATCTTCATGACGTCGATGCTACAAAATTATTTTATTGAAGAAGTATACGTGCAATAGAGGTCTATTTTTGAATTTCGTTACGCTGGATCTGTTTGATCAATTATAGGGACCTAATTAAATCCGTATCCACTTTAAATTCTTCTGGTCGGACCCAGCTCGATTCACAGCTAATATGCCCTATGGTGGTTGTTGGATATGTAGCTTTAATTAGTTTTAAACAGCAGGTTACTTAATTGTTCTTCTCGAACAGACTATAGTTCGTGTATGTCCCCTTAACTAACTACTAGTTCAATTTTGGTTAATTTATGCAGGCCAATGAATTTCTTGTCATTAATTGTTTTGCAATTGGTTGGCATGGGAGAGTGTATTAGATTCACAGCAACATTAGGGACATGTAGCTTGCGGTTATATTTCGATTAAATGGGGAAGTCAGGGTTTGTCTTATCATTCTTCACAATCAGGGGCGGATCTAGACCCAGGCTTGACTGGCTTAAGCCACCCCTAACTTGGAATTTTATTAAAATGGATAGTGGAGGTGAAATTGTAAAAACTTTCCAAGCCGCTCCTAGTTCCAAATCCTAGTTGCGTTTGTATTCACAATTCACAATTCAATATTTTACATTCAAGCCTGTCACTTTGATTCGACGTTCAAGCGCTATCATGATTCAACATTGAATTAAAGTGTCAAATAATTTGGCGCAGAAGATTTGAGCCGTTAAGTTTTAAAATTTAAAACAAATATGATGATTAATAATAGATGGGTCCAATGATTGGGCGCAAATAACATAGTTTTTAAATTTTAAGTTCTAACATGATATCCAATGGCTCAGATTTAGAGCGCCGAATAATTTGTCACAAAAAGTAAATTTTGCAAAGCCAAACCATTTGGGGCCACAAATTTGATTCCATACTACATGCAATCAATCCCTTGAACGCAATCTTGATACATGACTTTACGCCATATTTTCAGGTTGAAGCTTGATCCCTTATAAGACCAAGCCTTATCTTAGAATCTTTTTGGTTGAAACTTAGAAATTAGAAGTGTATAGGTAGAAAATCGATCAAGTTAAAAGACTGGTCATAATATAGGAGTACATAACCAAAATTCTTGATTGGAATACCGCATGTGTGTTTTTTCTTAAGCAAATTCGGCAAAGATAATTTATATAAAGTGAGCTGAAAAGGGAAAAAAAGAAGAAGAGAGGCATGAACCTTGCCGCAGGTAAAAAAAAAAAGAGAAAAGGACATGAACCTTACCGCTGATAAAAAAAAAGAGTAAAAAATAATACATAGGATAAACAATTATCGAAATCTCAAGAAAGTCTTGATAGATTTTGGATGTCTACCTGAACGATTTGAATCAATTGATTTCGAGAAAAGAAGATTGTGTTCTTACACAAAGTTACAACCCTTACATATTATTCAATTAGACTCATTCAACTCACACGTACGACTTACACACTCACACAAACACACTATATGATATCGCCCTCCGTCCCGGCCTTAATCTCAAGTAGGTTCTAAAAAGATAACTTGAGATTGCGCGGGTACAACTCACACATTCACCAAAATACACAAAGACTCACATAATAAGATGCATTAACAGGGATAACCAGGTTTCAATATATGGCTAGCTGATGGAATATGAGGCACAAGAGAAGTAAATTCAGTCGGTGTAGTATGAAACAAAGGTACACAAACAAGAACCTAATCTAAGATATGAATTGAACAACATGAAAAGATAAAGAACCATATGCTACACTTTCAATTGAATGGATACTCAACAAAGAGAACCCCAATTTTTGTATCTGTACCAAACCAATTTCATATTCATTCTTGATACTCAAATCCACCGATGAAATACGTAATTCATTCAAAACGATGTACGTGAGGACCGTCTTAAAGTAAAATTTGAGAAATGATGATGAATATGAGCAAAATAAGCACTAGATTTGTGCAACAAAAATACTCCATAAGTAATCTCAACCTTCTACTAAATCTATTGAGCTGAACAACTTTTAGTTGTCATCTAACAAACACACTGTAGTAGACTCTAATATGCTCAGACCCATATAACATCAGGAATCAAGAACAACAAATCTTGATAGAGAATTAAATTGAAAGAAAATTAATTATGATGAAAAACACTCTATGAAGATGAAACTGAATCTTGTAAGCTAACTAATTATGATGAAAAGTATGTAGTGGATCATAAATCGGACGCATAAAGTCAAATCTGAAAAAAGCAAAAAATCAAAATTCGAGATTACCATCTTTGATTTGATTTACCAAAAAATTGAGAAATCAAATTCTAAACTGAAGAAGTATACTTGATTTTGTTTGAAGACGTCGCAGTGAAGCATCAGGATCAAAACCATAATTCATACCAAGAACCACCGGTAGCAAATCTCCATTAATGTCTCCAAATTTGTACCAATTAATGTTGATATAGACACAAAAATATTTGATGAAGAGGAATCAATCTTTAAAAGACCGAATCTCAAAATAAATTACAAAAAATCATCAACTCAATTCCTATTTTAGAAACAACGTAAATTTGGTGAAGAAGAATCAGCAGCAGAGAAGATGAATTAAAGGATTTTAGGGTTGAAACAGAGGAAAAAAATGATCAATACCATGAGACTTAGAAGAATTTTTAATATGATACCATGATAGACTTCGGATGTCTACATTTCTGCCGAACGCTTTTAATCATTTATTTTGGTAAAAGAAGATTATGTTTTTATGCAGAGTTACAACCTTTATATATGACTCAGTTGGACTTACCCAACTAGTCTGAAATTTCTACCTGCCCCAGCTAGGCGCTAGATAAAATTGGGTGGTGTATTCCCGTGAATGATATGAGTTTGTATGATTTTCAGAGATTTGTATAGCTCGAATTGACATGTATATTTCATTTCGATTGTGTACAGTCGGCCTTAAAATGAAGAAGATTTTCCTATTCCTCATTGATATTCTTCATGGATGAACAAAATCCAATAACATGAAAAATAAACGGTCATCTTGTAAGTGATATATTGGTCGATTGTTCTTGAACCTTGAAAATTTCTCAAAACTTTGATTTTTCAGAGAATTGGAGAAAAATTAGTTTCGTTTGATGCTGGTGGAGATAATGTTAATTTGAATAGTTTAAGAAGATGATGACTAATACTAGATGATCGTGTGTCTACGATGGATGTCGACCGAAATCTCAAATTTGCAACGGTCTTTAGCAACATGTATAAACATTGTTATTCGATTTCGTTATTCAATTTTAATTCGATGCAATCGAGGGTGAAATTGATGTTTTTGATTGATTTTATGTTTGCTATCAACATTTAGGGACTTCCATTATCAATTATCAACTCAATTTTGGGAAAACGATCCAATTCGATCAAATTGAAATGAACTAGAATCAAACTTAAAAAATATTGGAATGACATGTGTCGCATGGAGAAAGCGCGACTTACATTTGCAGTTCAACCCACCATATAGAAGGTCTCATTTCGGTCGACCGAATATGGTGCATATCGACAAATAAAATGACTGACATTTGAGGAGTTACCGATAAAGAAGGATTGAGTGTTCTATCTTTTATCTTTTAGATTTTGGTTGCTTAATTACACCAAAAAAAGTATAGGTCTGATTTGTTTTCTTTAGACTGTAATTTTTTTTTATTTTGTTTGTAATCATTCTATAGACATACTAGTTAAAACCAAGAGAGAATCTGTGTCGTTAGGATTTCGTGATGCCTAAATCTACGAGTCAGAGTAACCCAAAAAAAGGTGTTTTATGATTTCATGTGATGCCTAAATCAGATAAATGATAAATCAATAGTAATTTCAGTCGGTGATTTTGTGTTTGTTTTTTTTCTTTAAAAAAAAATCTTTTTCTACCAAGAAAAGTGATGACAAATCAATGAACGAATCCAAAATGACTACAGGAGGAGGTACCTTGCGCAAATTCAGTTCATATTTAAGTAAATAAAGCTCTAATTAGATAGTCGAACAAGCTACAATACTCGGAAATTAACAAATCACAATGAAAAGATTAAGAAGATGGATATAGATGTAGATATTGGCGAATGTTCACAAGTGATCGGTGTTTCCCATATCTGTTTGAAGGTCACCGCCAAGATGAACCTATGCATCCTATTGGATTGAGCTACTGGTCTGAATTCTAGTGTCAACACACTGGCATATACAAGGGAACCAATGGTCAACAATCTTATTTCTACATCAACTCAACTGGCATATACAAGGGAACCAGGAGTGATTTATTCAACAAATATAAATTATTTTTTTCACTTTTTTTTAGACATCATGATTAAATCTTTTGGATCCAAGAGCATGCTTCTTGTCAGCAGATTACATGATAGTTCCCTTGGATCCTGCATTCCACGCTTGTTTAGGCGACGGAGACAGGGAGAACACACACATATTGCTATCCAAGTGTCATTTTTATTCCGTTTGGTCTAATTGGTCGGTCTCTTTTTTTTTTTAGCAACTCAATCACTCTATTTAGTCCTAGCAGTAATAACAAGTCGATGTTTAGTGACCCACCAAAGCACTTAGAGAACAATAGATAAATATGGAAAAATAAAAATAGAATGTGACATGGTGATATTCCGAGATATGGTAACAACTATCATGTTATTTGTGATTTCTGAGCTATGTTCGTCCTTTTTAGTTAATTGGTTCCTCAACTCCTGCAATTAAAATGGTTCCATCCACTAATGGTGTCATCCTAAAGGCACAAGTTTCTATATTTCGGAGTTCAAAAAGCACAAATTTTGTCTTGGTTTTTATATTTTTCTATTTTTCTGATTTTTCTTTTAAAGGCATAAAACAAACTATACAAACATATAAATGCTCCCCCATACTTAAACTTTACATTGTCCTCAATGTAAAATTGAATCGTCCAAAGGAAGTTCAAGGTGGGAAATCCCGCAAATGATATGCAAAATCAAAGAAAATCAAGATAAAATGCTTAAAAATAAAAAGATAAAGATAAAGATACAAAACCGATGGGTTGCCTCCCACTAAGCGCTTGGTTTAAAGTCGTCAGCCTGACTTGCTCCTTGTTTGTTACGCCTTAGCCGGCTTCCAACACATTATGGAAATCTGATTGAATGGTACTTGGGTGTTTCCTCGCCTCAAAGATGTTGAAGTGTTTTTGAAAACACAAGTTGGTTCAATGGCCGAGGAGAGTTTCAATAATCTCCCTTGGTAGGTGGTTCTGATCCACGACTTGAAAATTGTTGAGAATTTGCTGCCATACTCTCAATCAGCTCTCTAGATTGTGTCACCGTCTTGTTTATAAGTGCACCACCACTTGCAGCGTCAATAAGATTCCTATCACTTGCTTGGAGACCTTCATAGAAGTATTGGATAATCATTGCATCACTAAATTGGTGATGAGTGCAGCTTGCCACCAATCTCTTGTATCGTTCCCAACATTCATATAAATATTCTCCCACATTTTGCTTCATCCCACAAATCTCTTTACGAATTTGAGCTGCTTTAGATGCATGAAAATACCTCTCGAGGAAAAGTTTCTTCAAAACTGTCCATGTCGTAACGCTACCAGGTGGCAAGTAATATAACCAATCCTTAGCTACATCAAGTAAAGAGAAATGAAAAGTATGAAACAGTCCTTCATCCGCATCAGCACCATTAGGTATCATGCTTGTGATTAACCATTGGAACTCCGTAAGATGCTTGTTTGGATCTTCCCATGCAAATCCATGGAACTTCGGTATTTGACTAATAAACCCTGGTTTAATATCAAAAGTAGAAGTTGCCTCAATGCACCATTGTTGTTCATCCATCTTCTGAGAAGCTAGCTCCTTGAGTGTGCGATTTGCATCACCGATTGCTTCTCCCAGTTTGTATTTCAGTAAGGTACCTAAAACACAATTCTCAAAACGAAATAAATAAAAACGTAAAAGAAACCAAAACTATATAACAAGCCGATGCCTCTCCGGAAACTCTGCTAAATATGAATGAAGTACGTGATAAGAAAGAGTTCGTATCCACAGAGAGGCGATTGTTGTTATGAAATTTTCAGATTCTTAAGTAACCAAGGGGGATGTTGTTTTATCAAAGCAATAAAAATAAATTGAAAGCAAAGAAATAATTGGAATAATCAATAAAGATAAGATATTGGTCACGGGATAGTATCATTCACAAACATGTATTTTTCATCAATGACTAGAATTGGTAATTTAATCTCGCAATTATCAAAAGTCCTAGGATATCTTGATCGCAAGAGTATCCCGTTTATTTCCTTATTTTATCATAAACAACATTAAAAGATGCTATTGTGAATTATACTTAAAAAGCAACCTAAAGTGTAAAAGAACAATTAGGTGTAACTCCCCAAGAGCAATAAGTTTTATGAAATAAGACTAATCAATGTAAACAAACGTGTAAAAGCACTAATTCGTTTTAACAAAGGTTATGATTCATATGCGATTAAAAATATGTATCACTACAAGTATTAACCACAAGATGCTACTAGAAATCAGAGATAACAACTTTTACGTATTGAAAACTCTAATATATCTATATAGATGAAAACAAATCCAATTGATTCCGGACTCAACCAAACTAGCATTCAAATCATATGATAATAAAAATAATGAATCATAAACGATAGTATTGAGACAAAACTAATTCATAGAATCAAATAACATGCTTGAAGAAATCAACTTTATCCCATAACCAATAATTGTATTTAGCTACTTATATTAATGGAGTTCATCATCATAATATTCAAAGAAAGAAGATGAAACATAAAAGAAAGCAAACCCTAGAAGTAGTTCTCTGCAAAAGCTCCAAGAATAGAATAAAACGTGATATCCAAAAAGAAGTAAAACTTCTCCTTTTATAGTTTTTCTCCAAAATTAGGTCCAACTCTTCAAAGTCCATTAGATGAAAATCCACCAAGACCATATGTGTGAGAAACCCATGTAGAAAATATGTCCCAAAACTGTCGCCGAAAAAACTGAGTTTTTGGCCGGAATCCGCACCGGAACAAATCTCTGGTGACCGTCAAAGTCTGCCCGGTCACCGGTCAACGATTCAAGTCGGTCAGGTCAACCGAGTTAACTCGGTCAAGCACCGAGTCATATGAATTCGACTCAGTGACATCACATGTCAGACATGAATCAGCATCTAACTGGCCTGAGTTGTTTTGTCTTACTGCAACATCCTCAGTTCAGCCATGATGGCCCTTCGTCACAGCCATATTCATCTGCATTCCTCATATCTTAACAGCACCACCAGCCATTACTTTCAAATGCCATCAGATCTTCTACAACATCAAATATGTAGCTTTCACCTTCTCAAATCCACAACACCAACCCTACCAAAACCATCACTACCACTGAAGTTATTGGCAGCAACTCATCTCCCTTGGACATCACCATTCATGCCATAGCAAACTGCAACTGCATCTTTACCACTTAGTTGTTGCCATCACCAGCTCTAATTCATGCCTGCAACACTCACATCCATCTGGCCATCTCAGCACCAATTGAGCTCAACTGCAACGACTGCAATTTCATATCAACCTAACATTCATATACTAAGAACCTGCAGCTACACCAGCTACATCACCACCTGAATTGCATCATCACTGCTACAAATCAAATTCTTGTCTCTTGCATAGCCATCAAACCATGGCTAGCAAATGCAATTTCAATTCAATCACAACTCCATGTAGCCACACCCATCTGAGCTCCCGCAATATCACCAGCATGACCAACTCTCCTCTTTTGTAGCTTCAGACACCACCTTCTCAGTTCTGCAGCTTCAAATTCCATAACCAGCTGCAACTCATCCTAGAATCATCATTCTGCTCCACATTTCTTGCAAGTAACAAACTGCAGCTTCCATCATCACTACAAGCCTGTAATGCTCCCTGTAATGCTCACCCAAGACCCATGTCATCAGTATCTACTCTTTTTTTCTCACCTGTAGCTCCATACTCCACATGACCCATTCATTACTCCCAGCAAATGCCTAACATACATCTAACACTGCAAGTTCACACATTGCACTACCAAACCAACAAAATCACCTGCTCAAGATGTTCTTCACTTCCACCTGACACCAGATTCATCACCAGTTAGCTGTTGCAATCCACCACCAATTACATTCTCAGAACCATCATCAGTTTAGATACAGCACCAGAATCAGCTTCCATTCTTCCCTGCAACTTCAGTTCATAACTTGCAATGCCTCCACCCTTAATATACATCTATGGTAGTAGTTCATAGCACCACTAATTCAAGAACTCCACCATGTTTACAACATCATTATCAACCTGCAATTTCAGCTTCACAAAACCCACTTTCCTTCTTGTCTGTAACTCATACTGCAACATCACAGTTCAAGTCAACCATTTGTTCAACCTCCTCCTTGAATTGCACCTGCAACTCCAATCAGTTTCCACCACCATCTCAGTGTACAGGCCTCCATTACCAGTAACCCCTTCATCACAGCTTCATAACCAATGGTCAGAGCACCATTTCATCACCAAGCTTAATGCCACCAGCTCATACATTCACCACAGAACAACAACATCACCTGAGCCACTTACATTCCTTCCTTTTGTTGGCTACATATCTTCCCTGTTCAAATTCACAACCAGAAGCTGCTCCTTGTTCTTGATTCACTGCAATACTTCAACAGCAAACCCTAATTCGATTTCCACAAAATACCCATCTCAGACTGACTCTTCTCGATCTCCCTGAGTGTAATTTCATCTCTGAGATCTCGGTTTCTTCAATGGCAAACCCTTAATCATCCACCAAAACAGGCTGCAAATCTACCATCATCAAACTCCACCGAAAAATCAACATCTCTGGATCATTTACACATCACCTTCACAGTAACATATGAGAACGAAGACCCCTTTACTAGTTCCTATTCCTGAGCTTCAATTTCATACCATCTTCTTCATAGAAATCTGTCATAAATACTAACACAAACCCTCAACTCACTGTCTGAAACAAATCAAGAACAATCCCCTTTTTCTTCTCATTTGCTTTGATTCACAAATCCCCTTTAACTTACAATCTCGGATTCATCAAACAATTTTTTTTTTCTCTTTCGTTTACAAAAACATTAGAATGGCCGCGCCTCCATTTTTGTTCTTTCTCAAATTCATCTCTCTAGTGCAAAATGATTAAGAATTTATTTCTCAGTTTAGGGTGTAGGAATTAGAGTTAGATAATCACACCCCACTCAATAAGAACCACCCCAGAGTGCTAACATCACAAATCTTCTGGATAAGGGATAACCGAGTATGCAGCTTCTTAACCTATACTGGACTCTGGATAGTGTTCGCCCATGAAATGACGCTTTCACCTTTTGTGCTCCAAATGAACGCCTTCTTCTTTGAATTCTTTCACCAACATTAGCCGTCTCTTACTTCTCAAGTCCACTTCTTTTCTTCAATGTCTCTTCATCACTAAAGTTGTCATGCCTTTCAGACATAAATTGCATCACTAAAGCCGACATAATTTTCAGACAGAGATGAAGAAATAAAAGCAAATGATGAGAAATAATCCGCCTCCAATAGCAGTTGCACATGAGATGAGACTTTTGCGTTATTTCTTCCTCTTTTGTTCCAAATGACTCCAAAGTACCTAAATACTCAAAAACAAAACATAAGATACATAATTTACAAGAAAACTAGCAGAGAAAGCATAAACAATAGATAAATAATAAGGTGTTTTAGACACCTATCAAGTGATAAAGCGGGTTAAAAATCACAACCGACCGAGCCGAATCAGATCGGTTTAAAACTGAACCGGCTACAGATTTAAAATTGAAAGTAGTATATACAATTTGGTTGATGATCTTACCTGTAAACCGGACCAACCGACCGTGATGCATACCTAGTCTTAATCACGTATATAAGTTTGGAATCGATAGTTTTAGACAGAGAAAAAATCGACAACAACGAGTAAACTTTTCACTCTCATTCAGAGAAAAAAAAGTCACGGGTCCATGAAAATGCTGCTCCAATTAAAAAATGTTGGTTATAATGCTCGACCGGATTACTAAATCAACAACAAAATTCCATCCAAATGTAAAAACAAAAGAACAGAGGATCCAAGAAAAAACCAGCCAATGGGCACAACCCCTAGTCATTACCAAAACTCTCGAGATCGGAACCTCACTCCTCACCTCAGGTCTTGTTTCGGACCCAGTCACCTAAATAACAATGGGGGAAATATCGTTTGGTCATTTTTTAGGTGGTCCCAAGTCTGTTTAGTCCTTTCATAAATCACCTTTTCCATTTAGTCTATAATTATTTAAAAATATTAAATGGACCAAAGTACCCTTCCATGTTAATTCGTACTTATTTTTTTGTAGCAGTTCATTCTGTCTGACGAACTCCGGAGTTCATTCTTTCAAATGAACACCTGTCAGAACCTATACGAAAACAGAGTTCATTTGACAAAATGAACACATATCAAAAACTAACTAATTCAAACCTATAATTGGGTTCATTCTTTAAGATGAACACCTAACAATTCAGGGTATATTAATTATATGTCCCTACTTTTAACTCCCTACAAATATATCCTTATGCAACAATAAATATGTCCCTCCTTTTTTATAACCTTATCCATTTAATATTAGATTACCTTAATACCATCACTCATATAATATTTTTCTTTATTTCAAAATACAACAAATTTCTTCCTCTACCACTTCACCACCACCACTAGCACCACCACCAACATTCAACTACCATTCCACCACCACCACCGTTCAACAACCACCACCTACCAACCGCCACCACCACCAATATTCCACCACCACTCCTTCACCGCCACCATTACACCACCACTAGTCCTCCTCCACCACTAGTCTCATTGCCGCCACCACCACAAGTTAAGTCACGCCACCCACCACCATTGCCACCATGGTTCAAATATTTTTGTAGCAACAAAAAGTAGTTGATCCATTCCATTTGTATCAAATAGTGGATGTTTATCCATTGCAGTTGGATCAACAGTAGAAGTTTATCCATTGCAGTTGGATCAACAATGGATGTATCCATGCTGATGGGAAAATGCTACCACTTCATCAGCTGCAGTTTTAGATCCACCAACAAAACCATCAACAGTAGAAGTTTATCTAGTTTATCCAAGAAAAAAGGATCAACAGTAGAAGTTGATCCAATTTTAGTGGATCAACAATGGAAGTTGATCCATGTAAAATTGGATCAATAATGATAGTCTATCCATGTAAAATGGAGTGAACTTGGCGTGAGTCGAACACGCATCATCTGACATGGAGTCAGTCATGCTACCATTGCACCACAAGTTCAACATTAGAACAAATTTACATGATTTAAACTACAAAACATGAGTTCAAAGGATCAACAACAGTAGTTGATCCCATATAGATGGATCAATAACTATAGTTGATCCAAAATATATGGATCAACAACCATAGTTGATCCAATATCACTTCCTGCTTCAACCAAGATAACCACCATATTTCATTACATGTAGCTTCATAAACACCAACAACTCCAAGACCAGCTTCAAAACCAATCTCAGTTGAATCAACAATGGATGTTTATCCATTTCAGTTGGATCAACAGTGGATGTTTATCCATTGCAGTTGGATCAACAACCATTGTTGATCCAAAATATATGGATCAACAACCATAGTTGATCCAATATCACTGCCTGCTTCAACCCAAATAACCACCATATTTCATTCAGCAACATGCTTCAATATCTGTAACAACAACTCATACCAACACTGCCACCAACTCATACAATAAAAGCCACCACTATCACCTTCAGTGCAACAAACATCCAGCACCACCGCTGTAACAACACCTTCCACCACCACCACCACCACCACAAAAACAACAACAACAATACCAAAATGTTTCTATCACCACCACCACCACCACAATAGTATAACAAACCATGTTGAATCACAAATCAAGAGCTCAATTTAAAATTGAAATAAAAAAGAGAAACCATGTTGAATCAACACCAAAAAATCAAACCCAAGATCAAATTTAGGCTACTACTTAGAAAAACAGTAAGAGATCAAACTTATCTTCATAAACAACAACAGCTTCAAGATCATCTTTCATCCATTTCTTCCACAGCAGTAGATCCATCTTCCTTCTTAATTACTCGAAATAAATCACCGCAACTTAAGAACAACTCATATCATATAGCTTCAATTTCAACGCAATATTGTTTTTGAATCTTCCAATTAGCAAAACCCAACCTTTGATTTCATTTACAAACCATGAAAATCATCATTCACCATAACCTACATGATTCAAACAGCACCAGTTCCCGTAATATCTGAGATCGACATCCACATTTCTATTTCTCGATCTGTTCTCTCTTCCCGTGGCTTAGTCTTCACAGAAATCCCAGCCCAGCTTTGTTGCTTTGTCTCTCAACATCTTCTCGATCAATAATTCAATCATAGAACTCTCTATCTCTCAAATCTTAAATCGAGATCAAACTCACCGGATCAGAACTTTTAACTCGCAATCCACTGGAAACTATCAAATCAAGATCCAAAATCAAATTAATCTTTGTATTTGGTTTGAAATCATTTGAAATCGAAAGCATAATCGTAATAGACAGATTTCTAGAGACCGACAGTATCATCTAACAGCAGAAGATCGTCGGTGGCTGCTCGTGGTGGCTGTGGTGGTGGTGTCGATGGAGATCGTGGTGGTGGTGAGAGGCGATGGAGATGATGATGGTGAGAGCGTTGATTATTTTTTTCTTCGCTGTTAAAGATTAAGAATTGAAGAAGAAGGAAATAAGAGAAGGAGGTTAAAAAAGGAATTATAATAATTGTGCTTTTAAAAGTATTTTCAATTATGCCATCAGGGACATTTGTAAAGTCGGTTAGGGATATTTGTGAAGACCCATCAAAAGGAGGGAGAATAATTCAATTACCACAACAATTCAAGATCTAAAATAGAGTTCATTCTTTACATGAACACTAAAAAAAATCCATAAAAATCAGAGTTCATTCGTAAAAATGAACTTCAGCAGCATCGTCTTTGTCGTCTTCAACATCATCATTAGCAAACATCATCATCTTTAAATAGCAGCAGCAACATCGTATTCATCATGTTCATCGTCTTCATCATCTTTAACAGTAGTAGCAAACAATAGAGACGAAAAAACAAACACATAAACTACATCGTCTTCATCATCTTCATCGACTTCAACATCAACACCAGCAGAGAAAAAAACCCTAAAAACTCCGTCGTTCATCATCTTCAACAAAAACAATCTTTATAAAAACTATAAATCAATCTTAAAAAATCAAATCACCGTCGTCAATATCAGAAAATCTTGAAAGTCTTCATCTTCATCATCTTCTGCAAATAACAGCAGCAAAAAGAAAAGAAAAAAATCATCACGAGTTCATCTTCAACAGAAAACAACACGAGTTCATCATCGTCTTCATCAGCATATTGAGTTCATTATCTTCAACCATAGCAGCAGATCAAGAAACAAGGTTCATCTTCAACAGCAGCGGGGAAAAGAAATTCAAGAGCAAAGAGAACTTAGATCTGAAAACCAACGAAGAGAGAGAAAGTGAATCTCAAAATCAAATATTTTCTCTTGACTTATCCTGTACATGTAGTCTTAAAAGGGTATTTCTGCCACAACACAATGACAATTACATCATCCATGACGTTACCCTAGGACCAAATAATAAAATATATTTTGAAAAAAAATGACCAAACAAATAGTTGACTAGGTCAACCGGACCAAACTCTCTTTAATATATTATTTATATGACCTATTAGTATATGTCCTATATAACAATATCGGTTTTGAATCGGTGGACTGGTGTAGCCAAGCGGAAATCCAATCACCGTGAACAAAAAACGACCAGATCTGCACGTGTTGGACTGAAGAAGGAGGGAGCCGAGAAATGCGGGGCTGAATTAATGAGAGGAATGGGAGCCACAGCCGTCCATCACGTGTGTGTTCTGTCTGATGTTACAATATCTAATGATTGCCGTCTTCCACGACCACTCAGTCAATTAAGAAGGAAGATCTTAAGAACATTCTGACTAGGGCTGTCAATGGTTACCCGCTACCCGAAATCGGACCCGTCTAATTGGGTCCAGTTCTGGGTCTTAAAGTTGGACCTATTAACAATTTAGGACCCGACGGGTAATTACCCGATTGGACCCAAATGTTAACGGGTCCAAACGGGTAATACCCGTCGGGTACCCGCGGGTAATGGGTACCCTTTTATTTAACCTTTTAATCATCTTTTTAGCAAAATTATAGGTATGTTGCAAGTTTCGGCTTTGAATTTTTTTGATTTTTTTCTTACATTTAATCTTTATTTAGTACATTAATAAAGAAATAATAATAAATTTTTATAAAAATAATTTATATTCAAGTTAATAAGTGAAAGAAATTAAGATTTTAAGATTTTTTAATAGTTTTTTTAATACCCAACGGGTACCCGGGACTTTAAACGGGTCCGGTTCTGGGCCAACACATTATGGAACCGGCTCCGGAACCGTTAGGACCCGAAACCGATACTGATATGCCGGGTCCGGTTCTGGGCCATGTACTACCCGGGATGACCCGGACCCGTTGACAGCCCTAATTCTGACCCACTTATGTTTTTTTCTTGGCGGAAAAGGTTATGTTTTTTCTTTTTTCTTTGAGTCCTGCTATGACGCGGACGCGTGCATAACAAAGAAAATACGGACGCGCTTTGAAACCGTTCGATTTTCATATCATCGCGAGATTAGATGTCCTCAATAAAGCTTACATCTTTTTAGAGTTTATATAATTATTCTGTAGCCCTTCTCTGTTTTAGTATATTCTCTATACTGGTATACACTCGATTATCAGACCTACGTCGTTCAAAAGTGTAACTGATGACGATAACAATAGTTGTTTCTCCTTTAAAATGAAAATAGTCACTGGGATATTTAGGTAGGGAAGATCTAGGTTTTTCTCTTGTTGTTGTTCCCCCACAAAGTTCTGATCCTTTTGGGAGATTTTTTTTTTTTTTTGGAGATTTTTGATGCAACGCTTAATATGTTTGATTCAAAATGGGTTAATAGTGTTTCATCAATTGGTTGAAGAAACGTCAATCCATTTAGAAGTAGATCAAAAAAAGATTGAATAAGATCTGTTTGGATTTGAAATTTATGCTCATAACAATCAATCTAAATTCTAAGGTTTGATACTCTCAAAGCTAGGAAAAATATTTGAGGATTATTCATAAAATCATGATGCTTTTGTTTTCATCATCGCATCTAAGTTGTTAATGGAGGAGAGACAGAAAGGATGAGTATGAACCAGTGGACTTCTCCGCAAATAGCTAATAAGTTGTGGATTTAGGAAAACGCAGTTTTTGTTTTTAATAATATGCACGGAGATATGTGCATCTCCAAGATAAAAGCAATCCAACGGTTCAAAGGTGCGTCCGTATTTAAGCTATCACACGCACGCGCGCGTGATAGCACGACTCTTTTTATTTTTGAGAAATAAGGGTGTCGACTCCAAGTTTCCCCGTCAAAAAAAAAAATTGTTCAAGAAAAAAAGTAAGACTCGTCTCGTCCCCTGTTTTCCAACTTATACATCTACCATTGTCCGTGGAAGTTTGGATACAGGTTTAAAATTTGGTATGTTTGATGTCCAGTAGGTTCTAATACCTGTATTTGTGTAGCTTTGAGTTTAATAAGAAGAATTAATTGGGGGATATAGCTACGGGACAAAATAGGTGTCCCAATAGCAATTCTGGGTGACCCCTTATGTAATTTTTTTTTTAATTCCTAATCTAGCCCCCACTAATTAGGATTAGTGATTAAGTATAATTAGTAAAATGTTAAGTATTTGGGGGATAAATTAGTGTGTATTTTTATTTGTGTTTGGGTGAGAGTAGAAGGAGGGAAAAAAATATTTGTGAACAATTTATGAACATTTCCAACAATTGCCGGCATGAGTTTTTGGTTGAATACCATGCCGGCACCAAGCTTTTTCAGCTGCAACAATGGTGGATTCAAAGAAAAAAAATCAGTTTTTCAACCTCTTATTATCAGTAATTCTCTCATCACAATCATCTTCCCATTTTCAAAAAAGAAATTCCTCTCAAATATTTTTTCCCTCCTTCTACTCTCACCCAAACACAAATAAAAATACACACTAATTTATCCCCCAAATACTTAACATTTTACTAATTATACTTAATCACTAATCCTAATTAGTGGGGGCTAGATTAGGAATTAAAAAAAAATTTACATAGGGGGTCACCCAGAATTGCTATTGGGACACCTATTTTGTCCCGTAGCTATATCCCCCAATTAATTCCCATATCCCCCAATTAATTCTTCTTTAATAACTGAATTTGGTATGTTTGATGTCCAGTAGGTTCTAATACCTGTATTTGTGTATCTTTGAGTTTAATAACTGAGTAAGTCATGGATTGTCATTGATCTGAGTCACCTGACCATCAGTTCTGCCACTCCATGGCTCGGGCGTGTTGTTGTTTGCTTTGTTTTCGAAATCAAATACTCCTTCCGTTTTTGGAAAATGTTACTTTCAATTTTTCATTTTAGCCTAAAAATAAACCAAATTGAAAAAGTGAAAGTAACACTTTTCTAGAAACGGAGAGAGTATCACTTTTAGTCTCAACTTTCAACATCAAGCCTAAGTCATGGTCCAGTAGTAAAAATGGTTGTCCTCCAATTTTGCGCATAAAAATTCTAGGTATTATGAGATACTAGCGACTATATCAGTGACTTCATCAAGAAATTCCCAAGAGAACTAGTAAAGTGCAGCAACGGAACCTGGAATTTTTATTGGGGGGTTAATTATTTTTTTTCTTGAACTCTCAATTTCATTCATCTCAACTTCAATAAAAATAAATGCAGTAAAATGCTTAAAATTAGCAAGGTGTGTAACACACGATATTTCCCTTGACGCATAAAATTTTGAATCATATCTATTCACCTTATAGCTAACAAAATATCTCGTATATCATATATATATATATATACACACACACACGAGAAGCATGGACGGTGATAGAACTTAAATTTTAGGAGGACAAAATTGTATATCAAAAATCATAATCTTGATTACTTATCGGCCGAAGGCTGCCCAATTTTTTTTCTTCGGATTTTGTAAGTTGTTTTTGGTTTACCACTGTATTTTGAGATTTTCAATTACATAAAAACAATGGAAAGGTTTCATGGATAAACGTTTTTTTTTTTTTTGGTAAATCCAATGGATGAACGCATTTATATAAAATTTAGTCAGTTTGAGAAAAAATGTCTCTTATAAGACAAACCAGTACTCCCATTCCATACGGACAAAGCAATCCCATGTGTAATTCTATTCGACAAAATATTATGTGGGTGATTTGATAAAGAACTTTGATAAACGTTTCCTCGCTTTCCTCTCATTTCCTTAACTGTAACTATAATGTACCGTAAGATCTTAACCTATACATATATTATATGCCGTTAGATTTTCCTAAAGATACACCAAGTTTCCTTTCTTTCCAATTAGTAATGGACTATCGAAATTTTTACCTGGGCTATTTGTTTTTCCCAAAAAAATAACTAGGGCTTTTACTATATTTTTTTATACTTTTTTTTTGGGGTATAGCCTAGGTAAGCCATCCCCACTTCCGTCACTGGTAAAGTGGTATATCAGTATCAGTTACCACAAACTGGGTATCGACAATGACGAAACTCTAGTTATTTACTCATCCGCTTCTCATCTCTTCGATGATCTATTAGATATCCGATAATGCAATAAGGCGAATTTTCAAACTGATCTAGCTAGCCTTAAAAGTTGCAAACTCGCAGTCAAGGCTTGACTCTCAACACCTCCAACTCCGAGTGTCCAATCTCATTTCATTTCATCTTCTACATTTCTGTGGATGTTCTACAAGTTCTGTAACTACCAGTTTAGTAGTATAAGTTAGTCTCTAAGCTCATATGAAATTAAGTGGACTCAGCCAGCTTCATCAGTTTTAAAGTTTCTTTTTTTTTCTTCTGTTAATAAGAAAATTTAGAAGATACATGAGTCGAGACTTTGTTGAGAGGCTAAGCTCCCAATTCTGTATGTTTCTAGAAGTTCAAAAATATAATTAGGAGGTTCTCCTTGATAGTTACAGGTTGAAATTGTATTGATTTTGATATCCAAATGCAATTGCTGCCTGATTTGTTTTCTTAGTTACATAATCAAAGATAAAACATTGTATTAAGTTTGTTTTGGAGGCCACATAATAATTTAATATATTTCAGAAAAAAATACATTATAAGTTGACAGCATTAATAAGATAAAATAGGATCATGATAAATTGTAGTGATCTACACTACAACTGAGTAATCAGGCTCAAGACCGCATGATCTACTTTACAGAATTGAAGGGTAAAACCTCAAAAGAGGGGAAGAACAACACTCAACAATTTCTATTCGATAACCTTCAATTACAGGAGTTCCATGTTTATAAAGAGAAATGGATTATTTCACTGGCACGTGCCACTCGTATGACTCCTCCTACTACATTTACTAAATAACATACTATCTTCCCTTAGTAAGTGGTCATCCTATAACCAGGACATGACAAACTCACACCCCTTCAAATTATCCTTGTCCTCGAGGATATGAAATGAGATCGACCCCGGAACACAATTTTTGCATTTCCTTCTCTAATGCATTAAAAGACATGAGTGTAGTTTCCCTAACTTCGACAATATGACCCATAATAAGCTGATTCCTTAGTGTCACTGTAGAATCAACTTGATCCAAGTACCCTTCAGAAATAATTAATGAACTTGATCCTGGAATCATTTGCCCATAGTGAACATGCCTTGTATCTTCACAACTGAAGGCCGGGTAGGTACTAGTAATGATACCACTTGCAGATACGAATAACATTTTCCGAATGGGATTGAAAATCATTGTACGAGTACCTTTCAACATAAGAGGTTTTTCTACACTACCAGTTGAGGAATGAACATGCATTTTTATGTTAACTTCTTTGCAACGAACTTGAACGTGGAGATGTAGTTGTAAACCTGTCGTTTCCGCTAACACAAAAATTGTCACCTGCCACTCCTTTCCTAGGAAGATAACTCTTCCTTGTTAGTTCCAAGCTTCTTGAAATTATTGTTCACAAGGATGTGACCCTTCAACAACTCAAAGTCAAAATTATTGTTACCTCCACCAAGATGCATTCGCCAGATTGCATTGACAGAAGCTTTGAACTCGTGCATAACTACTCAGGTGATGTGACCTTCAACTAAATTAGGAACCAAAATTGCAAGATGAATTGAGAGTTTCTGTAATGCACTAGCTGACATGGAGTTGACAGCCTCATCTTGCACTTGTGTTGTTGTTCCATTAAATGCGGAGGTCTGCAGTTTTTTAAAAATAAGTTGAGTATTCGCAATAAAAAGCATAGCTGCCAATATAAAGTACTTGATACAGTTCCTGCATTTTATATCCCAGTATAACTGCTGCCACGCATGACTTGAAGGGAAGTAAAAATCACCAGCGAAATTTGAGTTATGTAACCCGAGTGCGTACTTATTGAAGTAGTTGCTTTTGTACATCCATAAGTACAAGGCTAAGGAATAATTCGGTACCAAACCTAGAGAAAACCTTGACAAAATCCGATTTTTAAAAACACCACATGACGCTGAATTGTACCCCATTACCTTTAGCTGGATATCTAGCGTGTTAGAGCACTGCTCGGTCGAACTCGCAAGCGTTGCTATCTCAAGTTTGTTTGTCAAGTTTAGTTGTCAAAACTATAAGTCTTGATTTCTAGTGTACTTATAGCTATGTCTCGGATTATGATAGAATGTGTAGTTGAGTTTTAGACTTCACGACGTTCATCGATTGAAGAAGAATATCTACTAAGGGAAGCTTGGGGGAACTTCATCAACAAAAGGTATGTGGAGACTTGAACTCTTCTATCACTCAGAAGTCTATTCTATTTTATCTCCTATTGAGACTAAGTCATATGTATATATATACTTTACATTATACACATTTGATATTTCGTGCTGAGTTTAACTCGCTTATATCTTTCTTGAAATATGTGTTGGAAAGACTTTTGCTTTAACTACATTCATCATTATTCTTGACGAAAATCAAAAGATGATCATGTGAAAATCGCCTTGTAACATCTTACATGATTTGTGCGAGACGGTCATTTGGTGTAGACTCGGAATATTTCGTGTCGATCATTCAATCACTTGAAAATTGCTTATAAGATAATAATTTGTGTGAGACAACTATTATCTTCTTCTAAGAATGTTTCAATGATTTAAATGGGAGTTTAGAACAATTGATCATTGTCTGGATATAGCACAGTATGCATACCCATATGCAAACTGTTGTGAGAATAATTCAGGTTCGAGAAACAAGTATGCATACCCGTATGCGAATGGTTTTAACTGTTAAAGTCCGAGAACCAAGTTTGCGTACCCGTTTGCAAATTGTTTCACCTGAGTTCGGTCCGGAATGACAATATGCGTACCCGTTTGCGAATTATCGGAAATGATCAAAGTCCGGAACTTAAGTTTGCGTACCCGTTTGCAAACTTATGTGGTTAAGTTCTAAAATCGATTAAGTATGATTTCATACTCATGAACAAATATATTTATATATTAAGGAATACAATCTTTGCAAACCGTTGCTAAAGTGTTCATGAACCGATTCTTTTGAATCAATCCAATTTTGCTTCAACTGTGGCTTGTATACTTCTATGAGTATATAAACAATTGAACAACTCTATGGGTAACACAATTAGATTTATTTGATTATCATTTTATCTAGAAGTGTTAATATGAATGTGGTTAACACAAAAGTGTTTATATGGCTAACTTCGGTTAACTGTTATTGAGCCAACTCAATATACACGTTTAGGTACGGTTACCCATATCTAAATGAAGGTATATTTCATTTGTATGTAACAAGCTAAGACCATCTAACGGTGGAAAGATATTGCTTTGGTTTTAAGCAAACTTAGCATGAATCTTAAATCGGGATTTCATCCAATGGTGAATATTGATTGGACTATATAAGGGAGAACTATAGCAACTGGGAAACCTAATCCCCACAACTCATGTGTGATATTAGTTACGACTAGGGTCGATTCTCCTTTAACCTAGGTTTTTCCTAAAACCATTATAGGTTAACGACTTCATTGGGATTCTAAATCCAGACCCAACTATTTTCTCTATAGTTGCGTGTTTTGATCTTACTTGTTCTATTGTATTGAGTACTATTTTCTCTAAGATTTGCTCTAGATTTATCTCCGATAGGTAAGATATAAAAAGTAATCACAAATATCTTCGTCACATTCTTTGTGATTAAAAAATAACTTGTTCTACTACCATATAGTTAAGCTATTATGAGGTGATTGATATTTCTAGGATGTTTTCCAGGAATATAAGACCGGATTATTAATTGGTTTCTGTTCACCTTGATTTATCAAAAGATAGAACAAAAACTTCGTAGGTATTTCTGTGGGAAATAGATTTATCTATCAAAATAGACTTTTCTGTGGGAGACATATTTTTTTATAAAGTCTTCGACTTGGGGGCGTAGCAACTCTTAGTGGTGGGTGTGATCAACTAAGGGAATCAAGTGCGCAGAGTCCTGCTATGATTCAAATACTAAAGGAACGTGATTGTGCCTTGATTGCTTTGTTCCAAAGTTATCAAATCCTGATTTGAAGACTATATAAGGGAGAACTCTAGGAACTGGGAAACCTAATCCCCAAACCTTCTGTGTGATACTAGTTGCGACTAGAGTCGATTCTCCTTTAACCTAGGTTTTTCCTACAACCGTTATAGGTTAACGACTTAAAGACTTCATTAGGATTCGGAAGCCAGACCCAACTATTTTCTATGAGACCCAACTATTACTTTGTTCTATCATATTGAGTACTATTTTCTCTAAGATTTTCTCAAGAGATTTATCTCCGATAGGTAAGATATAAAAAGTAATCACAAATCTTTTCGTCTCATTCTTTGTGATTCCACAATAACTTGTTCTACTACCATATAGTTAAGTTATTATGAGATGATTGATATTACTAGGTTGTTCTATGAGAATATAAGACCAGTGTATCAATTGGTTCATGTTCACCTTGATTTATCAAAAGACGGAACATAAACTCATAGGTATTTATGTGGGAGACATATTTATTTATTCAATAGACTTTTCTGTGTGAGACAAATTTGTTTATCATGTCTTCGACTTTGGGTCGTAGAAACTCTTAGTTGTGGGTGAGATAAGCTTAGGGAATCAAGTGCGTAAACCCTTAATCATTATGATATTGGTTAGGGCTCAACTACATTCCAGTCTGAAGTTAACTTGTAGTAGTCTTGAGTCTGTAGCGGCTTAATACAGTGTGGTGTTCAAATCTGTACTAGGTCCCGGGGTTTTTCTATATTTGAGGTTTCCTCATTAACAAAACTTCTAGTGTCTGTGTTATTTCTTTTTTCGCATTATATTTTCTATATAATTGAAATATCACAGGTTGTGCGTAGTTCAATCAATTGGTAAATCCAAACTTTGGTTGTTGATTAAAATTGACTGACACTTGAAATTTGGTCTTTGGTACCGTTCAAGTTGTTTCTCATAATAATCATGCTCGCAGATTTCTATCTGTTTGATTTTCTGATTACATTGAGAAACGGAGATGTAACTCTTGGATATATTTCATTGATTAAGTCTGGTTGTCTAGTTGTTTCTCTTGGAATTATATTAGAGTTAGTCCATATAGATTTTCTAACGAAATATGGGGTGAGGTTGTTGTACCCCCCGCTTTTTCAATTGGTATCAGAGCAAGGAAACACGTTAAAGACCTCATAAGTTTGTGTTTGTAGCAATCTGACTCTATGGACAAAAGCGTTATCTCTATAAACGTATCCCAGTCTTCAATTAATCGAATTACTTATGGTGGAAAATTGGTATGTGCGCCTTTCTCCAAGCACGTGATTTTCAATCATGAGTTTATGTTTTTAATGGCTATAATCCTCCATTGGTTACAGTAGACGGTGTAACATTTGCAAAGGATAATGGTAGGTATGATCCTAATGATATTCTTGCTGCAAAGCAAAATTATGACGGCTTAAATGCTATCATACATGCTATTACCCCAAATCTTCAGCACCATGTAACTACGTGCACTCAGTCTAAAGATGCTTGGGATATCTTAGAAACTGTATTTGATGGGAATACCGCTGAAAAGGAAGCTAGGCTTCAAAACCTAAATTATGATTGGGAAAACCTTCGTATGGATGATGGAGATTCATTTGATGAGTTTAATCACAAAGTGTCTGAAATTGTTAATGCATTTTTTGCATTGGGTAAGACTATTCCAGAAAAGGACATTGTGATAAAAATTCTCAGATCATTGCCATCTAGATACAATTCTAAGAAACATGACATTGTTAAAGGAAATAACCTTCATACAGTTTTCATAAATACTCTTGTTGGAAAGTTAAATATCTTTGATCAAACTGGGAAGGATATTTCTTTCAAATCACAAAAGAACACTAAATTACTTGACAAAATTAAAAGTGTTGGAAACTCTGTAGTTGATCCTATTGAGATTGACTCATTAGATGAAGATCTTGACAACTCAGTATCCCTGATCACAACATAGTTTAGAGATCTTCTTTTGAAGAGAAGTAAATGGTTCATCATAGATAAACCTAGGTCATCAGTCAAACCTCATGACCGTGCCCCTCCTAAAAACAGGGACACTGTCAATACTAATGATGAGGATATGCCATAGTGCTTCAAGCGTAAAGGTTTTGGCCATTTTTCAAATGAGTGTTTAAATCGTAGAAAATACACTGGGAACAAAGGTCTTGTTGCAACTCTTGATGAAATACGTACATCATTATTGATATGCTTCCTAGAGAAAATTCCTAAACCACTTTGGAGGATAAAATGTATTTTTCGCTGTTGTTTGAGGGTGAAAACGATTTCTGCTAATTTCTATAATTTCGGGTGTGTGGGTGAGAAACGAATTTAAACCCTAAATAATGTACTGCAAGGGAGTACTTTAGATTCGAGAGATCAATCTGTACAAATCCGGTCTAAACCAAGAAATGGATGTTCCATACTTGCTTCGATCACAAAGTGAAGGAGAAGGGTTGGTTTTGGGGAGGGAAGCGAAGAAAGTGTTGAGACCAGAATAGTTGATTCTGGAAGAGTAGTTATTTTACGACTTGTATCAGAAAATGGGAAGCTAACAGATGGAAAGCTAGCAAATATTTTCTGAGTGTTGTATGCTCCTGACCTGAAATTGTTATTCGGTGGAAATAGGTAATGTCTATTTATACAAGTCGAAGTAAAACGTACTCTGGTCTCATTAAGAAATGGAAAACGGGTGAGTAAATAGGAGGATGTGGTAACTGGTAACGCCTAGAATTGATGTTCCATAAAAGAAAGAGTTTCACCATTACTCCCTGTGTTTACTAGCCGATTCATCCTTATGACACTCTCTTACAACGGTCATAATGTACGCCGCACGCTGTAAACCGCCAAACCAATACCCAATGAGCATCCCCTAGTTTGTGACATGCGTTGATGTCTCGAATGTTTTTGTGGAAAACATGTAGCACGTTTGTTGTTGACTGGCAAGTTGATCTTGAGAGACTTGCGTGGTGACCTTCAACGGTCGAGATTTTGTATCTTAAGAGGAAAGGTAGCCGTTGATTATTGCAACCCTTCGCTTGATATCATGTGGCATGGAAGCATGATCAGTATGGATTTAATATGGCCTAGTTTAGGCGCGGCCAAAAGTTAGGGTTTTGGCTTTGTTTAGACACGACCAACTAGGGCCAAAGGTTGCCATGCGTTAGCTGATAACCTTGGACGGCTAAAATCTACACCTTAGATGAAAAAGTGGCCGTTGATTGTTGCAGGCCTTCGTTTTGGAAGTCGTAAAGGGAAGGCCGGCATGGTATGAGTTAGGTACGGCAGGGTGGATGGCACGGCATTCCATTGGCACATGTGGCATGGTCGGCATGCCTTGGTGTGGAAAAAACTAAGGTTTTTTCATTGGACCAAAGGTTACCATGCGTTGGTTGGTGACCTTGGACGGCTAAGATTTACATCTTAGATGGTCGTTGATTGTTGCAGGCCTTTGTTTTGGTAGCTGCATGGGAAAGGACAACACGGTATGGCGCGGAAAGGTGGCTGACACAGCATGCCATTGGCACATGTGGCATGGTCGGCATGCCTAGGTGCCGTTTAGATGGGGCCAAAGGTTACCATGCGTCGGTTGGTGACCTTGGACGGCTAAGATTTGCATCTTAGATGGAGAGATGGTCGTTGATTGTTGCAGGCGTTTGTTTTGGTATCTGCATGGGGAAGGCCAACACAGTATGGCGTGGTAAGGTAGCTGGCGCGGTATGCCATTGGCACATACGGGTCCAAGGGCTTGGCATGTACGGTTTGGTATGGCGGGGCCAAGGAAAGGTGCGGTTGGCTTGGCATGGTGGGGCCAAGGGTTTGGCATGTCGTTGGCGCATGGTGCAGCTAGCATGGTTAGGGCCAAGGCAAGGTGCGATTGACTTGGATAACATGATTGGCATGCCTTGGCACGGTAGGTGTGGTTGCCATGGTTTGCCATTGGCACAGTGGTGCAACTTGCATGGTTGTCATGCCTTGGCGTGGTAGATGTGGCTAGCATGGTTTTCCATTGCCACAGTGGTGCGGCTGGCATGGTTGTCATGCCTTGGTGCGGTAGATGTGGCTGGAATGGTTTTCCATTGGCACAGCGGTGCGGCTAGCATGGTTGGCATGCCTTGGCGTGGTAGATGTGGCTGACATGGTTTGCCATTGGCACAGTAGTGCGGATAGCATGGTTGGCATGCCTTGGCGCGGTAGATGTGGCTGGTATGGCATGTCATTGGCACATGTGGGAATTAGGGTTTGGCCTATCGAAACCCTAATTAGTATTAAAAGAAAAGGTACCCTGGTAATTTTCTCGCAGACATATTAAAGTGTTCAATAAATGCATTCAGTGGAGACACTATTACTCAAATTCTGTGACGTCACTGTCCGACTAGGCTTTTACGATTTTAACCGTAATCTAAAAACCACCATCAACATTAAGTCCCCTGCTTAGCTCGGAACAGGGGCATTGTTGCGAGGTAAGCATAAGATGGTGACATACAAGGACATAATCGAAACGTAAATCATGCAAGATGATCAGGAAAGTCCGACTAACCTTTTTCGAGAGGTAAGGAGAGTTCATGATCCCGTGTTTGGTGGCCTTTCATAGCTTCTATTTGTGGTGTAGACCGTGAAGTGGTGAGATGAGAATCGTCGGTTTAGTCTAGCTACTCATCACTTTGGATGGGTTAGGGAACATCATGACGCTGGCTTGGCGAGTTGTTGGTGTTGGCACGGCAAGTCATGGAACGGACGGCTTGGCATGGTGGGGCCAGTGCAAATGGCGCGGACGGCTTGGTATGGAGCCTCCAGCGTAGTATTGGCTTGGGATGGAGCCGTTAGCATTGAATAGGCTTGGAATGGAGCCGTCAGCATTGGTCGGCTTGGAATTGAGCCGCTTTCATTGCGCGTCTTGGAGTGGAGTTATATTGAGTTCCTCGGAAGGATAACGACTGGCTTCAGTTCCGTGGAAGGATGACGACTTTGTCTAAATTAGGGTTTGGCATGACGAAACCCTAATTAGCGCCCTTTACTATAATCGTTGTACAATCCTCGTAGGGAATCGAATTTTGACGGTCCGCCCCTCCATTATGAACGGAAAATAATTTCCTATCTCCCTTCGAGGGAATATTTAGGTTTTGAGCTCGTTCGGGAGGTAAAAACAGCTCGACAATAAAATTCAGGAGGAAAGTTTCGGGCCCGGTTGCCTCTTTTCCTTACTTGACTCAAATATGAAGTCCTTTTCTTATTTAAACTCCCAAGTATCACGCCTATAAAAAGGGGGCCGGCATCTCCTTTTATTTCACACCTTTATTATTAATTTATTTTTTTACTCTGGCCGTGTGGTAACAGTAAAGCGGACGAGGGAATCCCAGGTATGTCTTCCAACACTTCCTCTTTAACTTATTTTTTCTTGTTTTCTTGTGTTAGTGCAAACCCTAGCTGTAGGCGTACCTTTTCATGATCTTGGAGAAAATATTGTCCTTCTGTGTTGGTATGAATCCTAACCGTAGGTATGCTTTGCACGAACTTGTAATAGAATTTAGGCGTGAATACCATAGAAATGTTGACCGCCTCAATTTACTGTGCAAAGTAGGCATGCATGAGTTGGTAAATGTCATTCCCTTATCATGAAAACTTAGCCTCTAGGGTTTACTACTTTTCCTGGTGTGTCCGTGTGTATGATTTTCATGGTGGGGCGCGCCTCCTTGGCCGGACGCAAATTTCCCACTGTAGGGTACAACCTTGGCATGAGGTGGTGATGCAGGGTCTGTCAGTCCCCATTTCTTTACCTATCGTATTATGACTTTGATACAGATTAGATTGCGTCCAGGATGGATTTCATGTGTCTGATAAAATAATTTCCATGCACTTTCCATAATAATTTCTCTTCGTATTGTTCCATTGTAGTTGTTTCGAAGGTGGAAGTAGCGTGAGAGAAATTTTGTTAGGATGTCATTTGAGAAAAGTTCTGCCGTACCGAAAGACGTTGGAAATTCCAAGAAAAACATAGATGATGAGTTCTTTACAACATCCGCTACGATTAGGAAAAACCATCCCAAGTATGTGTCGATTCTTCTGATTGGTCCGGAATGTGAAGGAGAGGCCCGGGCGGTTTGTCCAGGAGGTGTAATAAGGTTTTGTCTTCAGAGGAAAGAGTATCATGCTTCTCCTATCGACTTTAAAATTTATGTGAGTCCGTTGCGCCCCTTTGAGAAATAGATGCGATTCATGATGAGCCGGGAATGTGTAAAAGCCAGTTTGACGAAGGCGCAGATCATTGATGCTGTCGCGGCTTCCGCAGTGCTTCAAATTAGGAAAGATATTCCAGGCTTGGTTTCTTTTATTTCCAGATGGTGTCCGGACACCCACACGGCCATATGCAGGTGGGGTTAAATGACTATCTCCTTAAAGAGCGTGGCCGTATTGCTGAACCTTTCCATAATAGGAAACCTCGATGTCAAATTTTCTGCAGATGAAGAAGAAATACGCGCCGCTCTGGTTGCGAAATCAAAAGGATTCATTCGGAAAGAAAATGAGACTAGGTGCTTCTATGGATGGTGGGTGTCTCAGTGGTTTCCTGATGAGTTGGAGCAGAATCAGAAGAATAGTATGCTTCATGTTGTGGCGTTCTTGGATCTTTGGTTATCCAGAGATATTTTTGATGACGGCTCAGGTAACAAGGAGATAAGACATGAACTTATCAAGTTTGCCATAAAATTGGAAAAAGGTGTCTTTCTCCCTATTGGCGGCTTGTTTCTTGGTTCTATGTACACATACTTGGATCAGTTGGTCGCGGATATGTGCGCTTCAAATGGCTACATGAAAGTGGATTCGTATATTCATGCCGCCTTTCTCCAAGCGTGGCTATGGGAGCACTTCAAAAGGTATGCTTCAAAACTGCTGGTCGTACTTCCCGAGTCTTGGGGTGGCTCAAGGATAATGCGTTGGTCGAATAGGAGCCTAAAGATTGGTTCGAACCTGTTGTATTTCTTGAAAACTCGCACATGGTTAATTTTTGTCCATGGGCTCCGGTGCATGCGTCCATAACACAGATCAGTACATTTGCTCCTGCTCCGAGAATTTCTTTGTCTTCTGATAAAGAGGATATGAGTGTTGGAGAGATGATGTTCATGCGAAGCTGCATGCCCGGTCATGTGTCGTCTTTCTTTCGAGGATCTTGCAAAGCAGTCTCTTACAATATCGATAGACGGCTCGACATCTGGATTTTGACCAAGGGTCCCACTTGTTTGTCAGCCGGTTGTTCCAGAAGTCCCGTTGACAACCGTTCTCGATACTAGTGTTCTTATGTCGGGTAAAAGTCTGCCTTTTCTTATTGCGGAGAGAAATCATCAACAACCTCCAAATATAACAGGATGTGTTTCTCGTTATCCATGGATTCATGAATGATGTGGTAGAAAACCGTCTCGCTAAGCCTACTTTTGCGATTTTAGCAGAGCATCCCCTGCTGAGGGATCCTTCTTCGCCTAAGCGAAAATCTGTTAGCCCGAATGTAGATAGTCCCCAAGTAAATGAGCTAAGTTCTAAAAGTCGTGCTGGTGGTTTTTAGTCGGGTTCGACGGCTCTTCCTACTTTTAGTTATTCCAATATGCGAGTATGTATAATTTTCTTCCTGATTTAGTTGGATCACGTATATCTTCATCTCATTTCTGAGCGTCTGTCCTTGCATCTTGTCCAGGGTCTTGGCAGTGTGAATGCCTTTACCAAACTTGCACGTAGTCAGAAGACAGCGTCTCTTGAGACGGAAGGCTGCGATGCTGAACCTACCTACGGTGAAGGGGGGTCCAAGAAAGAAGAAAGTTCGGAGTCCAGTGACGGGGAGGATAGTTTTTCTGGTAACAGCGTTGAATCTTCCTCCGGCGAGTCCGAAAATAAATCGGTGAGCCTTCCATTTTCTTTCTTTCCTCTTCCTCTTCCTCTCTCCCCTTCCTTTTTTTTTTTTGAAGTAAAACCAAATCTTTATATCCTAGGAGGAAACCGTTCCCATGGATGGCCTTGAAGTAGAAAGCCTCCATAGTGAAGACATAGCCATACCTCCAATTACGGAAACCGTATCGTCTAGTGACTTGGACATTGAAGTTCGTCATCCTGAAGACGTTGCCATGACTCAAGTGGTGGAGAGTACTCAAGGGGATGCTGAAGCAATTGTAGTTAGGGATCCCTTTCCGGTTGCTGATTCAGTTGTGGGCGCCACCTTCGCTCATCCATACCTGGTTCCTTATCCGGAACATGTGATGATCGGTGGATTTAGTGTGCCAGCAAAGTATGCGGTACTATACACTAAGATATGGGAAATATACGGACATATTGCCACGACCAAGAAAATTACTAGTCGATTTTCGTTAGTTAAGCGGGTGGAGGAATCTTTGTCTTCGATTGACAACGTGTGCAACATGACCGGTCATACTGTTTCTGAGGATGTAATATCAAGCTGGAGGTTCCATTGTGACATGTGTGTAAACTTCGAATTCAATGTTCCTTGGTTCGTTGAAGTTTTCTCTGAGGTTAAAAAGTTTCTGGTTGAAACAGTCGAAGGTCCTTCTGCGGATATGGTGAAGAAGCAGGAAGCGGAAGTCAAAAAATTGTCCAGGAAGCTAAAGTTGAAAAGGGCATCTCTCCAAAGCATGAAGGATGCTCTTGCTAAGAATAGAAATCCATTGTTGAAAAAATTTCCTTGAATGCATTTCTGTCTTCCTAACTTCTTATTTTTAGGGTTTTTTTTTTTGAAAGGCAAATGAAACGCCTAGTTTATGATTTTGATTTCCTGAATTTCTTGGGTTGATAGACAAATGTTACATTGAGGGTTTTGTATTATTCTTTTGGAATGAATTATTTTGTAATGGATTGTTTTGGCTACGATTGTAAGTGACGCAAATATCCCAGGAAAACCATGGAACCGTGTGTTGGTAGATAACATGGGGTGAAACCTAACATGGATATCGGTTTTATCATTCCCGTGAAAGCTTGAAATAGCAAACCATGTATCTTGTCTAGGTAAGACTTACTCGGTTTTTCAGGTCTCCTGATGAAAAGGGAACCTTCCGGGTGTAAGACCGAGTTTTAGGGGAAGTGCCGCCGTGATTGTGGAAAATCCCTAGTCATCTCATATGATAATCGATTCGTCGATCCCTGGTTGGATCATTCACTTTTAATCTCTAGGAAGTCCCCAGTCATCCCTCGCCGTGTCAAGACTGATAATCAGGCCGTCTGGTAACTGAGTCGTCGATCCCCGGGCGGATCGCCTGCTTCCACCTTCTTGATTCATGGGTCGAAGCATGAGATCGATGGTCAAAAATTGACATTGTAACCGAAAGATCAATCTCCCACTATGGTCGCCAATTGTTTGAGGGTGAAAACGGTTTCTGCTGATTTCTGTAATTTCGGGTGTGTGGGTGAGAAACGAATTTAAACCCTAAACAATGTACTGCAAGGGAGTACTTTAGATTCGAGAGATCAATCTGCACAAATCCTTCCTAAACCAAGAAATGGCCGTTCCAGACTTGCTTCGGTCACAAAGTGAATGAGAAGGGTTGGTTTTGGGGAGGGAAGCGAAGAAAGTGTTGAGACCAGAATAGTTGATTCTGGAAGAGTAGTTGTTTTGTATCAGAAAATGAGAAGCTAACATATGGAAAGATAGCAAATGTTTTCTGAGTGTTGTATGCTCCTGACCTGAACTTGTTGTTCGGTGGAAATAGGTAATGCCTATTTATACAAGTCGAAGTGAAACGTACTCTGGTCTCATTAAGAAATGGAAAACGGGTGAGTAAATGGGAGGAGGTGGTAACTGGTAACGCCTGGAATTGATGTTCTATAAAAGAAAGCGTTTCACCATTACTCCCTGTGTTTACTAGCCGCTTCATCCTTATGACACTCTCTTATAAAGGGCGTAGTATACGCCACATACTGTAAACCGCCAAACCAATACTCAATGAGCATCCCCCAGTTTGTGACATGCGTTGATGTCTTAAATGTTTTTGTGGAAAACATGTAGCACGTTTGTTGTTGTCTGGCAAGTTGATCTAGAGAGACTTGTGTGGTGACCTTCGACAGTCGAGATTTTGCATTTTAAGAGGAAAGGTAGCCATTGATTATTGCAACCATTCGCTTGATAGCCTGTGGCATGGAAGCATGATCAGTATGGATTTAATATGGCCTAGTTTAGGAGCGGCCAAAAGTTAGGGTTTTGGCTTTGTTTAGGCGCGACCAACTAGGGCCAAAGGTTTCCATGTGTTATCTGGTAACCTTGGACGGCTAAGATCTGCACCTTAGATGAAAAAGTGGTCGTTGATTGTTGCAGGCCTTCGTTTTGGCAGTCGTAAAGGGAAGGCCGGCATGGTATGAGTTAGGTGCGGCAGGGTGGCTGGCACGGTATGCCATTGGCACATTTGTCATGGTCGGCATGCCTTGGCGTGGTTTTGGCGTTGGACCAAAGTTACCATGCGTTGGTTGGTGGCCTTGGACGGCTAAGATTTGCATCTTAGATAGAAAGATGGATGTTGAATGTTGAAGGCCTTTGTTTTGGTAGCTTCATGGGGAATGCCAACACGGTATGTGGTAGGCTCGGAAAGATACCTACTATTGTATAAACTGCAAGTGCACAGTGTCGACAAGCAACACAGGGCAAGCACAGGTCGAACCACAGAGACTTGGAGAGTGTAGAAGTTGATTCTAAATCCTGATTCAGAGAGTAACCAAAAGGGGTTTGTTTTTGTCGATACGACGATATGATTTTCAAGTGACTGAAATAATAAAAGTAAAAGATGCAAATAGCAAGATATGTAAACAATGATAATATGGATACTAGGGTATTCAAATCCACCAATAACCTATGATATGCATTCAACTTGTAATATTATTCTTGTCCTTATAGTAGATTCAAGTCTACCGTATAACTAAGGTATTTCTCCAATGGATAATTTAATCACAACTAAAGTATTTATCCAAAGCATTAATTGTCTAATTAAGCACAACTAATCTAAAGATCAATATTTGGTTAAGCATGAGTTGTAGCATAATCAACATAGAGATATTCTAACTACAATGGATACATGGCATACATTGTGAGAGCAAGATGTTGACAAACTTGGATTAAATTATATCTTTAAACAATTCTAAACTTTCAAGAACAAGATACAAGATATGAATACATACCAATGAGATTAGGGCTTCATCTAAACCCTAGTAAATGAAACTAGAACATGAAGAACATTACAACAAAACTTAAATTTGATAAACTAACATGAACAAGCTATTCTTGGATGAGTTTTCAACACAACAACCCTCTATATTTATACACAAAAATTCTCTCTCACTTGGATTCGAATTTTGGCAATTATTTACTCAACAAAACATGTTTTCTCACTTGATGGATGTTTTGGAATACAATGGGGTGAGGTGGATGTTTTGGAATCCAATGGTGGTGAGGTGGATGTTTTGGAATCCAATGGGGTGAGGTGGATGTTTTGGAATCCAATGGTGGTGAGGTGGATGTTTTGGAATCCAATGGTGGTGAGGTGGATGTTTTGGAATCCAATGGTGGTGAGGTGGAAATGGATTTGGGTCTTGGGTTTTTGGATCATGGGTTTTGGATTATGGGTAGTTTAATCCCATGTATTGTAAACAGGTTGCCACTAATGCGCGAACGGGTTGCAACACTTCCAACTTTCTTCTCTTTTGTCTTCTCAATTCTTCCAAGCTTTATTTAGTACTTAAAAACACAAAATTAATTAATACAAATATTTATTCTTGAAGATGGTAAAAATGCAGAATTTGGGATAATATATGACTTTGAAGCGCGAAAGATGAGTTAAGTGCCAATGAAAAGGTGTATGAATATGCAATATTTGGCACTCATCAGTATGGCCCAGCAAGGTGGCTGGCACGGCATTCCATTGGCACATGTGGCATGGTCGGAATGCCTTGGCGCGGTTTAGGCGTGGCCAAAACTAGGGTTTTGGCGTTTGGCCAAATGTTACCAGGCGTTGGTTGGTAGCCTTGGACGGCTAAGATTTGCATCTTAGATGGAGAGATGGCCGTTGATTTTTGTAGGCCTTTGTTTTGGTAGCCGCATGGGGAAGGCCAACACGGTATGGCGCGGCAAGGTGGTTGGTACGACATGCCATTGATACATGCTAGGCCAAGGGCTTGGCATAGCATGGCCAAGGCAAGGTGCAATTGGCTTGGCATGGTGGGGCCAAGGGTTTAACATGACGTTGGAGCATGGTGCAACTATCATGGTTAGGGCCAAGGCAAGGTGCGGTTGGCTTGGCTAGCATGATTGGCATGCCTTGGCGCGGTAGATGTGGCTGGCATGGTTGTAATGCCTTGGCGCGGTAGATGTGGCTGGCATGGTTTTCCATTTGCACAGTAGTGGGGCTATCATGGTTGGCATGCCTTGGCGCGGTAGATGTGGCTGGCATGGTTTTCCATTGGCACAGTGGTGCGGCTAGCATGGTTGGCATGCCTTGGTGCGGTAGATGTGGCTGGCATGGTTTGCCATTGGCACAGCAGTGTGGATGGCATGGTTGTCATGCCTTGGCGCGGTAGATGTGGCTGGCATGGCATGCCATTGGCACATGTGGTGTGGGAATTAGGGTTTGTCCTATCAAAACCCTAATTAGTATTAAAAAAATGGTACCCTGGTAATTTTCTCTCAGACATATTAAAGGGTTCAATAAATGCATTCAGTGGAGACATTATTACTCAAATTCTGTGACGTCACTGTCCGACTAGGGTTTTATGATTTTAACCCTAAGCTAAAAACCACCATCTACACCTTCTTACTGAAAATTCTATGTCACATATTTCAGGTACCTCAATTTGTTTAGCAGCATGATCAGCTATGGTAACTGAACCATTATCCACATTGACATGTTCTTATTGTACTTATAAGGGTCATGAACTTTCTAAGTGTTTCAAGTACAAACATAAAATAATATATGTTAAAACAAATCAACGGAGAGCAAATCGATTAGCAAACAAGCTCAAACTTGTTCAGAAGTCGAATTCATCTGAGGTATGTAAACTCAACACTTCTCCGAAGAAGTTAATTTGTAAAGGAAGAGATAGACCTCTACAGAAAAGAACAAGGTCTACGAAAAATGGTATTAAGAATTCCGTACAAGAATTGTATGGTAGACAAATTATTGTTCACCCTAACACAGCTTAATTGTGTTGAAGGTGCATCTTGTCTCATGTGCCTGGTCAAAGAGACAAGAATTGAGCAAAAATCAGGCTTTAGGAAAAGAATTTTTTTTTCCTGGAATTTGGTTGATCTTTTCATATCATAAATTGGTATTGAAATTTTTTTCCTTTTTGTTCATTGAAAGAGGGTTAAAATCGATAATTCTACCTTCTTTAGGGTTAAGAGTTGGACATACGTTAATCCTACTCTATAAAAAGGTTCTATAACCCTACATTATTTTTCCTTTCCTGGAAACTCTTTTTATCACAAGATTGCTTGTAGATCCTGAATTGTGCATTTCTCTCACAATTCCATATTTGAATGGAGACTCCAAGCATCATATCTTACGATGGAAAATATGTTAATATGATTGTTAAGCCATCAATCATGAAGGAAAAAAATAAATCTCGTTCCTCTACAACTTTGAAGAGAAGAAAGGAAGAAACCAAGGGCTATCCCCTCTAATCGTCAGAAGTTTTCTGGTCTTCTTGAAGAGTTGAAGGAAACAAGGAAGGAGATTCAGCAAATAAAGGCTATTGTTCTAAGAACTCTTGAAATTCAGAAAGCCTTGGTTCGGAATCAGTCTAGAAGGTTCGTTGGAATTGACTCCTTACTTCATGAACCTTACGTTCCAATGTCTGTTGATGACAAGGAGTTCGAGGACTATAAAGAATTTTTCAAGAATCTTAATGTCCAGGAAACTTCTTATGAGAATTTATTCTTGTGTTTTAAGAAGGATAACTAGGGTTTGGAATATCAAATATTGTGATTACTCATAGCTATTTCCAACGATTTTGTTAGAGCATAGCTCGGTTGAACCCACCAAGCATTGGTATGTCAAGTTTGGTTGTCATATTTTAGTGAACCAAAACTCATTTAAAGAGTCGCTTGATTATATATGTTAGAGTCAACTTCATATAGGTTAGCTTGAAAGTATTAGGATATGAGACATTACAAGTATTACGTGAAGACTTGAAGAATGTGAAGAAGTAAGGAGCTACAACGACGACATCATCCTTCCATTTGAGGTTAGTAATATTTGACTTGAACTATTTCATTCCCTAATGTATCTTTCAAGTCGTGCATATTGAAAACATAACTGCGAAGCTATGAATGATTATACTCTATTTTAGACATAATATTAAGGAATACAATACGAAGTATAACACTTATCTTTTGAACTTCGTATATAAGACATCGACATAATCGTTTGAATACTATTGTGATTATGTATGGGTATGAGGTGAAGATTTCATCATAGGAAACAATGTTTTACATTTGTTTAAAGGAAGTACAATTCATAAACTTGTTTTATGAATCGAAAGGGAAATCGCTAGGATTATTGGTATTGTTATTCATTGGATATCTTTTGAACTACCAATATGTGTGTTTAGTATAACCACTCATGACTTGCTTATGTTCTTGGTAAAACTATTCACAAGGCCTGACTTTTGTATTGGTATGACTTTTATTAGTGAAACCGATCTTAAGTAATCACCTGAGATGGTATGATCGATTTGTTGTAATTGGTATGACCAACTCTATTCATTGGGGAACCAATCCTAGTAAGAGGTATAACTGATAACAAAAGGGGAATCGATCCGAGTAAGAGGTGCAGCAAGTTTCTAGTTATTGGGAATCGATCATATGAACATGTGCAACGCTCTTTTAGTTATTGAGAACCGATCCTATGGACATGTGCACCAAATACAAGTTAGATACCATATACATGTGGGAACCGATCCTAGTACCTAGTCAATCAAGTTTTGGTAACTAGCATGACTAATTCTAGTACCCACATGGAGGTAGAACCGAAACTTGTTTTGGTAGAACCGTTAAACCCATGTTTGGTGATTTGATAGGATAATCAATCACATAGTTCTTAGAAGTCAGATGAACCAATTCTAAACCTGTTTGGAAGTTTTTCAAATCGGTTCCAAGATTGTAAGTATGAAAAAGGGCTTACAAAGTAAAGATGTCGACATACTTTGAACATGAGCATTAACGCTTATCTTTTATTGTTCAAAGATATTCCTTAATAGCTAAAGGAGAATCCCTGATCGAAAATAAATTGAGAATCTTTTAATTAAGGTTTTTAATTTTATATTTGAAAAATAAAAATTATTAATGTGCATTTACTAATTGGATATTTTCTAGTGAGATTTCGGTCAATATTTGGACAAAGAATTTCCAGAATTATGGAAACCGAATTTGTAAATGTATTGCATATCTTGAGAATATTTTCGGTTTTGGAAATTCCTTGGTGTCCAAACTTCATTGGTCTATAAATATTAAAGTTTGCATTTCGAACAAACTAATCCTCAGAGCTAGCAAAACTACCTAGTTATGTTGTTACTGGTGGAGCCGCCTATTCGGAGAGGAAAGTAACCTATTAGGCGAAATCTCTTACGGCCGCTCAGTTTAAAGACTTATTTGGGATTGAGAAGCTCTATTAGTACTGTTGGTGGGAAACTATATAATTGCAGTTTATTATTAGTTTTCGATTGATTTGATTTACTAACGGTTGTTGAACTTTGATTGCACCTAGTTTGTTTATGCTTGAGAATCTTCTCTTCTGATATAAGATTCACTCAAACTAGATCGAAGTTTTGACGGGGATCTTTAGACTGTTTGTATATCTAAAGGCGTCTTATGATATTCCATTGTTAACAGAATCCGTTTTGTATGTGATTGATAACAAGAGATTCAAGTTGATTGTGTGCAGGTGTTTATTGAAGATCTAAGAAGATTTGAAGACGAAGAAGATTTCTGATTTTGGTTCATAATATTTGGTGTGCACAATACTTGTTTCGGGTAAAGAGGATCCAACTATAATCGCTTTATCTTTGTGATAGATTGGATTGATTAGTTGAGTAGATCGGCATCAATACAATTCTTTCTGATTAAAAGTATTGATTGCAAAATCTTGACAATTACTTTGGTAGTTGTTATTTGATAGATCTAAGGACCTGAAAAAGGAGTTTATTGGGATAAAGGGAAGAGCCTTTTGTCGAACTCATATCACTTGATTGAAAAGAGTTGTTACCGAAAAGATTAGTTGCTCCTTTACTCTTTGGAATACGAACCAAAGGAATTGGTCCAAGGGCGTGACTTATTGCAAGTTGGAGGCGCAGGGATACTGACGGAACTAGGTGAACTATAGGTTTAGTTGCTTGGTCTCAACTATACGAAGTTGGTTTAGATTTTGTATAACGGCTTAATCCTGAGAGTATTCAATTCTGGACAAGGTCCCGAGGTTTTTCTGCATTTGCGGTTTCCTCGTTAACAAAATATTTTTGTGTCATTTACTTTTATTTTTCGCAATTATAATTGTTGTTATTATAATTTAAAGTAAATTACATAAACATTAATTCCTATTTACTTGATAGCAATCCTATTGTGTTTGGTTAAGTCTGAACCTTTTATCAAGTAAACATACTTCGTTGTTGTATTGTCTCGATCTCGTATCCATATAAAATCACACGAAGTGTGAACCGATTAGTTGTATTATCTCAACTCAGTCCATAGACAATCACTTTCGAGAAAGGGAGAAAGGACTTATAGGTGGAAAAGTTTTAGATTGAGGTATATTTGGGTACCCTCGTCTTTTCAGATTTTCATCTTGCAATGTTTTATATTTATTTATTTAACTTCTAAGTTATTTGGAAGATGATTTTGCAGTATTAATCTTTATTAGTTTCATATATTCCAACTAATTTTATGGGATATGTGTGTTTACGTCTGTGAACTATGATTGTCCCGTATATGTCAAAAGTTAAGTCTATTAAGTCATTATGCAAATATTAATAAAATATAAAATGAACTTTTGTATATTCCGCAGTATTGATCTTTCCCTGATCCACTTCTATGTGAAAGTATTGTATAGCTCCACAAGTTTTCTTATGTTGAGCGTTTCTGATTAAATTAATCATTAAGGTTCCTTTATGGTTAATCTAATTGAGTTTTCTGGATACAAATTCATGTGATTTGTTAATGTCCAAATAAATCATTATTTTCTTGTAAAAGTAAGGTCGCTCTTGTTGTTCTTTCGGGAATGACATTTATGGGCGGGAGTTCTTAATTGAACTTGTGCTTAAAATCCAAATCTTTGTGGGGAGTGCGGCTTTGGAATATTGTAGGAGTTATATTGTATCTTTATAAACTCCTCGATGAGTACACTAATTTCGACTATGTGAAATCATCGAAACAAAGTTGAAATGTTCTCTTTTAGTCATGAATAATCTCTTTGAGAATTACATTATGATCCCGCTAGTTTTCGTACCTTTGCCAATTTATATTGACAAAAAGGGGGAGAATTATTTTTTAGTTCACACTACATACATATGGTTTACGGATCATTATGTAAGGGGGAGTGGGTTTCATCGTGAGATGAAGTATTTACTAAGGGGGAGTGATACATATCACCATAGTATTATTGTCGAAGTTGTGATACAGTTGAACTTTGATATGTTGTGTAATAATACTATGACATTGTATAAAAATAATTGAGAACAACTATTTTCTTATTGTTATGGCTAGGGATAATCAACAACTATGATGCTGATTTGAACACGTTTAGAATCACTGGAGTACTTGGAGTGACGAAGAATTCAAGGAATGTTGAAGAATCAAGGAAATCAAGCATTTGGATGAGAAACTACAAAGTTTATTTATTTTGTAATCCATATGTATTGATAGTTTAGTCACTAAAATTGACAAAGGGGTAGATTGTTAGAGCACTGCTCGGTCAAACTCGCAAGCGTTGCTATCTCAAGATTGTTTGTCAAGTTTATTTGTCAAAACTATAAGTCTTGATTTCTAGTCTACTTATAGCTATGTCTCGGATTAGGATAGAATATGTAGTTAATCTTTAGACTTCGCGGCATTCATCGATTGAAGACGAAGATCCACTAAGAGGAGATTGGAGGAACTTCATCAACAATAAGTATGTGGAGACTTGAACTCATCTATCACTCAGAAGTCTATTCTATTTTATCTCCTATTGAGACTAAGTCGTATAGCTATATAGACTTTATATTATAAACATTTGATATTTCAAGCTGATTTTAACTCGCTTATATCTTTCTCGAAATATATGTTGGAAAGCTTTTTGCTTTAACTACATTCATCATTATTCTTGACGAAATTCAAAAGATGATCATGTGAAAATCTCCTTGTAACATCTTACATGATTTGTGTGAGACAGTCATTTGATGTAGACTTGGAATGTTTCGTATCGATCATTCGATCACTTAAAAATTGCTTATAAGCTAATAGTTTGTGTGAGACAGCTATTGTCGTCTTCTAAGAATGTTTCAATGATTGAAATAGGATTTTAGATCAATTAATGATTGTCTGGATATAACACATTATGCATATCCGTATGCAAACTGTTGTAAGAATAATTCAGGCCCGGGAACCAAATATGCATACCTTTATGCAAACGGTTTTAAATGTTAAAGTCCAGGAACCAAGTTTGTGTACCTGTTTGCAAACTGTTTCACCTGAGTTCGGTCCAGAACGACAGTATGTGTACCCGTTTGCGAAATGTCGCAAAAGATCAAAGTCCAGAACTTAAGTTTGCGTTTTTTTTTTTGGTAAACGATATTTTTGTCACTGAAAGATTTACAAAATATTTTTATAGTTCCAAAGGAACTAACTCATAAATCTAAAAACGGAAAAAAAAAATTAAAAAAAATACGTTTTAGCCTTATGATTTGAATTCTAGAAAAATCTAAGTAATATTGATATGGATCTTCCAGAGTACCTTAAAAGGTTGGTCTTATATCAAAAATGATCTTCTCTCCCATGGCCAAGCTATCTCCCTTCTTTGCAAGTTTATCAGCAGAGTGATTTACTTCTCAGTAACTATGTGTGAATTCCCAGGAAAGTATACTGGAACAGATCTTATGCCATCTAAATAAAGCAAACCATGGGATTTTCTTGGATCGGAAATCTTTGATCACTGAATTTGAATTTGTTCTAAAACATAGATGAAGTAATCCTTGACTTACTGCCCATTCACCTGCATTTATAACTGCAAGGACTTCTGCACAATAATTAGTTGACACACCCAAGCCTCCTGAAACTGCAACTAAGAATTCACATGTACTTCTTATTCCAATGAAGCCATATCCTGAAATCCCAGGGTTATCTCTTGAAGCTCCATCACAACATAAAATCACTTGATTTGGTTTAGGCATTTTAAAGAAAACCTCCTTGATTCTTACATTTCTTACTTGTCTACTTTTGTGACCAAAAACTTTCAGCACCTGCGAGTCAAAAGAAGTATTCCACATTGGATATTTCATCCTTACTTGACTTTCTTCATTAAATTTGAATTTTTTTTCTTTCTAACATCTGCACAACAGGTGACATCATCATACACACATTTGTTTCTCGTGTGCCATAGTTCTCTCATTGTAATGAAAGAAGCCACTTTCCAAATCTCTTTGACAATATGGCTCTTGTTTTTTTTGCCAAAGTTAGGAGTTCTTCAAAAGATCTATGATTCATAAAATTGAAGACTCCTCCCAACCAGCTCCATATGATTTCACTGAAGTTACAGAACCATAACAAATGCTCTGTGGTCTCTTCCTCCTTTTTACAAAATATACATCTAGAAGCTAGTTGTATCTTCCTTTTTTTTTCAAGTTCTCATCTGTAGCACAAATGTTTCTTGCAAGTTTCCAAACATTACTTGAAATATTAGGGTGAACTAAGGGATTCCATACCTTTTTTGCCCGTTACGATGTAGGAAAATTTTCTCTTATTTTTTCTACAATAGATGAAACAGTAAAATCTCCATAGTTTGTCCATGTCCGTATCCTTCTGTCAACCCCTCAACTGATAACTGGAAGATCATTTATTTATATCATTGTCAATATCTCACCTGGTATAACCCATTCACCATCAAGTATTAAATCATATACTTTCATTAATGGGAATTGCAGAAGATAAGCATTATCTGGATATAGCTCTGTTAATGTCTTATCCAACACCCATTTTCAATTCCAAACTGATATATCAGCTCCATTACCCACCAACCACCTAGTATTTTCTTGCATATCTTCTATTATCCATTTTATACCAGGCCAAATGGAAGATTTCTTATAATAAGATATCCATTCCCCATTTTTATTTTGAAATTTGGATTAAAAAAAGTTTGCCAATTCATCTGTACAATTATGCATCTTCCGAAATAGCTTCATTAGTAGAGCTTTATTAATCACCTCAAGTCTCCTCAATCCCAGTCCTCCTTATGTAATTGGTGAACATACCTTATTCCAATTCAATGTAACACATTTTCTAGTTGCAGGATCTCCATACCATAGAAAGTTCTTGATTATTATTTCACACTCCTTCAATACTCTTTTGGGCCACTTATATACAAACATATTATAGATTGGTAAACTACAAAGTACAAATTTAACTAGAATCAGCCTCTCCTGAAATGACAATAATTTTCCTTTCCAACCAGCCAATCTTTCTTGCATCATTTCAACACTACTACACACATGATGAGCTTTCACACACCCTGGAGTTAACATAACACCCAAATATTTATCAGGGAATTCTGTCAATAGAATGCATACTTCCTCTGATATTTGTATTTTCCTTATTTCACTTGTGCCTCCTATAAAACATTTGCTCTTCTCCAAACTCACCATTTGTCTTGATATAGCTTGATATGACTTCAAAGAATCCATTAGTTTTTTTTAACATTCCTCCTCTCTCCATTGCAAAAAAAAAATCATCTGCAAAGAAAATGTGTGAAGGTTGTACTCCATTTCTGTTCACCATTGTTTCCAGTTTGTACCATCTTTATGATATTTCTGCTTAAGATATCTTCAGCAATAACAAATAGAAGTGGAGACAATGGGTCACCTTTTTTCAGGCTTCTTCCAACTTGAAAATATCCCTATGGTCCTCCATTCACCAATATTGATATTCTAGCAGATTTAAGTAATGTTTGTAACCAGTGTATGCGTTTATCTGAAAAACCATATTTACTCATTTCTTGAAATAAAAATCTCCAACTTATTGAGTCATATGCTTGAGTAATATCAAGGTTTAGACCAAAGTTTCCTCTCCTTATTTTTTTTTCCAGCTCATTTATCATTTCAGAAGCTAGAGCTATTTGTTCTTGAGTAGTTCTCCCTTTTATAAATGCTCTTTGTTGAGGTGATATTATTTTATGAATAATACTTCCCAATCTTGTAGCCCATATCTTAGTATTGATGGTGGATTTTAGTTCACGACCAAAATTGTAAAACCAATTTTAATATGTTGACATCCTGCAAAGGATAAAGCCATTTGATAAGAAATGAGCACAGAAAATCTCTCGCTTTATTTATTTGAAGCAATTCGATAAATATACAAAATTCACCTAGAATGATGCATGTATCAACAATCTCAATTTTTTGTGAATTTATAGCATTATTAATTAATGCATGAATTTCCTTGTATTTCCTGTGATGTTCTCAGCAGGACTCTCATTATTGGTGCGGCATGATGACTGATTGTTACTCTCAGCAGAGTAACATGAATATCCAAGTGTCAAAGTGAGGCATGCACGTAATACCATACATGCTGTACTATTCTCTTGCAAAGAGAATCTCGTATCGGCGTGCTTATACCAGCCCGATCAAGCATATTTAATTCCCTAAGGGAAATCCAGACTGTCCGTGTGAGTCTCAGAAACGATCACGGCCACGCAAGTTGGCCGCATGATTTAACCAGCCTATACGAACCGTAGCAGGAGCAGTCTATCACCTTAATGATCACCAACGAGCCTATTTATGCCCTAGCCGGTCGAACATTACACTTCACTTCCCAGCGTGCCGAAATGCCAACCCTAAATTAGGGTGGCCGCACTGCTTTTGGAAGAAACTCGAGTGAGCAAGACTGCTTAAGACAGTCTCAAAATGATCGTGACCGTACAACTTCACTGGCCTAATTGGACGACTTAGATCGCACCATAAAAGATGGAGGAGGCGCCAACATGCACATCGGCGGGCCCACTCTATCCATGACCGATCAGTTTTCTCATGACAAAGCCATGGAGCAATAAACGTTTGCTCAAAACATGACTGGCGTGATGCTTTAAAGGGTCACGAAATTCCATTAGTGTCTTAAATTGATAACAACCATCCAACTTCGCCGGTATTTTGGATGACTTAGATCGGACTTATGACCACCAGGAAGGTGCACACATGTTCACCACTAGCTCAACGTGGGCCATACATGATTGGTCTCCCCAAAGGGGGAGCATATCCTGCCAAACCGCTGGGTTGAAGTCATGCACACGTGACCGGCCCAAAACCCTAATTAGGGTTTGCGGCATGGAATATGTGTCGCAATTTGATCACGACCATCCATCTTCGCCAGCTTGGATGGAGGGTGTATATACAAACTTAAAAGGTACCAAGGGTATCAATGTGATCGCCGTGGGACCACCTATGCATGTGACCAACCGGCCAAGGCCAACCATGGCCGAGCGCCTCGAAACACATGCCCAAAGGAGGCATGTCGCGCGGTTCCCAATCCTTTGCGGCAAAGGATTTCTATCGCAAATCGATCACGACCACTCATCTTTGCTAGTCAACTTGAGTGGCCTAGATCGAACATTCATGGGACAAATAGGTACATGCGTGTACAACAATAGGCCTCCTCCATGAAGGACCGATCGGTCCTACCAAAATTGGCGCCCATGTTTGAGTTCGATCAAGCCAAAGAGGGATACTTGCGCACCTCTTAAAACCCTAAAATTCCATTAACGGTCGCAGATTTATGCCATAAACCATCTCGTCCGTACAACTTTGCTAGCTTGGTTGGACAACATAGGTTAAAAGCTAGATAACCAATGAAATATCTAGATGATCATTGTCCGCTACTCTTACACATGGAGTGATCGACCATGAGATGGCTCGCCCGCCTCCAAACGATCACTGAATATGGCTGGATGTGATGTTGTTTTAAGACGCTTAATCGGCGACTTATTCGGTTAAGCCTTAAAACATCGATGATTCACACATATTGATCATATTCGATGCATTACATGCATAGAATATACACGATATTTTATAAATATCGATTTCTTAAATAACTTAATTATTTAACTTAGCATCGTATGCTACTTATAGTGGGTCCAGCGATCCACTCATTCGAGACATCAAGCATGTCACAAACTGGGGGATACTTACTGGGGTATTGGTCTTGCGGTTTACAGCGTGCAGCGTGAAACGCGCCATCACAAGAACGTTCCAGGAGGTATGAATGGTTAAGATGATGAGAGAAGTGGGTTAAAACGTGATCGTGCAATCACTCACACAACCTCACTACTCCATCATTGAAAATATCCGGAGATGCCTATATGTAAATAACCGCAATCGCACGGTGTCCAACTAGTAGACAGTGGCAAGTACGGGTCGTTCCCACGAGGAGCGGTGGAAATACTGTAATCAATATCTCTAATCAACTAACCATCAATAATGTTTTTGGATTTTCGGAATTATAAAAACAAAGAAAATAAACTAAATTAGTATAGTAAACTCACAGAGAGAGACGGTCGGTCACCAGGGTCAACGGATTCCACTACTATTTCTAACTGAGTACATAAAAGAATTCGAATTCCAAATATGTATTTATATCTTCGTTCTATCACAACACCTATTTTTTTGTTATAATTTTCGATAATTGACTCGCATCTCTTAAGTATAACCCATCAGAGTTTCCTAAGCATGGACTATCAAATTATAATGACAAGAAAATTATAGAAAATATAATTTATAAGTTCACAATTATTATTTGTGTCGTCTAAGCATAACCCATCAAATAATTTAACCAAAGCATGGACTATCAAATACTGTAACAACTAAAATTGGAACACCATATACATTTATGCATTTAGGCTTTTACTTCGTAAAAATCCGGTGGAGCAATAACAAATATTATTCATAAAATCAATAAATCATAAATATTGGATTTCGACAATTCTATTCAAAATAGCCTAATACCAAATTGATCCAAATTCAAATGGTCTAATGCTCAAAGTATTTTTCTCCATAAAACCCTAATTATAAGTTTAGCAATACATGGCTTTCTCAAAAGCCACAAACATATAAATCGAATAATAGAATTGAAAACAATAGAACTTCAAACCCTATATACTACTTTGTGGCATTCGTCGTCGCCTCCTTTCCTTCCTGGTTTTGGATCTGTAGCCGCCACCTCTTGTTGTCCCAGCCCCCTTTCTTTTCTTCTATGTTCGTTTATATCATCTGTTGCGAAGAGTCTAAACTTGAAAATACGGCATAACCCATTGCAAGGCCTAGTCCATCCAGTTCATCTTTAGCTCCATCTTGCAAATCCAGTATTACCCAAAACTGACCACATCACCTTAACATTCCTCCTTCGGTTCAACAACCATCATGCAGTCCATCTCAAATCCGATAAAAAGAAACTCTCGGTTCAAACACCCATAACCGTTCTCCATCTCGGCTTCATCAACACCTTCTTATCTAGCTGGTTTTCTCAGTCCACAGAATCCACGAACTTATCAATCACCACTGCACTTCCTGCAACCATGTCAATAGATCATCTCCCATGACACAACTACAATTATTCGAACCCATAAAAGTCCCAATCAGCCAACACCAGTTATGTTCTTGTTGCAATTCCAACTGCCATCAGGTCATGAAACTTGATTCCATCTTCTTTACGCCCAATTTCAGTCTGTGTATGAGCTTATGATTGAACTCCGGAAAACCCCATCGACGCTGCTTGTAAAGCCTTGGAACGACTACCATCAGCAGAAAAGTTCGGATCCTTGCCATATCCATCTCCTTCTCCATCTTCTTTCATGTAAACAACGCCTAACAAGACCTCAAAACCCGTAACTTTGTGATGTTGTTGTGATAGTAGGAAGGCACTTCCAAATTGCTCTACTGCTGTAATTGAAATTTGAGCGCCATGTCAGCTGTTCCAACCATCGATTACAACCAACACCACTCTTAAACAACTGAATCAACACATCAGCTTCAATTAACGCTGCTTGAATTCCATCCGCAACTTCATTCTTGAATACCATCACCTGCTCGAGAATCCACCAACACCTGCGACTTCTCTTGAAACTTGTAATATTGTAACACCAGCCAGAAAATCCTTTCGATCACCATATCAGACTGCAGCAGCTGCTTGCATAAAGAACGAGGTTTTTTTTCTCTTTCTTTTGGTAAAATAAATGAGATGCTTCTCCTGATTCTTCTGATGCTTAAAAAAGAAATGTGGTGTCAGAGCTGCCACGTCCCACTATTCTTCTACCCATTCAATGCCTATCACATGCTTTGAAAACTAAGAAAATTCATTGTTTCATGGGCCTTTAAATGGATTAGGTGGTGTGACCAAAGTTAACATGACAGACCACAATTTCTTCTCTTGTGTAATTCCGGAGCTTTTCGTCTTTCAAGCACCATTTAGCAATTTCTTTTTCGGATGAGCCAAATTCATTTGTACTTTCTACAAAAGCACTAAAATAGAGTGATTAGCCAAAATATAAAGTCCTAGCTCATATAACTATGGATATAAAATATAGAAATTATGTGCTTATCAATCACTCAACTTCCTACGAGATGAGTGTTTGCACTCAATGACTTGTATAAATAGGTTCGTTTCCTATTTCAACACAAGACAAACATAGAAAAAACCAACTGTTTTTATCAGTATCCAGAAATCACCATTCTGATATAATTCATAAACATCCAATACCTTTACAATCTCAACACCTTCTTCGCTTCCCTCCCTAAGATCAACCCCATCTCCTTCACTTTGTGACCGAAGCAAGTCTGGAAAGACCATTTCTTGGTTTAGGCCAGAATTATACAGATTGATCTCTCGAATCAAAAGCACTCCCGTGCAGTGCATTTGTTTAGGGTTTAGATTCATTTCTCATCCACACACCCAAAATTATCAAAACCAGCAGAAATAGTTTTCACCCATAAACAACTGGCGACCACAGTGGGAGATTAATCTCTCGGTTGCGATATCAATTTCCAAATTCCTAATTTCGTTTTTCGATACCGATTTAAATATGGTGGAACTTAGGTCAGGAGCAGCAATCAATTCCGATGGAACTAGCATTGAAAACACTCTCGGTGTCGATGTCTCTGTCAGTGGAGCTGCCATGCAGAATGTGACCAATACATCTCATGGAACCATCTCCTATACCACTAACACCAGCGGAGCAGGAGATATTACAGTAGGCATGACACCTACCATCACCAGATCCAGAGAAGCCGCAAATCCAGACATTTCTTCAAGTGTAACGCCTCCAGTCTTCATCAGGGAAACCGCTACTCCTCCGTCAGGACGAGGGGCTGGAGGACCAAGAGGAGGACAACACCCTATTACTATTATAGATTTGATGGAAAGGTAGGAAGTTCTTGATGAGCCCAAACAGATATGTCTGCAACTCAGAAGGAGGTACTTACTTTTCTCAAAACTTTAACCGAATGATTTCCACAAGGGTTACGACAGTCCCTGGAGATAACGAGGAACATGTTCAGTGCACCCGGAACATGCAGTTCAACGGCGCGGGCCTACATGGATGAAGAAGCTCGTGACACTCCTGAACGCCTAAGAGAAAGGGACCATCCATCCAACTTCATTACGCGTGAGGACCTGGAGCGACTCCTCCAAAACCGGGGCAAAGGAAATCCAGCGGACATGCACTAACATCAACCACCATACTTTCAGGAGGTACAATAGATTCCCATACCGAGAGGATACACCCATCCTCAGTTTTACCTTTATGATGGTACTGGTAACGCTCGCGAACACATCTCCCGATTTTTGGGATCTTTAGGGGAACACGAGTATAATCATGTTCTCCGCCTGAAAGAGTTCTCAAAGTCACTTACTGGAAGAGCGTACACCTAGTACAACAACATCGCACCTAACAACATATCCAATTAGAGTGAGATGGTCAGTGCCTTCTATAGGAAATATTTCTTCGTGTATGAGCAAATCAACTTTTCAGACTTGGGAAGAATCTTTCAACGAAGCAACGAACATCCGAACGACTTCGTTAAGAGGTTTAGGAATCAAGCGTTGGATTATCATGATCCGAATGTCACCGAATTCCAGTTGATGGAGTTATGCATTAACGGAATGGTTCTTATATACCGTGCTTTGTTAGAAAATTTGGGCTTTCAAACATTTTTTGATCTCCATGAAGCCGCTAAGCGATCGGCCATAACGGCACCAGCGTTGTTGGAAAGAACCAGAATTGTTCGAAACGAAGATGCACGTGAGAGTCGAGGAAGCAGGAAGCTCATCAACAACCAGTATAACACTGGTCCTTCTGTGAGCATGGTAGGCGAAGGAGGAAAGAGGAAATCTTCAACAACAGAGCAGAAACCCAAGCGTGCAGCTCCAACGCAAACAACTTCATATCGAATGGGAGCGGGAAAAACCCCTGTGCAAGAAGCTGGAGATACCATCCCAGACTTCCCGTTTCCCATGAATGAAGTCATAGAACTCTTAGAAGCGTGGATTCAAGATAACGCAATCCAGCTACCTCCTATCAGGCATCCGTCAACCGAGGAAGAGATGGAAAATCCCAAATATTATCATTACCATAGGTTCGTCCATCACCCGACTAAGGATTACAACAAATTGAAACACATTTTCAGAGAAAAGGTGGAGGCAGAAGAGCCCTAGTTAGGAAACAAAGGTGTTCATAGGGAAAATCCTCCTATTAGGAGCTGCATGATCTTCGGGGATTCTGTTCATAAGACTATACAGTCTATGATGGAACATCTTTGTGAAATCTTGTATTTATCCAAGGCACAACGGTCAAGACATATTTGCATCCCTCAACCGTATTGTCTCAGGTAGGCACTTATATCCAGAAAGGGAAACAACGAAAACTCAGTCTTTTCTAGAGGATGTAACCAGCAAGGGGAACTGGGGACTATTGATCGTCATCCGTTTGAAAGATGTCGAGTTCGACATCACATTGATTAATGCAGCCCCCGAATTCAACATCATCACCGTCAAGACTCTGAGAGCCGCAAATATTTCAAAACAGGAAGCTATTCGCAGCCCAACCGTGATCAAAGGCTCAGAAGGAGAATTCATAGACGCCTATGGATGTATTGAACTTGAAGTTAAAATCGGTGATGCTCTAACACATGCTAAATTTTACATAGTAAAAGAGTATCCGAATTACGACATAGTCCTGGGACGCCCGTGGATACATGACAACAAAGCAGCACTGGGAGTGTGTCATTTGCCGATTTCAATACCTGAAAGAATATCCAATGAACCGTCAAATCCTGAAGATTATTTGTTGCCGTATCGACACCTTGCAAATGTGAGGCAACTTCCTAGAGAAAGCCTGAATTCATACTTTAAAAGGTTCCGAGACCAAGTAAGTCTCATTGAACAACCTTTTTTATAAATAGTAAAACCTCTTCCTGCTGAGGCTCGGGAACTTGTTTCGATCAACAACCTAATCGCCACTAAAAGATGTGAGTGGGGTGCCAGTCCTTTCATGAGTTTTTCCAAGAGCTTGGAAGCAGTCATAGACAACGTGTCACAGAATCAAGGAGTTGTACCAAGTCCAAACCCGTTTTGAATTGGAGACATGGTAGTGAAGGTGACCACATTTCAAGTTGGAAATGTAGAAGTAAAGATGACCGCTCAACCTGATTCGCCAGCAGCAAAGGAGAATGAACCATATATGGTGGAAGATGTCATCCTAGGCGACTATTGCAAGATCATCAACGCTGACAAGCTTGAGGGCGTGATGATCCACTCACGTTGGCTTAAACCATAAAATACCTAGAAATGATGTGCTACCATTTTTCTCCAGCGTTCTCCGTGATGGTTCCTTCAACAATTTCCCTTTCCATGCAATTTTTGTAATTCCTACAAAATGATTGCACTACTTACATTCATAATTATTAGGGTTCCAATTTCTCAATTAATCAAAGTATTATTTTCCTTTAGAAATTTCTTTACCCCTGGGAATGACACAAAATTCCGAGTCAAGCCTGAGTCATCATCATTACCCACCAGATTAAACCAGATAACCCTAAAAAGAAACATTTCACACCTTTCGGGAAACGTTGGAGGAATATAATGTATGCAGAGAAAAAAAGGAAAAACATCCTGAGCAGTATACTCCAACATAAAGGAATCACGCAGACATGCAGGTTCGTGGTGCCTCATTATAGCATTAATTTTTCATCACAAAAATAACATGCAATCACATAGAGACGCATCACTGCCTATATGCACATAGAAGATTCTAATATAGTTTTGCTTCGAAATTATGTAAAAAACCTTATTTAAACGAGCAAAGGAAGAAGACCTTAAACTCAGACGCCACTGAGTATAAGGAGAAAGTGTTCACAAACTACGAGAAAATACTTGTCAAAAAGAATCTTAAGGAAAAGAAAACAGGGAGATCGGCCGCGCCTTCACCACCGTCAGAGCCCACTTCAATATTATCTTGATAGGCTACTATTTCATTATTCTTTGGGTCTGCCTCAACCTCTTTTTCGGATATATCTGCATCAACAATGTTCTCCACTTCAACGTCCTCTGCAGGAGCGGCTTCCATATCTTCCTCAAGAACCACTGCAACATTGGAGATCATGCTGACAACCTTCAGGGGCTCGGGCTCATCCATATCAGAATCGAGGATTATCACACCGCCGCGAATCACATAATCATGCTTTTATTCACTCGGAGGCCGTTCATGTTCAACCCGTTGCCTTTTTAGCCGCGCTGCAAACCTCTCAGCTCTCGTGCTTACCGGTGGTTGCGACGCCTCATCATGTCTCTGTTTTCCTCCATATCGATTGAAGCCCAAAGATCTTGAGTGCGTTCTCGAGCAATACTCAGATGCAAAATTGACATGCCCCGTATAGCGTGATCAGCCTCGTGAAGCGGAACATCAATTTTAGCCATCACCTCCTTGAACCCATCATCATCCTCAGGTTTATTCACTTCGAAGCTTATTTCTAGAGAGGTACCAGAGTAGTCCTTACCGGCAGCCTACATGAGATTCTACGAGAAGATTTATGATTATATTAACGTATATAAAAAAATCATCATGATCAATCAGAAGATCAAGTTGTGTAATAGACATGGAGCAATACTTGAGATAAGGAATTAAATAATTTTGCGAGAAGACTCGACGTCTTATTTATATTTCACAAGTTGACAAGATCCCGGGAAGAAAATGAGTCTTCACTTGCCGTTGGCAAAGGCTAGAGATGCGGGATAACAATTAATGGATGTTTATCGAATATTTGAGGGCGGCTTCCGTGTAATAGGAAAAAACGTATCTTGCCCAAGGAACGAGCCGGACTTCATCCTGGTGACACGCGCTGAAAGCTTTCATGAGAATTCCTTTTTATTTTGTCACCATCTAATGCCTACCCCGCAATGGTGCAACCCTTACATGCTAGGCAGGGGACTTAATGTTGATGGTGGATTTTAGTTCAGGGCTAAAATTGTAAAACCAATTTTAATATGTTGACATCCAGCATAAGATAAAGCCATTTGATAAGCGATGAGCACAAAAAATCTCTCGCTTTATTTATTTGAAGCAATTCGATAAATATACAAAACCTAGAATGGTGCATGTAGCAACAATCCCAATATTCTGTGAATTTATAGCATTATTAATTAATGTATGAATTGCCTTGTATTTCTTGTGATGTTCTTAGCAGGACTCTCATTATTGGTGCGGTATGATGACTGATTGTTACTCTCAACAAAGTAACATGAATATCCAAGTGTCAATAGTGAGGCATGCACGAAATACTCGTACATGCTATACCATTCTCTTGAAAAGAGAATCTTGTATCAGCGTGCTTATACCAGCCCGATTGAGCATATTTAATTCCCTAAGAGAAATCCGACCTATCCGTGTCAGTATCAGAAACGATCACGGCCACGCAAGTTGGCCGCATGATTTAACCGGCCTAGACGAACCCTAGCAGGAACAGGCTATCACCTTATTGATTACCAACGGGCCTATTTATGCCCTAGCCGGTCGAACATTACACTTCACTTCCAAGCGTGCCTAAACGCCAACCCTAAAGTAGGGTGGCCGCGCTGCTTTTGGAAGAAGCTCGAGGGAGCAAGACTTCTTAAGACAATGTCAAAACGATCGTCAACATCCAATTTCACTGGCCTGATTGGACGACTTATATCGCACCATAAAAGATGAAGGAGGCGCCAACACGCATATTTGCGGGCCCACTCTATCCCTGCCAGATAGGTTTTCTCATGACAAAGCCATGGAGCAATAAAATTTTTCTCAAAACATGACTGACGTGATGCTTTAAAGGGTCGCGAAATTCCATTAGTGTCTTAAATTGATCACAACCATCCAACTTCACCGGCATGTTTGGATGGCTTAGATCGGACTTAGAACCGTCAGGAAGGTGCATACATTTTCACCACTAGCCCAACGTGGGTCCCACATTATCGGTCTCCCCAAAGGGGGAGCATAGCCTGTCAAACATCTTGGTTGAAGTCACGCACACGTGACCGGCCCAAAACCCTAATTAGGGTTTGCAGCATGGCATATGTGTCGCAGTTTGATCACGACCATCCATTTCGCCAACTTGGATGGAGGGTGTAGGTACAAACTTAAGAGGTACCAAGGGTATCAATGTGATCACCGCGGGCCCACATATACGTGTGACCAACCATCCTAGGCCAACCATGGCCGAGCGCCTCGAAATGCATGCCCAAAAGAGGTATGTCGCGCGGTTCCCAATCCTTTGTGGAAAAAGATTTCTATCGCAAATCGATCACGGCCACTCATCTTTGCCAGTCAACTTGAGTGGCCTAGATCGAGCCTTCATGGGACAGAGAAGTATAGGCGTGCACAACAACAAGCCGTCTCCATGTAGGACTGATCGGTCCCACCAAAATTGGCGCCCATGTTTGAGTTCGATCAAGCCGAAGAGGGATGCTTGCGCACCTCTTAAAACCCTAAAATTCCATCAATGGTCACAGATTTATGCCGTAAACCATCTCATCCGTCCAACTTTGCTAGCTTGGTTAGACAGCATAGGTTGAAAGATAGATGACCAATGAAATACCTAGATGATCACCATCTGCCACTCTTCCACATGGAGTGATCGACCATGAGATGGCTCGCCCTCCTCCAAACGATCACTCGAAGATGGCTGGACGTGATGTTGTTTTAAGATGCTTAATCCGTGGCTTATTCGGTTAAGCCTTAAAACAACGATACTTCACACATATTGATCATATTCGATGCATTACATGCATAAAATATACACGATATTTTATAAATATCGATTTCTTAAATAACTTAGTTATTTAACTAAGCACCGTATGCTATTTTTAGTGGGTCCCACGATCCACTCATTCATTACATCAAGCATGTCACAAACTGTGGGATACTTACTGGGGTATTGGTATGGAGGTTTACAGCGTGCAGCGTGCAACGCGCCATCACAAGAATGTGTCAAAAGGTATGCACGATTAAGATGATGAGAGAAGTGGGTTAAAACGTGATCGTGCAATCACTCAGACGACCTCACTAATCCATCACTCAACTTCCTCCACTTCCTACGAGATGAGGGTTTGCGCTCAATGACTTGTACAAATAGGTTCATTGCCTATTTCCAAATAACACAAGATAAACACAAGAAAAACCAAGTGTTTTCATCAGTATCCAGAAATCACCATTCTGATACAAGTCATAAACAGCTAATACCTTTACAATATCAACACCTTCTTCGCTTCCATCCCTAAAATCAACCCCATCTCCTTCACTTTGTGTCTGAAGAAAGTCTGGAACGACCATTTCTTGGTTTGGGCCAGAATTGTACAGATTGATCTCTCGAATCAAAAGCATTCCCCTGCAGTGCATTATTTTAGGGTTTAGATTCATTTCTCATCCACACACCCAAAATTACCAAAACTAGCAGAAATAGTTTTCACCCATAAACACTTAGTGAAAATCTTAAAACTGAAGTTCATTAAACCAATTGGTCTAAATTGCTTTGATTTTTTTGCATTGCTCACTTTAGGAATTAGCTTCAGAAAATTTGCATTCAACCCTGATGGAATAAAATCTCTCTGCCAGCGGTGTTGAATTGCATTCATAAGATCTGTACCAATAACATCCCATTCATATTTGTAAAACCACCAAGAAAATCCATCTGGCCCCGGTGCACTATCTGGATTCATCTCAAATACGACATTATTGATCTCAACCTCTGAAGGGATTGAGTCTATCATTTTGTTATCCTTATCATTCACCATTTTAGGTATGTTATCAAAAATGTTTTCAGCAAAATTCACTTCCTGAAAATTGAATTTATCTTCAAAATGAGAAACAAGTACTTATGATATATCATTTGGATTAGTAATGACATTGCCTTCTTCATTTTCTAGATCAACAATCATATTTTGATTATGTCTTATGCGTACTGGCGAGGTCAGGTAAAGTCTAAGAGCCTTGGTATGCGTACAAGCAAACTCAATTGAATTCCGAGAACAATTGTATGCGTACCCGTACGCGTACTGAATTCAACTGATGTTTTGGATGTGTGATAGTATGCGTACCCGTTCGCGTACTGTTGTAAATAGTCCAAGTCCGGCTACTTAAGTATACGTACCCGTTTGCATACTTGAATGGGTTAATTTCTAGCGGTTAATCCATGAACTAATATATTTATATAATAAGGAATGTAATCTTTTGCAAACCGTGGTTATAATGTTCATGAATTGATTCGAGTGAATCAAACTGATTTTGCTTCAATTTTGTCTTGTATACTTCTATGAGAATATAAACAATTGAACAACTCTATAACTAGTTTTATTTGAGTCATTTGAACTAGTTGTGGTTAAGATGAATAAAGTTGATATGAAAGTGTTAATATGGCTAACTTTTGTTAACTATTTGTAAAGACCCTCAAGCTCGTCAACGCTATTAGACTAGTCAAGAGACATATTAGCCAATAATATCTCGATTAGTTTAAAACGAACGTTAATTAATAGGAATTAATCTAACAATGATATAGATATGAAACTAGTACCGTTGGATAGGTCTCGAAAAGTTATGCAGAATGGACTACTCGAACGTGTTAATCGGATACTGGACGAAGGACACATCATTGGATAGATATGAAGGGGAAATAGTATTTTTGGCTTTGGACCGACCCTGACTACCCATATAAATTGGGAGGGTGCATTTATCGTTTGTCGTTGGTCTTATCCCCAACATATCGAGAAGATAAATCTTCTTTTCCTTTCTTTATATATCTTATTCATTCTTCTTTCTTATTCTCTTTCCTTCTTCTTCCGTTCTTCTTCCCTGCGAGTGTTTATAGAGATCAAATGGAAGTTTTGAGGTCATGCAAAGAACGGTATGATCAAGCGATTAGTGATGGTGTTGGTTTTGACTCAAGTCATTTAATTCTGTTTCACGGGAAGAGTTATTTTAGAAAGGGAATCAGTTAGGGTTCATGAAAAGAATCTCTGAGAAGATTAGAAGGTGAATTTGATACTCTTGTGGATTAATTATAGATGGGTATGATTCATATGAGGGCTTAGTTATGTTTTGAACATGAATTGGAAGACATAGGATTGTGAATCAATTTTATGGTTTTATGGAAATCGTCTTGAAGTTCGTTTAAGTGGCGATTTGTGTTTAATAGATCAGATTCAAGAACAGTTGATGATGGTGGAGTTATTCAGGTGCCGATGCAAACACATGCAGATTAAGGAATCAATATATTAGTATTTCTGTTGTTGGTTATGGTTTTGGGTTGAGTTGATGAGTAATAAAGTTGTTAATAAGTAAAGAACGAATGGTTTGTTGTGTAATTAAAGTTCTAGAGTTGGTTCGATAAATAATTGGAGGTTAGGTTTTCATAGAATGTTCAAAGAAAATTTGAAGAAGATTGTTTGGAGATGATTTACTGAATCGAGTAAGGCAAGGAAGATCAGACTCAACTACTGGAATCAATGGTTTGGGTGGAATTGAATTGAGGTAATTGTTTGTTCTTGTAAATTTAATTAAGTTATTCAATTCATATTTGAGTCTATGTGGTTATAAATGAATTGAGATTGGGAATGATGAGGAAGCTGAGGTTAAGCTTAAATTATTGCAGATATAAGTGATTGTGCTGAATTATGAGTGGTAGTGTGGTTGTTGAGGTTGCAGGGGATATCAGTGGCTGGTGGAGGTTAGGTGTTGGTGTTGTTTGTGTAGTTGTTTTTGCAGAACTGGAGATTGAGGTGAAAGTTGTAATGAAGTTATGATTGGTATGTCGACTGGATTGTAGTGGATATGATGTTATGAGTTGTTGGGGGATGAAATGATTAGAATTTGGTCACATCTGGTGTTGATGATGTTGTGGTGTGTACCAGTTATGCAGTTATGACTTGAGCAGTGGTGTTTAACTCAGTGTGCTGAGATAAGATGTTTTGGGTACTAAACTAGAATGAAAATGGGAGCTGAATTTGAGTTGCAATTGGAGCAACATAGGAATGGTTATAAGTCTTAGATTTTGTATATGCTGGTAAGATGTGTAAGTTAAAAAAAAGTGTAATATTGTTATGGCAGTGACCTTAGAGGAAGCCTGCGAATGCAGATCAAGGTAATCTTAAAGTACAGTTGTATTGAACTATATAATTGTTTAGAATGAAATTAAGTTTGTATATTGAATTGATGTAATGAATATATGGAAGCTGAACTGAAGTTAGAGTTGCAGGTCATGAGAATTAGTAGAGAAGGTGTTGCATAAAGATGTAATTGCAGGTAAACTTAATTATCAGTTGTAATTGAGTTATAAAGTTTAATTTGAGAAAGTGTATTGCTGAGATTTGTAGTTGGTGGTCGTTAGAACTAAAGTAATGAATATGTTGTTTAGAAATATAGATGAATGAAGTCTATATTAGAGTTTTAGCCTGTGGTGTGAGTTGTTGTTACACCAAGTTGGTGCGGCAGGGTGTTTGGCATGTGCAACGGCTCAGGCCAGTCTTCTTTTGTTCAGTCAGATGTCTGACTGAGTTAGCTTTCTTGACTCAGCCATCTGACTGAGTTGAAGCGTGGTGACTCAGTGAGTTCCCTATCTTGACCTGAGTCAGACTGTTGACCGACTCCAGTTTGACTCATTGACCAATTGACCTTTGACCCTGGACGACGTGGACCGTTTTTTGAATTCTTTGACCGATAGTTGACTCAGATGGATTTGATCTTAGTTTAATGGGTTGGTTTAGTGGACTTGGGCTTAGAAAAATCAAATAGATTTGTATGATTCTTGTTTAAGCCATTTTGGCTAGTTTCTTAGACTTCTTGTGTGATTAACAGTTAGTCTATTTTAACAACGATCGATTCAAAGGATGAAACACTGGATCGTGGATCTCGAGGTAGGCGTGGCTTGTCATCAAAAGAGGTGGGAATACTTTTAGCTCCTTTGAAACCACTGTTGTTGTTTTTTACAAAAGTTTATGTTTAACAAACGAGTTATTTGGTTTTTGGTACTCAGTTTTTGACCAAAACCTGGGTTTGGTCTAACATTTGTCCAGCCTTTGAGTTTGGTCTAAAGACCAACGTTGACCCGAGTTGACTCGGTTATATGGTGACGTGGCTAACTATTGACTTGGTTTATTTTTTTTGCACCCTTTAAGTTATTATGTATTTACTGTCAGGGACTTCAAAAATGATAACACCCCTTTTGCAGCCCCAATGTCGTGTCTTCTTCTTCTCTTTTCTTTTCCTGTTAGATTTCTACTTCTTCTCCCTCTTTTCATTTCCAGTTATATTTCGAGTGATGAATTTCTGATTTAATTTGAGTGAATCAACTAGTGAAGCTGAGTAGATGAAAGTGGAGTTGTTCTCTGTGAATTACGAAGGAGATGTTGCTGCTGCGAATAATAAAAAATTAGAAAAATGGTAAATTAGGGTTTTTAATTGGTTGATGTTTAGATACGAAATTGATCAATTTGTGATGGGTTTGTTTCTTAATTGAAGTAAGGATGGTTATAAAGGATTTAATTTTAGATTCTTAAGCAAATCAATCAAAAATTAGGGTTCATACCAAATTAGGGTTTGTTTGATGCGGTGTTAGGTCTGTGTTGGAATAATTTGGCTCAGGCGAAGCAGGTTTATATGATTCAACTTTTGGGTTTTCTGTGAGAGTCTCGGAGAAGGAGTAGGAGAAGAAATTCAAGCTTCTTAGAGAGGGTTAGGAGAGACTGATGAGATGAAACAAGTGGTGCTGAGAGATGGGTTTCACTGGAATTTGGTTTTACATCAATAACTGGTGCTCAAGTTGAATACAGAGTTCGAGATATGTGTGTTGGCAGTCTTGAATCTGGGATGGTACTGAGATTGCAGAAGAGAAGGAGTTGGAGGTAATGAGACACAATTTTTGTATTGTGAGAGAGAAAGAAAAGGATAGTTTCAAAAGCAAGTAAGAAGAAAGCAGCACAACCAATGTACTGGTTTCTTTGTTTTCATCCACTCTCTAGAGATATTCGTAGATGTTGTTGCCCCATTAATCATCTTCTTCAGATTTATCATAATTTTGAAACTGATATTTGAAAATTGTTTGTTTGTGTAGATGCATTGCAAATAGAATCATTATCTGTTACTTTTCATGGGCATGGTCTGATAGTGGATTCTGAACTAGAACTTAATTACGACAGGTTTTTTTTTTCATTGCTTATGGTGATTTGAGTGGAATCTTTCATATTATGTATATTGATTTGTTTTTTGTATGTGGATAGGCGGTATGGTTTGCTTGGCCTGAGTGGTTATGGTAAATATGCGCTGCTTACTGCGATAGGGTTTAGAGAGCTTCTGATTCCAGAGCATATGGATATTCTGAATATGACCAGAGAGATTGAAGCTTCTGACATGTCATCGCTTGAGGCGGTTATAAATTGAGATGAAGAAAGGATTAAATTGTTACAGTGAGATGGATTGGAGCCGTTGTTGAATTAATTAGGGAATCTGGGTATGCTTAGAGAGTGAAATCAGCTGGAAGATATTGCAATGGATGTTTGAGAGATGAATGCAGAGGTGATGTTGTAGCTGTGGGCACTCGAAGTGGTATTGTTGTTGAACCGAAATGATAAGAATGGATTTAGGAAATGTTGTGTTGCAGTTGTGAGACTGAGCAGGTATTAGTGTAGTAGATGAGGAAGAAGGGTTTGAGGTAATTTTCCTGGCCGAGAATGGATTGAAGTGACTGGTGGAGGAAATTGATTTGATGTATTTTTTACACAGGGGTGCAAAAAAAAAACTATCATTTTTTGGGTATCATTTTGTGAATACATAATAAATTAAGGGGTGCACAAAAAATAAACCAAGTCAATAGTTAGACACGTCACCATATAACTATTCAACGCGGGTCAACGTCTGGTCTTTAGACCAAACGCAAAGGCTGGACAAATGTTAGACCAAACCCAGTTTTTGGTCAAAACCTGAGTACCAAAAACCAAATAATGTTTTTGTTCTGTTGATTCTTTGAATCTTTCCATGAATTGGAAAGGACTTGTAATGTTTGTCACTATGAATTGTATGGGAAATAAGAATTTCCACCTGTGGTATATATGATACGCTCCTTCACATTTATACCTATTTACTTTCAGCTTTTACGCTTATTAGGTGTGGAACAACCCGTCATCAATATAGCTATGTAAGTGTGGAAAAACCCGGCATCACTAATAGTACATTGTTTGAAGAAGGAGTTTGTACATATACATGTTTGTTTATTTCAAGTGACATGGTCACTTGTTGATGTTTGGGAAAACATGAATTGTTTTCCAAATCTTGCTCATGATTTCTTTAAAGTTAAATGTTATTCCAGATGGGCACCATGTCTAGGGATGATGTGCTCACCCTTTCCCACTTTCAGTTTCGGAGACAGATTAGAGTTGCGCAGCGAAAGCTTCGAGGGGTGACTCTGTCAATTAATTATTTTCTGCTATGTTATTATGTTGTTTATATTTGCAAACAAAATGACTATTGTATATGTATCATCTAAGAGGAGCTCTTGTATATATATAGTTCAGAGCGGGGATAATTTTTGGGTTAAGTTTTGTAGCAGATTTCTTAACTGAATGCTTAAGTATATGATTTAGATTCTTAGTTCCTTGTATTTAGTTAATCTCTTGAATTAGTCGGCTGCTAGCTTTGGGGGCGCTACACTATTGTTGAGCCAACCTAATATACACGTTTAGGTAAGGTTATCCATATCTAAGTGAAGGTACATTTTGTTTGTATGTAACAAGCTAAGACCATCTAACGGATGAGTGATATTGCTTTGGTTTCAAGCAAACTTAGCTTGGCTCTTAGATCAGGTTTCATCTAACGGTGAATATTGATTGCTTTGGTCCAAATCTATCAAACCTTAATTTGAAGACTATATAATAGAGAACTCTAGCAACTGGGAAACCTAATCCCCACACCTCATGTGTGATACTAGTTGCGACTAGAGTCGATTCTACTTTAACCTTAGGTTTATTCCAAAACCCTGTAGGTTAACGACTTAAAGACTTAATTGGAATTGTGAATCCATACCCAACTATTTTCTCTGTAGTTGCGTGTTCTGATCTTACTTATACTATCGTGATTGAATATTATCTTTTCTAAGATTTGCTTGAAATTTATCTCCGATAGGTAAGATTAAAAGAAGTCACAAACATCTTGGTCCCATCGTTTGTGATTCCACAATATCTTGTTTCGCTTCCATACGATTAAGATTATTGTGAGGTGATTGATAATACTTGGTTGTTCTTCGGGAATATAAGTCTGGTTTATCAATTGGTTCATGTGCACCTTGACTTATAATAAGACGGAACATAACTCATAGGTATTTCTGTGGGAGACAGATTTATCTATATCAATAGACTTTTCTGTATGAGATAGATTGGTTTATCAAGTCTTCGACTTTGGGTCGTAGCAACTCTTAGTTATGGGTGAGATCAACTAAGGGAATCAAGTGCGTAGAATCCTGCTGGGGTTCAGAGACGTAAGGAGCGCAACTGAACATTGAGCAGTGTGAGATTGGTTAGGGCTTAACTACATTCTGGTCCGAAGTTCATTGGTAGTAGGCTAGTGTCTGTAGCGGCTTAATATGGTATGGTGTTCAAAGCTGGACTAGGTCCCGGGTTTTTTTTTTTGTATTTGCGGTTTCCTCGTTAACAAAATTTCTGGTGTCTGTGTTATTTCTTTTCTACATTATATTTGTTTATATAATTGAAATATCACGGGTTGTGCGTTAAGTTCAATCAGTTCTTCAATATGGCCTTTGGATTGTTGATTGAATTGATTGACACTTGGATATTGGTTTGTGATACCCTCCACGTTATTTCTTTTATTCAATCGGGCTCGAAAATTCCTATTTGTTTGATTACTGATTGAATTGAGAAATCGAGATATAACTATTTGATATATTTTTATAAAGATTGAGTATGACTGTCTAGTTGATTCTCTTGAAAGTATATTGGAGTTTGTCCATACAAATTGCCAAAACGAAATATTGGGTGTGGTTGTTAGACCCCCGGTTTTCAGTTGGTATCAGATCAGGTAAACACGTTTAAGACCTCATAAGTCTGTGTTTGTAGCAATCTGACTCTATGGACAAAAGTCTTATCTCTATAAACGTACCACCAGTCTTCGATGGCTCAAATTACTTGTGGTGGAAAATTGCTATGCGTGCCTTTCTTCAAGCGCATGATTTTCAATCATGGGTTTGGGTTGTTAATAGCTATGATCCTCCTTTAGTTACGATTAATTGTGTAACTACTCCAAAGGATATTGGTGAGTATGATCCTTCAGAAGTTCTTGCTGCAAAGCAAAATTTTTAAGGGTTAAATGTTATTATCCAAGCCATTACCCCATATCTCCAGCATCATGTGACTACTTGCACGAATTCTAAAGATGCTTGGGATATCTTAGAAACCGTATTTGAAGGGAATACCGATGTAATTTTAAAGTGGTAAGTAAGGTTTTCGTTCACTCATACTATGTTGAGATCGGTTTAAGATTTAAAAACAAAATAAAGAAAATATATACAAAGATTGTCACAAATATCGAGAGGTACTGGGACTCAGGATTCCACCATAAAATTCATTCATTCATGCAATTCATATATTTATTCTAGACAATTATATCTCAAATAATATAGACTCTAATTCTTTGCCAAGGTAGATTTTTTAAAAGATTGAGTGTAAATCACTAGCATGACGTATCAAAAGCACAAAGACCAAGCATACATCATCATACGACATCACAATCAATTAAGAAAAATCATAAAACGATTGATAATAATGCAAGTAGTCATAAATGAATTAAATATAATTACCACGTGCATGAAATATGGCTTCCTCCGTCATCTCATTGTTGGGGTTGTAGTACCAGAAAATCGCTACAACGCTATTCCCGCGATATTAACAACATTTCTGCGAGAAGCCCAAACGTTTCTACAAGTATTAACGACACTTTGACGAGATTGTCGCAAGATTCTTCAACAACATTTGGCGAGTGTCACAAAAGAGTGATGTAATGATTAACGATTAAAGATATATGAAGAATAAGTCTGCTTCACGATGGTTATAAAGTTGGTGATGGTGAAGACTGAAGTTATGGCGATGATATCGCAATGTAGATCCGAATTAGGGGGGAATCTTAGATGTCTTCCACTATGTAAATCCCTATATAAAGGGCACGATAGATCCAGAAAGAGATGATGCATTTTTGAGAGCTGAGAGAATTTTGAGGAGAGAGAAACTCCAGAAAGAAAGTTGTACTTCTGAGTTTTGATCTTTCTTGTAAATCTTCCTGAAAGTGAATTAATAAAAGTGTTGTTGTTTATTCACAATTATGGCTTAGTTTTCATAGATTCTTGACAAGGGTGTAGTGTAGGAAATCCTGCAACTACATTTTGGCGCCCGAAACAGGGAATGAATTAACGAAAATAGAAGAAAAGGCAAAGAAGAAGATAAAAATTGTTCAAGATTAGGGAAATCATAAAGTAGATCGGTGAGAAAATTAAAGGAAGAATGATCAGAATCAAAAAGGATTGTAGAAAATTGAAAGGTGATGTAATAACAAAAGAAATGATTGATAGATTTCATGAAAATATCAAGGGAAGGATACATAAACGGGATTTTGAAGGAAGGAAGATTATGACAGTGGAAAAGATATCATCATTGAAAGATTGGAAAAAACAAGAAATCACGTTTACAGCAGCAGAAATACCAGGAGAAGATTCAAGTCATACATCTCCATTGGTGGTCACGCTAACCACTATACCAATGAGAAAGGATAAATCGATAAAATCTGAAGAAGAATGGGCTATGAATAGAACTTTAGTAGACACAGGAAGTTCTGTAAACATGATATTTTATCATACCTTCAAGAAGATGGGATATAAGGATGGAGAAATGTCTCATTCAACGTATTATGTTCATGGCTTTGGAAAGTCTATAACAAAACCTAAAGGCGAGACAATGGTACGAATTCCACTAGGAGAATTTGAAACAAAAATATCATTATGTGTGGTAGATGTGGAATCGCCGTACAATATGATACTGGGAAGACCGTGGATACACGCAATCAAGGCTATGGCGTCAACATTACATCAATGTGTTAAATTTCCTATGCCTAGTGGAATTGGAGAAATTAGAGGAGATATTAATTTCGCGATATTGTGCTACCAAATTGAAGTAAGAAATTGTGAAGAACGTCCAAAGCTGCGAAAAGCTCGCAGAAAATTGAACAGAGAAGCAAAGAAAGAAGAGGAATTTAAAATTTACATGATAAGGGCAAAAGAAGGAAAAGGGATACCAAGTGAAGTTTCGCGAGAAGGATATGAGTTCGCGAGAGTTATGAAAACGCCAACACCAATGGGAGAACCTGAAGCTAGCTACACTGCTGCTGAACCAACAAAAGAAATAAATATTGGAAGTAAAGAAGAACCTAAAATGCTGAAAACTGGGACTAGAATGGAGGCAGATGAGGAAGAAAGAACTATAAATCTTTTGCGAGAATATGAAGATATCTTCGCGTGGAATATGGATGAGATGCCAGGGATAGACCCGTCAATAGCATGTCATAAATTATAAATCAACAAAAACATAAGACCATTTAAGCAAAGAATAAGGAAGATCGCAACAACATATCATTCTCAAATAGAAGAAGAATTACAGAAGATGCTCAACACAGGAATTATAAGACAAGCAGAATATCCAGAATGGATTGCAAACATGGTGGTGGTCCCAAAGAAGAACAAAGGGATAAGAATTTGCATAGATTTTACGGATCTAAACAAGGCATGTCGAAAAGATAGTTTTCCGTTGCCATATATTCCACAAATGGTTGAATCAGCAGCAGGAAACGCAAGAATATCATCATTGGATGGGTATAAAGGATATAATCAAATCCCTCTCGCTGAAGAAGATCAAGAACATACTGCATTTTTTGCTCCAATAGGATTATATTGTTATACAAAGATGTCATTTGGCTTACGAAATGCTGGTGCAATATATCAAAGAATGGTGGAAAAGGTGTTTTCAAAATGGATCCACAAAACATTACAAGTGTATGTAGATGATATGCTTATCAAAAGAAAAGAAGCTGAGAATCATGTGCAAGATTTGAGAGAGATTTTCGATCAAATGCGGCAATTCAATATTAAAGTGAATCCAGATAAGTGTACCTTTGGAGTAACTTCAGGAAGTTTTTGGGGTATATTGTGTCAAAAGAGGGAATACAAGTTGATCCAGAAAAGGTACAAGCAATTCGCGATATGCCAACTCCTGCGACGGTAAAAGATGTGCAAAAACTAAATGGACTCTTAGCCTCGCTGGGAAGGTTCATTTCGCGATCTTCAGACAAGTGTAAATATTTTTTCGATATACTCAAGAAGGGAACAAAATTCAAGTGGACAGATGAATGCGAAAAATCTTTTCAAGGAATAAAATAAAATTTGGCGAGTATATCTATATTACAGAAAGATGAACCGGGAGAAGAATTATTGATTTATCTCGCAACAACTCCATATGCGCTAAGTGCTGTGTTATTGCGAGTAGACGCAGGAATACAAAAACCAATTTATTATTTTAGCAAAACATTTAATTCAGCAGAGAGAAATTATGCAAATATTGAGAAACTAATTCTAGTGTTGGTACACGTAACTTTTAAGCTTAGAATTCATTTCCAAGCGCATAAGGTCAAAGTGTTAACGAGAGTGCCAATCGAATCGGTGATGAAGAATTCAAAAAGATCAGGAAGAGTTGAGAGATGGAATGCGCAAGTAGGGTACTTTAATATTCAGTATGAAATTCTATCCTCGCCAAAATCACAAGTTATCGCAGATTTCTTAGCTGAATTTCCTTTAGAAGATGACGAAGCCAGAGAAAGAGATGATGGATATAGAAGAAGAACATGGAGACCCAAAAGAGCTATTAACAGAACCTGACAGATGGGAAATACTAGTGGATGGATCGTCAAATGGAGAAGGAAATGGTATTGGAGTTGTTTTCATTTCACCAGAAGGAAATGGCGATAGAAATAAAATTGGAAAATGCTAGAATCACCAGCGATTCACAATTGGTTATTCGCCAGATAAAGGGAGAGTATACTACAAATGAACCATCTTTGAAGAAGTACAAAAAACTTGTTGAAGAATTGTCTGCGAGAATTCCAAAAATAAAATGGAGACACATATCAAGGAAAGATAATAGGCTCGCAGATGATTTTGCTTTCATATCAAGTATGATGACGAACCCACTTGCGAGATGCATAAAAATTCAAACACTTTTGCAACCGGCGATAAACAAAGAAGAAGAAGAGGTAGATGTAATGATGGTAGAATCTGGCGAGGAAGAGATATGGAATAATGCTACAGATTGGCGAGCATATCTTCATGCTTATTTGGCGATAGGAGAAATCCCCAGAAATCGATTAGAAGCACATAAATTAAAAAGTAGAGCAACAAATTATGAACTAAGAGATGGGATATTATATCGCAGATCATTTAATGGACCATCGCTAAGATGTTTGACTATAGAAGAAGGACAAAAGGTGTTAAAAATGTTGCATAGTGGTGATGCTGGTAATCACAGCGGGGGTAGATCTTTGGCATATAAAACAAAGATGCAAGGTTATTATTGGCCATATATGCATGAGGATGCAAAACAACTTTCAAGGCGTTGTGAGGATTTTCAGCGATTTGGGAATAAGATACATGCACCAGGAGCACCATTATCATCTTCGTCAAGTGTATGGCCTTTTGGAAAATGGGGATTGGATATTGTGGGACCATTTGTGCCTAGTTCTGGACAAAGAAGATATTTAATCGTTGCTACAGATTATTTCACAAAATGGGGAGAAGTTAAGGCAGTACAGCACATCTGTGATAAGGACATTTTTAGGTTCATATTTGAAAATATAATTTGCTGATTTGGGATCCCAGCACAGTTGATGTCTGATAATGGAAAGCAATTTGAAGGGCAGAATATCGAATTGCTTCTTAATGTGTTTAAGATAAAATGTGGAAAGTCAACTCCTTTATATCCACAAGCAAATGGTCAAGCTGAGGCAACTAATAAGACAATCGCAGACATCTAATTGGTATATTGCTCAAAATCATGGTGCCGGTAAAGGATCGCGCTATTCTGAAGATGCTCAAAATCCTCGTTACAAACACATTCCAATTAATTCTGCAGATTATACTGTAGGAAACTTTTTCAAAAATTACATGATTTTCCCTATGAAGAGGGATAGCACCTGTTGGGGTGTTCGTCTGAAGAAACTCGCTGTCGATGATGCTCTTATGTTAGATAATGACTTTCATACGAAAACCAACCACGGTCCTCGCCATTCCAGTGATGAAAAGTGGTTTATCTTTCCATTAAGCCTTGAAGGTCCTTATATATCTGGTTTTCGCGAACTTCCCGAGAATCTCGCTGAATATCAACCCTGGGTCTTCAACTGGCCTGAGAGAACTAAAGAAGTATATTCTCTCAATTTTTCATATTATTAATGTTTATCATCCTCTTTACATTCTCGCCAATGTATTCTTTATATTCTCGCTAACTATTTTTGTTTTTCTCAGATTGATAGCATGAAACTCAGTTATAAAGCTCTTAGGAAACCCAGCATTCGCCTGGCTTTGATGTCTTTCACAGATGAAGTAAGAAATATTTCTTTATAAGTTTTTACAATATATTGTTGCCCCTATTTCTTATCTTCATCTGTGCTCGCAGGAAATCGAAGAATTAGAACCATTGCCTCCTGCAAATATCATGGATAATTCTTCAAAACAACCATCTAGGAAATCTATAAAGGAGAAATCTACTACTTCTTATAGGGGAAGATCTTCTGTCCCTCGCAATGATGAATCTAGCGATCCTCCGCTAAAGAAAAGAAAAACTCAACCTTCTTCTTCTTCAACTCCTCAAATAATTCCAGAAAATCCAAGTGCTGGTTTTGACGAGGATTTTAATGCTGGTGGTTTTCCTTCAATAAGAAATTCTTTTTCTTCTGATTCCTCAATGACTCATCTGTCCAGAATTTTCAACGATATTTCCCATAGCATGACTTCTAATGGCGAGGATGAAGTTATTGAAAAGACATCTCAGGCTCTCGCTAAAGTTTGCGATGCTCCTATCTTAGTAGATAATGATTCTCTCCAAGGAATCTCAAGATCACTGACTCCCAGTCTCTTGAATTCTCTTGGTGCTTTGGTATGTTTTTACTTCCTTAGTTTGTTTATTTTTCTTCATCGCTATATTTTAATTTGTTTTTCTTCTTCGCAGGTTGGAAGAGCTTCTTTTGCTGTTGCTTCTGATTTAGACAAAAGATGCTTCTATGCTGAAGAGAAAGCTGCTAAAGTTCACCAAGATAAGGAAAAACTAGAGTCTGAAGTTATTGAACTTCGCAAGAAGAATAAACAGATGGAGACGGAAGCTTCCGTTGATAAGCAAAAGATCGCTAATCTCAATAAAGCTAACCAACAACTTTATGGTATGACTGATTTCCCTTCTCTCTTAATTCCTTTTATTCTATCGCAGCTTATTCAAGAAATCACTTTTAACTTGCAGATGTTTATGGTCTCACTGACGAGGCTATAATCTTTCAAACTTTCCCTGAACCTGTAGATGATCATACTCTTCTTGCTAATCTTAATAATTCCTTGAGTAACTTCTCAGATGATAAGATTAACTCCCTCTCCATAGATGAACTTAGATCCAAGTTTAATCTCTTAAAACTTGAACACAGATTCAATTTAGGCTTGATTGACAAATATAGACGCCTTTATTTTGATTCAAAGAAAGAAATAGATAAATTAAGACAGAAGAATAGCGATCTTATTGACGAGAAGGATCTCGCCATAAAAAAGGGAGCTAAAACCTTAACAGATTTTCATAAAACTCTCCTTGAAGTTCAAAAGGTTAGAGATAAACTTATCCGCGAGAATGAAGATCTTCTTGCGAGGGAGACTCAAATTCGATCTCGTCTCCTTATTAATAGCGATGACGAGTTTGCCTGGGCTGCAAAGGTTCTTGACAATGCCAGAAATGATTTAGGTGTAAATGTTAGCCTTCAAGTCGAACAGGCGGCTCTAATTAGAGATATGATTTCTAACAAAGAAGGTTATTGGCTACTCTTCTTCTCACTAATTTCTTGTTTTCATTATTCTCTTTTATAAAATTTCTAACTTGTTGTTATATTCTTGTAGAAGCTGAAAAAGGTTATCTTGAAAGAATCAAGGAGCTTGAACAAGAGAGGGATCCGCTCGTGAATACTCTTGCTGCTCGCAATTACAAAGATTCACAACTGAAGAAGCAGTTTGGCATCACCACCGCGAACTTCAATAGATCTCTTATTGTCGTTCGCAATGATTCTGTTAAATTGGTCTGCGATGACCATGGAATTTCTCCTTCTGTATACCCTGATCTTGTGAAAGAAGTACCCGCAGTGATTTCAAGTCTTGACATCTCTGATAGTGAGGCTGAAAATTCTGATGAGGATGAAAATGATAGTGATGACGAAGGTGAAAAGTCTGGTGGAGAATAAAATAGTGATGATAATGATAAAGGGGAAGAATCTGGCAATGAAGAGAAGTCTGATAGGGAGGATCGCGATGGATCTAACTAGTTCTTCTTTTTATTTCTCCTTTTTCTGTAATATTTGCCGTTAATTTGTAAATTTCTTTTGCCTCTTTTGTTTCTACCTGTAAGAATCAGAAAACAGTTCTTTTTCTGCAAGTTAATTAATCAATATAACTATTATTCTTTTAATTATCCGCGTGCTTGTATCTATGCAATTTTTATATGATAAATGAATAATAATTTCATCGTTCTCATGCATTCCCATACTTGCCTCTATTATTTATCTGCAATATAAAAATTGATTAAAGATTAAATAAAAATCATAATTTACCTTAATATTGTCGATCTTACCGTCGATAATAATTGCGTGAAATCGCAATTCTGATAACATCTGCGAGTATTATTGGTAGGCTCAGAAAGATACCTACAACTATAAATACTGCAAGTGCACAGTGTCGACAAGCAACACAGGGCAAGCACAGGTCGAACCACAGAGACTTGGAGAGTGTAGAAGTTGATTCTAAATCCTGACTAAGAACTGATTCAGAGAGTAACCAAAGGGGTTTGTTTTTGTCGATACGACGAGATATTGGCAAAGACTTAAAAAAAAAGTAATTTGAATTAAAATATGCAATTAAATCAAGGTGTAAATATTGAGAATATGGATACTAGGGTATTCAAATCCACCACTAACCTATGATATGCATTCAACTTGTAATATTATTCTTGTCCTTACAGCAGATTCAAGTCTACCGTATATTTAAGGTGTTTCTCCAATGTATAATTTAATCACAACTAAAGTATTTCTCCAAAGCATTAACTTGTCTAATTAAAGCACAACTAATCGAGGATCAATATTTGGTTAAGCATGAGTTGTAGCATAATCAACATAGAGATATTCTAACTACAATGGATACATGGCATACATTATGAGAGCAAGATGTTGACAAACTTGGATTAAATTATAACTTTAAAAAATTCTAAACTTTCAAGAACAATATACAAGATATGAATACATACCAATGAGTTACGGCTTCATTTAAACCCTAGCAAATGAAATTAGAACATGAAGAACATTACAACAAAATTGAAATTTGATAAACTAACATGAACAAGCTATTCTTGGATGGGTTTTCAACACAACAACCCTCTCTATTTATACACAAAAACTCTCTCACACTTTGGATTCGAATTTCTTTGTAGCAACCACTCAACAATTAAACAAAACATGTTTTCTTAATTGATGGATAGAATGGAATACAATGGGGGTGAGGTGGATGTTTTGGAAAGAATCCAATGGGAGTGAGGTGGATGTTTTGGAAAGAATCCAATGGGGATGAGGTGGATGTTTTGGAAAGAATCCAATGGGGGTGAGGTGGAAATGGATTTGGGTCTTGGGTTTTGGATCATGGGTTGTTTAATCCCATGAATTTGTAAACAGGTTGCCATTGATGCGCGAGCGGGTTGCAACGCTTCCAACTTTCTTCTCTTTTGTCTTATCAATTCTTCCAAGCTTTATTTAGTACTTTAAAACACAAAATTAATTAATACAAATATTTATTCTTGAAAATGGTAAAAATGCAGAATTTGGGATAATATATGACTTTGAAGCGAGAAAGATGAGTTAAGTACCAATGAAAAGGTGTATGAATATGCAATATTTGGCACTCATCAAATACCCCCAAACCTGAATTTTACTTGTCCTCAAGTGAAACAGAAATATAGAAATCCTAACTATACCATTGTCGCTGGTCTCTCGAATGCATTTAGCGTATGCACTAAGCCTTTAAACCCCTAGGTGTCCCTAGTGGACGAGTTGTAGTCTCGTGAGGGCCTACCAAAGATGTACCCACAAAACCTTCTCCAATTTCAGAGCATCCATAGAAATGTCTTCGTCTTCGGTCTTCAACTGTACATGATGAACTTCGGAATTTCGTAGAACCATGAAAATTTGTAACCAATATTTTGTTTTTTTTTGTTTTTTGTTTTAAGACCCGCTACACAGTTGATCATCTTTTTTTTTTTTTTTTTTTTAGTGACCCGCTACACAGCTGGTCATCAGATAACACACTACAAAAGACCCGCTCCACAGCTGGTCATCAGATAACAAAAAAATGCAAAAAACTACAAAAGATCCTACAAAAGACCCGCTACACAACTGGTCATAAAAAATGCAAAAGACTACAAAGGATCCTACAAAAGACCCGCTCCACAGCTGGTCATAAAAAGACTACAAAAGAAAACCTACAAAAGACCCGCTCCACAGCTGGTCATAAAAAGACTCACAACGCTAAATGAAAATACTCCCCCAAACCTAAATCTAACATTGTCCTCAATGTTTCAAAAGATAACAGAAACAACAACAAAACGTGAGAACAAAACAGATTCAAGTGAAAGAGAATACCAAATGCAAAAAGGTTGGTGCTAACCATAATTGAATGAATGCTATGAAAGCAAACAATATGAGCGCAAGACAAAAAGTTCGGTTAGCACACAAATATATCAACAAGATTCAAAATTTACCTACTAGATTATACAATGATGACTCCCCAAACACCAACAATCTAAAAAGTTGAGGATCAACCCAAAAGACGGAATGCGGAAACATCAACAGCCTTATATATTTATAACAGGACAACAATGCAAGTGAGACTGCATATGTGAATGAGTTACCCCCAAACCGATATTTTTCAATAGATAAACTTTTGGGTACAAAATCTAACAATTTCAAGGGTGCATCATGCACAAGATCTAGTTCAAAGTGGATTTTGTCAGGGATGGATGGAGAGACATGAGTAAACTCCAACCGTGGCTCATCAAAGGTATTATATTTAGCTGCAAAATAGTCCAAGAAGACTTGAGAGGCACACAGTTCCAATCCTAGATTAGGTACTCTTAAAAAAATAGGTTTAACAATAACTTTACAAACCAAATCTAGGTTGGGTGCAAGATTACCAGTTTGTGACATGGGCAGGGAGGTAGGCACATCATTATTAGTCACATCTATAACTCCTAAATCATTTGCCAATGTCGCAGCATGCTCACATTCATAGAAAAATTCATCAAGACCTAGTTCATAATCATCATCATCCAAAGTTTTATTCTCATGCATGGACAGATCCAAAGAGACATCATGTTGTGACCTAGGTATAGAATCAGACACGTCAATTATATTTTCATGCTTAAGATCATTAGTGTCGTCAGGAGATTCAACATTTTCTAAGTCAGAAACAAGAAATGTGTCATGCTCTTGTTCACAGGAAAATTGCACAGGCTCAAGATCAGTATCAACATCACATGTATATGTAACACTAGAAGAAACATCATTCATTAAGGTCGAGGCAGAGAAGCCTAATGTCTCTTAAATCAAAGGTTTGACAATATTTTCAGTAAAAACATATTCTTCTAACATAACATCATCATCATCATCATCACAGAAATGCATTTCCTTATTTAAAATCGTAGTATTTCTAGTCCCTTCATTTAAAACAGGTTCATATGCAATATCTGTTGTACGAGTAAGACTAGGCATACTATTTTCACATTTTATTTCATTAGGAAAAACAAACATTTCATCCTGAAATTCCTCCCTTCCTACATTTTGTAAACGAATCAAATTCATTTTTAATAATGCATTAAGTTGTTCAATGGAAGGAGAGTCTTCAACAGTAGGAAATTCCTAATCAATGCTATATGGTTTATCATGCAATACAATCCTAGCATTATTTTTTTCGATGAGTCTGAGATTTTCCTCCACAGATTGAGAAGTACAAAATTGTTCAACTTCCCACTGTGGTGGATGATACATGTGTGCATGGTCATTAGGGTCTATAAAATACTGATCGCAACCTTCGAAAGGTTGATGATGGTCCCAATGACTATCAGCTTTGTAATCTGTTGGAATTTCATATTTTGGATTTTCATGATATTCTCTAGATTGCCTAAAATCATGCAAAATATAGCAATTCTCAGCAGGATGGCCTAAGCCTCCACATAAGGTACAAACATAGATTTCAGATTGCCTAGAAGAATTATATGCGACAGATTCATGCATTTGCATTTCTAAAGCTGCAATTCCAGCTTCTAAATGGTCCAAACGTGATGATTGTGAGAGTTGGGCACTGTAAAGATGTTCATTTTCACCTTGTGGTGGATGATACATGTGTGAGTAGTTATTAGGGTCCATGTATTGATGCTCAGGACAGTGAAAATGTCCATAAAAATCCCTATAACTATTGACATCATGGTCTGGGAAAGGTTCATAACGTGCAACATGCCCGTAAGCAACCTCTTTGATGGATTTGTTTCCATCCCCACCTGCATACCAGAATCCTGACATGATCTCTAACTAGCACTAGGCTTGTTGCAGAGATTGGGATGTACACACTGAAAACAGACCAATTTTTTTTCTTTCATTAGTGGTTTTTTTTTTCAAGCCCGTTCTCTAATTACCTCGGGCATACATTAGAAAAACAAAATAAAAGAATAAAAATCATAAACGAAAAGGAAGTTCTATGCAATCGCAAACAAGGCTGACTCTACCACAGAAAACCTACTGATTTCTAGCAAACAAAAAGCATGATGGTTCCACTTAGATTGTTTTCTAGACCAGCTTCTAATCCTTCGAAATGGAATTCGTTACAATCTGAGCAAACTCCTCTGGAATCAATCTGATTGTAAGTGAATTGAATAGAGGCGAGGGAAGCTGCTGGAGCTTTGGTACCCAAGGCCTCACCGCAATACAAGGCGGCGCAGTCACGCATTCAACTCACAAAAACAGTCATGAACTTCGAAGTATGCTTAAAGAGTAACCAATATTTTTCGAACGATTCTCCTACTAAGCTCGTTACCTTATAGGTCTTGTTCAATTTCAAATTTTAAAGCTTAGGATCGTGTATGTATCGTTTTCCTAAGGCGGGCAAGAAGAGAACGGTGATGAAATCCGAACCCTTATCTTGTATGGCCAGTCCTTGCCCTTTACTAGGAAAATAAAACAGTCGTATTCAAATCCTCAACATATATGCAAACGAAGGAATACAGTAACTCGCTAACAAGGGATTCGCGAGTGTTTCGACAAACTTACCTCCCGTTCCAGACGGGGGATGAACCGTTGTTGTCGACTCGGGCCACGACTCCTATGCCATGAACGAACCCGAGGGGCCGAGGTGATATTGTAATCACCGTCCTTCTCTACAAACAGTTTGATATTTAATACTACCCTTCCGTAGGGTTTAAAAATAAAAATAAAAATAGAATGTCCAAGTCCAAAGTCCAAAATAAAGTGCAAAAGAAAAATAAAATTACAAGAGTAAAGGAATCCTAATACAAACTAAAAATAGATAAATAAAATAAACTCTTTTTTTTTTTTTAATTTAAAATAAAAACTTCTTTCGCTTCCTTTCCTTCGCCTTTACAACAGCTACTCTGGCACCTGTTGAGCTCAAAAGAGGTAGTTAGGGTTTCGAAGTTTTAAAGCAAAAGCAAAAATTTTAAAAAAAATAACAAAAATAAGTGTAAAATTGAATGTGAATAGTTGCGCAGTAATATGTGAACAGCTATAGTGATATGTGAACAGTTCCAGGAGATGAAAAATGAATAGTGACAGGAGATGAAAAATGAACTGCACCACTACCGAGTCCCCGGCAACGGCGCCAAAAACTTGGTAGGCTCATAAAGATACCTACAACTATAAATAATGCAAGTGCACAGTGTCGACAAGCAACACAGGGCAAGCACAGGTCGAACCACAGAGACTTGGAGAGTGTAGAAGTTGATTCTAAATCCTGACTAAGAACTGATTCATAGAGTAACCAAAGGGGGTTTGTTTTTGTCGATACGACGAGATATTGGCAAAGACTTAAACAAAAAGTAATTTGAATTAAAATATGCAATTAAATCAAGGTGTAAATATTGAGAATATGGATACTAGGGTATTCAAATCCACCACTAACCTATGATATGCATTCAACTTGTAATATTATTCTTGTCCTTACAAAGTGATTCAAGTCTACCGTATATTTAAGGTGTTTCTCCAATGTATAATTTAATCACAACTAAAGTATTTCTCCAAAGCATTAACTGTCTAATTAAAGCACAACTAATCTGAGGATCAATATTTGGTTAAGCATGAGTTGTAGCATAATCAACATAGAGATATTCTAACTACAATGGATACATGGCATACATTGTGAGAGCAAGATGTTGACAAACTTGGATTAAATTATAACTTTAAACAATTCTAAACTTTCAAGAACAATATACAAGATATGAATACATACCAATGAGTTACGGCTTCATTTAAACCCTAGCAAATGAAATTAGAACATGAAGAACATTACAACAAAATTGAAATTTGATAAACTAACATGAACAAGCTATTCTTGGATGGGTTTTCAACACAACAACCCTCTCTATTTATACACAAAAACTCTCTCACACTTTGGATTCGAATTTTACTGTAGCAACCACTCAAAAATTAAACAAAACATGTTTTCTTAATTGATGGATAGAATGGAATACAATGGGGGTGAGGTGGAAATGGATTTGGGTCTTGGGTTTTGGATCATGGGTTTTGGATCATGGGTTGTTTAATCCCATGAATTTGTAAACAGGTTGCCATTGATGCGCGAGCGGGTTGCAACGCTTCCAACTTTCTTCTCTTTTGTCTTCTCAATTCTTCCAAGCTTTATTTAGTACTTTAAAACACAAAATTAATTAATACAAATATTTATTCTTGAAAATGGTAAAAATGCAGAATTTGGGATAATATATGACTTTGAAGCGCGAAAGATGAGTTAAGTGCCAATGAAAAGGTGTATGAATATGCAATATTTGGCACTCATCAATTATCGCAGTAATCTTGTGGTCTTATTGTGCCTTCCTAATTAAAGGTCTTATTTTTCCACGCTTCTTCTTTCTGCGACAAAATCGCAGGACGTCTTTACATTTGCATGTATTGACCCATTGATCTTGCTTTATCTTTCTTCTTTGATTGTATTGCTACAATATGACAAGTCTAAGTTCTTTCGCGAGATCAAAGCCTCGTGACATTGTCGTATTGCGATGAAATCGCAGGACGTCTTTACAATTTCATGTAAAAACCCATTGATCTCATCTTAACATTACTCTCGTGGCTTGTTGCCTCTGCATTATTTACGTTACTCGACAATATGATAGGCCTAAATTTTCTTCCGATCATAAAGCCCCATGACATTGCCGTCTTATGACACTTATCAGCTCCCTAATGGAGGGTACCGCCCTTATCTTCCCCATGGTTGCCCCTTCAAGGAGGGAACATCGGCCATACAATACTAGCTCCTCCCATCTGGATCTGTCAACAACCAGTTGTGTTCGCAGCCTCTTGTCCTTTATGCCTATATGGCTTATAGTTACAAGATTGCACCCTAAGTGGGGTTTTCTTCAGGCCAAGTGCATTGTAGCCAAGACTTACCAAGGATGGCAGGAGAGTTTCGTACGCTCCGGGCACCCTTGGATCAACCGTGTACCTCGGCGCCTTGGTCATACTTTGCACTTCTTGGAAGAGAACCAGGGTATAACCATATATAGTTGGAAATCCAAGATCTCTCTCCCGGATAGGTTTTCTTTAACCCCATCGTCGCATGACTCAGGTTCCAGCAGTGGTATAACCTTATCGCTGAGTCATGTCAAGAGATACCCCCTCATATGAAGCGCTATTAGGTCTTACATTTTCCTCTTACGAAATTTTATTCGCGAACTAGGGTGCACGCCATAAAGGTTCGTCCCATTCTTATGTCTCTGCGAAATTTTATTCGCGCTTCTCGCGAGTATTGTAACTCTGATAGAATTTCATAACTTTGATCATTTTGGTAAAGTTTTGCGATTCTTTCAAGCATAATATTTTGTTCAATTACATATTTTTCAAACAAATTATTCGCAGAGTTCTCTGAAGTTCATCATTTTACCTCTTTACTTACTATTTTTTGATTCTGTTTTTCTGCTTCGTTTTGCTGTTGTTTCCTTTTCTGCGAGACGCTCATCATCAGCTTTCACATTTTCTTTTCGTTCTATTGCATCAATCATTAACCTTTCACATTTCTGTCGTTGCTTAATTTTGCACTTCCAATTGCCATTCTTTTCAGCTCTTTCTTCGCAAGACTTCATATCGATTTCATAACATTTCTTGCTTTCTCCCCAATCTCCTTTAATAACTCCGACACCTTTTGGATAAGGAAATTTGATACACTGGTGATAAGTAGATGCTACTCCCAATATCCCGTGTAACCAGGGTCGTCCTATCAAGGCATTGTAAGGTGATTCGATGTCCACAATACATAATAAGATTTTTGAAGTTATTCCTTTTAACGGTATCTGCATTTCAATTTCCCCCTTTGGTTTGTTAGCTGTGCCATTAAAACCATAGATTTTGTATGTTGATGGAATTAGATCTTCGTCTTTTCCTCCCATGGTTTTAAAGGTATGATAAAATAAGATATCAACAGAACTCCTTGTATCTATTAAGACTCTGTTGATGGCCTAAGAATATTCAACTTTACTATCATTCTCTTCATCTTCTTCTTGCATCTGTTTTGGATTAATCTCTAATCGTACGACCAGTGGATTATCGTGCTGCTCTCCAACCTCAGGTACATCTTGCGCAGTGAAAGATAGAGTTTGCTTCTGCCACTCCTCTAATGGCGAGGATCTCGCGATATTCATTATCTCTCTACCATCTGTGTCTCTCGCGAAGACCCTGCTTAAGATATTGTCATGGAAGTCCTCTATAGTTCTATGTGAATGTACAATAGAATTATAAAACAAATTTTTTGCTTTGGCTCCAACTTCTATTACGAATGTTTCTGCTCCTTTTACAGCATTCACTCTGCGAGTTTCTGGTGCTGGTGGTAATTGTTGAGATTGTGGATGTCATACTAGAAAATGATTTAACTTTCCATGATCAATCATCCTCAAGATTATTCTCTTCACATTCCTACAATCGTTTACTGTGTGACCATGAAAATGATGATAAAGACAGAATTCTTGACTTCGATTGTTTGGATGGGGTTCTTTTCCCATGTTCCACGGAGAAGGTATATTTTCCATTAAAATGATAGCTTCCCAAATCTTTTCTATGCTAGTATTGAGAGCAGGCATCTTAATTTCTTCCCAGATTATCCTCTGATTACCTTGTCCTTTAAAATTATTCTGTCTGTGTCCACCATAAGTCTCTTGAGGTTGATCGAGTCTTTGAATCTTATTATTACCACCGCGATTATAATAATTATTCTCCCTTTCATATTCTTCCTGATCTCGACTGCCCATCGCTACTAATTTTTGTTGGTTATCAATGACTATTTTCTCTTGTTGTGATTGCGAGGTGCTCGCTACATTATTTATCATTTTAGGGAGAAAACTTCCACTTGCCGCCAGCGAGCTGGTGTTCACAATTGGGTATGATTACATCTCATTTTGTTTCTCCTCCAAAGCAATGTATTCTTCATGCAGCTCTCGCAATTCTGTCATGGTGATGGTATTTTTGATTCTGAAAATCTGAATGTATAGTAAATTAGTCGCGAACATTGCATTAATGAAGGATAAGATCAGATATCTTTCATCCAGTCTTCCATCCATCTCGCTGCACATTGATTTCCATCTTATAGTTAAGTGCTTCAGACTCTCGCCAACTCTCTGTTTTAGCCCAAACACATCTTCAATACCTGGCCGCGATGAATTGTTGCTGATGTATGCTCCTAAGAATGTAGCTTGTAAATGATCAAAAGAAATTATAGTATTTTTTGGTAATCCCTCAAACCATTTCAACGCCTCGCCAGTTAATCTAGATGCAAAATACTTTCATAACACAGCATCATGATTCTCCCACTGTAGCATACATCTAACATAAGCTTTAACATGTTGAACGGCACAAGTAGTCCCATCAAAAATGCTGGTAAATTGCATTTTGGAGGTATTCCTCTTAACTGTACTTCTTGAGTAAATGGAGTCCTCGCAGCTTCTTCAATAGCTTCATCAAGTTTCCTTCTACCTCCTTCTCTTCTATTGCTTACCATTCCTCGCATTTCTGCTAATTCTCTCAAAATTTGCTCATTCTCAGCTGAGTTTTGTTCTATTGGCCTTTTTAATGCAGCTTCCCTTCTTCTGCGTTCTTGTCTTTCTTATCTTGCGAGATTTTGTATATCTCCTTCTTCATCATCATCCTGTCTTTCTCTGCGATTTTCTCTTTCACCATCCTCTTGAAATCGCAGTTTCCTATCTTCTTCTCTGCGAATTTCTTCATTTCTCCTTATTTCTCTTCGTTGTCTCTCTATTCTCCTTTGTATCCTATCATACTCCTCTTGAATATTATCATTATAGCGATTTTGTGCACGTCTTCTTTCTCGATTTTCATGGTTATTTTGTCGTACTGCCTCTCTAAATTCTTGCTCTTCTACTTCTGCTCTTAATCTTTCTCTCTCGCAAGCCAGGCGTGCTTGTTCAGTTTAGTATCTTTCAATTTCTTCTTCAATTATTCTTTGATTCCTTTGATTCTCTCGCCCATGCAATATCCTCCTTCCTTCCTCTGGATTCTCTTCTTCAATTTGATTGTTTCTTCCCTCTTGATTTCTATTATCACGCAGATTATAATGATCGCCAATTACTTCTCCTTCTCTATGACGTTGTTCTCCATTTAAATTTGGTACTTCTTCTCTAAAATTTCTCATTGGGGAATTTCGCCTTGGCTCTTCCCTGAATGATCTTGAATTTGATCTTACAGTACTTCTTGACCTCCTTCTTTGTAACCTCAAATTCTCCATTCTTAGCTCATGATTTTGTCTTGTTAGATTCGCACATTCCTCCGCCTCTAATCTCCTTTCTTCATGTGTTCTTTTCCTCAGATCATCTACTGTCCCGTTTTCACGCCCCACATGAACTAATTCTCCAGTCATTCTTTGATTTCTTTCTCCTTCTTCTCAATTTATTAATTGTCGATTTTCTGCTTCTTCCATTGAATCCGACATCCAAGTATGTACGCTCATTCTATCATAATCCACATCCCTATTTTGTGATTGTGCTTGTTGATTCGGCTGTTGATTTGAATTTTCTACTTCATTTCTTGTTCTATTTCTTCCTGATCTTATTCTTAAAGATTCTTATAACTCACATGTTCCTTCACCTGCAAGTCTTTTACTTATTCTCACTGTCGTTGGTGGTTCTGATGTATTTCTTCTCCTTCTAGCCATTTCTCCAATTCTATTAATTTTTTCAAATCTTCAAGTTGCAATTTGAGATTTCTTAGATTGATTCTCCCTGTTTCTGGGCGCCAAAATGTAGTTGCAAGATTTCCTACACTACACCCTTGTCAAGAATCTATGAAAACTAAGCCATAATTGTGAATAAACAACAACACTTTTATTAATTCACTTTCAGGAAGACTTACAAGAAAGATCAAAACTCAGAAGTACAACTTTCTTTCTGGAGTTTCTCTCTCCTCAAAATTCTCTCAGCTCTCAAAAATGCATCATCCTTTTCTGGATCTATCGTGCCCTTTATATAAGGATTTACATAATGGATGACAGCTAAGTTTTCCTCCTATTTCGGATCTACTCTGCGATCTTATCGCGATCGTTACAATATTCCCTATCGTAAGAATGATGGCTATCGCAGGATCAACACATTCTTCTTTTACTTCTTCCATCATCAGCTTCTCTTAGTTTTTCTGCAATGCTCATGAAATGTTGTTGAAGAATTATCAGTGACGCTCGCATAAATGTTGTTAATATCGCGGGAATAGTGTTGTAGCGATATTCTGGTACTACATCTTGCCTCTTCTCATGTCTTTTCTGCGAAGAAGAGAAGATCATGAGAATTAAGAATGCCATAATCGCTTATCTTTTTTGCTTTCCTATTCTGACACGTTCCTATGTACTTCGCCAGCTTTTTTCACGAGTTTCTTTCTTCCAATAAATTTTTGACACGTCTTCTGTAACCGCTGCGATCTGCCCGCCACGTCTTTCCTTTGCATTAATTGCTTTCATCTTCTTCGAGAAATTTCTTCTTCTATAAATACTCTTCTCATTCCTCTCTTTTTTCTCTTTTACTTTCTTCTTCCTTCTCTCCATATTCTCATTTCCTTCTCTCCATATTCTGATATTTAATAGAGAAGTAATAATATTACATTATCTTACTTGAAAATATTCAAAGTAAGCTAAATCAAAAGTTAAAATTCTAAAAGTTTCGAAGATTACATCACTCGCAAGAAAGAAGAAGTAAAAGAAAGCAAAGATAAAATTCAAGCCTCGCCAGACTTATTGTTCTTGTCAGATTCATCAACATCATCATCATCCTTCTCACCGCGAGCTTCTTCTTCTTTGGATTCTTCATCAGCGGTTACTTCTTTTGGAGGACTTTTTTCTTATTCTTTACCACCTTCTTGATTTTCCTGAGTGGTATTTTCTTCATCATTAGTAAACTCTAACTCTTCATACATGGGAAGAGGAATTTCATCATTGTCAACCTCTAGATGAGGGACAGAAACAGGAGAAAGAGAACGAGGAAGCAGAATATTGTTCACGAGAACTTCATCCCTAAGATGGACTTGGCGAAGAAGATCTTTTTCACAATTCCTAATTTCTATATTCTTAAAGTATTCAAGATAATCAAGTCTTCTTTCTTCTTTGTCCTGAGCAATAAAGCAATTAGAAGCAAGAGATTTATTTTCTTTGCGAACTTTATCCAATGTAGCGGTCAGATCAGTGATGGTAGAATGAAGATTTCTTTCGGATTCTGCGAGCAACAAAATAAAAAATCAGTTAGACAAGAATCTCACAAGGAACATAATATAAAATTTTATGAGAAGATCAACAAGAGAGGCAGTCAACTGACTACCTTCTTTTTGCGAGGTTAAGTTTTGGATTAAAACAAATAAACAGTTCTCCCACTGATTCATGGCATCATCGAATTTATCGCCAACCATACCCTTCAGGCGAGGTTTCATGTTTTCTTCTTTGTTGCGAAGATATGAATTTTCCTTTGCTAATGAAGAATAAGATTCCTTTAACTGAGAGTATTGGTTTTGAAGTTCGCTGGCTCTTAAACTAAGAGTTAATCTACCCTTGATAAGCTTATCCTTTTCGGCGGAAGATGATTCAGTTAACTCCTTGAGCTCCTTCTTAAGAGAATGAAGAGATTTCTCTTGACTATTACATGTACTTTGAAGATTACTTATTTGCTGCGAGGAAATCGTCATCAAGCTTGAAAATCTATGTTTTTCTTGGGACAGGGTTTTATTCTCATCTGATAAAGATTTCATCGCCAAATTAGCCTTAAAGAACAAATATGAGAGGCGATCAAGCTCGCCACTTAAAAAGTTCTGCCTTTGCAATAATTGATTGTTCTCATTAGTAAGATTATTTATGCGATCAATTGAATAAGTATAAAGATTTTCTAGTCTAGTATGTTGATCTATCCAAGAATCTCTTTCAACGCGAACTTCTTCAGCAATAGATTCAGCTTTGAGTATTTCTATGAAACGAGCCCGATTTGAAACTAATATATGAATCAAGAATTTAAGAAGGAAGTCTAAGTACAAAAAGTATGTATATGAAACAGAAAAGCAAAAAGAGCAGAGGCAAAGAAAAAATCACCTTTCAGCTCGTCATTTCTTTTGCGAATATTCTCACAATCTAAAGAAGAGTTGCGGAGCATGTGATTCAAGGTATCACATTCAGCAGTTTTAGCTTGAAGACTTTTTCTCAGAACTTTAATCTCATTCTCCAAAGACGCTCATGAATCATTACAATCAGAGCCAAAATACTTAAATAGAGTCTCGCAGACTTCCTGTTGGAGAGGGTCAGTGGAAGACTTTCTAGCATTGTCTAAAATGTTAGACAAGACTTTAAAGGCAATATCAACACCTGCGAAAGTTTCGCTTGATGAAGGAAAGGATTTAGAAGGTGAAATAGTAGTGAGAGTAAGTTAGCGATCATTTGTGGTGGTTGATTTATTAGGAGGAGTATGTGGAAAACCACAGTCGAAGGCCTTAAAGGACTATAAGGAACCTCAGTCGCATCAGCTTTAGAAGCTTGGTTTGTCAAAATTTCAGAAGGGGTAGAGGTATGAACAACGATATTCTCGCGGATAGGAGAAGAAAGATTTGGTTGCGATGGTGTGGGAGTAATCTTCACAGATGTTAACGGGGGCATAATGAGATTTTCCCCGTGTGTCTTAAAATGGCGAGACCTTTTGGGAGGTTTATCAGGATTCACGTCATTCTGCGAATAATAACCCAGATAAGAAACATAGGCAACAATATTGTTATTAAAAAATAAAGGGTGTTTCTTACTGCCTTATCATTCGCAGAATTTCTCTTCTTCTTCTCTACTGGTTTCTTGCGAGGATTAGGATTGTGGGTTGAAGATTGTGCGTTAGAAGTCTTTCCGCTAAAAAGAATACATAACAAGGAAATAAGAAAGATTGAAGAATGAAAATAAAAACTGGCTTAAAAATCAAGAAACAAACCTTGAGGACTCCATTAGAACAGTAGCAGAAGAATATGAAGAAGAGGCAAAGGTGCAGACGGAAGATGAAGAAGATGTAGAAACAGAAAAGTAAAGATAATTTTGAAGATTAGTTCCACCTTTTATAGGCAAAGGGGAGTGGACCTACGGAGTGGGAACGTGTCAGTAAATGAAGGGATTTACAACACGTGTAAGAAAGGCTGAAATAACGGGATCTTGTCGAGGAGAAAGTATAAAAGGGGAAGAAGTTGCAAAGAATAATAAAGAATATTAGTTCTCATGATCTTCTCTTATTCGCAGAAAAGACATGAGAAGAGGCAAGATGTAGTACCAGAATATCGCTACAACTCTATTCCCGCGATATTAACAACATTTCTGCGAGAAGCCCAAACGTTTCTACAAGTATTAACGACACTTTGACGAGATTGTCGCAAGATTTTTCAACAACATTTGGCGAGTGTCACAAAAGAGTGATGTAACGATTAACGATTAAATATATATGAAGAATAAGTGTGCTTCACGATGGTTATAAAGTTGGCGATGGTGAAGACTGAAGTTATGGCGATGAGATCACAAAGTAGATCCAAATTAGGGGGAAATCTTAGCTGTCTTCCACTATGTAAATCCCTATATAAAGGGCACGATAGATCCAGAAAGAGATGATGCATTTTTTAGAGCTGAGAGAATTTTGAGGAGAGAGAAACTCCAGAAAGAAAGTTGTACTTCTGAGTTTTGATCTTTCTTGTAAATCTTCCTGAAAGTGAATTAATAAAAGTGTTGTTGTTTATTCACAATTATGGCTTAGTTTTCATAGATTCTTGACAAGGGTGTAGTGTAGGAAATCCTGCAACTACAAGGGTTTAGCTCCTCATATTATTTACGTTCTCAAAATAGGTGTTATAGCTCAAAATTGTGAAAAACAAGAGAAAACTAATAAAGAAGAAAGTTTGCAACGCTAGAGAGGCGTTACAAACAGACTGTTACAATGGGTGTTAAACTGTTACAGAGAAAATATGACAAGATTGTAATATATGAGATCTGTTGAACAACGATACTTCTGATGTGTTGTTTGAGTAAGACTACCTCTACGACTGTCCTCGTATGTCTAATGTTCTTCACCTTCGTCTTCTTCAATGAAAGTGCAAAACTCGTCTGCAACTTTCTTTCTTCGAACCAGAGACCTTCTATATCTACCCCAAACTCTCGACCCCTCTTTTATGATCTCCAAAAACTCTATATATACATCACATCCCCAAGCAGTCCATAAATAAATCGAGTTGATCTCGATTTTTCTTTCACAACAAGTTTCTAAGTTTCTGCTTTTCTCTTCTTCTCTACGCGTCATTGGATTTCCAAACTCTCCCTTAATAGATATAACAGAATCCTAGTAGAATATTACTCTTCCCTACTGCACGTAACTGCCAGAAATACCAAAAATCCCGACTATCTCTATTTCCCCGTCGATGAGCAAAATATGGAAAATTATTGATTTTCTTTCATTACCTCCCCTGTTTAATCTTTGCACATCATTCCAAATCCGAATCAGAGAAATTTTCCGAATAAATCTCGCTCAAAATCGATCCATCAAGTTCACAAAAATCCAGATAATAAATACTCCCTGTTTTGTCGAATCAGCCTCATCTTTTCCGCGAACAAACCCATGAACCAAGCATGTTTAAACTTAACAGGCCAATCCAAGTCCATTAGAACAAATAAATCCGACTAAACCTTCACCATTTTCTCTTCAAAATTTCATGCTGCTGAGTATGCTTTTTTCCCCGCCAAAACTTGACTCTTTAAGCCATGAAGAAAGGTAGCCCCCTATCCAGAGTAGGGTGCCCTTAGCCGTGGGTGTCAATAGCAGGTCTGGGGTGAAAATAGCGGTGAGGTTCCCCTTATCAACAAGTTACCCCTTATCAAAAATGGGGGTCCGAATAGCAGGTGTCCTCCGGAGGTGCATTTAGCAACTTTTCGAGCCGAATTTCACCGCAATTGCTTATTTCTCCAAAAACACCTACAAAGACATAAAATAACCAAATAAGTAAAAAATCGAGCACTAACAATATACATAATTGAGATCAAAATAGACACATAAATGCGTCTATCAAATACCCCCAAACTTATTATTTGCTAGTCCTCGAGCAAATCAAATCTAGAAAATAAAATCCTAACTCACTTTCGCATGCATCGTCGATTGCATTTAGCGTATGCAACAAGACTTTAAACCCCTAGGTGGCCCTTGTGGCCGAGTTATAGTCTCGGGAGGGATTACAAGAGATATACCCACAAAACCTTTACACTCCAGACCCTGGATATCTACGCAGAACCTTGGAAGGCACTAAATAATCTCCTTGGTTGGCATACTTATTGACTACAAGAGGAAGTACCCTGATGCGAAATTCCAATTACTGTACACGAGTTTGCACTCAAGCATACTAAAATTCATATATAAGTGACATAGCTCTACTCATATAGTCTCACTATGGACATCAATATAACGGAGTCAAAACTAATCACATGGATAGATCAAGAAGATGGATATAGAGAAAAACATAGATGGTTTTGATGTTTACTAAGTGAACGGTATTTCCCATATCTGTCTGAAGGCCTCCACCAAAATGAACCTATCCTAATGGACTGAGATACTAGTATGACTAATATCAACACACTGGCATATACAAGGGAACCAGTGGTTGATAATCCTAACTCTAGGTCAACACAACTGGCATATACAAGGGTACCAGTGGCCTACTTTATTGAATTTATTCCGGTTGGTCTAATGGTCTGGTCTCATTTTTTTTATTTTTTTTCTATCTCAATCACTCTAATTCACCATAGCATTGGTAACAAATTCATTCGTGAGCCCCACCTAATCACTTAGATAAACATAGTTTAAAAACAAAATAAAATAAAAACAGAAGTGAAAAGGACTCAACGAGATATGGTGAAACTATCATGTTATTTCTAACACCTGGGATTTGTGCTTTTATTAATAGACTCTTTAGATGTTTCCATCTAATAAGATTGGTTCCTCAACTCCTACAACCAAAATGCTTCCATTCACTTAGATTGGTTAGTGCCATCCTTAATAAGCATAAATTTATAGACTCTGGAGTTTATTAATGCAACTAACAAGTTTCTCCCATACCCCCAAACTTAAATATAACATTGTCCTCAATGTTCTAAAGATAAAATTAAAAGCATAAACAATTAGAAACTGTTACCATTTGAAGCAAAATAGATAAGGAAATATATTACCGTGTCGCATGAATTTTTGGTTACCTCCCAAGAGGTGCTAAGTTTAATGTCTTCAGCTAGACTAAGAAAGGATTAGTCACCTTATAATATCATAAAGTAATAGACGAAATATCTGTGGGTCATCAAAACCAAATAGAGCTATTACAAGTAAAAGAAATCTGCAACATGCCAAGAAAATGAACAAATAAAGCACACCATTGTCTAGTTTCCTGCTTAAAACAACTACATCTAGCTGTGGTTCAGGTTCGGGCTCTATGAAAGGGTATAAATAAATTTTTTTGGGCTGCACTTCCTCATAGCTAAGATCCGATTCAGGTATTAGAGTATGGAAAAACTCAAGTAAACACTTAGAAGAACATAATAATAATCTAAATAACTGCGGATCCTTAAAGTCAACCTGGTTTGACTCACACAATTGACCATAATGAGAGTGGTGGTCATTCTTAAGAAAATATGTCAATTCTATTTTCCTAAAATAATTAGGTTTAGCCTCAGAACTTAATAACTAGCACATCTGAAATTTATACGTTCCCACAATTGGTTGAAAAATATTTGGTGGGAAAACAAAATTAATCTGGTTATCATAGCCTGGGTAAACCACATCAACCAGAGGATGGGTTTCTAACAATTGAACTTCCTTATCGACATCACTAGGTTCAGGAAAACGTGTATGAAGATAATCTTGTAAAATAGTTGAGGCACATATGTCAAGTCCCAAGTGAGGGACCTTTCTAAGAGTTAAAGCACATGGAGAATGATAATCACCCCCAAACTTAGAGTTTCCAGTGTCTCTAGAAAGAATAGTCACAACTTCCCTAATTTTAAGGTCATCAGATTCCTGAAAATGGTCAATTGATTCTTCTAAGTCAGGTTCATCCTCACTCATATCTACGAGTTTATATTCTTTGTCTAAGACTATAGTTTTTAAATCATTGGACTCCAAAACAGTATTCTCATAATAAACTCATTCCTCTAAACCATTATCGGCTTCGTAATCAAAAGGAAATACTACATCGTCTAAAACGACAGTATCTCTAGTCAAATCCTCGTCCTTTTGAGTAGGTGAATAATTATTAAAATTATTTGGATTTGAACCAGAAATAATATTATCATTACAAAGCTCAATTGAAGTAATGAAAACCTGATCACTATGCCTACATATTTCTGATTCTCCATCAACAGTATCCTCATCATGATAATAACATGAAAATGATCGAACCTCATCTAAAGTAGTGTTACCAATTCTAACCTCATCATCTTGATTATGCAAATAACTATCCTCATTTTCGAGGGTATTATTAGAAACACTATATTGGAAATTAATATTATTTCTAGCAAGTCTTTCGTTCGTCTCAGCCATCAGTTTGAGGGATTCCTCTATAGAAGGTTTATTCATTGGTGCAGTTTGTCCATTAATTTCCAACACAAACCTATTTGTTTGTTCAGTTAACTGCCTGAGAGACTCTTCTATATAAATGGAAGGATCATAAGTAGCACTAGGGTATAATTGTTTGATTAAATCATTCAACGAGGAACTAGTTCTATTATATTCCTTATTTTCTTGCTCGTATGACCGGTGCGTGTGCATATAGTAATTGGGATCACCATGGTATGAGCCATAACCTTCAAAAGGTTGATATTCCCAACCACTATTCACACTATGGTCATAAAAATAATAATGTCCGTTTTGGTAATCAGTCGGATATTCATTGTATTGGCTATTGTAATACCATTTTGACATACTTTTATGTACATGCAAATGCAGGGTTGACTAAAATGGGTAGGCTCAGGTTACCTTTAGAAAAATATACCTATAGTTAAAGACTGGTCAAAGGTACAAGGCTAAGGCTTGTGGTGTTTCGGATGATAACGCCCAAAGGGTTCACCGTACTAAACCCCATGTTTTCCTAAAAATTAGTGTCTAACGATGCAATTGGTGTGTGCAGTGCTTTCAACACAAAAAAACCCACTGACATGGGATTCGTGGGTGGAAAGAGTCTTACCTCCTGTACCAGATGGGCGATGAACCGTTGAAGTCGACTCAGGCCACCGACTCCTATGTCAGTGTACGAACCCGAGGGGCCGAGACAGTATCGTAACTGTCTTCCTTCCCTGCAACAGTTTATATTTAATTTTAGGCCTTCCTTAGGGTTTAAAAATAATAATGTCCAAGTCCAAAAATAAAAATTTCCAAAAAGAAAAAATACAAAAATAAAACCCTATTTACGGTTTCTAAAAATAAAATAAAATAACAATATAAAAATTCTTATTCTTCACTCCTTTTGGATTCCTCTTTTCTTTCCTTATTTAGCGATGCTTTCCTTTTATAACACTTTTTCTTTCCTTATAGCTTCGCTCCAGATCTAAAAAGAATCAAAAAAATACCGAAGGCGTAAAAAAGAACAAAAAATCTAAAACCTAAATACAAGTCCGCGTCGGCGGCGCCAAAAATTGATGTAGTTTTAAAGTGGTAAATAAGGTTGTCGTACACTCGGACTATATTGAGATCGGTTTAAGATTTAAGAAAAAAATAAATAAAATATATACAAATATTGTCACAAATATCGAGAGGTACTTGGACTCAGGATTCCACCATAAAATTCATTCATGCGATTCATATATTTATTCTAGACAATTATAGCTCAAATAATATTGACTCTAATTCTTTGCCAAGGTAGATTTTTTAAAAGATTGAGTGTAAATCACTAGCATGACGCATCAAAAGCACTTATACCAAGCATACATCATCATACGACATCACAATCCATTAAGAAAAACCATAAAACGATTAATAATAATGCAAGTAGTCATAAAAGAATCAAATATAATTACCACGTGCATGAAATATAGATTCCCCCGTCATCCCAGTGTTGAGGTTTAACTGCTCATATTATTCACGTTCTCAAAATAGGTGTTTATAGCTCAAAATTTTGAAAAACCAGAGAAAACTAATAAATCATGTAGTAGCAGGAAATCCCACACTACACCCCTCACAAGAATTCATACAATCAAATCATTTTTAGATCAACAATCATAAATTTTATTGATTAATATCACCAATTTTACAAGATGGAAAGGAAATAAAACTAAGAATTAATAACCGCGCTAGACTTTTTCTCTCCTAAATGACTTGCTCAACACTCGAAAAATATCTCTCCCTTCCTTACGCTTATTCAACTCTTTATATAGGGATTTACATAGTGGGTGACAGCTAATCTGTAATTTATTTTAGGATCTGACTTGCGATATTCTCGCAAGAGTTCTATTGTCAATCTTCGCAAGCTCTACAAATATCGCAGAGTCATCACACTTTTCTCATGTTTCTGCAATCGTCATCTGTTATGTCATTCTTCAAATCATTCTGCGATGTTCGCAAAGTGTTGTTGATCAAGCTTCGCAAATGTATCCTTCTTGCGATATTTTGATCCTACATTTTGTCTCTTCTCATGTCTTCTCTACGAAGGAGAGAATGTCATGAGAAACTGTTTTTCATAATGCCGCAGTTGTTCATCTTTTCTTTCAACTTCTTTTTATATCGATAAGGCTCCGTGAATTAAGCATAACCGTCAACACGTGTTGAATATTCCTTTAATTACTGGCACGTTTTATCATTAACCGGTCATCTTCCTTTGCATATTTAAATATGGATCCGAAAGAAAGAGAATTTTCTTCTTTTGTTTCGTTTTCATCTTCTTCATCTTCATATCTTCTGCAAATCTTCATCATCTGCAAATTTCCTTATTTATCAAATTCATCTTCCTGCTACTGTTCTCTTCTATTTCCATGGAGTCACCAAGGTTAGTTCTTCTTCTTTTTATTCTTTTGATTTTGCTGAAACTAATTTTGTTTTTTGCTGAGATCATCTTGTTTGTTCTTTGTGTAATTCATATACTGTTTCTGTTTCAGCAAAAACACCTCAAATACTAAATTTACAGTTCAAAACCCTAATGCTCCCAGAAGTTCTCAACTCAAAGTTCTTACGAGAAAGAGAAAGTCTGTGAATGACAAGGTAGTAAGAAACACCATTATTTTTTAATAACAATATTGCTGCCTCTGTTTCTTATCTAAGTTGTGATTCACAGGGTGATGGAGATGCCACTAAACCTCTTAAAAGATCTCGCCAACCCAAAACTGTTGAAACTTCTGTTTCCTTTCCCAAACTCGGTCTTTTAACTTCTTCTTCAACAATTTCACAAACTGAACCTCTACTTCCTATCTCCAAAACCATCGCAACAGATACTAATATTTTAACCAATCTTGTTATGGATGAAATTCCCTCTGCCGAGTTTGTTGCGAATGAAACTTTTTCTTCTCCTTCAACCAATACTTCTCAAATTAATTCTATTATAACCTCGGCCATTGATCTTCCTCAGACTTCTCCATCAAATGACATCTCTTTAACAAAGAATGATGATCACCAGCTTTCTATTATTACTACTACTCCATCTGAGTCTCTCCCTTTTTCTAAAGAAACTGCGGACGGAATTGATATTTCCTTCAAAGTCTTATCTGATATTTTGGATGATGTCAAGAAATCATCTGTGGACCCTGTCAAGTCTGGTGTCTGCGAAATTTTGGGTAAATATTTTGGTTCTTATAGGATAGTTTCGCAAACATCCTTGGAGAAAGAAATTGAAATTTTGAAGAAAAGTCTTCAAACCAAGACCCTTGATTGTGACACTCTTCGTCTTGAAAATCAGAAACTTCAAAATGTTTCTTTAGACTGCGAGCTTCTTCGCAGGAATAATGATGAACTAAAAGGTATGAATTTCTTATCTTCAATTTTAACTTGCCTTTTCACAAATTTGTTTTTTCCATGTTGTTTATTCTTAAAATATTTTTTCACTTGTTAAGCTTTAAACCATAAACGAATAATGGAAAGATTTTAGTTTGAATCCGTCGCTGAAGAAATTCGCGTTGATAGAGATATTTGGATGGATCAGTATAACCGATTAGATAATCTTCACACATATTATGCTGATCAAATAGATAACCTTACCAAAGTGAATACTCAATTAGTTCAAGAGCAAAACTCACTAAGTAGCGAGATATCTCGCCTCTCTTATTCTTTGACTAAATCTAACTTAGAGATGGAAACTTTATCAGATGAAAATAGAACTCTATCTCAGGAGAAGAGAACTCTTATAAATATGGCGGCGATCACTTTGCAGAAATTAAGTGTTCTTCAAAAGGTGTGTGATAGTCAAGAACAATCTCTTCGCTCGCTGAAAAGTGAACTTAAAGAAGTAACTGAGTCCTCTATTACTGGGAAAAATACACTTATTCAAGGTAGGATAGCTTTAAGTGTAAAAGCAAGTCATCTCAAAGAACAATACTCCAAATTAGAAGAATCTTATTACTCTCTTGCGAAGGAGAATACTTTTCTCATTTTTAAAAAAAATAATCTAAAATCTCGCCTGAAGGGTTTAGTTGGATATAAATTCGATGTTGCAATGAATCATTGGGAAAATACTTGCTTGGCACTAATTCAAAATCTAATTTCGCAAAAGGAAGGTAGTCATTTTGACTGCCTCAGACATCTTTCTTTTGTTAAACTTCTTTGCAATATTTCCCTTGCGAGGTGTTCGCCTGAATAATTTTTGTTCTTATTTTCTGGAGAATCTGAAAGAAAGCTTCATTATTTCGTTTCTTCTTTGGATTCTAAACTTGCAAAGCTTCGCAAAGAAAATGGATTACTTGCTGCTTACCTTTCCCGTTCTCGCGATCATGCAGAAAAAAAAATTATCTTGAATATTTCAAAAACATGGAGATTAGAAACCGTGACAGAGCTTTCCTTCGCCAAGCTCATCTTAGTGCTGAAGTTCTTGTGAATGAGATTTTGCTGTCCAAATCTCTTTCTCCAGTATCACTCAAACCTCTGGAAGTAGATAAAGATAAAACTCCTCGGTCTGCCGATAGTGACCTTGATTATGGAAGTGGTGAAGATAATATTTCCCAAGAAGATTTATAAGAAGAAGAAGAAAAAATCCCTAATAAAGAAGGAGATGCTGGTGATGAAACAGACTGTTACAATGGGTGTATAACTGTTATAGAGAAAATATGACAAGCTTGTAATACATGAGATATGTTGAAAAACGATACTTCTGATATGTTGTTTGAGTGAGACTGCCTCTGCGACTGTCCTCGTATGTCCAATGTTCTTCACCTTCGTCTTCTTTCCTGAAAGTGCATAACTCGTCCGTAGATTTCTTTCTTCGAACCAGAGACCTTCTATATCTACCCCAAACTCTTGACCCCTCTTCTTTGACCTCTAACAACTCTATATATATAGCACAACCCCAAGTAGTCCCTAAATAAATCGAGTTGATCTAGATTTTTCTTTCACAACAAGTTTCAGACTTTTTGCTTTTATCTTCTTCTCTACGCGTGATTGGATTTCCAAACTCTCCTTTAATAGGTATAACAGAATCCTAGCAGAATATTACTCTTCCCTATTGCACGTAACTGCCAGAAATACTAAAAATCCCGATTATCTCTATTTCCCCATCGATGAGCAAAATATGGAAAATTATTGATTTTCTTTCATTCCGACAACATTACCTCCCCTGTTTAATCTTTGCACATCATTCAAAATCCGAATCAGAGAAATTTTCCGAATAAATCTCGCTCAAACTTGATCCAGCAAGTTCACAAAAATCCCGAGAATAAATACTCCATGTCAATCCAAGGCCAATCTAAGTTCATTCGAACAAATAAATCCGACTAAACCTTTACCATTTTCTCGTCAAAATTTCATGCTGCTGAGTATGTTTTTTTCCCCTCCAAAACTTGATTCATTAAGTCGTGAAGAAAGGTAGCCCCCTATCCAGTGTAGGGTGTCCTTAGCCGTGGGTGTCAATAGCAGGTATGGGGTTCCCTTATCAACAAGTTACCCCTTATCCAAAATGGGGGTCTGAATAGCAAGTGTCCTCCGGAGGTGCATTTAGCAACTTTTCGAACCGAATTTCGCCGCAAAAGTTTATTTCTCCAACTACAAAGACATAAAATAACCAAATAAGTACAAAATCGAGCACTAACAATATACATAATTGAGATCAAAATAGACACATAAATGTGTCTATCAAATACCTGTGAAAAAGAAGCTAGGCTTCAAAACCTAAGTTCTGATTGGGAAAACCTTCGTATGGAAGATGAAGATTCATTTTATGAGTTTAATCACAGAGTTCTGAAATTGTTAATGCATCTTTTGGGTTGGGTAAGACTATTCCTGAAATGGACATTGTGGTAAAAATTCTTAGATCATTTCCATATAAATACGATTCTAAGAAGCATGCCATCGTTTAGGGAAATAACCTTGCAAATCTTTTCGGAAATACTTTGGTTGGGAAGTTAAAGATCTTTGATCATGAGCATATATCCAAAACTGGAAAGGATATTGCTTTCAAAGCACTAAAGAACACTAAATTACTTGATAAAAGTAAAAGTGTTTGCTTCTCTGAAGATGATCTTTCTGAGGCTGATTCATCAGATGAAAATCTTGACAAGTCAGTCTCCTTGCTCACAAGAAAGTTTAGAGATCTTCTTTTGAAGAGAAGTAAACGATTCACCAGAGATAAACCTAGGTCATCAGTTAAACCTCATAATCGTGTTCCTCCAAAAAAACAGAGATATTGATGATGAGGATATGCTACAGTGCTTTAAGTGTAAAGGATTTGGTCATATTGCAAATGAGTATCCGAATCGCAGAAAATACACTAGGAACAAAGGTCTTGCTGCAACTCTTGATGAAATGTCTGATCACTATGATTCTAATAAAGACAAAAATTCAAGTGTTGCACTCCTCTGCGAAAATATTAATTTTGATAATTGTAGAAATACATACATCAACCTTGATATTCTTTCAAGAGAAACCTCAACCATTCTGGAAGAAATAAATAGATTTCTCTGTGTCTGCCAGAAATTCTATGTCTGATTTTTCAGGTTCTACTTTGTGTTTAGTTGCTTACACAATTATGACGTATGAACCATCCTCCATGTTGAAATGTTCTTATTGTACTCTCAAGGGTCATGAAATTTTCAAATGTTTCAAGTACAAGCATAAGATAAGATATGTCAACAAAATCAACGGAGATAAAATCGATTAGCAAATAAGCTCAAACTTGTTCAGAAGTCATCTGAGGTATGTAAATTCAACTCTTCTCCAAAGAAGTTTATTTCCAAAGAAAAGACTAGACCACTAGAGAAAAGAATATGGTCTAAATTGTCTGTGAAAAAGGGTTCTAAGAATTCCATTCAAAGGGATTACGGTGGAAAAATTATTGTTCATCCCAGCACAACTTAATTGTGTTATTGGTGTATCTTGTCTCATGTGCCTGGTTCAAAAAGAGACAAGAGTTTACACACTCCAGGCTTTAGGATTATTTTTTTTGTTTCTTTGCCGATTTGGAATTCTTCCATATTTTCATATCTAATTGATATTGGAAGGGCTTTCCCTATTTAATAAATAAAAAAAAGGGGTTAAAATTTACAATTCTACCCTCTTTAGGGTTGTGAGTTGTCCGTACGTGAACTTTTGTTGTTTAAAGGTTGAAACTCTTTATCATAAGACTGCTTGTTAAGATTTTTTTGTGAGTTCCTCCCACAATCTCGTACTTGTATGGAGACTCCAAGCATTATGTCTTATGATGGAAAAGATGTTAATATGATTGTTAATCCATCAATCATGAAGGAAAAAGATAAATCTCCTATACCTCTAACTTTGAAAATAAAAAGACGGAATGTGAGGAAGCCAAGAGTTGTTCCTTCAAATTCTCAGAAGTTTTCTGGTGTTCTTGAAGAGTTTAAGGAAACAAGAAAGGAGATTCAACAAATAAAGGCTATTGTTTTAAGGACTCTTGAAATTCAGAAGGCCCTGGTTCGACATCAGTCTAGAAGGTTTGTTGGAATTGAGTCCTATCTTCATGAACCTTATGTTCCCATGCCTATTAACGACAAGGAGTTCGGGGACGATAACGAATTTTTCAGATGTCTTAATGTCTAGGAAACTTCTAATGAGAATTTCTTCTTGTGTTTTAAGAAGGATAACTAGGGTTTGGAATAACAATTATTATGAGTACACATAGTTATTGCCAACGGTCTTCATCTTGCAATGTTTTTAGGTTTATTTATTTAAATTTTAAAGTTTATTTGGAAGATGTTTTTGCAGTATTAATCTTTATGGTTTTATGTATTGCAACTTGTTATGGGATATGTGTGTTTGCGTATGTGAACTATGATTGTCCCATATATGCTCAAAAATAAGTCTATTATATGTCATTTTGCAAATAGTGATAAAAGATAGAATGAGTTTTTGACAACAAAAGTTAAGCCTATTATGTCATTATGCAAATAATTGATGGAAGATAGGATGAACTTTTGTTTACAAAGATTAAGTCTATTACATGTCTCTATGCAAATAATGATAAAAGATAGAATGAATCTTTGTTTATTCCGCAGTATTGGTCTTTCCTTGATCCACATCTTTGTGAATGTACTGTGTTGCTCCGTAAGTTTTCTTTTGTTGAGCATGGCCAATTGAATTAATCATTTCCTTTGTGGTTAATTCAATTGAGATTTTTGGATATAAATTCATGTTTCATATGATTTGATTATGTCCAAAGAAATCCTTCTTTTCATGAAAAGTAAGGTCGCTCTTGTTGTTCTTTCGGGAATAACATTTTATGGGGGAGAGTTCTTAATTGAACTTGTGCTTAATTTCCATGTCTTTGTGGGAGTGCGGTTTTAGAATATTGTAGGAGTTTTGTTGTATCTTTATAAACTCCTTGATGAATACACCAAGTTTCGACTATGTGAAATCATCGAAACAAAGTTGATATGTTCTATTTTAGTAATGAAGTATCTCTATGAAAACTTCATTAGGATCCCACTAGTTTTTGTACCCTTGCCTATTTATATTGAAAAAAAGGGGGAGCATTAATGTGTAATTCACACAAAAAAATACATATGGTTTACTAATCATTATGTAAGGGGGAATGGTTTTCATTGTGAGATGAAGTATTGACTAAGGGTGAGTGATACTGTTTATGGCTGAAAACTATTTCTGCTGGTTTCGGTAATTTTGGGTGTGTGGATGAGAAATGAATCTAAATTCAAAACAAATGTATTACACGGGAGTGCTTTTGATTCGAGAGATCAATCTATACAATTCTGGCCTAAACCAAGAAATGGTTGTTCCACACTTGCTTCGGTCACAAAGTGAAGGAGATGGGTTTAATCTTAGGGAGGGAAGCGAAGAAGGTGTTGAGATTATTGAGGTGTTGGTTGTTTATGACTTGTATCAGAATGTTGAACTAACTTGCACAATGTAAGCTATCAGTTTTGGGTGTTTTCTAAATACGGTGTTAACAACAACTTGGTTTTCTTTGTTGTGTTAAAACAGGCTGAAGAACCTATTTATACAAGTCACTTGAGCGCAATCCTTATCTCGTAGGAAGTGCAGGAAGTTGAGTGATAGAGTAGTAGGGTCGTGTAGGTGATTTTTACACGATCACGTCTTTTCCCACTTCCCTCATCATCGTTAACCGTCCATTACATTCTCGTAATAGTCGCGTTGCACGCCGCGTTGTAAACCGCCAGACCAATACCCCAGTAAGTATCCCCAAGTTTGTGACATGTTTGATGTCTCGAGTCTTGGGACCCTCCACAAGAAATAGAATACGGTGCTATTAGGTTAAATAACTAAGCTATTTAAGGATTTGATATTTACGTAATATCGTGTTTTTAAGCAAGTAGATCAAAACAATCGATATGCATGAAGCATCGATGTTTTAAAGCTTGACTGAATAAGTCACGGATTAAGCGTCTTAAAATAACATCACATCCAACCATCTTTGAGTGATCTTTCGGAGGCCGCGTGGGTGGGCCACCATTTGGTCGGTCACTCCCTATAGCAGATTGGCGGACGTTGATCATTGAGACGGCATGCCAGCGTGCATCTATAACCTCTCGGTCCCATGAAGGTTCGATTTAGGCCACTCAATTTGACCGGCAAAGATGAGTGGTCGTGATCGATTTGCGACAGAAACCCATTGCCGCAAAGGATTTAAAGGCCGTGTGGCATGCCATATTTTGGCGTGCGTTTCGAGGCGCCGGGCCATAATCTTCATAGGCCATCCGGTCACAGGCAAAGGTGGGCCCACGGAGATCACGTCGACATCCTTGGGACATCTTGAGTCTATATCTAAACCCTCCATTTAGGCTGGCGAAGATGGATGGTCGCGATCGAACTACGACACATGTGCGTTTCCTCAAAATAGTCACGCACACGTGACTTTGGCCAAACGGTTTGGAAAGTCGTGCTTTTCTTTTAGGGAGATCGATCACGTGGGGCCCGTGTTGGGCTGATGGTGAACGTATGGGCACCTTCCTGATGGTCCTAAATGTGATCTAAGCCATCCAAATAGGCTGGCTAAGTTGGATGGTTGTGATCGATTTAAGACATTAGAGAAATTTCCGCGACCCTTAGAAGCATCACGCCTGCCATGGTTTGAGCAATCGTTTCATTGCTCCATGGCCTTTCAGTGAGAAAACCGACCAGCTGAGGGAGAAGTAGGCCCGCCAACGTGTGCGTTATCACTTCCCTGATCATTCACGGGATGATCTAATATGTCCAACCAGGCTGGTGAAGTTGGACGGTCGTGATAACTTTAAGACTGCCCTGGAAAGTCTTGCTCATTCGATCTTCTTCCAAAGCAGTGCGGCCACCTTATTTTAGGGCTAGCGTTTGGTGCGCTGGGAAGTACAGCATGGTGTTCGACTGGCTGGAGCATAAGTTGGCCCATCGGTGGTCATCACGGTGATCGCCTTCTCCTGCCAGGGTTTGGCTAGGTTGGTTAAATCATGCGGCCAACTTGCGTGGCCGTGATCATTTCTGAGACTGATACGGACGGTCCAGATTTCCTTTAAGGAAATTAAGCATGCTCGATCGGCTAACCAAAGCGCGTCGATACAAGACTCTCTTTAGAGAGTTATGTAGCTTGTATGGGTATTTAGTGCATGTCTCAAAATTGGCACTTGGAGATTCATGTTACTCTGCTGAGAGTGAACACTCAGTCATCATGTCATGCTAATTATGAGAGTTCGGCTAGGAACAACACAAGAAATACTAGGCAAATCATGCATCAATTAATAATACTAAAAAATTCACAGAATATATTGTTGCTACATGCACCATTCTGGGTGAATTTTGCGTATTTATTGAATTGATTCGAATAAATAAAGTGGAGAGAAACTCATCACTTATCAAACGAATTTACCCTTTGCAGGATGTCTGCACATCAAATTTGGTTTTACAACTTTAGCCTTGAACTAAAATTAACCATCAACATTAAGTCCCCTGCCTAGCACGTAATAGTTGCACTATTGCGGGGTAGGCATTAGATGGTGACAATAAAAAGAAATTCAACGGAAAGGTTTTGGCATGTATTACCAGGATGGAGTCTGGATCGTTCCTTGGGCGTATCTTCTTATTGCACGATAGCTGCCCTCAAATATTCAGATCGATAAGCATCCGCTGATTGCTATCCAGCATCTGTAGCCTTTGTAGACGGCAAATGGAGACTCATTTTCTTCCTGGTATCCTGTTAACTTGTGAAATATAAAGAAGACTCTGAGATTTCTCCCACCGCAAAATTTTTTCCTTCTCGGTTCCAGGTATTGCTCCATGCTTATTACACGACTTGATCTTCTGATTGATCATGATTTTTTTTTATATGGTTATATAATCATAGCCTTTTCCTGCAGAATCTCATGGAGTTTGTTGGTGATGACTAATCCGGTACCTCTCCGGAAAGAAGATTTCAAGTCAACAAACCTGAGGCTGATGCATTCGAGGAGGTGATGGCTAAAATTGATCTTCTGCTTCACGAGGATGATCATGCTTTACAGGGCATGTCCATTCTACATCTGCGCATCGCTCGAAAACCACTCAAACTCTTTTAGATTCAATAGATAAGGAGGAAAAACAAAAGCATGATGAAGCGTCGCAATCATCGGTGAGCGCAAGAGCCGAGATGTTTGTAGCATGGCTAAAGAGGCTAAGGATTGAATATGAACGGCCTCCAAGTGAAGATAAGCGTGATTATATGTGTTAGAGCACTGCTCGGTCGAACTCGCATGCGTTTTTATCTCAAGCATGTTTGTCAATATTAATGATCAAAACTATAAAGTCTTTGATTTCTAGTCTACTATATCTAAGGTCTCGGACTAGGATAGAAAGTGTAGTTGAGCTCAAGAACTCCATGGAGATCATCATACAAGACGAAGGACTACTCAAGGAACCAGTGGATCTTCATCGACTAAAAGGTATGTGGAGACTTGAACTTATCTATCACTCAAAAGTCTATCTATTCTATCTCTTATCTTTAGACAAAAGTCATATTACTATATAGACTATGAATATACACATATGATATTTCGAGCTGAGTATATCTCACTTATCTATTTCTCGAAATATGTGTTGGTAAAGCTTTGGATTTATCCAAGTTCATATTTACCTAGTGACGAAAGTCATGTTATGTTTCAATCATTTTGGAAATTGCACTGACGAAAAATAGTTTGTGAATAACAACTATATAACGCCCTCTGAGAATGTTTCAATGATTGAAATAAGAGTTTAGACAATATAACCATTAGAGGATATAAGCATTGTTGTGGTAACACATATATGTATAAGTTCTTAGTGCTTGAACCGAAGTTTGCGAAATTTGTTTATCAACTGAAACCGGAGAAGTGCATGAGCTTTAGTCCGCGAACTGGCGGAATTTCTCAATCGAGAATTTCTGCTGGAGTTTTTGAACTCCATCCGGGAACTTAAGTCCGCAAACCCAGTCCGCGAACTTGAGTAGGTTATGTCTAAAAACGATGTTTGTGAACCTATCTTAATAAACTAAGGAATGCTATTGCAAACCGTGGATTTATAGTTCATAAATCAATTCGAGTGAATCACATCGTTTTTGCTTTAATTGTGTCTTGTGTAGTACATAAAGATCTAAGCAATTGAACAACTCTCTAACTAGTTTATTTGAGTCATTTGGACTAGTTATGGTGAAGAAGAATATGGTTGATATGAAAGTTATCATTTGGCTAACCAATTGGTTAACTAGTGGTGAACCAACTAATGTACAAGTTTGAGTACGGTTTTCACAAGCCTACAAACGTGCAGTACATGTGTGTATAACAAGCTATGTTTTCGATTTAACGGTTGATAAATATTAGCTTATATCTAATTAGGTTTTCATCTAACGGTGAATATTGAATGCTTTGTTACTAAACTAACATTGATTGCAAACCCTGATTTGAAAGACTGTATAAGGGAGAACTCTAGCAACTGGGAAACCTAATCCCCACACATTCTGTGTGATACTATTTTGCTAAGCTAGAGTCGATTCTTCTTTAACATTTGGTTTTCTTCTTCTAAAACCAGGTTAACGACTTAAAGACTTCATTGGTATTGTGAAGCCAACCGATACTACTTTTATCGTAGTTGTGTGATTTGATCTTGTTATTTCTATCGTATGAGAAAAATTGTAATAATTGGCTTGAGATTTCTATCTCCGATAAGAAAAATATAAAAGTAGTCACAAACACTTCGTCTCATCATTTGTGATTCCTCAATAATATTCTTCGCTGCATCGATTAAGTTTATTGTGAGGTGATTGATAAAGATGAGTTATTCTTCGGGAATATATATCTAGTTTTATCAATTGGTTCTTGTTCACCTTGATTTATCAAAAGACAGAACAAAACTTATAGGTTTATTCGTGGGAGACGAATTTATCTATCCTTGTATACTTTTATGTGTGAGACATATTTTTTTATTAAAGTATTCGACTTTGGGTCGTAGCAACTCTTGGTTGTGGGTGAGATCAACTAAGGGAATCAAGTACGCAGTATCCTGCTGGGATCAGAGGCGTAGGAACATAACTGTACCTTGGATCAGTGTGAGATTGGTTGGGGTTCAACTACAGTCTAGACCAAAGTTGGCTTGGAGTAGGCTAGTATCTGTAGCGGCTTAATACAGTGTATGTTTAATCTGGACTTGGTCCCGGGGTTTTTCTGCATTTGTGGTTTCCTCGTTAACAAAATTCTGGTGTCTGTGTTATTTCTTTTCCGCATCATATTTTTGTTATATAATTGAAATAATATAGGTTGTGCGTTGTTCAATCAATTAGAATATCCGACCTTCTTGGTTGTTGATTTAAATTGATTGACACTTGGATATTGATCTTTGGTACCATCCAAGTTATCTCTCTTTGAGAAAGACTCGCAGATTGTATTTGCTTGAGTAAATCAAATTGAGAGATTGAGATAATAACTCCTTGAGATATTTTTATCTAGATTGAGTCTGACTGTCTAGTTGATTCTCTAGTAAAGTAACTCGGAGTTTTTCCATGCAGATTGTTAATCGAAATATTGGGTGTGGTTGTTAGACCCCCGCGTTTTCAATTTGATCCAAGATGGCATGATAATCCTCGACTCTGATACGGATGAACCCGAGCACCCAAAGATTGTCAGCACAATCCCCAACGCTGCAATGGCCCTTGAGGAAGATATGAAAGTTGTTCCTACTGAGGATGTTGAAGCGGAGAACGTTGCTGACGTCGCAGAAATATCCGAAAGGGAAGTCGAGGAAGACCCAAAGGAAAAAGCAGTGGTGGACTATGACAACAGTGTTGAACCAGACTCCGACGATGGTGAAGGCACAATTGATCTCCTTGATGACTAAATCTCCATGTTCTCTTTTTTTGGACGAGTATTTTCTTGTAATTTGTGAACACTTTCTCCTTGTACTCAGTGGCGACTGAGTTTAAGGTCTTTTTGTTTTTACTTACTTGTTTGAACAAGGGTTTCATATTGTTTTGAGATAAGTCTTCCAATATGGCTATATCAGAATCTTCTCAGGCAGTGATGCGCCTTCATGTGATCACACGTTATTCTTGTGATGAAAAAGTAATGCCATTATGAAACACCACGAACCTGTATTTTCTCCTGACATGAGGTTTTCCTGATTCTGTTGGAGTAGATTACTCAAAGCGCTTTCCCTCTTTTCTTCTGCACATATTCTATTCCACCAACTTTTTCCAGAGGATATGAAATGTTTCTTTTAGGGTTTTCTTTCTGGTTTAATCTGGTGGGTAATGATTATTTAAGCTGACTCAGAATTCTGTGGCATGTTTAAGAGGTTAATAAATTTCTAAAAGGAAATAGTACTTTGATTAATTTAAAAACTGAAACCCTAATAATTATGAATGCAAATAGTGCAATCATTTTGGAGGAATTACAAACATTGCATTTAAAGGGAAATTGTTAGAGGAACTAATACGGAGAAAACTGGAGGAAAAGAGTAGCACATCGCTTTTAGGTATTATAAGGCTTGAGCCATCGTGAGTGAATGTTCATGCCCTCAATCTTATCAGCGTTGGTGATCTTGCAATATCCGCCTAGGATGACATCTTCCACCAGGTACGGTTCATCCTCCTTTGCTGCTGGAAAATTAAATTGAGAGGTTATCTCCACTGCTACGTTCCCAACTTGAAAGGAGGTCGCCTTCAGCACCATATCTCCAATTCGAAACGGGTTTGGGCTTGGCACAACTCCTTGATTCTTGGACGTGTTTCCTTTTACTGAAACAGCCTCTAGGTTTTTGGCAAAACGCTTGAAAGGACCGGCACCCCACTCACATTTCTTAGTGGCGGTCAGGTTGTTGATTGAAATGAGTCCCCGAGATTTAGCTGGGAGAGGAGTAACCATTTGTAAAAAGGGTTATTTAATGAGACTTACTTGAGATCAGAACCTTTTAAGGTATGCTGACGGGCTCTCTCCGGGAAATTTTGTCATATCTGCAAGCTATTGATACGGCAACATGTAATCTTTGGGATGGCACAGCTTGTTAGAGATTCTTTCAGGTATCGAAATTTGCAAAGGACATACTCCCAGCGTTGCCTTGTTGTCGTGTATCCACGAGCGTCCTAGGACCATATCATAATTCAGATATTCTTTGACTATGTAAAATTTAGCTTGCGTCAGGGCATCTCCCACTTTAACTTCAAGATCAATGTATCCATAGGCGTCTATGAATTCTGAGATTCTGATCATGGTTGGGATGCGAATAACTTATTTTTTTAAAATCTTTGTGGCTCTCAGAGTCTTGACAGTGATGATGTTGAATTCAGAGGCTGCGTCAATCAATGTACTATCGAACTCGACGTCCTTCAAATGAGTGACGGTCAAGAGTCCCCAGTTCCCTTTGGTAGTTTCATCTTCCAGGAAAGACTGAGGTTTCGATATTGTTTCTTTTTCTGGACACAAACGCCTTCCTGACATGATACAGTTAAGGGATATAAATATGTCTTGACGATGTGCCTTGGAGAAATACAGGATTTCATATAAATGCTCCATCGTATACTGTACAATTTTGCTAACGAAATCCCAAGAGATCATGCAGCCCCTAATAGGAAGAGGATCCCTATGAACACCTTCGTTTCCTAGATGGAGTTCTCTTGCCTCTACCTTTTATCTGAAAATATGCTTCAATTTGTTGCAATCCTTGGTCGGGTGATGGACGAACCTTTGATAACGACAATATTTAGGATTTTCCATCTCTTCTTCGGTCGGCGGACGTCTGATAGGGGGTAGTTTGATCGCGTCATCTTGAATCCATGCCTCCAAGAGTTTTATGACTTCATTCACAGGAAATGGGAAGTCCTAAACTGTAACTCCCGCTTCTTGTACATGAGTCTTTCCCGCTCCCTTTCGAGATGAAGTTGTCTGCTCTAGAGCTGCACGCTTGGGTTGCTGTTCTCTTGCTGAATCTTTCCTTTTTCCTCCTTTGCCCACCACGCTCACAGAAGGACCAGTGTTATATGGCTTGTTGATGAGACGCCTACTTCCTCGACTCTCACGTGTATCTTCATTTCGAACAATTCTGGTTCTTTCCAACAATACTGGGGTCGTTGTGGTTGAACGCTTAGCGGCTTCATGGAGCTCAGAAAATGTTTGAAATCCCATATTCTATAACAAAGCACGGTATATAGGAACCATTCTGTTAATGCATAACTCCACCAACTAGCGTTCAGTGACATTCGGATCATGACAATCCAATGCTTAAATCCTGAATCTCTTAACGAAATTGTTTGGATGCTCGTTGTTTCGTTTAAAGATTCTCCCCAAGTATGAAATGGTGATCTACTCAGACACGAAGAAATACTTCATGTAGAAGTAACTTACCATCTCACTCCAATTGGATATGATGTTAGGTGCAATGTTGTTGTACCAAGTGTATGCTCTTTCAGTAAGCAACTTTGAGAACTCTTTCAGACGGAGAACATGATTATATTCATGTTACCCTAAAGATTCCAGAAATCGAGAGATATGATCACGAGTGTTATCAATACCATCATAAAGGGAGAACTGAGGAGAGGTGTATCTTTTTGGAAGGGGAATCTATTGCACGCCTTGAGAGTACAAAGGTTGATGCTGGTGCATGTCCATTGGATTTCTTTTGCCCCGGTTTTGAAGGGGTCGCTCCAGGTCTTCACGTGTGACGAAGTTGGATAGATGGTTCCTTTACCATGGGAGTTCAGAGGCAACACGAGCTTTTTCATACTTATAGGTACGCGCTGCTGAAGTGCCTACTCCGGGTGTGTTGAAGGTGCTCCTTGTTGGCTCCAGGGGTTGTGGTGACTCTTGCGGCAATCACTCTGTTAATGTTTTGAGAAAAGTTAGTATCTCTTTCTGAGTTGAAACCATGTCCGTATGAGCTTTAGCAAGAACTTCATGCCTTTTCATCAAATCCACAGTGGTAATAGAGGGTTGTCCTCCTCTTGTTCCTCAAGTTCCTCCTAACGGAGGAGTGGCAGTTGCTCTGGTAACGACTAGAGGCGTTACACTCGAAGAAATACCAGGGTTTGCGGCTGCTCTGGATCTGGTGATAGGAGGCGTCACACCCACTGGAATATCTCATGCTCTGCTGGTATTGGTGGTAGAGGACGTAATTCCACGAGATGCATTGATCGTATTGACGGGCTACACGGTAACGCCACTAACCGGGAATCAACGCCGAGAGTGTTGTCAGCGCTAGTTCCGTCAGAATTGGTTGCTGATCCAGACCTAAGATCCACCATTTTAAAATCAGCAAAATTGAACTGGGTATTGAAGAAATTGACTTCAAAACCAAGAGATTAATCTCCCACTATGGTCGCCAATTATTTATGGGTGAAAACTATTTCTGCTGGTTTCGGTAATTTTGGGTGTGTGGATGATAAAAGAATCTAAACCCTAAAAAAATGCACTGCATGGGAGTGCTTTTGATTTGAGAGATCAATCTATACAATTCTGGCCTAATTGATCGCTGTCATAGGCGTCAAAAATAAATTACACTTTCTTACTACTCAAAATATAAATATAGCAAGGGCAAGAAAGGATCGTTCCCACAGAGAGGACTAGGTTGTCAATATATTTTCGGTTTCCTATAAATACCAGTGGGGGTTTTCTGATTTTTAATAAAGCAAACTAAAATAATAGCAAACAAATAAATAAACAAACAAATCAAGGTAGTGAGAATATTGGGTAAACATTTCATCTTCAATTGTAAACAAGTATTTGAATATATGAATAGAATTCGTATTTAATCTCGCTATCATCAAAAGCCCTAGAATACCTTATTGCAAGAATACTTCGTAAATTTCCTAAATTTATCAACACACACATTAGAGCCGCGTATGTGAATTCTACCTAAAGAATAACCTAATGCCTTGCGCTAATTAAGTTCAATTCCTAGGAGCATTAAGTTTTATAAATAGGCTAATCAATGCAACCATCATACATTGCGCATGACAATTCGGACAAAGGTCAATTTCTACATATGATTATAAGAGTGCATCACTACAAACTATAATCATATCATGCTACTCGTATTCAAGGTTATCGCTCGATGAAAACCCTAAAATAGCTATATATATATATGTATGTTCAATCAATTCTAGACTCAACCAAACAAACATTCAATCATATTGCAATACATCAATCATGCAATTATTATAATCAGTAGAAAGTGAACGATGGTTTTGAGAGAAAACTAACTCATAAAGATCAAAACTTGTTTACAAAATCCAACTACATCTTTAACCAATAATAAAAACTTAATTACTCATGGCATAGGAGTTCATAACAAGAAGGAAGAGAAAACCTATCATGTTTCTAAACCCTAGAACACAAGAAGAAGTTCTCCCTAATGGAGATATATTTAGGTTTAGAAAAGAGTTTCCTATTTATATGTTTTTCTCCCCAAAAGGATACTTTCCCAAAATTAGGTTAAGTCTTAATAATCTTCAAGTCCACGTCCATCTACTAGTCCACCAAGCCCATGTGTGAGAAATATGTCTCTGGAATTTTTGGGTCCAAAACTGGTCGTCGGATTGCTGACATCATCTCCGGTTTCTAGTCACCGGAAAACTATCTCCGACCACCTGAGCCTGCATCCGACTACCATAACTCCCAACAACTCACTATCCTTCTCTGCAGTTCATATACTCACACTTCAGAGCCATACATCACATATAAACCATCTAAACCAATTATCGAATTCTTGCGAAAACGTGCCCAAAAGCGTGCCATGTAGTTCATATATCCGGCCGCCAACTCTTGTATCCAACACATACCCCCTTCGCGATTCACTGAAATATTTAAATTCACACTTTAACTTCCGAAATCCGGTAACCGGAACTATGCTCACTGGATCTCCATTTCTGCTCACTTTCGCACAATTTCTGCAGCATCTAACACTTGCCATTCTGTCCCTGAGATCCAGCTAACTTACTGCACTTCATAATGTATCACAACACTAGTCTACATCTGTATAATCCTTCCATCACTGCCTGCACAATACATATAGCACCACCATTTGCTTCTCAAACCTTGCCAGCTTAGCCCTCGCAGCATCAGCGCATCACTAGAACTATGGCATTCTCTTCATTTGTAGCAACAGTTCCTGCACTTCAATACTGCATCTCAGTCATAGCTCCAACTCAGAAACATCACAGATTCAGCTCTCAATTGCAGTACATTACAGTTAACAACCCTGAACTCTCCCATGACTCCATTGTGCTTACACGAAATCAGTTCCATCTAATAAATCACCTGCGATTGCAACCTAGCATTCATCTAATTCCATTGAATCCAGTACCACCACCTCAGCTGCAACATAACCATTACTCCCATCTCATTAGCACAACCATCTCTACTGCACGTACCAACTTTTGCAACTCCATTCGTTGTCCTGCAACACAACCCACCAGCACCAGTTGCACAACCTGAACATAACTGCAGTTTCCTGTTCACACCCTCAAATCAACAGCAGCAGCTTCTTAATCTCATTCTCGACTGCAATACGAGTTCCAGTTTCAGCAGCATAATTCCTAATCCTGCACATAACACAGTAGATGCAACAAATCCATTCATCATCTCCGCAACCTTCTACTGCGACCAACACCCACATGCCTTGTAACAATCTCCAGAGCCACTAACACCTGCAATTCCACCTTCTAAGCCTTCTTAAGCACTCTTTTACTGACTTCCTAGACCTAAACTCTGCCCACATCTCGTTTATTGATTGAACTGTCATTGTGGACTCATGGATGCACTGTACTTAGGGTCCCTTCTAGCTTTTAAATCTGATACTAAACATTTCCAGACATCCCTTGTACTCAACCCTGAACTATGGCTATAACCGACAGCAACTCCTCCTTGAAATGCACCTGCAATTCTTTGTCTTACCTGCGAACTCACTGCAACCCATATCTCCTCCATAACTCAGCCAATTTCTCTGTCTTGATGTTGCTCCCTAGACCCTTGACAAATACCACAAGAACCATGGCTAACAGATGTAGAGAATTAGACGGGAACAACACTCATCCACTTAGGCCTTTTATCGACCATGTTATGAGCGTGAAACTTGTAACTGAGAGCCAACTAAGTTTGTTGTTGTATGAGCTCTCTTTCAACCTGAATTACGAATTCATTCACAACCCATCATCTCTAATCATTCAAACTTCTAAAATATTTCAATCGAAGGCAGCAGATTGTCTTCTTCACTGGATTTTCTTGTCGTCCATTTTCTGTCCAAATTGCAGTCAATCGAATCACAACTTTTGTCCTTCTCGGTCTTTAAGACTGGTTCTCAATCCATTCCATCTCTGTCTGAACTTGCCGGCAAAAACCCTTATTACAACGTCTTGGTCTGTGTTTGAAGAGAAGAGACAGAACTTTGTGTTGTTCTGATTTTCGACCTAATTCTTAGGCGAAATGAGAAATGGCCAAATGGGTAAGTTAAGTGGGAAAAGGGAGGCCCTGATCAAATCCCTGGGTGTCTTTGCCAGCTTCTTTAAGGCATCAACTGGATGCCTCTTAATCCATAGAAGGACTCCGAACAACAAATGACCATGGAATGACTATCATGCCCCTTTTCGACTATTTCTTCTTCTTTTTTCTCCGTATGACTCCAAAGTACCTAATAACTCGAAAATCAAACATAATAGACATGATTCACAAGGAAAATAGCAAATAAAGCATAAATACTAGATATAAAATTAGGTGTTTTAGATACCTATCAAATTCCCCCACACTTAGACTTTGCTAGTCCTCGAGCAAATCAAACAAAACTAATTCAAAAATATACATACAACTCCGTGTCGTCGAGGCTACGGTCACTTTTATCATAAATAATAAGCCTTTGAACCCATAGGTGTCCCTAGTGGACGAGTTTTAGTCTCGTGAAGGTTTACAAGAGGTCTACCTACAAAACCTATATTTCCAACTCCAACTACCTGTGACAAATCTATGAACGAATCCAAAATGGCTATTAGAGGAGGTACCTTGATGCGAATCCAAATTAATATATATGTAAATTAAGTTTTAATCAGAAAGTTGAACAAACCACAGTACTCGGAATCTGACAAACCACAATCACAATGAAAAGATTAAGAAGATGGATATAGAGATAGATGTTTGCGAATGTTAACAAGTGATCGGTGTTTCCCATATCTGTCTAATGGTCACCGCCAAGATGAACCTATGCATCCTATTGGATTGAGCTACTGGTCTGAATTCTAGTGTCAACACACTGGCATATACAAGGGAACCAGCGATCAACAATCTTAATTCTACATCAACTCAACCGGCATATACAAGGGAACTAGGAGTCGACTTTATTCAACACAATAATAAATTATTATTTTTTGAGACAGCATGATTAGATCTTTTGGATCCAAGCGCATGCTTCTTTGTCGGCAAGTATGTGATAGTTTCCTTGGATCCTGCATTCCACGCTTGTTTAGGCGACGGAGACAGGGACAATATTTCACACATACTGCTATCCAAGTGTCATTTTTATTCCGATTGGTCTAATTGGTCGGTCTCTTTTTTTTTTTTTTTTTTTTTTTTTAGCAACTCAATCACTCTATTTCATCCTAACAGTAATAACAATTCGATGTTTAGTGACCCACCAAATCACTTAGATAACAATAGATAAATATGGAAAAATAAAAATAGAACGTGATATGGTGATATTCCGAGATATGGTAACAACTATCATATTATTTCTAACACTTGAAAAATTCTGTCCATTTAGTTAATGGGTTCCTCAACTCCTCCATCCAAGATGGTTCCATCCATTTAGATTGATAGTGTCATCCTAAAGGCACATATTTCTAGGTTTCGGAGTGTATAAAGCCAATTTTTTGTTTTTTTTTTGTTTTTTTTTATGAACACAAGGGAAAACTAACAAGGCTAAAAACTCTATATGAGAACACTCCCCCACACTTAAACTTTACATTGTCCTCAATGTAAAATTTAGTCATTCAAAGTAAAGTTCAAGATGGGAAATTCAAAACATGATATATATACACAATAAGAAAATAAAATGCATGATAAAAACGGATACTCCAACTCATAGTTATTTCTGAACAATAGAGGATAAACACTAAACAAGCTATTTAGTTGGTATCTAATCCAAACTCAGCCAATATATACACCTCATCGTTAAGAAGAAAAAAAATCCATCTACTTAGAAAGGCTAATGTTTATTCTAAATTGTTCAAAAGTCTCTAAAAGTTGGAGTTTTGATATGCAAATATCCAAAATAAGAAAATAAAGATAAAAGACTTAAAATAAAAGAAAAAGATAGAGATAAATAGATACACAAACCCAGCAAACCCACTGACCCATTAGCGCTTGGTTTAAAGTCGTCAGCCCGACTTGCAAGTTAAATTCCCCATACACCAATAATCGGAAAAGTTGGGGATCCACCCATAGCACCTATTTTGAAAACACTAGCTTCACACAAATATTAGCACAATAAAACATAATTGAAGCTATTAACCGATAAGAGTTTCCCCCACACTTATTCTTGTCCACACTTGGAAGTGCATAAAGAATATAGAAGTCGGGTACTTCACCGTTGTTTTGTTCACAAAACTTCATAGTTTGAGAATCAAACATCTCTAATGGTGGATATTGAGATATAAAATCATTCAACAATATTCTCGAAGCACATATATTCAAACCAATAAGAGGTAAAGGAGAAGAAACAATATGCAAATGGTTAGACAAACCTATCACAATCTCTTTAATTACGGAATCCTCTTCATCCTTGAAAAACTCAAGTGAATTATTCACCTCTTGCATATCATGGGCCTCTATCAAACCTTGCAACCATTCTTCATCCGTTTCTGCCTTAACCAAAGTCTCGACATCAACATCTTCATTACAATCCTTTGCAAGCTCAATTGGGTCTTCCACAATATTGGTCATATAGGTTTCATTCTCAACATACTCCTATTTGTTGCAAGGTACATACTCCACTGCGGATTCAAGTCTCACCATAAGGAACTTTTTTAGAACACTCATTGCATCATCCTTAAGCTCTACCTTTTGAATAGGTTCTTGATCGTTATAAAGATCAATGCTTGAGTAAGCTACACTAGTGTCATCATATTCCTTTTCAACTTCACCTTGATCGCAAAAAGACTCCATTGTACACTCCCCGGGGATGTCACCATATACTGGTTCAAGCGATGTACTTTCATAGTTATCGTCACTATCATAGTTAACATTAGATTGGCTACCACTTCCCAAAGATTGATCTTTCGCAGAATTTTGCATGTCCTCTTTGTATTCTTCAATGCCTTGTCTTAAATTGGAAACACCTTTTTGAATCTCTTGGAGTAATCCATCCAAATTTTGAAAATAGCATTCCATTTGTTGGTAAATCTCGTTCGACAAAGAAAAAGTAGAATTACTTACTTCAGTATTGCTAGGCCAATTATCTTCCCTTTGAATGGGTGAATGATCATAACTACGATCACAAATTGGGCCAAACATACTATGAGCACATTCGGTCGATGAAACGGGTTCCACGCTTGGTTGTCTACAAACGGACTCCATGATGACCATAAATTGTTGCATTTCATCTACCAAACTAGAAGAAATATTAAGAGAAGCACAACTATTCTCCCCTCCTTGTGGTTGCTCACTTACATATCCACCATAAGAAGGTTGGAATGTATGAGAGTAACTAAAAGGGTACGTGGAATATTGACCATAACCAAAGGATTGGTTTTGATTGTATTCCCCATAAGGGTGATAGTTGTCATAGCGTTGTTGAGGTTGATAACCGTACCCATTGTTCCAACATGCTCCGTCCATAGAAATTGGTACCTGAAACAAGAGTTCTCAAAACTATGTTAAAAGCCAGAAAATAAGAAAAACAAAAATAAGAAACAAAAATAAAAACAAAAAAATAAGAAACCAAAAACAAGTGACAACCGCTGCCTCCCTGGCAACGGCGCCAAAATTTGATCGCTGTCGTAGGCGTCAAAAATAAATTACACTTTCTTACTACTCAAAATATAAATATAGTAAGGGCAAGAAAGGATTGTTCCCACAGAGAGGACTAGGTTGTCAATATATTTTAGGTTTCCTATAAATACCAGTGGGGGTTTTATGATTTTTAATAAAGCAAACTAAAATAAAAGCAAACAAATAAATAAACAAACAAATCAAGGTAGTGAGAATATTGGGTAAAGATTTCATCTTCAATTATAAAAAAGTATTTGAATATATGAATAAAATTCGTATTTAATCTCGCTATCATCAAAAGCCCTAGAATACCTTATTGCAAGAATACTCCGTAAATTTCCTAAATTTATCAACACATACATTAGAGATGCGTATGTGAATTCTACCTAAAAAATAACCTAACCCTTGCGCTAATTAAGTTCAATTCCTAGGAGCATTAAGTTTTAGAAATAGGCTAATCAATGCAACCATCATACATTGCGCATGAAAATTCGGACAAAGGTCAATTTATACATATGATTACAAGAGTGCATCATTACAAACTATAATCATATCATGATACTCGTATTCAAGGCTATCGCTCGATGAAAATCCTAAAATAGCTATAGATATATATGTATGTTCAATCAATTCTAGACTCAACCAAACAAACATTCAATCATATTGCAATACATCAATCATGCAATTATTATAATCAGTAGAAAGTGAACGATGGTTTTGAGAGAAAACTAACTCATAAAGATCAAAACTTGTTTTCAAAATCCAACTACATCTTTAACCAATAATAAAAATTTAGTTACTCATGGCATAGGAGTTCATAACAAGAAGGAAGAGAAAACCTATCATGTTTCTAAACCCTAGAACACAAGTAGAAGTTCTCCCTAATGGAGATATATCTAGGTTTAGAAAAGAGTTTCCTATTTATATGCTTTTCACCCCAAAAGGATACTTTCCCAAAATTAGGTTAAGTCTTAATAATCTTCAAGTCCACGTCCATCTACTTGTCCACCAAGCCCATGTGTGATAAATATGTCTCTGGAATTTTTGGGTCCAAAACTGGTCGACGGAATGATGACGTCATCGCTGATTTCCGGTCACCGGAAAACTATCTCCGACCACCTGAGCCTGCATCCGACTACCATAACTCCCACCTGAGCCTGCATCCTTCTCTGCAGTTCATATACTCACACTTCAGAGCCATACATCACATATAAACCATCTAAACCAATTATCGAATTCTTGCGAAAACGTGCCCAAAAGCGTGCCATGTAGTTTATATATCCGACCGCCAACTCTTGTATCCAACACATACCCCCTTCGCGATTCAATGAAATATTACAATTCATACTTTAACTTCCGAAATCCTGCAACCGGAACTATGCTCACTGGCTCTCCATTTCTGCTCACTTTCGCACAATTTCCGTAGCATCTAACACTTGCCATTATGTCCCTGAGATCCAGCTAATTTACTGCACTTCCTAATGCGTCACAACACTAGTCTACAACTGCATAATCCTTCCATCACTTCCTGCACAATCCATCTAGCACCACCATTTTCTTCTCAAACCTTGCCATCTTAGCCCTCGCAGCATCAGCGCATCATTAGAACTATGGCATTCTCTTCATTTGTAGCAACAATTCCTGCACTTCAATACTGCATCTCAGTCATAGCTCCAACTCAGAAACATCACATATTCAGCTCTTAATTGCAGTTAACAACCCTGCACTCTCCCATGACTCCATTGTGCTTACACGGAATTAGTTCCAACTACTAAATCACCTGCGATTGTAACCTAGCATTTATCTAATTCCATTGAATCCAATACAACCACCTCAGCACAAACATCTCTACAGCACATACCAACTTCTGCAACTCTATTTGTTGTCCTGAAACACAACCCACCAGCACCAGTTGCATAACCTGAACATAACTGCAGTTTCCTATTCACACCCTCAAATCAACAGCAGCAGCTTCTTAATCTCACTCTCGACTGCAATACGAATTCCAGTTTCTGCAGCATAATTCCCAATCCTACATATAACACAGTAGCTGCAACAAATCCATTCATTGTCTCTGCAACCTGCTACTGCGACTAACACCCACATGCCTTGTAACAATCTCTAGAGCCATTACCACCTGCAATTCCACATTCTAAGCCTTCTCAAGCACTCTTTTACTGACTTTCTGGACCTAAACTCTGCCCACATCTCGTCTATTGATTGAACTATCATTGTGGACTCATGGATGCACTGCACTTCGGTTCCCTGCTGGCTTTTAAATCTGATCTTAAACATCGCCAGACATGCCTTGTACTCAACCCTGAACTATGGCTATAACCGACAACAACTCCTCCTTGAACTGTACCTGCAATTCTTTGTCTTCCCTGCGAACTCACTGCAACCCATATCTCCTCCATAACTCAGCCAATTTCTCTGTCTTAGTGTTGCTCCATGGACCCTTCACAAACACCACAAGAACCATGGCTAACAGATGTAGAGAATTATACGGGAACAACACTCAGCCACTTAGGCCTTTTATCGACCATGTTATGAACGTGAAACTTGTAACTGAGAGCCAGCAAAGTTTGTTGTTGTATGAGCTCTCTTTCAAACTGCATTGTGAATTCATTCACAACCCATCATTTCTAATCATTCAAACTTCTAAAATATTTCAATCAAAGGCAGCAGATTGTCTTCTTCACTGGCTTTTCTTGCCGTCCATTTTCTGTCCAAACTGCAGTCCATCGAATCACAACTGTTGTCCTTCTATGTCTCTAAGCCTCGTTCTCGATCCATTCCATCTCTGTCTGAACTTGCCGGTAAAAACCCTTATTACAACGTCTTGGTCTGTGTTTGAAGAGAAGAGACGGAACTTTTTGTTATTCTGATTTTCGACCTAATTCTTAGGCGAAATGAGAAATGGCCAAATGGGTAAGTTAAGTGGGAAAAGGGAGGCCCTGATCAAATTCTTGGGTGTCTTTGACAGCTTCTTTAAGGCACCAACTGGATGCCTCTTAATCCATAGAAGGACTCCGAACAACAAATGACCATGGAATGACTATCATGCCCTTTTTTGACTATTTCTTCTTCTTTTTTCTCCGTATGACTCCAAAGTACCTAATAACTCGAAAATCAAACATAAGAGACATGATTCACAAGGAAAATTGCAAAGAAAGCATAAATACTAGATATAAAATTAGGTGTTTTAGATACATATCACTAAACCAAGAAATGGACGTTCCATACTTGCTTAGGTCACAAAGTGAAGGAGATGGGGTTAATCTTAGGGAGGGAAGCGAAGAAGGTGTTGAGATTATGGAGATGTTGGCTGTTTATGACTTGTATCAAAATGTTGAACTGACTTACACAATGTAATCTATCAGTTCTGGGTATTTTCTGAATACGGTGTTAACAACAACTTGGGTTTCTATGTTGTGTTAAAATAGGTTGAAGAACCTATTTATATAAGTCATTTGAGTGCAATCCTCATCTTGTAGGAAGTGGAGGAAGTTGAGTGATGGAGCAGTGGGGTCGTGTAGTTGATTGTTACACGATCACGTCTTTGCCCACTTCCCTCATCATTGTTAACCGTCCTTGCCTCCTGACACGTTCTCGTAATGGGCGCGTTGTACTTCGCACGTTGTAAACCTCCATACCAATACCCCAGTAAGTATCCCCCAGTTTGTGACATGTTTGATGTCTCGAGTGAGTGGGTCGAGTCATGGGACCCGCCGTAAGAAATAGCATACGGTGCTATTAGGTTAAATAACTAAGCTATTTAAGGATTTGATATTTACGTAATATCGTGTATGCTCGATGCATGTAATGCATTATTTTTTAAGAAAGCAGCTCAAAACAATCGATATGCATGAAGCATCGCTATTTTAAAGCTTGACTGAATAATTCACAGATTAAGCGTCTCAAAATAACATCATATCCAACTACCTTTGAGTGATCATTCGGAGGCCATGTGGGTGGGCCACCATCTGGTCGATCACTCCCTATGGCAGAGTGGCGGACGGTGATCATTGAGGTAGTTTATTGATCGCCTAAATTTTAATCCAAGCCCTCCGACCAAGCTGGAAAAGTTGGACAGATGAGATGATTTAGACACATGTTTGATGTCGTTGATGGATTTTAGGGTTTTTAGAGGTGTACAAACATCCTCTCTTTGGTTTGATCGAATCCTAACATGGGTGCTAATTTTGGAGGGACCGACCAGGCATGCGTGGAGATGGCATGCCGGCGTGCAATCTACATCTCTTGGTCCCATGAAGGTTCAATCTAGGCAACTCAATTTGACCGGAAAAGGTGAGTGGTCGTGATCGATTTACGGCAGAAACCCATTGCCGCAAAGTATTTAAAGGACATATGTCATGCCACCTTTTGGCGTGTGTTTTGAGGCGTCAGGCCATAGTCATCCTAGGCCGGCCGGTCACACGCAAAGGTGGGCCCAAAACAATCACGTCAACATCCTTGGGATATCTTAAGTCTATATCTACACCCTCCGTTTAGGCTGGCGAAGATGGATGGTCGCGATCGAACTACGACAGATGTGCATTGTTGCAAACCCTAATTAGGGTTTTAAAATAGTCACACAACTTGACTTTGGCCAAAATGTTTGGCAAGCCGTGCTTCTCTTTTAGGGAGATCGATAATGTGGGTACCATGTTGAGCTGACGGTGAACATATGTGCACCTTCCTGATGGTCCTAAATGCAATATAAGCCATCCAAATAGGCTGGCTAAGTTGGATGGTTGTGATCGATTTAAGACATTAGTGGTATTTTCGCGACCCTTAGAAGCATCACGCCTGCCATGGTTTGAGAAATCGTTTCATTTCTCCATGGCCTTGCCGTGAGAAAACCTACTGGGTGAGGGATAAGTGGGCCTGCCAACGTGTGTGTTAGCACTTTCCTGATCATTCTCGGGATGATCTAATCCATCCAACTAGGATGGCGAAATTGGACGGTCTTGATGACTTTAAGACTGCCCTGAAAAGTCTTTCTCGTTCGATCTTCTTCCAAAGCAGTGCGGCCACCTTATTTTAGGGTTGGCGATTGGTGAGCTGGGAAGTATGGCGTGGTGTTCGACCGGCTGGGGCATAAGTTGGCCCGCCGGTGGTCATCAAGGGGATCGCTTGCTCCTGCTAGGGTTTGGCTAGGCTGGTTAAATCACGCGGCCAACTTGTGAGGCCGTGATCGTTTCTGAGATTGATACGGACAGTCCAGATTTCCTTTAAGAAAAATAAGCATGCTTGATCGGCTAACCAAAGTGCGTCGATGCAAGACTCTCTTTAGAGAGTGATATATCCTGTACGGGTATTTCGTGCATGTCTCAAAATTGGAACATGGAGATTCATGTTACTCTGCTGAGAGTGAAAACTCAGTCGTCATGTCATGTTAATAATGAGAGTTCGGCTAGGAACTGCATAGGAAATACTAGGAAAATCATGCATTAATTAATAATCTTAAAAATTTTACAGAATATTGGGATTGTTGCTATATGCACCATTCTGGATGAATTTTGTGTATTTATTGAATTGCTTCGAATAAATAAAGTGGAGATATACTCATCACTTATGAAATGGCTTTACCCTTTGCAGGATGTCGGCACATCAAATTTGGTTTTATAACTTTATCCCTGAACTAAAATCCACCAACATCAGATACATATCACCATAGTATTGTTATCAAAGTTGTGATACGATTGAACTTTGATGCTACATAATAATACTATGACACTGTATAACAATGATTGAGATCAACTATTTTCTCATTTTTTTGGCTACGGATCTTCAACAACTATGATGCTGAGTTGAACATTTTCAGAATCACTGGAGTACTTGGAAGTGACAACGATTTCGAGTCATGTTGACGAACCAAGGAGATCAAGCATCTGTATGAGAAGCTACAAAGTTTATGTATTTTGTAATCCATATGTATTGATAGTTTTGTCACTAAAATTTACAAAGGGGGAGATTGTTAGATCACTGCTCGGTCAAACTCGCAAGCGTTGCTATCTCAAGCTTATTTGTCAAGTTTAGTTACTTATAGCTGTGTCTCGGACTAGGATAGATTGTGTAGTTGAGATTTAGAATTCACGACGTTCATTAATTGAAGATGAAAAACTACTAAGGAAATCTTGTAGAACTTCATCAACAAAAGGTATGTGGAGACTGAAACTCATCTATCACTCGGAAGTCTATTTATATTGTATCTCCTATATTGAGACAAAAGTCGTAGAGCTATATAGTGTTCGATTATACACATTTGATATTTCGAGATGAGTTTAACTCACTTACATATTTATCAAAATATGTATTGGTAAGCTTTCACTTTAACGAAGTTTATCTTATGTTCTTGACGAAAGTCAAAAGATGATCATATGAAAATCGCTTTGTAACATCTCATTTAATGTAGACTCGGAATGTGTAGTATTTATTATGTCAATCACTTGAAAATATCTTTGATGCTAATATTTTGCGAAAACAAATATTGTCATCCTCTAAGAATGTTTTAATGGTTGACATAGAGTTTAGAACACTTAACCATAATTGGATTATAGACATAGTATGCGTACTTGCATATATGTTGATCCAAGACCAGTGTAGTATGCATACCCGTCTGAGAACTGGCGAGGTCAGGTAAAGTCCGAGAGCCTTTCTATGTGTACCCATACGCATACTGGAGAACTCAGTTGAAGTCTGAGAACTATTGTATCCGTACACGTACGCATACTGAATTCAACTGATGTTTTGGATGTGTGATAGTATGCGTACCCATTCATGTACTATCGAAAACAGTCTAAGTCCGGCTACTTAAGTATGCGTACCCGTTTGCATACTTGAGTGGGTTAAGTTCTAGAATCGGTTGAGCCATGAACTAATACATTTATATAATAAGGAATGCAATCTTTTCCAAACCGTGGCTATAATGTTCATGAATTGATTCAAGTGAATCAAACCGATTTTTCTTCAATTGTGCCATGTATACTTCTATGAGAATATTAACAATAGAAAAACTATAGAACTAGTTTCATTTGAGTCAATTGAACTAGTTATGGTTATGATGAATATGGTTGAAATGAAAGTGTTCATATGGCTCACTTCGTTTAACTATTGTTGAGCCAACCTAGTGTACACGTTTAGGTACGGTTATCCATATCTAAGTGAAGGTACATTTTAGTTGTGCGTAACAAGCTAAGACTATCTAACGGTGGAGAGATATTGCTTTGGTTTCAAGCAAACTTAGCTTGGCTCTTAGATCAGGTTTCATCTAACGGTGAATATTGATTGCTTTGTTCCAAAGCTATCAAACCCTGATTTGACGACTATATAAGGGAGAACTCTAGCAACTAGGAAACCTAATCCTCACACCTCCTGTGTAATAATAGTTGCGACTAAAGTCGTTTCTCCTTTAACCTTAGGTTTATTCCAAAACCTTAAAGGTTAACGACTTAAAGACTTCATTGGAATTGTGAATCCAGACCCAATTATTTTCTCTGTAGTTGCGTGTTCTGATCTTACTTATACTATCGTGATTGAGTATTATCTTTTCTAATATTTGATTAAGGTTTATCTCCGATGGGTAAGATTAAAAGAAGTCACAAACATCTTCATCTCATCGTTTGTGATTCCACAATATCTTGTTTCGCTTCCATATGATTAAAATTATTGTGAGGTAATTGATAATACTTGGTTGTTCTTTGGGAATATAAGTCCGTTTTATCAACTGGTTCATGTGCACCTTGATTTATCATAAGACGGAACAAAACTCATAGGTATTTCTGTGGGAGACAGATTTGTCTATATCAATAGACTTTTCTGTGTGAGACATATTGGTTTATCAAGTCTTTGACTTTGGGTCATAGAAACTCTTAATTGTGGGTGAGATCAGTTAAGGGAATCAAGTGCGTAGAATCCTGTTGGGGTTCAGAGACGTAAGGAGAGAAATTGTACCTTGATCAGTGTGAGATTGGTTAGGGCTCAACTACATTCCAGTCTGAAGTTCATTGGTAGTAGGCTAGTGTCTGTAGCGGCTTAATATAGTGAGGTGTTCAAAGTTGTACTAGGTCTCGGGGGTTTTCTGCATTTGTGGTTTCCTCGTTAACAAAATTTCTGGTGTTTGTGTTATTCATTTTCCGAATTATATTTATTTATATAATTGAAATATCACGGGTTGTGCATTAAGTTCAATCAGTTCTTAAATCCGGTCTTTGGGTTGTTGATTGAATTGATTGACACTTGGATATTGGTTTGTGATACCGTCCAAGTTATTTCTCTTAGTCAATAGGGATCGCAAATTCCTATTTGTTTGATTGCATATTGAATTTATAAATTGAGATATAACTCTTTGACATAATTTTCTAAAGATTATGTCTGACTGTCTAGTTGATTCTCTTGAAAGTATACTGGATTTTTTCCATACAGATTGGCAAAACGAAATATTGGGTGTGGTTGTTAGACCCCCGCTTTTTCAATTTTTCCAGTTTACCTCTTGTTGTTACTAACTTATTCAACAAAATATTATCCTCTGGGTTTTCATCTGATGCAAGAGACTTAGCCATCACCTCTTCTTCAGCTTCTTTCAGTTTTGTTAGAGCACTACTCGGTTGAACCCACCAAGCGTTGGTATGTCAAGATTGGTTGTCATATTTAGTTCCAAAACTCGAGTCGCTATTATGTAAACTACAGTCAACTTCGATAGGCTATACAAGAAATGATAGAAGTATTGTGCTCCGGTTACTCACAAAGATCTGAAGATAGATTGAAGACAACAAATATATTATCCTTCAGCTTGAGATTAGTAACTACAACTTGACTTGTTCCATTTCTACCTCGTGTCTTTCAAATCTTTTATATTGAAAACATAACATGCGAAGTTATATTATTATGATCAAAGAGTTAAGGAATATAATAAGATGTTTATTTCTTAACCATTAAACTTTGTGGGTAAGACATCGCCATAATCTTTTGAATGCTATTGCGATTATGTATGGGTATGCGGTGAGGATTTCATCCTAGGAAATAATATTTTTACATGTGTTTTAAGGAAGTAAGTTCATGATATGTGTTGTGAACCGAAAAAGAAATCGCCATGCGTTATTGGGGCTGTTTTTCATTGCATATCTTATGAATGATTAATATGTGTGATTAGTATAACCGCTCATGACTTGTTTGTGTTCTTGGTAAAACTATTCATATGAGGCATGACTTATGTATTGGTATGACTTTTATTAGTGAAATTGATCTTAAGTAATCACATGGGGTATGATCGAGTTTTTGTGTGTAAGACCTAACACCGGGTAAAGGGGAACCGATCCTAGTAAGAGGTGCAACACATACAAAGGGGAAACGATCCTTATATGAGGTGCAACAAGGTTTATAGTAGAAATGGGAACCGATCCTATGAACATGTGCAACACATTTTTAGGAAAAGGGGAACCGATCCTATGTACATGTGCAACACATATAAGTTAGATACCAAATATATGTGGGGAGCCGATCCTAGTACCTAGTCAACCAAAGTTTGGGAAGCTAGTATGACTATGCACAGTACTCACATGGAGGTAGAACCTGAACTTTTTTTGGTAGAACTGTTAAACCCATGATTGTGATTGAATGTTGGTTTGATCAATCACATAGTTCTTGAAAGTCAGATGAACCAATTCTAAACTTGTTTGGAAGTGTGGCAAATCGGTTTTAAGGTTGTAAGTATGAAAGACTTACAAAGTAAAAGATGTCGACATACTTGAACATGTGCATAAATCTTATTTATTAATTGTTCAAAGATATTCCTTGATACTCACACCGAAATATTCCTAATATCTTTTGATATTTGGAAATATGCTTTTAATATATTAATATTTGAAAATATATTATTATGATAATTTCATAAATGTGTTTTTAACACATTCAGAATTAATATGATAATATAGTGTATTAATATGGAAATTTTTGGAAATGTGTTTTTAACACATTTATTATTAAAAATCAGAATTATATATATTATTGTGTTTTTAACACATTTATTATGAAAATTCGAAATTATATATATTATTGTGTTTTTAACAAATTTGATATATATTAAACATATCTCTTGATTTATATTAGTAAAGTATTTTATATGCTAGCTAATATTTGGTTATCATGATTTCGGCAATATTATTTGGATATTAATGGTAATTACTTGGCATCCAAATTTCCTTGATCTATAAATACCTGAAGCTTGCATTTCGAGTAAACTAATACTTCGTGACAATAAACTTCTTCTGTTATACTGTTACTGGTGAAGCCGCCTATTAGGAGAGAAGAGTAACCTAATTAGGCGAAATCTCTTACTGTAATACCCTCGTTTATTTTTATGGTCTAAACTAAATGTGCACTTCCGTCGTGGGATACTTGTATTTTTGGGCTCGTTTTGCTACATCTGCCCTCCCGAATAATTTGGGCTTTTGCTGTTTACCCTTTTATAAATTAAATATGTAAGTTGGAAAACCAAGAAATGAAAAAGGAAAACGTACATTGTTTATGCGGCTATTTAGTGGTGAGGTTTTGGGAAAGATGGGTACATGGTTAGGGTTTTCTCTTTTAAAAAACAAAAACCTTAAAAAAAAAAGATGAATTTTAGATAAGGAGATAAACAGCCACCGAGTCTTCTTCTACTGGAGATCTTAACTACCATGGGATACAACAATTGGAAGAAGGAAAAGGAAAAGGAAGATGATTAGAGCTAAAGGTTGGTGTTGCAGAAAAAGGAAAGCAAGTCTCTTGAGAAATCCGGTAGGTTTTTTAACTTTTATACTCTTTCAAGTTGATCTAATAAATCTAAAGGAGTTTTAAGAAATCACTTCTCCAAAACAGTAGGAAGGAAGAAAATCTAATGTAGTAGTTTTTATCTGATAATATCGAGTTTTGAAATCAAAAGGGTCTACTGGGTAAGGAAGAGGAAGGAGGGTTATGTTGGAAATTATAATTTGTAATCTAGAATAATCTAGATTAGTTTAGAAGAGTGTAGAAGTCAAAGGTTTGGAATTAGCTAGTTAGTCTAATTAGTTTAGAAAACTCTAGAAGTAGCTAGCGTAGGTAAAATCAAGAAAGTTCTATGGTGTGAACGTTTGTAATTAAAGTCAAATTGTTATGTAAAGAAGGTCCTAGATGGGGGCTTGTAGAGGTCTCTAGAGTATTCTAGGGAATCTAGTAGTTGGTTTTGTAAGCCTATAAATAGGCCTTTGGAGTATCATTTGTAAGTTGTAAGAAGCAAGGAAGTTAATAAGAAGATTAAGAGTTTTGAAGAGTAAGAGTTAGTCTTGCTTACTAGGAGCTCTATATGAGTAACACAACCATGCTCGTATATCTCCGAAGGTTCATTTCCAAATTTCCAACATGGTATCAGAGCGGAGGTTCGATCCATATGGGGCGTATAAGCTGCGCAAATCCAAATGTTTGTAGAGTTTAAAGCAAATGTGATAGTGAAGGTATGATTCTCAACTATACAAAGTGTTGAGTTTTCATTGTTTGTTTTAGATCCCCATATGAAAGTCATCGCCCATGTCCAGTAAAAGAAGAAAAGAAAAGTTGAAAAGAGACAAATGAAAAGAAAGAAAATATTGCTCGTGAGAAGACCCAAGTTAAGTTCTAGTAGTTTGGAGTTCTAAAAATGCAAAATGTCTCCATGCAAGGAAAGCTACAAAGAGAAAAGAGAAATTGTAGGGAGTGCATGTGGAAAAGAGTGCACTTTTGGACATGGCATGGGAAAAGCCATGTTGTCACGAGATTCTACTCCTCTACTCGTGGCAAGCATAGAAAAGTGAAGGCTAGAAAAAATCCAAGTGAAGGCTTGTGGAAGGCCGCGTAAAGGCCGGGCCGAGTGAAGGCCGAGATAGTGGGAACACACCCACTGAGAGGCTAGTAGAGTGATAAGCTAGATGGAAGAAAATAGGATGGAGAAAAAAAATCTTTGGAGACACTACGAGAAGACGAGACGATGTCGATGCGAAGAAATGTTGGACTTGAGAAAAAGAGAAATTACACCACGAGCAGGAGAAGCAAAAGATGAATGAGATTGGGTGAAGATCGAACTACGAAATGGAGATTACAAATTAGGAGGGGATGTTGGAAATTGTAATTTGTAATCTAGAATAATCTAGATTAGTTTAGAAGAGTGTAGAAGTCAAAGGTTTGGAATTAGCTAGTTAGTCTAATTAGTTTAGAAAACTATAGAAGTAGCTAGAGTAGGTAAAGTCAAGAAAGTTCTATGGCACGAACGGTTGTAATTAAAGTCAAATTTTTATGTAAAGAAGGTCCTAGATGGGGGCTTGTAGAGGTCTCTAGAGTATTCTAGGGAATCTAGTAGTTGGTTTTGTAAGCCTATAAATAGGCATTTGGAGTATCATTTGTAAGTTGTAAGAAGCAAGGAAGTTAATAAGAAGATTAAGAGTTTTTAAGAGTAAGAGTTAGTCTTGCTTCCTAGGATCTCTATACGAGCAACACAACCATGCTCGTATATCTCCGAAGGTTCATTTCCAAATTTCCAACAAGTTCTACAAGCAAAGCTCACTTTGAAAGACAAAGGAGAGAGATCTAGTAGTAATGCTAGAGGAAGAGGACGCGGCTACTACGGCGAAAGAGGAAGAGGCAAGTAAAATGATGATGATCAAAGGGGCCAGAGGTCAAGCTTCACAAGATGTCTTGGCAGAGGAAACAATTCATGGCATAACAATAATAAGCCAAGGTATAACAAATCTCAAGTTGAATGTTATAATTGTCATAAGCGTGGTCATTATGCTCGAGATTGTTGGTTTTCATCGGATAACGTCGAAGAAAAAGCTAACTATGCTAATAAAGAAAAAGAAGGAGACCAGACCTTGTTGGTGTCATGTAAAGGAGGTGACTACAATGAGAATTGTACATGGGTGCTTGATACGGGAGCAAGTAACCATATGTGTGGCACGAAGGAGAAGATCGTGGAGCTTGATGAATCAGTTTCCGGCAACGTGACGTTCTAAAATGGAGAGAAAACTCCGGTGAGTGGTCTTGGAAATTTTTTGATTAAGTTAAAAAATGGAAATCATGAGTTTATTTCTAATGTTTATTACGTCCCTAGCGTAAAAATGAATATATGAAGTTTGGGACAACTCTTAGAAAAAGGCTATAGGATGAATATGGAGGACCTTAGTCTTTTTATAAGAGATAGGAAAGGAAAGTTGATTGCCAAAGTGCCGATGACGGGGAATAGGATGTTCTATATGAACATTCAAAACGACATCGCGAGATGTTTGATCGCCTGTGTGAAAGACTCATCATGGCTCTGGCATCTTAGGTATGGACATCTCAATTTTGGAGGATTAAAGTTATTGTCCAAACAAAAGATGGTTAGAGGTTTTCCAAGAATAGACCACCCGGATCAGTTGTGTGAAGGATGTTTACTTGGAAAACATTTCAGGAAAAGTTTTCTCAAGGAAACATTCTCAAGAGCCACGAAACCGCTGCAGTTGGTACACACAGATGTTTGTGGATCAATAAAGCCAAGCTCGTATGGTGGAAATAATTATTTCCTCATATTTGTCGACGACTTTAGTCGAAAAACATGGGTTTATTTCTTGAAACAAAAATCGGAGGTTTTCTCCAATTTCAAGAAATTTAAATCCCTTATGGAAAAAGAAAGTGGCTTTGAAATTGTGGCTATGAGATCAGACAGGGGAGGTGAGTTAACTTAGAAGGAGTTCTAGGCTTACTGCGAATACAATGGAATCCGTCGGCCTCTTATGGTTCCATACACACCTCAACAAAATGGAGTTGCCGAAAGGAGAAACATGACAATTCTCAACATGGCCCGGAGTATGTTGAAGACAAAGAGAATTCCTAGGGAGTTTTCGGCAGAAGCAGTCGACTGTGCAGTTTACCTGATAAACCGATGTCCCACAAAAAGTATGTGGAACATGACTCCTTTAGAAGCATGGAGCGGAGTGAAACCCGACGTCTCACACTTACGAGTATTCGGAAGCATCGCAAATGCTCATGTGCCGAGTCAAATGAGAACAAAGTTATATGACAGGAGTGCCAAGTACATATTTATCGGTTATCACTCTTGATCCAAGGGATACAAGTTGTACGATCCAATCAATAAAAAAGTCGTCACAAGCAGAGATGTGGAGTTCGATGAAGAAAGCTTCTGGGATTTCGGTTTTCAAGAAAAGGATTATAATTTTCTCCCTATTATAGAAGAAGAAGACAAACAACGACCACCCGAACCAGTGGCTCCAGTTACTTCACCACCACCATCACCTCCAGCAGTGCATCATGATGATCCATCATCAGCAGATGAAAGTTCTAGAGAAAGGCCCTTACGGACGAGGAGTTTAACTGATATCTATGGAGATAATGTATCTCTTTTTTGTCTCTTTGCAGAAAGTGAACCAATAAATTTTGAAGAAGCCATCAAAAGCGAGAAATGGAGAAAGGCAATGGATGAAGAAATCAAGGCTATTGAGAAAAATAACACCTGGGAACTTGTAACACTTCCGAAAGGACAAAGATCAATTGGAGTAAAGTGGGTGTACAAAACCAAGAAAAACGCTAAAGGGGAGGTTGAAAGATACAAGGAAAGATTGGTTGTAAAAGGCTACAACCAAAGAGAGGGCATCGACTATGATGAGGTATTTTCTCCTGTCGCTCGTCTTGAAACTATAAGATTAATTATTTCTCTAGCTGCCCAAAATAGATGGAAAGTTCATCAAATGGACGTCAAGTCTGCCTTTTTAAATGGGCATCTTGAAGAAACAGTATATGTCGAGAAGCCACCTGGTTACGAAGCCATAAGACATGGAGACAAAGTCCTTAAGTTGAAAAAGGCTTTATACGGCTTAAAACAGGCACCAAGGGCGTGGTACAACAGAATCGACAAGTACTTCCAAGAAAATAATTTCAGTAAGTGCCCACATGAACATGCTCTCTATGTGAAAGTGAATGAAAAAGGAGATATGTTGCTCATCTGCCTATATGTGGATGATTTGATCTTCACCGGCAATAACCCAATAATGTTTGAAGAATTCAAGAAAGCGATGACTAGAGAATTTGAGATGACAGACATCGGTCTTATGTCATACTATCTCGGGCTAGAAGTAAAACAACGAGAAAATGGAATTTTTATATCTCAAGAAGGATATGCGAAAGAAATCCTTAAGAGATTTAAAATAGAGAAGTGTAATCCGGCAATTACTCCGGTGGAATTCGGAATCAAGTTATCAAAGAACGACGGAGGCGAGAAAGTCAATCCGACTCATTACAAGAGTCTTGTTGGAAGCTTGAGATACTTAACTTGTACAAGGCCAGATATTCTCTATGCAGTGGGGATAATTAGTCGCTACATGGAGGCACCTACGACTACACATATGAAGGCTTCCAAGAGAATTTTGCGCTACTTAAAAGGTACAATTCATTTCGGCTTATTTTACTCGTCGTCAGACAAGTACAAGCTTGTTGGATATAGTGATAGTGATTGGGCCGGAGATTTAGATGAAAGGAAAAGTACTACTGGATTTGTATTTTTTTCTCGGATATACGGGCTTCACTTGGAGTTCGAAGAAGAAACCGATCGTCACACTCTCCACTTGCGAAGCTGAGTACATCGCAGCAGCATCGTGTGTTTATCATGCCATATGGCTTAGAAGTCTAATGAAGGAGCTAAAAATGGAGCAGGAAGAACCGACTACAATATTTGTGGACAACAAGACAGCGATGGCTTTAGCAAAAAATCCGGTGTTCCACGACCGAAGTAAGCACATTGACACACGATACCATTTTATCCGAGAGTGCATATCGGAGAATAAGGTACAACTGAAATACACAAAGTCTCAAGACCAAGTTGCGGACATATTCACGAAACCACTAAAGCACGAGGTTTTTATCAAATTACGAGATATTCTTGGAGTTACTACAAATCAAGTTTAAGGGCGGCTGTTGAGAAATGTAAACTTGATTTAGATAATTCAAGAATAATCTATAATTATGTAGACCTAGCTAGTTAATTGTAGACTAGTCCAAAGTACTCTAGCCCATCTAGAGTCTTCAAGGCTAATAAGGCCCAAGATTACTAGAATATTCAAGAATGTACAAAAACTTAGAGTCTAAGGTGTCTAGAAATATCTAGGACATGTTGTAGTCATACTTCTCTAGGAAAATATAGAGAGTTCTTAGGTTAGTTGTGTCACTCTATAAATAGGGAGGTAGTGCAACCAAATGAAGTTGTAAGAGAGGGAAAACCCAAAGTGGTTAGTAAGGTTAGTGATAAGTGAGTGTTTGTAAACAAAGTGAGTGGTGTGTGTACTACTAGTTTTAAGAGAGTAATAAAATTTCATTTCCATAAACCATTTGTGAGCCCATTTTTAAACCATCTTCAATACCCATTTAGCCTTTAACTCCAAATTATTTCCAACAGGTTAATGGGTGTTAGTTAAGGTTACTCTTATGTGGTTCTGTGTCTGGGTACTAACATCTTTCTCCATTAGCTTGTGGATCGGTTCCGAGATCGTATAATAGTTAGCTTCTGTAGGCGAGTTGCTTATAGAAATATTCTTTTTACTGTGTATAGATAGGTATATATGTAATCCCTTGCTTATACCCAACGAAGTATAGGAGGTATGTATAGTTAATCTTCCCTTTATCCAAGTAGTCTGGTCCTACATTTGACCTCCAAGAACTGTGAACACGTTCAGAGTTGTGAGATTCCCCTTGAATTTGACTACTGCAAGTCTCGTATACAGTTAGGGATTAGTTAACCAATACCCATAGTTGTTTAGACTTCCTAGTACTAAATGTGCTCCCTTAATGGTTGGAATAATTTGAAGTCAGTTTGGGAGTGACATCTATAAAAGATTACAATAGTTCAAATGTTAGCAATTTGTTGCGTACTTCGTTTCATTAATTGGATTTAGACTTGGTTGTTTGGTCTTGGTCACTCAGATTATGGATAGAACAATAAGTGTAGATATGTTCTTTAATGACTGTACACTTATGGATGCTTGGTGACGTTAATTTAGTGCTGCAATGTTTTTGTGCGCCCATGATTGATTGTGTTGTAGTGCTGTCGACACAGGAATTCTTTTCATAGATGAATGGTGGTGTTATTTGCTGTGTGACGTCCCGTAGTTGGTTCGACTTTCATGGATTATTAGGCAATGACCGAGGGGAAATCTAAAATATATGGATCAATTATTTTTTATTGGGATCGATAATATTTAATTTCCCGGTGCATGGTTGGGGAATTATTTGGACTACTTGGGGGCTGTTTTGGTTCGTAATACGGTTAGAGAAGGAGTTTTGAGAGGGGAAGTCGTTAAGTTCCTAAGGTTTAGGAAAGTGGGTGGAAACTTTGATTTGACACGCACTTGAACGATTTGTTTTTCTTGTTTATTTTCACTGTGATTTATGATGTGTTGTAGAAAGTGTTGGAAAAAGGTTCTTTGAAACTTGTGAAAGCAAGGATTTTAGATTTAATAAAACTTAAAAGTAAAGAAAACTAAGATCAAATTTGATTTCAAGATATGAGATAATAACCAAGACACTGATTCCACTATTACACATGAATGAATGACGGTAAATAACCCAAAACTCTAATTATCTTCAAGTCCCTTATTTTCTTAACTCACGCAAAATCAGGCAAATTCTCAAAAATTACTTGTATCCCTTAAGCATAGATTATCTTAATACAAAGCATAACCTATCTAATTGAATCACAACTAATGAAGAAAATTATGCAAACACTTAAAAACTCTGCAAAAGCAGTGATTGAGTGAATTATAAAATATAAATTAGAGAAAATAAAATAGTTACCAATTATTCATGCATAAATAGCTTCCTCATTGCCTTGGTTCTGGGAGAATTAGCCTCTCATCATGTTAGAAACACACTCAAAAATCATTCTTATTGCTCAAAAGGTGTTTACAAATGATGAAATGGAGAAAATGATGAAAATCGGAGTGTTGCAACGTTTATAAATGTTGCAAACACCACAATGAACGATATATATAAACTGCTTCAGGATCGTAGCTATGCGACGCTCTTTCCACTCTATCGTTGTCGCTATTGTAAAGAACGATCTGTCTTGGATATTCTGTTCTTCACGTTCTCGAAGTGCAGCAGAAATGGATTTTTCTATAACTTGATTTCTTGACTCTCGATGCTCTATACCTCTCCCAATCTCTCCCCCCTCTTATATGATACCCAGTAAGATATTTATACTCAACATGCGAAGAAAATCTCCGTAATAACTCACCGTAATCTTCAAAACTTCGCAGAAAAAAAATATTCTCGAAATAATCTTCTTTCCTTCTTACTCTCCCCGCATGCATCTTCCACCAAAACTCTCCTTATTCATCTTCTACACACGCCAAATGGTGACTCAAATCTTCCAAGCACGTGTATAACTCCCTGTAACTCATGCAATACCGTAACATACCCATGCAAACTCGTGCTCCTCTGATTTCTTCCACATGATCACTTAGCCAAATCTAATCGAATCAAAGGTCCTTACCACGCCTGTTAGGCTAATTCAAGTCATCCAAATGAACAACAGCCATTCAATCTCCTTCTAGCATGCTAAAAAGTCCAACCCTAATTCTGCCTGCGTCTGAAAACTTTTCCCGCCAATTTTGAAATTCAAAATGTAGATGATGACCTCCCCCTAACAGAAATGCGGGTGCCCTTATCCAAAATGAGGGTGCCTTTATCACTTTTCTCCCGGGGGTCCAAAAAACACTTTTCGAGCAACTTTTTCCGCATTAGTGTATTTCTCCAATAACACCTAAAAACACACAAAAACACCATAATAAGTACAAAATCGAATACTAACAATACGAAACATTGAGGACAAATTAGACACATAAATGCGTCTATCAAATACCCCCAAACTTATTATTTGCTAGCCCCGAGCAAATCTAATCTAGAAAATAAAAAGACTACACTTAGCACGTGCAAAGAAGCCGTTAAACCGCTAGGTGGCCCTAGTGGCGGAGTGTCGTCTCCGGAGGGTTTACAGAGGTGTACCCACAAAACCTGTACTTCTAATTGGTCACCAGTATCCAAAGAGCTATGAGGACATACTAATTCTCAACCTATCTCCAAGTGACTAGAATGCCAGAGAAATTAAAGGTGCCAGCTCTAAAGCTGACTGAAGAAAAGGGGAGACACATCCGCAACACTGCTAGATAAAGAGATATCCGCTACACAGCTATCTAAACATTGTAAGATGCGCCCGCTGATTTACAGCTGGAAAAGATTAGGAGAGAGATAAAAATGAGAGGTACATCTTCTACACAAAGCAGACTAATTACGTGTGATGAGTTGAACCATCTTTGAAAGATCTTGTGTCGATTGAAAGCGGACTAACAAAGCAACCAAATGTGTCTTTCTTCGACTCTCTCATAGTGCTCGTAGAAACAACGTCTTCTTCGGTCTTCAACTCGTTGATGATAAACTATCGAACCTCATAGAACCTTGACAATTAACTCTTCTCTTCGATTTCTTGCTTGACATAAAAACTTCTACTTCCCTATGGCCTTATTGAACACAAAACTAATTATAGAATAAAAAGGATGTTATGATGATTTTAATTTTTTTAATTTTTCGTATATATATATTTATTTATTTTTTCTTTTTTTCTTTTTTTCCGTTTTTTTTTTTTTTTGGAAACACAAAACTTACACGACAAAAATTTACATGGCCAAGAGAGAAGGACTTAAAAACTTAGATCTTCCTCATTGCCTTGGTTGTGGGAGAATTAGCCTCTCATCATGTTAGAAACACACTCAAAAATCATTCTTATTGCTCAAAAGGTGTTTACAAATGATGAAATGGAGAAAATGATGAAAATCGGAGTGTTGCAACGTTTATAAATGTTGCAAACACCACAATGAACGATATATATAAACCGCTTCATGGATCGTAGCTATATACGACGCTCATCCACCTGTCGTTGTCGCTATTGTAAAGAACGACTGTCTTGGATATTCTGTTCTTCACGTTCTCGAAGTCAAAGCAGCAGAAATGGATTTTTCTGGAACTTGATTTCTTGACTCTCGATGCTCTATAACTCTCCCAATCTCTCCCCCTCTTATATGATACCTGTAAGATATTTATACTCAACATGCGAAGAAAATCTCCCGTAATAACTCACCGTAATCTTCAAAACTTCGGCAGTAAAGAAAATATTCTCGAAATAATCTTCTTTCCTTTTACTCTCCCCGCATGCATCTTCCAAATGAAAACTCTCCTTATTCATCTTCTACACACGCCAAATGGTGACTCAAATCTTCCAAGAACGTGTATAACTCCCTCGTAACTCATGCAATACCGTAACATACCCATGCAAACTCGTGCTCCTCTGATTTCTTCCACATGATCACTTAGCCAAATCTAATCGAATCAAAGTTCCTTACCACGCATGTTAGGCTAATTCAAGTCATCCAAATGAACAACACCATTCAATCTCCTTCTAGCATGCTAAAAAGTCCAACCCTAATTCTCGCCTCGTCTCGAAAACTTTTCCCTCGCCAATTTTGAAATTCAAAATGTAGATGATGACCTCCCCTAACAGAAATGCGGGTGCGAATAGAAGTCGGCTCCTGGGGTGCCCTTATCCAAAATGAGGGTGCCTTTATCACTTTTCTCCCGGGGTCCAAAAACACTTTTCGAGCAACTTTTTCCGCATTAGTGTATTTCTCCAATAACACCTAAAAACACACAAAAACACCATAATAAGTACAAAATCGAATACTAACAATACGAAACATTGAGGACAAATTAGACACATAAATGCGTCTATCAAATACCCCCAAACTTATTATTTGCTAGTCCCGAGCAAATCTAATCTAGAAAATAAAAAGACTACACTTAGCACGTGCAAGAAGTCGTTAAACCGCTAGGTGGCCCTAGTGGCGGAGTGTCGTCTCCGGAGGGTTTACCAGAGGTGTACCCACAAAACCTGTACTTCTAATTGGTCACCAGTATCCAAAGAGCTATGAGGACATACTAATTCTAAACCTATCTCCAAGTGACTAGAATGCCAGAGAAATTAAAGGTGCCACTCTAAAGCCGATCAAGAAAAGGGGAGACACATCCGCAACACTCGCTAGATAAAGAGATATCCGCTACACACTATCTAAACATTGTAAGATGCGCCATTGATTTACACTGGAAAAGATTAGGAGAGAGATAAAAATGAGAGGTACATCTTCTACACAAAGCAGACTAATTACGTGTGATGAGTTGAACCAGTGCTGGAAAGATCTTGTGTCAGATTGAAAGCGGACTAACAAAGCAACCAAATGTGTCTTTCTTCGACTCTCTCATAGTGCTCAGTAGAAACAACGTCTTCTTCGGTCTTCAACTGTTGATGATAAACTATCGAACCTCATAGAACCTTGACAATTAACTCTTCTCTTCGATTTCTTGCTTGACATAAAAACTTCTACTTCCCTATGGCCTTATTGAACACAAAACTAATTATAGAATAAAAAGGACGTTATGATGATTTTAATTTTTTTAATTTTTTTAATTTTTCGTATATATATATATATATTTTTTTTCTTTTTTTCTTTTTTTCCGTTTTTTTTTTTTTTTGGAAACACAAAACTTACACGACAAAAATTTACATGGCCAAGAGAGAAGGACTTAAAAACTTAGATCTTCCTCATTGCCTTGGTTGTGGGAGAATTAGCCTCTCATCATGTTAGAAACACACTCAAAAATCATTCTTATTGCTCAAAAGGTGTTTACAAATGATGAAATGGAGAAAATGATGAAAATCGGAGTGTTGCAACGTTTATAAATGTTGCAAACACCACAATGAACGATATATATAAACCGCTTCATGATCGTAGCTATGCGACGCTCATCCACTTTATCGTTGTCGCTATTGTAAAGAACGATTGTCTTGGATAGTCTGTTCTTCACGTTCTCGGAAGTGCGATGGCAGAAATGGATTTTTCAGAACTTGATTTCTTGACTCTCGATGCTCTTTAACTCTCCCAATCTCTCCCCCTCTTATATGATACCTGTAAGATATTTATACTCAACATGCGAAGAAAATCTCCCGTAATAACTCACCGTAATCTTCAAAACTTCAAGAAAGAAAATATTCTCGAAATAATCTTCTTTCCTTCTTACTCTCCTGCATGCATCTTCCAAATTGAAAACTCTCCTTATTCATCTTCTACACACGCCAAATGGTGACTCAAATCTTCCAAGCACGTGTATAACTCCCCGTAACTCATGCAATACCGTAACATACCCATGCAAACTCGTGCTCCTCTCGATTTCTTCCACATGATCACTTAGCCAAATCTAATCGAATCAAAGGTCCTTACCACGCCTGTTAGGCTAATTCAAGTCATCCAAATGAACAACAGCCATTCAATCTCCTTCTAAAGATGCTAAAAAGTCCAACCCTAATTCTGCCGCGTCTGAAAACTTTTCCCGCCAATTTTGAAATTCAAAATGTAGATGATGACCTCCCCTAACGTAAATGCGGGTGCGAATAGAAGTCGGCTCCTGGGGGTGCCCTTATCCAAAATGAGGGTGCCTTTATCACTTTTCTCCGGGGTCCAAAAAACACTTTTCGAGCAACTTTTTCCGCATTAGTGTATTTCTCCAATAACACCTAAAAACACACAAAAACACCATAATAAGTACAAAATCGAATACTAACAATACGAAACATTGAGGACAAATTAGACACATAAATGCGTCTATCAAATACCCCAAACTTATTATTTGCTAGTCCCGAGCAAATCTAATCTAGAAAATAAAAAGACTACACTTAGCACGTGCAAAGAAGTCGTTAAACCGCTAGGTGGCCCTAGTGGCGAGTGTCGTCTCCTGGAGGGTTTACCGAGGTGTACCCACAAAACCCGTACTTCTAATTGGTCACCAGTATCCAAAGAGCTATGAGGACATACTAATTCTCAACCTATCTCCAAGTGACTAGAATGCCAGAGAAATTAAAGGTGCCACTCTAAAGCGATCAAGAAAAGGGGAGACACATCCGCAACACTCGCTAGATAAAGATATATCCGCTACACAGCCTATCTAAACATTGTAAGATGCGCCGCTGATTTACACTGGAAAAGATTAGGAGAGAGATAAAAATGAGAGGTACATCTTCTACACAAACAGGACTAATTACGTGTGATGAGTTGAACCAAATCTTTGAAAGATCTTGTGTCGATTGAAAGCGGACTAACAAAGCAACCAAATGTGTCTTTCTTCGACTCTCTCATAGTGCTCAGTAGAAACAACGTCTTCTTCGGTCTTCAACTGTTGATGATAAACTATCGAACCTCATAGAACCTTGACAATTAACTCTTCTCTTCGATTTCTTGCTTGACATAAAAACTTCTACTTCCCTATGGCCTTATTGAACACAAAACTAATTATAGAATAAAAAGGACGTTATGATGATTTTAATTTTTTTAATTTTTTTAATTTTTCGTATATATATATATATTTTTTTTCTTTTTTTCCGTTTTTTTTTTTTTTTGGAAACACAAAACTTACACGACAAAAATTTACATGGCCAAGAGAGAAGGACTTAAAAACTTAGATCTTCCTCATTGCCTTGGTTGTGGGAGAATTAGCCTCTCATCATGTTAGAAACACACTCAAAAATCATTCTTATTGCTCAAAAGGTGTTTACAAATGATGAAATGGAGAAAATGATGAAAATCGGAGTGTTGCAACGTTTATAAATGTTGCAAACACCACAATGAACGATATATATAAACTGCTTCTGTGATCGTAGCTATGCGACGCTCTCATCCACTTGTCGTTGTCGCTATTGTAAAGAACGACTGTCTTGGATAGTCTGTTCTTCACGTTCTCGAAGTGCGTGAGAAATGGATTTTTCTCAGAACTTGATTTCTTGACTCTCCGATGCTCTTTAACTCTCCCAATCTCTCCCCCTCTTATATGATACCCGGTAAGATATTTATACTCAACATGCGAAGAAAATCTCCCGTAATAACTCACCGTAATCTTCAAAACTTCGATAAAGAAAATATTCTCGAAATAATCTTCTTTCCTTCTTACTCTCTGCAGCATGCATCTTCCAAATTGAAAACTCTCCTTATTCATCTTCTACACACGCCAAATGGTGACTCAAATCTTCCAAGCACGTGTATAACTCCCCGTAACTCATGCAATACCGTAACATACCCATGCAAACTCGTGCTCCTCTGATTTCTTCCACATGATCACTTAGCCAAATCTAATCGAATCAAAGGTCCTTACCACGCTTTGTTAGGCTAATTCAAGTCATCCAAATGAACAACAACCATTCAATCTCCTTCTAGCATGCTAAAAAGTCCAACCCTAATTCTCGCTGCGTCTCGAAAAACTTTTCCCGCCAATTTTGAAATTCAAAATGTAGATGATGACCTCCCCTAACGAAATGCGGGTGCGAATAGAAGTCGGCTCCCCGGGGGTGCCCTTATCCAAAATGAGGGTGCCTTTATCACTTTTCTCCCGGGGGTCCAAAAAACACTTTTCGAGCAACTTTTTCCACATTAGTGTATTTCTCCAATAACACCTAAAAACACACAAAAACACCATAATAAGTACAAAATCGAATACTAACAATACGAAACATTGAGGACAAATTAGACACATAAATGCGTCTATCAAATACCCCAAACTTATTATTTGCTAGTCCCGAGCAAATCTAATCTAGAAAATAAAAAGACTACACTTAGCACGTGCAGCAAGCCGTTAAACCGCTAGGTGGCCCTAGTGGCGGAGTGTCGTCTCCGGAGGGTTTACCAGAGGTGTACCCACAAAACCTGTACTTCTAATTGGTCACCAGTATCCAAAGAGCTATGAGGACATACTAATTCTCAACCTATCTCCAAGTGACTAGAATGCCAGAGAAATTAAAGGTGCCAGCTCTAAAGCTGACTGAAGAAAAGGGGAGACACATCCGCAACACTGCTAGATAAAGAGATATCCGCTACACAGCTATCTAAACATTGTAAGATGCGCCCGCTGATTTACAGCTGGAAAAGATTAGGAGAGAGATAAAAATGAGAGGTACATCTTCTACACAAAGAAGGACTAATTACGTGTGATGAGTTGAACCAATCTTTGAAAGATCTTGTGTCAGATTGAAAGCGGACTAACAAAGCAACCAAATGTGTCTTTCTTCGACTCTCTCATAGTGCTCAGTAGAAACAACGTCTTCTTCGGTCTTCAACTGTTGATGATAAACTATCGAACCTCATAGAACCTTGACAATTAACTCTTCTCTTCGATTTATTGCTTGACATAAAAACTTCTACTTCCCTATGGCCTTATTGAACACAAAACTAATTATAGAATAAAAAGGACGTTATGATGATTTTAATTTTTTTAATTTTTTTAATTTTTCGTATATATATATATATATTTTTTTTCTTTTTTTCCGTTTTTTTTTTTGTTTTGGAAACACAAAACTTACACGACAAAAATTTACATGGCAAAGAGAGAAGGACTTAAAAACTTAGATCTTCCTCATTGCCTTGGTTGTGGGAGAATTAGCCTCTCATCATGTTAGAAACACACTCAAAAATCATTCTTATTGCTCAAAAGGTGTTTACAAATGATGAAATGGAGAAAATGATGAAAATCGGAGTGTTGCAACGTTTATAAATGTTGCAAACACCACAATGAACGATATATATAAACCGCTTCATGATCGTCTGTAGCTATGCGACGCTCTGTCCACTGTCGTTGTCGCTATTGTAAAGAACGACTGTCTTGGATAGTCTGTTCTTCACGTTCTCAGAAGTGCAGCAGCAGAAATGGATTTTTCTGTAACTTGATTTCTTGACTCTCTGATGCTCTATAACTCTCCCAATCTCTCCCCCTCTTATATGATACCCGTAAGATATTTATACTCAACATGCGAAGAAAATCTCCCGTAATAACTCACCGTAATCTTCAAAACTTCGGCAGAAAGAAAATATTCTCGAAATAATCTTCTTTCCTTCTTACTCTCCTGCATGCATCTTCAAATTGAAAACTCTCCTTATTCATCTTCTACACACGCCAAATGGTGACTCAAATCTTCCAAGCACGTGTATAACTCCCCGTAACTCATGCAATACCGTAACATACCCATGCAAACTCGTGCTCCTCCGATTTCTTCCACATGATCACTTAGCCAAATCTAATCGAATCAAAGGTCCTTACCACGCCTTTGTTAGGCTAATTCAAGTCATCCAAAATGAACAACGACCATTCAAACTCCTTCTAGCATGCTAAAAAGTCCAACCCTAATTCTCGCGTCTGAAAACTTTTCCCGCCAATTTTGAAATTCAAAATGTAGATGATGACCTCCCCTAACAGAAATGCGGGTGCGAATAGAAGTGGCTCCTGGGGTGCCCTTATCCAAAATGAGGGTGCCTTTATCACTTTTCTCCCGGGGGTCCAAAAAACACTTTTCGAGCAACTTTTTCCGCATTAGTGTATTTCTCCAATAACACCTAAAAACACACAAAAACACCATAATAAGTACAAAATCGAATACTAACAATACGAAACATTGAGGACAAATTAGACACATAAATGCGTCTATCAAATACCCCAAACTTATTATTTGCTAGTCCCGAGCAAATCTAATCTAGAAAATAAAAAGACTACACTTAGCACGTGCAACAAGCCGTTAAACCGCTAGGTGGCCCTAGTGGCGGAGTGTCGTCTCCGGAGGGTTTACCAGAGGTGTACCCACAAAACCAGTACTTCTAATTGGTCACCAATATCCAAAGAGCTATGAGGACATACTAATTCTCAACCTATCTCCAAGTGACTAGAATGCCAGAGAAATTAAAGGTGCCAGCTCTAAATCTGACTGAAGAAAAGGGGAGACACATCCGCAACACTGCTAGATAAAGAGATATCCGCTACACAGCTATCTAAACATTGTAAGATGCGCCCAGCCGATTTACAGCTGGAAAAGATTAGGAGAGAGATAAAAATGAGAGGTACATCTTCTACACAACAGGACTAATTACGTGTGATGAGTTGAACCAGTGCTGGAAAGATCTTGTGTCAGATTGAAAGCGGACTAACAAAGCAACCAAATGTGTCTTTCTTCGACTCTCTCATAGTGCTCAATAGAAACAACGTCTTCTTCGGTCTTCAACTGTTGATGATAAACTATCGAACCTCATAGAACCTTGACAATTAACTCTTCTCTTCGATTTCTTGCTTGACATAAAAACTTCTACTTCCCTATGGCCTTATTGAACACAAAACTAATTATAGAATAAAAAGGACGTTATGATGATTTTTTTTTAATTTTTTTAATTTTTTTAATATTTATATATATATATTTTTTTTTTTTCTTTTTTTCCGTTTTTTTTTTTTTTTTGGAAACACAAAACTTACACGACAAAAATTTACATGGCCAAGAGAGAAGGACTTAAAAACTTAGATCTTCCTCATTGCCTTGGTTGTGGGAGAATTAGCCTCTCATCATGTTAGAAACACACTCAAAAATCATTCTTATTGCTCAAAAGGTGTTTACAAATGATGAAATGGAGAAAATGATGAAAATCGGAGTGTTGCAACGTTTATAAATGTTGCAAACACCACAATGAACGATATATATAAACCGCTTCAGGATCGTAGCTATGCGACGCTCATCCACTTTGTCGTTGTCGCTATTGTAAAGAACGATTGTCTTGGATAGTCTGTTCTTCACGTTCTCGTGAAGTGCGAGAAAAAATGGATTTTTCTCAGTAACTTGATTTCTTGACTCTCTGATGCTCTTTAACTCTCCCAATCTCTCCCCCCTCTTATATGATACCCAGGTAAGATATTTATACTCAACATGCGAAGAAAATCTCCCGTAATAACTCACCGTAATCTTCAAAACTTCGGCAGTAAAGAAAATATTCTCGAAATAATCTTCTTTCCTTCTTACTCTCCTGCATGCATCTTCCAGCTGAAAACTCTCCTTATTCATCTTCTACACACGCCAAATGGTGACTCAAATCTTCCAAGCACGTGTATAACTCCCTGTAACTCATGCAATACCGTAACATACCCATGCAAACTCGTGCTCCTCTGATTTCTTCCACATGATCACTTAGCCAAATCTAATCGAATCAAAGGTCCTTACCACGCCTGTTAGGCTAATTCAAGTCATCCAAATGAACAACAGCCATTCAATCTCCTTCTAGCATGCTAAAAAGTCCAACCCTAATTCTGCCTGCGTCTGAAAACTTTTCCCGCCAATTTTGAAATTCAAAATGTAGATGATGACCTCCCCCTAACAGAAATGCGGGTGCGAATAGAAGCTGGCTCCTGGGGGTGCCCTTATCCAAAATGAGGGTGCCTTTATCACTTTTCTCCCGGGGGTTCAAAAAACACTTTTCGAGCAACTTTTTCCGCATTAGTGTATTTCTCCAATAACACCTAAAAACACACAAAAACACCATAATAAGTACAAAATCGAATACTAACAATACGAAACATTGAGGACAAATTAGACACATAAATGCGTCTATCAAATACCCCCAAACTTATTATTTGCTAGTCCCGAGCAAATCTAATCTAGAAAATAAAAAGACTACACTTAGCACGTGCAGCAAGCCGTTAAACCGCTAGGTGGCCCTAGTGGCGGAGTGTCGTCTCCGGAGGGTTTACCAGAGGTGTACCCACAAAACCTCAGACTTCTAATTGGTCACCAGTATCCAAAGAGCTATGAGGACATACTAATTCTCAACCTATCTCCAAGTGACTAGAATGCCAGAGAAATTAAAGGTGCCAGCTCTAAAGCTGACTGAAGAAAAGGGGAGACACATCCGCAACACTGCTAGATAAAGAGATATCCGCTACACAGCTATCTAAACATTGTAAGATGCGCCCGCTGATTTACAGCTGGAAAAGATTAGGAGAGAGATAAAAATGAGAGGTACATCTTCTACACAGCAGGACTAATTACGTGTGATGAGTTGAACCAGTGCTGGAAAGATCTTGTGTCAGATTGAAAGCGGACTAACAAAGCAACCAAATGTGTCTTTCTTCGACTCTCTCATAGTGCTCGTAGAAACAACGTCTTCTTCGGTCTTCAACTGTTGATGATAAACTATCGAACCTCATAGAACCTTGACAATTAACTCTTCTCTTCGATTTCTTGCTTGACATAAAAACTTCTACTTCCCTATGGCCTTATTGAACACAAAACTAATTATAGAATAAAAAGGACGTTATGATGATTTTAATTTTTTTTAATTTTTTTAATTTTTCGTATATATATATATATATATTTTTCTTTTTTTCCGTTTTTTTTTTTTTTGGAAACACAAAACTTACACGACAAAAATTTACATGGCCAAGAGAGAAGGACTTAAAAACTTAGATCTTCCTCATTGCCTTGGTTGTGGGAGAATTAGCCTCTCATCATGTTAGAAACACACTCAAAAATCATTCTTATTGCTCAAAAGGTGTTTACAAATGATGAAATGGAGAAAATGATGAAAATCGGAGTGTTGCAACGTTTATAAATGTTGCAAACACCACAATGAACGATATATATAAACTGCTTCTGGATCGTAGCTATGCGACGCTCTCCCTCCACTGTCGTTGTCGCTATTGTAAAGAACGACTGTCTTGGATAGTCTGTTCTTCACGTTCTCAGAAGTGCAGAAGCAGAAATGGATTTTTCTGTAACTTGATTTCTTGACTCTCTGATGCTCTATAACTCTCCCAATCTCTCCCCCCTCTTATATGATACCCAGGTAAGATATTTATACTCAACATGCGAAGAAAATCTCCCGTAATAACTCACCGTAATCTTCAAAACTTCGGCAGTAAAGAAAATATTCTCGAAATAATCTTCTTTCCTTCTTACTCTCCTGCATGCATCTTCCAAATTTGAAAACTCTCCTTATTCATCTTCTACACACGCCAAATGGTGACTCAAATCTTCCAAGCACGTGTATAACTCCCTGTAACTCATGCAATACCGTAACATACCCATGCAAACTCGTGCTCCTCTGATTTCTTCCACATGATCACTTAGCCAAATCTAATCGAATCAAAGGTCCTTACCACGCCTGTTAGGCTAATTCAAGTCATCCAAATGAACAACAGCCATTCAATCTCCTTCTAGCATGCTAAAAAGTCCAACCCTAATTCTGCCTGCGTCTGAAAACTTTTCCCGCCAATTTTGAAATTCAAAATGTAGATGATGACCTCCCCCTAACAGAAATGCGGGTGCGAATAGAAGCTGGCTCCTGGGGGTGCCCTTATCCAAAATGAGGGTGCCTTTATCACTTTTCTCCCGGGGGTCCAAAAAACACTTTTCGAGCAACTTTTTCCGCATTAGTGTATTTCTCCAATAACACCTAAAAACACACAAAAACACCATAATAAGTACAAAATCGAATACTAACAATACGAAACATTGAGGACAAATTAGACACATAAATGCGTCTATCAAATACCCCCAAACTTATTATTTGCTAGTCCCGAGCAAATCTAATCTAGAAAATAAAAAGACTACACTTAGCACGTGCAGCAAGCCGTTAAACCGCTAGGTGGCCCTAGTGGCGGAGTGTCGTCTCCGGAGGGTTTACCAGAGGTGTACCCACAAAACCTGTACTTCTAATTGGTCACCAGTATCCAAAGAGCTATGAGGACATACTAATTCTCAACCTATCTCCAAGTGACTAGAATGCCAGAGAAATTAAAGGTGCCAGCTCTAAAGCTGACTGAAGAAAAGGGGAGACACATCCGCAACACTGCTAGATAAAGAGATATCCGCTACACAGCTATCTAAACATTGTAAGATGCGCCCGCTGATTTACAGCTGGAAAAGATTAGGAGAGAGATAAAAATGAGAGGTACATCTTCTACACAGCAGACTAATTACGTGTGATGAGTTGAACCAAAGTCGCTGGAAAGATCTTGTGTCAGATTGAAAGCGGACTAACAAAGCAACCAAATGTGTCTTTCTTCGACTCTCTCATAGTGCTCAGTAGAAACAACGTCTTCTTCGGTCTTCAACTGTTGATGATAAACTATCGAACCTCATAGAACCTTGACAATTAACTCTTCTCTTCGATTTCTTGCTTGACATAAAAACTTCTACTTCCCTATGGCCTTATTGAACACAAAACTAATTATAGAATAAAAAGGACGTTATGATTTTATTTTTTTTATTTTTTTTAATTTTTTTATAATTTTTATATATATATATATATTTTTTTTTTTTTTTTTTTCTTTTTTTCCGTTTTTTTTTTTTTTTTTGGAAACACAAAACTTACACGACAAAAATTTACATGGCCAAGAGAGAAGGACTTAAAAACTTAGATCTTCCTCATTGCCTTGGTTGTGGGAGAATTAGCCTCTCATCATGTTAGAAACACACTCAAAAATCATTCTTATTGCTCAAAAGGTGTTTACAAATGATGAAATGGAGAAAATGATGAAAATCGGAGTGTTGCAACGTTTATAAATGTTGCAAACACCACAATGAACGATATATATAAACTGCTTCTGTGACTGTAGCTATGCGACGCTCCTCATCCACTGTCGTTGTCGCTATTGTAAAGAACGACTGTCTTGGATAGTCTGTTCTTCACGTTCTCAGAAGTGCAGCAGCAGAAATGGATTTTTCTGTAACTTGATTTCTTGACTCTCTGATGCTCTATAACTCTCCCAATCTCTCCCCCCTCTTATATGATACCCAACATGCGAATAAAATCTCCCGTAATAACTCACCGTAATCTTCAAAACTTCGGCAAAAAAGAAAATATTCTCGAAATAATCTTCTTTCCTTCTTACTCTCCCCGCATGCATCTTCCAAATTGAAAACTCTCCTTATTCATCTTCTACACACGCCAAATGGTGACTCAAATCTTCCAAGCACGTGTATAACTCCCTGTAACTCATGCAATACCGTAACATACCCATGCAAACTCGTGCTCCTCTGATTTCTTCCACATGATCACTTAGCCAAATCTAATCGAATCAAAGGTCCTTACCACGCCTGTTAGGCTAATTCAAGTCATCCAAATGAACAACAGCCATTCAATCTCCTTCTAGCATGCTAAAAAGTCCAACCCTAATTCTTCCTGCGTCTGAAAACTTTTCCCGCCAATTTTGAAATTCAAAATGTAGATGATGACCTCCCCCTAACAGAAATGCGGGTGCGAATAGAAGCTGGCTCCTGGGGGTGCCCTTATCCAAAATGAGGGTGCCTTTATCACTTTTCGAGCAACTTTTTCCGCATTAGTGTATTTCTCCAATAACACCTAAAAACACACAAAAACACCATAATAAGTACAAAATCGAATACTAACAATACGAAACATTGAGGACAAATTAGACACATAAATGCGTCTATCAAATACCCCCAAACTTATTATTTGCTATTCCCGAGAAAATCTAATCTAGAAAATAAAAAGACTACACTTAGCACGTGCAGCAAGACGTTAAACCGCTAGGTGGCCCTAGTGGCGGAGTGTCGTCTCCGGAGGGTTTACCAGAGGTGTACCCACAAAACCTGTACTTCTAATTGGTCACCAGATCCAAAGAGCTATGAGGACATACTAATTCTCAACCTATCTCCAAGTGACTAGAATGCCAGAGAAATTAAAGGTGCCAACTCTAAAGCTAAAGCTGATCAAGAAAAGGGGAGACACATCCGCAACACTGCTAGATAAAGAGATATCCGCTTACACAGACTATCTAAACATTGTAAGATGCGCCCGCTGATTTACACTGGAAAAGATTAGGAGAGAGATAAAAATGAGAGGTACATCTTCTACACAAAGCAGACTAATTACGTGTGATGAGTTGAACCAGTCTTGGAAAGATCTTGTGTCGATTGAAAGCGGACTAACAAAGCAACCAAATGTGTCTTTCTTCGACTCTCTCATAGTGCTCGGTAGAAACAACGTCTTCTTCGGTCTTCAACTCGTTGATGATAAACTATCGAACCTCATAGAACCTTGACAATTAACTCTTCTCTTCGATTTCTTGCTTGACATAAAAACTTCTACTTCCCTATGGCCTTATTGAACACAAAACTAATTATAGAATAAAAAGGACGTTATGATGATTTTAATTTTTTTAATTTTTCGTATATATATATATATATTTTTTTTTTTTTTTCCGTTTTTTTTTTTTTTTTGGAAACACAAAACTTACACGACAAAAATTTACATGGCCAAGAGAGAAGGACTTAAAAACTTAGATCTTCCTCATTGCCTTGGTTGTGGGAGAATTAGCCTCTCATCATGTTAGAAACACACTCAAAAATCATTCTTATTGCTCAAAAGGTGTTTACAAATGATGAAATGGAGAAAATGATGAAAATCGGAGTGTTGCAACGTTTATAAATGTTGCAAACACCACAATGAACGATATATATAAACTGCTTCTGTGACTGTAGCTATGCGACGCTCTGTCCACTGTCGTTGTCGCTATTGTAAAGAACGACTGTCTTGGATAGTCTGTTCTTCACGTTCTCAGAAGTGCAGCAGCAGAAATGGATTTTTCTGTAACTTGATTTCTTGACTCTCTGATGCTCTATAACTCTCCCAATCTCTCTCCCCTCTTATATGATACCCAGGTAAGATATTTATACTCAACATGCGAAGAAAATCTCCCGTAATAACTCACCGTAATCTTCAAAACTTCGGCAGTAAGAAAATATTCTCGAAATAATCTTCTTTCCTTCTTACTCTCCTGCATGCATCTTCCAGCTGAAAACTCTCCTTATTCATCTTCTACACACGCCAAATGGTGACTCAAATCTTCCAAGCACGTGTATAACTCCCTGTAACTCATGCAATACCATAACATACCCATGCAAACTCGTGCTCCTCTGATTTCTTCCACATGATCACTTAGCCAAATCTAATCGAATCAAAGGTCCTTACCACGCCTGTTAGGCTAATTCAAGTCATCCAAATGAACAACAGCCATTCAATCTCCTTCTAGCATGCTAAAAAGTCCAACCCTAATTCTGCTGCGTCTGAAAACTTTTCCCGCCAATTTTGAAATTCAAAATGTAGATGATGACCTCCCCTAACAAATGCGGGTGCGAATAGAAGCGGCTCCTGGGGGTGCCCTTATCCAAAATGAGGGTGCCTTTATCACTTTTCTCCCGGGGTCCAAAAACACTTTTCGAGCAACTTTTTCCGCATTAGTGTATTTCTCCAATAACACCTAAAAACACACAAAAACACCATAATAAGTACAAAATCGAATACTAACAATACGAAACATTGAGGACAAATTAGACACATAAATGCGTCTATCAAATACCCCCAAACTTATTATTTGCTAGTCCCGAGCAAATCTAATCTAGAAAATAAAAAGACTACACTTAGCACGTGCAAAGAAGTCGTTAAACCGCTAGGTGGCCCTAGTGGCGGAGTGTCGTCTCCTGAGGGTTTACCAGAGGTGTACCCACAAAACCTGTACTTCTAATTGGTCACCGTATCCAAAGAGCTATGAGGACATACTAATTCTCAACCTATCTCCAAGTGACTAGAATGCCGAGAAATTAAAGGTGCCAACTCTAAAGCCGATGAAGAAAAGGGGAGACACATCCGCAACACTGCTAGATAAAGAGATATCCGCTACACAGCTATCTAAACATTGTAAGATGCGCCCGCTGATTTACAGCTGGAAAAGATTAGGAGAGAGATAAAAATGAGAGGTACATCTTCTACACAGCAGGACTAATTACGTGTGATGAGTTGAACCAGTGCTGGAAAGATCTTGTGTCAGATTGAAAGCGGACTAACAAAGCAACCAAATGTGTCTTTCTTCGACTCTCTCATAGTGCTCAGTAGAAACAACGTCTTCTTCGGTCTTCAACTGTTGATGATAAACTATCGAACCTCATAGAACCTTGACAATTAACTCTTCTCTTCGATTTCTTGCTTGACATAAAAACTTCTACTTCCCTATGGCCTTATTGAACACAAAACTAATTATAGAATAAAAAGGACGTTATGATGATTTTAATTTTTTTAATTTTTTTAATTTTTCGTATATATATATATATTTTTTTTTTCTTTTTTTCCGTTTTTTTTTTTTTGGAAACACAAAACTTACACGACAAAAATTTACATGGCCAAGAGAGAAGGACTTAAAAACTTAGATCTTCCTCATTGCCTTGGTTGTGGGAGAATTAGCCTCTCATCATGTTAGAAACACACTCAAAAATCATTCTTATTGCTCAAAAGGTGTTTACAAATGATGAAATGGAGAAAATGATGAAAATCGGAGTGTTGCAACGTTTATAAATGTTGCAAACACCACAATGAACGATATATATAAACTGCTTCGTGATCGTATCTATGCGACGCTCTGTCCACTGTCGTTGTCGCTATTGTAAAGAACGACTTGTCTTGGATAGTCTGTTCTTCACGTTCTCGAAGTGCAAGCAGAGAAATGGATTTTTCTGTAGAATTGATTTCTTGACTCTCTCGATGCTCTATAACTCTCCCAATCTCTCCCCCTCTTATATGATACCAGGTAAGATATTTATACTCAACATGCGAAGAAAATCTCCCGTAATAACTCACCGTAATCTTCAAAACTTCGGCAGTAAAGAAAATATTCTCAAAATAATCTTCTTTCCTTCTTACTCTCCCCGCATGCATCTTCCAAATGAAAACTCTCCTTATTCATCTTCTACACACGCCAAATGGTGACTCAAATCTTCCAAGCACGTGTATAACTCCCCAGTAACTCATGCAATACCGTAACATACCCATGCAAACTCTTGCTCCTCTGATTTCTTCCACATGATCACTTAGCCAAATCTAATCGAATCAAAGGTCCTTACCACGCCTGTTAGGCTAATTCAAGTCATCCAAATGAACAACAGCCATTCAATCTCCTTCTAGCATGCTAAAAAGTCCAACCCTAATTCTGCCTGCGTCTGAAAACTTTTCCCGCCAATTTTGAAATTCAAAATGTAGATGATGACCTCCCCCTAACAAAAATGCGGGTGCGAATAGAAGCTGGCTCCTGGGGGTGCCCTTATCCAAAATGAGGGTGCCTTTATCACTTTTCTCCCGGGGGTCCAAAAAACACTTTTCGAGCAACTTTTTCCGCATTAGTGTATTTCTCCAATAACACCTAAAAACACACAAAAACACCATAATAAGTACAAAATCGAATACTAACAATACGAAACATTGAGGACAAATTAGACACATAAATGCGTCTATCAAATACCCCCAAACTTATTATTTGCTAGTCCCGAGCAAATCTAATCTAGAAAATAAAAAGACTACACTTAGCACGTGCAAAGAAGCCGTTAAACCGCTAGGTGGCCCTAGTGGCGAGTGTCGTCTCCGGAGGGTTTACCGAGGTGTACCCACAAAACTGTACTTCTAATTGGTCACCAGTATCCAAAGAGCTATGAGGACATACTAATTCTCAACCTATCTCCAAGTGACTAGAATGCCAGAGAAATTAAAGGTGCCAACTCTAAAGCTGACTGAAGAAAAGGGGAGACACATCCGCAACACTGCTAGATAAAGAGATATCCGCTACACAGCTATCTAAACATTGTAAGATGCGCCCGCTGATTTACTGGTGGAAAAGATTAGGAGAGAGATAAAAATGAGAGGTACATCTTCTACACAACAGGACTAATTACGTGTGATGAGTTGAACCGATCTTTGGAAAGATCTTGTGTCGATTGAAAGCGGACTAACAAAGCAACCAAATGTGTCTTTCTTCGACTCTCTCATAGTGCTCGGTAGAAACAACGTCTTCTTCGGTCTTCAACTCGTTGATGATAAACTATCGAACCTCATAGAACCTTGACAATTAACTCTTCTCTTCGATTTCTTGCTTGACATAAAAACTTCTACTTCCCTATGGCCTTATTGAACACAAAACTAATTATAGAATAAAAAGGACGTTATGATGATTTTAATTTTTTTAATTTTTCGTATATATATATATATATTTTTTTTTTCTTTTTTTCCGTTTTTTTTTTTTTTGGAAACACAAAACTTACACGACAAAAATTTACATGGCCAAGAGAGAAGGACTTAAAAACTTAGATCTTCCTCATTGCCTTGGTTGTGGGAGAATTAGCCTCTCATCATGTTAGAAACACACTCAAAAATCATTCTTATTGCTCAAAAGGTGTTTACAAATGATGAAATGGAGAAAATGATGAAAATCGGAGTGTTGCAACGTTTATAAATGTTGCAAACACCACAATGAACGATATATATAAACTGCTTCAGTGATCTGTATCTATGCGACGCTCTGTCCACTTTATCGTTGTCGCTATTGTAAAGAACGACTTGTCTTGGATAGTCTGTTCTTCACGTTCTCGAAATGCAGCAGCAGAAATGGATTTTTCTGAACTTGATTTCTTGACTCTCTACGATGCTCTATAACTCTCCCAATCTCTCCCCCTCTTATATGATACCCAGGTAAGATATTTATACTCAACATGCGAAGAAAATCTCCCGTAATAACTCACCGTAATCTTCAAAACTTCGGCAGTAAAAGAAAATATTCTCGAAATAATCTTCTTTCCTTCTTACTCTCCCGCATGCATCTTCCAAATGAAAACTCTCCTTATTCATCTTCTACACACGCCAAATGGTGACTCAAATCTTCCAAGCACGTGTATAACTCCCTGTAACTCATGCAATACCGTAACATACCCATGCAAACTCGTGCTCCTCTGATTTCTTCCACATGATCACTTAGCCAAATCTAATCGAATCAAAGGTCCTTACCACGCCTGTTAGGCTAATTCAAGTCATCCAAATGAACAACAGCCATTCAATCTCCTTCTAGCATGCTAAAAAGTCCAGCCCTAATTCTGCATGCGTCTGAAAACTTTTCCCGCCAATTTTGAAATACAAAATGTAGATGATGACCTCCCCCTAACAGAAATGCGGGTGCCCTTATCCAAAATGAGGGTGCCTTTATCACTTTTCTCCCGGGGGTCCAAAAAACACTTTTCGAGCAACTTTTTTCCGCATTAGTGTATTTCTCCAATAACACCTAAAAACACACAAAAACACCATAATAAGTACAAAATCGAATACTAACAATACGAAACATTGAGGACAAATTAGACACATAAATGCGTCTATCAAATACCCCCAAACTTATTATTTGCTAGTCCCGAGCAAATCTAATCTAGAAAATAAAAAGACTACACTTAGCACGTGCAAAGAAGTCGTTAAACCGCTAGGTGGCCCTAGTGGCGGAGTGTCGTCTCCGGAGGGTTTACCAGAGGTGTACCCACAAAACCCGTACTTCTAATTGGTCACCAGTATCCAAAGAGCTATGAGGACATACTAATTCTCAACCTATCTCCAAGTGACTAGAATGCCGAGAAATTAAAGGTGCCACTCTAAAGCCGATCAAGAAAAGGGGAGACACATCCAAACACTGCTAGATAAAGAGATATCCGCTACACAGCTATCTAAACATTGTAAGATGCGCCCGCTGATTTACAAACTGGAAAAGATTAGGAGAGAGATAAAAATGAGAGGTACATCTTCTACACAGCAGGACTAATTACGTGTGATGAGTTGAACCAAAGGCTGAAAGATCTTGTGTCGATTGAAAGCGGACTAACAAAGCAACCAAATGTGTCTTTCTTCGACTCTCTCATAGTGCTCAGTAGAAACAACGTCTTCTTCGGTCTTCAACTGTTGATGATAAACTATCGAACCTCATAGAACCTTGACAATTAACTCTTCTCTTCGATTTCTTGCTTGACATAAAAACTTCTACTTCCCTATGGCCTTATTGAACACAAAACTAATTATAGAATAAAAAGGACGTAATGATGATTTTCATTTTTTTTATTTTTTTTATTTTTCGTATATATATATATATATATTTTTTTTTTTTTTTTTTTTTTTTTTTTTTGGAAACACAAAACTTACACGACAAAAATTTACATGGCCAAGAGAGAAGGACTTAAAAACTTAGATCTTCCTCATTGCCTTGGTTGTGGGAGAATTAGCCTCTCATCATGTTAGAAACACACTCAAAAATCATTCTTATTGCTCAAAAGGTGTTTACAAATGATGAAATGGAGAAAATGATGAAAATCGGAGTGTTGCAACGTTTATAAATGTTGCAAACACCACAATGAACGATATATATAAACCGCTTCGTGATCGTATCTATGCGACGCTCTCGTCCACTTTATCGTTGTCGCTATTGTAAAGAACGACTGTCTTGGATAGTCTGTTCTTCACGTTCTCGAAGTGCAGCGACGAAAATGGATTTTTCTGTAACTTGATTTCTTGACTCTCGATGCTCTATAACTCTCCCAATCTCTCCCCCTCTTATATGATACCCGTGGTAAGATATTTATACTCAACATGCGAAGAAAATCTCCCGTAATAACTCACCGTAATCTTCAAAACTTCGGCAAGAAAGAAAATATTCTCAAAATAATCTTCTTTCCTTCTTACTCTCCCGCATGCATCTTCCAATTGAAAACTCTCCTTATTCATCTTCTACACACGCCAAATGGTGACTCAAATCTTCCAAGCACGTGTATAACTCCCTGTAACTCATGCAATACCGTAACATACCCATGCAAACTCGTGCTCCTCTCGATTTCTTCCACATGATCACTTAGCCAAATCTAATCGAATCAAAGGTCCTTACCACGCCTGTTAGGCTAATTCAAGTCATCCAAATGAACAACAGCCATTCAATCTCCTTCTAGCATGCTAAAAAGTCCAACCCTAATTCTCGCTGCGTCTAAAACTTTTTCCCGCCAATTTTGAAATTCAAAATGTAGATGATGACCTCCCCCTAACAGAAATGCGGGTGCGAATAGAAGCTGGCTCCTGGGGGGTGCCCTTATCCAAAATGAGGGTGCCTTTATCACTTTTCTCCCGGGGGTCCAAAAAACACTTTTCGAGCAACTTTTTCCGCATTAGTGTATTTCTCCAATAACACCTAAAAACACACAAAAACACCATAATAAGTACAAAATCGAATACTAACAATACGAAACATTGAGGACAAATTAGACACATAAATGCGTCTATCAAATACCCCCAAACTTATTATTTGCTAGTCCCGAGCAAATCTAATCTAGAAAATAAAAAGACTACACTTAGCACGTGCAGCAAGCCGTTAAACCGCTAGGTGGCCCTAGTGGCGGAGTGTCGTCTCCGGAGGGTTTACCAGAGGTGTACCCACAAAACATGTACTTCTAATTGGTCACCAGTATCCAAAGAGCTATGAGGACATACTAATTCTCAACCTATCTCCAAGTGACTAGAATGCCAGAGAAATTAAAGGTGCCAGCTCTAAAGCTGACTGAAGAAAAGGGGAGACACATCCGCAACACTGCTAGATAAAGAGATATCCGCTACACAGCTATCTAAACATTGTAAGATGCGCCCGCTGATTTACAGCTGGAAAAGATTAGGAGAGAGATAAAAATGAGAGGTACATCTTCTACACAGCAGGACTAATTACGTGTGATGAGTTGAACCAGTGCTGGAAAGATCTTGTGTCAGATTGAAAGCGGACTAACAAAGCAACCAAATGTGTCTTTCTTCGACTCTCTCATAGTGCTCAGTAGAAACAACGTCTTCTTCGGTCTTCAATTATTGATGATAAACTATCGAACCTCATAGAACCTTGACAATTAACTCTTCTCTTCGATTTCTTGCTTGACATAAAAACTTCTACTTCCCTATGGCCTTATTGAACACAAAACTAATTATAGAATAAAAAGGACGTTATGATGATTTTAATTTTTTTAATTTTTTTAATTTTTCGTATATATATATATATATATATATTTTTTTTTCTTTTTTTTGTTTTTTTTTTGTTTTTTGGAAACACAAAACTTACACGACAAAAATTTACATGGCCAAGAGAGAAGGACTTAAAAACTTAGATCTTCCTCATTGCCTTGGTTGTGGGAGAATTAGCCTCTCATCATGTTAGAAACACACTCAAAAATCATTCTTATTGCTCAAAAGGTGTTTACAAATGATGAAATGGAGAAAATGATGAAAATCGGAGTGTTGCAACGTTTATAAATGTTGCAAACACCACAATGAACGATATATATAAACCGCTTCGTGATCGTATCTATGCGACGCTCATCCACTTTATCGTTGTCGCTATTGTAAAGAACGACTGTCTTGGATAGTCTGTTCTTCACGTTCTCGAAGTGCAGCAGAAGAAATGGATTTTTCTCAGAACTTGATTTCTTGACTCTCTGATGCTCTATAACTCTCCAAATCTCTCCCCCTCTTATATGATACCCAGGTAAGATATTTATACTCAACATGCGAAGAAAATCTCCCGTAATAACTCACCGTAATCTTCAAAACTTGCAGAAAGAAAATATTCTCAAAATAATCTTCTTTCCTTCTTACTCTCCTGCATGCATCTTCCAAATTTGAAAACTCTCCTTATTCATCTTCTACACACGCCAAATGGTGACTCAAATCTTCCAAGCACGTGTATAACTCCCTGTAACTCATGCAATACCGTAACATACCCATGCAAACTCGTGCTCCTCTGATTTCTTCCACATGATCACTTAGCCAAATCTAATCGAATCAAAGGTCCTTACCACGCCTGTTAGGCTAATTCAAGTCATCCAAATGAACAACAGCCATTCAATCTCCTTCTAGCATGCTAAAAAGTCCAACCCTAATTCTGCCTGCGTCTGAAAACTTTTCCCGCCAATTTTGAAATTCAAAATGTAGATGATGACCTCCCCTAACAGAAATGCGGGTGCGAATAGAAGTCGGCTCTCGGGGGTGCCCTTATCCAAAATGAGGGTGCCTTTATCACTTTTCTCCCGGGGTCCAAAAACACTTTTCGAGCAACTTTTTCCGCATTAGTGTATTTCTCCAATAACACCTAAAAACACACAAAAACACCATAATAAGTACAAAATCGAATACTAACAATACGAAACATTGAGGACAAATTAGACACATAAATGCGTCTATCAAATACCCCAAACTTATTATTTGCTAGTCCCGAGCAAATCTAATCTAGAAAATAAAAAGACTACACTTAGCACGTGCAAGCAAGTCGTTAAACCGCTAGGTGGCCCTAGTGGCGGAGTGTCGTCTCCGGAGGGTTTACCGAGGTGTACCCACAAAACATGTACTTCTAATTGGTCACCAAGATCCAAAGAGCTATGAGGACATACTAATTCTCAACCTATCTCCAAGTGACTAGAATGCCAGAGAAATTAAAGGTGCCACTCTAAAGCCGATCAAGAAAAGGGGAGACACATCCGCAACAACTTTGCTAGATAAAGAGATATCCGCTACACAGCTATCTAAACATTGTAAGATGCGCCCGCTGATTTACAGCTGGAAAAGATTAGGAGAGAGATAAAAATGAGAGGTACATCTTTTACACAGCAGGACTAATTACGTGTGATGAGTTGAACCAGTGTTGGAAAGATCTTGTGTCAGATTGAAAGCGGACTAACAAAGCAACCAAATGTGTCTTTCTTCGACTCTCTCATAGTGCTCAGTAGAAACAACGTCTTCTTCGGTCTTCAACTGTTGATGATAAACTATCGAACCTCATAGAACCTTGACAATTAACTCTTCTCTTCGATTTCTTGCTTGACATAAAAACTTCTACTTCCCTATGGCCTTATTGAACACAAAACTAATTATAGAATAAAAAGGACGTTATGATGATTTTAAATTTTTTAAATTTTTTTAATATTTCGTATATATATATATATTTTTTTTTTCTTTTTTTCCGTTTTTTTTTTTTTTGGAAACACAAAACTTACACGACAAAAATTTACATGGCCAAGAGAGAAGGACTTAAAAACTTAGATCTTCCTCATTGCCTTGGTTGTGGGAGAATTAGCCTCTCATCATGTTAGAAACACACTCAAAAATCATTCTTATTGCTCAAAAGGTGTTTACAAATGATGAAATGGAGAAAATGATGAAAATCGGAGTGTTGCAACGTTTATAAATGTTGCAAACACCACAATGAACGATATATATAAACCGCTTCGTGATCGTATCTATGCGACGCTCTGTCCACTGTCGTTGTCGCTATTGTAAAGAACGACTGTCTTGGATAGTCTGTTCTTCACGTTCTCGAGAAGTCAAAGAGCAGAAATGGATTTTTTCTCAGAACTTGATTTCTTGACTCTCTCGATGCTCTATAACTCTCCCAATCTCTCCCCTCTTATATGATACCCAGGTAAGATATTTATACTCAACATGCGAAGAAAATCTCCCGTAATAACTCACCGTAATCTTCAAAACTTCGGCAGTAAAGAAAATATTCTCGAAATAATCTTCTTTCCTTCTTACTCTCCTGCATGCATCTTCCAAATTTGAAAACTCTCCTTATTCATCTTCTACACACGCCAAATGGTGACTCAAATCTTCCAAGCACGTGTATAACTCCCCGTAACTCATGCAATACCGTAACATACCCATGCAAACTCGTGCTCCTCGATTTCTTCCACATGATCACTTAGCCAAATCTAATCGAATCAAAGGTCCTTACCACGCCTGTTAGGCTAATTCAAGTCATCCAAATGAACAACATGACCATTCAATCTCCTTCTAGCATGCTAAAAAGTCCAACCCTAATTCTCGCCTGCGTCTGAAAACTTTTCCCGCCAATTTTGAAATTCAAAATGTAGATGATGACCTCCCCCTAACAGAAATGCGGGTGCGAATAGAAGCTGGCTCCTGGGGGTGCCCTTATCCAAAATGAGGGTGCCTTTATCACTTTTCTCCCGGGGGTCCAAAAAACACTTTTCGAGCAACTTTTTCCGCATTAGTGTATTTCTCCAATAACACCTAAAAACACACAAAAACACCATAATAAGTACAAAATCGAATACTAACAATACGAAACATTGAGGACAAATTAGACACATAAATGCGTCTATCAAATACCCCCAAACTTATTATTTGCTAGTCCCGAGCAAATCTAATCTAGAAAATAAAAAGACTACACTTAGCACGTGCAGCAAGCCGTTAAACCGCTAGGTGGCCCTAGTGGCGGAGTGTCGTCTCCGGAGGGTTTACCAGAGGTGTACCCACAAAACCAACTTCTAATTGGTCACCAGGTATCCAAAGAGCTATGAGGACATACTAATTCTCAACCTATCTCCAAGTGACTAGAATGCCAGAGAAATTAAAGGTGCCGGCTCTAAAAGCGATCAAGAAAAGGGGAGACACATCCGCAACACTACTAGATAAAGAGATATCCGCTACACACTATCTAAACATTGTAAGATGCGCCGCTGATTTACACTGGAAAAGATTAGGAGAGAGATAAAAATGAGAGGTACATCTTCTTACACAACAGACTAATTACGTGTGATGAGTTGAACCGGTCTTTGGAAAGATCTTGTGTCGATTGAAAGCGGACTAACAAAGCAACCAAATGTGTCTTTCTTCGACTCTCTCATAGTGCTCAAAGTAGAAACAACGTCTTCTTCGGTCTTCAACTGTTGATGATAAACTATCGAACCTCATAGAACCTTGACAATTAACTCTTCTCTTCGATTTCTTGCTTGACATAAAAACTTCTACTTCCCTATGGCCTTATTGAACACAAAACTAATTATAGAATAAAAAGGACGTTATGATGATTTTAATTTTTTTTAATTTTTTTAATTTTTCGTATATATATATATATATATATATATTTTTTCTTTTTTTCCGTTTTTGGAAACACAAAACTTACACGACAAAAATTTACATGGCCAAGAGAGAAGGACTTAAAAACTTAGATCTTCCTCATTGCCTTGGTTGTGGGAGAATTAGCCTCTCATCATGTTAGAAACACACTCAAAAATCATTCTTATTGCTCAAAAGGTGTTTACAAATGATGAAATGGAGAAAATGATGAAAATCGGAGTGTTGCAACGTTTATAAATGTTGCAAACACCACAATGAACGATATATATAAACTATTCATGGATCGTATCTATGCGACGCTCATCCACTGTCGTTGTCGCTATTGTAAAGAACGACTGTCTTGGATAGTCTGTTCTTCACGTTCTCGAGAAGTGCAGCAGCAGAAATGGATTTTTCTCAGTAACTTGATTTCTTGACTCTCCGATGCTCTATAACTCTCCCAATCTCTCCCCCTCTTATATGATACCCAGGTAAGATATTTATACTCAACATGCGAAGAAAATCTCCCGTAATAACTCACCGTAATCTTCAAAACTTCGGCAGAAAGAAAATATTCTCAAATAATCTTCTTTCCTTCTTACTCTCCTGCATGCATCTTCCAAATTGAAAACTCTCCTTATTCATCTTCTACACACGCCAAATGGTGACTCAAATCTTCCAAGCACGTGTATAACTCCCTGTAACTCATGCAATACCGTAACATACCCATGCAAACTCGTGCTCCTCTGATTTCTTCCACATGATCACTTAGCCAAATCTAATCGAATCAAAGGTCCTTACCACGCCTGTTAGGCTAATTCAAGTCATCCAAATGAACAACAGCCATTCAATCTCCTTCTAGCATGCTAAAAAGTCCAACCCTAATTCTGCCTGCGTCTGAAAACTTTTCCCGCCAATTTTGAAATTCAAAATGTAGATGATGACCTCCCCCTAACAGAAATGCGGGTGCGAATAGAAGCTGGCTCCTGGGGGTGCCCTTATCCAAAATGAGGGTGCCTTTATCACTTTTCTCCCGGGGGTCCAAAAAACACTTTTCGAGCAACTTTTTCCGCATTAGTGTATTTCTCCAATAACACCTAAAAACACACAAAAACACCATAATAAGTACAAAATCGAATACTAACAATACGAAACATTGAGGACAAATTAGACACATAAATGCGTCTATCAAATACCCCCAAACTTATTATTTGCTAGTCCCGAGCAAATCTAATCTAGAAAATAAAAAGACTACACTTAGCACGTGCAAAGAAGCCGTTAAACCGCTAGGTGGCCCTAGTGGCGGAGTGTCGTCTCCGGAGGGTTTACCGGAGGTGTACCCACAAAACCTCGTACTTCTAATTGGTCACCAAAAGATCCAAAGAGCTATGAGGACATACTAATTCTCAACCTATCTCCAAGTGACTAGAATGCCAGAGAAATTAAAGGTGCCACTCTAAAGCCGATCAAGAAAAGGGGAGACACATCCGCAACACCGCTAGATAAAGAGATATCCGCTACACACTATCTAAACATTGTAAGATGCGCCCAATGATTTACACCGGAAAAGATTAGGAGAGAGATAAAAATGAGAGGTACATCTTCTACACAAATTTGACTAATTACGTGTGATGAGTTGAACCAAATCTTTGGAAAGATCTTGTGTCGATTGAAAGCGGACTAACAAAGCAACCAAATGTGTCTTTCTTCGACTCTCTCATAGTGCTCAGTAGAAACAACGTCTTCTTCGGTCTTCAACTGTTGATGATAAACTATCGAACCTCATAGAACCTTGACAATTAACTCTTCTCTTCGATTTCTTGCTTGACATAAAAACTTCTACTTCCCTATGGCCTTATTGAACACAAAACTAATTATAGAATAAAAAGGACGTTATGATGATTTTAATTTTTTTAATTTTTCGTATATATATATATATATTTTTTTTTCTTTTTTTCCGTTTTTGGAAACACAAAACTTACACGACAAAAATTTACATGGCCAAGAGAGAAGGACTTAAAAATTTAGATCTTCCTCATTGCCTTGGTTGTGGGAGAATTAGCCTCTCATCATGTTAGAAATACACTCAAAAATCATTCTTATTGCTCAAAAGGTGTTTACAAATGATGAAATGGAGAAAATGATGAAAATCGGAGTGTTGCAACGTTTATAAATGTTGCAAACACCACAATGAACGATATATATAAATCGCATATCAGGATCATATCTATGCGACGCTCATTCCATTGTCGTTGTCGCTATTGTAAAGAACGACTGTCTTGGATAGTCTGTTCTTCACGTTCTCGAAGTGCAAAGACGAAAATGGATTTTTCTCAGAACTTGATTTCTTGACTCTCGATGCTCTATAACTCTCCCAATCTCTCCCCCTCTTATATGATACCCAGGTAAGATATTTATACTCAACATGCGAAGAAAATCTCCGTAATAACTCACCGTAATCTTCAAAACTTCGGCAAGTAAAGAAAATATTCTCGAAATAATCTTCTTTCCTTCTTACTCTCCTTCGCATGCATCTTCCAAATTGAAAACTCTCCTTATTCATCTTCTACACACGCCAAATGGTGACTCAAATCTTCCAAGCACGTGTATAACTCCCTGTAACTCATGCAATACCGTAACATACCCATGCAAACTCGTGCTCCTCTGATTTCTTCCACATGATCACTTAGCCAAATCTAATCGAATCAAAGGTCCTTACCACGCCTGTTAGGCTAATTCAAGTCATCCAAATGAACAACAGCCATTCAATCTCCTTCTAGCATGCTAAAAAGTCCAACCCTAATTCGCTGCGTCTGAAAACTTTTCCCGCCAATTTTGAAATTCAAAATGTAGATGATGACCTCCCCCTAACAGAAATGCGGGTGCGAATAGAAGCTGGCTCCTGGGGGTGCCCTTATCCAAAATGAGGGTGCCTTTATCACTTTTCGAGCAACTTTTTCCGCATTAGTGTATTTCTCAAATAACACCTAAAAACACACAAAAACACCATAATAAGTACAAAATCGAATACTAACAATACGAAACATTGAGGACAAATTAGACACATAAATGCGTCTATCAAATACCCCAAACTTATTATTTGCTAGTCCCGAGCAAATCTAATCTAGAAAATAAAAAGACTACACTTAGCACGTGCGAAGTCGTTAAACCGCTAGGTGGCCCTAGTGGCGGAGTGTCGTCTCCGGAGGGTTTACCAGAGGTGTACCCACAAAACCTCGTACTTCTAATTGGTCACCGGTATCCAAAGAGCTATGAGGACATACTAATTCTCAACCTATCTCCAAGTGACTAGAATGCCGAGAAATTAAAGGTTCCACTCTAAAGCCGATCAAGAAAAGGGGAGACACATCCGCAACACTGCTAGATAAAGAGATATCCGCTACACACTATCTAAACATTGTAAGATGCGCCCGCTGATTTATAGTTGGAAAAGATTAGGAGAGATAAAAATGAGAGGTACATCTTCTACACAAAAGCAGACTAATTACGTGTGATGAGTTGAACCATCTTTGGAAAGATCTTGTGTCGATTGAAAGCGGACTAACAAAGCAACCAAATGTGTCTTTCTTCGACTCTCTCATAGTGCTCGGTAGAAACAACGTCTTCTTCGGTCTTCAACTCATTGATGATAAACTATCGAACCTCATAGAACCTTGACAATTAACTCTTCTCTTCGATTTCTTGCTTGACATAAAAACTTCTACTTCCCTATGGCCTTATTGAACACAAAACTAATTATAGAATAAAAAGGACGTTATGATGATTTTAATTTTTTTAATTTTTTTAATTTTTCGTATATATATATATATATTTTTTTTTTTTTTTTTCCGTTTTTGGAAACACAAAACTTACACGACAAAAATTTACATGGCCAAGAGAGAAGGACTTAAAAACTTAGATCTTCCTCATTGCCTTGGTTGTGGGAGAATTAGCCTCTCATCATGTTAGAAACACACTCAAAAATCATTCTTATTGCTCAAAAGGTGTTTACAAATGATGAAATGGAGAAAATGATGAAAATCGGAGTGTTGCAACGTTTATAAATGTTGCAAACACCACAATGAACGATATATATAAACTGCTTCATGGATCGTATCTATGCGACGCTCTCCCCCTTTGTCGTTGTCGCTATTGTAAAGAACGAATCATCTTGGATAGTCTGTTCTTCACGTTCTCGAAGTGCGAGCAGAGAAATGGATTTTTCTCAGAACTTGATTTCTTGACTCTCTGATGCTCTATAACTCTCCCAATCTCTCCCCCTCTTATATGATACCCGGTAAGATATTTATACTCAACATGCGAAGAAAATCTCCCGTAATAACTCACCGTAATCTTCAAAACTTCGGCAGAAAGAAAATATTCTCGAAATAATCTTCTTTCCTTCTTACTCTCCCCGCATGCATCTTCCAATGAAAACTCTCCTTATTCATCTTCTACACACGCCAAATGGTGACTCAAATCTTCCAAGCACGTGTATAACTCCCCGTAACTCATGCAATACCGTAACATACCCATGCAAACTCGTGCTCCTCTCGATTTCTTCCACATGATCACTTAGCCAAATCTAATCGAATCAAAGGTCCTTACCACGCCTGTTAGGCTAATTCAAGTCATCCAAATGAACAACAGCCATTCAATCTCCTTCTAGCATGCTAAAAAGTCCAACCCTAATTCTGCCTGCGTCTCAAAACTTTTCCCGCCAATTTTGAAATTCAAAATGTAGATGATGACCTCCCCCTAACAGAAATGCGGGTGCGAATAGAAGCTGGCTCTTGGGGGTGCCCTTATCCAAAATGAGGGTTCCTTTATCACTTTTCGAGCAACTTTTTCCGCATTAGTGTATTTCTCAAATAACACCTAAAAACACACAAAAACACCATAATAAGTACAAAATCGAATACTAACAATACGAAACATTGAGGACAAATTAGACACATAAATGCGTCTATCAAATACCCCCCAAACTTATTATTTGCTAGTCCCGAGCAAATCTAATCTAGAAAATAAAAAGACTACACTTAGCACGTGCAGCAAGCCGTTAAACCGCTAGGTGGCCCTAATGGCGGAGTGTCGTCTCCGGAGGGTTTACCAGAAGTGTACCCACAAAACCTGTACTTCTAATTGGTCACCAGTATCCAAAGAGCTATGAGGACATACTAATTCTCAACCTATCTCCAAGTGACTAGAATGCCAGAGAAATTAAAGGTGCCAACTCTAAAGCTGACCAAGAAAAGGGAGACACATCCGCAACACTTTGCTAGATAAAGAGATATCCGCTACACAGCTATCTAAACATTGTAAGATGCGCCCGCTGATTTACAGCTGGAAAAGATTAGGAGAGAGATAAAAATGAGAGGTACATCTTCTACACAACAGGACTAATTACGTGTGATGAGTTGAACCAGTGCTGGAAAGATCTTGTGTCAGATTGAAAGCGGACTAACAAAGCAACCAAATGTGTCTTTCTTCGACTCTCTCATAGTGCTCAATAGAAACAACGTCTTCTTCGGTCTTCAACTGTTGATGATAAACTATCGAACCTCATAGAACCTTGACAATTAACTCTTCTCTTCGATTTCTTGCTTGACATAAAAACTTCTACTTCCCTATGGCCTTATTGAACACAAAACTAATTATAGAATAAAAAGGACGTTATGATGATTTTAATTTTTTTAATTTTTTTAATTTTTCGTATATATATATATATATATATTTTTTTTTTTTTTCCGTTTTTTTTTTTTTTTTGGAAACACAAAACTTACACGACAAAAATTTACATGGCCAAGAGAGAAGGACTTAAAAACTTAGATCTTCCTCATTGCCTTGGTTGTGGGAGAATTAGCCTCTCATCATGTTAGAAACACACTCAAAAATCATTCTTATTGCTCAAAAGGTGTTTACAAATGATGAAATGGAGAAAATGATGAAAATCGGAGTGTTGCAACGTTTATAAATGTTGCAAACACCACAATGAACGATATATATAAACTGCTTCATGGATGTAGCTATGCGACGCTCTGTCCACTGTCGTTGTCGCTATTGTAAAGAACGACTGTCTTGGATAGTCTGTTCTTCACGTTCTCAGAAGTGCAGCAGCAGAAATGGATTTTTCTGTAACTTGATTTCTTGACTCTCTGATGCTCTATAACTCTCCCAATCTCTCCCCCCTCTTATATGATACCCAGGTAAGATATTTATACTCAACATGCGAAGAAAATCTCCCGTAATAACTCACCGTAATCTTCAAAACTTCGGCAGTAAAGAAAATATTCTCGAAATAATCTTGTTTCCTTCTTACTCTCCTGCATGCATCTTCCAGCTGAAAACTCTCCTTATTCATCTTCTACACACGCCAAATGGTGACTCAAATCTTCCAAGCACGTGTATAACTCCCTGTAACTCATGCAATACCGTAACATACCCATGCAAACTCGTGCTCCTCTGATTTCTTCCACATGATCACTTAGCCAAATCTAATCGAATCAAAGGTCCTTACCACGCATGTTAGGCTAATTCAAGTCATCCAAATGAACAACAGCCATTCAATCTCCTTCTAGCATGCTAAAAAGTCCAACCCTAATTCTGCCTGCGTCTGAAAACTTTTCCCGCCAATTTTGAAATTCAAAATGTAGATGATGACCTCCCCCTAACAGAAATGCGGGTGCGAATAGAAGCTGGCTCCTGGGGGGTGCCCTTATCCAAAATGAGGGTGCCTTTATCACTTTTCTCCCGGGGGTCCAAAAAACACTTTTCGAGCAACTTTTTCCGCATTAGTGTATTTCTCCAATAACACCTAAAAACACACAAAAACACCATAATAAGTACAAAATCGAATACTAACAATACGAAACATTGAGGACAAATTAGACACATAAATGCGTCTATCAAATACCCCCAAACTTATTATTTGCTAGTCCCGAGCAAATCTAATCTAGAAAATAAAAAGACTACACTTAGCACGTGCAGCAAGCCGTTAAACCGCTAGGTGGCCCTAGTGGCGGTGTGTCGTCTCCGGAGGGTTTACCAGAGGTGTACCCACAAAACCTGTACTTCTAATTGGTCACCAGTATCCAAAGAGCTATGAGGACATACTAATTCTCAACCTATCTCCAAGTGACTAGAATGCCAGAGAAATTAAAGGTGCCAGCTCTAAAGCTGACTGAAGAAAAGGGGAGACACATCCGCAACACTTGCTAGATAAAGAGATATCCGCTACACATCTATCTAAACATTGTAAGATGCGCCCGCTGATTCTAAATTGGAAAAGATTAGGAGAGAGATAAAAATGAGAGGTACATCTTCTACACAAGGACTAATTACGTGTGATGAGTTGAACCAAATCTTTGGAAAGATCTTGTGTCGATTGAAAGCGGACTAACAAAGCAACCAAATGTGTCTTTCTTCGACTCTCTCATAGTGCTCAGTAGAAACAACGTCTTCTTCGGTCTTCAACTCGTTGATGATAAACTATCGAACCTCATAGAACCTTGACAATTAACTCTTCTCTTCGATTTCTTGCTTGACATAAAAACTTCTACTTCCCTATGGCCTTATTGAACACAAAACTAATTATAGAATAAAAAGGAAGTTATGATGATTTTAATTTTTTTAATTTTTTTAATTTTTCGTATATATATATATATTTTTTTTTTCTTTTTTTCCGTTTTTTTTTTTTTTGAAACACAAAACTTACACGACAAAAATTTACATGGCCAAGAGAGAAGGACTTAAAAACTTAGATCTTCCTCATTGCCTTGGTTGTGGGAGAATTAGCCTCTCATCATGTTAGAAACACACTCAAAAATCATTCTTATTGCTCAAAAGGTGTTTACAAATGATGAAATGGAGAAAATGATGAAAATCGGAGTGTTGCAACGTTTATAAATGTTGCAAACACCACAATGAACGATATATATAAACTGCTTCTGTGACTGTATCTATGCGACGCTCTGTCCACTGTCGTTGTCGCTATTGTAAAGAACGACTGTCTTGGATAGTCTGTTCTTCACGTTCTCAGAAGTGCAGCAGCAGAAATGGATTTTTCTGTAACTTGATTTCTTGACTCTCTGATGCTCTATAACTCTCCCAATCTCTCCCCCCTCTTATATGATACCCAGGTAAGATATTTATACTCAACATGCGAAGAAAATCTCCCGTAATAACTCACCGTAATCTTCAAAACTTCGGCAGTAAAGAAAATATTCTCAAAATAATCTTCTTTCCTTCTTACTCTCCTGCATGCATCTTCCAGCTGAAAACTCTCCTTATTCATCTTCTACACACGCCAAATGGTGACTCAAATCTTCCAAGCACGTGTATAACTCCCTGTAACTCATGCAATACCGTAACATACCCATGCAAACTCGTGCTCCTCTGATTTCTTCCACATGATCACTTAGCCAAATCTAATCGAATCAAAGGTCCTTACCACGCCTGTTAGGCTAATTCAAGTCATCCAAATGAACAACAGCCATTCAATCTCCTTCTAGCATGCTAAAAAGTCCAACCCTAATTCTGCCTGCGTCTGAAAACTTTTCCCGCCAATTTTGAAATTCAAAATGTAGATGATGACCTCCCCCTAAAAGAAATGCGGGTTCGAATAGAAGCTGGCTCCTGGGGGGTGCCCTTATCCAAAATGAGGGTGCCTTTATCACTTTTCTCCCGGGGGTCCAAAAAACACTTTTCGAGCAACTTTTTCCGCATTAGTGTATTTCTCCAATAACACCTAAAAACACACAAAAACACCATAATAAGTACAAAATCGAATACTAACAATACGAAACATTGAGGACAAATTAGACACATAAATGCGTCTATCAAATACCCCCAAACTTATTATTTGCTAGTCCCGAGCAAATCTAATCTAGAAAATAAAAAGACTACACTTAGCACGTGCAGCAAGCCGTTAAACCGCTAGGTGGCCCTAGTGGCGGAGTGTCGTCTCCTGGAGGGTTTACCGAGGTGTACCCACAAAACCCGTACTTCTAATTGGTCACCAGTATCCAAAGAGCTATGAGGACATACTAATTCTCAACCTATCTCCAAGTGACTAGAATGCCGGAGAAATTAAAGGTGCCACTCTAAAGCTGATCAAGAAAAGGGGAGACACATCCGCAACATCGCTAGATAAAGAGATATCCGCTACACATTATCTAAACATTGTAAGATGCGCCCGCCGATTTACACTGAAAAGATTAGGAGAGAGATAAAAATGAGAGGTACATCTTCTACACAAAGAGGACTAATTACGTGTGATGAGTTGAACCAAATCTTTGGAAAGATCTTGTGTCGATTGAAAGCGGACTAACAAAGCAACCAAATGTGTCTTTCTTCGACTCTCTCATAGTGCTCGTAGAAACAACGTCTTCTTCGGTCTTCAACTGTTGATGATAAACTATCGAACCTCATAGAACCTTGACAATTAACTCTTCTCTTCGATTTCTTGCTTGACATAAAAACTTCTACTTCCCTATGGCCTTATTGAACACAAAACTAATTATAGAATAAAAAGGACGTTATGATGATTTTAATTTTTTTAATTTTTCGTATATATATATATATATATATATATATTTTCTTTTTTTCCGTTTTTTTTTTTTTTTTTGGAAACACAAAACTTACACGACAAAAATTTACATGGCCAAGAGAGAAGGACTTAAAAACTTAGATCTTCCTCATTGCCTTGGTTGTGGGAGAATTAGCCTCTCATCATGTTAGAAACACACTTAAAAATCATTCTTATTGCTCAAAAGGTGTTTACAAATGATGAAATGGAGAAAATGATGAAAATCGGAGTGTTGCAACGTTTATAAATGTTGCAAACACCACAATGAACGATATATATAAACCGCTTCATGATCGTAGCTATGCGACGCTCATCCACTTTATCGTTGTCGCTATTGTAAAGAACGACTGTCTTGGATAGTCTGTTCTTCACGTTCTCGAGAATGCGCAGCAAAATGGATTTTTCTCGAACTTGATTTCTTGACTCTCTGATGCTCTATAACTCTCCCAATCTCTCCCCCTCTTATATGATACCTGGTAAGATATTTATACTCAACATGCGAAGAAAATCTCCCGTAATAACTCACCGTAATCTTCAAAACTTCTATGTGAAAGAAAATTTTCTCGAAATAATCTTCTTTCCTTCTTACTCTCCTGCATGCATCTTCCAAACCAAAACTCTCCTTATTCATCTTCTACACACGCCAAATGGTGACTCAAATCTTCCAAGCACGTGTATAACTCCCCGTAACTCATGCAATACCGTAACATACCCATGCAAACTCGTGTCCTCTCCGATTTCTTCCACATGATCACTTAGCCAAATCTAATCGAATCAAAGGTCCTTACCACGCCTGTTAGGCTAATTCAAGTCATCCAAATGAACAACACCATTCAATCTCCTTCTAGCATGCTAAAAAGTCCAACCCTAATTCTCGCTGCGTCTCCTAAAAACTTTTTCCCGCCAATTTTGAAATTCAAAATGTAGATGATGACCTCCCCTAAAAGAAATGCGGGTGCGAATAGAAGGCTGCTCCTGGGGTGCCCTTATCCAAAATGAAGGTGCCTTTATCACTTTTCTCTCGGGGTCCAAAAACACTTTTCGAGCAACTTTTTCCGCATTAGTGTATTTCTCCAATAACACCTAAAAACACACAAAAACACCATAATAAGTACAAAATCGAATACTAACAATACGAAACATTGAGGACAAATTAGACACATAAATGCGTCTATCAAATACCCCCAAACTTATTATTTGCTAGTCCCGAGCAAATCTAATCTAGAAAATAAAAAGACTACACTTAGCACGTGCAGAGAAGTCGTTAAACCGCTAGGTGGCCCTAGTGGCGGAGTGTCGTCTCCGGAGGGTTTACCAGAGGTGTACCCACAAAACATGTACTTCTAATTGGTCACCAGTATCCAAAGAGCTATGAGGACATACTAATTCTCAACCTATCTCCAAGTGACTAGAATGCCAGAGAAATTAAAGGTGCCAGCTCTAAATCTGACTGAAGAAAAGGGGAGACACATCCGCAACACTGCTAGATAAAGAGATATCCGCTACACATCTATCTAAACATTGTAAGATGCTCCCGCTGATTTCAGCTGGAAAAGATTAGGAGAGAGATAAAAATGAGAGGTACATCTTCTACACAGCAGGACTAATTACGTGTGATGAGTTGAACCAAAGGCTTGGAAAGATCTTGTGTCGATTGAAAGCGGACTAATAAAGCAACCAAATGTGTCTTTCTTCGACTCTCTCATAGTGCTCAAAGAGAAACAACGTCTTCTTCGGTCTTCAACTGTTGATGATAAACTATCGAACCTCATAGAACCTTGACAATTAACTCTTCTCTTCGATTTCTTGCTTGACATAAAAACTTCTAATTCCCTATGGCCTTATTGAACACAAAACTAATTATAGAATAAAAAGGGCGTAATGATGATTTTAATTTTTTTAATTTTTTTTATTTTTCGTATATATATATAAATATTTTTTTTTTTTTTTTTTTTTTTTTTTTGAAACACAAAACTTACACGACAAAAATTTACATGGCCAAGAGAGAAGGACTTAAAAACTTAGATCTTCCTCATTTCCTTGGTTGTGGGAGAATTAGCCTCTCATCATGTTAGAAACACACTCAAAAATCATTCTTATTGCTCAAAAGGTGTTTACAAATGATGAAATGGAGAAAATGATGAAAATCGGAGTGTTGCAACGTTTATAAATGTTGCAAACACCACAATGAACGATATATATAAATTGCTTCTGTGACTGTAGCTATGCAACGCTCTGTCCACTGTCGTTGTCGCTATTGTAAAGAACGACTGTCTTGGATAGTCTGTTCTTCACGTTCTCGAAGTGCAGCAGTAGAAATGGATTTTTCTCAGAACTTGATTTCTTGACTCTCTCGATGCTCTATAACTCTCCCAATCTCTCCCCCCTCTTATATGATACCCAGGTAAGATATTTATACTCAACATGCGAAGAAAATCTCCCGTAATAACTCACCGTAATCTTCAAAACTTCGGCAGTAAAGAAAATATTCTCGAAATAATTTTCTTTCCTTCTTACTCTCCTGCATGCATATTCCAGCTGAAAACTCTCCTTATTCATCTTCTACACACGCCAAATGGTGACTCAAATCTTCCAAGCACGTGTATAACTCCCTGTAACTCATGCAATACCGTAACATACCCATGCAAACTCGTGCTCCTCTGATTTCTTCCACATGATCACTTAGCCAAATCTAATCGAATCAAAGGTCCTTACCACGCCTGTTAGGCTAATTCAAGTCATCCAAATGAACAACATCCATTCAATCTCCTTCTAGCATGCTAAAAAGTCCAACCCTAATTCTGCCTGCGTCTGAAAAATTTTCCCGCCAATTTTGAAATTCAAAATGTAGATGATGACCTCCCCCTAACAGAAATGCGGGTGCGAATAGCAGCTGGCTCCTGGGGGGTTCCCTTATCCAAAATAAGGGTGCCTTTATCACTTTTCTCCCGGGGGTCCAAAAAACACTTTTCGAGCAACTTTTTCCGCATTAGTGTATTTCTCCAATAACACCTAAAAACACACAAAAACACCATAATAAGTACAAAATCGAATACTAACAATACGAAACATTGAGGACAAATTAGACACATAAATGCGTCTATCAAATACCCCCAAACTTATTATTTGCTAGTCCCGAGCAAATCTAATCTAGAAAATAAAAAGACTACACTTAATACGTGCAGCAAACCGTTAAACCGCTAGGTGGCCCTAGTGGCGGAGTGTCGTCTCCGGAGGGTTTACCAGAGGTGTAACCACAAAACCTCGTACTTATAATTGGTCACCAAGTATCCAAAGAGCTATGAGGACATACTAATTCTCAACCTATCTCCAAGTGACTAGAATGCCGAGAAATTAAAGGTGCCACTCTAAAGCCGATCAAGAAAAGGGGAGACACATCCGCAACACTCGCTAGATAAAGAGATATCCGCTACACATCTATCTAAACATTGTAAGATGCCCGCTGATTTACAAAATGGAAAAGATTAGGAGAGAGATAAAAATGAGAGGTACATCTTCTACACAAGCAGACTAATTACGTGTGATGAGTTCAACCAGTCTTGGAAAGATCTTGTGTCGGATTGAAAGCGGACTAACAAAGCAACCAAATGTGTCTTTCTTCGACTCTCTCATAGTGCTCAAGAGAAACAACGTCTTCTTCGGTCTTCAACTGTTGATGATAAACTATCGAACCTCATAGAACCTTGACAATTAACTCTTCTCTTCGATTTCTTGCTTGACATAAAAACTTCTACTTCCCTATGGCCTTATTGAACACAAAACTAATTATAGAATAAAAAGGACGTAATGATGATTTTCATTTTTTTTATTTTTTTTATTTTTCGTATATTTTGTTTTTCGTATATATATATATATTTTTTTTTTTTTTTTTTTTTTTTTTTTTTTTTTTTGAAACACAAAACTTACACGACAAAAATTTACATGGCCAAAAGAGAAGGACTTAAAAACTTAGATCTTCCTCATTGCCTTGGTTGTGGGAGAATTAGCCTCTCATCATGTTAGAAACACACTCAAAAATCATTCTTATTGCTCAAAAGGTGTTTACAAATGATGAAATGGAGAAAATGATGAAAATCGGAGTGTTGCAACGTTTATAAATGTTGCCAACACCACAATGAACGATATATATAAACCGCTTCATGATCGTAGCTATGCGACGCTTCTCGTCCCCTTGTCGTTGTCAGCTATTGTAAACGACTGTCTTGGATAGTCTGTTCTTCACGTTCTCGAAGTGCGAGCAGCGAAATGGATTTTTCTCAGAACTTGATTTCTTGACTCTCTCGATGCTCTATAACTCTCCCAATCTCTCCCCCTCTTATATGATACCTGGTAAGATATTTATACTCAACATGCGAAGAAAATCTCCCGTAATAACTCACCGTAATCTTCAAAACTTCTGAAGAAAGAAAATATTCTCGAAATAATTTTCTTTCCTTCTTACTCTCCCGCATGCATATTCCACCAAAACTCTCCTTATTCATCTTCTACACACGCCAAATGGTGACTCAAATCTTCCAAGCACGTGTATAACTCCCAGTAACTCATGCAATACCGTAACATACCCATGCAAACTCGTGCTCTCCGATTTCTTCCACATGATCACTTAGCCAAATCTAATCGAATCAAAGGTCCTTACCACGCCCGTTAGGCTAATTCAAGTCATCCAAATGAACAACAGCCATTCAATCTCCTTCTAGCATGCTAAAAAGTCCAACCCTAATTCTCGCTGTCTCCTGAAAAATTTTCCCGCCAATTTTGAAATTCAAAATGTAGATGATGACCTCCCCCAACAAAATGCGGGTGCGAATAGCAGCTGGCTCCTGGGGGGTTCCCTTATCCAAAATAAGGGTGCCTTTATCACTTTTCTCCCGGGGGTCCAAAAAACACTTTTCGAGCAACTTTTTCCGCATTAGTGTATTTCTCCAATAACACCTAAAAACACACAAAAACACCATAATAAGTACAAAATCGAATACTAACAATACGAAACATTGAGGACAAATTAGACACATAAATGCGTCTATCAAATACCCCCAAACTTATTATTTGCTAGTCCCGAGCAAATCTAATCTAGAAAATAAAAAGACTACACTTAATACGTGCAGCAAGCCGTTAAACCGCTAGGTGGCCCTAGTGGCGGAGTGTCGTCTCCGGAGGGTTTACCAGAGGTGTAACCACAAAACCTGTACTTCTAATTGGTCACCAGTATCCAAAGAGCTATGAGGACATACTAATTCTCAACCTATCTCCAAGTGACTAGAATGCCAGAGAAATTAAAGGTGCCAGCTCTAAAGCTGACTGAAGAAAAGGGGAGACACATCCGCAACACTGCTAGATAAAGAGATATCCGCTACACATCTAGATAAACATTGTAAGATGTGCCCGCTGATTTATAGCTGGAAAAGATTAGGAGAGAGATAAAAATGAGAGGGACATCTGCTACACAGCAGGACTAATTACGTGTGATGAGTTGAACCAGTGCTGGAAAGATCTTGTGTCAGATTGAAAGCGCACTAACAAAGCAACCAAATGTGTCTTTCTTCGACTCTCTCATAGTGCTCAGTAGAAACAACGTCTTCTTCGGTCTTCAACTGTTGATGATAAACTATCGAACCTCATAGAACCTTGACAATTAACTCTTCTCTTCGATTTCTTGCTTGACATAAAAACTTCTACTTCCCTATGGCCTTATTGAACACAAAACTGATTATAGAATAAAAAGGACGTAATAATGATTTTCATTTTTTTTATTTTTTTTATTTTTCGTATATTTTGTTTTTCGTATATATATATATATATTTTTTTTTTCTTTTTTTCCGTTTTTTTTTTTTTTTGGAAACACATGACTTACACGACAAAAATTTACATGGCCAAGAGAGAAGGACTTAAAAACTTAGATCTTCCTCATTGCCTTGGTTGTGGGAGAATTAGCCTCTCATCATGTTAGAAACACACTCAAAAATCATTCTTATTGCTCAAAAGGTGTTTACAAATGATGAAATGGAGAAAATGATGAAGATCGGGTGTTGCAACGTTTATAACTGTTGCAAACACCACAATGAACGATATATAAACTGCTTCTGTAACTGTAGCTATGCGACGCTCTGTCCACTGTCATTGTCGCTATTTTAAAGAACGACTGTCTTGGATAGTCTGTTCTTCACGTTCTCGAAGTCTGCAAGAGCGAGAAATGGATTTTTCTGTAACTTGATTTCTTGACTCTCTGATGCTCTATAACTCTCCAAATCTCTCCCCCCTATTCTATGATACCCAGGTAAGATATTTATACTCAACATGCGAAGAAAATCTCCCGTAATAACTCACCGTAATCTTCAAAACTTCGGCAGTAAAGAAAATATTCTCGAAATAATTTTCTTTCCTTCTTACTCTCCTGCATGCATATTCCAGCTGAAAACTCTCCTTATTCATATTCTACACACGCCAAATGGTGACTCAAATCTTCCAAGCACGTGTATAACTCCCTGTAACTCATGCAATACCGTAACATACCCATGCAAACTCGTGCTCCTCTGATTTCTTCCACATGATTACTTAGCCAAATCTAATCGAATAAAAGGTCTTTACCACGCCTGTTAGGCTAATTCAAGTCATCCAAATGAACAACAGCCATTCAATCTCCTTCTAGCATGCTAAAAAGTCCAACCCTAATTCTGCCTGCGTCTGAAAACTTTTCCCGCCAATTTTGAAATTCAAAATGTAGATGATGACCTCCCCCTAACAGAAATTCGGGTGCGAATAGCAGCTGGCTCCTGGGGGGTGCCCTTATCCAAAATGAGGGTGCCTTTATCACTTTTCTCCCGGGGGTCCAAAAAACACTTTTCGAGCAACTTTTTCCGCATTAGTGTATTTCTCCAATAACACCTAAAAACACACAAAAACACCATAATAAGTACAAAATCGAATACTAACAATACGAAACATTGATGACAAATTAGACACATAAATGCGTCTATCAAATACCCCCAAACTTATTATTTGCTAGTCCCGAGCAAATCTAATCTAGAAAATAAAAAGACTACACTTAGCACGTGCAAAAGTCGTTAAACCGCTAGGTGGCCCTAGTGGCGGAGTGTCGTCTCCTGAGGGTTTACCAGAGGTGTACCCACAAAACCTGTACTTCTAATTGGTCACCAGTATCCAAAGATCTATGAGGACATACTAATTCTCAACCTATCTCCAAGTGACTAGAATGCCAGAGAAATTAAAGGTACCAGCTCTAAAGCTGACTGAAGAAAAGGGGAGACACATCCGCAACACTGCTAGATAAAGAGATATCCGCTACACAGCTAGATAAACATTGTAATATGTTCCCGCTGATTTATAGCTGGAAAAGATTAGGAGAGAGATAAAAATGAGAGGGACATCTGCTACACAGCAGGACTAATTACGTGTGATGAGTTGAACCCATCTTGGAAAGATCTTGTGTCGATTGAAAGCGCACTAACAAAGCAACCAAATGTGTCTTTCTTCGACTCTCTCATAGTGCTCAGTAGAAACAACGTCTTCTTCGGTCTTCAACTGTTGATGATAAACTATCGAACCTCATAAAACCTTGACAATTAACTCTTCTCTTCGATTTCTTGCTTGACATAAAAACTTCTACTTCCCTATGGCCTTATTGAACACAAAAATAATTATAGAATAAAAAGGACGTAATGATGATTTTCATTTTTTTTATTTTTCGTATATTTTGTTTTTCGTATATATATATATATTTTTTTCCATTTTTTTTTTTTTTGGAAACACAAAAATTACACGACAAAAATTTACATGGCCAAGAGAGAAGGACTTAAAAACTTAGATCTTCCTCATTGCCTTGGTTGTGGGAGAATTAGCCTCTCATCATGTTAGAAACACACTCAAAAATCATTCTTATTGCTCAAAAGGTGTTTACAAATGATGAAATGGAGAAAATGATGAAAATAGGGTGTTGCAACGTTTATAACTGTTGCAAACACCGTTACAAAGAACGATATATATAAACTGCTTCTGTGACTGTAGCTATGCGACGCTCTGTCCACTGTCGTTGTCACTATTGTAAAGTCATGTTGATATTGTATATGACACTGGGAATTCTTTTGTAGAAATGTTGTACTTGGGATTGATTCAAGTTGTTTTATATTAATAATCATTCGAGTTTGTCGGTGTCAAGAGAGTCGTGCGATAAATCATAGCTCATTATCTAGTTTCTTGTAAATTGGTGAATAATGAGAGAACGTCAATGTAAGAAGTATTGAACGTGAGTTTGATGAGCAATAATAGTTATTCAAGTTACTAACCAAGTTATTGAGTAAACTGCAACATAAGTTGTAAACAAAAATCCAAATAGCGCTACTAGTCATGATACCAATGATCTTAATTATGCGAGTTGTAGTTATCTGAAAGGAACTTGCTGGTTAAAATTAATTAAGGAAGAAGGTGAGATTTATTCACAAAGAGAAATAAACATAAAGTATATCTCATTTTTGAAGTTATCCATGGATGCTAATGTTGATACTACAATCGATTTAGAAAGCTATCAATGTATACAAATAATAATGATTATGATGACTATCCAACAATTTCATCATCGATGTATGGGAGAAAATGGTAAAAGATATTCCGAATAGAGAGACACCAAGTTCTCTCCCATCAAAGAGTTTTTAGCTTGTTTTATGTGGTTCTAAGACGAAAAATGCTAAACCAAAACAGAAAATCTACATGGAAGCTCTTGATTATAATGTTTTCTTGATTATTGAACAACAAGATTCAAAATCAGTTAGGTCCAACCAAATTGAACTAGCCAATTATAACGTATTTGTCATTTTTGAAGAACAAAATTCAAAATTAGATATGTCCAACCTAACTGACCTAGTCGATTGTAATGTGTTAGTTATTTACAAAGACCATGATTTGCATTAGCCTATGTCCAACATTATCGGCCTAGTCGATGACAGTGTGATTCATTTTCGAACAACGAGATTCACAATCATATTGATGAATTGGATCAAAGTGAATTTGGTTAGAGTAATTTTAGAGCATCCAGAACTACGACCAATAAATAAGTCGATTGCTTTTTAAATCTTTAATTTTTTAATTTTTTAAAAACTAATTTATCTTCCTCCTTAAAGGCCTTGAAAAAATAAGCTTCCACGTTGAACGGTAATGAAATCCTCACTTCCTATTGTCCGAAATAAGTCTATTCTATTGCAGAAGCTATGGTGAGGACAATTGGCGAGACTCTATTGGTTAAAATATTAAAATTCCAGTTACACTCTGCTTACACCAGGTATTTAACTAGCGGTTTCTAACACCGTGAAAGGAAAGGTGGGTACACAATACTTCCATTGAAGTTTAAAGCTTATTAATTTTTTGACACTTGGTTTACACTAAATACTTAATGGGATGTTCATATAATGATCGATGAAGTTAAGACTAATTAAACATTTGGCCAGGGCCCAACAAGACATTGGATACTTTGGTCCTTGGACATTGTTCCCATGGTGAAACTTGTCACTTTAACAGGCCCATAACTCAGCATAATAACATCTTTAGGCCACATTAGATTTTTGATCACTTAATTAAAAAATTATTAAAAGATCTTGCTAAGAATGTAATAATTATTAACCAATTTGTTGTAAAATAGAGAAGGAGAGACAAAGTAGGGGGAAGAAGAGAGAGAGATTTCTATTAATCTGTATATAAGATATAATGTTTAAGCCTTTATTTATATAGATAAAAGACTTGGTGTCCAAGATATGTAAACCCCGAACTTAGACACGAAGGGCATCTTAGTAAATAAGATTGGTTTACAACACTCCCTATGATGACCACTGTGGCTAAGTCAGTACAAACATATCAGGAAAAATCAAAAGAGAAAACCCTGAAATTGCATAAGCATGTAAAGACTCAGACAGCGTTGGACATGCATATGTTTCCTAGTTAAAAACTTTGACAAGGAAAACCCAGTGGGACAAAACCTTGACGAAGGAAAAAGAGTACAACGCAATAATGTCCAGTAAATGCACCTTAGTTTCATGATGGCGCTCCCCGTGATAAATACTTCAGTCAAATCTTGGCGTGCAAATCTTTGAGTCGAGACTTTCCAATTTTGAAGAACGAATTTCTTGAATGCAGAAGAGGACTGTGTTTTCATTAAGATGTCGGATAGTTGATGAAGTCTTCATTTGTGTTGCACAAGCAGTAATGCCTTCGATTAATACTTTTGCGGAGTCTAGATTCTTCTTCAACACATTGAGAACTTGTGTCATGGATTTCTAGCTTCCCGAGATGATTTGCAGAAGTTGTTGATGTAGTTTCTTCAACATAGAGCCAAGATGTAGATAAATTACCATAAGTGAACAAAACTGAATTTGTGGTCATACCTTATGCGAATGGGAATGACATCCAAGTTACTAAAGTCTTGTTATGTTTATTTGGCCTAACAAAATGACCTAGTTAATGGTGGGAATCCACCAAATAACCTAATTTATACAACTCCCCCTTGGATGACCACCATGTTGAACTAAATTTCCTCACTAAAACCTTGCCGGTAAAACCCAATGGGAACAATTTTGGACGAAGGAAAAAGAGCACAAATATCATTATTTTGAAAGAAAAGTAAACGTCAACGAGATGTTGCCTCGTTAAAACCTTGTCAGGAAAACCACATGGGGTAAAACCTAAAAACGAAGGGAAAAGAGTACAAATTTTGACGTAAATATGATGCTTACCCAATTATATGAGTTTTATAAAAGAAAAGCATCAAAATAATAACTCTAGTTTATTTCAAATACGAGTTTAAGCTAGCATAATTCTAACTGTAGATTTAAGAAAATAAAAATAGAATAGAATTTATGCTGCGAAAGGGTGGATTTTAGTGTTTTTATAGACTCTTCAAGAGACCTATAAATTTGATAGCATCAACTAATCTGGATATTTGGTTTCGTACCAAATTTCTAAAACACAAAGGATTGTTAAACCTGATATAATCGAGTCAGGTGGCTGCCTGGATATAATTTGAATCCTACAAGGATTACAAATTAGAACATAACTCCGAATGCAATATGAGTCGATCAAAGACTACCACTCCAAATGCATTGTTTAGGGAGAAAATAATATTATTGAAAATGCAATATGAGTCGATCAAAGACTACCACTCCAAATGCATTGTTTAGGGAGAAAATAATATTATTGAATCAATCCTACGGTTTGAGTAAAAATAAAACCCTCAAATCGTTTTTAGTACGATTAATTTCTCTTAATAACGCATCACGACTACACCAACCTGTAATTTTAAGAATTCAGGCTTGCACGTTTAAGGTGTTAAGTCTTGGATCCATAAATCGTTATTCAAGATATTTCAATCCAACATAATTTGGATTTTGTGCATACCAATCACATATGTCGATATTTCTCTGCAGAAGGGTTGACAAACAACCATCATTTATTATTTTAGTAGATACTGTGAATAATTGACAATCATATTAACTTACTGTGATCCCACATAATTCTCAAATTAATGTATATATTGAAAAATTCAAATAATTATTGGTACCAGCCCATGGGCATTATAATCTCCCCATTTTCCAGTGAGGAAATATGAACTAAGAGAATGTGGATCGTAATTTGATAGACTCATTTGGAGCAATACCTATAGTCTCTTGTAGAGTGTTATCCATCTGTTAGATGTGACTGGATAATCCTCTTCAAGAGGCAAAAGCTTATACAAAAAGATAAATGAGATATTTTCACGCTTATTTAATAGCAGCCTTTTTCAATTTGATCATAATGGGAGAGAAACTGATATAACATTCAAGTTAATTAAAACCAACTTTTGCTGGTAGTACATATAGTCTCCCCCTAATTATGGCGAAAATATAATCATCTCATAAAACCAAAAACAAATTTCGTAAAGTATTATCCGATTAATTCGAAGACATATACTCAGAATAATTTCTGGATTTTAACAACACCAGTTGGACTGTAGACAATGACTTTAAAAGAACGCGGAATTGGGGGATATTCAATCTAATTGGGGGATACAACTACAGGACAAACACGGTGTCCCAATTGCATTTTTGGGTGACCCCCTATGTAATTATTTTTTTAATTCCTAATCTAGCCCTCATTAATCCTGATTAGTGATTAATAATAATTAGTAAAATATTAAGATTTTTGATAAATGATTAGTGTATATTATTATTTGTGTTTGGGTGAGTGAGGTGAGAGTAGAAGGAGAGAAAGAAAATTAGATAGAGAACTTTTATTTTGGGAAAATGGAGGATGATTGTGAAGAGAGAATTGCTGCTGCTAATTCTTTAGCTCAACTACAACAAGGAGAGTATCTTGAATCTTCACAATTGCAAGTTTGTGTGGAACCAACACCATTGAATGATGATTTTTACGACCAAGGAGAGTTTTTTGAAGAACCTACACAAGAAAGTATACTTTCCCACCATACAAGCATCCCCAACACACATGTAAAGCTGCTGATAGGTTGAAAATTTGATTTTTTTTTTCTTTGAAACCGCCATTTTTTCAACTAAAAAACCTTTGTACCTGCATTGTATTCGTATGAATACAATGCCGGCTCACTTAAAACCGGCATGGTATTCATGAATCGTCTATCCCGGCATTCGATATCCCCCAATTCGAAACCCATACCAGCATACAAAGCAAACAAACAACTATGCCGGCATGCATGTTACTTTTTACCTACCAATGAATATTCCACGGAATATGATACCGGCATTGTAAAATTAAAGGTTTCTATGCCGGTACTGCATGAAAAACATACAGCTATTAGTGCCTTCCGTAGATAAACACCGACATAGAAAACTTAGTTAACCACTAAGCCGGCACATGTACCGGCACAAAATATAACAATTGCTAGATAACGATAATGCCGGAACTTGGTACCGGCGTAGGTTTAAAAATTTGTCTTCAATCCTGTTTTAGTTCGACAATGCCGGGACATAGGTCGATAATGCCGGAATACCGTGCCGGCATTGTTTTCCAATTCTGTTGTCACTGATATTCTTTCCATCCGTAGGTGGTGAGATATATTGATCCAACAAATGCAAAGTCGCTTGGTCGGGATACGTTGGAATACTATAAAATGCCTCTGGTATGTTACCAAAGTATATTTTTCACCTAGTATCTTGACCTCACTAATGGAAATTGCTTGTAATGAACCTTCTAATCACCCATGGTTGTCCTTGTGTAGGGAATAAAAGATCCAAAGGAAGCAATTGCTTGGGCCAAAGAGACGGCTCTTAAGAACATGTGTGTGTTGGTGAGGAATACCCAACGTTCAAAGACTCATTTTGAGATGGTTTGCGAGAGAAGTGGGGTGTACAAGGAGAAAAATATCCACAAGAGAAAGGGTTATATATATCCAAAGAAGACTAATAAGGTATACAAGACTCGTACGAGGAAGGATAATTTCCCATTTAGGCTTGTATTCCATCTAAATGACATGAACAAGGAATGGGATTGTGAGGTTTGGTTCGGTTGTCATAACCACCGGGATCCGAAAGATTTTGTTGGTTACTCCCTAGTTGCGAAGCTAAAACCTCATGAATTCTAGGATGTAAAGAGATTGATCAAAGCATTTATCAAACCGAGACAAATTCTAAGAGGATTCAAGGAAAAGGATAAGACTAACGTGTCTTTTCTGAGAACAATTTTTAGCGCACAAGCAGCCATTAGAAGGGAGGAATGGGATGGGAGGACCGTTATACAAGAATTTGAGAAGATAGTTTGGGATCAAAACTACACGCGTATCATTAAAAGAGGTCCGGACGAGAAGCCCCTTCAAATATTCATTTTGCATCCTTTGCTTTCACAATTGGCAAATACATGTTGTGGTGTTCTTTTGATGGACTGCACCTACAAGACAAACAAATACAATATGTCGTTCTTCAACATCGTGGGACAAACATCGGACAAGGTAAAATTCACATTGGCTTGGTGTTTAATGGAAAATGATAGGGACTATAATTATCATTGGGCATTATGAAAATTAAAATTATTCTTCCGGGAAGATAAACTTCCGAGGGTCATCATAACCGATCAAGAGGACGCCTTAATGAATGCAATATCTGACGTATTCCCTGGAGCACAAAATTTCCTATGTACATATCATATACGTCAAAATGTTATCAAAACTTGTCATGCCTTGTTTGAACCCACCAAGGAGGATATTAAGAAGAGAATGATTGTTCAACTAGAAGAAGATGTTTGCAAGAACAAATTATCCCTCGAAGAAGAAGAGGATGGGAGAGGCAAGATAAAAGAGCGAGTGGACAAAGAACATGCGGAAAATCATAAAAAGTGGTTGGAATTTATAAAAGATTGGGAGAAAGTTTATTGGTCTCTCACAGAGGATATGTACGAAAAGAGGTTGGGCCAGTTTATTGACGATTGGAATGAGGTTTATCCGACTGCCGTCTGGTATTGTCGGACTCAATGGTTGAATAAGTTTAAGGAGAAATTTGTGTGTGCATGGATAAACCGGTATAAACACTAAAAGAATGAAGCAACCAGTGTAGCGGAGTCCTCTCATGGGAGATTTAAAGATCTCATCGAGTCTGGCCAAGGCAACTTGGTTACGGTCACCGAGGCAATGGAGCAATAATTTAAGAGTAATATTGACAGGATCAAGCAGGCATTTGAGAAAAGCTCAATGGAAAGGTTGATCCAATTTCTTCCCCATGGTAAGTTTCTCCAAGGAATTTGGTTCAATTTCTCTCACTGGGCAATAAAACATATGATGAAACAAATGGAATATGAGATAAATTATGGAAAACCGGGTGATGTGTGTATCTGTCACGACATATCTTCATTGGGGCTTCCATGTTGCCATATGCTTGTGAAGTACGAAGAAGTGATACCTATTGAAGTTATTGATCCGTTTTGGAAGCAAGTATCTTTCGACCCTCCCCATATGGAAGATCCCGGACAATCACCATGGGATACGAACGAAGCAAAGGAATTCTATGAAGCTTACTCACGTGGCACCTCGGTTATCCGGAAAGTATTATTGAGCCAACTAAGGCTAATTACACGGCCATGGAGTGCACAAAGTGAAGAGACAACAAAGGGAGATCCTCTCGGTAGACCACAAACTAAAACGACAAGGAGGAAACAGAGGAAAAAATTGAAAGAAATGACTGAACGTGAAGAAGAACTCGCGGCAAGTAAGAAACGAGATCACACCGGATGTGAGTTATCAAAAGAAAGGTTCGCTGAAGCTCCGGTTACAAACAAGAGTGGTAGGCCGAGAAAGGAACCAACATCACGTCAACAACAAACGACGGATTCGTTATCCTTGCCAACAGCCGATGGATCGGAGGTTCCAAAGAAAAGGGGTCGGCCGCCAAAGGTACCAACATCAATCTACCAAGAACAAGAGGGTGAGAATTCCGAAGCCACACCCTTAGTCGATATAGCCAAGGTTCCAAGGAAAATGGGTAGGCCGCCAAAGGTACCAACATTGAGCCACCAAGAACAACAAGGTGAGCATTCCAAAGCCGCGCCCATAGTCAATGTAGCGGAGGTTCCAAAGAAAAGGGGTAGGTCGCGAAATGTACCAACATTGAGCTACCAAGAACAACAAGGTGAGCATTCCGAGGCTACACCCATAGTAGATGTAGCGGACGTTCCAAGGAAAAGGGGTAGGCCGCGAAATGTACCAACATTGAGCTACCAAGAACAACAAGGCGACGATTCGGTGGTCCCAAAGAAAAAGGAAGGAAAAATAATGTACCTACATCAAGTCAACAACATGAAAAGGTTATTGATAGAAAAGTTAAGGAACCCATATCTAGTCAACAACAACACGAGGGTGACAACTCCATAGGCCCCATAGAAGTTAAAGTATTTTCGGTTCAAAAGCGAAGAGGTAGGCCAAGGAAGTATGGACTCCCATCACATACTGAAGACACTGTAAGCATAGGGATTGCATAGGATGGATTGGATATAATTAAGTAGCAAAAGGGTTATATGAAGATGTTTAAGGAGCTCAAAACAGGTAGGACCATTAGAAGTTATCATACGAAGATATAGTCTTACATAGACTAACTTCCCGAGGTTATTCAAGAGTATATTATATATACAGATGATTTCGATGGAGATGGAAATTGTGGGTATCATGCCATAACCGAACAATTAGGCATCTTTGAGACGGAAGTTAGTAGAGGGATGAAACCATGCTGATATGCTAGAAAGAGGATGGAAACCCAATTTATGAATAAGAGGAGATTTTATGAGCAATTAGTTGGTGATGAAGAAGGGTTTGATGATATGTACGCTCGAGTGTTAGGTCCCAAGAAGGAGATGAAGTTCCTTCTGTAGATGGGGAAAAACGATCTGCTGGTTTTTGCGGAATTGAGGACGACCGTGCGGAGGAAATTCCTTAAACCGAGCGAAGTGTTTAACCTCACACAGATGCACCGCAATGAAGGGGGTGCTTTAAGTTCGAGAGACCAATCTGTAGTACTCCGGCCTAAACCAAGACAATGGCCGTTCCAGAGTAAATTCGGTTACAAGAGAGGATGGGTTGATCTGTATGAGGGAAGCTGAGAAATGTGTGAGATCAATGGTGATTTGATATTGTAGGTGTGTTATGATTTCAGCATGAAATACTCTAAATGATTGAATCTTTCCTGATTGAGAGTAATTTCTGTGAGTTCGTGTAGACAAAAGTGCGTCTGTATGAACTTTGGTGAGAAATTGCTCGTTCAGACGATTGTGTTCGAATGTTTGATAACTCTTTGAATCTTGTCCTTTTAATCAGGATTCAGAGACATTATATAATGCCGGAGTTGAAAACACCATGATCCCATGAAGTGTGATAGTTGATGGAGTGAAGGAGTGGAGAGATGGAAATAATGCTTGAAACCAGTTGCGCTCATCGTGCAGAGACTTGGTTGATTTTCCACCCACTACTTCGCTAACTCCCTCAACTGATTACACGACTTGCTCACATTTTATCGTGTGTTTGAACACACGTGTTGTAGACTGCCAAACCAAAACCCTAGTTGATATCCCCCCAAGTGACACGATTGATGTCTCGTGGTTAATTAAGTCAGTTGCTGATTTCATGACTTCGTGGGACCATGAGTCCGCGTATTTGCTGAGTTAAACATGATTTTGTAGAATGTTCTACAACTCATGAATCGAACGTGTCTGCTGAGACAGTGATAGGATCCTCACGTTGAGGAGAGAAAGTGTTGCTCGCTAATTTATTTAATATTGGTAGTTCAATTTGAGTAAATATTGCTCATCTGAGCAAGTGTTGCTCGTTTGATGAATTATTGGTAGCGTGACCAAAATAAAATATTAATTAAAGCGCTAGTAGTTGAACCGAGCATAATTAATAAGAATATTGATCATGAGATCAGTGTGAAATTATTAGTGTTTGAATCTGGAATCATGATCCTTGGATTCAGAAACCCTAATTTGATTAATTGATGACCAATTGATGGTTTATTTGAAATTAACCATAGAATGAAGGAGAACCGGCTTCATGTGACCGTGGATCGACCATGAAATTCTCATATGCTCACGTGAGCAAAATCCAAGACCTCTTCGAAGATTTGGTGAGTTGTTGAAAGGATGATTAAATGATGGTTTAATCATTTACTGAATTACTGTTGGGTTCAGCATTAGGTGATAGAACCTAATTACTTATTAATATATGAGGGACCGACCAAGGGGTTGTGAAACCAGCCCTGGGTGGTCACGGGATCAAATGATGATCGCTCCGTCAAATTCCGAAATTGTTTGGAGAGTTTTTGGACCTAATACGTGCAATTGTGCAAATTAGGTCAGATTGTGAGAAACACATGGGACTAGATCATTGCGAGCCACAAAGCCAACCCTGGTCGGTTAAGGTAACATTCTTTCGTCGTTGAGACGTCTGTGTCTCAGTTCTGAGAATTTTGATATTTTCTGGTGCTCGTTTGAGCGACCATTTGAGAAAATATGACAAAATTAAGGTTTTCTGATAAAACCGTCAAAACTTCATCGGATGAAGGAAAATAATGAAAAGTGAAGGAATTATGAAGAGGTGAGGGACCGACCAAGGGATCATGAAACCGGCCCTGGGTGGTCACGGGATCAAATGTTGATCGTTTGAGCACTCCCAGATTGGTTGAAACCCTAATTAGCGTCTTTTGGTAGAATCAACATAGATTTCTCATACGGACTCGGATTTTGCTGGTCCGCCCCTCCATTCCGTACGGAAAAGAATTTCTTATCTCCCTACGAGAGAATATTTAGGTTTTAAGCTCTTTTGGGAGGTGAAAACAGGCAGAGAGTAAAACTCAGGAAAAATCAAAGGGGCCGGTCCCATAACATTTTTCCTAATATGATAAAACGAATGAGTTTTGTTGAAATCAAGGAGTTTCCATGAGACCAGGGAAACGTCAAAAATCATAAATAATAAAATAAGGGATGTGTGAGCATGTGGGACCGGCTTGGAGCATGACTGGCTGACCAAGGCCCGTTCCCGTGCGTTTTCCTTATTTTATGCATTATTTCATGATTTGAAGGAAATATCATGAAATCATGGAATTTTCATGGGATTATGAAAACATGAAAAATATACTAATAAAAGAGTGGGACGTGTGAGCCATATAGGGTTTGGCCAACCGGCCATGGCTCATGCACACGGGTTTCCTAATTTTTATTATTTTTCATGGGACGAAGGAAATATCATGAGATTAAGGAGTTTTCATGAAATTAGGGAAATAATAATAAAATAATGAGGAAATATGAGGTGTGGGGCTGGCTGGGACCAAGGCATGGCCGGTTGGCCAATGGTCACGCCCCCCTCATGCTCTCCTTAATTTTATATTATTTCCTCCGCGCGAAGGAGGCACCATGAAGTTGAGGAGTTTCCTCAAAACAAAGGATATTTGTTCAATCGAAAGGTTTTTCATGAACTCAAGGAAAATAACAAAAAATATGATAAAAATATAAGACTGGTGTGGGATTGACCACGGAACGGTCGGCCGGTCAGTGGATCCATGCTCCCAGCGCCTTGGTCAATTTTTATTTATTTGTTATTTTTCGTCCTATTTTGCATAGGTTCATCGTATTTTGAAATACTCGCTCATGCGGTGGTTATTAATGTATCATTGTTGAATACAATTGCACCATTTGAGACAGGGATTGCTCAGGTGGTAGCCTTGATGCCCGTGCGTCCGATATTTATTACTAATCCATGGACTTCTGCTGGGAACAACCATGGTTTGCATAATGAAATATCTGCGAAAATATTTGAATATTTTCAGCAATTCTGCGGATGAATCCAATAATTTAGGTTTGAAACAGGGCTCGCTCAGGCGGTAGCTCTGATGCCCATGCGTCTAATATTTATTACTAATCCATGGACTTCTGCTGGGAAGAACCATGGTTTGTGTAATGAAATATCTGCGAAAATATCTGAATATTTTCAGCGATTCTGCGAATGAATCCAAGAATCTAAGTTTGAGACAGGGCTCGCTTAGGAGGTAGCTCTGATGCCCGTGCATCCAATATTTATTACAAATCCATGGACTTCTGCTGGGAATAACCATGGTTTGCGTAATGAAATATCTGCGAAAATATTTGAATATTTTCAGCAATTCTGCGGATGAATCCAAGAATTTAGGAATGATTAATTTATGACTTTATACTAGTAGAGCAAGTTGTTCGGGAGTTGTTCATCCCGTGATATAAAATAATGACCGAAGTATTCAGTACTCATGAGATATGTCGTTGTCCAGCTGTGAGACTACATATCTATATGCACTCTGAGAGAAAATATTCTCCATCAGAGGATCCGATGAGAGACCCGTGTCTCCATATTCACGCCTAATTGCTGAGTCAAGGTTCGTGTAATTATGGGTTTACAATTTTAGCCTTTGTCGAAAATCCACCATCTACACCTTCCTTCTCAATATTGGATGAGAATGCCGCTTTGTGGGCATATAGTGGCGGATACATTTAATTGTGTTGTTCATTATTTTACCCCCACCGTAGAAGTTACGTTTACACCAAAGTGGAAAAAATGCGAAGGATCCCTTAAGAAGAGAAGAGTTGTTTTGGCGTTCGTGAACGGTAATCATTTTATTATTCTAAAACTTAAGGAAAACTGTCCATTGCCACCTATTTGTGGGATGATGAAAAACAAGGATCTAGATCCTAATATCTGGACGGGATGGATGGCATTGTATGAGGAGAATCACCAATTTTGGGATGCGTTGGCTTTATCAAAAAGACCTCTCCAAGGGGAGAAGATGCAACTTCATATGTGTGGAAGCGATGATGAGTAATTTGGATATATGTGGTTCACTAATACTTGTGGAAGAAATGTATCAACATTTTGTTTTTTGGGAAGTGTGTATTGTAAACACTTAACAATATTTTGATGCATATGCCGGCGTTATTTTATTTAATCGTTTCTACGCTGGTATTTTTAAGCCGGCATTGACAAAACTGTATTCACTATGCCGGTAAGTGAGGAACAACATCCAGTAGAATGAGTGAAAATGCCGGCATTAAATTTTAAACTACGAACAGTTCCGGTAGTCTGAACAGATTGTTTTGTTCCTTGAAAATTTTCTATACCGGCATCCTATCCAAATAACACTCCATGCCGGATTTCTATTTTTTTTTTGTTTTTAGAAGATTTAGAGTTCCGTCACCATCGTTCCATCCTATACAATGCCGGAACCTAATTCACACTTCTATAATCAGGTGGTATCGGCGCGTTCAAAGAACATTTAAACTCGGCGAAATGTATAATTTGACACCGGTTTGTCAACATAATAAATATAATAACAAAACTTGATTTATACAAAAACATACTCCAAAGGTTAGAGATTCCAAACTGAAAACAAGTTAAACATAAGGCAAATCAATTAAAGAGTTTAGCAAGACACGCAGATTGTTCAAGACATAAACATAAACTGACCTAGACCAATACCCCATTGTTCCAGACGTAAACCTAAACAGACACAAACCAATACCATATTGTTCAAGACATAAACATAAAGATAAATAAACCAATGCCACATTGTTAAACAAACACACGATCACTCGGTCCTTGGCTTCTTGTGCACCCTCTTCTTCTTTTCGTCCCATAATTATTTGGCCTCCGAATCTTCAATTTTGTCTATCTTTTGCTCGATTTTCTCCATTTCTCTCTGGGTCAACACCTCTCTTTTCTTGTTCTTTCTCCTAAAGAACTTTCCCAAATTTCCTATCCTCTGACGCTGTTGTCATATTTTTGAACATGTACTTAGTTTGTTGGCATATATAAGTTCATAGATGTAGACTAGAGGAATAGGAAAATAAAACGAAGTACGTACCAACAACGTGAGGATCTTAGTTAGTCCGGGTACAGTCAATTCATCCGCAGTTGTGGCTGGATGTGGTGCTTGTGGAGGAACTTCTATGATATTCGGGCGGACAATATAAGGATGCGAGTACTTTTGATGACCTCTGAGAAACGTTGGTTCTATCTCATTACCGTTTTCCACCGAATTCCAACCAACCCTATCAAAAACCAGTCCTCGTTCTACCCTTTCACTCCAATGTGCAAGAATTGGATTGGGGTTATAAACTACCACATTATTGTTCTCATTTGCTTGGCATTGAGGAAAGTCATGAGAGAATTTCTGATGGGATGTATCCCTAAGATCTTTCTGCTTGTACCCAAGCTGGCGCATCACACGATGAGGGTTGTGCATAACAAATCCTTTTGGATGAAATAAGGGTCCATTGTAAAATGCAACATCGTCATGCCTTTGAAAGTGAACTCCTATGTCATTCCTATATGGGTCAAACACAACATATTGGAAAGCCATGGAGTCGAAAGCCAATTTCATTGCGTATAATTGTTTCTTGTTATTGGGCTTCGGGCGAGAGTTGAAGACGTATTTATTAGCTAGAGCCTGACGCTTTTCATAATAAGGAAAAATACTCAATCCTTTATACTCTTTGAATAACTCCTGGAAGTGTTCATAATCCCACACCTATGCCAATACAATGTATAAGAAAAAAAAATTACTGACAAAGTTATGGGAAACAAACCAAATAAGCCCACAAAAAAAGTTTCCAAATAAATAGTTCATTGTACCTGAATTAAAGTGAGAGAGCCATTAAATTGACGGGCATTCTCCTTAGAATCTCTATGCATTTCTGCCAAGAAGTGTGCCAAGAAAGCAGTTCCCCATGAATACTCATGGACACTATCTAAGGGATCCAAGTATTGAAGAAGACTGAGATGAACCCTGTTACCATTACCGTCAGGGAATATAACGGAGACCAAGGTGTGCAACAGATAAGCAGTGGTGGTTTGCTCAATTTCTTCGAGAGTCAATTCCTTGTCCTTCGTATTCCCAAACAATCGAAGGAGATTGACAAATGTGACGGTCTTTGTATTTGAACGGGTTGTCTTGTATACATTTTCCAAAGTCGTCTCCCTGTCCCAACCTAAAACTTTTTGGTCAGCTCGAAGATCTTGTCCCATCCTAGTTCGTGATACTCATCTCCTGACTTGACGGCTTTCCTCAGAACCCCTAGACCTATTATCCTTTCGACATCTTCAGGGATAATGGTCATCTCTCCAAATGGAAAATGCATGGTATCAGTTTTACCAAAAAACCTCTCCAAAAAGCAGTTCGCCGTGACGGGATCCGTGGCCATATAATTTTCTACCGCGGGATACAACCCAGATGCTCCGAATATTGCTCCAACTTGGGGACACTCTAACTCCAGGGGCCATGCTTCACTAGATTGATGGCGGCAAACACGGAATGCTTTCTTGTGGTCCTATAGAAACAAAACAAACTAAATTAAATTCACTTGATCATAGATAAATAATATAATAACAGGATGCCAAGGTCTTACATAAGTCTGGAATATCCAACGAGCCCAAGAGTTCTTGTATCCAAATAACAGTTCGGGGTTGAGTGGTTGATCCCACTCTTTACCATCAATGCGGTCTGGAATCATGTCATGTATTATAGGAATATGGGATGGCGGTTCCTTTTCCTTTTTCTGAGTGGTTTGAACTCCGACAGCCGGTTCTTCTAAGCCCACCGCTTGTGAGGATGACCCACTTGCTCCGCCCATTTGGGGAAATTTTTTCCACTCCTCATCCTCCTCACTGCTGGTTTTTTCCCCCATACGCTCTCGAATGACGACCTTAGCACGATCCGGATCAGAACGACTACGTCGACCCCGAGATGACTTGGGTTTTCGTTCTTCAACAGCTTTGCCCTTTCCTTTTTCAGTTTGTGCTGCTCTAGACCTACATCTCAATATTTCAACCGAGTTATGTAAATGATTCCAGCATATAAAGGTAATATATTATTCTGCAGGAATAAAGTGCCGGCGCTAAACATACCTAATATACACAGCCGGTTTTGTTCGATTTCATTCAGAAAATTAAAAACTTTGTTGGATCAGATACCAGCACAGATACCAACCTTCCCGATAATGCCGAAAATTGTGTCGGCTCTGATGGATAAAGATAACACTATGCCGTAAATCTATTAGTTTTGTACAAAAATTTTAACTCAAGAACCCAAACATACGGCATGACATTGTTCAAACAGACAAAGTCGGTACCTAGATTCCGGCATAGTATTCAATAGAGATTGTAATGCCAGCAGTTACATGCAATAAAATAGGGTTACAAGACATACAATTCACCACGGTTTTATACTTGTATTCTACCGCCAAACAATCAGGTTACTGAATTGATGTTGACTAAATGGCAGATTGAGAATTTAATTTCAGGGTAGTGGAAGTACTGAACAACCAAGTTTGAATTTTTGTTTTCTAGTATTGGATAAACCATTAAAATACTTACCGCATCAGATTTTTTATTTGCGCCTCACCAACAGACTCCTCAGCCTCTTCTTGTGCTTTTGATTTCGATTTACCACCATCATCAACCGGTTCTTTTGGATTTGGTTTTCCACGAGGTTTGCTGTAACGGTACGAACCATTTTCTCGGGTTTAACTGAACCCATCAGGGTTAGAAATCAAATTCTACATTGGTTGTGTTAAAAATAAGAAAATAAAAATCAATGTTTGGGTGTCTTTAACAATTTAGGCTACCTATATGGTGAATACTCACTTTTAAATAGTGAGTCTATCTAAATCTGGATCATGGGTGCCTTAATAAGCCTGTATGCATGAGGTGCACGTGTCAAATTTGGAAACTTAAGATAAAACTAAAGGAGCTAAAAGAAAAGGGTAGGAGATTCAGAGAAAAGGAATGGGATTTTAAGAAAAATGGTTGAGAAAATATAATCTTAGATTTATTCTACTGACTGAATAGTTTTCTCTTATGTGATTTTCCTTTGGTTCAAGGGGGATGTCTTTTTCTTCTTTTCCCCATTCTCATTCTATGTGACTAAAAATCTAGGGAAGGTAACTGAAACTTTGCATGAGTGAGCTTTGTGGATTTATGCATAAATTGAGATACAGATGTTAATGGGGTTGGTTGGTTTTATAGGCGAGATGGAGAAATCCTTTTTGCGTGTTGGGATCCTAGTCCCACATTGGTTAGATGAGGCTTAATTGGTAGTTTACAAGTCAATGGGTTCCCTCATCTAGTCAACCGGTCTTCTAGTTGAGTTCTACCCATGGGCTTGTGACGAGTTTAGGGCCGGTACCCTAACATTGGTATCATATCCAACCACCACGACCCATGCTCGCTCCACGGAAGGGGTGACCTATAGGCTAGATTAAAATGTTGGGGCACCTATGTATGGGCGTAGTTGTAACCCGCATTGAATACTGATAGGGGAGTGAAGCCGCCGTAAGAGAAAGGGCTACCTTCGGGTCAGTGTCGATAGAGTGGGCCAACGAGGACGTTGGGTCTGGAAGCGTGGTGGGATGTTGGGATCCTAATCCCACATTGATTAGATGGGGCTTAATTGGTAGTTTACAAGTCAATGAGTTCCCTCATCTAGTCAACCGGTTTTCTAGTTGAGTTCTACCCATGGGCTTGTGACGAGTTTAGGGCAGGTACCCTAACATTACGGTTCTTCAATTGGAAGTCGTTTGAAGAAATTATTTTCTTACTCAACTGCTCAAAATGATTCCTTGTCAATTGATGGGTTTGTATATCAATCTGAATGCATGTTTAGTTAGGTACTTGTTGTACTTTCTTCCTTGAATCAAAAGAAAGAAATTAGGGTTCTTATGAACCTATAGTTTTTGTAGATTTGGAATGATTAAACTTCAATTCATGTGATACCAAAGGATGGGATATCCACGGTTTATGTAAATTTCATAGTTATCAGTTCTAGTTGTGTAAATTGGTAAGGTTGAAGGCTTAGTAATATTGGGTTTGTTTGAAATTGAGTTTATGGCGTGCCATTGAGAAATGCATATGTGAATATAACATGTTTGTAATATTGCATCTACTAAAATTCATACTTTGTTATCAATACTTGCAACTAACCTTAATGTCTTTGTGGAGATTTTTCTAATGAATTCTTTGCATTAACAGTCTGAGGTACCCCGTACCCATAATAAGAAAATCAGTAGATGTTGTGGATTATCATTGGATTGCTAATATGCGTTGATGTCAATGGTAGATCTTGTTCTTTTGCTAAAAAGCATGATGTGTCGTTTAACACCAAGTAGACTATCTACATTTCTCAAGGGCTGTTGTTCGAGTTTTATGACGTATGGATTGGGTTCAACATCAGTGAAGGCAAGTCACTCCTAGACCACAATTTATTAATGTTTTATTTGAGCTGGGATGTTAGAGTTCATTCGAAACTTCGTTTGGGTGATGAAACCTTAGATGGAATTTCCGAATCTGTTATCTTGACATTTAGAACTCACGAGCTGTTCAAACCATAAACTGAAATCTAACCGTTGGAATTAAGTACATTTTGGATATGTTATGTTTAGATATGTCGGGAAGAATTGGTAAAAATTTCAGGATGACCAGACACGGGGAAGTGGCATAAACTGTTGTAGTACAGACAGCCATTTGTACAGAATTTGTATTAACGTAACAGAGTTTTCTGAGGTTAGATGAGGTAGTTAGACTGCATATTTTTCTTTGATTTTTGGATATCATAAACCCTTTTTGGTTACGATTCATCTGTGAAAATTTCAAAGAAAATGGATCATGGGAAGTACCCCATTCAAAGGATTTTCTGTAGTTACGTCTGTAGAATTTCAGTCTCGTTTGAGCATATAAACTTTGTCGTAACTTGATGTATGACTGCTACTTCCCACTAAAATTTATGTATAAAATATGTGTTATTGATACAGTGCTGTAGTGCTTGAGACCGCGGTATAGAATTCGAAAACTACAATGTGTGTGATGTCAAATGCCTTTTAGCCTTACGGAATGCTATGCATGGAATTACATTCATTTTGTTTTATGACGAGCCATAACATTTTCTTGTCTATCTTAGAATTACATTGGTCTCTGTAATTATAGAAATCATGTTTGATTAGATGTGCTTGATTTCTAGTATGGTGTATTGGTAGTGGTATTAAGAGCTTAGGTTATACTTAAAACGATTGGACTCTGTTAAATTAGTCGTGAACCTCTTCTACCATACCTGATGCGGAGTTTGCTGTGATTTAAATTATAAATTATTTGTGTTAGCTTATGCACGGATGTGCTGGATTAGGATTTATAAAGTTATGGTGAGGATTTTCTTGGGCCTGGCCGTAGTGACGACAAGTGATTCTATGTCCCTTGCTTCCATTTGATTAGGATTTATAAATTATAATTTGTCGACACTCCGGCTCATGATTTTGTTTTCTGGAATGAAGTACTAATAATATTGGTGCTAAGTAGTAGCGTTCATATCTCACAGTACGAAAGGGAGATATGAGTGGTTTGCATTTGTTTGTTTTTTTTTACTTTCTTTTTTACAAATAGTTTAGAAGCGAGTACTAAATTTGTATGAGAAATTGGGAGCAGATTATTTTGTTTTTGGCCTCATTTTGGGATTTATGTTAATAAGCAGTAATAGTTGTATCCGTATTTGTAGCTGTTAGCTATTTACTTAGTTGGGTCAGTATATTTTCTTTTCTTGGTAGTAAGTAACACCACTAATAGATAGTAGTCAAGAATTAGACTTTTGGAACTACAGTAAGAAAGGTCACGATCTGTCCAGTTCAGTGTGTTTTATTTTCGAAACTTTGTTTAAAATTTATTGATACGAATATATGATACAATGGCATGAGTTTAATTACTCTCTTTGTTGCGTAAAACTGGATTTTCTAGAGTTATTTCGGTGATGCGATATCTCATTTTTATGATACTGCTAGTGGTAAGTTGGGGGTAGTTGTTGCTATGCAATTCAAACTACCCGTTAGAGATAATTACTACTATGAAAGGCAGTTCATATTATCTTAAACAAATGACGAACTACGGTCGTGCTTGATCCCTTCGAGCAACGGAGAGGGTACGTAGGCAACCGCTATGCGGTTCAGCACAAATCCACACTGTTGTTCATATCATTTGAAAGTGGTGGTTGCTGTTTGACAGTTCATACCACCTATTCAGAGATGATTACAACCTTGACATTGGCAACTGGCCGTCTGTTTGGGCAATTGGCCCGTGTTGATTTTGGCAACTGGCCGTCTGTTTGGGCAATTGGCCCGTGTTAATTTTGGCAACTGGCCGTCTGTTTGGGCAATTGGCCCGTGTTGATTTTGGCAACTGGTCGTCTGTCATTTTTGGGCAATTGGCCCGTGTTAATTTTGGCAACTGGCCGCCTGTTTGGGCAATTGGCCTGTGTTAATTTTGGCAACTGGCCGTCTGTTTGGGCAATTGGCCCGTGTTGATTTTGGCAACTGGCCGTCTATTTGGGCAATTGGCCCGTGTTAATTTTGGCAATTGGCCGTCTACCATTTGGGAAACTGGCCAACTCTAATTTTAGGCAACCGGCCGTCTCTTAGTTTTTTGAAATTGGAACCCTTGTCGAATTTTATGAGTATTATGGTATGGGACATATGCTCATAGAATTACGACCTTGAGACTAATGAGATTTCTACAGTATATAGGATTAAATGAAATTTTTACTTTAGTGGCGTATTAGAGAGTCGGAGCTTGCCAAGCGATCCATAATCCGACCCGCTGGAAGCAAAATTCTCTGATCCGTCACATTTGCGACGACTCATTCTCTTTGGTTTAGAAAATGAAACAGACAGGGAGATTGGATGGAAAGAGAGATTGAATAGTTTCAATTATATAACCACCACTTAAATACAATTAAGGATTTTGTAACTGTAAAATGGTATTAAGGAATTTGTAACTGTCAAATAAGTGGGATGAAGGAGTTTGTAACCGTCTCTCAAGTCGAATTAATGACTTTGTAACTGGCCCATAACTCGAGTTCGTAATCGTTTTTATTCCGGCTGGCACTAATGAAACCCGAAACTGCCGGCATTTTCACAACCAGTTTTGATTGTGAAATTTACACTACCGGCAACAAACGTTGATTTAATTCAACACCGGTACATATATCGGTATACTCAAATGATACAATTTAATTCCGGCAAAAACGTTGATTTAAGCAAACAAACTGGCCCAAACTTAACCTAATAAACGTTAAACACTTGAACAAGAACGTTACACATAAAATATAACATCTGGAGCTAATTGCAATCATCATCATTTCTCGGATCGGGATTCCATAAACAAAGCGGCTTCAAAATGCCTAAAAGGCTCTTTTCTCCATGCCAAATATGCAGCCTGAGCTTGATACCTATTCCCTCTGTATTTTGCGAGATACTCGTTGTATTTGGGACATAATTTGATGAGGGTCATTGTTTGATTCGCTACAAATACATTCCCGTATTGCATTTTGCGTTTCTTGCACTTACCATCCACGAACTTCGGCATATAAGGACCATCCGCAACAAGACCTCAAAATAGGTTTAAAGGGCGGTGATCTTCCGGGAGATCCGATACTACGTGGTAGTTTTTAATCCATTCGGTTTCTTCCTCAACATCGGCTTCTATCTTCGCTTGTTTTACACATTCGTATATTTCCTTCGTTTCTTTGCGATATTTCTCTTCTTTTGCTGCTTCTTCCTTTTCTGTTTTCCTTTTAAGTATCTCTTCTTCCATGGCGGAAATAAACTTGGTGGTGCTTTCCTTCCTTCTAAGTTTATCTAGTATAATGGCAATTGAGTTGGTGGTGGATGATGATTGATTTCCTATCGGAGTCGATAGTTTGTTCTTCGTAAGTTTTTCTTTTTCCATGACAAAGATGATGGATTAGCCAATAGAGATATGTGTTGGAGCACAATTATTTTCTCGAGGTATCAAGTTTAATGGGGAGTATCAATTCCTTTAAAAAGATGAATCCACAACGGCTATTTTCTACTTTATTGTACCGGCATTGTCAGTACACGACTATTGACGCCGGCGTAAAAGATTTATGGTTTATGTTTTGAAAAAAAAAGTCATTGGGAATTGAATGTTAGTTTCCGGCACTGAAAAATGGTTCTTAATGTGGCCGGAATATACTACCGGCAGATAAATCCTTATACATTCTGTGCCGGTACCATTTACCGCCTAAAAAGTGTCAAAGATTTCAATGTCGGTATACAGTAATACACTATATTCTACGCCGGGATAGATACGCATTCGAATATGTTAGCATATTATACCACAAATGTAATTTATTTCGAATGTAAACCTTGTTGAGGGTACATAGATATCTAGCCACAAAACCTACACTAAATCTTCTAAAGCCTTCAATCTTCGTCCGAAGAAGATACACCCTCCATCATCTCCTGGCCATACTCAGGGATTTTATCTTCCATGAATTTATAGCTTGCATCGAATGCGAATGCCTCCCCCTTTTCTTCCAAGTAGCGCGCTTTGACGACTTCATGCTACACAAACATAACAAAAACTTAGTGAGCGGTGTTTAGTAGGAAGATCAAAGTAATGTTTAGTAAACCACAAAAATACTTACAAATTGTTCAATGGACAAGTTAAAGTTGGTAGCGTTGAAAATTGGTTTTTGGATTGCTAAATAACCAAGTATCGCATTTTCTATGACTTGATGCCTATCATGAATCTGTTTAACACTTCTTATTTTTGGATTCCCAATTTCTTGCCTATATTTGTTGAGTACCCGACCCCAAAAGGTTTCAGAATCCACCCTTACAGAGGACTGGCTTCTAAATCGAGTTTTCGCGTACCAAGCTTTGGTGATTTCCAAATCTTCATGTGAATCAAATGATGCCATTGCTTTGTATTTAGAGGTATTGGGATAGCTAGAAAGAGTATATAATGATATTAGCTTTGGATAGTATATGGAACCAGATGTGTGTTGTTTTTTAGGGAGAACATGTGTATTTATAGGATGGTGCCCAAATCTTGCCGTTATTGTACTAAATCAAGGTAGTTGTACTTGCACAAATTTTAATTTTAAACAATCCGGCATTGTAATTAGGATTGATATCAGCCGGAACATAATGCCGGTAGTGGTTCACCTATATAACGAATGCCGGCATTTGGTTTATTGTATCCAGAAACCATAAAACTTCGACACAGTAAATCGGCATAGTCTTAAGCAAAAAAACTGCGTCTGCAGTTATTACCGGAGTCGAATTATGTAAACATAGTGTGCCGGAACTAAAATTCATTTCAAATGTAATCCTTGTCGACGGAACAACGAATGCACTTAGCACGTGCATCAAGCCTTTAAACCAGTTGGTGACCCAAGTGGATGAGTTATAGTCTCGTGAGGGTTTACATAGAGATCTACCCACAAACCTTACAAAAAAATACGATAAAAACCTAACCAAAATGCAATAAACCTATCAATCTTGTTAAGAAGAATCCGTCTCTGATTCACCCAGCTGGTGGTACTCCGTGACTTTGGTTACCATGTGGTTCACGCTTTCGTCAAACATGAATGCTTCCCCCTATTCCTGTAAGTAACGTGCTTTGACAGCAACATGCTACAAAAACAAGACACATACTTAGTTTGTTACATAAAAGTTCAAAAGAAGGGATTGTGTCGAATTAATAGAAAACATACATACGAGTTGTTCAGGGGTCAGTATATTGTGTATAGCGTCAGCGATCCAATGTTTGATTTTTAAATACTCAACCATCCCGCCCATGATTATGTCGTGTCGTTGCTCGATTTCTTGAGCAGTTCTTCCTTTCGGATTCCCATAATCGTGAGTAAATCTGTTAAAAATCTTCAACCACATTGAATCCCTTGTACATATACCTATAGTTGAAGGAAGAGTTTCGGCGTACCATGCTTGGGTGATTGCTAAATCTTCCTCGGAGTCAAACGATGCCATTTGGTGTATGTGCGAGTAGTTTCTATACTAAGCTATGTATAAATAAGACTTCTAGGGTTTAGGGTTTCGTAAGTATAGAGTCTCAGGTATAGAATAAAGAACACACGATTTTAGGGTGATTGGGTCTAAGTATTTGCTCTCTATATAAAGAGAAAAATCTCAACGGATAGTTATTGTGAAAGCAAAAGTGCCGGCTAAAAGAATAAAGTTAATGTACGCCGTTACTTAGTTCCGGCATAAATAATAAATAACGTATTTTGCCGGAAACCTTTAATCTCACGTTCAGATTCTGTGGACTATGTGAATGATACCGGTGTAGTTTTTAACGAGGATTCAAACACCGGAACAAATTACTGGCGTACATTTGATTTTGCGACAATGCTGGCACATGTAAATTTCAAAATAAAACGGCTAGTTTTTTTAAAAAATAAGACCGTTGGGGCTTCAATCTATATAAAACTCCCAATTTCCTTTGCAATAATCTACACAAACCACCCATCAAATTCGAAAAATACTTCTCTGACGAAACCAAGCCTAAAAAAAAGATAAAGCTAGCACGGTTCAAGGTTAAAAAGCGATGGGAGATTCATCAACAACCTATACCTGCAAAGTAAGTAGATTCAACATTACTAAGAATGAATTGGACAATTAAAATCTTCTATGCTAGGACGAATCACTAATATAATCTTCTCTTACAGAGTACTAATTGCAGCTGTCAAATTTGCAAGTCACCTTCACATCTAGCCTTGAATTGTCCTTTTATTTATTCTAAGTGTAGAAAGTGTGATGGGACACGCCGGTTTTGGGTTACAAAAACTGATGATGCCGAAAATGGAAGAAGGTTCCTAAGGTGTTTGAATCACCCAAAGTGCAAAGAGTTTCAATGGTTTGACAAAGCTGTTACACTAGCCGAAGCAAAAGAAAACCACAAGGGCCAATGTGACCCTTTTGATGGGTGTGATGGGAGTTATATGAAGGTAAAGGAATATGTCGAAAGAGAGGATGAACCAATGAAGTTGGTCCTTGACACCGAGCTTCTAGACGATGTCTTCGAAGAAATTTGCGAAAGGCTCAAAGGACCCGTAATTGTTGAAAAGGGATGGAAATAGGTTATGAGATCATTTTTAGCCTAAATTACTTCATTACATGTTTTTTAGTATGTTTTAATTTAAAGTTTAAAACCTAATGTAATAGATTACTTAGGAATGAAATAAAAGTGCATTCGGAAATACTATGTAATTTCCAAATCCAATACCGACATTGTAGTTTTATGAAAACCAATGCCGGAATTCTGGAAACAAATTCCAAGTTTACGAAAACAGATTTCCGGAATGGTTGACATCAATATTTCAATGCCGGTATGGTCCAAATTCTTTACAGAAACTTAGTACATTTCATCCCATTGTTCCGGTATGGTTGTAGAATAACCAATCAATGCCGGCACCTATGGTATAAATAAAACATGCATTTAAGTAGAAATCTAAACATGTTCAACATAAACAGACAACCGGATTCTTCTTAAATGTTCTTAAGAAAGATATCATTGTACCGAAAGTAAACCAAATAACTAAAGAGTTAATCCAAAAACATGTTCGGAATTTTTTAAAACGTAACAATGACTATCGAAATAAAGCACCACAACTGAAGAGTTAATCACTTGGTCTTTTGCTTCTTCTGGTCCGGCACCTTCCTTGTTTCCCCGAACAAATCTTTTGCACTTGGATCTTTAATTTTATCAAGAAACAGCTCGACTTCCTTCATTTCTTCAATTGATAACACCTCTCCTTTCTCGTACTTACAACCAAACATCTTCTTCATCTTGCCAAGCCGACGCCGTTGGTTTCATACATCCCACACATAATTAGTATATATATGGTAATATAAGATAATTTGTGCATTAAACGACTAAGGAATTAACAATACTTACTAGCAATCCAAGAGTCTTATTAAGTTTGTCCATTGTAAGTGGTGCCTCTATAGGAGTTGGAGCCGAAGGGTTTTTCTGTAGTGGAACTCCGTCGTCATCCGGGCGCACGATAAAAGGATGTGACCATTCCAGGTAATTATCAATGTAGGAGGAATCGGCTTCATCACCGTTGTTCACAAGCTCCCAATTACTGATATCTACCAGACGACTTGGTTCCTTATCCCTCCAATGTGTTGCTTCTGGAACTGGATCATACACTACCCTCAACTTTGAGGGAGTTGTAATGCACTCACCCAAGTGAAGAGTGTAGCTTGAAGTAGAGGCTGTCATGAACCTAGGTAATTGCTTATATCCAAGTTGCCGCATCACACGTCGAGGATCGGCCATAACGTATCCCTTTGGGTGGAACAACGGTCCATTGCAGAATGCAATGTTCGGATACCTCGGATAATGCCATTTTTCTCTAGCCTCCTTATAAGGGTCGAACACAACATCTTTGGTAGTCATCGTGTCCAGAGCCAATCTCATATCTATTAGTCGACAATTTTTACCGGGATTCGGAGTATTGTTGAACTGGTATCTCTTAGCTCTAGGCGCATCAGGTTCAGGAAGTAGGGGTAGTCCTTGAAAAAGGTTGGGAAGTGTTCATAAGCCCACACCTATACCAATGTGGAATCATACATATAAGAATCAGTAAATTTTGTTTTCGACTTCATAAAAAGGGTATGATATGCAACTGTACCAGTTGACTCAACCATACTATCTTCTTCCTAGTATGGTGGTTTATTATTCAACGGTATATGTGAACAATATACATAAAAACATAAGTTTAAAAATAACATTACCTGGAGCAAAGTGAAATTACCGATAAATTGGTTTGTAACAGCCTTAGAGGCCCTTCTCATCTCCGTCATCAAATGTGACATTACCACGGTGCCCCAAGAATAGGTAAAGACCTCTTCCAACGGATCCAAGTGTTGAAGGAGGCTTGTGCAAACCCTGTTGCCACTGGTGTCGGGGAATACCTTAGTGCCCAAGATGAATAAAAGGTACGCAGCGGTTGTATAACGAATTTCTACAGGGTCCCATCCATCCTTCGAACTTCTTTCCTTTGTTTTTTCAAACTTCTTCTTAAGCAGAGTCAACTTGATTGTCTTTTTCCTACTAGCCTTGGATACATAAAATATTTCCACAGAAGTTTTGAAGTCCCAACCCAATAACTTTTTGGTCAGAGCGTGCAACTTCGACCATTCTTGGTCCGGACAATGATCTCCTTATACTATTGATTTACCAATAACATTCAAGCCCAAAATGTTATGAGCATCATCCGGGATCAAAGTCATCTCCCTAAATGGGAAGTGCATGGTATCAATTTCGCCATGATACCTTTTGACGAAGCAATTGACTGTCACAGCATCACACTTCACATAATTTTCAACCAGAGCATATAGACTAGAATCTCTTACTAATGTTTGGACCTCTTCACATTCCAAAGACAAATCCCAATTCCCCGCATCTTGGTTTCGGCAAACACGCACATCCTTCTTGTGATCCTACAATTATTAGATCGTACGGTTAAAAGATTTAACATAAACACACAAGATTAAAAAAATCCTACATAGGTTTGATAGATAGTACGAGCCCAAGAGTGCTTGTAGCCAAATAGAATTCTCGGATTGTGAGCTTCACCCCAAATTCTACCACGATCAAGGTCAGTTATCATGTCATTAACATGAGGAAGGTGGGAACCTTTAACTTTTACTTTGCCCTTGGCTTTGGCTTTGCCTTGTGTCGGTTGTTCACTTGGCCCACCAACTTTGCTTTGGCTTGTAAATTGACTTGGATGAACCTCATTATCTTCCTCCTCACTTTCCTCTTCTTCTTGATCATACTGATAAACTATTGCCGTAGGTTCATTGATTACAAGTCGACTACGGTCACCACCACTCTCCCAAGTTATCCCTCTACAATCAGCCCCCAAACGCTTTCTGCGACCTTCTTCTTTGCCGCGGGGAGGCAGAGTCTTTGGAGTATCAAGACCGTCCTTCCTCCTTCTCTTAGACACATCATCTTTAATTTTTCTTTTCTTAGCTTCTTTGGCTTTTGACCTATATCATAAGCACACAAAACGAATATAAGATATCTCATTTTTAGTTTTAGTACCGGCATAGAAACATAGTAAACAAATTTTGCCGGTACTTGAATTAACTATCGACAATGCTGGTTATCATATGTAATTCTCCTGGATACCAAAGGCATAATACCGGAACTTTCGAAAGAAATCTAACCATGTCATAACTATGTATCGGCATACAATGCAACCCAAATATCAATGCCTACACGGGTGAGAAATTGATAGATATTCCTGTAAGTTTTAAGTCTAGTACCGGCATACACGAATTATCATTAAGCAATGCCGTAATTTTAAACCGGCATAGTATTCAACACATATTTATGCCGGTACATAATATTGAGTTTCAGGGTTCGAAACCGGCATTGCATTCATCATAACATCTAAGCTGTAACTAAAATCCGGCATTGTATTCAACCTAGATGGAATGCCGTAAATAAATACAGGCATAGTTCGCATACTCAATTCAATGCCGGAATCAACTGAAACTCAACTGTTTCTTTCATTATTCGCGATTTTAACCTAAACTCGTTGCTATAAATCGATTCAAACACTCATAAATGAGTTCAAAATCACCTACCTTCTAACAGTAGCCATTTTTGCGAGCGGTTGACTGTCCGAGAGCGTTGCTTCTTCTTCTTCTTTCTCTTGAGCAATCTTAGCAAGTCTTTGTTTTAATCTCTCATCAATAGGCGATTGTGACTTCGATGGGACTTTTGGTTTCTTTCGTGGAGCCATTGTTATGATTCGGGTAAGATAATCGACGATTTTTTTTTGAATCGTCGAAGAACGGTTGAAGAACGATGAAGAAAAAAAAATCGAAACCTAAACCTAAGTCTCTGCCGGAAATCAAATAGAAAGGGGGATATATGTTTTGGATTTTAGTTTTAATGTTTTGGGGAAAGGGTATGACAGTCTTTTCATAAACATTTTTAATTAACCAAAGGGAATTTTAGTACATTCAATAAATCATGGGATGGGGGAAGTAATCAATATCCCCCAATTAGATTGAACATCCCCCAATTCCGCGTTCCTTTAAAAGCCTTCTTTTTTTACGTCCTTCAATAAAAATACATTGGTAGTCTTCTTGATATACATATTTAACTGAACCATGAGTTTTATTGGTTACAGCAAAAAAGAAAATACAAAATATGTAACCAAATATCCAATGACCTATAAGGCTGACGAGATATCCATTCACCTAAGAATGAAATTATGGACACTTTATTTCATCAAAATAAATTAATTTTAAGATCAATAAAGTCATTAAAGACTAATGAGATAGGCTAACAAGTCGGGTGCATACCCATTGATCTTTAATGTCCTTGTGTATTTCAACTACAAGTGGAACAGTTCCAAATTTGGGATATATTACTAGGAGGAAAATAAAAAATAAAATTGCTTAACATCCCTCCAGAATATAACAATCCCTCGCTGGTATTTGCAATTGATAATACCAAATATCGATATCTAATTTTAAGATTGATAGAGGTAAAAAAAAACTTTTTTAATAAGAACATAAAGAATGCACCATATCCTTTTTAGAAATTTTTTTTTTACTCTGTGGTCGATTAACAATGGCTTCTTGTAGAGATTAGAAACCAATGAATGTTTGTTATGAATGGTTCTTTGCAAGGAATAGAACCATATTGGCTTGGAAATATTTTAGAATGCCAATTTTTTTAAATCTCATCTAATTGAATTGATAGAGGAGAGAAAATCAATATCAATTAACTTATACGATGCATAAAATCGCATCGACAACTGAAAACAAATCGTCTTAGTCATCACCTATGGAAAACCTATTTTGGGGTTACGGTTTCTTATAAATAAATAGAAACCAAATACAAAAATCACATAATCTTCCTCCAATTGACGAAGATACCAAACTTAATTGGTTGTAGGTTAATGAACCATGCACGTGATTAAATATCGTAAAAATAATTAATTTGCGATAACGCCAATTTTTGGTACATTTTCATTAAAGATATAGAAACTGTAAACTATTATTTTATTTTATGGATTTTTTTTCTTTTTTTCTCTCTGTATGAAAAAGATAAGAGAAGAAGGAAATCAAATTTGATTGATAATATTGATCACCGACGTCCGTAAACATATGTCATGGCTTAACCAATGGATTCCAATTGCACCAAAAATAAATAAATTGGTCCAGGAAAACAGAGATGAACAGAATTTAATGTTAAAACAAAATAAGTCATATCCCGTTATGGTTAATATTAATCACTAGAAACAAAATAAGTAATAAGAATCTAATATGCAGAGAAAGACAAAATCTGCTAAATGGCCTCTGTTTTCAACCCGACTCTGCATCTGTGCATATCATAAATTTGCTTCGCTTAGTTAGTAAAGCTACGTTGTTGATGACGTGTTGTAAAATAGAGAAGGAGACACAAAGTAGGGGGAAGAAGAGAGAGAGATTTATATTAATCTGTATGTAAGATACAATGTCCAAGACTTAGTGTCCAAGATATGTAAACCCTAAATTTAGACACAAAGAACATCTTAATAAATAAACTTGGTTTATAACACAATTAACAGTTTTGCTTTTAATTTTTGTTAAAAAGGATGAGAATATTAAAACACCAAAACCAATAAAATTAACAGCTCTGCTACACGAACCGCCAAAAAAACAGAGCAGAAACCGACCAGACACATAAATTTGGTGGGCTTCGCCGGAGGGGAATAGCAAGGGGTCTTATTTACACTGTGCATGTGTGTGCCCGGTTTCTGTGGAGTTTTTTCCACGGTTCGGCAAGATTTTTTGTAAAATTAATAAAAGTGGATTAAAGAGTTAACCCATTGGAGTCTGGAGATGGATTCTTTCATCCTCATATAAAGGTATTGAGCAAGAGCAGTGCCATCCTCATATAAATTAATCCAGCCGTTGATGAGATATTCCACAACAAATAAGTTGCTTGCTTATTAAGCTCTCGCTGGACAGCACTGCTCAAAGGGATTTCAGTTCTAAGGTCGGTGATTAACCACATGTGAAAAATACTAGAACCCCCCTGCTATATGGGTTCAACATTTACAAGCCCCACAAAATGGATCATTCATTGTCAACTCCATAATTTAGGAAAATGATATTGCTAGGCCCAAAAAATCAAATTTTCTTCAGATCTGGCCCATAATTAATTATTACGAATTTTAATAATACCAAGACTACCCTTTAGTATTTATACAAGAGGAATATCACAAGATATTTTCATTTTCTATTTCATTTTCTCTCTCTTCTCCTTTCATTTTCTCTTTCAGCTCCGGCGGAAAAACCCTGAAAACTTCTTCTTCGTCTCCAAATTTCACCGATCTTCATTTTTTTCATCGATTTCATCTCCGTAATCTCATATTTCGAAACTAGTCATCGATTTATCATCATTTTAACCTCAGATTCATTCAGATTCAGTGAAAATATTGTAAAATTAACTCATGCGATTTATGCTATTCTTAGAGGCGATTCAAACTTAAAACCTCTAGTTCGAGTATTTAGATAGAATAGATGCTTGTAAATCACAAGATCTGCTTCAATTACTTGTTTTCGACTTTTTTTCGTCTCAATATGCTGTGTTAGAAACTCAGTTGAATGAGAAAGTGTTCAATGGCGATATTCGTAAAGGATCCGTTGTTCAATTGATTGACTACATGTGTAATATTAGGTTAGGTTTTCGTTCGTTCATCTAGTTTGTTTTCTGAAGAATTTGATTCGATTTGAAGCTGATTCGAAGCTGCATCAGGTTAGATTTTCGTCATTCTTACTTCGCTTAGTTCGATTAGGTTTTGATTTATTTTTTTTGATTGATTCTATTCAGATTGGTGAATTCATCCGGGATTTTTAAGATCAGAGGAAGTGAGAAGATTGTTAACTCAATGGCGGAGTCAGTTGTTGTTTCATCACCGGCACCGACATGCATTAAGTATGAAGGTGCGATTATTTTCATGAATCAACATATTTTGCATCTAGGTATGTGTTGATTATTGTTGTTATTGATGATGCTGTTGTTGAAGTTCCATTTGTTGGTTTTTTATTTTGATTTTTCATAACTTAATTTTATTGTGTTTGATATGTTTTCATCATTCAATTCAACAATATGCTCTGTGAAGATGGATCCTAAGAGGAAAAGTGAAGAAGAATTTTTTGCAGGGTTGTTATTGGATGAAAATATTTATTAGATGTGCAACTGGTAGTTATAATTGATGGGAATTTTAATATCTATGAAGGGAAGGAGTACTTGGATATTGCCTCAGATATTGCAGTCAATACATTGCTCTCTCACTTTCGTAGGCATGGGTTGCCGCAGATGGCCTTGATGTGAGGACATAATCTATATTTAGTGTCTTTCCCATTTGATCATGTTACTTATACAATATTGCAGAGCACTAAGTGTGACTCACTGTAAGATGCAGAGAAAGAGTCACCATGGGAATTGAAGATGCAGAGAAAGAGTCACCATGGTAATTGAAGATGGTGATCGTACTAATTTTGCTCGAACCTTCAAGTACTTGATGGGTCAGTTAGCTTAGTGCTTGTCTAAATTAATTCATTTCTCATCCGCTAGTTAAGTTTGTTGGTTCACCTGTTCCTCTAAATTTATGTCTTATTTGGTTTTCATCGATACTTAGCTACACAGGTATTGGCAAGGGGAATCCCCTTTATCTTTAATTCATGGATTGTGAGACACCAGACTACGCGGTAATTCTAATGTTAAATTAGTAGTTTCTCTGTCTTCATTGATCCATATTCTGGTTTTCGGTGAACTTTCCAGTGATAGCACTCAATAGCTGTTAAATATTTCAATATTTCGTTTTCATGCTTATTATAGATCTTGCACTATAACTTGTTATTATCTGATTTCCATTTTAAACTGCAGCTTTATGCAGTGCAGTTTCATCTTTTAGTCACACGCATATTGTTTCTTAGTCGGGAAGGATTTCTGCGAGCATGTCTTTTGTAAATTCATTTTGACATGATAAAAGAAATCGATTGTTTGTTTAAGAGTCTAACTACTTGTTACAAATTCAGCATGTATACTTGTGTTCTAGTGGCAAGTATTAAGCATCTATAATCCATATGGGCAATCCATCCTAATCCTAGGTATTACGGGGTTTCAGTACTTCCAAAATATTATCTACCTATCCAGTTTCCAATATTTTGGTGCTCTAGACTTAAGCTCTAGTTAAATAATGATAACAATAAGGTAGTTATTGAACTGATATTCTTGTCTCACTACTTTATTGGTTTCTCCCAAAAGTTTCTCTCGTGCATATTCAAATCATCCCAAAGATGAATTCCCTTCTTTTTTTTTCAAACACTTTTCGTGATAAATACTGGTCACTCCTGTCAAACCTATCCAAATTCAGTTTTGGTTGAATTTTTAGAATGGCAGCACCTATAAGCATGTCAGTAATAACAATTGACAAGTCGTGTAGTGTTACTTTGAAAATTCTGTGTACAAAGCCTTATTTTGCTGGTCCAATCTGTCTAGGATTTCACCCTGAAAGGAGCTTGAAATAACATAGCAGGAAAGGATTCAGGCACATAGAAGTTTTACAGCAGCCCCAAATCTAAGGTACCTTTATCTGAGCTCTGATAGGAAATGTATGTAACAGTTCACTGCAAATAGAGTTGCCTTAAAAGTGCACCCTAGTAATAAATTTTTAGAGCCCCTCTGTTTGATGTTTCTCCTTCATATTTTCTCCTTCATCTACGTTTAACTAGCATTGGTAGACTATGGATGTGTAACTAGTAGTTACACATGCTAATTTGAATGTGTAACTTTTAGTTACACATGTTAAATGGATGTGTATCTACTAGTTACACATGCTAATTAGATGTGTAACTTTTAGTTACACATGCTAATTTGATGGGATATGCAGTTCTTAGAGGCATACCTGCTGGAGTTTTTTGAAATTGAATATACATTGTTTTTCATTTAATCTTATAAAACCTAATTGCTTGTTGTTATATTTTAGGTCTCGCCGGAACCGGAGTTGATGTTGAATACACATAAGTGCTTTTTTGTGGTCATGCAGATATGCAACTTGTGTGATTCCCATAAGTGTTTTTTTTTTTTGCATCAAGCCTTTGGTAAGCATAATTCTGATTTAATTTGTCCCGTGGTAGTTGCTCATTTTTTTTTAGTGTCTTTTATATTTTATGCCTTAGTGTCATGGTTGTTATATGTGGTACCGACAAATTAAAGTGTGACGTTGTAATTTCCTCTTACGGGGAGATTTATTTTAATGTAGTTGGTACACTATACCAGGTTACAGGAATATTTGATGAGGCTCTGAGGCTGGTTTTAACTCAAGTCCTTCTCCAAAAGAAAGGATTGACACTAAATCCTGGTTTTAACTCAAGTCCTTCACCATTTTCATGGGAAACTTTCTTGCAAGAGTGTTCTAGTGCTTGCCGATCAGATGGTAAGCTTTTCTAAAAAAAATTAGTTACATAAGTAGACTTGGTAATTGTTGAGTACACAACTAATATGCATGTGTAACTTAGAGTTACATAAGTTGTATGCATGTGTAACTAGGAGTTACACATATTAGAATGAACAAACCTTTTATAGTTCATGTTGTTTAGGGAACAATATTAGCACATTTCATCAGTTTTACTAGTGTATGATCATTTAGTGGTAGTATTCTATTGTAAAATCCAAAGTTACACATGTGTAACTCCAAGTTACACATTTTTAACTCTAAGTTACACAAGTTGTATGCATGTGTAAATTTTAGTTACACATACTGGAATGAACAAACTTTTCATAGTTCATGTTGTTTAAGGAACAATGTTAACATATTTCATCTGTTTTACTAGTGTATGATCAGTTAGTGGTAGTATGATATTGTAACTTTTAACTTTTAAATTTTAAATCCACTGCAGAACACAGTGAAGCATCACATTTACTGATGTTGCAGGAGCCGACTGTAAAAGAAGTTGGAAGATATTTTGGTATGCCTAAGAACTTCCTTTATTGGTTGGTAGACGTAAAATAAGTTACGCTAGCATCAACTAGTTACATACCTTTCAAATTATTATGTTACATTTTTAATTGATTACTATTATTGAGTAGATTTTACTATTTAAGAATCGCAAATAGCTGTGTGATGTCCCTATTTCTAGCGCTGATAAATAATATGCTCTGAGTACATAAGGCATATGGATGTGTAACTGAAGGTTACACAAGCCATATGCATGTGTAACTTTCGTTTACACAATCCATTGTATGTACTTTGTAATCATAATCAGCTGCTGATGCTTTTATGGATGTGTAACTCTTAGTTACACAAGTAAGGTGCATCTGTAACTCTCAGTTACACATATTATATGCATGTGTAACTCCTCTTTACACTAGACAGATGCATGTGTAACTCCTAGTTACACATGCTAAAATGAACAAACTTGCAGCCAAAAAATTCCATATGTTAGGTATCCAAGTCATATGCATTTGTAACTCCAAGTTACACATGCTAAGATGGGTTATGTTTCTTTTCTGTGATCTCTGTTCTATAATTTTGCCTTACAATTCTCATATAATATTATTTTTTTTGCTTTTTATTCATCCAACCTAATCCATGGATGTTTATTTCGTTACAGATATGCAAGCATTTTGGAATGTGGAAGACAAGAAAGAAAGGCAAAACTTCTTGTATAGGTTTCAGTGGCTTATTTCTAGTGTTTTAACTCATTTATTGTGTTCAGTAACGACCGATTACTATAGATGGTAAACATAGATATTATTGTAAATGAATATTAATGCGATATATGTATTTTTTGTATATTTTTTTTCTTTCTGTTGTGTAACCGTTGACTACACATGCCATATGCATGTGTAACTTCTTATTACACGTCATATGGATGTGTAACTTTTAGTTACACACTATTGAATACACAACATGAATGTGTAATTTTTATACATGTGTAACTTCCAGTTACACTTGCAATATCAATGTGGTCGGAGGTAGTGGTGAGCGGTGGTCGGTCGACGGTGGTGGTTGTCGGCGGCAGTGGTGGTTGGTTGTGGTCGGAGGTTGTCGGAGGTGGTGGTTGGTGGCGGTGGTGGTCGGAGGTAGTTGCCGGCGGTGATGGTCGGAGGTGGTTGGGGCGGCGGTGTTCGGAGGTGGTTGCCGGAGGTGGTGGTCGGATGTGGTGGCCGGCGGTGGTGGTTGCCGGCGGTGATGGTCGGAGGTGGTTGCCGGTGGTGGTGGTCGGAGACGGTGGTTATCGGAGGTGGTTGCCGGCGGTGGTGGTCGGAGGTGGTTGGCGGTGGCTGTGGTGGTCGGAGGTGGTTGGCGGTGGTTGGAACATCATCACATATTATTTTAATAATTTTGGGCTTAAATTTAAATTTTATTTAATTATGGGCATCATAATAACTATAAGGGTATCAAGGTCTTTTAATAATTTAGGGCCTAGATTTAAACTTCTTTTAATTAAGGGCCTCATATTATGGATTATCCATGGGCTGGTCCTTAGCCTAATTTTCCCTAACCACATTGGAAACACAACCTTCCCATTGAAGATGCTATATAACCTCTATGAGTATTATTGCTTTTTTTTTTTTTTTTTTTTTTTTTTTGTTGTTGTAATCATTGGCCTTCCCTTCCTCTAAATTCTCCTTTCTGCCCCATCTAAACACATCAAGCGGTGGTGCGCGGTACAAAGACCTTATTGTCAACCAAACGCGTACCAACAAAAAACACATCCTTCCCTACTGTAATGATCAGCGTCAAATGGTTATTGAATGACAAGAACGGTGCAGCTCATGGAAGAAACCCATGCATGTGAAGTCATTTATTCCGAAAGGATTTTTCAACCTTCGCATTTAATATTATTGCCAACTGCAGAGATGGATATAAAGTGGAAACTAACCCTAGCTAACAAAAGTTTGGCCCATCTGGCCTTCAAATGATAGAGGTAGGACCATGCAATAGTTAAAATTTATATTTTTATCAAGAACTTAGATAATATTTTCGGAGATATATGAGCATCGTGGTGTTGCTCGTATAGAGCTCCTAGAGCTCTAGTAGTGAAGGTGGAAGCAAGTCTTTAGTGGTTTATTAAACTTTCTCTTTTAATATTGAAATGATTCTTACTTGCTTGCTTGAATTACAATTGATGTAGAACTTGCCTATTTATACTAGTTAGCTAAGCCTCCAAGTAACCAACTCCAAATTGAGTTCTACTTCCTTAACATACAAACTAGACCAACATTTTTATCACATGTTTTACATTATGGTATTTGACCAACCTTTATTGATCATTCTAGATACTTTGAACTCTACCTAACTCTAGACTTCTTTAAACCTTGTTCACATTAGTTCATATTAGACATTACAAATTAGGTAATTTCAACACTCCCCCGTAATTTGTAATGGCTCTGTTTTTGATCTTCACCCAATCTCTGCGTTTCGTTCTTTGCTTCTTGACATGCTCGTGTAGCTTTCTTCTTCAAATTTTCCTTAATGGCTCTGTTTTTGATCTTCACCCAATCTCTGCATTTCGTTCTTAGCTTCTTGACATGCTCGTGTAGCTTTCTTCTTCAAATTTTCCTTGTAATGTCTCCATCGCCTTGTCTTGGGTTTTCTTCTTTTGTTGCTAGCCTAGTAGTTTTGCTAGCATCTCTTTTTTCAGTGGATGATGTCCACCATCTCCTGCCATATTTTGAAGCTTGATCGTCGCGATTCAGAGGCTCCCTATGACAAGTTTTTTACGTTGGGTTTTTTAGATAAGGAACTTAACCAATAGTGTAGTTTAGGGACGTTTCTTCGGAAGTTTAAGGACATTACGGTCCCCTTCGTAGTTTAAGGACATTACGGTCCTCTTTGTAGTTTAGGGACATTTCGGTCCTATCTTCGTAGTTTCGGGACATTGCGGTCCTCTTCGTAGTTTAGGGACATTTCGGTCCTCTTCGGAAGTTTAAGGACATTACGGTCCCCTTCGTAGTTTAAGGACATTACGGTCCTCTTTGTAGTTTAGGGACATTTCGGTCCTATCTTCGTAGTTTCAGGACATTACGGTCCTCTTCGTAGTTTAGGGACATTTCGGTCCTCTTTGATTTCTTGGGTAGAATACTTCTGTACTCCTTAGAATTTAACCCATTTTTGTTATTCTCTACAACTCATAGGATTTTAACCTACTATTGTTGTTCTTTCTCTCATCACCTCTGGTGATTTTTTTTTTTTCTGGTGATTTTTTTTTTTTCCTTTCTTCACAACATTTTTGTTGTTTCTTCTTCTATTCATCTTTGTTCCAGTGACGCTTTTGTTCGAAAACTGTAACACTTCTTTGGTTCTTCGATTCTCTCACAATCTTTCATTTCGTCAAGCTTCGCCACAAGCTCTAACTATTCTTCTTCTTCTTATTTGTCAGAACAAATTTGCCACTTTATCCAGTTTTGCCACATTTCTGAATTCGTAACAGATTTTCCACGCTCTGACATAATTGTCACACTTTGGTTTGTAGGCATTTAAACTAACAGCATAACCTCTCGACTCCATTGTCGACAATCAATCGCCACCATGAATCACGAGTATGATTTAGTATTTCGCGACAAACATGGCACTGATGCCATCCTTTTCTTCTATAATTGAGGAAGCAATTTATTGCTCTTAACCTCAATATTTTTTTATTTTATTTTTCGATTTGAGGAAACAATCAGTTATTGTTCTTACCCTCAAATCCTTCTCTGATCACTTATTAGGAAGTGACCCTTTCTTCTTCCTTTTTATCTTGTTTTCTTTTTTTCTTCATGGAGATTTTTTTTTTCTCTCTCGAAACCGAGTAGGTCGTCTCATTGAGGCTCTCTTCCCAGAATATGAGGAGGCGATCATTTGATGCTCTCTTTCCTCAATATATGGAGGCATTCGTTGTTGACGTTTTCTCGATATCGGCTTTTAAAACTCTTGAACAATTGTGGAGGCAATTCTTGGTGCACTCTTCCCACAATTGTCTTTAAAACTTTGTAAACAATTGAGGAGGCAAATTATTGCTCTCTTCCCTCAAACTTGTCTTCTGGTCAGTTATCATAAAGTGATTATTTTTTTCTTCTCTTCTTTTCTTTTTTTTTCCACATGGAGGCGTTTTTGCTCTTGTGAAGGTAGGATTTTTTTTTTTTAAAAAAAAAAAAAAAAAAAAATTTACAGTTGGAATGGTTGAAATCTTCTTAGTGGTGTTTGCATCTTCTCCTTCTTAAACTTCATATCTTCTCAACTCGAAAGCTTTGACACCCATCAATTCGTAGCGGAAACTTTTACGTCCATTTCGGATCGAACGTGCTCTGATACCAAGTTAAAATTTATACTTTTATCAAGAACTTAGAACCCTTGATAATATTTTCGGAGATATACGAGCATCGTGGTGTTGCTCGTATAGAGCTCCTAGAGCTCTAGTAGTGAAGGTGGAAGCAAGTCTTTGGTGATTTATTAAACTTTCTCTTTTAATATTGAAATGATTCTTACTTGCTTGCTTGAATTACAATTGATGTAGAACTTGCCTATTTATACTAGTTAGCTAAGCCTCCAAGTAACCAATTCCAAATTGATTTCTACTTCCTTAGCCTACAAACTAGACCAACATTTTTATCACATGTTTTACATTATGGTATTTGACCAACCTCTATTGATCATTCTAGATACTTTGAACTCTACCTAACTCTAGACTTCTTTAAACCTTGTTCACATTAATTCATATTAGACATTACAAATTAGGTAATTTCAACAAAATATGGTGTCTGTAATGCAACTTTGATTAAGGTAATCCATCCACGATGAGACAGTGTCCACTCTCTATATGTTATCTCCAATCTCTATATGCATACGTATATCCTTAATACGAGATAGTGTAATAATGACGAAGATCATAAATATACTTTTTGAAATAAAGATCAGAAAAAGTTTGATGAAGACTAATGGTTATGATGAGCAGAATAATGCGATGAAAATGACTATACAATTACAAACTTATTAGCTCCCTCTGATAACATATTTGAATAGTCAGTAGTCTTTATTTGGCTTTATACGGAGCGTCAAGAGCGAGGGAAAGTGTACTGCTGATTCTCACAGGGAGCTGCCAGAGGTGGGTGTAATCAAGGGCTGATTCTTCACTTGGTCAAAAAAAAAAATTTTGTTGTAAGCTAACTAAGTCATCTTAAACATGTTAACATGAGAAAGCATCGAAGCCTTTTTTTTCTTTTTCTTTTTTTTTTTTTTTTTTTTTTAGTGACAATCCAAACATTTCTTGAAATGCGAAGTGAAGTTAAATGGGTCCAGTATATCTCTTCTCTGTATATTTCATATATGAATGCATAGAGATAATTCTAGGTCTGTAAATCAAAGCATTCACCACTCGATACCTTAAACTGCCGGACCAATTGGTATGAGCAAGTTGCAAACAATTAATGAATAATATACAAGGACTCCATTAAATTGAAAACTCATAATATATCTCTTTATTTACTTCATAAGTTGAATCAATGCATTCCCAAGCTTCTTTCTGCACACCAGATAGGCGATAAGAAGAGAGATAAAGAAGGTTCTCTCATGCACGTTCTGGACCTTCCCTGACTTCCTACAACTTATAACAAGATGCGCAACATGGCAAGCGGAAGTGGAGCCTCCCCGAAAGGCATTGCTGCTATCGTCGGCGTCGGACCCAGACTTGGCCGCTCCATTGCACGGAAATTTTCCCAGGAAGGCTACACCGTTGCCATCCTTGCCCGAGACTTAGGCAACTGATCTTCTCATCTTATCCAGACTTATATATTGCATCACATGTAAGTCCCATCTTACTGATGATTTAACATAATTCTGCAGGGAGATTATCTAGATTCGCGGAGGAGATAGCTAGAGAAGCAAAGGCTCAAGTTTTCGCCATTAGAATCGATTGTTCCGACTCTCAAAGTATTCGAGAAGCATTTGAAGGTGTTCTTTCTCTTGGGTTCGTTGAAGTTCTAGTCTATAACGCATACGAACAACAACAACAACCAGTCTCCTTTATCTCATCACCATCACCATCATCTTCATCTTCATCTTCATCTTCTTCAGTTACGAATAAGATATCAGACAGTCATTTATATCCAACTAGTTTCATAGATGTTCGCATTGATTCTTTTGAAAAATCTCTTGCTGTCTCTACAGTTGGTGCTTTCCATTGTGCTCAGCAGGTAATTAAGATTCATTCTTAGTGATTAATATAAATGAGACTTAACCAATCAAACTACCTATTAGCATGATACTGTTAAGTGTTAAATACTTATATTGTTTCTTAATTAGGTGTTGCCTGGGATGGTAAAGAGAAGGAGAGGGACCATTCTCTTCACTGGCTGTTCTGCTTCTCTTAATGGCTTTCCTGGTTTCTCTGAATTATGTATGTATCCCTCGTGAATCAGTTATTAAAATCCCATACTTGTAATAGCTCTATCTTTTCAGTCTCACGCTGAAACGGACAGAATGCTTGCAGTCTTTTTTGGCCTTTCTTTTGCCGTTCAGTTAGCTTGTTTCTCGAGATATGTATACAACTAACTGTTTGTCAACTGCCAAGTTAGATTCTTGCTAGTTGTCTGCCTTCTTTTTACAAGGCTGTACTTTCGATAACAACCGGTATTCTATGTGCACCTTACATTCATTGTAATTATGATCTCTCGATAGAGTTATAAATGATACCTAGTGAACTGAATAGAGCATGCAATACTGGTCGACAACCAGATAAACAAATAGCAAGGTTATACTACCTTCCCTTTGTCTTTAGATTGAATCTGACTTCTGATAGTTTCTGTTTCATATATATCACAACAACGTACGATGTAAACAAATAACAGAAAGATGATGACCAAAATGTGCAGGTTGTGAGAAGTTCGCTCTAAGAGCATTATCCCAGTGCTTAGCTAAAGAGGTTCAACCTCTTGGTGTTCACGTCGCACACATTATCATCGACGGTATCATTGGTCCCCCCAGGTTAATATCTTTGTACTCATAGTTACATTGGTTTCTAATCATTCTTTCATTTCTCAAGATTTATCACTTAACTAATGATACATTCAACTGATGTAGATCCTCAGCATCACCTTCGAGATCAATGTTTGGGGAACAGCAAGTAGGAGAAGGAACGAGCTCGTTAATGGACCCTGATGCATTGGCTCAGACATATTGGTATTTACATGTTCAAGACCGGAACGTTTGGACTCATGAGATAGATCTTAGATCCTCAAACTCCAATAGTTTTAACATGTAGACGTTTAAGTTGCTGTCTGTTAATTTTCATTTCCATTTCATTTTCTTAATAATCCTCTTTGCGGCTTTAGCTACCAAGAATCTGTTCAACTATGTTGTGATTGTTAATTTCCCTTTCTCTAGTAAATATTTTTACAAATATTTCGTCTGGCTTACCTATTATTGTTATGAACTACAACTACTGGTGGTGGTGGAACCGTGGAGGTCAGATTCATCATATATCTTTTTAATTTGTTTCTGGGAGGTATGGCAGAAAAGATGATTCTGCGCAGAGTGGCTTTGCACCCCAACGATGATGTAAACTCTACAAGGGTCTAAAGTAGCTCTATATTGACATAAAGCTTCAAGCAGAGCAGCCAGTTAATCATTCGCATTTCCTTTAGTCGAATATTCAACACAACTTTTTGAAATGATTACCTCAAGAGGTGCACATATCCTACACCAGATAGTAGTTAGTCTACAAGTGGATTGAGACTGAGTGAACTGAATGGATTTCAAGGGAAGTTCGTGTCCACATTTAGGTACACAAAACAAGTTATTATATACCCAAGCAGGAAACACCAAAGGAACAAAAAAACAAACGCCAGTGGGCAGGTAGGCACGTTCAAAGATATCGTACGTATTCTTGCGATTTGATATCATCATTGGAGAAAAAAGTTCAACTGGGTTTCTAAAAGCAAAAACATTCATGTCCCCCCTACAACCACTCTTTTCACATGACCCACCGTCCAATTATATTAAAACAACCCCGAAAAATCTCTCTCAAATAAACAAACCACCGTCCAGTCGGTAGTATTAGTGGTTTAGTACCGGTACCAGTATATGTTCACATCCAATTAACAACCTATGCTCTGGCAAATACTCAATTGTTGCGTTACCCCAACCAAAAAAAATGAATACAGTCCTTTGCAAGTCCTTGAAACAATAATATTACATTTTGAAAAAAAAATTACAATTGTTGACAGAATGAGGCTCTGATAACAATCCTTTTTCTGAGTGCGGGCTTAACAGTGGATAAACCTGGGATATATTCTGAACTCATTCTGGTGTGTGTTGCATGCATTGGCGCAGCCGTTTTTTTCGATGCAGAACTTGAAGGTGAAAAAGTTGATGCACAATTGACCTGCTATTATACATTTATATTCTGATGGAGAGTAGAGAGTAGGAGAGACCTCTTAGAGGTACAACTTAGTGCGCCTTGCTAGGAATAGTGCGACTTGAAACCCCATGCAACAGTTTCACAAATCCAAGAAAACTCAATTTTCCATCTGTGTGCCTTAGCCAGTCGTGGAGAACAGCGTGGACTGGAACTGAAGGGCTAAGTCCAAGTTCCTAAAAAAGTAAATTAGACAAGGAAGTCGTCAAATATTCACCAGAAACAGACTGAAATTTCTTGCTTCTCATCTAGGTGAAACGAACGATATTGGTTGCAACAGAAATTGTAGCCACACACAAGTCTAAGTGCAAATGACTATATGGCTAGATGATGGGCCAAAACTACTCTGCATCACTTGGAATCTATTAAATACCAGATCACCGATCTAAGGGCCATGGAAGTCGAGTGAAGAGCTCATATAAGTTCTTGTCAATGTAATTAGAGTTCCCCGAAGGGGACAGCCAGCTTAGCTGGGCCATACTGACCAAACCAGCTAAGTCTTCCTGAACCAAACTGCTTCATTTACCAGAAGGAAACGTGGCAGTAAAATGTGGCTAAACCAAAACAACCAATCATTGTTGGTCAGTGGTCCTTTAGAGTTGAAAAAACCAGGTAAACCTACCAAATTGCAAAATTACGTATAATGTCTTATGACCTATCATGCTGCATTTATATATCCATCCATTTTGCTTCGGCGATGATGAAACACAACTGATAACCACAACTTGTATTCCATTTTACCATTTCCCAAACAAAATAGTCGGTGGGCAACCTTTACGAAGGAAAAGTTATGGGTTTAATTGCTTTCAATATATGCCCCACCGGATCATAGGCAGGAGTGCTAATATACATTTAGATCCGAAGATATCTTCAAATTTAAAAACTAAGCAATTGATGGCAACAGCTACCCTAATTGATTATAACAGCCAGGCAGAATAAATATGCATCAATCATTGGCAATTATGTAACATCCTCATCATAAAAAACTAACTAGAGGTCTTGAGAGTAGACTTTAGGTAGTCTTTTTATTTAAACCTGAACTACAATACCACCACTTTAATCTATGGGATCTTGTCTGATCACTCATCTACTAAAGATTTTTCCCAACCTATGATTTTTCTCTCGGTTTTCTTAGAAAATTAGAATCGAATAACAAACACCTAAAAAAAAAAAAAAATCTTCAAAAGTTGACTCATCCAAATATCGTCTGAGAACAATTCACAAATAACCAATCTAGTAATTACGATCAGCATTTGACTACGAACAGCCGCAGATTATGCACCCCAAACAGTCACCGACTCACCTATCTAAGGTCAACCGCCAACCAGACCAGTAGGTCAGTTTATCGGATTGGTCGATCATGGCCGACCAATTAGGTAGTCATTCAGAAATCAACCAAGCCAGTTAGAGTCGACTTGGCTCCAGACTGAAAGAGAGACACTGATGACATTTTGGTGTTTATTTGAGTGACTTAGATGACATGTGATGGGCATGGAGAGATATGATGAGGTGGCTTTATCACAAATCAGAATTATTGTGGTTAAAACATGTGGCATATTACAGGTCACCTATAGTAAGAAAGATAGTAAAATACATACACATTTATATGTATATTTATTTATTTTGTGGTTGGTCGGTTTGGTCTAATCAGCTATTTCAATGTCTTAATATCGACGGAAAAGAAAGAGGTTTTATAAGTTAATGCAGTTGAGACCAATTAGACAATTGGTAAATAAATAACCGAAAAGGTCTGGTTTGGTTGGTTTTATCAGTATCTGTAAAGACCTAGTATATGCTCCCACTGGGTTATGAAGAATTTGTGTTTCAGAGGGAATAAGTGCAACATACCGAAGCAAGTTCTTCGATGAGAATAGCTCTATTGCCATCTTTCTCGAAAACTTCATAGGCAGAGCGAACATGCTGTTCCCAGCGATCAAGTGCCTCAAGCTGATGGACACTAACAGCTGCGGCTGAAAACTCTTCAAAATCCATCCTCCTATACTGAAGTGCATTGAGCTGCCAAAGTAAATAACAGAAGCACTTAGAAACCTAATAATGGGTAATGAAAAGACAGATCTTTTCTAACTCAGGTGTTTACCGAGGCTAGATAATCATGAACGCGAGACTCCTTCATCGCATCTGTTGAATTTTTCGTCAAGGCCTGGTAAAAAACATAAAGCACTGTCTGAGCCCAAAAACTACCACAAGCAGAGAAATTTTAACATTACATCTTCAAAGAAACTGACCAGTTTGATATTTTCCAACCCAATGCAGCCATTTTTGTTTGGCTCCAATAGGGCAAACTGCTCCTTCAAATAAAATAGCTCATCCACAGTTAATGTTTTGGATAAAGCCTGTATAAAACATATACCAGTTAAGAGAAAGTTTATGAAGATATACAGCAAAGGGAAACGTCATACTGCAGACATGAACAAACAATTGGTTGTAAGATGATAACGAGATACACACCCTTAAAGCAGCCTTACGAAGAGCTGATGACCGCATATACGACCTCATGACTCTAAAAATCAGAATATCCAGAGGTAGTTTAACTTCAGTACAGTTTCTAATCCAAGGATGACCTGGCAAACAGATAATTATTAATAGTGGTTCGTAATAACACAAGAGTATTAAGCACTATTGTGGTGCACTTACTGAGAGCCTGTGCAGCAGTCATTCTTTTCCGTGCATCTTTATTCAAAAGACGCTTGACAAAATCCTTCGCTTCAGAAGATATAGAGGGCCAAGGTGATTCATCAAAACTAAGATCGGCTTTTAGAACAGCCCTAAATATCCCAGATTCAGTTCTGGCCCAAAATGGACGACTGCCACACAGTAGAATGTATGCAATCACGCCTATACTCCATACATCAGCCTCTGTACTGTAAGATCTATGTAGAACTTCAGGTGCCACGTAGTATGCACTTCCAACAATGTCGTTAAGCCTTTCATCTATAAAATGTTTGGAGGGTGGAAGATTATATGCGAGAAGAAAGAAATCCTGAAGACAATAAGTAACTGCATATATATCACAAGTATCAGGACCAACCTGGTTTGACAAAATCAGATAAGCCAAAGTCTATGGCCTTCAATTGAGAGTTTTCATCCTTCGTAGCGAACAGGAAATTCTGATGTAGTAAGTACATTTAGGTAAGTATTTACACCACAAGGAGATTAAAAAACACTCAGGCTAAGAACTATTTTTGAATATTAAAACCATGTTTAAGCAAATAAAAGGGAAGGAATCTATCGGGATCATTAGGTATATCCAGTTGAAACAGTATCCTCACTAAAAATAGAAACTCAGAGATTTCCATTCCCACAGGTATCTATATTGTATGATTAGAACAAGTAACAGATGAATATAATGTACCTCTGGTTTAAGATCCCGATGAACAACACCTTGAAGGTGGAAAAAAGCAACAACATTCAGTATTTGTACCATGACAGCCTTCGCATCATCTTCCGTGAATTTACCACCTCTACATGATGAATTATATGTGTGAATATGTTTCTTGATTATTGTGAGTCACTATACATACAAAAATATACCTCGAAAGTATTTTATCCAGAAGCTCCCCTCCTTCACATAATCTGAAATTTGCATAAGGAACTATTAAGACATTTAGAAATCTATATCATGTTTACTAGACGAGCTTAACTTGTATCAAAGCTTACTCCATCACAATATACACATTCTCTTGGTCTTCAAATGCGTCATAGAATTGCACTAAATTCTTATGTCCCGTCAAAGCTCTCAACAATTTAACTTCCCTTCTAACATCTTCAATGGCAATGACTGTAGTCATCTGCCAACAAACACATAAACAACAGAATTCAGAAGGGATGTTGAAATACAAAAGAATTCAGAAGGGATGTTGAAATATAATGCAAAATAGAGTAATAGATAAACACCCTACATAGATTAATACCCCGTAGAAAATTTATATGTGTACAATGCACTTATACTTATTATCTTTTCCAACTTCATTATTTCATAAGATAACCCACAAAGCACTCTATAACTACTAAGAATCCAGTGCCAGAAAAGTTCTGAGAAAATCCATAATCCAGCCTGCAAGGTTAGGGTTGCCAAAGGCTTGTACACAATACAATTCTAAGCTATCATGGCGACCTGGGACTATTCTGACAAGTTTTTGTGTGTTAGCCATTGACAGTTGAAACTTGAGATTGAGTCACAACCAATACATTCTAAATCTCTTAACCAAATTCTAGCAAGCTCGGTAAAATTACCCAAATGTGATTACAATTGGGAATTGCAAAATGATTAAAAAAACAATATTCAACAATATGTAAGAGATATTTTCGAAATTGAAACAACAAACAATCAAATTAACACAAAAACAGTTCCCAATTTGGAAAGAGATTTCAAAATTCAAACCTTAGCTTTAGGTATGACCTTAACAGCAACCTGTTTACCCTTGAGTTCACCTTTCTTACATTTAGCAGAACAAGTATGCCCAAAATGTCCACGCCCTATAGCTTCCCCAAGTTCATACTTACTGGAAAAATTCTTTGAAAACCCAAAACTCTTATCCAACCCTGAACCAGCTTCAGGTAATAAATTGGATTCATTTGTTTTTGCAGTCCCATGTCTTCTTGCTAATAAAGCTTGTATATGTTTAGCTGGTGATGGTGGTGGAAATGGTTTCTTAAAAAACTTCCTTGGTGTTGAGTTTCCACTTGGTGGTGCTGGTGATTTCTTTGAAAACAATGAATGTGCTGGACTTGGACTATAAAACGGAAACAAAGTTGAAAACTTTCCTACACCCTTTTCTTCATCTTTATCCTCAGTCTTCTTATCACTGTTTTGTTTCTGTTTGGGTTCTTGATTTTGGTGATGATCAACTCCATTGATGGGACTTTTTGCAGGTACAGAAAGATCTTCTTCTTCTTTCAATTCTTCAGGTAAAGCAAAAAGATTTGGTTTTTTTGATGCTTTTGAGCTGCAGAGACCCATTTTTCTTTTACTCCCCAACTCCAAACAGAAACCCTTAGTCTTCAAAATTCATGACATTCCTCCCTCTTTCCTGTGAGCTCCCCTTTCCCCCTCTCTCTCTTCAGTCTTCTTTGTTTCTCTCTCTCTTACTACATTGAAGTTTGGAGTGTTCTGCAAAATGAAGAGATACGGAAGATTGAGAACTGTAGATGATGAACAGGGTACCGTTGGATTCATCTATGATTCTAGAAGGGAGGCTGTTTTGATGTTAGCTAGAGGTTGATAGTATCATGGTGCGCCTTAAAATAATACAGTCATGTACAGTAATGTGAACTGGAAGGGGATATTTGCTTATTTACGATTTAAAATAATGTTCTGTTCTTAATTATACTATAAACGAAGCTTAAGGGTGATTAGTCATAAACTAATCACGGAGTGATCTCTAGTTATATCACACATCTTCGCTTATATCACCGTCTATCACTTTGAAATCAATTATGTATGATGATAGTACCTTTTATGTATTTAACCAAAAAGTCTCTCAAATAGTTTACTCCTCATATTCGTTAGAAAGAAATATTCCAGAGAAAGATATTGTATGCGTAGAATTCTCAGGTCTTTACCATCAAGATATGAGTCTAAAAAACATGTTATCACATACGCAAACGATTTTTCAAAAGTAACAGGGAGTGATTAGTTGGTAATTAAATATCTTTGATAATGAACATAGGTCTGGAAAAAAAAACTAATATTTCCCTTAAAATTGTAACGATACTACTTCCTTTGAAGAGAAATCTAATATGACAGAGACTAAGGATGATGCCTCACAACAATTTAGAAAAATATATTTTCTAAATATACATCATTTCCTTATCATAAGTCTCGAATTTGTGTTGATAGTGATGTTTAATGCTTTATTTGTTTTGGATTCGGGAATTTAGCATCTGCATGCCCTAGCAGAGACTATAGAAACCCATAAACTGCAACTCTTGATGATATGCATGAAGATTATTATCAAGAGTGTAAGACTTGCAATGTTTCCTATGCTACTGGAAATTCTGATCAGAACATAGATTTGGACTCTGACGAAGAAGTATTCCATGAAGATCCAGTTGCAAATAATCTTCTCAAGGCATCAGAAACTTCGAGATACTGAAAGTTTCTTACTTCTTAAGGAAGTTCATAAACTTCATCGTTGGAATGAAGATTTGAAAAAGCAACTAGATTTTGTTTGTGCGGGCGATTATTTTAGACAAATACAAGGTTTTAAAGAGCAAATCCTTGAAGGTCGTGATCGATAAATTATTCTTGGAGCTAAGCTAAATATTTTTGAGAACACTGAGATCAGATTATTATTCAATTTGAATAAGAAGATCTCAAAGTTCAAGTTGAATCATATAAGGATGATCTAGCTAATGCTCTTAAAAAAATCAAAAGGTTGGAAGAAGAAAAAATGAATTTGAAAGGAAATAAAATCAGTAGTAGCTCAAACAAATTAACCCAATATTAAGAGCATGTAGAAATCATCTTGACGCACAAGAATTGGGATATGAAATAATAGACAATCCTAGTACTTGCAAATAGGTAAAATTTAATCAAGGCCAAGGATTCTTCGCAACCAAAGGCTTCCACTGATGACAAAAGTGAAGTATCTCCACTACCAGTTAATAATGGAAAGAGTGAAGTTTATCAACCTACGAAGTATGCACATACACATCCAGGTAATAGTCATATCACTTTTCTCATGCCAAAAATGGTTTTCATCGTGGAAAGACAGGTCCCTTGAAAAGGGAATGCAAGTATCTTATAAGATACAAAACAAGATCTTCTTCAATTTATGAGAAGACAAGATCTGAGGCTTTTAACTAGAGAAAAATTGACTTGTACAAGGTTAGTTCTTTCGCGGTTCCCCAAATGAGTTTTTAAAACGACGTTGAGAATAAAAAGAACCCTCTGCACCTAAACCCACTAAGAAATGGGTGCCAAATATTGTCAATAAAGTAATAAGTGTCAAGAAGAAGGATCTTCCAAAAAAGAGCACAACAATGGTCAACTTGTTGATGGGTTATAAAAGGTTCGTCTAAAGTTCCAAGGAATAAATAAATTTCTTAGAGATCTTAAGAGACTTTTTCTCAATCACTTTTAGTAAATTAAGCAATGTTCATCCCGACACAACTTGATTGTGTTGAAAGTTCCTTCTCACCTAGAATGCCCCTGTAATAAAGTGGTGACGAAAGCACAGGAATCAGGGAGTACATCTTATTTGGGTAAAATGTTGAATTTGTGGTGAAGCCAAAGTATCGTAATGTGTTTCGTTATAAAGGTATGTCTGTTGACTTAAGAAAGTTTATGATTATATACTTAAGGTCGTAATCTATTGATACCAAAAACACTTCTGTTTTTTTATCCATTATGTTTCACTAAATGATTTGATTGAAATCCTATTATAATCATGATTAATTTCTTAAACATATACTTGAAGTTAAATACTCAATGTTTCTGAAGACAATAATTTACATCTCCAATTCATGTTGGTCCATTGCTCCATGGAGATGTATTAATGCCAAAAGATTATGTGACCTTCTTGTTAGTGGTTATGACTGTATATCTCCCAAGTGGTTGTCATAATTGTCTTTTGTGCACCTAATTAGGAAAGAGTATACAGTCATATTCGACTCGAGGTGTTACCACGTCATTAATAGTAAGTCCAAAATGTAATCACTTGATATCGGTATCAACACTTCTTATGCTCTTGTAGAAATTCCACATGCCTATTTGATTTAGACAAAAAAATGATATGTGGGAACAGTTACATAACAAGCTAAGAAGGATATTTAGTTAGATAACTTATCTAATCATAATGTTGATATTTAAACATAGGTTACAATTTCTTGAGAGAACTCTCAAAACATGATAATCATACAGATCACGGATACATCATTGATCACTATTAGTTAAGATATAATAGATCAAAACTTAAGTACTTAAAATAGACATATAAGAATAAATTGGGGTGTATTTAAGTTCTTAAATATGATTCATGTTTAACAATCAAAGGCTACGATCCATATTTCTTAAGTATGATTCATGTTTACCTAACTTGGGATGTGTTTAGGTTATTAAATATACTGGTTAAAAGAAATTGAATAAATACCGATGACTTTTGTATTTGCAAAGAAGAAATTTTAAGTTCAATCTAGTACTTGATAATCCACAAAATATAAATTCAAGCGACTTCACAAACTTATTTGTCAGTTCAAGAACCGGTCGATTTTGAGATGTTCTTGAATACTCTTTCTTTCAAGAAGTTCACAAACTGATTTATCAGTTCGCGAACTGGTTGATTTTAAATATTCAGGATTATTTATTTTTTTCAATACACAAACTATTTTGACTGTTTGCAAAGTTGTTAATTTCAAAGGGTTCCTGAGTTACTTGATGACCTTGATGTTCACAAAATGTTTTTCCAGTTTGCGAACTTGTCAAATTCAAAGGGTTCCTAGTTATGTAACGACTTAGAGCTCATAAACTGTTCTGACAGTTTAAGAACTGATTTTTTCTTGAGAAAAGTTAAACTCCAAATATTGGTTAATGGTTCGGGAACCTAAGGAGCTAACTTTCTGCACGATTTTAAACAACAATTTTGTTTGTGCATATTCTCCTTTGTATTGCAAGGCTTTCTTTCGAACATTTATGGTTACCATTCTTGGTGTAATTCCTTACAAAAAATATTAATTTTTCCTTTTGAGTGTGAATCAGATCTTGTTAATACAAGTTTGTATCTTATTAAAGATGATCAAAATACTTGATCTTCATGATTATATTGTGTATCGTTTGATTACCATGAGATAGTTCTAAAATACCATTTCTTTTGGTACTTTAGTAGAAACATAATCTCATGAGAATCTTTTGATTATTGATTTATCACCTTGCGTTTTTTTCTAAAATCCAAGTAAAAACCCTCTCTTGTATAGAGTAATGTTGCTTTTATCATTCTCTTTGGGAATGTTATTAATGGGGGAGAGTTCAATATAAATTGTGCTTAAACGCTTTATCTTTGTGGGGAGTGCGGTTGTGGAATCCATAGATGAGGACAATACCCTTAAACAACCTCTCCTATGTTAAGTACTAACGTTGGCATGGATATTTAGTCTAGATAATCTCTTAAAACGTACTTTATTAATTGTGATTCTTATTCGAAACCCTTGTCAATTTATGACCAAAATGGGAGAATTATTTAGTAGATTTTTACTAAGGCATACATCTATACAGAATAATATCTAAATGGGAGTGAGTTACATGGATGAAGGTAAACTTCAAATCTAGCAGAAAGAGACAAGTAAAGACTAAGGGGGAGAACACATCACCGTAGTATTTCTTTGAAGTCTTGGTACAATGAATTTTAAAGTAGGAAAAGGTAATACGTGTGGGCATAACAACTTGAATATTCTCATTATTATGCTATAGATTTTCAACAAGTACAAAATGAATACATACAACATTGAAGGTGTTGAATATTTAAGAAATCAAGAAGCATAGTGGAATTAGAGCATAATGTTTTTTAAAGTCCATATGTAAAATGGTTTTATCAATAAAATTTACAAGAGGGTAATTTTAGAGCATTACTCGGTTGAACCCATTGGCGTTGATATGTCAAGTCAGTTGTGAAATTTAGATGCCATAACAAATTCTTGATTTAGACTACTAAAGTTAGTTTCAAACTAGATTAGGTTTATAAAGTAGGGTACGAAATCAAAGTTAACCCTGGAGACTGAAGATTTAAGACTCCCGGAGATATCTATAGAAAACTTCATTAAAGGTTAGTACAGAGTACTTCATTCTCTTTTTTATTCTACCTCTCTGTATATCGAAACAAAGTCTCACTCTTTGGAACAATTCCTATGAAGGTAAATATACTTTTGTATATACACTTGAGGAGTTTTGAGCCGAAGAATTTAGTAATAATATCCATTGACCTTGGAAATGGTTTCCATGTTATAGTGAATGGAAATACGAAATCAACGAGGCAAGAATCACTTAATTCCGAATATAAGGAAAATGTTATGAGTAATTTACGAAAGCTGGAAATATTTGGCTAAAGGTTGATTTCATGAATAGAAAATTATAAACGAACTTTTAGCGACAGTTCGCGAACTGAAATGTAAATATGTGACTAAAGGCCTATTTAGTCAAGTATTTGGTGTCCCTTTCCTATCCAAGGTGGCTTTGTTTCTAAGAACCTAGACTTGATCATTCACTATTAACAATCCCTTGAAAAATTGTGTTTGTGTTTTATAAGGTTGTTTTCCACATCTTTGTTCTTGACGGAAAAAAAAAGAAACTAAAAGACTTTACTTGGGGATCGTAAAGCACAGACATGTTATATTCTTTAATAGTTACGAAACACGTATCTAGGTGTTTTTCGTCAATCTTAGATTTAATAGATCAAGGTATCTCTAAATTATTTCTAGGTGATCTTGTGAGGAAGAATCAATTAGTCTATGAAATTGTCACAGAGTGACCAGTGAGGGCTACCTTATTTGGCTGCCACTAGTGTTTAGCTGAATATATTTAACAACTCTGTTACTGGTCGTTTAGGTCAATTAGATAAGGGACACGTGCTCTCCATATATTGCATGGAATTAAAGTTAATCATTGGTCAATTTAAACTGTAATAGAAACGGGTTTTATCCTATCTGATTTAAATGAAATTTGTTCTTCTTTGGCTACGCTTAATAGCACAGATTTTGGCTTGAATCTTTGATTCAAAGGGTGTTTATCACCATTTATCCCATTTTTCTATTGATTTGTTTGTTAATTTGTTGTTTAATCACAACAATGGCATCATAGTCGTTCTGATCTACCAAAAAAAAAAAAATCCAATGACTCTCAAAGATGTTGAAGAGGAGGTTGGTCAAATCAAAGCTTCTCAAGCCAAACTACAAACAGATTTCCACAACCTCTCATCATATTTCAATACTAAGATCGATTCTCTGGCACACCAATTACAAGAAAATAATCCCAATCTCATCAAAATGTTCAATAAGAACTACCATATTCCACATCAATCACGTACTGAAGATGCTAGTGGTTCTAATACAAATAACTCTGAAGATAACTTTTATATTCCTCGGCCAAATTTTTCTCGTACCCATCGTATTCCAAACTCGATTTTCCAAGATTTAATGGTGATAATCCGAGAGGCTGGATTGTAGCGCCCCCTAAGCTAGCAGCTGACTAATCCAACAAATTAACTAAATGAAGAAGCACTAAAATCTAAAACATGAACTTAAGCAATCAATTAAGAAATCTGCTACAAAACTTAACCCAAAACTAATCCCTCTCAGAAATATATATACAAGATCTTCTCTCAAATGTTACATATATAATAGTCATTTGGTTTTTAAATAAAATATACAACATAATAATATAACAGAAGTTAATCAACTAGCGAAGTCAAACCGTGAAGCTTTCGTTGCACAACTTTGATCTGTCACAGAAAACTGAAGTGGGAATAATTAACATTTAACCTTCTAAGTAATCATATGCAAGATTTGGAAAACAATAATGTTTTTCCGAAAATATTAAACAGTGACTAAGTCACTGAAATAATCATACATGTATATGGACAAACTCCCTCTTCAAACAATGTATAATATGGTTGTAAATCCCTACCCGGCAATTCACACCTTATAAATATGGACGCCACCAAGACCATGGTGACCAGTACTCTAAACAATAAAAGTTGAATTAAAGTAGATACAAATGTGAAGGAGCGTATCCTATATACCACAAGTGGAAATTCTCATTTCCCATAACAATTCATATTGACAACAAAACAATACAGGTCCTTTCCACATCGTGGAAAGATTCACAGAAATAACAGGATTATCATAATGCATTTTAAACAAAGCATGGAATGCACAGATAGAAAATACATGAATTTGTAAAACATAAACTTTTGTAAAAGAAACGACAATGATTATCAATGAGTCAAATGCATTCCCACACCTTTTTGATGAAAATCCACGCCTACCTCGCGATCCACGATCCACTGGTTCATCCTTTGAATCGATCGTTGTTAATAGACTAACTGTTAATCACACAAGAAGTCTAAGAAACTAGCCAAAATGGCTCACACAAGAATTATACGAATCTAACTAATAGTCATAACCCTATTTACATTTCTATACTCTTTTATTATTTATCATTAGGCCATCTAAGGTTTAGTAATTCATTAGGTTGTTTCTCTGGTCCACTAACTAAGTCTACCAACATCTACAATTTTGTAGAAGAAGTCAATGGCTAAATCAGACTATAAGGGTCCAATACATCAAAGGATGAAAACTAAACTTAAGCACAAGCCCACTAAACAAGGCCACTACACAAGGCCTGGCCTAACAGGTTCACTAACGGTCAAATGGTTCAACTAACAGTCAACGTCCAGTCAAAAGTCAAAGTCCAGGGTAAATGGTCAAATAAGTCAACCAGGTCAACTGGTCAAAGTCAGGTCAGGTCTTGACTCACTGAACAAGTTCTGAGTCAAACCGATTCAACCTGATTCGACTCAGTCAGATACTGACTAGGCTGAATGGCACAAGGCCAAAAGTACTTGCACAGGCCAGAGCCATTGCTCAGGCCAAAGATATGCTAATGCACAACCATTGTGCAACACTCAAACCCTAAATTTTTAACCACTCTAACTCAAGTTCAGTCCAATCTAATAATAATACATTCAAATACAATTCAATTCAATACAACTGTATTTAAGTTCACCTGCAATTGCATCTTTAAGCCAAATCAGATCATCTCAACACATTCATCTAATTCTCTTCTCAAAACTTCAGTCACACAACCTATCTTACAACCTGAATCATTATCTCTTCGATTAATTCCAACAATCTATTTCTCTATCTCATTCAACTGGGTTCAGTTCAAAAACCTCACTGCCAAAACTCAACAGCTTAACTGCAACACAACCTTGCCCAATTCAGTTCATTTGCAGCTCCATCATCCACTACAATTCACCACATATACAACTTCACTCTATAGCAGTAACAAAGGTATAGTCTGGCTCAACTCCTTCATACATTCCATGTACTATAACATGCTGCAATATCTCAAATCCAGTTAATTCACAAACTATAAGATCAAACAATGAAAACTAATAGTTTTATTAAATTAAATCATGATAATTACCTCAAAGTAATTTCCTTTGGCATCCAACCATCCCCATCACCACCTCATATCATCAGCAACCTTATTCACACATACCCTGCAACTTACTTCTTCATCTGAGAAAACCTCATATCTCGAATCAACACTCAAAACATCTTCACCACTATCTCATAAGCACTATCAAACCTTAGCTCCATCAATTCAGTAATAATCTTCTTCATCCACCAGAGACCCAATTCATCTTTCAATTTACAACAAACCGTAATCTTCTCAATTTCACAATAAAACTAAAACTCTTAATAAGATCCAATTCAACTTCTAAGACAATCCTTTCCCCAAATACCAACCCTCTGAACTGTTGTTTCACCAGCCACCTCTATAGAAAACTTAAATTAACTAAACTCACAGTCTCCATCACCATCTTTGATTACAAAGAAACAATAATAAGCATAATTCTTAAATTGGGGAAAAACATGGAACTCTGATTTCTTCAATCTCTCACTGTGAATCTAAAATTGGATACCAATCTTCTTCTTTACTCTTAATACACAAAACCCCTCTCAAATCATTCCTCCAGACTCTTAATTCCAACATCTACCTCTTCTTTGAACAATAACACGAAACCCTAATTCTATTTGATTCTTCGATTCATTTTCAGAACAACTTCATAACTTCAGTTAAACAACAAACCCTTCGTTCTTTAGCCATTAACCACTCGATTATCATTCGAATTCAGAATCATCATAAAACCCTAACTTCTTTGATTTAACATCAAAACAACTCCATAACATTGATTTCACAGAAACCCTTTCCTCCATAAGTTAATCCTAATATTTAATTCTTCTTATGATCACTAATTCGTACTTTGATTCAATTCCTTCAGAACTCTAAGTTCTGTTTCTCTTTCACCTTTTCTATGAAGTTCGAATTCAATAATCGAATCAACATCATCACTCTCAAACAAGCCTTAATATCTACCTAATCCTCACAATCTCATAACTTAAATTCAACTCTCAATTTTTCCAGAATCGTCAGAGACGAAGAACAAAAGAGAAAGAAGAAGAAGATAGGAGAATAAAAAAAAAGAGGAAAAAGAAAAGAAAAGAAAATTAAGTTCTCTTGATTCGGTTGAGGAGATAAGGCACAAGGAAACACTAGGACATGCACCAGATTTGATAAGGGGAAGCCACGACGTATAAATGGTGCACCACTAGCGGTTTTTCCATGAAATGATGATTTTACCCTTCATACGAAATCAATGATAACTTCTTCGTCTGATATCCAATTGACACATGCAAGTAGTCCATTCTGCGTAACTTTTCAAGAACTATTCAGTGATGCTAATTTTGTGTCAATATCGTTGTTAAATTAATTTCTATTAATTAACGTTCGTGTTAAACTAATCGAGTCATTATCGACTAATTCGTCACTTGACTATTGCTAGACCGGTCAAATAGCGTTGACGAGCTTGAGGATCCTTACATTCTCCCCACCTTATATCATTTTTGTCCTCGAAAATCAAACCATCCTTCTGGTCTTCAAAAACTCCACACCTTATAGAATAATCTCATCTCTTGTCTAAGCGCACTACAACATAAAACATAGCACAAACCTATATGGCTCTACAACTAAAATTTGTGGCTCTAGGTTTAACTACGTTGATTTAAAGTTTATCAAATAGGGAAATCTAAGTTTCTTCTGCGAATTTATTTTGTAACATATTTGTCTCTAACTTCAAGGAAGAATCTTGCAAATCTCTCTAAGGTTGAAACTATCGGTTCTCTAAAAAGAACTAATTCATCCTTCTATGATCGGTCATCTCTGAATGTAGTTGCCCTGTCAAAGTTGGCCAATCCCGACAATGCCTTCCTACAAACAAAGAAAACACAACCTTCACTAATCCCCAATGTTGGATTAACTAAGTGCAAACTTATTACGATTAACTAAGTGTTAATTTATTTTATCAAGATTATTTAATCTTTAACTTCTATCTTTACTAGCATATGTCTGATAAATTTACTTTGTAAAATATATAAGCAATTCACATCATTTTAAGAAATTTAGTTATCCAAATTATTAATCTTACCTTTTATTTTATTACTATCTATTTATTTTAATGAAATCGAATTTTAATTCCAAATGAGACTATATTATTATAACTAGATAAATTTTAAATTCATGTACTAATTAAGAATAACTTAACGTTATATCGATTATCCAAAGGTTACTATCATTATTTCTAATGTATCTATTTGCTTATTTAGTTATAATAAGTAACCGCTAACAATTTTTCCATAATTATTTGGTGTTAATACTTTCATCATTATTATAACATTTATTTCTTATTTCTTAGGCCGATAAAATTTAATCGTAATTAATCATAATGTCAAGTTTAATTTTATTATTAATACTAGATTTGATTTGATCTAACTTTCTTTCCTTAAATTTATCTCAGTGCCAAGTAATCCTTAAGTTGTATTATCAATAAAAATTACATTTTGTTGCTACTATCCAATAATTATTATCCAAGTGATATTTACAATGACTCTAAATTTTATAGCAATGAGTAAAATATAATGTTATTAATTACTTATCTTATCAAAAATTATTGTCTTAATTATATTATCATTTTCATTATTCTTATATCAATTTTCCTTATTTGATTACTAGTGTAACTAACATACCATTAAAATAATTGTTTAGTAATGATACTTAGTTTAATTTTATTAAGCCCTAATCTTGTAAATATAATTTTACTTTCACGAAAAGATTGATATAACATATTTTTTTTATTCAGATTGAATTGGTAATATAGTATATCTTGTTACATATTGGCGTTAGTAATTTAATATGATTTAAATTTTGAGTCTGCATAACATTTTTTAATATGTCTTAATAGTCTTTAGATTTTGGGTATTAATAATAAGTATCTATTTCACATGCAATTTTATTCTCCTTTAAGTTTAATTTTGTTCTAAGCATTCAAGTATTATAATTCTCGCTTCATGTGAATAATTTAGTGATTTAGTGAATCATTTATTAAACTATAAATAATTTAGGTATAAGATCGTTCACACGTTTAATCTTTATTATGTGTCTTATATGACCTCACGTTCTTTTATTCCTACTTAATAAGTCTTATTTATTTATTTGGTTTAAACGCAAAACACATAATTCTAATTTGTTATTAGTTAACTTCGCAAACTTAATTGTAAATAAGCACTAATGATTTTCCATTGCTATTTAATCATAATCATTATTTTATCAATATATATTTGTAAATGGAATTTTAATTTAAATAATACTCAATATAGTACTAATTTAAACTCTAACAATTTAAGTTCGTCATACTAATTTTCCATTTCAAAAGATGGTTGAATTTATTTACGAAAAAGAATCCTATTAATATACGAGTTTATTTTCTTTTAATTATAATATTACACTAACCATTTAAATATTATTATTATTACTTCATGTCTATTTGTTTCATTTTAAAAGATTTACTGGATCATTTGTTAAACTAAAGATAATTTAGAAGTAACAATTTGAGTCTTTTCATTTCATACATTATTATATCCTCGTTTTTTTAGTCTAACGTCTAACAAGTATTATATTAATTAATCTAGATTAAACGCAAAACATATATCTCTAATTCGTAATTAGTTTAATTTACAAGACTTAACCATAAACAAGTGTTATTAAATTTTCCATAACTATTTAATTAATCATAATTATTATTTTTTATCATTATATATCCTCATTGAGAATTTAGTTAAGCTTGATATGGTACTAATTGATAAACGCTAACATTATTTTATTAAAATTATTATTACTTTTATGAAAGAATGCCACCACGGCTTTTATTGAAAAACAACAAGTGAATTATTATTCTAACAACTATAGTGAATTATAACAACAAGTTACTTTTATTATCATCTATCAATAATTACTATTTTAACAATATTTTATTGTTAACATTGATGGTTGAAATATTATTCCGACTACTCTTACAAATATTATTAAGTTCCAAAAATATTATTAACATTTATGTGATTATAATTTATCGATCCTACGTATAAGTCAAGGTGCTTAATAAGTATACATGTGACTTCCAAAATTTATCAATACTGCTAATCTCATTATTTTTATTCTTAAATTGTCCATGTGTTCATAATTTTTAATCATTTATTCTCTAATCGTCATTAGATTAATTATTGGTGTACCCTACAATTTTTACTTCATTACATACAAACAACCAAACAAACAAATCAATCAGATAATTCTTTTAATTATTAATTAATAACTTTTAGTGATTAAGATTTATCTCACAAACCCAACCCAGTACTAAGCTAATCTAGTTCACTAACTGGCACTGGCTATTCCTATTGTCTACCATATAAGATCTAATAGTGAGCTCTGATACCAACTTTTGTAGCGCCCCCTCAGCTATCAGCTGACTAATCCAACAAATTAACTAAATAAAGAAGCACTAAAATCTAAAACATGCACTTAAGCAATCAATTAAGAAATCTGCTACAAAACTTAACCCAAAACTAATCCCTCTCAGAAATATATATACAAGACCTTCTCTCAAATGTTACATATATAATAGTCATTTGGTTTTTAAATAAAATATACAACATAATAATATAACAGAAGTTAATCAACTAGCAAAGTCAAACCGTGAAGCTTTCGTTGCACAACTTTGATCTGTCACAGAAAACTGAAGTGGGAATAATTAACATTTAACCTTCTAAGTAATCATATGCAAGATTTGGAAAACAATAATGTTTTTCCGAAAATATTAAACAGTGACTAAGTCACTGAAATAATCATACATGTATATGGACAAACTCCCTCTTCAAACAATGTATAATATGGTTGTAAATCCCTACCCGGCAATTCACACCTAATAAATATGGACGCCACCAAGACCATGGTGACCAGTACTCTAAACAATAAAAGCTGAATTAAAGTAGATATAAATGTGAAGGAGCGTATCATATATACCACAAGTGGAAATTCTCATTTCCCATAACAATTCATATTGACAACAAAACAATACAGGTCCTTTCCACATCGTGGAAAGATTCACAGAAATAACAGGATTATCATAATGCATTTTAAACAAAGCATGGAATGCACAGATAGAAAATACATGAATTTGTAAAACATAAACTTTTGTAAAAGAAACGACAATGATTATCAAAGAGTCAAATGCATTCCCACACCTTTTTGATGAAAAGCCACGCCTACCTCGCGATCCACGATCCACTGGTTCATCCTTTGAATCGATCGTTGTTAATAGAATAACTGTTAATCACACAAGAAGTCTAAGAAACTAGCCAAAATGGCTCACACAAGAATTATACGAATCTAACTAATAGTCCTAACCCTATTTACGTTTCTATACTCTTTTATTATTTATCATTAGGCCATCTAAGGTTTAGTAATTCATTAGGTTATTTCTCTGGTCCACTAACTAAGTCTAGCAACATCTACAATTTTGTAGAAGAAGTCAATGGCTAAATCAGACTATAAGGGTCCAATACATCAAAGGATGAAAACTAAACTTAAGCCCAATGCCACTAAACAAGGCCACTACACAAGGCCTGGCCTAACAGGTTCACTAACGGTCAAATGGTTCAACTAACAGTCAACGTCCAGTCAAAAGTCAAAGTCCGGGGTAAATGGTCAAATAAGTCAACCAGGTCAACTGGTCAAAGTCAGGTCAGGTCTTGACTCACTGAACAAGTTCTGAGTCAAACCGATTCAACCTGATTCGACTCGGTCAGATGGACTGAGTCATCTAGAGTCAGATACTGACTAGGCTGAATGGCACAAGGCCAAAAGTACTTGCACAGGCCAGAGCTATTGCTCAGGCCAAAGATATGCTAATGCACAACCATTGTGCAACACTCAAACCCTAAATTTTTAACCACTCTAACTCAAGTTCAATCCAATCTAATAATAATACATTCAAATACAATTCAATTCAATACAACTGTATTTAAGTTCACCTGCAATTTCAGCTCTAAGCCAACTCAGATCATCTCAACACATTCATCTAATTCTCTTCTCAAAACTTCAGTCACACAACCTCTCTTACAACCTGAATCATTATCTCTTCGATTAATTCCAACAATCTATTTCTCTATCTCATTCAACAGGGTTCAGTTCAAAAACCTCACTGCCAAAACTCAACAGCTTAACTGCAAAAAAACCTTGCCCAATTCAGTTCATTTGCAGCTCCATCATCCACTACAATTCACCACCTATACAACTTCACTCTATAGCAGTAACAAAGGTATAGTCTGGATCAACTCCTTCATACATTCCATGTACTATAACAGGTTGCAATATCTCAAATCCAGTTAATTCACAAACGTATAAGATCAAACAATGAAAACTAATAGTTTTATTAAATTAAATCAGAATAATTACCTCAATGTAATTTCCTTTGGCATCCAACCATCCCCATCACCACCTCATATCATCAGCAACCTTATTCACAAATACCCTGCAACTTACTTCTTCATCTGAGAAAACCTCATATCTCGAATCAACACTCAAAACATCTTCACCACTATCTCATAAGCACTATCAAACCTTAGCTCCATAAATTCAGTAATAATCCCTTAGTTCTTCATCCACCAGAAACCCAATTCATCTTTCAATTTACAACAAACCGTAATCTTCTCAATTTCACAATAAAACTAAAACTCTTTATAAGATCCAATTCAACTTCTAAGACAATCCTTTCCCCAAATACCAGCCCTCTGAACTGTTGTTTTACCAGCCACCTCCATAGAAAACTTAATTAACTAAACTCACAGTCTCCATCACCATCTTTGATTACAAAGAAACAATAATAAGCATAATTCTTAAATTGGGGAAAAACATGGAACTCTGATTTCTTCAATCTCTCACTGTGAATCTAAAATTGGATACCAATTCTTCTTCTTTACTCTTAATACACAAAACCCCTCTCAAATCATTCCTCTAGACTCTTAATTCCAACATCTACCTCTTCTTTGAACAATTCCACGAAACCATAATTCTATTTGATTCTTCATTCTTTTCAATTCATTTTCGTTCTTTAGCCATTAACTGATTTAAGGTTTTTCTGAATGTTCGTAGTAGCAATAAAAGATTCGTTCTCTCGGAAGTTGTTAAGATTAAATTAAAAGGTTTAAATAAAAATAATAAAAAGAAGAGAGATTCACTGGGCTTAGGATTTCACCGAATTCATAACAATAGGTTCAATTATTCAACTTGTTTTGCAATTGTATCCCCTTAATTATCTAAACAAAGCATAACCTATCTAATTGAATCACAACTAATTTTATCGAATCATAAATCAATTTAAAATAGTGCAAAAGTCATCAAAAGAATTAAATAATTTTACCCATGTTGAATTTCGGCTTCCTCCGTCGACAATTGAAGAGAATATAATCAATGAGAGATTTGTAATGCTTTATGGCCGTTCTGAAACCCGGTGTTACAATGGAGTTGTTACAAAGCAGCTCTTACGAGAGAACTATAGCTCAGAACTGTCGCAAACAAACAGTTATCTTTACGCATGAACGACATTTGTTTACGACTGTCTTTGATAGTCTGTTCTTCACGTTCTTCCTTATTTTTATGCTGATGTCTTTCAAACCCTCTCCCTGTTTTTATTTAAGTTACGCAGGTGAAAGAATTTCCCGCCAAAATTAATTTTCAAACGAGGAAGAAATGGTGTCCCCCTAACCAAACTCAAAAGTGCGAATAGCGGTTCCCAAGCGAGGTGCCCCTTATCCAAAATCGGGGTCCGTTTAGCAAATGTCCTCCGGAGGTGCCTTTAACTGTTTTTCGAGTTGATTCTTCTAAAAACATTTATTTCTTAAAAATACCTACAAAGAAGTTTATTAGTGATAAAATTGAGACCTAGCTAATATAAATATGGGTATAAAATGGTGCACTTACATGCTCATCAACACCCCCACACTTATATTTTGCTAGTCCCGAGCAAAACAAGAAAATTGACCCGCTACACAGCAGTCATAGAGACGTCTGCAAAACAGCTAGACGGAACCACTAAACAGTGGTCTTCGAGACATGTCTGCTAAGCAATGACGAATCCACTAAACAGTGGATAGAGATGTCTATTAAACAGCTAGACAGAAAGACCCGCTAAGCAACTGGTCATATGATGCAAAAATAAAATAAAAAATTAGACCCGCTCAACAGCTGGTCATATCATGCAAAAAATATTTTTTTTTTTTTTTTTTTTTTTTTTTTTTTAAAGACCCGCTACACAGCTGGTCATAATAAAAAAAAATTTTGAGACCCGCTCCACAGCTGGTCATGATAAGCAAGAAAATTCCTGAAACAGAAAAATAAAACGTTAACCACTCCCCCACACTTAAATATTACATTGTCCTCAATGAAATTGAGTCATCCAACGTAAAAATTAAGATGGGAAATAAAAATAAAATTAAACAAAAATAAATAATTATACCCTCTTGGAATGTACAAAAACAGATCCCCATAAATTAATAACCCGAAAACTTGGGGATCGACCCAAAATACAATATTTACAAATGACAACTTCACAATTATTTTATGGAAAAAATGGGACACTAAAACTGTCAGAGAAAACAAAATTTACCCCTAAACCAAGTTTTTACGCACATGGAAGTGCGTAAAGAACAAAGTATGGGGATTCTATTGAAACTGGGAAATATTAATTGATTCATGCACGATATCAGGAATAGGCAAGTCCTCCGGGTATTTAGATGAAAAGTATTCTTTCTAACCTAAATTAGGCAACTTTTGGAGCTTGTGAGGTAGATTCATCTATTAACCACAGGGTCGTATATATGTTCACATCATCGATTCTTAGTCTTTGTTCCAAACTAGGTGGTGTGTGTTTATCATTAAAATTCAGAATCATTATTGAAAGAAAACACTGTACAAAATAAAAATAAACCTAAAAATTAATAATCTAAAAACAATTCCGCGTCGCAACGGCGCCAAAATGATTTATGGTTTTTTTCTGAATGTTCGTAGTAGCAATAAAAGATTCGAAACCCTAACTTATTTGATTTAACATCAAAACAACTCCATAACATTGATTTCATTCAATGCTCAAATCTTTTCATAACTCCAAATATTATCTCGAACCCTTTCCTCCATAAGTTAATCCTAATATTTAATTCTTCCTATGATCACTAATTAATTTTCAAACGAGGAAGAAATACTCCCCTTGATTCAATTCCTTATCCAAAATCAACTCTAAGTTTTAACTGTTTTCTTGATTCTTCACCTTTATTTCTTAAAAATACCTACAAAGAAGTTTATTAGTGAATTCAATAATCAAATCAACATCATCAACTTATTTGATTTAACAAACAAGCCTTAATCTCTACCTAATCCTCACAATCTCATAACTTAAATTCAACTCTCAATTTTTCTCTACCTAATCCTCACAATCTCAGAAATTCAACTCTCAATTTTTTTCCAGAAGAACAAAAACAAAAGAAAGAAGAAGAAGATAGGAGAATAAAAAAAAAGAGGAAAAAGAAAAGAAAAGAAAATTAAGTTCTCTTGATTCGGTTGAGGAGATAAGGCACAAGGAAACACTAGGACATGCACCAGATTTGATAAGGGGAAGCCACGACGTATAAATGGTGCACCACTAGCGGTTTTTCCATGAAATGATGATTTTACCCTTCATACGAAATCAATGATAACTTCTTCGTCTGATATCCAATTGACACATGCAAGTAGTCCATTATGCGTAGAACTATTCAGTGATACTAATTTTGTGTCAATATCGTTGTTAAATTAATTTCTATTAATTAACATTCGTGTTAAACTAATCGAGTTATTATCGACTAATTCGTCACTTGACTATCGCTAGACCGGTCAAATAGCGTTGACGAGCTTGAGGATCCTTACATTCTCCCCACCTTATATGATTTTCGTCCTCGAAAATCAAACCATCCTTCTGGTCTTCAAAAACTCCACACCTTATAGAATAATCTCATCTCTTGTATAAGCGCACAACAACATAAAACATAGCACAAACCTATATGGCTCTACAACTAAAATTTGTGGCTCTAGGTTTAACTATGTTGATTTAAAGTTTATCGAATAGGGAAATCTAAGTTTCTTCTGCGAATTTATTTTGTAACATATTTGTCTCTAACTTCAAGGAAGAATCTTGCAAATCTCTCTAAGGTTGAAACTATCGGTTCTCTAAAAAGAACTAATTCATCCTTCTATGATCGGTCATCTCTGAATGTAGTTTCCCTGTCAAAGTTGGCCAATCCCGACAATGCCTTCCTACAAACAAAGAAAACACAACCTTCACTAATCCCCAGTGTTGGATTAACTAAGTGCAAACTTATTACGATTAACTAAGTGTTAATTTATTTTATCAAGATTATTTAATCTTTAACTTCTATCTTTACTAGCATATGTCTGATAAATTTACTTTGTAAAATATATAAGTAATTCACATCATTTTAAGAAATTTAGTTATCCAAATTATTAATCTTACCTTTTATTTTATTACTATCTATTTATTTTAATGAAATCGAATTTTAATTCCAAATGAGACTATATTATTATAACTAGATAGATTTTAAATTCATGTACTAATTAAGAATAATTTAACGTTATATCGATTATCCAAAGGTTACTATCATTATTTCTAATGTATCTATTTGCTTATTTAGTTATAATAAGTAACCGCTAACAATTTTTCCATAATTATTTGGTGTTAATACTTTCATCATTATTATAACATTTATTTCTTATTTCTTAGGCCGATAAAATTTAATCGTAATTAATCATAATGTCAAGTTTAATTTTGTTATTAATACTAGATTTGATTTGATCTAACTTTCTTTCCTTACCAGATTTTTCAACATGAAGTAAGAGAGAAGACAAAGCTTCCATGCAATATTATAAATAAGGCTGGAGATAGAGAATCTCCCTGCCTGATTCCCCAAGTGGGAAAGAAAGTCTCACCTGGAATACCATTAACTAAGATAGCATATGAAACAGAAGAGATACAGGCATAAATGGGATCACAAAAATCATTCGAAAATCCTAGACATTCTAAATTTTAATAATAAAGTTCCATTTGAGTCTGTCGAAGGCTTTAGAGAGATCAAGTTTTAATGCCATATATCCATTTTTCCTTTTACTAGTTTTCATTGTATGAAGAATCTCATGTGCTACTATAATGTTGTCAGTTATTTGTCTCTTGGGTATAAAAGCCGACTGATTCTGAGAAATGAGTTTATCTAGATTAGGTTTAACCATGTTCGCTAGGATTTTTGCTACTATCTTGTATAAAGCATTGCTTAAACTAATTGGTCGAAAGTCACTGAGGTTTTTTGGTGTTGAACCCAGTCTACAATATCTGTTTTAATTTCACTCCAATGAGTCTGGTAAAACCAGGGGGAGCCATCAGGTCCAGGAGCCCCCCAAGAATTCATATTAAAAAGCGCCTCTTTAATTTCATCCTCATCAGGGATACTACGGAGGTTAGTGTTATCATTTTGGTTAATCTTAGGTTCTAGAATCCCACTAAAAATCTGATCAATATTACTATCATTTGTTTGATAAATATTTTTAAAGAAGTTAGTAACAAGATTATTTAAATTTTTCTGACCCTCGATCCACATACCACTATTATCCTTAAGCGCGTAAATGTTATTCATTCTTTGTCTTTCTGAAGCACTTTGATGAAAAAATTTGGTATTATGATAATTTTTCTTTTACATGTTGCCCCAATACATTTTTTTCTATTGTATACCAATAGTTTAGTTCATCATGTAATAATTCTAGTTTTTTCTTGGACTCTTAGTTGTAAGGCTTCATGTTTTCTGCTTCTATTTCATTTAAGATGTCAAAAATGTTCCTAAAAATGCTTCCAAACTCCTTTTTGTTCCAAATTCTAAGATCTTCTCCTAATCTCATAATAGTGTCATTTATATCATGGTTTTTGTTTCTACTTCTCTCTACAGAGTTTTCAATTAGGTTATTATAGGATTTATGCTCCTGCAAACATTTCATATACCTATAAGGTCTATTAGTTTGTCATGTTTTTGGTAAGGTTTCTAGCATTATTGGGCATGATCCGACATAACTCTTGTGAGATGTTTCGTGTAAGATTTTGGAAATAATTCTAGCCATTTATGATTGACTAAGGACCTATCAATTCTTTCATGTATGTTATTCTTTCCCATTTTTTTTATTTGTCCAAGTAAAAGGTAACCCTATAAATTTTAAATCCACTAGTCCTAGTTTCTGAATGCAGCTATACACATAAGCTAGACCACTAGAGTTAGTATCTTAGACTCTCTTTTTTTTTCATCTTCGTGAAGAATAAAATTCATATCACCTATCAAGCACCAATGATTATTTATATCACTAAAACTAGAAATAAAATCCCAATGTTCAATTCTTAAGTTTTTATCTAAAGATCCATAAACAAAAGATATATTAAAGCTCATATTATCCTTTATAACATGGAAATTAAAAAAATTATTCTTGAAAGAAATAAGGTTTGCGAAAACTTCCTCAGTCAAAGCAATAACAAATCCACCTGATCTACCAATTGAAAGGATGATAAACCAGTCTTTCATTTTCATTTTATTAAGGTATTTCTCTACACATAGTATCTTAACCTTAGTCTTTGATAAGAAAATCATGTATGGGTTATGTGTTTTATTGAGATGATTTAGGTGATCTTGTTTTAACTCAGATCTAATGCCCTGGAGATTCCATGATAATACTCTGAAGTCATAACCATAAGCTCTATCATCCATCACCATATATGAAAACAATAGTTGATTGTACCAGGAAAATAAACTATTCATGTCATTTTTGAGAAATATATTCAGATAAAAGAAGCACATGCAGATAGATTGTCGAAAAGAGTTAATTCTACATTTGTTTCTGTAAATTTTAATGATAAGAAAAATAAATATTGAGTTAAAAATATGCCAGCAGATTACTTTGAGATGGAAAATAGATTTGAATTCTAGCCTATCATGCAGGTTTTTAAAAAAATTGTTAAGAAATACCTCATTAGGTGGAGCATGGTCCATAGGGATAGAATTGGCAGCAACAGCTTCAGTGATGGCCATCATTTGGTCAGTGCTAGTTCTGTTCTCAGCTTCAGCTTCAATTATACTCCAACAAAGTTTATCTTCTTCACTTTCACAAGCGATGTTCTATGTTTCTTGAATACTCAGCTCACTTTGTTTAGATAGTTGCATCAAGGCTTGACCTACCCCTTCTTTAAACACAACCATCTCACTATCATTCAAATTAACCCTTTCTTCTTATATCATTGTCCATTCGTTTCTTCTCCCTTCTCCTTTATCACTCTCTTCTGAGTCATTAATAACAATACTCCTTCTTCCTCCCAGACCAGCATACTGACTCAACATTCTAAACCAATTCTCTTGTTTATTTTTTTGTTTAATTTATTTTTGTCCAATACTTCTTTTGTTAGAGAACTGCTCGGTTGAACCCACCAAGCGTTGGTATGTCAAGATTGGTTGTCATATTTAGTTCCAAAACTCGAGTTACTATTACATAAACTACAGTAAACTTCGATAGGTTAGACTAGAAATGATATAAGTATTGTGCTCCAGTTACTCACAAATATCTGAAGATGGATTGAAGACAACGAAGACGTCTTCCTTCAGCTTGAGGTTAGTAACTATGACTTGACTTGTTCCGTATCTATCTTATGTCTTTCAAATCTTTTTTATTGAAAACATAACATGCGAAGTTATATTATTATGATCAAAGAGTTAAGGAATATAATACGAGGTTTATTGCTTATCCATTAAACTTTGTATATAAGATATTGTCATAATCTTTTGAATGCTATTGTTATTGTGTATGGGTATGAGGTAAGGATTTCATCCTAAGAAATAATATTTTTACATGTGTTTTAAGGAAGTAAGTTCATGATATGTGTTGTGAACCGAAAAGGAAATCGCCATGCATTATTGGGGTTGTTCTTCGTTGCATATCTTATGAACGACCAATATGTGTGATTAGTATAACTGCTCATGACTTTCTTGTGTTCTTGGTAAAACTATTCACATGAGGCCTGACTTATGTATTGGTATGACTTTTATTATTGAAACCGATCTTTAGTAATCACCTGGGGTATGATCGGGTTTGTGAGTGTTTGACCAAATTTGGGAAACGGGAATCGATCCTATGAAGAGGTGCAGTACATCACAAGGGGGAACCGATCCTTGTATGAGGTGCAACAAGGTTTATAGAATAAAGGGGAGCCGATCCTATGAACATGTGCAACACGTTTTTAGGCAAGGGGGAAGCGATCCTATGGACATGTGCAGTGCATACAAGTTAGATACCAAATATATGTGGGGAACCGATCCTAGTACCTAGTCATCCGAATTATGGTAAGCTAGTGTAACTATGCACAATACTCACACGGAGGTAGAACTGAAACTTGTTTTGGTAGAACCGTTACACCCATGGTTTGTGATTGAGTGTTACTCATAGTTCTTGAAAGTCAGATGAACCAATTCTAAACTTGTTTGGAAGTGTGGTAAATCGGTTTCAAGTGAGTAAGTATGAAAAAGGACTTGCAAGAGAAAGATGTCGACACACTTTGAACACGCGCATTAATGTGTATTCTTTTATTGTTCAAAGATATTCCTTAACAGCTAAGAAGGAAGTAAATCCCAAGATCGAATTTAAATAAGTTAAGAATCTTTTAATTAATGTTTTTAATTATATATGGAAAATAAGAATTAGTAATGTGCATTTGCTAGTTAAAGATTTTCCAAGGAGATTTCGATCATTATATTTGGACAGTGCATTCACAGGAATTATGAAAACCGAATTTGGGTTAATATGGAAAAATATCTTGAGAATATTTTCGGTTTTGGAAATTCCTTGGTGTCCAAACTTCCTTGTATATAAATACTTTGAGTTTGCATTTCTAGCAAACTAATCCTTCGTGACAGTAAACTTCCTCTGTTGTACTGTTACTAGTGACGCCGCCTATTCGGAGAGGAGAGTAACCTAATTAGGTGAAATCTCTTACGGACGCTCAGTTTAAAGTCTTCTTTGGGATTGAGAAGCTCTAGCATGTACCATTGGTGGGAAACTAGAAGATTGCATTGTTATTTCAGTTTTCGATTATGGATTTGATTGACTAATGGTTATTGAATCTTTGATTGCACCTAGTTTGTTTATTCTTGAGAACCTTCTCTTCTGATATAAGGCTCACCCAAACTAGATCAAAGATCAACGTTTATACGGATCTAAGTCTTTCTAGATCCGTAAGATAGATTCATTAATTTTCCATTGTTAACAGACTCCGTTCTGTGCGACAAATCAATAAGGAATCAAGTTTGTTTTTGCAGATTGTTACTTTGAAGATTAAATCGAAGATTGAAGATTTTGAAGATTTGAAGAAGAAGTTTTTGTGAATCATTAAGAAGATATACTAGATCTAATCCTAAAAAAAACGTATGTTTTGCTAGGATATTGGGTATTAAATATCTATTGAGAACTTCGGTTCTGCTAGATATTATCAAATCAAGAATACTGCTGAAACTGAGTAACTATGATCTTAGTTTACTTAGTAGTATCTACACGAAGTTGCAGGTTTACTTTTTGTAGCGTCTTAATTCATTGAGTATTCAAATCTGTACTAGGTCCCGGGGTTTTTCTACAAGCTTGTAATTTTCCTCGTTAACAAAATTCTGGTGTGTGTGCTTTACTTTATTTTTGCATTATAATTGTTTTTATATTATAATTAAAGTTATTACACTTGTACGTTAACTAGGCACTTGATATTTATCTTATAAGGTTTCGGTTATCAAGTGAACACTTTGTCGTAGTATTGTCTCGATTCATATCCATAGACGATCACACAAAGTGTATTGAATTTCTCCACTTATCTGATATAATAATTCACGTGTTAGGCCAGTCCGGACTAACCCTATTTCAAGTGGACATTGTGTTGAAATCCTTGAGTGATTGTTGCTCCAAGAGGTTTATACACAGTGGGTCTTGTATAGGTTGTGATCAAAATAAATGATTATGGTGTATTTGGGTACCCTCGTCTTTTCAGTTGGTATCAGAGCAGGCAAACATGAAAAGATCTAACAATCTGTATTTGGTGTGATCTAACCTATAAAGTTGTGAATCAAATGATAATTGATTCGGTTAACGTACCTCCATGGTTTGATGGCTCAAACTATCTATGGTGGAAAATGGCTATGCAGCTTTTTCTTCAAGCTCATGACTTTAACACTTGGGTTTTAGTTATTGATGGGTATGTACACCCAAAAGTATTGGTCGACAACTCAACCACTGAGTTTAGACTAAAGGAATTGAAAGAATTCAGTAATGAAGAAAAAATGCTTTTGAAGCAAAATTATTATGGATTAAACGCCATTATACATGATGTAACTCGAGACCTACATCATCATATAACCAAGTGTAAAACATCAAAGGAGGCTTTGGATATTCTTAATATCGTATTTGAAGGGAATGCCTCTGAAAAAGAAGCTAGACTTCTAACCCTATCTTTTAAATGGGAAAATCTTCATATGGATGAAGACGATACCTTTGATGAGTTTGATGAAAAACTTTATGAAATAGTGAATGCCTCTTATGCTTTAGGAAAAACTATTTCAGATAAAGATATTATGTGTAAAATTCTAAGGTCTTTACCACCAAGATACGAATCTAAAAAGCATGCCATCATGGAAGCTAATAATCTTTCCACACTATCTAGAAGCGCTATAGTTGGTAAATTAAAGATCTTTAACCTTGAATATCAATTCAAGAATGAAGTGGGTATTACCCTTAAAGCTGTAACTAAGACTTGTTCTTCAGATACAAAAACTGAGAATTGCAGTGTTGATACGACTGCACGATAATTTAGAAAGTTATTAAGACAAAAGAAAAGGAATTCTTCTCCTTCTCAAAAAACACAAAAGTGTGTAGAGAATAAAGAACAAAATAATTCTGATAGATCTAATTGTTCCGAGGTTCAATAGAACAAAGCTTTCCATGCAACTGTTAAATACACATATGGAAAGGATATTGAAGTAACTTTAGATTCAAAAGCACTTGAATGTGATAAACTCTGCAAAGAGAATGAAAATCTTAAAAGGGAACTTGATATTCTATATAAGGATATAGAACGTGTAAGTAATGGTGAAACTTATCTTGAAGTCTCGGAAAAATACAGAAAACAAAAAGGTGATTATCGAGAAGCCTCAGAGTCAAAGGCACTCGACTGTGATCTTCGAGAAGAGAATGAAAGATTGAAAAAGGAACTTGATCAGTTGGATAACGATATTGAGATCATTGGTGCTGGTAATTATCCTGAATGCATGAGAAGTTACAGAGAGCAGATCGAAGAAAGTCATGATCGAGAAAGGAAACTATATACAGAGACGGAGAATCTAAAAAAGGAGAAATAACTTTGTAAAGACCAGATCTGATGTTCCAAATTGGAAAAAGGCTAACACTCGGAGTTTTCAAAATTTCAGTTACCCTAATGTTTCCTCAAGAGATTCATCTTGGATTTCAGGAAGAAATGATAGGAAGAACAAAGCTGCTTCAGCAAAACCCATTACTAAATGGATTCCAAATTCTTCTCTAAAGACAACCAGGATGGTATCGAAAGATAGTCACAATGATGACACTCGAATGATAAGTTTCAATACTCATGACATTCAGAATATTGTGTTAAACGTTCTTGAATAAATGAATGCATCTTCGTGTTGTCATCGTTATATGAGATAGGTCTCGTAATTGGTTGCCTTTTTATGATTTTTTGACTTTTGATTTAGCGGATTTCATATCTAACTTGTTGGGTTGCTTAATCAAATAATCATAAAAGGATGATGATAATTAATCCCATATGTTTCGTTTGATGTTATCTTGTCTTTGCGAAAGGATGAGAAAAACAATGAGGAGATCAAGTGGATGTGAAATTGAGGTAACAATCTTATTAGTTAATTGTTTTCCTGTTTAAGAAAAGCCTATTTTTATTTGATATATATATATTGCTTTTGCTTAAACAAAATTGTTGGTACAATTGATGTGTTTATTCCATTATGAATGTATGGATGTATGTGTGATTCAATTGGTTCCGGTTAAGTAAAACTATTGCTATCTTGCTTCTTTTTTTGTGTGATATCAATTGTTTAGGCTTACAAAATTTTGGTGCAATTGCGGTGCTTTAATGTCTATATTATTTCAATTGCTTCCATTTAAGTAAAAGAATTGTTATTTTGCTTTATTGTGTGGTATCAATTGTTTAGGCTTACAAAATTTCAGTACAATAGTGGAACTTTAATATATGTTGTTTCAATTGCTTCCGGTTGAGGTGAATAAATATACAAGTTAATTTATTGGTTTGTACGAATTATTTATGGCTTAACAAATGAATATATTGACGGGATGAGTTGTTTAGTCCAATTTGATTCCCGATAAGCTAAACTAAGTTAATTATGATCTTAGTTAGACTTATCAAAATGGAGTTTTCGGCTATTCAAGTCTATCTGAATGACTAAACAAGTAAATGCTAGTTAACTAACCTACTATTTGGCCTGCTTAAAATCTAAAGGTCTAAGTTATATGGATAATTAGAACCTGATGATAAAAATGGAGTTTATCTTTGTTTTGGTCTCATCAAATGAAGCGGTTGTATTTATACAATCGGTTTAGCAAAGGAACTAAGGTGCTTAATTGATTTTTGGTTTGCTAAACTAGTTGGGAAAATTGCTTCGGGCAATTATTTCCATGATGACATATCAAAACATAATTACTTTGTAGTTTCAGTTTTGATATTGGTTATCAAAAATGGTATGTGGAACCCTCATGTTTCACTCAACAGGTTGCAAGTCTATAATGAGATTTGTAAGATCCTTTTCGTGTTGTCCTTATTTTTTCGTTTCTTTGTCATTTTTGTGAAAAAATGGGGGGAAAATATCTGGAGTAAACAGGTGATGCTGGTATCAATTTTATATTGATTGGTGTCACTAGGGAAGAGGACAATGGTGCTTGAACATTTATCTAACGAAAGAGGAAAAGCACAGACTAAGGGGGAGTAACATATCATATGATTGGTATAACAAAGACGTGTGGATTGAAAATCTACCTATCTTACCTTTAGGGGGAGTAGTATATCTTTGTTATTATAATGTCAACAAAGGCATTTGTGGTTTCAATATCTCCAGGTTTTTGTGCTGTTGAAATGTGAATGTAATGTAGAATGAGTTATTTTTGTAATTTGTTTCTCCATATGTAATAGATTTTTGTCACTAAATTGACAAAGGGAGAGATTGTTAGAGCACTGCTCGGTTGAACCCACCAAGCATTGGTATGTCAAGATTGGTTGTCATATTTAGTTCCAAAACTCGAGTCGCTATTATGTAAACTACAGTCAACTTCGATAGGTTAGACTAGAAATGATATAAGTATTGTGCTCCAGTTACTCACAAAGATCTGAAGATGGATTGAAGACAACGAAGACATATTCCTTCAGCTTGAGGTTAGTAACTATGACTTGAATTGTTCCATATCTATCTTGTGTCTTTCAAATCTTTTATATTGAAAACATAACATGCGAAGTTATATTATTATGATCAAAGAGTTAAGGAATATAATGCGAGATTTATTGTTTAACCATTAAACTTTGTATATAAGACATCGCCATAATCTTTTGAATGCTATTGTGATTATGTATGGGTATGAGGTGGGGATTTCATCCTAGGAAACAATGTTTTTACATGTGTTTTAAGGAAGTAAGTTCACGATATGTGTTGTGAACCGAAAAGGAAATCGTCAGGCGTTATTGGGGATGTTCTTCATTTCATATCTTATGAATGACCAATATGTGTGATTAGTATAACCGCTCATGACTTTTTTGTGTTCTTGGTAAAAATATTCACATGAGGTCTGACTTATGTATTGGTATGACTTTTATTAGTGAAACCGATCTTAAGTAATCACCTGGGGTATGATCGGGTTTGTGAGTGTCTGACCAAATTTGGGAAAGGGGAAGCAATCCTATGAAGAGGTGTAGTACATCACAAGGGGGAACCGATCCTTGTATGAGGTGCAGCAAGGTTTATAGAAGAAAGGGAAACCGATCCTATGAACATGTGCAACACTTTTTAGGCAAGGGGGAACCGATCCTATGTACATGTGCAGTGCATACAAGTTAGATACCAAATATATGTGTGGAACTGATCCTAGTACCTAGTCAGCCGAATTATGGTAAGCTAGTGTAACTATGCACATTACTCACATGGAGGAAGAAACGAAACTTGTTTTGGCAGAACCGTTATACCCATGGTTTGTGATTGAGTGTTATTTGATCAATCACATAGTTCTTGAAAGTCAGATGAAACAATTCTAAACTTGTTTGGAAGTGTGGTAAATCGGTTTCAAGTGAGTAAGTATGAAAATGGACTTGCAAGAGAAAGATGTCGACATACTTTGAACACGCGTATTAATGTGTATTCTTTTATTGTTCAAAGATATTCCTTAACAGCTAAGAAGGAAGTAAATCCCAAGATCGAATTTAAATAAATTGAGAATCTTTTAATTAAGGTTTTTAATTATATATGGAAAATAAGAATTAGTAATGTGCATTTGCTAATTAAAGATTTTTCAAGGAGATTTCGATCATTATATTTGGACAGTGCATTCACAAGAATTATGAAAACCGAATTTGGGTTAATATGGAAAAATATCTTGAGAATATTTTCGGTTTTGGAAATTCCTTGGTGTCCAAACTTCCTTGTCTATAAATACTTCGAGTTTGCATTTCTAGCAAACTAATCCTCCGTGACAGTAAACTTCCTTTGTTGTACTGTTACTGGTGAAGCTGCCTATTCGGAGAGGAGAGTAACCTAATTAGCCGAAATATCTTACGGACGCTCAGTTTAAAGTCTTCTTTGGGATTGAGAAGCTCTAGCGTGTACCATTGGTGGGAAACTAGAAGATTACATTGTTATTTCGGTTTTCGATTATTGATTTGATTGGATAACGGTTGTTGAATCTTTGATTGCACCTAGTTTTTTTATTCTTGAGAACCTTCTATTCTGATATAAGGCTCACTCAAACTAGATCAAAGATTAACGATTCTACGGATCTAAGTCTTTCTAGATCCGTAAAATAGATTCATTGATTTGCCATTGTTAATAGACTCCGTTCTGTGCGACAAATCAATAAGGAATCAAGTTTGTTTTTGTAGATTGTTACTTTGAAGATTAAATCGAAGATTGAAGATTTGAAGAAGAAGTTGTTGTGAATCATTAAGAAGATATACTAGATCTACTCCTAAAGAGAACGTCTATTCTGCTAGGATATTGGGTATTAAATATCTATTGAGAACTTTGGTTCTGCTAGATATTATCAAATCAAGAATACTACTGAAGCTGAGTAACTAGGATCTTAGTTTACTTAGTAGTATCTACACGAAGTTGCAGGTTTACTTTTTGTAGCGTCTTAATTCATTGAGTATTCAAACCTGGACTAGGTCCGGGGTTTTTTCTACAAGCTTGTAGTTTTCCTCGTTAACAAAATTCTGGTGTGTGTGCTTTACTTTATTTCCGTATTATAATTGTTTTTATATTATAATTAAAGTAATTACACTTGTACGTTAACTAGGCACTTGATATTTATCTTATAAGGTTTCGGTTATCAAGTGAACACTTTGTCGTAGTATTGTCTCGATTCATATCCTTAGATGATCACACAAAGTGTATTGAATTTCTCCACTTATCTGATATAATAATTCACGTGTTAGGCCATTCTGGACTAACCCTATTTCAAGTGGACATTGTGTTGAAAAATTCCTTGAGTGATTGTTGCTCCAAGAGGTTTATACACAGTGGGTCTTGTATAGGTTGTAATCAAAATAAAAGATTGTGGTGTATTTGTGTGCCCTCATCTTTTCAGCTTTCCTCCTGACACTATATTTTTTCCTTTAAGCCTTCTTTTTTGATCTTCTGACAAGTTGTTCATGCACCCAACATTTGATCTTCTGTCTCCTATAACTCCAACATCATTGTTCCTATCTCCCTCTCCCGTGGCTTCTATAATATCAGTATTACCACCAGTTTTTGTAGAGATTTCCTTCCCATTTCCAGCATCCTTTGATTGATTAAGGCTCTCAGCTATCTTATCGGCTATGTCCTCAATCTCAATAGCTAAATCATTTTCAATTCTTTTTTTGTACCTCTGGTTTGAAAGTATACCTTGTCTATTTCACTTTCATAAATCCTGAGACTTGCAGCAGCATTTATCAGATTCTCAACTCTCTCATTTCCTTCAGCAACTTGATTATTATTTCCAGGAGTTTCACCTTCTACACTGTAGACATAATGTTTTGGCATATTCTTCTTGTACTCTACCATTCTTGGTCTACATATCTCATATGAGTGCCCACCATCAACATTCCAACATTTCCTACAGGTTCCATGTGGAATGACCATGAAGATTTTTTTTTAATTTAATTGTTTCTCTGTCTTCTCCATCCAGAATAATTATTTTAACTTGATGAACCAAAGCCCAAGTTAAATCAATTATAACATGAGCTTGGTATTCTCCTTTCTCATTGACAGGACCAATTAGAGTGAGAACTTTACCAACTTTTCCTGCTAAATTACTTGCTACATATCCTCTCTCCACCAAATCCCCTCTCATCTCAAAACTGATCCAGAAATCTTGAGCTGTAAAATCTATATCTTCAATTCTTGAGGTACTGCTCCACATGCGCATAGTAAAAAGTTTACCATGGACTCTGTTAGGAATAGAGCATATAGCTGCTGCAAAGTCACTAGCATTTGTAAACCTGGTGATGAAGGTTTTTGGGTCAGCTGTTTTTTGAATAATAAGACGACCTGTTGGTTTCCAAGCACTATTTAGAGCAGAAAGCATTTCTCCAATCTTCAGACCTCTTGGGTCATCACGTTTCTTGATTTCTTTAAACAGTTTAACAATCACTCTGAAAATTGACCTTTATCAATTAGGTTGGCAGTATTTCTAAGAAATTCTACATAGTACCTAAAAGAGCTTGATAGTGGTTGAGCTTGATCTTCTAGAATTTCATTAAGACGAGCTAAGTAGTTCTCAATTGGGATATCTGACATTTTTCCAAAGAGGAATTGAGTAAAAATGGAAGGATTTTTGTAGGTTGTGCACGATAAGGTTTTTTTTACATATTATAACTTTTCGCTGATTGTTTCTGAGAGAAGTTTGAGATAGTATGAAGCAAGTGCAATTATTAAAAAATAGTGAAAGAATAATTTTGAGTTTCAATGCCAATTGTAAGTAACTCTGGGGTTTTGGCAGGGAAAGATTTTTTTTTAATTTGTTGCATGAAGAATTATTAAAACAACAGGCTAGGTTAGCTGCCACTTTGTTGCATGAATATCATACTTTGACAGGGAAAGATTTTTTTGTTAATTTGTTGGATGAATATCATACTTTTTTCCTTATAAAAAGGAAATCTAAGATATATGTGAATGATTTTGTCTACAATTAAATATATGTAAGAACTGCAATATTTTTCCACCTGTTGATAGGAGTCGATATTTCCTAGAGAAGGAAAAGGATTGTCTCTGACATTAGATGTAAGCTTGATGTAATGTTCTATTTTGTACGTCATCCCCAAATCCAGAACACTAAGAAAAAGAAATGATGGCTGATCGGTTGTCAGCCGACACAAATATAATTTCAATTTCTTACTTAACTAAAATAAATGTAGTAGTGATAAGAAAGAGTTCGTATCCACAGAGAGGCTTTCGTTGTCAATATGTTTCGGTTTCCTAAAAGTAACAAGGGGGATTTTTATGATTTTTAAAACTAAAACAAATATAAAACCAAATAAACAAATAAATCAAGTAGAAAAGATATTGGTTAAGGATTCATCTTCATTCACAAACATGCTTTTTAACAATAAGTAGAATTGAAATTTAATCTCTATTTATCAATGGCCCTAGAATACCTTGATCGCAAGAATATCCCGCTAATTTCCTCTTGTCATCAACAATCACATTAAAAGATGCGAATATGAATTCTATCTAAGAGAACAACCTAACGTGTAAAAGCACTAATCAAGTTTAATTCCCTAGATGCATTAAGTTCTATGAAATCAGGCCAATCAAAGCAATCGAACGTGTAAAAGCACTAATCCGATTTAACAAAGGTTATGGTTCACATATGGTTACTAGGATATATCACTACAAGCAATAACCATATTTGTGCTACTTGCAATCAGGAATTATCACATTTGCGTATAATAACCCTAATCTAGCAAAAGATATGCATGTGAGTTCTACCAATTTGCAACTTGACAAAACTAACATTCAATCATGCAACAATATTAATGGTGAATCATAAACGATAATATGAGACGAAACTAATTTATTGAACAAAAAACATGTTATGTGAAATCAAATCAATCCATCACCAATACTAAAATTAGCTCATGCTCATGGAGTTCATAACAAGGATAAAAAGAAGGGTTTCCATGTCTAAACCCTAAAAACCAAAAATAGAAGATATAGTCTCCATCAGGTTTAGAATATGAGACCTTTATATACTGTGTTTCCTTCCCTGATTTCTTACCGCCTTAAACAGCCCATGAACCAAGCCCATAAAGTCCAAGTCCATATGAGTCGACATACACCTTTTCATTGGCACTAACTATAGCTCCTACCCTACAGGCCTAACATTCATCTAATTTAAACCATTCCATCAAACCTTTTCTAGCTTCGGTTCATGGTAGATCCATTCCTATAACTTGAGTACCAAAACTGCCTCCATATTTGGCAAAGATAACCCGCAAACCCCATCTTCATTCCACGGCATCAACTACTGGAACAAAGATACATCTACCCCTACGTATGACCATTTCTTCTTAGCAAAGAACAAACCTTAACTTGAACACTTCAATCCCTTTAAGCTCTATCTTCATGACCAAGATAAGTGGTCAAACCGAGGAAAAACAATAACCCAGCAAAAATTTAGGCCCCAAGGTAACGCACCATTTTATTCTAAAATCAGTCCCTGATAAAACAGCCCATGAACCAAGCCCATAAAGTCCAAGTCCATATGAGTCGACCAGGTCAGGTGAGTTGACTCGCCTTACTCCGAATCCGGTAGAGTTCAGGCCGATTCTGTGGTATTTCCGGCCAATCTTAGGCTTAACTATAGCTCCTACCCTACAGGCCTAACATTCATCTAATTTAAACCATTCCATCAAACCTTTTCTAGCTTCAGTTCATGCATTTTGTTGACAGCACCTTTACTTCTCATTGCCTTAGTTCAGCTGCTGCGAATTTCCATTTCTTGTGGCACAATTCCATTCCTATAACTTGAGTACCAAAACTGCCTCCATATTTGGCAAAGATAACCCGCAAACCCCATCTTCATTCCACGGCATCAACTCTGGCAGCATACATCTACCAGACCATTTCTTCTTAGCAGCAACAAACCTTAACTTGAACTTCAGCTCTATCTTCATGACCAGTGTTGCACCTATTCCAGCTTGTTCACTAATGCATCAAACAAAAACTCAGCATCACTTCCACCACCTCAACCTAGCATTCATCTAAATCCAGTCTTGAGCTTCAACAGGTCTTCCCATTACAGTTCCCTGCAGATCCATAATCTTCTTGATTGCACATCCTCGTACACCACCAGGCCTTGTATCATCATGCCTTGCACCACCAAATTATCGAGCCATTTCTCCACCAGCAGCAACTTCAAAAATGCATCCACTTCCAGAAACTGGCATCTCGAACTCCAACTCTTCTCTATGCTCAACTGTCAAAAAGCACCAACAGCAAACCCCAATTGTAACTTCAATTCAACTACTTTGCATACATACAACCACTCACTCCTGCAGTACCCATTATCTCAAGCCAACATCATAACCTTCGGTAGCAGCACAATCCCATTCTTTTGCCGACAACAGCTTAGCTTCTTGCGAACTCAAAACATCACATGCTCTCAACTGTCAGTTCCATGCCAATACTTAAGCCTTCACCTACAGTCTCTCATCTTATGCTTCCTTGTAACTGCAGCCTCGATCCACACTCAAATACCTTGATCTTGCCACCTAATTATCACCTGCCTTGTACTTGCAATTCAATCTCATCTGCTTTATCTGTTGAACAACAACAACGACCAACCCATTGGCATCATCGAACCCTGACTGTAATCACTTCAATCTCGACAGGATACCCGTTTCAGAACCGTCTTTCTGTGCTCATCTCTCCACAACTCTCACTGCTTCGACTACTGACTTAAATCCCCAAAATTCCATCTACGGCTGTCACCTGCAAGAATCACAATACATAAACACCACTTGTAATGGAAGAGACTCCATTTTCTGTCAAATGGATAACAACAACCTCCTCTGCAGATTGATTTCACCTGCTGTATGATAAATTCGCACAAACCCCACATATGCATCTTGTTCAAATCCACAGCTCAGCCATCTTCTCTGAAGCACCAACTTCAACTCAGCCAGCAAACCAACCCAGCAATGCACTGCACTTCTCATATCAATTTCCAAACACTAGAAGCATCAACATTTCAACCCTTGAATTTCAACTTAAATTTTAGATCAAACCCAACTCAGTAACCAACATCTCCATCTCAAATTCATCTGTAACTCTGCCAATACCAACATACCTCATGTCTTCTAAATCTTAGCAGCATCAGTTTCTTAAATCAACTACCAAACCCTAATTCACATACCCATTAACTTGAATTCTCCAATCAATCCTTCTCTGAGATCTTTATAGTAATTCCTTCTCGATTCAACAGCAACGGAACCCTAGTTTTACAGCTTCAATCAACCACAAACCACAAACCCTTAATTCTATCTCAGATTTCTTCTTCTTTGATGCTTCAATCTACAAGAACAAAACCACCACCATCTCTTAACAGATTCATCTTATCGATTTAATTCAACTCTCTCTATGTTCTGCTTCTCGATCTCTCTCGGCAATAACAACAGCCGTTTTCTCACCTCTTCCATTCATTTCAGGTGAAACCAAACAATAGAATATACACTGAATTTCTTGTGTAGGAATAGGCTAGTGGATATAGCCACCCCTGTACAGTAGATAAGGGCCATATGATTGTTTATCATGTCGGTTCCAGATAGCCGACAGTGTAATTCGATGTTCAACTGTCATTTCTAGGAGACTGACAGTTTAAGTTCCAGCATAACTCCTCTTTCACGACCTGGCCGGCTCCAATATCGCCTGTGAATTGACCTTTCGCCTCGATTGAGCGCTTTCTTCATCTTTAACTCCAAATGACTCCAAAACACCTATAAACTCAAAAACAAACATAAGATACATAATTTACATGAAAACTCGCAAAAAAAATCATAAATACTAGATATAAAATTAGGTGTTTATCACACCTATCAAATTCCCCCACACTTAGACTTTGCTAGTCCTCGAGAAAATCAAACAAAACAATTCTAAAATACAACAACTCCATGACGTCGAGGCTACAGTTAATTTTAGCATAAATAACAATCCTTTAAACCCCTAGGTGTCCCTAGTGGACGAGTTATAGTCTCGTGAAGGTTTACAAGAGGTCTACCTACAAAACCTATATTTCTAACTCTGTTTATTTGTGAAAAATCAATGAACGAATCCAAAATGACTACAGGAGGAGGTACCTTGCGCAAATTCAGTTCATATCGAAATAAATATAATTAGATAGTCGAACAAGCCATAATACTCGGAAACTAACAAACCACAATCACAATGAAAAGATTAAGAAGATGAATATAGATGTAGATGTTGGAGAATGTTCACAAGTGATCGATGTTTCACATATCTGTCTGAAGGTCACCGCCAAGATGAACCTATGCATCCTATTGGATTGAGTTACTGGTCTGAATTCTAGTTTCAACACACTGGCATATGCAAGGGAACCATTGGTCAACAAACTTATTTCTACATCAACTCACTGGCATATACAAGGGAACCAGGAGTGACTTTATTCAACAATAATAATATTTTTCTTTTCTTTTTCTTTTAGACAGCATGATTAGATCTTTTTTTTTGTTTTTTTCTTTTCTTTTAGACAACATGATTAGATATTTTGGATCAAAGTGCATGCATCTTGTCAGCAAGTACATGATAGTTTCCTTGGATCCTGCATTCCACGCTTGTTTAGGCGACGGAGACAGGGACAACGTTTCACACATACTGCTATTCCCAAGTGTCTTTTTTATTCCGTTTGGCCTAATTGTCCAGTCTCTTTTTTTTATTTTATTTTTCTAGTAACTCAATCACTCTATTTCATCCTAGCAGTAATAACAACTCGATTTTTAGTGACCCACCAAAGCACTTAGAGAACAATAGATAAATATGGAAAAATAAAAGTAGAACATGATATGGTGATATTCCGAGATATGGTAACAACTATCATTTTATTTGTGATTTCTGATCTATGTTCATCCCTTTTAGTTAATTGGTTCCTCAACTTCTGCAATCAAAATGGTTCCATCCACTAATGGTGTCATCCTAAAGGCACAAGTTTCTAGATTTCAGAGTTCAAAAAACACAAATGTTTTCTTGGTTTTTCTATTTTTCTGATTTTTTTTTATTTTTACTAAAGGCATAAAACACACTAAAACACACTATACAAACATATAAATGCTCCCCCACACTTAAACTTTACATTGTCCTCAATGTAAAATTGAATCGTCCAAAGAAAGTTCAAGGTGGGAAATTCCGCAAATGATATGCAAAAACGAGAAAATAAAGATAAAATGCTTAAATAATAAAAAGATAAAGGTAAAGATACAAAACCGGTGGGTTGCCTCCCACTTAGCGCTTAGTTTAAAGTCGTCATCCCGACATGCAAGTTGAATTCCCCATACACCAATAATCTAAAAAGTTGGGGATCCTTCCATGTAACCTGTTTTGCAAATATTAGCTTCACACAAATATTAGTACAAGAAAATAGAATTGAAGCTATCGCCCCATAGAAGTTTCCCCCACACTTATTCTTTTCTACACTTAGAAGTGTAAAAATAACATAAAAATCAGGGACTTCTATGGTTTCTTCTTTGCAAACATTCATAGTATGAGAATCAAAAGTTTCTAATGGCGGATATCGAGAAACAAAGTCATTTAACAATATTCTCGAAGCACATATATTCAAGCCAATAAGAGGTAAATGAGAAGGATAAATAGGAAAAGGATTAGCCAAACCTTACAACTCTTGTATTATAGTATCCTCTTCATCCTTAGAAACTTCAAGTGAATTACTTACCTCTTGCACATCGTGGTCCTCTATTGAAACTTGCAACAATTCTTCATTCGTTTCTGCCTTAACTAAAGTCTCGACATCAACATCTTCGTTACAATCTTTTGCATTCTCAATTGGGTCTTCCACAATATTGGTCAAATCGGTTTCATTCTCAACATACTCCTTTTCGTTATTAGGCACATGCTCTACTGCGGATCCAAATTTCACTATGAGGATTTTTTTAAAACACTCAAAAATGCATCATCCTCAAGCTCCACCCTTTGAATAGGCACTTGATCATTATTAAGATCAATGCTTGAGTTATCTACATAAGTGTCAGCATAGTCCTCTTCGTCTTCGTCTTGATCCCAAAAAGATTCCGTTGTACACCTTTGGGATATGTCACCATGAGTTGGTTCAAGTGATGTATCTTCATAATCATCATCACTTTCATAGTTAACATAAGATTGGTTCTCACTGAATTTAGTGTTACTAGTCTCAAACTCATCCTTTTGAATAGGTGAATGATCATTATTAAGATCAAGAGTTGAGTTAACTACACAATTATCAATGAAAGACCCCAAAGGTTGGCCTTTTTCAACATTAGCATCAACCAAATATTCATCACAAACCACAGGAACATTCGAATAATCATTGCTTTGAAAACAAAGTTCTTTTCATACCTTTCTTCTTTGTATTGATCAATATCTCTTTGTAAGTTAGCAATACCTTCACGAAGTTCTTGGAGTTGCTCGTCTGTAGCCTCTTTATCTTTTTGAAACTCTTGCCGTACAAAGTTGGAAAAGTTGTCTAACAAGTTAGAGACTTGTTGTTCATGAGCATAAGAATCCTCCAATCCTTATGGTTGTTCACACACATACCCGCCATAAGGTTGTTGAGGAAAACCATAAGGTTCCATGGAATATTGGTCATAACCAATGAATTGGTTTTGATTATACCCCTGGAATTGGTAGTTGTCATATTGTTGGAAACCATATCCGTTGTTCCAATATGCTCCATCCATGAGAAATAAGTACCTGAAATAGGATTCTCAAAACAAGGTTAAAAACCAGAAAATAAGAAAAACAAAAATAAGAAACAAAACTAAAAAAAACAAAAATAAAAAACCAAAAACAAGTGACAACCTCTGCCTCCCCGGCAACGGCTCCAAAATCTGATCGGTTGTCAGCCGACACAAATATAATTTCACTTTCTTACTTAACTAAAATAAATGTAGTAGTGATAAGAAAGAGTTCGTATCCACAGAGAGGCTTTCGTTGTCAATATGTTTCGGTTTCCTAAAAGTAACAAGGGGGATTTTTCTGATTTTTAAAACTAAAAAAAATATAAAAGCAAATAAACAAATAAATCAAGTAGAAAAGATATTGGTTAAGGATTCATCTTCATTCACAAACATGATTTTTTAACAATAAGTAGAATTGAAATTTAATCTCTATTTATCAATGGCCCTAGAATACCTTGATCGCAAGAATATCCCGCTAATTTCCTCTTGTCATCAACAATCACATTAAAGGATGCGAATATGAATTCTATCTAAGAGAACAACCTAACATGTAAAAGCACTAATCAAGTTTAATTCCCTAGATGCATTAAGTTCTATGAAATCAGGCCAATCAAAGCAATCGAACGTGTAAAAGCACTAATCCGATTTAACAAAGGTTATGGTTCACATATGGTTACTAGGATATATCACTACAAGCAATAACCATATTTGTGCTACTTGCAATCAGGAATTATCACTTTTGCGTATAATAACCCTAATCTAGCAAAAGATATGCATGTGAGTTCTACCAATTTGCAACTTGACAAAACTAACATTCAATCATGCAACAATATTAATGGTGAATCATAAACGATAATATGAGACAAAACTAATTTATTGAACAAAAAACATGTTATATGAAATCAAATCAATCCATCACCAATACTAAAATTAGCTCATGCTCATGGAGTTCATAACAAGGATAAAAAGAAGGGTTTCCATGTCTAAACCCAAAAACCAAAAATAGAAGATATAGTCTCCATCAGGTTTAGAATATGAGACCCTTATATACTGTGTCTCCTTCCCTGATTTCTTAACTAGGTCGCACCATTTTATGCTAAAATTAGTCCCTGATAAAACAGCCCATGAACCAAGCCCATCAAGTCCAAGTCCATATGAGTCGACCAGGTCAGGTGAGTTGACTCGCCTTACTCCGAATCCGGTAGAGTTCAGGAAGATTCTGTGGTATTTCCGGACAATCTCAGGCTTAACTATAGATCCTACCCTACAGGCCTAACATTCATCTAATTTAAACCATTCCATCAAACCTTTTCTAGCTTCAGTTCATGCATTCTGTTGACAACACCTTTACTTCTCATTGCCTTAGTTCAGCTGCTGCGAATTTCCATTTCTTGTGGCACAATTCCATTCCTATAACTTGAGTACCAGAACTGCCTCCATCTTTGGCAAAGATAACCCGCAAACCCCATCTTTATTCCACGGCATCAACTCTGGCAGCATACATCTACCAGACCATTTCTTCTTAGCAGCAACAAACCTTAACTTGAACTGCAGCTCTATCTTCATGACCAATGCTGCACCTATTCCAGCTTGTTCACTAATGCATCAAACAAAAACTCAGCAGCACTTCCACCACCTCAACCTAGCATTCATCTAAATCCAGTATTGAGCTTCAACAGGTCTTCCCATTACTGTTCCCTGCAGCTCCATAATCTTCTTGATTGTACATCCTCGTACAGCACCAGGCCTTGTATCATCATGCCTTGCACCACCAAATTATCGAGCCATTTCTCTACCAGCAGCAACTTCAAAAATGCATCCACTTCCAGAAACTGGCATCTCGAACTCCAACTCTTCTCTATGCTCAACTGTCAAAAAGCACCAACAGCAAACCCCAATTGTAACTGCAATTCAACTACTCTGCATACATACAAACACTCACTCCTGCAGTACCCATTATCTCAAGCCAACATCATAACCTTCGGTAGCAGCACAATCTCATTCTTTTGCCGGCAACAACTTAGCTTATTGCAAACTCAAAACATCACCTGCTCTCAACTGTCAGTTCCATGCCAATACTTAAGCCTTCACCTGCAGTCTCTCATATTATGCTTCCTTGTAACTGCAGTCTCGATCCACACTCAAATACCTTGCTCTTGCCACCTAATTATCACCTGCCTTGTTCTTGCAATTCAATCTCATTTGCTCTATCTGTTGAACAATAACAACGACCAACCCATCGGCATCATCGAACCCTGACTGTAATCACTTCAATATCGACAGGATACCCGTTTCAGAACCGTCTTTTTGTGCTCATCTCTTCACAACTCTCACTGCTTCGACTACTGACTTAAATCCCCAAAATTCCATCTCCGACTGCCACATGCAAGAATCACAATACAGAAACACCACTTTTAATGGAAGAGACTCCATTTTCTATCAAATGGATAACAACAACCTCCTCTGCAGATTGATTTCACATGTTGTATGATAAATTCGCACAAACCCCACAACTGCATCTTGTTTAAATCCACAGCTCAGACATCTTCTCTAAAGCACCAGCTTCAACTCGGCCAGCAAACCAACCCAGCAATGCACTGCACTTCTCATATCAATTCCCAAACACTAGAAGCATCAACATTTCAACCCTTGAATTTCAACTTAAATTTCAGATCAAACCCAACTCAGTAACCAACACCTCCATCTCAAATTCATATGTAACTCTGCCAATACCAATATACCCCATGTCTTCTCAATCTTAGCAGCATCAGTTTCTTAAATCAACTACCAAACCCTAATTCACATACCCATTAACTTGAATTCTCCAATTAATCCTTCTCTGAGATCTTTACAGTAATTCCTTCTCGATTCAACAGCAACAGAACCCTAGGTTTACAGCTTCAATCAACCACAAACCCTTAATTATATCTCATATTTCTTCTTCTCTGATGCTTCAATCCACAGGAACAAAACCACCACCATCTCTTAACAGATTCATCTTCTCGATTTAATTCAACTCTCTCTCTGTTCTGCTTCTCGATCTCTCTCGGCAATAACATCAGCCGTTTTCTCACCTCTTCCATTCATTTCAGGTGAAACCAAACAATAGAATATACACTAAATTTCTTGTGTAGGAATAGGCTAGTGGATATATCCACCCCTGTACAGTAGATAAGGGTCATCTGATTGTTTATCCTGTCGGTTCCAGATAGCCGACAGTGTAATTCGATGTTCAACTGTCAGTTCTAGGAGACTGACAGTTTAAGTTCCAGCATAACTCTTCTTTCACGACCTGGCCTGCTCCAATATCGCCTGTGAATTGACCTTTCGCCTCGATTGAGCGCTTTCTTCATCTTTAACTCCAAATGACTCCAAAAAACCCATAAACTCAAAAACAAACATAAGATACATAATTTACATGAAAAATCGCAAAGAAAGCATAAATACTAGATATAAAATTAGGTTTTTATCACACCTATCAATGGCCATTTTTAAAAAATCCTTGGAGGATAAGCAAATGATGTTAGTCATCATATGGATCTAGGGATTCCTTTCTTTTTCTAGTGGAACTATTACCGCCTTGGATATGGGTAGACACCATACACTGTAGCTCCCCAAAAAACCTCGTTATCGTGCCACTGACCTGAGATGGCCTCCACCGAGCATTTGCTCCAACAATTCTTTCCCTGCAGGACAAGGAAAACAAAGCACAACAGATAAAGATTAGGTATCCTAATTTATTCATGATTAAGATCAAGAAAATCAATAATCGAGGAAATAAGAGATGAAAATTGGAAATAATCTAGGAGGAAAGGTTTCGGGAAGATTCTCAATAAAATCTAAATTGAACAAAGGGGAATGGAAATTGAACAAAGGGGAATGGAATTAGAAAAATTTCCAAAAAGAAATTTAATAGAACAGAGAAAAATTGAAGAAAAAAGTTTTGAATCACAGAAAATTAAAGAAATCTAAGATTTAGAAATTGAAGTTAATTTTTTTTTTTAAAACTTAATAGAAACGGGAAAGGAGGGTAAAGAAAGGAAGTAGACATATCGAAATAGATAGAACTTAAGGAAAGAAGAAGATTGAAGCAGAAAATTATGGCTGACAAACGACGATTTGAGCACTGGTTTGACTCAGTTTTATCACCGATCCGCAAAGACTCTCTTTCGGTCTTTCTCATTGTTGAAGCCTATTTGATTTTTCGGATTAAATACAACCTATATTTTACTTTTCAGTTTACTAAAACAAAAGGGCTAAATACAACCCGTATGCCAAACATGTCTTCTGGTTTTTGTCCTTTCTTTCTCCATTTGTTTTCCTGCTACTTCCTTGAAGCGAGAGTAGTAACTAACGGGGGTTAAAATCTGAAGTTAAAATTAAACAGAATAAATAGTAAATTGAATTGGAAATATGTGCTCGAAATATCAATGATGATTCCATGGGTATATTTATTTTTTAAGATGATGAAGATATTAAAATAAGTTTTATCAATATTTTGTTAATGGAAGATGATCATTTGGGATATGATTTATCCTTTATTTTGGGTAAGATAGTAAAATAAAAGTTGATCAAAAGGATTTGAATTTCGAGACTATGAATCCAACATCTTTGATTATATCAAAATGGTTTATTTGAACCAATCACTAGTGGGAAAACCTAGACATGATCTCCTCCATTTTATTCTTTAAGGAAACCTGAATTATTTATTAACTCTTCGTGGCATGATCACGAACTGTAAATGACTACTAGTATCTCAATTCCTTTGTCTCCTCGACATATTTTTCCTTTGCAAACCCTAAATACTATTTTTTCCATCTTCTCGTATATGTTGTTTGTTTTTCCGCAAGTTATATTTAATCAAATGGATTGTATTTAACCAAACCATGGGTTGTATTTAGTCACTGTCAACTCAATCTGTCTTTTAAGTTGTCATCTAAACTGCCATACGCCCATAGTCTTTGCGATTCCGGTCTTGAGAAAAAGCCCATAATTGAAGTTAAAAGAGGAATGGATCATAAGATTTACGTGGAAGCATCTCACAGTCTTTGTATTAGAATACGAGCATCCAACTCAAAACTAATTGGCAATAAGTGAAGAGGCCCATAAAATTATAAACAGCAGGATCTTGGAAACCCATACAATGTGAGACTAATAATCTCAACACTTTGCCCAACCAAAACAAAGTACGTTGTACATATGAATTTGTTTCTAGCAAACGTGGGGGCCATTAGTCCCCACACATGCCAGCTCACTTATAATTTCCACGTAGAACTTGCATGACCACAAACCTCAATCCTACTCCTGTACCAGTATTGGTTGTACTTCCGTACGCGCTTTAGTACTTAGTAATATATGTATTTGGTTGTTATCTGAAACATTTAATGGTACGTACGTTTTACATTTTGAACTCTTTAAAAGCTAACAAAAGGAAAACATTAATCAAACAACTTAAATAAGATTAGAAATCTAAGTTAAGTAACTTTCATGAAACAAAAGAACTCTTTCTCTGAGACTTGAATAATTAACTAAACAATTAGTTAAACACATTGCAACATTATTAAGGAACGAAAAAGAAAACTACTAATGATTGTACATTACTACTAGATCATGACTACACTTTTTAAGGAAACCTAGAATTTGTTTCCGTTGATGAAGTAAAAGATGTAGAAACATAGTTTCTAACTTCCCTAGCAATAACATCTCTCATGGCATCCCAAAACCCATCTCCAGGAGCATTCTCGTTCCTCGACGATGCCGACGTTTGTCGACTCTCCGGCGCTACAAAATAACTACTGCCAGGTGGTGCTAGTGTAAGATTTGTTGGTGGGTCGGATTCTGTTGACGATAACATAAAGCCTGTAGTGTTATTATTATTGTTACTGCTGAAACCTTCCCCGTTGTTATTATAATTATCAGTAGTGCAGTTACTACCATTACTACACTGACGACGGTGATGATGTTGAGGTTGTCTTTGTTTTCTCTTGAGTGTTGAATTCCAATGGTTCTTAACAGCATTATCAGTTCTACCAGGAAGTAGTCTAGCAATGGTAGCCCATCTATTACCATATTTAGCTTGAGCATCTAAAATGATCTCATCTTCCGACAGTGAAAACGGACGATGTTCCACGTTAGGACTTAATTGGTTACACCACCTTAACCTACATGATTTACCAGATCTACCCGGTATGTAACGACTAACTAATGACCAATTTCTAGCTCCATGTTGATCAACTAACCGTGTTAGTATTTTATCTTCTTCAGCACTCCATGGTCCTTTAATTCTCTCAGACTTCGATCCTTTCGCACTTGTGTGCTTACCGCTACCTAGTAACATAGAATCAGACCCTGATGAAGAAGACGAACATACTGAATTAGTCGATGAATAAGACGTGTTTGGTGGTTCCATATTGGAAGAGAGTGAGTGAGCGGAAAATGAAAATGAAAAGGAGAATGCAAGACTAAGGTTTGTTTATTAAACAAATGGATGGATGAATGAATGAACTTCTCGGAGCTCAAAACATATATACAGCTAGAAGAATCTGACATTTTGGATATAGGTATTATTTGTTGTTGATATTGGTGCGTGTGGGTGCTTGGGGGTTTGTTTCTAGGAAGCTCTCGTACTGCTAGTGTGGTGGGGGTTCCCAAATTACAACAGGTGCGTTGAATGCGCATCCCCTGTTGGATAATTCTCTGTTTTGTCATTATCCGCGCGTGCAACCCTGCGAGTGTTTTTAATGTTGCTTAGCTTTTTCAGGAGTACGTTACAGTATGGAAATGAATATAAGGAAACTAGGTCCCACCCAAAAGAAACAAATTTATACGGTCTACACTGCATCAAACCTAGATAAAGAACAATCTGAGCCGTAGGATCTGAGAAATGGAAATAATTTGTTTTAGGAAAAGGCATGACAGTTAAGAAAGAGCTGTTAAACAGAAAACGTTTAAAACGACAAGTGGGTAAGAAGTTTGGGGACCTACTTTTTTTGACGATATTGTAGGACTAACAGCTGTAGTCCAAATCCAATAGCTGCTTTTTTACATTTTAAGTCATTTGAATCAACGGCCGAGATTGTTTTAGTAGTTCTAATCCGAAAGTAAGAAAACGACGGACTGTACTCTATAACTAAAACGTAGGGTATAGGTCCCACAACCAGGCTGGAAGAATCTCACGTGCTTCCACATCATCAATTATACTAGTATTACTATTCACACGGTTTGACTTAAAATACTCAAAATTCAAGGACTGGTATCAAAATCTTTCATCAGTTGCCACGTGGGATTATTTAATATTATTTGGACTTGCGTACTCCTTTGGCTGGTGTACACTGTGATAATAATAGTACTCCGGTGCGTTAATGCCCATTGGATGATTTTTATGTTTAATCTGATGGTTGATTATTGATGGATGACGGAATTGCTGGGGTGATGTCAATAATATCAATGTACGGAAGCAGTTGGGCAGTTAGAGAGTGGAAGCTGCCTTTGTCGTTTGCTATTGCCACAGCTGGATATCACTCTTCCCCACCGACCCATCCCTTTTTTTCTCTTTCACCTTTTCTTTTTTCTGTTTTTTTACTTTCTGGTCCCAAAGAATTAACTGTTTGATGTGATTACAGAGTTACTACTTTTGTTTTGTCCGGTCTTTAGATGTTAACGTGGTAGCTACAATTCTGACCGGAGTCCTCATGCGGGATTAGTGAGTCACCGGCGAAGACAAGTACTGGTCCGGTAATCTACTGTACATGAAATCATTTTTGTGTTTTTTTTAATGGATAAAGCAGGAACCAAACCGGAAACTTACGTGGTATCACAAAATAAAAACAATAGAACTGACTTCGAATCACTCTCAAACATGACCAAGTAACCGATCTTTGGTAACAAAATCTCAATTAATAGTATTATGTATACCAGAATAACCAGTAACAGTGATAGGATCACTCAATATACGGGATATACCAGTAAAAGTAACAGTAACACCCACTTATATACATGAGAGCTTAGATCGTTGAGGCATGATCCACAACCCTAAAACAATTTTAAGTTTTTTTTCTAAAAACAATGACATTCCAAGAATGATTTATCAGAATCTATTCAAACAAACCCAAAAAAGCAGAATAGGAACATCAAAATCTAATATACAAAAAACAGAAAATAAAACACCTCTGAAAGTAATCTAATGCAAAAATTGAAGTCAACAAGTTGTAACAGATCAAACGAGTAACATGGCTGCTTAGATTTGCTTCAAAGGAGACGATCTAAGGAGGAGGCGGCCGAAGAGGATAAGATTTTTGTTTAGAGCAGAGCGGGGAAAAAAGGGAAAGAGAAAAACATAACTTTGTCCCGAAATTAAGGTATATCAAATGAGCAGGCCCGGTTCTAAGGGGGCTTCTTGGGCTCCAGTACAGGGCGGGATAAAGCACTATAATTTCACAGGGCGGGATAGAGCATAATTTTAAAAGAAAAAAGAAAAAAAATATTCATTTGTTTTGTTCCATGTACAGACTTGGTTTACCTATTGACAGTATTATTTCACCCATATCGTTTCAATTTTCATTGCATAATACAATTATTAGGGTGTATAGATCAATAATCTTTAGTGGTGTATTGTATATATGTTTGGTAATGAATCGTGGGTGGCGCATTTCCTAGCAACATGAACTGTGCTTATATGGTGATGAAGTTTAATGCCCATGCATCATACTGTGCCATTTTATTACTCCAATATTGGGAACAAAAGGCGTTCTGAGCTTTTTCGCACAAGATGGTCTAAATGTTAGAGACGGCCCTGCAAATGAGTGTTGATTTAATATTTTTATTTTATTTGAAAAAAGGTATATCGAAGAAGAAATTATGTATAAGAAAACTAGGTAAATTTTGGTACAAAATATATGTCCAGAAAACCTTTATTACACTATTACCGTTCATGATGTTCTCAGAATGTGATCTATTTTCGAAACAGAGAAGTTCTTGATGATGAACTTGGTAACAGTAGAATCTTGCCTAGTTAGAATTTTATGTTTTATTTGATTTATAAGTTGTTAATGATTGGTCTCACAACCTCCTTGAGGATGTAAGTGTGCACACTTAGGGCCGGATAGATGATGTAAATGTTGCTTCGATTGTTGATTTTAGCCGATCAATCACAATCTTTAGACTTTTCATTTAGCTATCAAAACATCGTAGGAATCAAAATAATTGAATGATAGCGGTTCAAGATTTTAAGGTGCAATCTCTTTGTTTTTTAGAGAGTAAAGAGAGAGTTTAAGCTATGATATGCCTTAAGTGGAAGGGTAATTTTGTTGCTTTTAATAGTTTCGGTAGAAGTCCACACTCAGATAAATGGGCTGCTCGTTTTTTCGAACATAACTAATTCGTTTGAATCTGACTTATATATTTGTATTTGACATACTATGTCAAAAGTTATTATATCATATACAAATTTTGAATTTAAACAGAAGCGAAAGAAAGTGTAACGGTTTTCCCCTAAAGGGGTATGCCCTAATCTGCTCCAAACCCCCTTTACTTCTTGTGTTGTAAAAAGTTACGAGATGTAAGAAATTATAAATTGTACTCTTAGAGTCCAAGAAGTCTTCTTATATAGTTGCAATAATTGTATAAGTAAAAATGCGTCAAAAAAGTACCCATTGACTTTCTAGAATTGGCGGACTCGTACCCCAAATATATATATTGATCATGGTGACTAAAAAACGATATTTATATGTGTGCAAAAGTTCTAAGAATCGACAAGAGTGAACTTAGGAAGCTTGTTCTCGTTTTGTTCATAACTTCTTCATATGATGTCAAAATGTTCTCATTCTTTATCCGCAAGAATATATTTTTTCATTTATAAAAACTTTTTATTTTTAAAGGCCCATTTCATTCATTTTGGATGATTCAACCTAATAAAAGACATAAGATACAAAACAAATGTAATACAATAAAATTTACTTGAAAACTATCAAATAAGCATATGGAATTGACATTTGAAAATATGTATGTTATGCACTTAACACTAACTCATACTCGTACAAGAAGCATCACAAGTGGGGTTGGAATTTAATCCATAGAGATGAACAATACATCTCAATCTAACTTCATTTCCTAAAGAATAAAAATCCATCATCGTCAAACGGGTATACACATAAGATGAAGTTAATAATGATAGCCATGTTGAAGATCGACTGATTGTTAAAGGTCACAAATAGAAACCAAGGGTTGATTATGATCAAGTATTTGCATACGTAGATATAATGGTCACTATATGCATGTTGATTTCTAAAAGCAATGATACATTTATCAAATGAATGTCAAATCCATATTTTTTTATCGGAGTTCTAAAAGCATAAGTGCAAGCAGATCAACTAACCGGTTATGTAATCCAAGGTTCGGAAGATAAAATTCTAAAGTTAAACAAAGCTTTATATGGCCTCAAACAAGCACCATGGCTGTAATACACTTATATAGCCATGTTTCATAGAACATGGTTTTCTTGAATTCCCGCTACGAAAATATATTATATGTCTAGTCTGATATGGTAATATAAGTTTGTTGTGTGTTTGTATGCGGATGATATCATCTTTATAGGAAATAATTCATGAATTTAAGAAGGAGATGACTGGTCACTTTGAGATAGCTGATATGGGATGTTAAGGCAAGTGATCGATTGACTCTACTTACCATGGTGTGTCATGTAGTTATCATATTTTAATATCCAAAACTATTTCTTGATGTAGTCTACGAAAGTCAGCATCAGTTTGGAACAGATTAGGTAGTAGAGTCCTATGATTTTCCAAGATACTTAAGACAAATAGAGAATTGAAGATCACACGAAGCTATTCATTCGAAGAAGCTTCATCGACGTAAGTAACGAATATTGGTCTTATCTTATTGAACTCTTTTCCAATTATCTACCTATCAATCGTAGAAAAACTCGAGGACTTTTGTAGTTGATCATAATTCAAAGAAGATCATATCATGGGTTAGATTCTTGTCAAGCCTAGTGATGTTTCGACTTCGGAGAACATTCTTATCTAGAACTTGAAACTAAGCTTGAGGGAAAACACAATTGTAAATCAAAATTTCAAGGATTAAAAATTCATTCTTGAGGTTGTAATGTTTTGTATTGGTAATTTATAATTAATGGTTTTCAATCATGTGGGTTCAAAAACTCATGAACTAAGTTTGTGAATCAACAAGCTTGTACAACTCAAAATATAAGGATAATAAAGTCTTTGAGTTTGAGTTCATGAAAATATTATTGTGATTTCGCGAACCTATAGAAGAAAAAAAAAATCTCATGAGCTATATTGTCATTTGGGTTAGATAACCTATATAGATGAGTCTACAAACCTAGTACAAGAGATATCTTCTGAGAGTTGAAAGTATTTGAGTTCACAAACCTAAAGAGGTGAGTTTGTAAACCTAACATAGATTAGTTTTCCTAGGATTTTTGAACATTTGAGTTTGCGAACCTAAAGAGCTGAATTCCCGAACCTATATGGATAATTTTCGAGTCTTGTTAATGAAGGGAAAAATGGATTTGAGGAGGAAAGGATTAAGGGGAGGGAATTCAAATTTTGAAGGAGGGATTGACTCTTTAAAAGAGTGATGAAACGTCTATAGTATCCTTGAATTTGATGGGAAAAGACTGATAAACAATCTTCTTCTCATACGACTAAACTAACCTAAAATTATATAAAGCCTTTTTTTTTTATTCAACCTAAATCTTGTTGTTTTTGTATTGAAATTAGATCCTCTCTAAGATCGACGAAGATTAAACATACATTTAATCCTTTAGGACTGAGTTGGAAGATCAAAATTAACCTCAAGATCTATCTAATTGATATCTTAGGTAAAAGTAAAATGGTATTGATTGTTAGTGTTAATTAGGAAACTCCATATTAATAAAATTCTGAAAGAAACTAACAACTTAATTGTAAGAACAAATAGACTTTCTCATCAGGAACACGACTTTTAGCAGTAGCAAAATTACGAGCTAACCAGATCCTGATGACTAAATAATATAGAATATCAAAGTGCTAAAATAGTAAACGCACAGTTAAAACTTCAAGGGAAATATCTACGATCGGCCATTTTTATCTTCAATCTAGTAGAGGGACTGAGATTATAAGATCGGACTAGTAAGGATAGCTTTGGTATTTCAATATTAGTTATCCTTTTTTAGTTTGCTTGACTTTGATCTCTCATTGACCAAAATTTGGCCAATTTTCTTCCCTCCTCGAATCCATTCTTTCCCTCCTATTGAAGCCTTATTGCATTTGAGTTCTTAAACTACCAATTTGAGTTAGCGAACCCACAAAGACTAAGTTTTATATTTATTTTTTTCGCTCACGACTTGACTCTTGTTGGTCATGAACCTAAAGCTCAATAAGCCGGTTCATACACCATATATATCTGTAGGCTTATTTATTTTTCTTCTTTATATTTCAATAAAAACTTGTTATACACTTGCGAATTGTTATTCACTAGCTAATTAATTTGGTTAGAAAGTCTAGTTCTTTTCTACAAAGTTTGAAGTTATCTTTGGTAATAATTCTTTTCAAAGAATTCATGTGAGCTAACAATTGTGTACAACTTCAAACCATGTAAAGAACCTCTAGTCTAGTTTTTTCCAAAGATACATTTTGTGTATCTTAGAAAACGATTTTGATTTAACAACATAGAATTATTTTGGGTCGTAAGAAATTTAGTGCTTACATTCTAAGAAACCCAACCTTGATTGATTATCAGGAAAACGTAAAATTCAATCCCTACAGTCTTGTGTAACTTGTTGCAGAGTTTTCCTCCAAGACCTAAAGATCTTCGAGATCTAAGGTTCGAATTTGAAATACTTCATTTGGGATTCGTGAAGCACATGCTCACCTATCTTGAAAGAAAGATAATTTTGAAACCTATATTTATATTTGAGTTGTTTATATTTCTTGTTCATTCTATGGTTCTTCTCTTATGATATAAGGTCATTCAAGAATTGGATATCAAATCCAGACTTGATAGTAAACTAGAAACACGATTGAGCATAACTCTTATCTATTGAAATCATGTTTATAAGTTTTTTACAAGAATACATCACAATTTAAGTTATAGTTGTGATTCTTATGTAGATAGAAGATTAGGTATCTTTATAAGTTTTGAAAAGTATAAACCCTAATATTGGATTTAGATTCATCTAAATTTTGGAACATATTTCTATCTTTGATCTAGTGTCGAAAAAAAATCACCAGATGTCCTATTAGAGGTAAAAAAATACTAGTCTCCGTGCAGCAACTCCTAGGACCGTAAAGGGAATCATCTAGGGGAATCAAGTGTCTAGGTTATCGCAAGAATCAAGAGATGTAGGGGCACAACTATAACAAAGTATCTTGGAGGGTTTATTCTATCTCAACTATATTCCAGGACGAAGTTTTATAGTAAGCTAGTGTTTGTAGTGGCCTAATACAATGTGTGTTCAAACTAGAAGAAACCCTGGGTTTTACACATAGAAAGAAGGTTTCTTCTTTAATAAAATTTATGGTGTCATGTTTTACTTTTATTTTATGCATTTCACTGATTATATTTTTATAATAACAAGTACAAGTAAGGTGTACATTAATCAATCATTGTGATTCAAGATTCTCTTTTAGAGGTTATCCAAGGATATTTTCTTGTCTGCTTTAATCATACATTGATATTGTCCCCATTTAACCACTACAGTCATCCAATGGTAGGGGATTTTAATGAGCACCGTTGTGGTTATCTGATAGCAACTTCCTACTAATTATCCACCATTGGGTTACTCCCACCCGAGCACCCTCAACTGCAATATTTGTTTGCCAATTTTTGAGTCAACTGTGCTGAAAATGCCTTGATATAATTTTAGGGTATATCATTCATTATATTCTATTAGATCATCCGCTCTTAGATACTGGGTGTTAAAATATTACTGCATTAGATTTGAGCGCTCCTGGATACGGAATATAAAATCCCATATCTCCGACTCTTCCTGCCACTCATGAGATCATACCTGGCCCACCTATCCAACATATTATATCATCCTCAATAGTTGACCCGTGTCAGCTCTTATACCATCTGTAATGACCCAATCCTCCACCAATATTGTGCCCACTTAGCTACTGCGGTGATCCAATAGTATGGGAGTTCTAACAGTTACTGCTATGGTTATTCAACAACAGTTTCCCAGGAGGTCACCCATCCTTAGATTATCCCCACCCGAGCATACTTACTTGTAGAGTTTTTTTTTCCAACTATGGTAACAACTATATTGAAAATTCATTTTAGGGTATATCATTCATTATATTTCATTTGACCATCCACTCTCGAATATTGGGTGTTACATTAGTGGTGTACTTGGTACCCTTCCGTTTTCATGCGGTTTATGTTATTCTTTCTTGATCTTGAATGCACATAATTAAAGGTTTTTTATTTCCCAAAGAAAATATGTTAAAGATATCTTGAAGAGATATAAGATGGAATCTTGTAATCCCATTAAGATACCGGTTGAAGTAAGGTCGCATTTGAGCAAATTTGGTAATATAAAACTTGTCAAAGCCTCTGATTATTAGAGTCTAGTTGGGAGTCTTTATTATCTAACCAATATACTACCTAATATAGTATTCGAGGTGAGATTTATTTATCGCTTTCTCGGAGACACCAATTCAATATTACTTACAAGTTGCGAAACACATTATGCGTTATGTTAAAGGTTCTCAAATTAAAGTTTATATGATACTTCAGTTAAAACTTGCAATTTGCTGGGATACACTAATACAGACTGGGCGAAATATGTTGAAGATAGAAAGAGCAATATGACAATTTGTTTCAGATGGACTATAGTGTTGTATCTTGGAAGTCGAAGAAGTAACGAATTTTGGCTGTTTCAACTATAGAAGCTGAATACATGGTTGCAGCTTCAGGTGATTTTAAAGTAATCTTGTTGCAACAACTAATCAAGAGTTATATTACCAACTCCAACAATGATTTATTGTGATAACAGGTCAGTTATCCCCATTACAAGAAACCAAATGTTTCATGGAAGAAATAAACATATTGATATCAAATCTCATTACATCTGAGATTATTTATGGAAGTCAAATTCTTTTAGAGTTTTGTAAGACCGAATATCAAATTATCGATAACTTTACAAAGTCGTTAGGTGTTGAAGTATTTCACAAGATGAGGGAAAATGTGACAGTTCACAATAATGAGAGTCTGAGTTTTACAGGAGTTGTTGGAGTTTTAAAACTTACACTAGTTGTTTTCTATATAGTTGAATAAGTCCATCGTTTAGTCTTTTCTAAAACCAGTTTATAGGAAATTTCTACAAATACTGTGTTTGTTTCTTAGTGGATTTATTGACTCCTAAATAGTAAGACACATTATTATATTTTTATTCTAATTTTAACTACTATTAAAAGTCATGCAAGTTTCTTTCATTTGAAAAAAAAACATTTCCCCATAGTATTTTCATTGTCCTATTGTTGTTTCCATTGAGTTCTTCAATTAGGAACTAATTTTCTTTTAAATTCATGTAGATAATTTTATGCTCATTAATTACCCACCCAAGGTCTATCAAAATGTTTTAGGCAGGCCAGGGTGGTCATACCATGAGTTTTTAAGTGTTTTTAGTAGCTTATAATATTAATACATGATAAATCTAACTCATTATCTACATATTCATACTATCAATTAGTTGATACTATCAAAGGAATAAATATTATAATTTATTAAAAGTATGCACAATTTGACCGTACATAAACATGTCGCAAACAAAAAATTGAGTAAATGATCGCATCTACCCACGTAAAGTTGCGTAGACCGGACAAACCCATGAAGATTTTTCGGACATCAATGATCTCTGAATAACATAGCAGATCACAAGTCACCGGGTAGTCTGTACAAGTACAACCTTGTGTCGGCCAATTTCTTTCTAAAAAAGAGAGGTTTGATGCCTCATTCATTTATTATTAAAACTTTTATACCTTCGTTATAATGCATAATGAAATTGATTACAGTATTCTTCCAGAATTGATAGTTCGGGGTTGTTTAATAGAATATTAATGTTTTCATCTTTCAAGTGCTGGTTACAACATTCCGGTTACAATAAGAAGATATATGAGCTATTTCAATAATGTCATATCTGTTTTTTAAAAGTAAAGTCATTTACTTTTAAGTTTATGCAAGTACTAGGTTGAATTGCAAAATTCTCACTGATAGAGTATCTTTTTTCTCGAGGTTTAGAATAGACCCATCAAAAACGTAAGAATGGCTTCATAATCGCTTTGGAAGATAATATTGAAACAACTCCATTGAGTTACCGTCTGCAATGCAGCATATGCTATTTTCTCTTCTGGATCTTCTCTTGTAGAATCAGCATTGGATTTTTTTCTTTCATTTTCTCCTGTAAAATTTGTGAGAGTTAGTACAATTCCAAAAGTTGTCATAGGATTTGGCATAGAGAATTTATACGTTTATCCTAATTGCCATAGAAGGTTTTTCTCTACCTGGTTCAGTTGTAGCTATTACCAACTCTTCATCATTCATAGGGTTATAATAGAGATTATACTTAATGTTATAATTTGTGGAACACATATTCATGTAGTTGTTTATGTATATGACTATGTCTATAGCACTATTAGCACTATTCTAGTTTACTTTTCCAAACACTAGGTTGCATCTAGCTTTGCCGACATGCTAAGTTACTATTCGCACAAAATTCAGGTCATCCCATGTCACCCAAGTTTTTATTATGGTTGCTGAACCCAGAGATAATCCAGTCATGGAAGTTGGCTACTTTATTCGTCAAAGTTTGAAGATTAATATTCAAATGCATCATACATGCATAAAACTAAATGAAGTCACGTATGAGTAAAGCATATGCCTCCATATGCAATTAAACTAAATAATTTTTCATGTCTTCCCAATTTTTGGCTAGTTTGGGGCATATAGATTTTATCGAGGCCTATCACTAAATGCCTATTACAACTGTATTTTATCACCAGATAACACATAAACATAATCAGTAGGGCCGCAAGGGAACATCTTCTTCGGGTCGGGCATGTGGCCCCCTTTGTTCTTCTATGGACCATATTTTTTACCTAGTTGTTAAACTTGTTCTTGAATGTATTGTTGAACTTATCCTCCTCTTCCTCCTTCATCAACTTCCTTGCACTTGTTTCTTCATCAAGTTCCTTGTCACTAGTTTGTTCTTCATTACTTTCCTCTTCAGTAGGTATATTAGAATCAGATTCATCATATGGTGGCAGCTCCACTTGAGGTGGTGGTTCATTGATGTGGATCTCTTTGGATTTACTCACCGAGACCTTATGGTGTTTAGCATCCAAGTTTTTGTCGAGAAACTGAGGTTACGTTCATCTCATTCCATAGAATTCAATTCCATGAGACATCCTACTTTAGATAACTTAGCTCGAATCCTTTTACTTACAACTTTAGATTAGCATGATTCATAATACTAGCATGAATATATAATCAATACGATAATAATCAATCACACACGACACAAAGATTATGTGGTTCACCTACCCTTTGTAGGCTACATCCACGGTAAAAACCACCTCGAGAATATTTATCATCATCACAAGTTATTAAATGACACACATCATATAATCAACTAGTTATATAACCCACTAGCGCTAAACGTTTGAAACAACAATACATATTACGAAGAGTTTACCTCTTCCTTTGTTCTTCTTGTTCCATAAAATTCTACCGCCATGGTTGCTTCAACTTTAGACAAGAACATGAAGAACATCATGAATTCTAGCTTCTCCCACATGGACCCTAGATTTCTCCCATACGTGTTCTCACTACAAGTCACTCTTCTCACATAGATTTTTACCGATCACCAACCATTGTAGGACACAACGGCTATGATCCTCGATCACTCTTGTTCTTGAGAGGATTCTACAAGAGAATGGATTTCTACTCACAGTATAAGCCATCTTATATAGTAGACACATCCTTGCTCCCCAAATCTTAGAACTCCTAAAAATAGACTCACACCTTAATAATGAAATCATAAACTAGGAAACCACATAACTTGGGAAACACCCAAGTTACGTTCCGGTAAATTGCAGAATCTTCGCGGAACAAAACCCCAACAATCACCACCTTTTGTGACGTGAACAAAACCTTCGACTTCACTCCAACAAAGCATGAATGTTTACCACCTTATACAAGGCCATCCTCTCGAAAATCATCACTAGCATGAACAAAATTGTCTTGTACATTTGAGCTTGAACCACCACCTAAGAAAAATTCCTCATTTGCACTTGCACCATTGGAAACACTATCTGTCGATCTTCTAGCATCATCACAAACAACTTCTTCATATAATTTATACAAGTTTTTGTATGACTTGTATCAAACTACTTCTTCTCCATGATCACTCATTATTCCACCTTTTGTAGAATACTTATTCTTCGACACATGTCTAACACTTAACATTGTTTGATCCGAGTCACCTATCAATTCCAGATGGACTTCATAAACTCCAACAACCAACAATCTTGAGTCATCCTCCATGTAGACAAAACATGCTATAATCTTCATATGTTGTGTATGAACGATTATCACTTAGTACCACCATGATTCAAAATATTCTCATGACAAAATTTTGCCACGCCTGTTGAACATACGAACGATATTCTCTTGCAAAAAAAACACCTTCAACACGAATCATGGTCACATCAAGCAAAGTTGTCGAAACTTTATTGATGTCGTCATATTCTTCGTTCGGTATTGATTTACTCATCATCTTCATGATCTATATAATTCTGCTACAAATAAATATTTTCTCTTCTTTGAAACCTCATATTCAAATTACCGAATCACTACCATCTTTATCCACGCTCACCACACCACTTTTCGGAAAACCGAGGTTACGCTCATCCCGAACCGGCATGTTTCCATAGAAGTTAATTCCATGAGACATCCTACTTTAGATAACTTAGATCGAATCCTTTTACTTGTATCTTTAGATTAACATGATTGATAACACTAGAACGAATATATAATCAATATGGTAATAATCAATCACACACGACACAAAGATTACGTGGTTCACCTACCCTTTGTAGGTGACATCCACGATAAAAACCACCTCGAGAATCTTTATCATCATAACAAGTTATTATAACGGCACACATCATATAATCAACTAGTTATATAACCCACTAGTGCTAAATGTTAGAAACAATAAGACATATTACGAAGAGTTAACCTCTTCCTTTGTTCTTCTTCCATAAAATTCTACCGCCATGGTTGCTTCGACTTTAGATAAGAACATGAAGAACATCATGAATTCTAGATTCTCCCACATGAACCTTAGAAACCCTAGATTTCTCTCATACCTTTTCTCACTACAAGTCACTCTTCTCACATAGATTTTTCCCGATCACTAACCATTGTAGGACACAATGGTAGTGACCCTCGATCACTCTTGTTCTTGAGAGGATTTTCCAAGAGAATGGATTTCTACTCACAATATAAGTCCTCTTATATAGTAGACAAATCCTTGCTCCCCAAATCTTAGAACTCCTAAAAATAGACTCACACCTTAATAAGGAAATCCTTAAATAGGAAACCACATAACTTGGGAAACACCCAAGTTACGATCCAGAAAGTTCTGGAATCTTCACGGAACAAAACCTCAACAGTTTTACGGCCCTTTCGACAAGGTTTCAAACTCTGAGGAGAAACAAGATCATGTTGTTAGAGTATTGCTCGATCGAACTTGCATGCGTCGCTATCTCAAGCATGTTTGTCAATATTAGTGATCAAAACTATATGTCTTGATTTATAGTTTACTTATGACTAAGTCTCGGTCTAGGATAGTTAAGTATAGTTGAGCTCCAAACTCCATGGAGATTATCTTGCGAAGACGAAGAACTACTTAAGGAACCGATGGAACTTCATCCGACCAAAAAGGTATGTGGAGACTTGAACTCACCTGGCACTCAAAAGTCTACTCTATCTCCTATTATTGAGACACAGTCGTATAATATGATAGTTTTCATACATACACATTTGATATTTCAGGCCGAGTTTACTCACCTATTTTTCTCTCGAAATATGTGTTGGTAAGCTTTCGCTTTAACCATGTTTCATCTATACCCATGACAAAAGTCATGATGACGTTTCAATCTTGAAAATAGCTTTGATGAAGATAGTCGATTCTTTATGTCTAACGACTATCTTTCTTTATAATTAGGGACCCCTAAGTCGCCAAATGTCATCACCACATTTAATCTTGATTTTGGTGAAGCCATGTCAGCGGAGTCTTTCCATGTCATTGCAATTTCAGAGCCATGTCATCGGACACATATCATGGCAACAAAAAAGAAACGCCTCTTCATATCAAGCACATATTGAAACCATTTCGGAAAAAAAATTGTTGGAGACACCCTGAGAAAACCCTTTCGAAAACAAAATTGTTGGAGACACCCTCGGAAAACAATATTCCAACTTCCCAAGTGACGTATCCCTTTGGAAATCATAACCTCACTATTTAGTTTGTGCATCACAAACTAGCAAAGCATTTCAAGTTCTCTAAACTCCAAACGACGCGTCCCCTATTGGTTATTTTTGGGTACTATAAATATCTGAGATAATGGATTCATATAATCAAATCTATTCAAGAGAAACTTTTTTAGAAAGATACCCATCATTATCCATTGATATCACGAGTAGCATTTTTCACCGCATGTGATTATTTCAAAAAAATATATTTGAAAAGCATAATAGTAATTGAAATTTCCATTATGCAATTTGAACTGGATTATGAGTTATTTAGTCAATAATTAACCAAGATGTTAATGAAAATAAATCGCTTGCAGAACCGTTTGATATGGAAAAAGTAGACAGGTTTGAAGATCCCAAATTGGTACATCAAGTAATACTAAGAGTTACTGGATCCTGGGGAAAATATGTATACAACATGTTCGAGATAGGGAAAACCACCAGAATCAGAATGGATAATTAAGAAGATATAGGTTTGAAAAAGATGATATAGTGTCAACGAAATTATGGAGAATTGTTGGAACCGTGGAAAAGAAGTGGAAATATATTACCCTGACTTACCGTTTACATATCCAAAGAAGGAAGAGCCAATAAACAGTAACAGCAACAGAAATTAGTTGTAATTCCTGTGTCAGGCAGGGAGGGAGATTATCCAAGAAAAGATGCAAAATCCCGACTCCGTATTGGGAGGAACCGTTGAAGGCAATACCCCATGATGATTAGAGTTTTAGTATCCAGACTAATCTTATTGGGGCCTAATTCCCTTCGATAATTTCTTTACTAGGACCTTTGATGTTTTTAGAAGACAAGTTGATAGCGAGGAGAAACATGGAGGGCAGAGGTTGTCACGGTATGTTAATTTTTTTACCATACCTGATTCGCAAAAGGTAAGAAAATATATCTTCTGAAATTTAGCATTTAATCATGTTTGGCATATTTTTTCCATTTGGTATTTCAGTATATGTATAGGTTGGTATTTTTATTCTTTCTATGTGTCCAAGGAGAACCAACAATAGGGAGTGACGAGAAACAAAAAGTATGTATACAGAGACCCTGATCAAGAAGACAAGAAATCTCACCTGGAAGCAACGACCAACACGAAAGGATAAGAATTTACAGAGAGAGAGGAGAAATAAAAGAAATACGAGGGAAATTTCAGGGGGTATCTACTCGATCAAAGTGTCTCAGCCAACTGTTACTATTTATTTGTTTCAAATTTTAGACCTGATATCCAACGCGGTTTTTAGTGTGTGGTAGTGCTTCCTTAAGAACAGTGCCAGTAACCGCAAAATCATCATGTACCAGAAAAGGTATAGGTTCAACAATTGGAGTTCATATCAGTTCACAAAGGTGGAAGTTTAAAAAAGAACATAATTAACTCTGCATGATTGTAGAGAATTCCAAACACCCGACTACAAACTCCAAGGGAGGTACGTTTCTTTTACAAGTCTAATTCAAATACAAAATGAAATTACATTAGTCAATATCATACAATAATCAACTGATTATATTCTCTTTATACCTGTGGTGGAAAGCATTTTATGAATGGTGAAAGGCCATAATGAAAAGTAATTTACGGTCTTAAGTTAAGACGTGTTAGTGCAAATGTTAATGCCAATACAGGGAATTTTTTTAGACTGATGAATATCACCATGCTCGCAAATATATACACTTCGTTCTAGAATGATGTTTAATGTAGTGCTATGGATCACAATCTTTGTTAAGAGGGTTTTTTCAACAGTTCATTCGGACATAAAAAGTTTATCATTATTATTGGTGTTCAAAATGATATACCTTGCTGAAGTAAAATATGACATTCTCCCCACTGGAGCTAAAAGGGACCTATTATTGGTATTTCCCCTTTGGCTTTGTCATTTGACTATTGTTGCAGAAGCTAATACTATTGTCAGAATGTTTATTTTTCTTCATACGGAGACGGTGTCCATTATGCTTCCTCTGATATTTCTTACTGATTCCACTTCACAAAGAAGTTTTTCAAGACTTCCATTAAATATATCTTTCACTTATGTTGTCCATCCGGTGCGTAAGCACCGGGTTAGAGGCTTGTTAACATTATAGAAGAATATTTCAATGATTGAAATATAGAGTTGAGATTACCTAACCACCTATGATATAAGCATATATAGTGTGTTCGCACATTAGTTTATGAGTCCATGTACCAGAAACCAAGTGCGTGCATATGTGTGCATGCGGTATTGGTGAAGAAGACAGGTTGGGTACGCGTACCCGTACGTGTACTGGCGGAGGTTCTTGAATGGAGAATTTTTGCTGTAGTTTGGAGTTTACGAACTTACAAACTAGTCACCTTAGGTACGCGTACCCACAGAAGTTTTCATACCGAAAATTTCTGCTGGGTTTTCAAAACCATTTCCGGTAGCTAAGGTACGCATACCCATACGCGTACCCAAGCAGGTTATTTCCCAAATCGGTTGTTCATGAACTTAAACAATAAAACAATAAGGAATGCAATCTTTGAAAACAATGGATATATTGTTCATGAATTGATTCAAGTGAATCAAACCGATTTTTCTTTAATTGTGTCTTGTGTAGTACATACGATTTCCTTACAATTGAACAACTCTTGAACTAGTTCTTATGAGTCATTTGAACTAGTTATGAGAAGATAAATACGGTAGATATGAAAGTACTCATATGGCTAACCATTGGTCAACAATTTTTGAACCAATTAATGCACACATTTAGGTACGGTTACTCAAACCTAAATGAAATACGTTTTGTGTGTGTGACAATCTAAGCTTTGATCTAACGGTTGAAAGATTTTAGCTTGGATAAATCAGGTTTTTCATATAACGGTGAATATTGAATGCTTTGTTACCAAGGTAAGTTGGATTGCGAACCCTGATTTGAAAAATATATAAGAAGGCATCTAGCAGCTGGAAAAACTAATCCCCACACCTCATGTGTGATACTAGTTGGTTTTTCTATAGTCAATTCTCCTTTAATCGTAGGTTTCTTCTCGAGACCATGTCGATTAACGACTTAAAGATGTCATTGGGAATGTGAAGCCAGATGAAACTACTTCTCTTGTAGTTGTGCGATCTGATCTTTCCATTTTCTATCATAAGAGTTCAATTGAATAATTGGCTTGAGATTATATCTCTGATAGGACAAGATAAAAAGAAATCACAAACATCTTCATCTCATCGTTTGTGATTCCGCAATATCTAGTTTCGATACCATACGATTTAGATTATTATGAGGCAATTGGTAATACTGGGATGTTCTTCGGGAATATAAGTCTGGTTTATCAATTGGTTCCTATTCACCTTGATCTTATCAAAAGATGGAACAAAACTCGTAGATTTATCTGTGGGAGACAGATTTATCTATTATCGTAGACTTTTCTGTGTAATACAGATTTGTTTATTCTAGTGTTTGACTTTGGGTCGTAGCAACTCTTGGTTTTGGGTGAGATCATCTAAGGGAATCAAGTCCGTAGTATCCTGCTGGGATCAGAGACATAAGGAGCCAAACTGTACCATGAATTAGTGTGATATTGATTAGGGTTCAACTACAGTCCAGACCGAAGTTAGTTTGTAGTAGGATAGTGTCTGTAGCGGCTTAATACAATGTGGTGTTCAATATCAACTAGGTCCCTGGGTTTTTCTGCATTTGCGGTTTCCTCGTTAACAAAATTTCTGGTGTGTGTGTTATTTCTATTCCGAATTATAGTTTGTTATATAATTGAAATATCACAGGTTGTGCGTTGTATCGATAAATTGTGAAATCCAACCTTTGGTTGTTGATTGGAAATTGATTGATCCTTGGATATTGGTCTTTGGTACCATATAAGTTTATCTCTCTTATATTTAACCGAGACTCGCATTTTGCTTGAGTAGCATTTAAATTAAGAGATAGAGATATAAAAACTCTTTGATATACTTTTCTATTGATTGAGTCTAACTATCTGGTTGATTCTAGTAAAAGTATATTGGAGTTTGTCCATACAGATTGCTAATCGAAATATTGGGTGAGGTTGTTAGACCCCGCTTTTTGAATTAGTATCAGAGAAGGCAAACACGTTTAAAGACCTTATCAGTCTGTGTTTGTAGCGATCTGACTCTATGGATAGAAATGTTATCTCTGATAAACGCGTCACCAGAAATAAAAACTATGTTTCTAATAAATCTATTAAATATAAAGATCCCTCAATTTCTATTATAGAAGAACATTGTGTTCAAATGAAACAGACTAATACGGACATGTGTTATCCTGATGAATCTGACTCTGTTCAAGAGAAAATAGTTAGAGATAGTGTGTTAGAGCATTGCTCGGTCGAACTAGCATGCGTTGCTATCTCAAGCATGTTTTTCAATGTTAGTGATCAAAACTATAAAGTCTTAATTTCTAGTCTACTATAGCTAAGGTCTCGGACTAGGATAGAAAGTCTAGTTGAGCTCAAGAACTCGATGGCAAACATCATACAAGACGAAGGACTACTCAAGGAACCAGTGGATCTTAATCGACTAAAAGTTATGTGGAGACTTGAACTTATCTATCACTCAAAAGTCTATCTACTCTATCTCCTATCTTGAGACAAAATTCGTATTACTATATAGACTAAGAATATACACATGTGACATTTCGAGCTGAGTATATCTCGCTTATATATTTCTAGAAATGTGTGTTGGTAAAGCTTTCGCTTTAGCCAAGTTCATCTTTGCCTAGTGACGAAAGTCATGTTATGTTTCAATCACTTTGGAAATTGCTCTGACGAAAACTAGTTTGTGAATAACAACTATATGACATCCTCTGAGAATGTTTCAATGATTGAAATGAGAGTATAGAGAATATAACCACTGGGGGATATAAAATTATTGTGGTAAAACATATATGTATAAGTCCTTAACACTTGAACCGAAGTTTGTGAGCTTTGTTGATCAAGTGAAAACCGGAACTTGAGCAGTCAATCCAGTCCGCGAACGTGCGTAGTTCTCGAACCCGAGAATTTCTACTGGAGTTGTAGCTCGGTTTCAGTCCGCGAACTGACAGAAGTTCTCGAACTCGAGAATTTATGCTGGAGTTTGTAAACTCCAACCGGTTATCTTGAGTCTGCGAACTTGAGTGGTTATGTCTAAAAACGATGTTCATGAACTTATCTAAATTATATAAGGAATGCTATTGCAAACTGTGGCTTTATAGTTCATGAATTGATTCAAGTGAATCACATTATTTTTGCTTCAATTGTGTCTTGTGTAGTACATAAGATCTCATAGCAATTGAACAACTCTCTCACTAGTTCATTTGAGTTATTTGGACTAGTTATGGTGAAGAAGAATATGGTTGATATGAAAGTTATCATTTGACTAACCATTTGGTTGACTAATATTGAACCAACTATTGTACACGTTTGGGTACGGTTACACAAACCCAAAATCGTCAAGTACATGTGTGTGGCAAGCTAAGTTTTTGATCTAACGGTTGAGAGATATTAGCTTGTATCTAATCAGGTTTTCATCTAACGGTGAATATTGAATGCTTTGTTACTAAGCTAACATTGATTGGAAACCCTGATTTGAAAGACTATATAAGGGAGAACTCTAGCAACTGGGAAACCTAATCCCCACACATTTTGTGTGATACTAGTTTGCTAAGCTAGAGTCGATTCCCCTTTAACCTTTGGTTTTCTTCTTCTAAAACCAGGTTAACGACTTAAAGACTTCATTAGGATTGTGAAGCCAGATCGATACTACTTTTCTTGTAGTTATGTGATCTGATCTTGTTGTTTCTATCGTACGAGTATAATTGTAATAATTGGCTTGAGATTTCTATCTCCGGTAGGCAAGATATAAAAGTAATCACAAACATCTTCGTCTCATCGTTTGTGATTCCACAATATCTTTTTTCGATGCGTCGATTAAGACTATTGTGAGGTGATTGATAAAACTGAGATGTTCTTCGGGAATATAAGTCTGGTTTTATTGATTGGTTCCTGTTCACCTTGATTTATCAAAAGACGGAACAAAACTCATAGGTTTATTGGTGGGAGACAAATTTATCTATTTTGTAGACTTTTCTGTGTGAGACATATTTGTTTGCTAAAGTCTTCGACTTTGGGTCGTAGCAACTCTTGGTTGTGGGTGAGATCAGCAAAGGGAATCAAGTGTATAGTATCCTGTTGGTATCAGAGGCGTAGGAGCATAACTGTACCTTGGATCAGTGTGAGATTGATTGGGGTTCAACTACAGTCCAGACCGAAGTTAATTTGGAATAGGCTAGTGTCTGTAGCGGGTTAATACAATGTATGTTTAATCTGGACTAGGTCCCGGGGGTTTTCTGCATTTGCGGTTTCCTCGTTAACAAAATTCTGGTGTCTGTGTTATTTCTTTTTCGTATTATATTTTGTTATATAATTGAAATAATACAGGTTGTGTGTTTTTCAATCAATTAGAATATCCGACCTTATTGGTTGTTGATTTAAATTGATTGACACTTGGATATTAATCTTTGGTACTATCAAAGTTATCTCTCTTTGATTAGACTCGTGAATCACATTTTATTGAGTAAATCAAATTCAGAGACTGAGATAATAACTCCTTGAGTATTTTTTATTGATTGAGTCTAGTTGATTCTCTAGAAAACAACTCGGAGTTGTCCATACAGATTGCTAATCGAAATATTGGGTGAGATTGTTAGACCCCCACTTTTTCAGAGTGAACTAATTCTAAATCTTGTTAGAATTCAAGCTGATAGATTCAAACAGTTAAAAAAACATGTCAATATTTTTCTTGGTGTATTAAAAGACTGTGGCTCCAATGAAAAGGCTTCTTATAAAGAAAATCCCGAAGTTTGATCATCTCATATCTTACTTGAGGAAAAACTTAAAAAGGATGCTTTAGATGTTGAACATCTCTTGAGTAAACTCTCAATTCAAGGATGTTCAGAAGAGTCTTCTATACCATCTACTTCTACTCAAACTGAAAGAGCTCCAGTTTCAAAAGTAATTTCAGATTCACTTACCACTCACACTAATGTGCAAGGGATTCACACCTCAGTGGGAAGAATGAAATCTCAAGACGATAATGATAGGTATGAAATCTCTAATCACCCATGTGATAAGAAAGTGTGTCTTTTTTGTGATTCAAAAAGGCATATAGTGCAAAAGAGGAAACCCAAGTTGAAAAACAAATCATTGATTCAACTTCAACGCACCTTAGACTTGATTCTTAAAGGTGTAACTGACATTCGTATGACTAAACCAATTGGTTTTAGTAAGCATCCTGTGTTTCTTACCAGGAAAGTTAGTTCAATGAGTTCCTCAAATGCTCAAAAGAATAATATACCTCTTGGCAAATATCGTCGAAGAAGAACTCATGTTCTCTCTTCTATTAAAAATGGAGATAATGATGTGAATCATGTATCAAGAGAAGAATGCAGATATGAGCAGATGGATGACAACGTAAAATTGATTATTGAGGGATATAAGGAAATCATCAACAAATTGCGTAGGTCATCTAGACAACATTCTTCAAGTAAAAATCCCCACTATGCGTCGTATTATGATGATAGTAAATTTTATGATAATTTTTCACATCATAACAGTCTTCCCTCAAGGGACAGAAGGAAGAGGTTTAACCATAAATAATTTTCATTTGATGAGATAAAGGCTCATACTTGTGCTACATAAACACAAGGTTGAAATATATCACACAAAAATCCCGGTTGAGAGATATGTTCAGGTATACTTGTTGACAGTGGTGTTTTTCGGATTCTCAAGCTATTTTCTTATCGTCTTTAGCATGAGTATCATTGGAAAAATGCTTGCAGAAGTATTTGTACTTACTATGTCATTATTTTTTTAATGTTGTTTTGTTAAACAAGGTGCTACCCATGTACTCTAAAATTGCTTTTCTTATGAGACATAGATTTTTGGAGTCATTATGATTGCCTCTTTTTGCAAGAGCTTTTCATCTTTTGGGTCGAGATTGATCTCGTACAGGTTACCCGTGTGACTGATACGAATCAATTAAGAAAACCCTAAAATACTTCCTTCTCTAAGAAACCTTAGCCGACCTATTGAGTTACGCAAGTCACGTATGCATACTCTAGGTTATTTGTTGGGTTATCAAGAACGTCCTCTTCTTCATCTCTCCATGGTGATTTTGGAAAGGGATTTCTTGAGAAAGGTTTTGATTTTGAATCAAAAGGAAGGAAGAAAAGAACTCTTGTGGAAGAAGGTACACCCAATGCCTCATGCTACTATGCCTACTCACACCAAGATGTTGAGAATGAGGATATGATTTCTGCTGAAGTGGTTCATGACTTTCTTAAATACTTTGAGGAAGCAAAGCTGCAACTTGTTGATACAATGAAAGATCTTGATGTGGTTAGAAGTGAGTTGAAAAAGGTTACTACTGACCTTGGTCTCATGAAGTCACATGTTAAATAACTTCTCAATGAGGATATCTTCTCCGAAGATGCAGTTGATAATATGAATCACAAGCTCAAAGGTCTTGAAACCAGTAAAGCAGCCGAACGTGAACTTTAGATCGTGATCCATCTCTAGTAGATCTGTTATTTTATCTAGGAAGTCTTCTTATGAGAATTTTGTTCTCGTGTTAGGAAGGATAACTAGAGTTTGGAATATCCATTATTGTGATTACACATGGCTATGTCCAATGTTTTCATCTTTTATTTATTTTTTAATTTATTTAAAAACTCTAAAAATAGTTTGGAAGATGATTTTTGCAGTATTAATCTTTATGGTTTCATATATTGCAATATGTTATGGGATATGTGTGTTTGCGTCCGTGAACTATTATTATCCCATACGATGTCAAAAGTTATCTCTTATATATGTCGATATGCAAGTATTGATACAAGATCGATGAACTTTTGACAAACAAAAGTTAAGCCTATTATGTCAATTCATTGATGGAAGATAGGTTAAAATCTTTTGTTTTACAAGGATTATGTCTATTGTATATCATTGTGCAAATAGTGATGAAAAATAGAATGAATCCTTGTCTATGTCGCAGTATTGATCTTTCCTTGATCCATATTTTATGTGTATACTGCAATGCTCCATAAGGTTTTCTTGTGTTGAGCATAAAACGATTGAGTTGATCATTATTTTATGGTTAACATAATCGTAGCTCCGTAAGTTCTCTTATGTCGAGCATGTTCAATTAAATTGATTACTTTTGTGTTTAATTTGATTGTTATTCCGATTAAATTAATCATGAGTTTTTTTGTGGTTAGTTTAATTGAGAATTTTTGGATATAGAAAATCATTTCTTATGGTTTTTGGTGTCCATTAAAATCCTTCTTTTCTCATAAAAGTTAGGTCGTTCTTGTTGTTCTCTCGGGAATGCGGCTGTGGAATTTTTAGGGGTTATCTTGTATCTTTATAAACTCCTTGATGAATCCATTTAGATCCGGCTTTATGATTGCATCTAAACAAGTTGATATGTCCTTTTCTTTGGTCTTAAAGCGTCTCCATGGAAATTTCATTAGGATCCCGTTTTCGTACCTTTGCCAATTTTATTGACAAAAAGGGGGATAATTAATATGTAATTCACACTACAAATACATATGATTTACGTGCTCACGGGTCATTATGTAAGGGGGGGTGGTTTTCGTGTTGAGACTAAAGTATTGACTAAGGGGGAGTGATACATATCACCATAGTATTGTTGTCGAAGTTGTGATATAAGAACTTTGATGTTGTGTAATAATACTATGACATTGTATAACAATGATTGAGAGATTTTGTTTTCTCATTGTTATGGATACGGGACTTCAACAACTATAATGTTGAATTGAACATCTATGGAATCATGGGAGCACTTAGAAAACACAAAGTTTTCGAGTAATATTGAAGCACCAAGGATATCAAGCATGTGGACGAGAAGCTACAAAGTTTTATCTATTTTGTAATCCATATGTATTGATAGTTTTGTCGCTAAAATTGACAAATGCGGAGATTGTTAGAGCATTGCTCGGTCAAACTCGCATGTGTTGCTATCTCAAGCATGTTTGTCAATATTAGTGATCAAAACTATATGTCTTGATTTCTTGTTTACTTATGTCTAAGTCTCGGTCTAGGATAGTTAAGTATAGTTGAGCTCCAGACTCCATAGAGATTATTTTGCTAATACGAAGAACTACTTAAGGAACCGATAGAACTTCATCCGACCAAAAAGGTATGTGGAGACTTGAACACATCTGGCACTCAAAAGTCTACTCTATCTCCTACTATTGAGACACAATCGTATAGTATGATAGTTTTCATACACACACATTTGATATTTCGAGAGCAGAGTTTACTCGCCTATAGTTTTATTGAAATATGTATTGGTAAGCTTTCGCTTTAACCATGTTTCATCTTTACCCGTGATGAAAGTCATGATGACGTTTCAATCTTGAAAATGGCTTTGATAAAGATAGTCGATTATTTATGTCTAACGACTATTAACATTATAGAAGAATGTTTCAATGATTGAAATATAGAGTTGAGATTACATAACCACCTATGGATATAAGCATATATAGTGTGTTCGCACATTAGTGTATAAGTCCATGTACCGAAAACCAAGTGCGTGCATATGTGTGCATGCGGTATTGGTGAAGGAGACAAGTTGGGTACGCGTACTGGCGGAGGTTCTTGTATCGAGAATTTCTGCTGTAGTTTGGAGTTTACGAACTTAAAAACCATTCACCTTAGGTACGCGTACCCACGGAATTTTTCCTACCGAAAATTTCTGCTGGGTTTTCAAAACCATTTCCGGTAGCTAAGGTACGCATACCCGTATGCGTACCCAAGCTGGTTATTTCTCAAATTGGTTGTTCATGAACTTAAACAATAAAACAATAAGTATTGCAATATTTGCAAACCGTGGCTATATTATTCATGAATTGATTCAAGTGAATCAAACCGATTTTTCTTCAATTGTGTCTTGTGTAGTACATAAGATTTCCTTGCAATTGAACAGCTCTTGAACCAGTTCTTATGTGTCATTTGAACTAGTTATGAGAAGATGAATACGGTAGATATGAAAGTACTCATATGGATAACCATTCGTCAACCATTTGTCAACCAACTAATGTACACATTTAGGTACGGATACTCAAACCTAAATGAAATACATTTTGTGTGTTTAACAAGCTAAGCTTCGATCTAACGGTTGAAAGATATTAGCTTGGATAAATCAGTTTTTTTATCTAACGGTGAATATTGAATGCTTTGTTACCAAGGTAACTTGGATTGCAAAACCTGATTTGAAAATTATATAAGGAGACGTCTAGCAACTGGAAAAACTAATCCCCACACCTCCTATGTGATACTAGTTGGTTTTGCTAGAGTCGATTCTCCTTTAATCGTAGGTTTCTTCCCGAGACCTTGTCGATTAACGACTTCAAGACTTCATTGGGATTGTGAATCCAGACGAAACTACTTCTCTTGTAGTTGTGTGATCTAATCTTGCCATTTTCTATCGTAAGAGTTCAATTAAATAATTGGCTTGAGATTATATCTCCGATTGGACAAGATAAAAAGAAATCACAAACATCTTCATCTCATCGTTTGTGATTCCGTAATATCTAGTTTCGTTACCATAAGATTTATATTATTGTGAGGTGATTGATAACACTGATATGTTCTTCGGGAATGTAATTCTGGTTTATCAATTGGTTTCTATTCACCTTGATTTTATCAAAATATGGAAAAAAACTTGTAGGTTTATCTGTGGGAGACAGATTTATCTATTATCGTAGACTTTTCTGTGTGATACAGATTTGTTTATTCAAGTCTTCGACTTTGGGTCGTAGCAATTCTTTGTTGTGGGTGAGATTAGCTAAGGGAATCAAGTGCGTAGTATCCTGCTGGGATCATAGACGTAAGGAGCGCAACTGCACCTTAAATCAGTGTGATATTGATTAGGGTTCAACTATAGTCCAGTACGAAGTTAGTTTGTAGTAGGCTAGTGTCTGTAGCGGCTTAATACAGTGTGGTGTTCAATTTGGACTAGGTCCCGTGGTTTTTCTGCATTTGCGGTTTCCTTGTTAACAAAATTTCTGGTGTCTGTGTTATTTCTATTCCGAATTATATTTTGTAATATAATTGAAATATCACAGGTTGTGCGTTGTATCGATCAATTGTGAAATCCAACCTTTGGTTGTTGATTGGAAATTGATTGATCCTTGGATATTGGTCTTTGGTACCATCCAAGTTTATCTCCCTTGTATTTAATCGAGACTCGCAGATTTGCTTGAGTAAGATTTAAATCAAGAGATAGAGATATAAAAACTCTTTGATATACTTTTATATTGATTGAGTTTAATTGTCTAGTTGATTCTCATAAAAGTATATTGGAGTTTTTCCATACAGATTGCTAACCGAAATATTGGGTGAGGCTGTTAGACCCCCCGCTTTTTCACATGTTTCTTCTTATATTTCTTTCCCTTGTTGTCCTTGGAGAGTATGGGGATAAAAAAATAAACAACAATCAGATCAAAGTATATTATGAATTCCAAGTATAGAATCGGTTTACACGATACACATACAAATACCGATTTTCTAACATGGCACAAAAAGAATTGGTTCATATAAGTGCTCACGCAATTCGATTCTAGGATAAAAAGTATACATGAAAATTGAGCATTTTTTCCACCAAGAAACGGTTTATGTGGATACTTACATAAAACAATTATGGGATTAATAGTTAAGATATGAAAGACTGTATAATCTGTTTATGTGGAAATTCAATTAATTTGATTCTAAAAAATGGAAAAATAGTTATCTCTTCCATACTAGAATTGGGCTGGCTATGTAGGCATAAACATGGACCGACTATGGTTAAATGTTTTCCACCCAGAAAACATATCCCGGACAATCGATTTTTGCGGGTAAGAAAAAAACTGTTTCCGGTGGAAATCGGTTCACAAGTACTGGTAAACCCAGAAAATTTTAAGTGATTGCATGTTATTAAAACTTAATTTAGAAGATTGGGTTAATAGAAAAGTACTTGATTCGAGCCATTTCATATTCTTGTATTGCGTTAATAGTTTGATCGTCTTTCGTAATCGTTTGCGATGATGATTGTTTATTTCGAGTCGCTCTCCCAATCCAAGGATTATCCGAACTAGAGGATAAATAATTCTAATGTCTTGCTTCATTCGTGGTTGATTCGTCATTTTATAGAAGAAGAAAAAAACACGATTACTCCGTTGGATCGTCAATAATCAACAACGTTTTCGTTTGAAAATGGAAAGAAAAAATAGGAAGAGAAAAATAATTGGTTGATGGAAGAGTAGAGATGAAATGGAAATGAAAGGTGAGAGTTTTAGGTTTCATTACTAGAATTTAGTGGGGGTAAATTGATAGTATAATGAAGTGTAAATTGGTAATTTCATCAAATTTAGACATCCCTTGTTCCTCTTCTAGTCGGTAACAAGATTTATGTAGGCCTCAAATAACCTATAGGCCTCGAACTAACCAGGTTGTTTTAGCCGTTAGACTAAGTCTTATGGGGTGCTAGTCTAGCACCTAGATTAGCAGTCAGGAATACCTCCTAAGTCTTATGGGAGTGCTAATCTAGCATCTAGATTAGCAGTCCACGTCAGCCCAGTGCTGAACCATTCAGTGCCCAGCGCTAAATCATTCCACGCTAAATGGTCCAGCGCAACCAATCTCAGCCGTCAGATCAAAAATAAATCCCTCAGCGCTGAATCATTCCGCGAAAAGGTAGTTTTTCTAGCGCTGAATCATTCCGCGTATCAATCTAGCATGCTACTTCACATGCTAGCAACTGGTAGGAAAGAGAACTAGTGTTAAATTTTTTGTTACACTTTTTTTTGGAATTGCAACACTTATGTGCTAATCTAGCACCTCCAATCTAGCCTATAAGACTTAGTCTTAGTGTATTGAACCTGGTATGAAAATGGATTTGATCATACTATATTAAAGACCAACGATTCTGTACTCGTAGAAAACGTTTTTTCATCAATTGACGAGGGGTATTTCAAAGAATCATATTATTGGGGATCTCCACGGATGGGTTTTTGGGGGCTATTTTACTAAGTGGAGACTTAATGTTATAGGGGGAAACCAAATCAAAAGGTCAAATATACCCTTTCCTATAATTATACTATTATAAAAAAAAATTAATCTTATCTTCTTCTTCTCTTCTCCTTCATTTCATCATGATAAAATCACGATGAAAATGATGATCATAATTTTATCATGATGAAATCGTGATCATTAAAAAGCTTAAATCTTTTTCTTTCTCTCTTTTATTTCTTCTCCATCACATCGTGATTCTTCATTGCATCGTGATGAAGATGATGATCCTAAAATAAAATAAAAATTTATTAATTTTCTTTCTCTCTTCTTCTTCATCTTCTCCATTGCGTATATAGAGATGATAGAAAAAAAACAAAAACTAAGAAAACCCATCATTTATTTTTACTTTTGATCGACTTAAAAATTCAATTCGATTAAGTTGAGAAAAAAAAAGTTTCTGAAACTGTATAACGGCTGGGAGTTCACGCTTTCCCAACGGTGAACCCTGAACCTGGGAAAGTAAGAGCTCCCAACCGTAAAAGAGTGTTTGCGGCTAGATTTTCCTAGCCGTAAGTTATTCTGATAATCACATAAAAAATTATATAAACATAGGTCTAATTTCGATTAGGTTTTCCTGCCGAAAATGATTACTTTTGGCTAGGTTCCCCAGCCGTAACTTGAATTTTCGGCTTGGAAAACCTAGCCGTAACTGTTTCTGATACTTACAAAAAATAGTAGGAAAAAAATCGGTTGGGAGTTCTTGTCGACCCAGCCGCGAAAGTAATCTACGGCTTGGAAATCTTCAATTCCGAAAGTCAGAATTACTAATTTCGTCCGGTCGACAAATTTACCAGTAAATAACAACAAAAAAAAATTCTAGATTTTTTTTTCCAGATTTTTGACGGATTTGAATTGATGAAATTGATGTTGGGAGTTGATTATAAGGTTATCTTGAGTTTTGTGATGAAGGGTTTCATCATTTTTCTTCAAAAAAATTTCACCAAAATCACCATTTTTCCTTCTTCAAAACTCAAAAAGATTAATTTTTAATTTGCAAAAAATTAATGTTTTGATTAGTCTAATCATTCACTAAGACTGATTAGTTAGCTTAATCAAGTTAATTAGCACTAATCAAATTTAGGGTAAATTAGACATTACAAAAAATGATGGATAAGGGGGCTATGGGTTGTTATTTCATGACCCCAAATAACCCCAAAAACCCATCCGTGGAGAGCCCCAAAATAGGATTCATTTCAAATTCATAATACCCAGTTACATATCACTGATGGGTCCGTGCACATTTATGCGCCAGATACGCGTCGAACACAAACGCACGACTATTTGGAGGTGCCCATGCTTGCTGATAGCCAGCTATAGAGCTCAACGACTACCACCGATTTTAGTGACAGATTGAAATGGGGTCTACAGTTTGTTGCGAGCAGGATGTACGTGGGACAAATGACTACAGCCTTCTGATCTTGTCTTGATAGTTTTGTGCTGGTCGTACTGAACGTGCAGGTGGGGGTGAAGGGGAGAGAAAGAGACGGAGCAAACAAGGAGGAAGACTGGTAGACACGGAATAGCCTGTTATTTGAAACAGTTACAGAGCCTATTCCTCTCTTGTTCTTTTGCTCATAATTCATCAATTAAGGACAAGTCGGAAGGAAGCAGGCTAGTTAAGTAGGTTGATGATCCAAGTTCAAATTGAACGAATCTTTTCTACGCTGAGAAAATAAGAAAATCAGGACATCAACATTAATACTTGTGTTAAAGCACACGAATGCAACCCCTCAGGTATAACAAAGTACCAGATTGCTTGAACTTCTTTGTTTCGGTAACTAAATAGTATCATTTTCACTCAGATGGGGCATGGTGCGACTTCGTGAGTGCTTGCTGCCTGAATCCTTCTCAACACGTCGGCTGAGGTAAACCTTCTGTCCTTAGCTAGTGCACACAGGTGAGGTAAGTTGAAAGCTTCGCCAGGTTTTTCTCTACTGCAACATCTTTCTATTCTACAACAACCCTTTTCACTGCAAGAACCTGTGGCCCTGTAGACATAGACCCAATGTTCAACATAAGAATCTCTCCCAACCCCAATAAGACCACCGGGTACAGCAAACTGCGGCTCATTTTGTACAGCAAGTAATGAAATTACTCTCAAGTATATTGGTGTGCACTTGATGGCTCCATTTTCATCTTTAAAAACAATACCGGGTCACACCTCAATGAATTGATTCACCCTCAAAACACCTACTCCCCCCAGCAACACCACCCTTGATTTCATCAACCTCTGAACCAGGTTTATTGACATCAAATGACCGCATTACAATCATGTTTGCGATGGAATAAAGTTCCTCTTTGGAATAAGAATCCTTCTCTAATATGTTCGCACACAACATCAATGTATTTTTAGGGATTACCGCGGCACCTTCAGCAACAGTGTTCTGAATAAACTCCTGAACAGCTTCATGGTGATTGATGGCTACATTTTCTTGAGACCAACTTTATTCTGAAGGATGATTATGTGTTGGAGACCCATGACGAGATGCTCTGAAGTCTGAGGTTGGGGACAGCTTTCATTGCTAGCTACCAGAAGTGGTGCCCCGTCCATGATTGCTGCTCCATTAAGCATGGTATCCATAAGAATTTTCGTGACCCAGGCAGTCGACAAAAGAAACATGTCTCAATAATTTCATTCTTGCAGTTTCAACCCAGGCACACCAGTGTTACAACGATACACCTAAAAAAAGATCAGCCGTATCGATATGTATTTACACGGATACGCGTACTAATACTCCAATACTTCAAAATACAGACTCAGTTAGAAAACTGTCTAAATATTAGATATCAACAACTGTCAAGATAAATCTCAATACCTTAATATTAGAAAATTTAGATATTTTATTAGATATTATGAGAAGTTTTAACTATAGTGACAAAATATTAGTTCCAAATCTGTCCATTGATCTTGCTCTAGACTTTCTTCCTTCTTATCCATACTTTTTCTCTCCAGTATGTATTTTAATCATGCAAACATGTATGTAGTTTGTTAAGTTTCTATCTTATATATATTATATTTATGTTAAACTACTGATCAATATTGAGTATGCCGTATCGCCGTATTTTAGTTTTTCAAGTTGGTGTATCATAGTAGCGTATCGGTATCTTGTATCCAATACCGTATCCGTATCGTTGCAACACAGATTATAACACATGAAGAAGCGGACACATTAGTCGGAGTATGTAGGTTAAAAAAGATACTTAAGACACTAAAACAGCCCTTAGATAGTGAAAATGCCTTTCAGGTCCCGAGTCTGCTTACATTGTTACGGGGTCTAACAAAACAAGTTAAATCAGTGCCTTTCCTTCTAGTGTGAGGTAAAACAGACAGCCCTACATACCATTTTCCCAGATAAGCAAATATCAAAGCAGTTGTTACTGGATCCCTAATTCTCATGATTGCGGCAGCAAACGCTGTAACAAGCAATATAAAGCATAAACCATCAGAGATTCATGCCTGTCTCATCCTAGAGCAACTATGCTTCATTACTTTAAAGGTGCAAAAAAATATGTACATCATGCGTATCTCATCCTAGAGTAACAACAATGCTTACTGATTCACACTTCGCTAATTCGATTACTTCATGGGTGTTAAAGTTCACTTACCAGCGAATTAGAGAGGATGAGTCAAGCAAAGTAGTCGGAATAAGACCAGGTGGAATGCAAAGTCAGGAGATTAAGCTTCAGAAGATGAGATCTTTGCAGTGATCAGTCTTGGAGCATTAAACCCAGCTCTTGCTGTCATTTTCTCAGCCGGACCACCACCGCCAGCCCTCATGATTGTTGAGAAAAATTTCCTTGGTTATAGGCTCATCACATGATCTTACCGGAGTCAAACCATACCTGCAGTAGATAAGAAATCATAGTAATTAGTCTAAACTACAATCAATCCGATCGTCAGATAAGTTTACAGGTGCCCAAACAAAGACAACAAGTTGAAAGCCCTGATGAGCTTTTATGGAAGAAATCCTATGAGCTAATTTAACGTAACAAAAAAGTAAAAAACAATAAAAGAGACTCACATTTTCATCTTGAAACTACTCCACAAGGCATTCACGCTGGCGGTTCCAGGTTGCACTTCTGGTGACGCCACAGTATTTTGTCCGGAACCTAGCTGAAATTGAAAAAAAGTATACATACTGCTAGATTTTTCCCCATATTGTTGTTTACTTCTCAAATCTTGTTTGGGCTTTCGGGTTATAATGACTGAACAAGAGCATACTCATGAACTAAACACAATCAAAATGAATTGTTACAGACAATTTCCATTTAAATGTGAGGTCGAAACAAAATCTTGTAAGCAATTAAGAGTCAGGTAATGCCATAACTGTACCAATAATGAGAACACAAAAACATTGGTCAGCAACAATGGTCCAAGCTGCAAATGAAGCACGTCCACTAAAATTACTTACTGCTCATGTGGTAAACTATCAATTGAAAGATTAGTGAATCCAACACTAGAGAGGGATACCTCATGTAGTTAAAATTTGTAATTCATAAAGCAATTCAGCTAAAGTTTCAAACTGATGTTTATACAAAACAAATAGTTGATTTGTACATGACATAGCTGTTAAACTGAACAACCATATCACTGATCCTCTTGAAAGTTACATTAAGAACAGAATCAAAGTGTGAACTGTGCCACTGATAACACCCTCTCGTTGATGATTTCAAACTGAAAAAGAGAGGATATTCTTACAGCATTACAAATTAAACCCAACCAAATCTATGACACCTAAGTTTTAGAAGCAAGGACAATGGAATTCTCAAACCAGTTTGTTAACCGAATGTATTGTTGTTTTCTAACCAATCTCCTGAAATGAGGAAGGATGGGAGAAAGATACTTCAACCTATATCCAACAATAAAGAGGTAGATGTTTGAAATTCTTATTTTATCGTACGATGCATGTCATAACTTCAGAAATACCGGTTCCACCTTGAAGCGGATTAAAAATAAAGGCAAAATGGAAATCCAAACTGATTTACTTTGTTAGTAAGTTCCATGGAGATGGTCGGTCTGTACAAGTCCACCCATATACAGGCAGTTCCAACATTTTATTTCACCAGTCTTATGACAAGCAAACATTTGGATCTTCGTCGTCTGAGTCAAACTCAACCTGCAGCAGAAAAGAAAGCATAGTAATTAGTCTAAACTACAATCAACCAGATCATTAAATAAATTTACAGCTGCCCAAAGAAAGATAACTGGCCGTAAGCCCTGATAAGCTTTCATGGAAAGAAATCCTATGAGCTAATTTAACATAACAAAGAAACAAACAAAATAACAAACCCACATTTTCATCTCGAAACCACTTTCCATGGCAGTCACGCTTCCAACCAGCAGCAGTAAAGTTAAGTTCTTTCTCACGACGTTTTGCTAGCTCCAACTGATGCTCTGCCAGCATTCTACAAGCTTCTTCATATTCCTCTCCACTATTATTCCTCTCTGTATAACTGGCGGTTCCAGATTGTACCTCTAGTGATGCCCCAGTATTTTGTCTGGAAACACTATCTGAAGTTGAAGAAAAAGGAGTATACATTTGACTAGGTTTTGCCTCATATTGTTGTCTATCTCTCGAATTTTGTTCAGGCTTTTGGGTTTTAAGTGCCTCTGAAGTCACCTTCCGTGTCCATTCAATCAATGGATTCTTTCTAGTAAACTCGTTTTTCTGACTGGACGAACTAGAATACATCTTTCCAGTAGAATCATCTGATAAAGCTATTCTCTTGCTTATCTCTTCCTGCTGATTTAGTTCTTTTTCCTTAAGCCTCGACAATGCAGCTACATGGCGTGCTCCCTTGTTATGCATCTATATAATATACTTACAAAATTAGAACTCAATAGGAGAAACGGAATTGCCATCAAACACAACAAAATCGGTGTTCACAACCATGTCAACTGAGATACCCCCAAAGATCATTAATTGAACAGTAGAGTGACACAATTTTTTTTTCCTTCAAAGCAATATTCCTGAACAAATTAATGCAGCAGCTAGTGAAAACAGTAGATTCTATTATCAGCAATAGGTATTCAACAGAAATTCTAGTCTCAAATTGTCATTAGCAGCAATGAATAAAACTGTAATTCTATGATAAACCTGCTCTATTTCTGTTAATTTGGATGAAACCAAAATCAAAACAGTAACAAGAACCCTACCCTACTAGTGCAAAGAGTAAATCAAAAGTGATAATAAAGATATTATAGGGTTAGGGTTTAGGGGTGATTACTTACGGTGAGGATGAGAGAAGTATCGAAGATGGGTTTGTTAGGGCAGACAAGGCAAGCATATTTTCCACTGGGGAGTTTCTTGAAATGAGAAGAATCTGAAAGATTGTCAACAAGAAGATCATCAACCCTTCTCTTCCTGTATTGAGACTCCCTTCCCCAACTATCTCCACCAAACACACTCATCTCTCTCTCACTCAGTAAACTACCACAAGGCAGAGTTCTTACTCCCCAATTTCCTTTTTATTTTCGAATTCGTTAAAAGTGTCGGAGAATAAGTAATAGTCCTACTCAATGTCCACGTGCATAACGTAGTTAATCAGACTCCTATTCATCTTGGCTAATGTTTGCGGTTGCGGATAGGATGGATACAGAGTTGCATTGAGCCACAGCCATATTATGTTCTAAATTTTGATGCAGCTTGGATCAACACTAATAGAGTTTATGGTTTTCTGGTTCGAAATAATGCAGGAAACTGCACTGCAGCTAGAGCAGGACAATTTTTTGCAGGCTCTCCAGAAGAGGCAGAAGCTCTAACTCTCCTTGGAGCAGTGGAGTGGGCTAAAGAGTCAGATCTACAGTACTTATATATCATTTTTTTGCAACTTAGAAGTAACCAAGTTAAGTGGCAATGCCAAGCAATTCCCCGGGCGGCAATTAAGTTTCTTTGGACCTTATATATATATATATATTAGCAACCCTTACATCAAAATGAATAGAGCCATCGAATGTTGGGATATTAGAAACTTCCCGAACATTTGATTTATCTACTTATAAGGCTTGAACAATACATGTCGGAGGTTCATTAAGCCAATCAATAACTGATCCATAAGATTTAGCTTCCTTAGCTAAGTTATCAACTACATTGTTTACTAATCTAGGAATAAAGAAAAAACCCAAAAAACTTGAACAACGGCTGAAGTCATGTTTCACTTCTTCCATAATGTTTTGATTCTGCCAAGTTATTTGAGATGGTAATCCATTTAGATAGTCAAAAAGATTCTTACAGTCCCCTTCAATACTGAAATCTGACATGTTGTACTGTCTCGCCCATTTCCTAGCTTGAAGAAGTCATAAAGCCTCTGCCTCTTCTGGTGATGTTGTTGCAATTGGTCCTGCTCTTCCTTGCTCAAAGTTACCTGCATCATTTCTTAGAATTAACGAAAAACCTGCTGGTTCATTTTCTGAAATCCATGGTGCATCTATGTTGATTTTGTTTTGATCTTTTTGAGAAGCCTTCAAGATTGTTTTTGGTCTTACTAAAGGATTAACTGAGTGAACTGGGGCCTGATATTTTTCTTTATGCCAGAAGATTAAGTGTCTTTGTACCTCTATAGCTAATTGGAGGGAAGATTTATGTTTTTGTTCAAAAGTTCTATTACATCTTTCTTCCCAAATGAACCATCTCTTAGTCATAATGATTTCAATGGGTAATGTTTGGTTATTCTTACCTATCATATGTTTACATATGTCTAAGAAAGTTGTTGAGGTTTTAAAGTTCAGTTGAACTGGGTATGGCCCTGTAGCCATATAGCCTTAGCATAGTGACAGTGAAAAAGAAGGTGTTCTAAAGATTCAGATTCTTCACGTCCGAAAGTACATTTAGGTGAAACATCTGACATAAATATAGCTAACTTAAGATTTGTAGAAACATCATTTTGTAAACATTTCCAAGTAAATATCTTAATTCGTTGAGAAAACTCTATTTCCCAGAGTCCTTCCATAAAGAGTCAGGCATTCCTAAATTATAATTATTAGTTGTTCTCTCATTTAATTTTTTATACATAAACTTAACTGTGAATTTACCAGAAGCATTTAACAACCATCTAAGAGTATCTGGTTTGGTTTATAAGTTTTTGCCTATAGCTATTCGAATACTATAAATTTGTTTTGCCAAAGAATTTGGGAGAATAGAGAAGATTAGATTTTCATTCCACTTTTTTGTGATTGGATCAATGAGATCCCTCACAAGTGTTAAATGGTTGTTGGTTGAGTTTCCGAATTGACTTAGATTACCTCCTAATTTTGAAATCCAGTTATCTTCCCAGATATTAATATTACATCCATCCCTAACTTCCCATATGCTATTTTGTTCCACTAATTTCACTCCTTTGCTGAGACATTTCCAAATCTAAGATCTAGTTGATGGGATTTTAGCTCTGAAAATTGACGTTTTCCGAAAATATTTAGGTTTTAATTGGGTTACCCACGGGGCTCTAGATTATGTTAACAATCTCCAAGCTTGTTTTGATATTATGGCTAAATTAAATTTATGTGAATTTCTAAAACCTAATCCCCCTTATTGATAGGTTTACAAAGACAAGAATAAGCCTTAGGGTAATATCCCTTATGATTTGTTTCCTTTCCCCATCAGAAGTCTCTTTGTAAAGCATCTATCCTATTGGTGTTTTTTTTGGGAAAAATGAAGCAAACCATCTGGTAACTTGCCATACTAGCTAGATTTGCTTTATTGAGTATCATCTTACTTGCATGTGCCAGAACTTTCCCTTTCCATCCTTGAATCTTGTGTTCCATCTTCTCAATTATTCCTTTATTTTTTTTTTATTTTTTTTTGCTCTATCTATAAAGAGGGGTGCTCCAAGGTATGAGACTTTTAGATCCTCGTTTAATTGGAGGCCCCAAAAAATAATTAGGGGCCCTGACCATTTTATACCCACACCAAAAAATTTAGGGAAGTTCCAAAAGGTGGTAAAAATACTATTTTACCCTTACTACTTAAAAACCTATTAACCATAAACATAAGGCCCCCAATTCATTTTCTAAAACCAAATTCAGAAAACTCTCCACCCCTCCCTTCCTCTCCCACCCGAGTTCTCCTCTCCCACCCGAGTTCTCCTCTCCTCCATAAACGGCACAAAAAAAAAACTTCATCGATTAGAAAGTAAATGACTAAAACCCACTTATGTTTTGATTTTTTCTTGAGTTTTGATTGTGAATTTAGTTCTCGAACCGATTTTTTTCAGTTACAGTGATAAGGTCGTCATTCTGTATGATGTTATACCCTAACGACCCTAATTATGCATGTATACTCTATGAAATTTTTTTAATCTGTATGATGTTCTAGTGAACGACCGTAATTCGGCTACTACAATTTTTTGCCTTAGATTTGGGTCGTTACCTCTGTAACCGAATCTATTGACGACCCTAATTCTTCTAAGAACAGTCTCTCTGTCTTAAAAATTGGTAGTGTCGTCAATAAATATAAGTGAGTCGTCATTGAACTCTTTTGGTTTAGAATATAGTCGTTACCCATATATAGTAACAGATGACGACCCTAGTTGCAAACAAAAATACTCACTGTCCAAAATATTGATAGGGTCGTCAATATGTATCACATTACCCTAACGATTTTTCATAATCTAGGGCAAAAAATTGTAGTAGCAGAATTAGGGTCGTTACTTTGTATGGTGTTATACCCTAACGACCCTAATTCTACATGTATACTCTATGAAAAATCGTTATTGGTAGTGTCAGTAAAGTGACGACATAGGAGAGTCGTTTGGGTATACACCCCCCGACTATGACGACCCTTACACTGACTTGTTCCATGGTATGGATGATTTGACCACTTGAAGCAACGAACAGACAAATTTAATCTTATCATTAGCACAATCATTTTTGTTATTTGAATCTTCACCAACATCATTTCCTCCACTTGAATCACTCATTTCTAAAAACCCTAAGTTTTCCCCCAAAACTCCTCTTCTTCTTCTCCTCAACACACAAAAACATGAAGGAAAAAAATCCCCAAGTTTTAACTCTTAAATCTGATTTTAACTTAAACACACTAATTAATTTAATTAACTAATTATTAACACTAATCATTTAGGGGTAGTTTAGATATTAAATTTTTGGATAAGGGGTACCCAAAATTGATATTTCATGTCCCTTTTTGTCCTGTAGTGCAGGTCCCCTAATTGTTTTTTGGGGCCCCCAATTAAACGAGGTTTTAGATCTATCTTTTTAATTTTTTGGATTTTGGAAAGCATTCGTTGATGTTTGGGTTGAACCTTTTTACTATAGAAAACTCCAGATTTATCAAATTTATGAGTTGACCTGAGGTTCTACTAAATGTTTCAATAATTTGTAAAATAGAGAGACATTCAATCATATCAACTCTAATAAATAACAGGCAGTCATCAACAAAGAATAAGTGAGAGATTGGATTATTTTTAGGTGTTAGTTTAACACCATGAATAATTTTCTTATTTTCTTTAATCATAAGAAGCCTGAAAAGAATTTCGGAATGCATTTCCCCTGTAACGAAGAATTGTTGAATTGTGGATGTTACCTGTTCTCCTATAATTTCCCAATTATGTTTAAAGAAACTAGCTGGGAAGCCATCAGGTCTCAGAGACTTATTAGGTTTTAAGTGTTTTAATACATCTAAAATCTCCTCAGAAGAGGGTACTAAATTTAGAGTTTCATTTTCCTCTTGAGATATACTAGGCTGAATGTGCTGGAAATGGGAGATATTTGATTGCTGAGAATCGGAGTTTTCGGAGAAAATGTTAATGAAATAGTCTGAAATATTCGGAGAAAATATTTCAGACATGTTAAAAATAATTTCATTGTTTTGATTTTTTAGACACTCTATTGTGTTCCATTTTCTTATTTTTAGAGTTTTAGTATGAAAGTATTTTGTATTTTTTTCGCCTAGTTGAACTAAATTGTCTCTTGACTGTTGTTTAGCTATGGCTTCTTGAGTGTCGTAGAGTTTTTCTTGAAATTTTCTCTCTTTTCTATTTTTAGAGTTTTAGTATGAAAGTATTTTGTATTTTTTTCACTTCCAAAAGACACATAAGGTGTCTCATGGGGAATGGTTGTGTCGCCTAGTTGAACTAAATTGTCTCTTGACTTCTTCTCTTAGGAAACGGCCCACATTTCCATACTCATATAGTTGTTTAGCTATGGCTTCTTGAGTGTCGTAGAGTTTTTCTTGAAATTTTCTATCTTTTCTATAAACACTAGATAGTAACCCGTGCTACGCATCGGGTGATACCTTTTTGTTTGCTTGTCCACTTTTTATTTGTTATTTTGGTAGTTCAATGAGTGAAAGTATGCATATATGCACAACACATAAATTTCTTTGGATAAACCTTTCTAGTTAAAAACTCATCATAGTAAAATCACAAATTAGGTAGGCTGCCTTAACTGTGGGAACTTCCAATTAATATCTATTAGCTAGTGGACAGTGAGACTTACCTAGCATTAAAATTTACAAACAGAGAGTTTTCAGGCATGAAGCTAGTGTTCACCAAAACATCTCATAAGGATATTTCTACCAAGATTGTCAAATAAAGTTGCCTTAATAGATTACGCTTCAAATAAAAAAAAAGGTTTTAGAATATTAAAATATCAAGAAAATTGTTGCGAGAGCCTACTTCCATCATTGTTAGTTTCTTCCTGCTTCGTTTAATTACGTCCTTCTCTTCAGTCTCCGTTCTAGAACTCCTTGTCTCGACTTGCCAAAGATAGAGCTGCTATCAGTCACATTATCACTCAATCCTGAGTGATCCCTTGCATCGCAGTTGCACCCTGTTTCACCTATAGCGCAGACTGCGTCATCAACAAAAGTAGTACAAAAATTGATCTCTTACTCATGTTTGTTGTGGCTCCAATAGCACTTATAGCATTTTTAGTCTCTCCCTGCATTGTTTAAAAGTAATATTTAATTAGAGGTTCTCACCGAAAGAGAAAAAAAAACATTAACCGTTTGACTGAATGTTTTCTTTACCTGTGGGCATCACTTGAGCTTTTGTTCTTTACTGTTAGGTGCATATTTTTCATATATTTAGTGTCGAATCCATGCTAGTAATTGCTATATATTCTTGCGAATTATTGTATATTACGCTTGTTTTCTTGTATTTGTCTTTCATCAAGTGAATCATCCTAAAAGAAGTGGAAATAACTACAAAAGTGAAGGTTAAAAGCGGAGAAGGGCCAAATACCAAATGGAACTCGTTCAAATTTAAGAGTTCTCACTATCATCTCGAAGAGGACGAAAAGGCGAAGCCAACGGAGAAAGAATGAGCTCATTCCGACATCATATGAGGAAGCTAGGAGCAAAAGAAGAGGTTAAGCCTGTCAGTTCCACATAACTGACAGTTAACTAAGAAGGAAACAAGACATTGCACTGTCAGTCTTGCAAGACTGACAGCTGAAAGTGTAAATAGTTAAAGGCACCTTTCTTATTTGTTAAGGGCACTTCAACTTCTTATTATTATCTCGACCAGTAACGCCAGTTCAGGGAAGTCATCGTCCCTGTTATATTTGGATTCTCGACCAGTTCGTGGCTCAACTGTTGATGGAGTTTGTTGTGGTTTCGTGATGAATGGAAGAACTTCGAGACAACAGGGAAGATTCATGCGACGATGGAGTTGGCTGCTGTGAATATCAGCTGGTCCAGTGATGAAGTGAATGAATGCCGAAGATAGAATGGAGGAGTTGAGCTCAGGTGAGAAAGACTCGTAGATGGCAGTAGTGATAGAGGAGATCGAGTTTAGGTTATTGACAACGATAAAGAGAGAAAGATGACGTTTCTGGCAGTGATGATGGTTTTGTTGTGATGGGAGATTAGTGATTGGAGAATAACGATGGCTTCTGCCATTAACGGCCATCGATATATGCAAACAGTGGAGCTGTTATGAACCTTTCATACAACAGGGGAGTACTTGATGGCATGCTAGAGTTGGGAGCAGTGATGAGAACTCGAGAACATGTAGTTGTAATAAATTATAAGTATGGAGGGATCATCGATTCAAGAGAAATGAAATGGGACAAGAGAAGAGATTTAACGTGGTTCGGTCAACTCGACCTAATTCCACGGACAAAACCCCGAAGGGTGAAATATTATTGATCTCCAGACTGATTGTACTGGGATGATTACAATTACATTGGGAGTCCCTATTTATAGAGTGAATAAATAATTTATTAAGATATTATCTTATTCTAAAGAATATATCTTAATAAATTAGAATATATCTTAATTAACTAGAATATAGAAAACATATGAAATTAACTACATATTTTCCTTATCTAGAAAACTACCTAATTACACAAGATATTTTATTCTTGGAAACTTGATCTGATCTCCGTCGATATTCTCCAATATTTGATATCCGTCGATCTTCTGGTAGCTATTTTGAGTCTTGACCATTTCACCTTGAACTTGACAACCTCGATATTCATCTCGGTATATATATTCTAACATCCCCCCGCAAGTTGAACACGGAGAGAATCGAAGTGTTTAACTTGAACACTGATTTATCGACCACAGTTCGATTTGAGAACCATATGGTGAAAAAAAGAAAGCGAGGATCTCATCAAAAACATATATGATGAGTAAACTTGTTAACACGAAACCACAATATGTGAAGAATAATGGTGCCAAAAAATGGAATCGAGAAAGAAAACAAAAATTCTAGCATATAGCTAATAATCTTCAGACCCGTAATAAAAATGGCTCCTGTTTTTTTTTTTAAATAATCACCAATCTAAAAACAAAAGCGGACCACTATTGAAGATTAGCCCGAACAAAATCGATGAAAATGATATGCGGAAGCAGTTTGAGCGGATCTCCCCGCTCTGATACCATAATAAATTATGAGTATCGAGGGATCATCGATTCAAGAGAAATGAAATGGGACAAGAGAAGAGATTTAACGTGGTTCGGTCAACTCGACCTACGTCCACGGACAAAACCCCGAAGGGTGAAATATTATTGATCTCCAGACTGATTGTACTGGGATGATTACAATTACATTGGGAGTCCCTATTTATAGAGTGAATAAATAATTTATTAAGATATTATCTTATTCTAAAGAATATATCTTAATAAACTAGAATATAGAAAACATATGAAATTAACTACATATTTTCCTTATCTAGAAAACTACCTAATTACACAAGATATTTTATTCTTGGAAACTTGATCTGATCTCCGTCGATATTCTCCAATATTTGATATCCGTCGATCTTCTGGTAGCTATTTTGAGTCTTGACCATTTCACCTTGAACTTGACAACCTTGATATTCATCTCGGTATATATATTCTAACAAGTTGAATGGGACTCGAATGGCAGAGATGGATAACTCGAGTTTGGCTTTGTTGCTGTTGTAGATAATGGCAGTGATGAATGATTGATCGTCATTGCTGCCATTGTTGCAGAGTTTGGAGAAGAATACGAAGAGGTTGTTGCTGCTCGGGTTTGAAGCTGGTGATGCTCGATGGTGCAGATGATGGAAGCGATGAAATCTGTAATGCAGAGAGTTATGGAGTGCGTTTTGATGTTGCCGGTGTTTGGTCGATGGGAGTTCGGCCCAATTTTAGCATAGAATAGAGCTTGGCAGTGACAACGAGAAATATGGGAGATAGGAATGAACTGAGCTTAAGAAAGAAGCTCGGTTTATACAGGAAAAGATGTTGGAATTCAGGAGAGTTTACGGCTATAATTTTCAGTCGTAAAACTGACGAGCAACCAAGGAAAAGATCCAGGAGAACTTACGTATGGGAAGTCCCAGCCGTTATTGAAAAGAAGAATTTTAAGAAAAACATCCAGGAGAAGTTACGAACGGAAAATCTGGTCGCGGTGGAAGAAGAAAAATATAGGTTGTCAGTTTCGTGGAACTGACAAGCCAAAAATATATTTGGCTGGGCTTAGCCAGTGTTAACGCAAGCCCACATCGATGCCTTTGCGACTTTTATACATCACCAGTTCAGGGCGTGACTTATGTTTAGAAATTTCGCTAGTTTATGGCAACCGTTTTGCACGGGATTCAACGCACGGGACTTCTATGACTTGGACATCTATATAAGAGACACTTCTTGACCTAAATCAAAATATATCTACACATCTCATATTATACTTTGTTCTTCATCAATATTTTTAGGGTTTACCCCTTTTGGGAGAAACCGAAAAACGGTGTAACATGAGAGGCTAAACTTTATTTGATTAGGATGAATTCAATGTTCCGGGCGTGAAGCTTAATTATTATACAAGTTTATTCGAAGTTTTTATCATATTATCGATTGTCTTTTCTATATCTAGGGTTTATGATTGATTACTAGATTGTCCAAGTGTACAATTGGGTTAATATTTTGATCATTCTAATGCTATTAGAAGTTGGATGATAAGTGTAATAGTCAAACAACTCTCTACACAAGTAGAAATCGCGATACCTTACAGAGGGATTATGTGGAGCAATTGCGAGTGAAGACAACATCTGCAAGTGAACCTTGAGCTAAGAGTTTAACTACCAACCTAATTCACAAATCCTAAAGCGTTCGGTTGGATTACACCTTGAGTGAGCTGCTACTTGGTGGTTCAGTTGGATAGAATCTGATATTGGAGAGCTTCCGTATCCGTGGTAAAAGGAGTTTTGGGGATAGCACTGAGCTAGCTGCTATTCTACGGTGGGTGATATATGATTCTTACGAAAGGTAAATGAGTATACTATGCAAGTCAACGTTTGGTAACGACGAATGACTCTTAATCATATTTTCATCTTATTGTTTATTATTATTTTAATTATTCAACAAACCCCCTTTTCTTTTATTATTTCGCTGAACTAAATAACATATCAATTACACTGCTCTTCGTGGGAACGAACTTGACTTCCATTATATTATTTTAATTAGTGGGAAATATCTTGATTAATTTGTTGTGGTTACGACGCACATCATTTACCCTATTCATGAAGTTTGATGGAAATCCTTTGTAAGGAGGGAAATCATAGATTTCCAAGAGCATCGCCAGAGAAATTCCTACAATGAAAACCAACAACTTTCCTCGTGATGGATATGGCTGAGACCACCCCAAACAGTTCATATGAGTTGATGTGCCACACCCAGCGAAAATTTGGATATTCACCCTACAACATCATAGAGTAGAAATCATACCACCGTATCATTTGAAAAGAAAATATACATTTAGAGTAACGAAGGGAACAAAAATGGTAGAAACATATTGTGCTTTCATTCGGTACAACTCTAGTTCTTAAATAGGTGGCACTTGATATGTGAAAGTGACTTATTTTTCATAAGGTCGCGGCTAAGATATTCCAGTTTATATGCAAGACGTACTTATGTGACAAAGCTAGTTTACGACGTGTTATATTTAACATATACAGAGGAAAATAGACATTTGTGTAAAATATATGGGTAGTCACAAATGAGATCAGAGAATAAGCTACCATGACTCTAGATGCTTCATCCCCATTATGGTAGGTCAAACGGGCTATGTCATGGTCACTGTCATTCTTTAGTGTTTTATACAAAGTGTGCCTGTAATTAATAATTAAAAATTGGTGGTCTACCACCCATTGCTAAAACATACTATTTTTCTAGGATACCTATCTAAGGAAACCCAACAAAGATGTATACCAGTAATTCAAGTGATCATATCATGTAGACACGGATTTCACATCCTGTAAGGTTAGAAATAAACCCAGATCAACCAAAGGTGGTCTAATTAACCCCTTTCCTTCACACCGATGAAATTCTGTAAGCCCATGGTATTCATATTCTCGCCACAGTATGTAAAAGTAAGTTCTGGTACAGGAGCAGTTTGTGGTTTTGGTTTGCTCTGTCAAAATCTATGCTAACAGCTGCCTTGAAAACTCAAGTTCAGACTAAATGTTTTACTGATATAAACTTAAAAATAGGATGAGATTTCTGCACCATGAATTGAACTTATAAACATATGGAGCAAAGGGGAAAAAGAACTCAGAGAAAATGTGCATTGGGGAACTTACCAACACCCAAAAGCTGGCCTTAAAAATGCATGAATGAACAATGCAATGCAATGCATACCACATTCAAGTTCTACGTTAAGTTAATGGCAACTACTGTACTTAATTTTTTGGTTCGCGAAAAATAAATAGAACTCATCTTTTAATGAATATGTACAGAACAAAGAGGGACACTTGAATGGGAAACAGTACCAGGTGAGGTTGCAAGAATAAACCCCGGAAGAGAAAATGGAGAAACTGTGAAGACAAAAATCTTAGCAGACGCTCAATACATATATTTACCTGAATTTTTGGAAGGTGCAAATCTTTGTACTCGGACATACATTAGTTAGAGGGTGATGGTGAAGTTCCATTCTGTATTGCAATCGACATGAGTGAATTATTAGAGTTCAAGTACCTCTATAAACTCTAGTTGAACTTTTTTAACCTTTTTTAGTCACTGGTTGCAGGCACTTCTCCAAATGGATCCATCTCTACGTTTAGCAACCACAATGTTAGTATCAATGGATGAAGCTATCATTTATCGATGAAGGAACTAAGCTGGTTATATTTGTACTTTATTAACTTAAATTAAGAATATAAAACATAACAGATTGTAGTCTTCTACCCTTACCCTCTTATATGAGAGTAAAGATTCATTAAAAGATAGTAATTACAAATTTAAAAAATAACCTGTAGTTGATAAACTTCATGGTGCTTTGCAATTTCCATCACCGATTTATCTCCGAAGGTGGGTCCATCCAATTCATCACTGGTTAAAATTCGAAACATCCATAACTTTGTCCACCTTGCAAAGCAATAAAAAAAATAAGGAAAACACATATTTATGCATAATTGGCTAGTTAAACAACTAACTTTTCTTTTGATTTCTTGAATACAAATTCGAGAATCTTCAACATTAGGTATGAAATGAAAATTAACACCTCCTACAGTTATAAAAAATAAGGCACCACACTAAATTACCTTTATTTAGTCATTGATAATAACAGAAGAGAATACACCCATATGGCAGTGAAGTACAACTCTTTATACACACTTGACGCTTTTCTGCTGGCATTTCCACAAACAGTGACACTGCATCAAGAAATAATCCAAAAATCTCAGTTGAGAATCAAATTAATAAACCCCAAAACAGTGAAACAGAAAATGTGTACACTCAAAGAGTTTCATTCAATCAATTGGTACGAATAATTGAAACAAAAAAATAGGAAAAAACCCAAAACCATGTAATGTAGGATTTTAATTGATCAAAACTTACCTTAAAATTGTAATTCCTTCTCTGTATAATTGGTTTTGATTAAAGATTTCTTGTCAAGAAGTGCTTACTAAATACATGAAGTTATATTGAAGTGGAAAAAACGAACAGAGTGGGAATTAGTTTGTAAGTTCAGTTGGTGTTTTTTTGGGATTATTGTCAGTTGATGTTAAGTGGTGGAGGAAGTGGGTACTGGGGTTAAGCCGTTAAAGGTTGAAAGTGGATCAAGTTAGAGGTCCATTTAGTGCTAATTTTTTGGGGTCGGAATTAACGAAAGAGTTTCATTTCCTAATACTCTCACCACATTTATCCACATCAACTTTTTGTGGGGTCAGGATGAAGGAGAATTGAGTATTATGTTTCAATTATCATCTTGTTGGATGGATGTCTAGATGTGTTTATGGTATCCATTGAATTTTTTTAATTTGTTTAGTTGGCACATCAAAAATGTTTTTCTTCCAAAATTCTAAGATTTTACCTAAGGTAAATAAGTTTGACACCAAAGACTCAGTTAGGTTTCCATTAGTAACATGATTACATGCATCAATTTCAAAGCAATCTTGAGATAATTATGCTTTTGGAAATTGGAGGTTCCCGAACGTTAGCTCTTGCTGGATGGATGTTCAAGGTTTGCACCCCTTGACCCAACCAAGAACACATGAGAGAGATTTACTAGATGATGCTTTAGATGGAGAGAAAAGCAGGTTGAATTCATTCTCAAGAATGGGAGAATTCCTTCACTACTTATAGGGTTATTCATGCCTATTAGAGATGCCTCTTCACTTTTGTGTCCTTTATGGTATCCATTGAATTTTTTTAATTTGTTTAGTTGGCACATCAAAAATGTTTTTCTTCCAAAATTCAAAAATTTTACCTAAGGTAAATAAGTTTGACACCAAAGACTCAGTTAGGTTTCCATTAGTAACATGATTACATGCATCTTTTATGGTTTGAATGCAAGAAGGTTCATTCTTATCGCAAGAATTATGTTCATGCCATACCATTGTTGTCTCAACAATTATGACATCATAAAATTTGAAAGTGAATTCAAATTTGAAATAAAGCTATATCTAATTTCAAAACCACGTACATCCAACCGCAATAGGATTACTAACCCCAATCAAGAGGACTAAGCATTCTTTGGAAAACCAATCATGTCCACAGATGAATATGTGGATGTAAAAATCACGAGTTGCAAATTTATGATATGCTTTATCAAAGGCTAGACGATAATATGCACTGCTCATCCACATAACATACACATGCCGTAACTATTTCTAAGAAACCGAGATACTAAGGATGTGAGATAATTATTGAATCAAATTCCCATAAACAACATCATGCTTTTTTGGAAATTGGAGGTTCCCCTCCCAATATAAATTGGCGATTGCAACGTTAGCTCATGATGCTTTCCTATGATTGTTCCAAGTATGTTCATAACCTATAAAACCTAGGTCACTGAGACCAGCATTATTTAGAATATTTTGATAATAAATACAATCCTTTTTCTTAAAAATATCCAACAAGGGAGACCTCCTAGTTTTTCATTTGATCAAAAATCATGTTCATGTCACCTAGAAGCACCCAAGGTGGTGAATTTAAATATATTTTTTCTGAGATGTCTTTTATAAAATCCCAAGCTATATTTTTATTTTCAAGATAAGGACTACCGTAAAAACATGTTAATAACCTCTTCTTAGATTCCTGGTTAGTTTGGACTAGAATATTGATCATATTTATATTCCAATGTAAAATCTCAAAATGTAGTCCATCCACCCATGCTACTGCAAGTCCTCATGCTGCATCTATTGGGTCAACTATATGAATATTAGGAAAATCACTTAAAAGAGATTTCACTAAAGATTTTGGTGATTTGGTTTCAGATTTGAAGATTATTTCTGGCTTATCAATTGAAATGAGTTGTCTTAAGTGGTTAGCTGGTGAATTAAGACAACCCTGGACATTCCAAGCAATTATTTTCTTATTAAGACAAAAGGTAAATTATATAGACAGTGGTTAGCTGGTGAATTAAGACTAAGATTCTTGGGACTTGGAATAAGTTTTTGCCCTTTAGTTTCCCTAACAAAACAATGGCATATTTATTTTTGTAACTACCAGCATTGGACTGATGATTTCCCTTCGTATTATTGCAGTAGGATAAATCTAATGAAACTGAGGTCTCATTAGATAACTCTACCTCTCCTGTATTTTCATTTGGGACGAGTGATTAATGCCTTCATTAGAGGAATAACCCTGCCCAGATCAACCTCAAATGAGGCAGCCATAATGGCCAGGTCTAAGGTTAATATATAGAAAAAAAATACTCCCTCCGTTTCAGAGGTAGCACTAAATACTACCATCAATAATGTGCTCAGTAATGTCTAGAGTCGGAAACATAAATTTCAAAGGGAAAAAAAAATCTCTATAACTTAGAATAATGTTTAAACAAAGAACAAAAACTAACTACAGTTCAAGTTGATCATAGAATGTCAAAATTGGATGGTCATGTAGTACTTCAAAATTGGATGTTCCTTCCCCTCATCAGAAAACCTGAAACAAAACCAGCTTCAATCAGATGATCGTAGACATGCTTTAACCATTCTAATTATAATGGTAATACCATTAGAATTACAAAACTGGGAAAAAAAAATCTTTTGTTAAAAAACAAAATGTATGGGAGAAAGATGCCATGACTAAGACTAACACATGAAGCAAAATCCATATAAAAAGTAAGCAAACGAGAAATGAAACAAGAAACAGACAGTACCATCAGTGGCTGTAACATTCTACTGGAACATTTTCGAATAAGCTTTCTTTTCCAGATCACGTCTATCAGCAATCTGCAAGTCAATTTTATCAGCATTTTGAATTTTTGTCTTGTTGTTTAGGAAATTTAATCACCCAGCAGTCGGAGTGATTTGAGATTATGCATTTGTCTTACCTTCTTCTTTGCAACAGCAAGCTCCTTTTTTATTCCAGCTGTAAGAAAAACATATGATGCACCAAGGTAAGTAAAAATCATGTCCAAATTTTTTTGCACCCGACAAATCAGGTATCAACTATCAAGTACTATGCAGACCACTTCACTAGTCTAGGGTCATCGTAGAGAGAAAGACAGCTTATGCTTACTATCTGATAAACTTATCTTCTACCTATTACCATTTTTACACAAATAAATACTTGATAACTCACCATCATTTGGTTCCAACTCTAATGCCTTTTTGAAACTCTCGACAGCAGCATCCACATCCTTTAATGCCATGTACGCCTGATAAATCAATGAACAATAACTCTTTAGATTACAATTCTATCAAAAGTGTAGAGCAGGACTAGGGTGCAAAGTAGTAAAAGCGAATGTCAATGATATAACTGTTAAGACATCAGCGGGTTTCCACTATTTATTTCAACAATATTGACTAGTAAACTCTAAGTGTCATTCATTTTCCAACTGTACATATCATTTATCTAATTTTTTTCAGTCTGGTACTAACTGTGCACATCACCGAAGAAGTGAATGTAATTTTTGGAAACCTCCCCTTCTCATTGACAATGCCTTGGTAACACAAAGCATTTTCTACTAACATATGTAATGCCATGGCAGCTCGCTGTTTCAACAAAGAAGTTTTGTGTTATCGGGAAAGATACCAACCTGCCCTTGGCGAAACAAAGCTTTGACATTGTCCTCCCCATCGCGCATTGCGAAGTCTGTGTCCAACAATGCTCCTTTTAAATCTCCAAGTTTCAGTTTACATGCCTAAAAAGAGCACACATACGGTTGCATTAGAGTTAAAGTAACAATCTAAAATTCTAAGAAAAAGACCTACATGAACAAACTAGTTGCTTTTCAGAGAAACATCACAAGCCCGCAGCCAACGGAACCTTTCCAAAACACTCGATCCTTCACTACTGCAACTTCATATATCTTACACCTTAATAATTAAGGATATAATTGCTAATGCCACTAACATGGAAAATCGGGACACGTCCAAGTTATCCATCCGCAATTATTTGGTTGCACTAACAAATTTATAAGCCGACTCTTTAATTCTCCAGCAAGATACTCTCAAAATGTTGACAATGGCACATACTAATTGCTAATGCCTCTTGGTTGCACTGATAAATTTATAAACCGACGCTTTAATTTTCTAAAAAGATACTCTCAATATAAATGTTGACAATGGCACGTACTAATTGCTAATGCCACTGACATGGAAAATCAGGACACGTCCACGTTATCGATCCACAATTATTTGGTTGCACAGATAATTTATAAACTGACTCTTTAATTCTTCCAAAAGATACTCTCAAAATAAATGTTGAAAACGGCATATACTAATATTCAGAAATACTTACAGAACTATTTGTGAATATCTGTGACTTTGATTTCCTCAAAGATGAACTTTTTTCTGCAAAATCAAACATATTATACAAATCAGACTACATACAGGCATGCCGCATGTTCTACTCTAGTCAAACCTTACAAATAAATTATACAAATCAGATTAGTAATGAGAACTAAAAAAGACTAACCTTCATCAATGTCATCTTTCTCCCAGCAAATATCCAAGTACCGCAAGGCCTTGCGATACTTCCGAAGAGCCATCTTATAGTCTTGCTTCTGTAAACAGCAAATGCAGAAACTATTAAACAAACGCGAAGAACACGCATAATTAAGGCGTTGCTAACAATGCACGCGACATTCCTGTCTGCCAATTATTACCTTGTAATGTTCGTTTCCAAAACCTTTAACAGCACTAACAGCATCCATCCACCAAGTGATTTCCCCCGACTTCTCTTCGAGGTCGGCTGGCCAATCAGGATACGTATCACCATCATTGAAAAAGTTTGAAGTCCCATCATCAACTCCCTCCGGAATCTCTCCACAATCAGCAATTAAAATCTCAAGATCAGGAGCATCACCCTCAGTTGTAGTAACATGCTCAATAGAACGAACCACACCCATACCCTTAATCACTTTACCAAATACAACATGTTTTCCATCTAGATGAGATGTCCTAGTAGTCGTAATAAAGAACTGTGATCCATTAGTATCTGGTCCTGAATTAGCCATTGACAACATTCCTTTCCTCTCATGTTTTAATTCAAAATTCTCATCCTCAAATTTCACACCATAGATTGATTCTCCCCCTGTCCCATTCCTAGCACTTATATCTCCACCTTGTATCATAAAACCTTTGACTACCCGGTGAAAACAATTACCCTGAAAACGAGTATAAAAGACACAATCCAGAATCAAATACAGATGCATAATACAATCAAAACATAGAAGAAGAAGAAAAAGACAATTCTTTTTGATAATTAGTACTTAAATCAATCAATACCTTGAAGTGGAGAGGAACTCCGGTATTAGGACCAATACCCTTTTCACCGGTACAAAGAGCCCTAAAATTTTCAGCAGTTTTAGGAACAACATCACTGTAAACTTCAATAACGATTCTTCCTTCTAATTCACCTCCGATAGTTATATCTAAGAAACATCTTGGATTCACCATGATTTTTTCTTTTTTATTCAACTTCTCAGCCTCCTCCTGCACCTGAAAAAAAATCTTTGTGGGACTTTTAGATGAAGTACAGAACTGGATATATAAAGCCCTATTTCTTAAGGGTTTTTATTTTTAGGTCTTTTATTTTCAGAAATCGCGCTCGAAAATTTGTCTCTTCGAAAGAAGGGAAGTGAAGCGGCAGTGTTTCTGTAAATATAATATACGCTCGTGGGAGTGGGAGACATTGTGCACGCAAGTAATGTGGGTAGGTCCGGTAGGACCAGGTTGTTTGAACAGGTTTACTTCGACGACTGATGTAACCTAAATTACTTGTTGGGTCCTTGGGATGTAGATGGTTTTGTAAGAGGGTGTGCATGCCCCCTAGCTAGAGCATCCACATTAATGGTAAAAAAAAAGAGCTAACGTCATTGAAATCCTTACGTTTGAGTCAAACCACATATAAAGACAAGGTAGTTGTTTTGTAAGAGGGTGTGCAACCATTATTGAAAAAAAGAGCGGAAATCCTTAATCAAACCCCATATCAAGACAAGGTTTCAGTCAACCCTAATAGAAAGTGTGTCGTGTTGAAATGATTTAAACATCCTTTGGGTGGTTAACCTAACCGTAGCTGATATTGGTAAAGTAAAAATTTCATACCCGTTAATCAGAAACCTGAACGCAGCTCTATTCTTCCTCTTTGCTTCGATCTCCTTCCATTCTACCATATTCTCATTCAGTCATCTTCTTCTTCTCCGCTGGATGAAAAACCACTCGAAAGTATTGAGCGTGATGGATGGGAATCCGAACCCAGTCGACCTAAAATCAATATTCTACTTCCATTTGTGATTACTTTTCTTACTGTTTAGTTTTGAATTCTCTAATGAAGTATGTCACAGTTTTATCTCTAGGTCTTTTATGATTTTAATGTGTTCATGGTGATGTTGATTTGATGATTTTCTTGAAACCCAATTCTGATAATGACCCTAACTGATAATAACCCCAATTTTGATTGAATTGGATCGACTCTGATTAGGTACTGAGGTGAGGCTGCTCAGCAATGTTGTGGGTTAAACTGGCTTTCTTCTTTCTTATGCATATCAAACTTGCTCTAATTATCTCTGCAACACCTTAAACTTGTATTTTCACAATATGGTTTTATATGAGTGAATTGTTATCTCTTCTCCAATTTGTTTCTGGATTGAAAATAAATATTTTTTTTGGTTCAAGTCTTTGTTTAGTTAAAGGAACTATAGTTTGTTTCATGGTCCTTGTTTTGTTTATGTAACCCGAAATGAAAGTCGGCTAGTTCTTTTTTCTATTTAAAACGAGACCTAATTAGTGGACTAATTTTCACTTATTCTGTTATACATTTGTTATGAATTGAAATCATGTAATCTGTGGGTTGATATCTAAATTTAGCCTTCGAGTTGTTCCCATGATATAGCTTTCACCCTATGCTCATACAAAACAAGAAGATTTTTGTTTAATAATTTTTTGTTATGAAGTTTCTTATCCCACATGGTTGATGAAATAAAGAAGTCACTAAGCTGTTTCTTATCCAGGATGTTATAATGAAATGAAGCAGTCTCAAAACTTGAATTCAAATTTCACTAATTGCATTTGATCATAAGTTCTTTACCAGTTTGCACTAGTTATGTGACATAGCCATTTTCTTACTTCAAAGCTGATTATGATCCTCATATGTTGCTTCATTCTCATTGGTGATCCAGAATACTATGAAAAATATGCGACAACTGAGGACGTTGGGAATAATTTATGTGGTCTATATCTAGTAAAGCAATCTTATTTTGCGCTTTATATCCAGAACAAAATCGTCTATTTTCGGTCTGTGTCCGTAACAAAATCTTTTTTGATTTTAATATGATATTTTTCTTGATCTTAGGAGTGTTAAAGAATAAACAACCTTGAATGCAAGCACAATCCTAGATTCCAGTCACCTCCTACGGTATATATATACTTTACCTTTTTTTATAATATCGTATGTCTATCGTACCTATTTTAATTTACATGACCGTCAAAATTAGTACCCATTATATTTTATAGTACTGTGAAAATTAGGTACCTGTTTTTATTTATACGACCGTATTATTAAGGTACCTAATTTATTTTATATGATAGTTTGAAAGACTATATTCACTACTTTGCTTATAAAGAAGTAAACTTCGGCAGCAGATATTATGGCCAAGCAAGGCTCCTTTCACGCTACTGGTGGTCATGATAGAGTTTTGACAGTGTTGTGTTCTTCACCGGAAACAGCCCAACGTCCACTGGGGTAAATCTAAATTCATACTACATGTGCACATACTGGTTGCCTTATCCAATCCCACACCTTAATTTTACCACTTGCTGCTCATGAAGTCACAAAACTTACAGAAGGAAAAATATACACGATATTAAAATAATTACAGAGATGATTAGAGACAAACAGTGGCACGAGAGTTTCAAACATCATCTAAATACCAATGAGCAGTTAGAATGAGACTTATTGTGTCGGGACAGTGGAGCTGTTTCTACGTTGGTGGAAGGTGATGACGAGGTAGAATTCGCAACCAACTACAACAACAAGTTTTTTTATCAAACTCTTGCAGGAATTGTCCCAGATTGCGCCTTCTCTAATTTTCTTTGGAAAAACTACATTCCAGCAAAAGTAAGTTTCCTCCTTTGGGTTGTTTTCCATAATTCGCTCCCTACGAGAGAATGCTTCGGCATATAGGGGGTTGAACTGGAAAGTATTTCCTGCCCACCTTGCAACGAAATAATGGAGACATCCGATCATCTATTATTACACTTCCATTATTATTTTTCAACTATGGGATCACTTCATTAAGTCTCTGCGAATCTCTTGGCCGATTCCTGGTAAGGTGTTACAACTATTTGAAGCCTGAGACAGTAACGTGTTGATTGGAAAATGCAAGAACATTTAGAACATTTTGCATTTTGCATTATGCTATTATTTGGATGTGTGGAACCAAAGGGTTTTTGGCGGGAGGCCTAAAGACATGGAAGAAGTCATTGTTTTGATCAAACAATCGTTGTTTATTTGGAGTTGCGACATGGACATGTTTAAGTTCATCGATAGTAATCAAATTATTCATTATTGAGAGTTAGATTTGCGCCTAATCTCCATCTGTAACCTGCTTTAGTGTTTTCAGTTGTCGTCTATGGAAGCTTTATTGTGTATTGGCTCTAGTTGTTTTTCTCTTTAACATAAACTTTTCCATTCGGGAAAAAATAAAGAACTACTCCCACCAGAAGTAGGATGCTGTATTGAAGGAATTACTCCCACCAATAAGAGAGAGAAAACATCTCTACTATATACTACTACCCATATTTCAAACCCACCCATTTTTCCAAAACCAAGTAAAGCCTTAACTATGGTAAATAACTAACTTTTTTGAAGGGGTAAACTTGGAAACAAAATTCAAAACTTAACAAATACATAAGGACAAACTCGCTTGTCCTTGTATGTGGGTTGAATGAAACATTGGCTGGATCGGTGGGAAAACTCAAACGTATGGATTTTGGTGTGGATTGCTAAAAAAAAAACACTCAAATTTGGTATAAAAATTGGAATCATGAGGTGTGAAAAAGATAAAAGTGAAAAAAACTAGAAAGGGAAGCCAAATTTGGCGATCATATTTGGCTTTCGCCGAATATTGCCGGACGGAGATTGTAAGTTTTCCTGGAGTGGCATGCGGTTTTAAAGTGCGTTCAAGTTCAAGCGCAGTTATAATGTAAATCGGTGCCTAATTTTCAGAAGTAATTATTGTAGGAAATATGGATTTTGGATGGGCCCCAAAATCCACATCGAAGTGGTGAATAGAAATGTGTCTGTTCCCAGTAGATATATTTGTTAAGATATATATCAACAGTTGTGTCACATTTGAAAAGAAACTGTTTCGCTTAAACCGTCATGTTGTTTCAATGTTATAAAAACCCTTCTTCCCGAGAAAAAGAAAAACACAGAAAATTAGGTTCTTAGTTTTGCAAATTTCATTGAAACCTTTTTAGAGTCAGAGAGTTTGTGCTATAACATTTGTATTCGATGTTTGGTGTGATTCGAAGTGCTGCGAAAACACATCAAGGTATTGTTGAATGCTGGAGACATAAGCCATTTACGTGTAACATCATTATATACAGGGCATTCATGTCTTAAGTAAAGAGATCACTAGCCTCAATACATAAAGAGTTTGTTCGCTTGTTTTCATTGCATCTCGAAAATTCTATCTGTCTGATAAATATGATTTATGTAAACCTGTGTGTATGTATTAGCATCCTAATTAGAATATCGGTACAATGGTATTGATATGCGTTGGAAGGGATAGTAGAAAGGTAGTCTTCAATCTTTAAAGTCTGTTCAGGCACTCAAAGTGTTTGGGATTTGTCCAAAAGAACTTTGGTTCAATTGAGACAAATTTGAAAGTAACTAAATTGCACATTTTCAATGGTGTTGTAGAAACCAATATTGATGATAAAATCCAACAATTATGATTAACATCTGACACAAGAGAACATATAAAGTATGTTTCAGTGAACATAATCTATAAACCCATTGGATTTTAAACTTACTTCAAAGTAGCATTAACTTGCATTTATGTTGTACCTTCCATTTAAATTGTATTATTATGTGGGGTTTTCTTGCAATTAAGCCTGACATGGAGAGTTCAATAGTCCCAAGTTCAAGTTGAAGGTTGGCAGACCAAGAGGATAAGATATGATGTTGAAGGACAAGATTCATATAAGAAGTAAAAGAGGAGTTTTAGCTCTTGTGGTTCTGATCCCATATTTTCAGAACCTGCCCAACCAAAAACAATGCTAGTGCACTAAATGTCATGGGCATAGGAAAATTATTGTATTATCTTTGTTTTATAAGGATTTGTGTTTAATTGTATTATGTTTGAATTAAATGGACTTATGATAAATATGTGAACTTCATGGGCATTGCAGCAACATCACAAGGTGGAGGAGTAGGATTTCCTGCACCACCACCATTGTAAGGTAGAGGAAGAGGAGTTATTGCACCACCATCACCACCAGCACAAGGTAGAGGAAAAGTATATCCTACACCAGAAGGAAAAAGCAGGGCCGAAGGCTTTGACTATTTTTTGGTACAACCACAACTGCACTAACACAAGGTAGAGGCATGTCCGGACCTCTTTCAGCCACAAGGTATGCAACAATTGGAAATTATCATCTTTGGCAAACAAGCCACAATATTCAGGTCTTCAAACCACAAAGATGGAGGCATTAGTTCAGTAACATTATCGGGTTTTTTATTTCAGAGAAAACGTGAAACTCTGTTTTAAAAATTGAAATCTAAGTAATGAATGCATTTTGTTATACATTGAAATCCTATTTTTATGCTTTTCCTACATGCATTGTTGCACCTTTGAAGTGTCACAAATTTATGGAAATAAAGATTCACTTACTTCTGAATCAATGATCATTTTCATTGGAGTTGTTTAGAATATTTCCCCTTGCCTCTTTTCTTCGATGCAGGTAAAGATTCTGGATAGTGTCAGATCCAATGAGAATCACTACCACACTTGAAACACAAACCTAGAGATTGTTGTTTGAAACTTGTTGGTGATTCCACAGCTTCATCTAACCGTTAAAATTCAGTACAAATTGGTTGGTTTATGCACTTTAGGAATCGCCTTCTTTTATCTGCGTTAGTTTTTGCTTCCCGTACCCTGCACATACAATAACAATTTATGCATTTTGAATACAGGTACGGACAATTCATGGCTATGTGCGGAAAAATTGAAAATTTGACAGTTTTATCTACACTGAAAATGTAAGATTTTATCAGTGTTACATCCTCACTGAAAATGTAAGATTTTATCAAATTCCCACCCACCCAATGGTGGAATTACAATTACTTACCTTGCGGGTAGAGCTTGATGATGACTCCCATAAGGTTTGATTTTATAAGTCGAGTTACCTTCATCACTTAGGCACTTTCAGTAAACAAAGTGATGTTATGTTAACGGGTCTCCTTCTTTATATATATGAATGGGAAGAAGAGGATGAAGAAAAGTGGTCGTTATTCAACCAACGACACAATTTTGGCTGACAGGTGACCGTCAAGATTGTTCATCTTGGACCTCACACGTACCCGAGATCTGGTTAGTTTTATTTGAGGGTATCTTGGGTAGCTCATGAAACACGACCGAGGTTATGATAACATACTTGACTACAGGAGAAAACACTAATTTGAATTCTCATGAGGGGTAATGAAAATAAGAGATATTTATTAGGTAGGAAACACAAAATCCCTAAACAATCATTTTTTCTTTATGCGAACTCTATTGTAGGTACTAGTCTTAGGCTTAGTCTTATGGCGTTCCAATCTAGCATCTAGATTGGAAAGTCCACTTCATATAGAATAACCCCCTAAGTCTTATGGAAATTCTATTCTAGTATACTAGTCGCAGAACCAAACAGCGAGGCTACGCTGAATGATTCAGCGCAAACATTTTTTTTATTTTTCGCCAAATGGAACAGCGCATTACCAGTCAACTTCGTTGACCACGCGTAACCATTTAGCGCAACCAAAATCCCCATTATCGTAACTCGAAAATCCTCATTTCTTCTTCATCTCTTCTTTCTCCCCCAAAACTCTCCCACAATGCATGGTCGATCACTAGAAATTTAAAGATTTTCGCGTCAAATCCCTCTGCGAGTTTGATCATCATCAAGATTATGATCATTTTAGGATGGTTTGGTCCGATTTCGTCCACAAAATCGATTGGGGTAACAATTTTAAACTTTAGTTTTTAGGATTTTTGACTTCTTAAAAAAATATTGTAACCTTGTTTTGCAATGTAATGAAAGAATTCCTTAGTTTGGTGAATTTTAAAAATTTGAAACAAACAACCGTTGGAACAAATTTTCAAACATTTCGAAATTCAAATTTTGAAAACATATTCGTTGGTGGTATAACAAGAGTGTGATAAAACAAGGTTAAATAAACATTTAATTATTGATGGTGTAAACTAGGTGTAGGGAAAAAAGGTCAAACTCTGGTGGCACATTTCCATTCAGCGCCGAAATGTCACGCGTTTCCATTCCGCGCAGACTGGCTGAGGCTTTCCATTCAGCGCAGATATCGTGGAATATTCCACTCGACGCTGAACCAAACCACGAACAATTGATTTTTTTTTCTCCGCCTAAGCATTCAACAAAAATATCTCGCTACTAATTGGCATTCGAGATATCCGGAGAGAGAAGTAGATGAGAATAATAGACAATGCTTTTTGTCTAATCTAGAAGCCAAATCTAACCCATAAGAGCAATTCCTATGGGCTCAACAAAATAATAATTTGTTCATTTTGATTCCACTATGGACTCAACAAACATGAAAAATGGATGGACAGACCAACAAATTTGTTGGTTTGTTGAGTGAGATGGAAGAACAAGCGCGCGCGACGGAAGACCGGGCGAGGGTGGCACAAACGCTGGCGTATGAGCCAAAAGCACTGGCGCTTGTGGAAAAACCGCCCATTGGTATTTCACACGCCAGTGTCTGTATTAAAATCTCCAGCGTTTGGCACAAAACCGCCAACGGCTACATCTGAGGGCTGTAAAACCTTGTCATTCAATGGTTAGAATTTTGAGTTCTATAAATACTCTCCATTTCAACTCCAAATTCACACATCTAGTCTTCTTTACTCTTCTTCTATGAGCATCAAAAATTATTCAATTCTTGAAAATGTCTTAGCTCTTGTTAGTTCGGTGATCGCAGTCGTATGCGTCAAAAATAATTCACTTTCTTACTCAACAAAATATAAATGAAGTACAAGGTAAGGAAGAGTTCGTTTCCACAGAGAGGAAATTGTTGTTATAAAAATTCTAGTTTCTTAGTAACCAATGGGGGGATTTTGTTTTATCAAAATAAAAGTATATTAAAAACAAAGTAAATTGGAGAAAGTAATCAATGAGAGAAAGATATTGGTCAAGGAATTCATCTTCAATCTTAAACGTGTGCTTGCATACATGATTAGAATTACGATTTAATCTCTTTTATATCAAAAGCCTAGAATATCAAGAGAGCAAGATAATCCAATAATTTCCTAAGTTCACCAACACACACATTAAAGTTACGTATGTGAATTCTACCTAAAGAATAACCTAACACCTTGCGCTAATTAAGTTCAATTCCCATGATCATTAAGTTTGGTAAATAGGCTAATCAATGCAATTATCATACATTGCGCATGACAATTCGGACAAGGGTCAAACTCTACATATGATTACAAGAGTGTATGACTACAAACTATAATCATATCATGTTACTTGTATTTGGGATTATCGCTCGATGAAAAACCCTAAAATAGCCATGGAGAAGATGCAAGTTTAATTAATTGGACACTTAACAAACCAAACATCTAAGTCCTATCACAATACATCAATCATGTGATTATAAAAAATAGTAGAGATTTGAACGATAATCAAGAGAGAAAACTAATACATAACTCAAGCACAAGTTATAGATATAGGACTACATCCTTAACCAATAATATAAGATTTAGCTACTCATAGCTATGGAGTTCATCATAATCAATAATCAAATAAAGAAAAAGAAAATTAAATACTAAAGAAAACCCTAGTTTCAGCTATCTCCCAGAGCTTCAAGGAAATACGTGATAAACAAAGTTGTAGAAGTATTTCCCTTTTGTGACTTTTCTCCCTTCCAAAACTAGGTCTAGTCTTCAAAGGTCCAATATATAGAAATCCACCAAGACCAAGTGTGAGGAAACCCATGTAAAAACCATTCCCAAAAAGTGTTACCGGAAAACTGGTGAATGTGCCGGAAGTTGGTCGGAAAAGTCACCTCAGGTGATCGGAATAAGTGTCTCAGGTACCGGTCAAAAAAATCAAGTCAACTGAGTCAACCGTATCAGATGAATCAGAACCGAGTCAGAGCTGTGAAACAGAATCAGCTATTCTGACTAGTCTGATTTGGTTAGACAAAGGTCATTGCACAACCTAGCCTGTTGTTGTGCCAAGATGGTGCAATCCTGCAACTCATCCCTGCATCTCTAGCCTTTGCGTCTATTCAATGTTACGCCTACTACAATTCAGTTCCATGCTTCTCTGTAAAGCTAGCATAGCTTCATTTCAGCTTCCCTTCAATGCACCATTCAACCAGTTCTTCCAAAGCTTCCACCATAACCACACAACCACAACACCATCACCTGCAACACTTGCAACTTCAAGCACCAGTTCTGCCTTCTCACTCTCATCTAAACCAACTTAGCCATTATGACCATGGAAGCAACAAATTAAGCTACCTGCAATTTCATATCAACCTAACATTCATCTACTGAGATCCTGCAGCTTCACTCAGCTACACCAGCTGCATCACTACATGAATTTCACCATCACCTAGATATTCATCTTAGTCACCATTCATTCACCGATCAATCATCTTAAGATTCGAGCTACACAGAACCTCATTGCAGAATCGAGCCTCTTTGCTACTGATTCGTTACTCTCATGCTCTGTACACTCCATCATTGACTTCCGGTGCTGTCAGCAAGCCAAAAACCTTCTCTGTTCTCACTGCCATCTATGGTAGCAGCATCCTTTCTTCAATCATCAATAAAAAACTACTCTGCTCATTCTCGTTACTGCCGTGTTCCATCAATCCAAACAACCACAGTAGCTGTTCTCGGTCCCTGTTAATGGCAGCAGCCATCATCATCCACCAAACTCTAATATCAGCAGCCACTTCCATTGATCAACATTGCTGCCTTTCCCGAGCTCTCTCTGTTCCTCCCTGTGATTACTCTCTCAAGTTTAACCTCCAACATACAGTCGTCATTAATGACATAAAGGACCAAGACTCCATTCTCTCCATCGATCTGAGCTCATTCCATCTTCTAACCATCACCACGATACCACAGATCAATCCTCGATACAAATCCACTTTTCATTGCTGCCGAAGCTCCTTCCTTGACTCGATCATCTCAGATTCTCTCATCAGCAGCACCTCATTTCTTCGTTAACTGTGCTTACATCACAGAATTCACCATGCATGATAACATAACAACATCATGCAGTCCATTTGATCTTTCCTTCCCTGTCACTAATCTCGGCCAAAATCTGTGCAATAACCATCATTCATTCTCCACTATTACTGCCATCACACCAATCCCGATCAATAACGCAGAAACTCATATCTTATAGCATCATTGCCATGATCGAGACTCTATCATCTTACTACATCATCCAAGAAATCTTAATTTCTTCTCTATTTCGCAGCTAACTTCATATAATAACAGTATCCATAGCTCCAACTATCCATCTGAATTGCTAGCAATGGCAACAACATCCGCTGCCAACAAACCACAAACCACCAACTCCATTTCAAGCCAAAATTCTAAGACTTTATCTCTCTGGATATTAACTCATACCACCATGATCAATCTTCTTTGTAACATCTTGAGCACTAGTTTTTGTTACATAAAACTCCATGTAATATTACTCATTCACAATACCAACAACTTGAACTGCATCTTTCTGCCACATACCTTGATTCACCATTAACAACTGTTAAATCTACAAATGAGCAGAACCCATCCTCCAATTTCATTTTCTAATCCCACAGATACAGTTAACCAACCTCATCAAACCCTTGCTTGAGTCAAACCCTAATTTCAATTTTAGTTGAATCTGAACCAAACCCATCTTTAAATCTTCACTCACTCTTCATATTCAAACTCTGGTTACAGCCTCTTCTTGATTTTCTCGAATTTCAGTGACTCTTCTGGTTAATTCCATCAGGATCAGAGAACCCTAACTTCATTAACACAAACACCAACACCAACAATTGTAATTTCTATTATCTTGTTCTTGACTGCAACAGATTCAAAACCCCCATCTTAACTCGTCTGAATTTTAATGGTGCCTCCTCTCCTCTCATGATTTCAGGTGCAATGAAAGATGGACAAACCAATGATTAGGAAATGGATTGGATTTTTAGGTTTATGTAGGAATGGGAGTGGATATAGCCACCCAGGTGGAGAAGATAAGGGGTATCTAGGATGACTTAAGGCAACCACAGATAAGATAAGGGTCAACCAAATGGCATCCCTTATATTTACTTTGCTCGACTCCCGTGTCGCTCGCCTGCTCTCTTATGCTTCAATTAAACGCTTTCTCCTTCTTTAGAGTTCCTCCAACAATAACAACCGTCTCTTATTTCTCAGATTCACTTATTCTCTTCAATGTCTCTTCATCACTAAAGTTGTCGTGCTTTTCAGACAGAATTTGCATCACTAAAGCCGACATGCTTTTCAGACAAAGATGAAGAAATAAAAACAAATAATGAGAATTAATCCGCCTCCAACAACAGTTGGACATGAGATGATACTTTTGCGCTGTTTCTTACTCTTTTGTTCCAAATGACTCCAAAGTACCTAAATACTAAAAAACAAACATAAGATACATATTTTACAAGAAAACTAAGCAAAGAAAGCATAAACAATATATAAATATCAAGGTGTTTTAGACACCTATCATTCGGCGAGCTCCGTATACTAAAGAAGAAGATGAATCTATTTGCAGAAACTATGTTTTTTTATTTACTCAGCTTGTTTCAGCAAACTATCCCTGGGTGAATTTCTAGGCGGTTAATCATGACGGGTTATGCAGTGACACCCGTAATCCGAGTCGTCGTGCTATACGCGAAATAGAAAATCATTTTCGTATAATTAAGAAAGAAATAAGTGAGTATGTATCTTTAACGATGCATGCCAATCGATATAGACTGAGAGGCGAAACTGATGCTGAGATGGTAACAAGATCTTTGGATGAATAGCAAAGATGGAAAAATGTGGCATTTTCCTTTCGAAATCCTTAAGGTGTTGAACAGTTTCAACCCCTTATTTGTAGTTGTTGTTCCACCTAGTACTTCTCATCATTGAAGCTAATGTAGTCCGCCGTAATTTAGTGAAGCTAATGTAAAACGCTTAATTTTAAAATATATAATTTTATTTAATTCAGACCGTCATACTTTTTAAACTAAAATTACAATGTAGCATGATTAGAAATTACAATCTCTCTAACGCCGCTCATCGCTAGCTCCCCCATCGTTATCTTCTGGAGTGAAGAATTCTCCAAGACCTGGGATATCCCCACTATCCAACATATTAAATAAATTTTCATAAGGGGATAAAACTAGTTGAACAACATTAGGTGATTGGAAAGCAATATGCGATTGGAAAGAACTTGGTTGTTGGAAAGCACTCGGTGCACTCGGTCCTCCTAGCATATAAGATGTTTGTTGTTATTGTGGTGGTGGTGTAACATTGTAGCAATCATTTGGGTTGTAGGGCGAGAATGATGATGAAATGCGCCTAGGATCTAGCCGAAATAATTGAGGTTGAGATATAGGCACATTTTGTGGTGAAGTATTGTGCCGTACATGTGGTGAAGAAATTTATCGTACTTTTATTTCTCCCACCACTGTATTATCAATATCGTGCAATGATCTGTTGCTCCTGATGGAATCGGTAGACGGTGAACGCCCATTATCATTTGGATTTGGACTCAATCCAAACATTGTGTTCTCGTGCCATTTCCGACACACAACCAAGTGTATAGCCTCCATTTGTCGATTCACCCAGAACAAATCGTTCAGTCGGCTCTGTAACTCTTCGTAAATGGCAGTCACATTGTAGTAAGTATAATCACGTTCCACATCTTTGGAAACAATGGGGATCGTGGTTGGATCACCTTGTGAAGTAATACTTGGCATCTCTCAAAGAATTTCGGGCATATCTGACGAAGATGATGAATAACTTGCACCTGTAGTGGGGTAAGTCATAAAGCATGGCTCTTTTGGAGGTGGCTAGATAGGAACGATATTTGCATCATGGGACAGGCTTGATAACCCTGGGAAATCAAACCCACATATGTGCATGTTGTGTGTCCCAATTACAGGCTTCAGAATCGACTTGTACCAGGTGACATACTCAGCTTCGCCAATATCCCTCTTTGTATTTAGTTCATACCTTTCCCAACTGGTTCTTCTCAGTCAAAATATGATCCAGAGGTTTGCATCTGTTGTGGTGGCCGGGTTAATTGCAATTGCATATATACCTTGTATTTGGTACTGCCGTCTTTTTCCCAGGTACCAAGCCCCTTAATCCAAATTTGGAGTGTAAAAAACAACTCTACAGAGAGAATAATCAAGAACACGTTTTGTATCATTTTCAAAATACCGAGGAAAATCAATGTAAGGGTGAACAACAATATTCTTGTGGCTCCGAGTCATCTGTTGAAACCTCTGAACAAAACTGGAAGCCGAGACGTCGATGCCAGTGTCCTTGGCCCAGTTGGTCGAGACATACAAATCTATGGGTATCGTCTTTAAGGATTGGTCTAACAACACGGAAGTAGGTATACCACCAATACTGCAAATTACTCCATAATTTTAGTATTTTGACTTAGCCTACATTTTTTCATAACAATTATTTAAATTTAAAAATAATAATTTTGATATTTACCTCTATGATGCCCTAGAAACCAGTGAAATTAGGCATACCCATGGATGCTTGATCCAGCCCACACTACATTTCAGCTAATATTGCATATCCCCAGTCATAATTTGGTGCTTTGTCAAGATCTTCTAACGCTTGAAGCCAACCAACACGAGCAACAGAAGTTGAGTTTGGAAAGAATGTTTGACCCAATACCCATAAGATAAACACCCTTTCGAGGTCAGGATAGTCATCTACATCTTCTGGGTTTCTGCTTCGGGTAAGGAAAGACTTCAACGCTGAACATTTAATCCCACCTCCTTTCAATTCTTTATGATTTTCACTTATTTCTGATTCTATAAACGAAGGAAAAAGCGTCTCCCATTTACTATTTGATATCCATTCGTCTTGGTTGAATGGTACCGGCTCTCCCACTCCACTTGGGATCCCAAATGAAATACAAATCAAGGGGAGTAATTCCTATTACAAGAATAATATCAACTATGATTAATTCTTTTGATTATTTAATAATTATTTAAAAAATAAATTTAAGTTAAGTTAAACAAGCTTACCAATTTCAAAATCCATAAAATGGAATGTGTGCGTCGTTGGCCACCACCTTTCTACCACTGTTGTCGTAATTTTATTGTTGTGTCTTCTGGGCTTCATACTATAAAGCGCACGTCAGGGATATCTGTCAACCTTTTCTCGGACTCGAGGGGTAGACCTTCATAAACAGCCTTTAAGCCTGAAAATCCACCTCCCATTCTATAATAACCCCCAGACCGATCTTGATGCCCCGAACATGACCTTGGACTATTGATGGATCAGCAACGACACTCGGCGAGGCAAACTCTGCTTCCCGATTTTGAGAATAATCTACATCTGTGGCAGGTCGCGGTGCCGTTTCATTTCTTCGATCTCTTTTCTTCTTTACAGTATTGACCGCTCTTCTTGAAAAGTTGCTCACATTGTATCAAAAAAATTTGATTTAGAAGAAGGAAATAGTAGTGGTGTGACTGAAAATGAATTCAGTCGAAGGAATTTATAGTTTTGAAAACTATAACATTGGGAATATGGACGTTGGAAAATCGACCGTTGGCGTTTTTATATCTCACGTCCGCGTTGCTATGACCAATGCCAGCGTTTTTGACTTGCGCGTTAGCGTTTTTGCTACTAGCGCCGCGTTTAACCTATACATGCTCGCGTGTGTCCCTAACCCGGGCGCTTGATAATCAACCGTGCACTGTTGTTCCCATAGTGGAAAAACCTGTTTGACCATCCACCTGGCTCAACAAAAAAATGGGTTTGTTCATTCCCATAAGAATTGCCCTGAGACTTGCCTCACATGAGCTATCAATAATAGTCGTATCTTAATTCTATAATACTCATGTCTTAATTTTACTAACCTACATGAGCTATCAACAGTACCCATGTCCTAATTCTTTAAACTATGTCGGTTCCATTTTGCTTTTTGAACTACTAGTCCCGCATGAGCTATCAACAATATTTATGTCCAAGTTCCATTTTGCTTTTTGAACTACTAGTCCCGCATGAGCTAACAACAATATTTATGTCCAAGTTCGTAAACCGAAAATGATAAACACACCGTGCGGAAGAACCGTAGGCTACACCGTGTTTTTAAAGGACGGAACCTATTTTTTAAATTTTTGCCCATTCATTATCTCGATGTTTAGAACGCTTGCATCTCTATCATTCGTTTCACGGTGCTTAAATCACGGTGTGTATCATTACTCTTCGTAAACCATGTCGGCTGCTCTTTGCTTTTTGAATTAACTTTTTAGCACTTAAATCACCGACTGCTTGTTCCTTTATGATAGACACGAGGCAAAATCATAAGTCGGTTGACAAGGTTGTTTTGAACTTAAGATAGCTGGACAAATCCCTATCTCCCCCGGGTTTCTAAGGCGAGGAAACAAAATACATGTGTTTGCCTCGAATACTTAAGAGCCTCGGAGATGGGCGCAGAGTTGCAGACAGCCTTAAATGCAAATATCAGACAGCCTTCAATGCAGGTAGCTTTCCATTTAATAGATGGTCTCGAATGCACTCCTAAACAACTGCAAATCTAACCATGTGTAGCGACTAAGCAACCACTTTATTAATGGTTAATTGTGATACTATATGCAGATATGTTAAGGAGAAGATTACCGGAGGTGAAAAGAATAGTTGGTTGACGTTCATGTTACTTACAAATGGTTGAGAAAATGCTAGATCTTAAATGACAAAACAAAACTAGATTTTTAATGATAAAACAGTTCCAAATAATCCTTGCCCAATTTCTTAAGCCATTGAACATTTCCTTTAGTAATACTTCAAAGGCTATGCGCCATAGAGAAGAGGGAGGGACGCAGGGAACAAGAATTATTGGTTTATGATACCCCGACTTACAGGCCAGCTCTAGGATCACCTGAGCCTGCCGCCACAACCCCCATTCCACCACCGTCCCGATCTAAGGCGACTCCCATCTGTTCATGCTCAGCAGATGCTCCCACAATAGGTTTATTGCCATCTAACTGGTTTACAAGTTCATCAATCTTGCGGAATTGATGTGGCCAACTTGAGTTATAGAGGAACTGGCGAAGATCGAACCTGTTGTCTTCTGGTGAATAGCTCTGCACCAACATAAAATGGGTACATTTCCAGATAAGCTTTTTCTGAAGACATTAATCAGTATATTTCTCAAATTCTTCTGCAAGATTGTTGCCTGTTAGTTAATTTTTAAATACTTCATTTCTTTAATCTAGTATGAAGAAGAAACTGAAATTACCTCAGCATGATAGGAAGGTGTCAATACGGTCATCTTGTGTCGATTAATTGAATAGTACTTGAAGAAGTACTTCACCTTGTTTCCTATCTCTAATGGACTTAACCTTCCTCCCCATTTATAGCAAAGGTTCTGTGACACAAAACCTTATAAGTTCACTAAGATGATGCGTAAAAATCAACAAACGACGAGGCTAGACTAATCATTTCCATTATCTTGAAGTAAATATAATGATCAGAATCCTCCTGTTAATCATTGGTCAATTTTCATAGATTTAGTAAGGATTGCAAAATGTACCTGAAACATTGACACAGGACCACATCTGAAAATCTTTCGCAATCTTCCATAAATTGAGAGCTCCTCGTATGTCATTCCCATGTCAACTTCGTCCAACTGTTTTTACACAAACACAAAGATCAGAGATCAATAAAATGTTTATAAGATTTCTCCTGGGACATATAGAAGTTCACTTAAAAGGTACGTTCAAAAAGAAAAAGGAAATGCATACTTAAAACAACAAGGATAGGATGGAATAGGTACATAGAAAGGAAGATGAGCTGTAATTAACAAAAGCGCTTCTACGCAAACAAATATCACAGCTGCATAAAGTTCTATACCTGACTGTAATTGGATCGTATAGGTTCCAACTCAGCAGTTGGAGGGGCGGCTTCAATTTCAGCCAAGGATGGATAATCGAGATGGACAGCAGCCCATTTCAGAAATGCTCGAAGATCCTGCTTACTAATACTTCCAATGGGGTTTATATCTGCAGAGCTGCAATCGTACTGTAACACAGTAAAGGAACTTCTCGAATCAATTGGTCAAGTTCGCTTACTAGGAAATGGTAGCTACTAGAATATGATAAAGCAAGTAATTTAAATGCAGATTACTGATAGAGCTTCAGCAATCTAGGTTTAGCAAGTCTTACCCTTACATTCAACAGCGGGAAATAAAGAACTTAGTGTCTGATTATATTTGAATGGATGGAGAAGTGATTTACCTTTGTTAAGTAACCGCGCAGTCCTTCGTCCACATTGGAGCTCCCCAATACAAGATAAAATCCAGGCTTGCTGTGAGCCCAAGGAAGGAGAGATGCTAACATAAATGCTAGCACCATTCTAATACGAGCTTGGATATTTTGCAACCCCAAGTTCTCAGCGTTTGATCCCCCATCAACCTGTACACAAAAACCCTACTCAATTAATAGAACAAAACCATCTCTTTCTCATGAAACTAAACATGGACTAACACGGAACTAGAGTTTCACTAAAGACTTTATCTGAAGGGAAGATTAAGAGACAAAAAAAATGGACATAATTGTACATGGAGAACTGATCTTGTGTCACTAACTTGGGAGCACATAGACAAGAAGAAAATGAAAAGCATAGTAACTACAGGATTACCTTGTACACAGGACGTTTTCCAGTGAGTGACTGGAACAAGGATAGCAATGAAGAAATAACAGTATCTATGGAAACATCAAGGTGCCAAGAACCAATTTCGTCAGCTAGTAACTTGGCACGTGACCTTGTGGCGCCTGAACTGCAGAAAAAACAGAAAGCAGCTTTAAAATCACCTTGAATATAAGGTGACTTATTGAGTAAGTGCCAGGGGATGCATTGTTAGTCCAAATAAGCCAACCGTATAATGCTCTTGAGAGACTTCTACATGGTACATTTATGAACATGAACATAAATTAAACACTACTGAGAACTAAAAATAAAAAAGAATAAGGCCTTGGTGTTTGGACAAGTCCGACCTATTTTCAGTTCCCATGAAAACCGTGTAAAATATGCGTTTGGCGAATTCTTTGCTATCAGTTGGATACTGCCCATCAGTGTAATGACCAATTCTTATTGCATCAGCTTTCACCTGTTCATCCCCATTTGCAATTTCTGCACATATACATGTCTGTCTATCATCAACCACAACAAAAGCATAAAAGAAAAACCATAAGACAAGCAAATGAAAAGACATCATTCGGGATCAGAAAAGAATCTGCTTCATTATGGAGAGGATCATCAAATCACGAATCCTTACTAACCCAGATCTAATCCATGAATCTACTAAATCCAACATGAGGCCCACACAGCTTACCCTTTACAACAAGCTGACACATGCATCCAACAATGGCAGCTACAGAAGAACTGTCAGCCCCCCCAGAAAGTGGAAGCAGAAAACCAGAAGCTCCACTTCTTCTTAGGTAATCCCACATCCAGCAACCAGGACCAAAGGCTATCTCCTCCTCAGGAGAGTGATACTTAATCTGCATATAATGATAAACCTTTATATGCACTCGCCCCATTGAGGTTCATCACTTCATTATCTCAAGATGAAGAGTCAAAATACAGCCAATAATTTTGAAAATGGAAGGTACAGGAATGTTAGGTGGAATACGAATTAGTTACCTTTACATAATATAAATTTACTGACCTTCAATGGACTTGAAAGCAAAAGTCTAGGATTAAAAGATTGGCAGAGCTTATATGGTGCTGTTATTGACGAAACCATCGTCTTGCAACTGGCTTGTTCTTGAAAACTACTTATTGATCCTCTAAGACTGGCAACCTGTCAGTTTTATATAAAGCAATCAGAATTATCTATATACACCGTTAATCTGTTGCCACCATCCTAAAAAAACTCTATTAGATTAACCAAATGAAGGTCGATAGCATACGCTTTAATGACCTACAATATTAGACCGACATGTTTTAAAACACGTGAGATTAAATCTTACAGCATCCAGATCAACTTGAGCAACCAAAACCTCGACATCCTTCAAAGAAAATTGAGACCCTTGAGCAACCACATCCCCATTAACAACTACACAACTACACCCATCTGTCACATATAGAATACAACATTGACTGTATTATAGAAAAAACAAATTATCTTCAATAAAAGTGTCCGCTCAAATAGCCAAGTCATATTCACTCACCATAATAAAGACGAGCACCATCACATCCTTGGTGATTACTGTACATATAAACCCCTCCACGAGTATGGGTAGCACCTATAAAAGCACGAAGACGAACATCAAGCTTTCTTAACTGATGGTGACTTCCACTTGCATTCAAGAATACTTCAACACCATTAAGCGCTAACTCAGCATGCGGAGGTACAGGAGTAAAGAGTTCTTCACATACTTCAGCAGCAACAGCACTACAAAAGAAAAAACACCAATACGAAATCAAATAGAAACCAATCTACTGTAACTCTGTCTAAACACAGTTATATAATAAACAGTCTCACGTGTCCAGAAATTGAATATATCCATAACCAAAAGGCACATATGTTTGTGATAAAGCCTCAGCAACATCTGGTGGGAGTTGAAATTCCTCAAGCTGATCTCTTTGTTTCCATGCAGTAAACCATCTCAATTCTCTATAATTTCCATCATTTGCAAGCCAAATTTTTGGTCTAATCATCAGAATTTTTCGATTATAACACAGAACTTGACAATTATAACGCTCAGATCCTCGTATTACTGGCATTCCAACACTACACAATATTCCATCAGTATAATCACCACCTAAAATTTCTTTCAAACATTCCCATCTGTACAACACAATCAAATCAACAATTCAGTCTAACACAAATTAATGAATATCAAATTTGAAATAAAAGTTAAACTATAGAATGTGCACTTACGAATGAGCAACGGTATCAAGCTCTAAGAAATGATCTTCACATCCATAACCAGTGATTTCAAGTTCAGGTCCAAGTCGAATAACTGCACCAGCTTGTTTAGATTTAGTGATTGATTCTTTGATATTCTTCAAATTGCAATCAAAATCCATTGCCCATTGATTTAAATTGCATGTTGCAACTTTAAGCAACCTCATCTTTTTAGAGTTTAACGGAAACCCTAATTGGATATCAAGTAAATATAAATTAGGGGTTCAGTGCTATGTAGAGAAGATGTCGAAGGAGAAGAAGAAGAGGAGGAACTGATAAAAGATGCTCCACTCCGTGTTGTTTTGGTTCGTTAATTTCAATTTGGAAGATGAATAGTTTTTGGGGTTTTGTTGCTCGAATGAACATCCAAAATTCTGATACCCCTCCACGTATTATGTTGAGATTGATCTTGTGACGACCTGAGTCATGAGACCCACCACCTTCCCCTGATTGATCTTAACGCACAACCTGTGATATTTCAATTATATAACAAAATATAATGCGGAAAATAAATAACACAGACACAAGAATTTTGTTAACGAGGAAACTGCAAATGCAGAAAAACCCTGGGACCTAGTCCAGATTGAACACACACTGTATTAAGCCGCTACAGACACTAGCCTACTACAAACTAACTTCGGTCTGGACTGTAGTTGAAACCCAATCAATCTCACACTGATCCAAGGTACAATTACTCTCCTTACATCTCTGATCCCAGCAGGATATTATGCACTTGATTCCCTTAGCTGATCTCACCCACAACTAAGAGTTGCTACGACCCAAAGTCGAAGACTTTAATAAACAAATCTGTAACACACGGAAAAGTCTATGATAATTGATAAATCTGTCTCCTGTTGTGAAACTAGAAAATAGAGAAGGAAAGGCACAAAATAGAGACAAAGAAGGGGAGAAAATCTTATTAGATGTGTACAATAGATTAACATTAGAGCCACTATTTATAGGGCTATACACAAGGGCATCCCAAAAATAAACGGGATTTGCCCTAGGTATTCTTAACATAATTACACGTTTATAACACTCCCCCTGATGACATTGTGTCTAAGCTAATTGCCTCGTTAAAACCTTGTCAGGAAATTCCAAAAGAACAAAACCTGATCGAAGGGAAAAGAGTACAATTAACAAAACTTAGAAAAAATTTGGACACGCAAATGTTGCCTCGCTAAAACCTTGACAAGGAAAACCCATTGGAAAAAACCTTGATGAAGGAAAAAGAGTACAACACAATAAGTTCAACAGAATGCACCCTATGTGATGGTGCTCCCCCTGATAAGTACTTCACTTAAATCTTGGCTTGCAAATCTTCGAGTCGACCAAATTTCGATAAACGAATTTCTTGAATGCTGGAGATAGCAATGCTTTCGTGAGAAATTTCCAAGTTGATGAAGTCTTCTTTTTTGTTAGTCTTCTAATGGTAGTGTCTCGAGTCTTTACGCTTCTTTAAGTACATTGAGGACTTGCTTCTTGGATTCCTACCTTCTCGGAGATGATTTGCAAAAGCAATTGATGTAGTTTCTTCAACAAAGTGCCAATATGTAGTTATAGTACCATAAGTGAGTAAAGTTTGTGATCATACCATATATGGATCAGAATGATATCCAAATTCCTAAGGGTTCTTATGTTGATGTGGTCTAATAAAACAGAATGACCTAATTAATGGTGGGAATCCACCAAATAACCAAAATTATACAACTCCCCCTTGGATGACCACCATGTTGAATTAAATTTCCTCACTAAAACCTCGCCAGTAAACCCAATGGGAAAAAAACTTGGACAAAGGAAAAAGAGCACAAATATCAACATTTTGAAAAAATAAATAAAATAAATGTCAAGGAGATGTTGCCTCATTAAAACCTTGTCGGGAAAACCACATGGGACAAAACCTGAAACTAGGGAAAAAGAGTACAACTTTTGACGTAAATATGGATGCTAACTCAACTATATATATAGTAAAAAAAAAACAACCAAAAATAATAACTCTAGTCTATCTCAACGACGATTTTAAGCTAGCATAAATCTAATTGCAGATTTAAGAAAGAAAAGAAAAATAGAATTTATGCTGCTAAAACGTGGATTTTTGTGTTTTTAAGGACTCCTCAAGAGACCCATAAAGTTGATAGCATCAACTAATTAATCCGGATTCTTGGTTTTATACCAAATTCTAAAAACACATGAAGGATTGTTAACTTGACATAATCTAGTCAAGTGGCTTCCATAATATCATTTGAATCCTACAAGGATTACAAACTGAATGTTTTCTCCGATCACATTTCTTGTGTGAATACAATACGAGTCTTTAAAGGACTACCACGCCAAGTACATTGTATAAAGAGAACAATTAATGAATCAATACCAGGGTCTGAGCAAAAATGAGACCCTTAAATGGTTTTTATAACGAAAAATTCTCAAATAACGCATTATGACTACACTAACCTGTAATTAATAGGCTTGGCATTTTTAAAGTGTTAAGTCTTGGATCCAAAAATTGCGTTAATTTAAAAACTAATCCAACTTAATTTGGATTGTATGCCAACCAATCACATATGTCGATATTTCTCTGCAGAGGGGTTAACAACCACCATCTTTATTATTTTAGTAGCTACTGTAATATTCGACAACAAAATTAGCTTACTACGAGCTCACACAATTCTCAAATGTATGCATATATTGAAAAATTCAAAATAAATACTGGTACCAGCACCCGCGGGGATTATAATCTCCTCAGCATTCAAATGAGGAGATATGAATTTTGAGATTGTGAATCGTATTATGATAGTCATTGTTGGAGCTATCTGTAGCCTATATAAAAATGCTACTTGCTTGCTATATGTGATTGAATTTTCTTTTTCAAACGGCATAATCTTATATAAAAGCTATATGAGATATTTTCACGCCTAGTAGACAGCCTTTTTTGATTTGATCAAAATGGGAGAGAAACGTCTGGTAATGTATAGTCTCCCCCTGATTATGGAGGAAATATAATCATCTCATATATGAAAACAAGTTCGTAGAGTATTATCCGATTAAATCGAGGACATATACTCGTAATAACATCTGGATTTTAACAACACCAGTTGGACCGTAGATAATGACTTCAAAAGCCATAAAAGAAATGTCCAAATAAATAAATTGTAGTCTACTTGACGTATAAATTTAAAATCAACCATTGATTCGTTGGTTAGAGCAAGAAAAACATAAATATCCAATGACCTATAGGGCCGACGAGATATTCATTCACCTAAGAATGAAATTATAGACACTTTATTTCATTCAAAGAAATTAATATTGAGATAAATATAGTCATTACAAGGGCTAATTAATGATTTAGGCTAACAAGCCGGGTGCGCACCCATTGATTTTTAGTGTCTGGTCGTATTCTAACTACAAGTAGAATATTCTCAATTTTTGGAGATTAGTTAGGAGAGAAAAAATGCTCAAAATCCCTCAGGAATGTAGCAATTCCTCGTGTTGGTGTTTGCAATTGTGAATACGTAATAACCAATCTCATTCTTTTAGGATCCATAGAGAAATTTAATTCCAGTTGGTTTAAATGATTTTCTTGAGAAGAATAAAGAAATAATTATTGTATTCTTTGCAGATAAAAATCTACTTTTTGGTTGATGAAGATTTCTTTGAAAGAATAGAAATCAATAACCAATATCGGCTAATGAAATTTAGAATGCCAATTTTTACATCTCATTTAAGGAGAATTGGTGGAAAAAACCAATATCAATTGATTTGTACAATTGAAAAATCATGTCGACAAATAAACAAATATTGTCATTTCGAGTATCGCATAATCAACTTTGTAGCTGACGGATGGTTCCTTGCAAAAATAAATAAAATAGAAACCATTAATCACATGATCTTCGTCTAATGGACAAAGATACCAAAGTAAATTGGCCGTAGGTTTTTCAACCATGCATGTAATTAATTACCGTAAAGGTAATCCAATTGCGATAACACCAATTTTTGGTGATTCCAGTTTCATTAAAGCAATAGAAACTTTAAACCATCTTGCGATGGATTTTTATTTTTATTTTTTATTTTTTTTATCTATAGAAAAAAGATTAGAGATGAAAGGAGATCAAACTTAATCGAAAATATTGATCATGGAATACATATTCATAATGAAATATAAAAGGAAAAGAAGCATCAGCCGCATAATATAAAGAAAGAAAAAAAAATTACTTTACGTGGAACATTAATTCTTTGTGGAAAAGGCGCTTTTGTGATCTACCAGTAGAGTTATGGATTTCACTGGATCAAAATCATGATTCCCACAGTTTTCCAATAAACAAGTTATTAGTAGCTCAACACTGCACCAAAAGAGAGAAAAGGAAATCATAGGTTAAATCATAAACTTAGTTATTACGTGCATGTGCAAGAAGTGATTTTCACGGTGACCAAAGAAAACCAATATGTGGTTTCACCACAATTTTTATATGGATGTCCCCCTCAAAAAAAAAAAAAAACTCATATGTTCTTCCCTAACTAAAGATATATATTACGAAAACATATGCTAGTGCCTGTGGGATGTAAACTTGAAAGAAAATACAAATCCCATAAAACTAAAGCTAGGATTTTAATTAAAATACTATAAAAGCAAAATAATCAAACAAAAAAAATAGAACCGATTGATAAAAGAAAACAATCATTATTAATAATTTAGCTTTGTGATTAGAGCTATCTTGCTGATGACGTGTTGTGAAACTAGAAAATAGAGAAGGAAAGGAACAAAATAGAGACGAAGAAGGGGAGAAAATCTTATTAGATGTGTACAATAGATTAACATTAGAGCCACTATTTATAGGGCTAGACACAAGGGCATCCCAAAAATAAACGGGATTTGCCCTAGGTATTCTTAACATAATTACACGTTTATAACATCTCCCATAGAAATAATTACAAGTTTTGTTCCGTCTTTTGATAAATCAAGGTGAACAAGAACCAATTGATAACCCGGACTTATATTCCAGAAGAACAACCTAGTATTATCAATCACCTCATAATAATCTTAATCTACGCGGCGAAAGAAGATATTGTGGAATCACAAACGATGAGACGAAGATGTTTGTGACTACTCTTATATCTTGCCTATCAGAGATATTAATCTCAAGCCAACCATTACGATTGTACTCAATACAATGGAATCAGCAAGATCAAATCACATAACTATGAGAAAGCAGTATCACTCTGGCTTCACAATCCCAATGAAGTCTTCAAATCGTTAACCTACAGGGTCTTGAGAAAAAACCTAATTTTAAAGGAGAATCGACTCTAGCTAATACACCTAGTATCACACAGGAAGTGTGGGGATTAGGTTTTCCAGTTGCTAGAGTTCTCTTTATATAGTCTTACAAATCAGGATTTGAAATCAATGTTAGCTTAGTAATAAAGCATTCAATATTCACCGTTAGATGAAAACCTGATTATATTCAAGCTAATATCTTTCAACCGTTGGATCAAAAACTTAGCTTGTTACACACAAATGAAATGCACATTTTAGGTTTGTGTAACCGTACCCAAACTTGTACATTTGTTGGTTTAACAGTAGTTAACCAAAAGGTTAGTCATATGAGCACTTTCATATCAACCTTATTCTTCTTCACCATAACTAGTTCAAATGACTCAAATGAACTAGTTAGAGAGTTGTTCAATTGCAAGGAAATCTTATAGAAGTATACAAGACACAATCGAAGAAAAAACGATTTGATTCACTCGAATCGATTCATGAACTTTATAGCCACGGTTTGGAAATTGCATTCCTTAATTAATATAAATATAAGTTCACAACAAATCGTCTTTAGATATAACCAACTCAAGTACGCGAACTTAAGTTCCCGGAAGGAGTTCACAAACTCTAGTGGATTTTATCGGGAAGAGAACTTCCGCCAGTTCGCGGACTGAGCTCACAACTCTTGTTCCGGTTTTCCTGATCAAAAATACTTCGGTTCAAGGAATAAGGACTTATACATATATTTGCTGCCACACAATGCTTATATCCAACAATGGTTATATAATCTAAACTCTTATTTTAATCATTGAAATATTCTTAGAGGACGTTATATATAGTTGTTATTCACAAACTATTTTTTTTCAAAGCCATTTTCAAAGTGATTGAAACATAACATGACTTTCGTCACTAGATAAAGGTGAACTTGTCCAAAGAGAAAGCTTACCAACACATATTTCGAGAAATAGATAGGCGAGATAAACTCGTCTCGAAATAGCAAATGTGTATAAGAAAAGTCTATGTAGCAAAATGAATTTTGTCTCAAGATAGGAGATAGAGTAAATAGATTTTTGAGTGATAGATAAGTTCAAGTCTCCACATACCTTTTAGTCGATGAAGTTCCACCAGTTCCTTGAGTAGTTATTCATCTTATATGATGATCGCCATGGAGTTCTTGAGCTCAACTACACTTTATATCCTAGTACGAGACATTAGCTATAGTAGACTAGAAATCAAGACTTATAGTTTTGATCACTAACATTGACAAACATGCTTGAGATAGAAACGCATGCGAATTCGACCGAGCAGTGCTCTAAGAATCTCCCCCTTTGTCAATTTTAGTGACAAAACTATCAATACGTATGGAATACAAAAATAAGTAAATAAAATTTTGTTGCTCCTATTCCACATGTATAATCTTCAATATTACTAGAAATATTCGTCACTTCCAAGTACTCCAATGATCCTAAAGGTTGTAAGTTCAGCATCATCGTTGTTGAAAATCCGTAGCTATAACAATGAGAAAAAAAGTATTCTCAATCATTGTTATACCATGTCATAGTACCATTATGCAGCATCAAAGTTCAATTGTATCACAACTTCGACAACAATACTATGGTGATAAGTATTACTCCCCCTTAGTTAATACTCCATCTCACATGGAAACCACTCCCCATTACATAGTGATCCGAAAACCATATGTATTTGAAGTGTGAACTACATATTAATTCTCCCCTTTCTTGTCAATAAAATTGGCAAAGGTACGAAAACTGGATCCTAATGAAATTTCCAAAATAGACATTTCATGACCAAAAGAAAGCACATATCAACTTGTTTAGATGCAATCATATAGCCGATGCTAAATGCATTCATCAAGGAGTTTATAAAGATACAAGATAACCCCTATAATAAAGATTTGAAAATTAAGCACAAATTCAATTAAAAACTCTCCCCATAAAATGACATTCCCGAAAGAACAACAAGAGCGATCTTAATTTCAAAAGAAAAGAAGGATTTCTTTGGACATAACAAATCACATACGAATATGAATTTGCATCCAAAATACACAATTAAATTAACCACAAAAGGTGATAAATTTAATTGGTCATGCTCAACATAAGAGAACTTACGGAGCAACAACTAAATTGACCACACGAGTATGATCAATTCAATTGGTCATGTTCAATCATAAGGATCCTTACGGAGAAACAACTAAGTTAATTATAAAAGAATAATCAACTCAATTGTTTATGCTCAAACACAAGAAACCTTACAGAGCAATATAGTAGATAAACATAAAAATATGGATCAGGGAAGATCAATACTGCGGAATAAACAAGGATTCATTCTATTTTCCATCATTATTCACACAATAGACATAATCCTTGCAAACAAAAGATTTTAACCCATCTTCCATCAATAATTGACATAATAGGCTTAGATTTTATAATATCAAAATCTCATTCATTCTTTTATCAATACATGCATATTGACATACGAAAGACTTAACTTGTGACAAGGTATGGGACAATCATAGTTCACGGAAGCAAACACACATATCCCATAACACATTGCAATATGTGAAACCATAAAGATTAATACTGCAAAAATCATCTTCCAAACAGTTTTAGAATTTTAAAAAATAAAAAACATGAAGATGAAAATGTTGGACATAGCTATGTGTAATCACAATAATGGATATTCCAAACTCTAGTTATTCTTCTAAACAAAACACGAAAATGGAAGATTTACTAGATTTTAAGACCTTTGAAGAATTATTTATCGTCCCCGAAATCCTTGTCGTCAACATCCATTGGGACATAAGGTTCATGAAGATAGGAGTTAATATCAATAAACCTTCTTGACTGATGTTGAACCATGGCCTTCTGATTCTCATGAGTATTAAACACAAAAGCGTTTATTTATTGAATCTCATTTTACATCTCCTATAACACTTCAAGAACATCAGAAAACTTCTGAGAATTTAAAGGAACGACTCTAGGCTTCCTCACATTCCTTCCTTTTATTTTCAATGTCTCTTTTTCCTTCATGATTGATGGCTTGACACTCATATTAACATCTTTTCCATCAGAAGACATGACACTTGGAGTATCCATATAACGTATGGGTTTGTGAGAGGAAATCACAATATCAACAAGCGGTCTTAAGATAAAATAGGTTACCAGGAAGGTAAAAAGGAATGTAGGGTTAACCTTTAACATGTTCTTGCACGCACAATTCTGAACCCTAAAGAGAGTAGAATTATCAAGAATAACCCTCCTTTATTGATAGACAGGGAAAAACAAAAAACTAAGAAAAGAAGAGAACAAACTTTTCCTAAGGCCTGAGAGGTACATAATCTTGTCTGTTTTGATCAGGCACATGAAACAAGATTTATAAAACAACACAATCAAGTTGCGTTGTGGTGAACAACAATTTGTCCACCATGTTCCGCTTGAGAGGAATCCATATACCTCTGTCTATCAAAATGATTTAACCATACTTTCTTCTCTAATGGTCTTGTTTTATCCTTGGAAACTAACTTCTTAGATGAAGATAAAATCTTACATACCTCAGCGGTCTTTTGAGCAAGTTTAAGCTTACTTGCTAATCGATTTGCTATTCGTGGAAGTTTGTTAACATGCCTCAATTTGTGTTTGTACTTGTAACACTTTGATAGTTCATGACCCTTTAGAGAACAGTATGAGCACGTCAAACTTGGATAAAATTCAGGCATCTGAAATGTGCAAGTAGCAAGACACATAGTGGAACCTGAAACATTACATATAGAGTTTCCAAAGAAGGGGTCAATTTTTTCTTCCAGATTGGTTGAGTTTTCTTCTGAAAGAATATCAAGATTGATGTATGTATTGCTACAATTATGAAAATCAATATTTTCACCAAGAAGTGCAACACTTGATTTCTTGTCTCCATTAGAATCATAGTTGTCAGACATTTCATCAAGAGTTTCAGCAAGACCTTTGTTCCCAGTGTATTTCTTCCGATTTGTACACTCATTTGCAAAATGACCAAACCCTTTACCCTTAAAGCATCGAGGCATATCCTCGTCATTAATTTCATCAATATCCCTATTTCCAGGAGGAATACAATTATGAGGTTTGACTGATGCTTTAGGCTTATCTCTGGAGAACCGTTTACTTTTCTTCAATAGAAGATCCCTAAATTGTCTTATAATCATCGAGACTGATTTTTCAAGATCTCCATCTGATGATTCAGTCTCAGAGTGATCGTCTTCAGAGATATACACTTTTTTTACTTTTATCAAGTAATTTAGTGTCTTTTAGTGCTTTGAAAGCAACATCCTTAGATTTGGGTGAATGTTCATGATCAAATATCTTAAGCTTCCCAACCAGCGTATTTATGAAGAGATTATCAAGGTTATTTCCCTTAACGATGGCATGCTTCTTAGAGTCGTATCTAGATGACAGCGATCTGAGAATTTTCATCACAATGTCCTTTTCAGGAATAGTCTTACCCAATGCAAAAGATGCATTAACAATTTCAGACACTTTGTGATTAAAATCATCAAATGAATCTTCATCTCCCATACAAAGGTTTTCCCAATCGGAATTAAGGTTTTGAAACCTAGCTTCCTTTTCACTGGTATTACCTTCGAATACGGTTTCTAAGATATCCCACGCATCTTTACACCTAGTGCAATTTGACACATGGTGATGAAGATTTGGGGTAATGGCATGTATGATGGCATTCAAACCATCCGAATTTTTCTTTGCAGCAAGTATCTCGGCAGGACTGTATTCGCCAATGTTCTTGGGAACGTTTACATTTCCTACTACCACAACGGGAGCATCATATCCATTAACTACATATACCCATGATTGAAAATCACGTGCTTGAATAAAAGCTCGCATAGAAATTTCCCACCGTAAGTAATTAGATTCATCGAAGACTGGTGGTACGTTAATAGAGATAACACCTCTGTCCATAGAGTCAGATCGCTACATATACAGACTTGTAAGGTCTTGAACGTGTTTGCCTGCTCTGATACCAATTGAAAAAGCGGGGGTCTAACAACCACACCCAATATTTCGATTAGCAATCTGTATGGACTAACTCCAATATATTTTCAAGAGAATCAACTAGACTCAATCTTAATAAAGTATATCAAAGAGTTCTAATATCTCTATTTCATAATGTAATCAACAAATCGAACAGATAGAAATCCGTGAGCCTAATTATTATGTGAAATAACTTGAACGGTACCAAAGACCAATGTTCAAGTGTCAATCAATGTAAATCAACAACCAAAGGTAGGATATTCTAATTGATTGATCTTAACGCACAACCTGTGATATTTCAATTATATTATAAAATATAATGCGGAAAATAAATAACACAGACACCAGAATTTTATTAACGAGGAAACCGCAAATGCATAAAAACCCCAGGACCTAGTCCAGATTGAACACACACTGTATTAAGCCGCTACAGACACTAGCCTACTACAAACTAACTTCAATCTGGACTATAGTTAAACCCTAATCAATCTCACACTGATCCAAGGTAAAGTTGCGCTTATTACGTCTCTGATCCCAGTAGGATACTACGCACTTGATTCCCTTAGCTAATGTCACACACAACTAAGAGTTGCTACGACCCAAAGTCGAAGACTTTAATAAACAAATATGTATCACACAGAAAAGTCTACGAAGATAAATCTGTCTCCCACAGAAATACCTACAAGTTTTGTTCCATCTTTTGATAAATCAAGGTGAACATGAACCAATTGATAACCCAGACTTATATTCCCGAAGAACAACCCAGTATTATCAATCACCTCACAATAATCTTAATCTACGCGGCGAAAGAAGATATTGTGGAATCACAAACATGAGACAAAGATGTTTGTGACTACTTTTATATCTTGCCTATCAGAGATATTAATCTCAAGCCAATCATTACGATTGTACTCAACACGATAGAATCAGCAAGATCATATCACATAACTATGATAAAGTAGTCTCGGTCTGGCTTCACAATCCCAATGAAGTCTTTAAGTCGTTAAACTACATGGTCTTGAGAAGAAACCTAATGTTAAAGGAGAATTAACTCTAGCTAGTACAACTAGTATCACACAGGAGGTGTGGGGATTAGGTTTTCTAGTTGCTAGAGTTCTCCGTTATATAGTCTTACAAATCAGGGTTTGCAATCAATGTTAGCTTAGTAATAAAGCATTCAATATTCATCGTTAGATGAAAACCTTATTAGATTCAAGCTAATATCTTTCAACCGTTTGATCGAAAACTTAGATTGTTACACATAATGAAATGCACGTTTTAAGTTTGTGTAACCGTACCTAAACTTGTACATTTGTTGGTTCAACAGTAGTTAACCAAAAGGTTAGCCATATGAGCACTTTCGTATCAACCTTATTCTTCTTCACCATAACTAGTTCAAATGACTCAGATGAACTAGTTAGAGAGTTGTTCGATTGCAAGGAAATCATATAGAAATATACAAGACACGATCGAAGAAACAACGATTTGATTCACTCGAATTGATTCATGAACTTTATAGCCACGGTTTTCAAATTGCATTCCTTAGTTAATATAAATATAAGTTCACAAAAAATCGTCTTTAGATATAACCAACTCAAGTACGCGGACTTAAGTTCCCGGAAGGAGTTCACAAACTCCAACAAATTTTCTCGGGAAGAGAACTTCTGCCAGTTCGGGGACTGAGCTCACAGCTCTTGTTCCGGTTTTCCTAATCAACAAAGTACGCATACTTTGGTTCAAGAAATAAGGACTTATACATATATGTGTTGCCACACAATGCTTATATCCAACAATGGTTATATAATCCAAACTCTCATTTCAATCATTGAAACATTCTTAGAGGACGTTATATATAGTTGTTATTCACAAACTATTTTTCGTCAAAGCCATTTTCAAAGTGATCGAAACATAACATGACTTTCGTCACTAGGTAAAGGAGAACTTGGCCAAAGAGAAAGCTTACCAACACATATTTCGAGAAATCGATAGGCGAGAAAAACTCGTCTCGAAATAGCAAATGTGTATAAGCAAAGTCTATATAGTAAAACGACTTTTGTCTCAAGATAGTAGATAGAGTAAATAAACTTTTGAGTGATAGATAAGTTCAAGTCTCCACATACCTTTTAGTCGATGAAGTTCCACCAGTTCCTTGAGTAGTTATTCGTCTTGTATGATGATCGCCATGGAGTTCTTGAGCTCAACTACACTTTTTATCCTAGTCCGGGACATTAGCTATAGTAGACTAGAAATCAAGACTTATAGTTTTGATCACTAACATTGACAAACATGCTTGAGATAGCAACGCATGCGAGTTCGACCGAGTAGTGCTCTAACACATAGTTCAATAACCTCACACCCAATTCAATCATCACTGATTTCCTTAACTTTTTTTAGCTTTCCCTCCCCTAAGATCAACCCATTTTCTATCATTGTAACCAAAACAAAACGTGAACGGCCAACTTCTTGGTTTATGCGCGTTTTGTTCGATTTTGATTTTCGAACCTAAAGAAACTAATTTAACAGTACATTGTTTTACCTAGGAGTGATTTTTGGGTATTAGCAATTGTACTTATGGTTTCGAAAGTTTGGGACTCCCAACCGTATATATTACTTACAGTTAGGTTTCCAATCGTTGGTTCAATTTTCAAAAAATAAATAAAATGATTTTGATTTTCATATACATTATTAGTCTAATTTAATCACTAACCTTACTTGGTTTAGTTAATTTAATTATTACCACTAATTAATCGAGGATGTTCTAGCCATTAACAAAGTTAGTAGATAAGAGGTCTTGGTGATTGTTATTCGATGACCCAATAGGACAAGAGAATTTGTTGATGGTTATTTGATGATCCAATTTTATCATCTTGTGAGCCTTCAAAACCAAATCCTTGGTGCCTTGCCTCCAGACATGGGTTGCACGGACGCTCCGATTTTGGAGTTGTGTCCGCGTCCGACTCGCGTCGGACGCAAGATGCGCGTTTGACGCTGACACGACGCGTGTCCGACACACCAATATGCGCGTCTTGTTTGGACGCACCGATGACTCGTATTTGAAGCATTTTTTTTTTCATTTTCATTTAAAATTCTTCCTTTATTTTTAATATTATTAACTAAATGAAGAAAGACAAACATTTAGATCAATCATTTAAGTCTTTATTAGGGTTTTGTAGTTGAAAATACATCACATATACCCTTGGTTGGGCATGTGTTATTCTAAGAATGCAATTTGATTGAGCCATGTGTTTAATAGTGATTGATTGCTTGACCTTCGGCTTGTATAAACAAACGATGCTTCATTTTCTTTTGAAATTTATAGACATGTATCATTATTTTCTAATTTTTAGGATCGAAACACTTGACTTTGCTGTATAAATACATAATTGTATATATAAATAAAATATGTTTATGTGTCCGCGTCCTAGTTTTTTGAGAATTTTATAGTGTCCGCGTCCGTGTCGTGTCCGCGTCTACGCGTCGGCGTCTGTGCAACCCAGCTCCCGGCCTATCTTAGTTTTTGGGCCTGGCGGTCTAACCGGGCTCGATTAACACACACCCCCACCCCCACCCACCCACACACCATCTGAAGGCAAACAAAGGAGACAGCTCTCACGGTTTCCTCTCTATATATATGGTACGGAATCCTCCTTTTAAGGAATCCAATACTTTATCGGTGGTGTTTGTTTGTGCCAGTTCATATCTCTGCTCTCGCTCTTTGCAGGTTTCGTCTCGAAACCCTAATTTTTGAAAATCTAAGCAGTAATTGGGTAAGAATATCTTGATTCAGTTGAACAATTTCTTCTTCTTTTCTAGCATATTTTGGGGGTTTCTTTCTTTTTCTTGCAAGTATTCGTCTCCTTAGTAAACCTGGCTATCATGGACTACGATCTCTGCGGCAACAATGGCAATGGCGTTGTTCATCCTACGGCAACCCGAAATCGAGTTCGAAGAGTTGTTCGTGGGACTGGCAATGGAACATCTGGTTCTGCCCGATACCCTAATGACATGGCGACTCAAATCCACCATTACGAGCAAGAAGCATACATCTCAGTTCTGCGGGCTTTCAAAGTGCAATCTGATGCTCTTACTTGGGAGAAGGCAAAATTAATGACAGACCTCAGGACAGAATTGCGAATATCAAATGAAGAACACAGGGCGTTTCTTAACAGGGTTGATAAAGATGATGGCAACTGCTCTCCATTCCACAAGAAGCAAAAGATATCATTGACCTCTGGAAACCGAGGTGTCGCAGGTCATGCAGTGCGCAATATATCCTCATTTGAGTCTGCGCAGTATTATTCAACAGGTCCAACTGGAAAGGGAATCCGTCGAGGTATTCGTGGAGTTAGGAAGTCCATGGATCATGCTGGTGCTGTTCTACTATTACAGAGTACTAACGGAGATCTGGATCCTATTCAAATGTTTTCAACAGAAGTAGTAGTTAATGAGGTGAAGAATATTTTGCTTTCAAGTCACCCCGAGCCTTTTGAAATTGAACATGCAGCGAACCTCTTGAAAAGTCAAGAGGAAACGTTGGTTGATGCACTTGCCAAGATCACATCTGCATCCGAAGGCGAAAGCTTGGAGGCCAATGGAAATAGTCATGAGCCATCAATGGGAAGAGAACAGGAGTTGACATGAGAGTAATGGTGAGCAAGGGTCACATGAGAGTAGCAAAGCGGCAGCTTAATTCTACTGACGAGGATGGTGAGATTGTTATCTCTTAATTGTGTAATCTATTTTGCCAAACTCATATTCTGTCAATAGGAATTTTATAGGCGTAGTTAAGTATGACTAATCTTTTAGGTAGCAATTTCCCAATCAAAATGTTGATCCAAAGACTGAAAATAGGATTTAACATTGTCATTTAGCATTCAGAACGGTTTTGATTTTCTTCTGTACAGAGTTGCAAATATATTTTTTCTGAATAATTCACTGTGAATCTCAGTCCTTGTAACATTATGAGGGATCTCTCAACACTTATAACACACATTAACCCGAGCATCAAGTTAATTATGAGTGTATAGGGTTCACATGATATTTGTTAGGCATGTCCACAGCTAAAGGCTCTACCAACTAACTGAGTTTATACACTCCTAAAACCTCAAGGGAATCTTAATCTCAAATTGTGATCTTCCCCTCTAGCCTGCAGTTGATCACCGGTGGCCACCACACAAGCCCTTTAGTGTCACTTCTAATCTTCACCTTTTGGAGATTGAGATTCTTTATCCATCTAAGAGCCTCCAATAGAACCAAGGCTGCAGCTTGGTTCTAATCTCTTGCTGCCACAAACCCCCCTGCCTGGTTGTGAATGATCAAAAGCCAGAACCAGTGGCGTTATTAGTTTTTAAGCATTCAGTCATCAAGATGCAGTGCTAGTACCATTAATTGGTGTAGCAAGTTGATTTATGTTGTGCAGTAATTCGCTGAATTGTGTGGTGAGGACTTCCACATATGGGTGCCAAACATGGCTGTGCGCTTAGCTTTCCAATAAACCAGATAGTAACAGCCGCAAGGTTGTGAAGCTGAAGATGAGAAACCAATACAGAAGCCAAGATTTATAATGGAGTCCCACTCTCGGCCTAACTTTTTCTTCTTTTCTTTGTGCACACCTTTTTTGAGAATCAGCCCCTTCCCCTGGCAGTTTTTTCCACCGAGTTGGCCGACTTATTCTGAAGTACGATAGCAGTCTCCCCACAACATAAAGGAAATGACAGCATTCCCAAGCCAAGAGAAAACCTACACTAATACCAATCATGCATATGGCAATGGATATGATTCATATGAAGCAACTCGAAAATACTGGTTCTTGACACTCTTATCAGAGAGATTGTAGATACTAGATAGCATCGGGCAGAGCAATATATACTAACACTCTTATGCTGCAATTCATTCCTGGGCAATATCATGCAGGGGATAACTAGTCTAAACACCAGTCTCCATATACGGGTCTAGTTTGTAACTTGCAATCAATGATTTAACTTAATCATCAGAAACTTAAAAAGACCAGTGAGCTGCAACTAGGGAAAAATAAAACTATACAGAAAAGCTACAAGAGAGGATCGGATCATAAATTTCCAACTTGTACAACTGCAGTTCTAACTAAGAGGTGACAGAATAAAGTAGAAAGTAGAATTCAGGTTGCTGCAAGTTACAAGCTACAACTAGCAAGAAAAACACATACAGTACAAACAACAAAACGGGCATCTAGAAGACTAAGCATTGTTCTGCTGTGCCATCTTATTCTGATCCCCTGGAACTGACAGTATAGGCAGATTTCCAAGATGTCCCAGTATATCATCAAGTCCTTCAAAAAATCCTATCCCAGGAATGGGGTCTTCGTCTCCACTAGCAACTTCAACACCTTCGCCTACAGAAGAATTGGGATCATTGAACTCATGTCTAACGTCCGCATTCAAATCCACTATTTCTGATTCCTGGGTGAATTTCCCAGACCGTCTAGTAGTTGCCTTCTTTGCCACTGCTTTCTTCACAATTCTCTGCGGAGCCGCTTTGTTTGGCAATACATTCCCATCATACGGACCTCTGGTTACAGGTCCATCCTGTACAGGCTCAGACACATTTCCTCTAGTTGATGTCGGCAGAACAGATTTTCTAGCAGTTTTCTTCACAACAGGACCTTTTCTAACCTCAGCAGCAGTCTTTCCCTTCTTTCTACCAAAATCATCTTCGTCGCCGTCCCAGCTTCCATCAGAATCACCATCAGCATCATTATCATCACCATCATTATTACCACCACCATCATCCGGTTTGGACCCAAATGGATTAGAATTCGGCAACTGACCTGGATTGGAAGACATTGGTTGCATCGCCGAAAAAGGTGTCCAATTAGGAAACCCACTCTTCTTTCCGCCTGCTAAACTAGGAACTTCAAAACCTAGCGGAAAAAATGCCCAACAACAATAATATGCTTCTTGCCCAGGAACAACCGGAGGTGGAGAAGGTATTACAGCTGCATGAAATGCTCTTCTGCAGTTCTGACATCTCAAACAACATTCTTCATAAACCCTCGGGTACTCATAAAGATTATAACAGTAAGGACAAGATGTCCAAAAGCTTGACATTTTAGTACTTGCCCTAGTTGGGTTAACACGTTGAGGAACATTACGATTTTCATTTCTAGGTTGTGAGATAGTCTCCTCAACACCACCACTACCACCACCACCAGGAGTACTCTTTCTTTTCTCTCTAGTACTTCTTCTAACAGGTGTGTCTTGGTTTTGTTGTGCATGTGATTGTTGTTGTGGTTGTGCTTGTGGTTGTGAAGGATACTGATGAGTCTGAATGTTGTTGTTATTGTTGTTGTTTAGAGTAACAGATTCAAATTTGAAGAAAAGACTCAACTCATTATCATAAAGATTTTTCTTAGCAGGATCAGATAAGACAGTCCAAGCATCACAAACAAGTTTAAAAGCATTCTCAGCAAAAACAGATTTGTTTTTATCAGGATGTAAAAGTAAAGCTAACTTTCTGTATTGTTTTTTTATCATTTCAAAATCATTATTCATAGGGTTACCTCTGTTATCAACAAGTTGTAAAATTGCATACCAGTTCATATGATTATTGATCCTTTTATCAGCAGCTAATAAAACATCAGAAACAGCTAAGATCTGATCTACACCTTCCAATGATGGATCAGATTCTGCTGCCCTTATTGCAAATTTCTTACTTCCAACTAGATCTCTTGCCATTAGTAACTTTCCTGCAACTTCTAACCATCTTTCTGCTTCTGCTTTTTTCCCTATTCCTTCCATTTTTGCCCCTCACTCTGTTTTTTGATTGATTAAAGTCTCTCTCAGGAAGTGGGAGAAGAACACAGAAGAAAATAAAATATGGGTTGTTTAGAAAGAGATCACTTCCACTTAATAGACAAAATCAGAATCAATCTTTTTCAAAAATGACATCTGTTTTTCAGTGTAGTCATTTACTCTGATGCGGGTATTTTCGGTATTTGAAGCATTAACAAATCTAAGAAAATCCAGTGTTTGTATCACCACTTTGAGTAATTCTTTTGTCGTTTCTTAAAGTGCTGCTAATGGGTGACCGAAATTTAATAGGGTACCGTTTTATATAAGATAAAAGAGTTATATTCAATCCAGACCGTCGGGTCACTTAAATGGCATCCCTTACTAATTACGGTCCCCCGTTAGCAGCCTTGTTTTCTTGTAATCTCCGGTAAAATAAATGAAAAGGACCATTGCTCAGTGTGAGTTCGCAGACATAGTTCAAACGTGGGTGTATAAACTCTAGATATGCAGTGGTGGGACTGTTCGTTTTTGGTAACTATTTATCCTTTGACTGTAACGTATGTATTTATGGGGTTTGGTTTGGGTTTGTTGTTAGCGTGGGTAAATTGTTTTACTGCCTGTATATCTGACACTTGTTTTACTGCTGATGTTAGAAACTGACACGAGCCGAACCAGTACAGTACTTCAGACTCTAATTGTTCTTTGAATCATCAGGCAGTTTTATGGAGAACTATCAAACAGTCATTTGTCGTCCCCTTCATAGCATCAGCTTAGGTGGAAAGAAATGTAGTTCTAAACATGTATATATCTTTATCATCTGAATAATAAAAAGACATTTATCTACGGATCTACCCGTTAAGAGCAAGGGACAGGAGATATGCTTCCAAACACCTATTCAGATCAAAGTGACACCATAAATTCTCTGCCGACCATTTATATAAGATGGTTGAGAACTGTTTGTCTTTTAGTACAGCCGCCATTGAGAGCTGTTTGTCTTTTTTAGCAATTGCTCTGTTACATCCATACGAATCATCCTATTACATAGGTAAAAGTGAAAGCAAAAGCAAGATATTACCTAAACACCAACTCATTTCTCTAAATTAAACCGGGTGTAGTACATAAAATCAGCAAAATTGGATTACACTTATCAACGTTCCAAAATATACAATTGTGAAGAAGAGTTCACATGTAAAAACTAGCACTACTTTACAAAAGCTTGGCAATTTCATGGGTGAAATACAGACTTTCATGGTATATCGCATTTCTTGCACAAAAATGGCTGGGTTTCTCAGCTCTTCAATTTAGCGTTAGCTTCAGATCTAAGCGTTCTTTCCCTTAAGAAGATTACCAAACACGTGTAAATCCCAGTTGCAGCTACGATAAACACTCCAACATAGACGCAAACTGCCGTAGCCAAGACATACAAGTACCTGTGATGGCAATATTATGTCAGTTAATATTAATTTTAAGGGTCACATGAAATGTTATAGATGTGATTCTAAATGGGAACAAGGTGTGCAACCCCCAGATTGGTGTATACCAATCTTGCAACTTTTTACTGTGTACAGGGCTAATAAAAATCAGTAAAAAAACGTTCATAAGATGATGTCTATACTTACTTCGGTGAAAACACACTCCAAACAAATAAATGGTTCCTCATTGCAAACAAGACAATGGTGAACGCAGTCAGCATAACTGAATTTAAGGCCAGGGGAACAAGGCAAGGGAAGCCAATCATCATTTGAAGAAGATGTCCCAAGTCTCCATTCTTGGAGAGTAGCAAATAGCTAGCATCCTTGGTAGATATGTAAAACACCAGGCTGAGAAGGAATAACATTGGAGATGCCATGGTAATAATGAACATCAGAACTCCAGAAAGTAATGTTGAGTGACTCGAGATTCCCTAGCAACAACGATACCAGTCAGTCAAAACTTCTTGTACATTTTACTTTCTGTCATCGTCTATCTTTTGTTTTTCTACATTAGAAAATCATACCACGTAAAGGAAGTAGGGTACACCAAGAGGCAGAGATAAAACTTACTATAAATGCTCCTGCAACATCAATAGTGGCAAGAGTGTTGCTGTTGCCAAGGCCAAAATGGCCAGCCATTCCCAGAAAGTACAATGCTGCAACCTACAGAATGTAGTATTAGCAAGCGGAAAATGCAGTATTTGCATATGGATAACGAAAGGATTTGGCATTCGGGAACTGACCTCGTCCCAGTGTTTGCTATGTGCCTCATTGTTGGAAAAGTAGAACATGCTCCCCAGAATTTGAAAGAAAAGCAATAAGACAGGCATTGCATTAACTGGCTGCTGAAGTAAGAGTTGTAGAAGGCACCAACATACTGTGTATGTCAATCCAATCAAGTGCAAAGAATATTTTACAGCAGGTAGAAGAGATCTGATTTCCATATCTTTGGAAGCGGAATTTACCAAATGGGATTCGTTGTTTACTTGATGGTCACCAACTGAAACAGGTGTAACCCATGGTGCTTGTAAAACAGTCACAATTACTGTCATGATAATGGTTGCATAAATACTTTGAGCTATTAAAGTGGAACTATAGTTGGATTGTCCAAATACAGTGCCCTGAAATTCCATGATGTGCATTACTAAAAGGAATCCGGACAAGAACAAGCTGACCTGAATAACCAAAACAATTCTTCTCTTTGGTTCTAGTAGATAAAGATTGAAGGAGCTCATACCGATGATAAGGAGAAGTGAGACAATTTGGAAAGATTGTATTGTAGGAGGATCAGTCTGTTCAAGCCATTTTGATATGTCAGGCAGATGAACCCAATTAACACCACCTTGATGCCAGCCTCTCAATATCCTCCCACAAATAAGCACAAAGATAATGGAATATATTGGGCAATGGTTGCTGCTCTTTAATTTCTTCATCACATTGCCCATGCTTGGTACTGCTCCTGGAGATGGCGACTGAAAACTTTTACGGAGAAATATCAAATACAATGTGGATGTCAAAAAGTGCCATATGTATTGCTCTTCCTCTACCATAGAACTTGATCCCATACTAAAAACAAAGATCACAACCACAACCAAAGCGTAAACCTCATCCAAATGCCACTTGTAAATGCAGTCAAGAAGCCCTTGATTCTCTTTAAGATACACTTCCTTGCACAAAGAGAATAGAATAAACAAGAACATTGCACAAGATACAGCCATTGAGGCAATTCCAGGAGCAAGCAGTTCAGGAGGTTTCTGCCAAAGATGAGACTGTTAGAATTTGACGAATTCTCGTCGTGTACAAGGATAGCCATGTACCTCCATCCAACCGTATGTGATGGATATTATATTGAAAACTACTAGTTAACATCAAGCTCAGTGCTACTTACATCAGTGGCTCTTCGTGATAGCCACTCACTTGAAGTTCTTAGAAATTCATTATATGCTGCAACTATGCTCCTAACATCCTCACTATTATTAGACCTGTACATAAATGAATGTGTAATCAATAAAGGCAACAAGCCAACAATACTATGTAAGCGAAAATTTTAATTCCTTATTTTTAAATGGATCAACATGCCAGTTTCTTTAGTTTACCTAGAGGTTCTGTGTTTTTGAGATGTCCATGAACTGTGGAGAGTTGTGGCTTTTGAAAATAAACAGCAAAACCTCTGCTCAATACTAACTTTGCATGCATTTATTCCTGAACATTGTGCCCCATCATAGTCGTCACATGGATAACTACTACAAGATAAAGCCGGCAACTGTGCTTGCAGTAGTCGAAGTAACTGCCATGAATTTAATTCCAAAGCTCGCAGTTTTTGGTCATCTGTATTCCAAATAGTAGAACAGAGTAGTTTTAGGCAAATTCAGATATGAGCAAAGCATACATGACTCATATCTCAGTCCTAATAATTGTCGCAAGCATCTGAATTCTGACCGAGTCCTAAGGAGCACAGATGAATGGTCTAAACATGCCACATCAATTACAAACGGGAAGAACTGAACCTGCTAGTGAGTCGAAGGCTTCTGACATCAGAACACCAATGTTATTTTTTGGAATTGGTACACCAAAAAGAAGAGCCAATGTTGGTGCTATGTCTACCTGGAGAAATAGAAAAGTGACGAGTTAGAAAGCCAATAAAGCAAGAGTAACAAAACAATGTGCGAAAACACAGAACAATAGCATATTCAGGACAAAATTTCACTATTTGAGTAATATTCAGGTCTGTAGACATGTCGGGGATTACCGGCATATAAATGCATGAACTTGGTAGTATATGACTCGAATGATCTTAAAAGTAAGGTGTTAAATGGTGAAAAACGAGGCACATACTGCTTAGAAGATTAATTGAGTCATTGTTTTATTGAATCTTTCATGAGGATGATCAACAAAGTATTCTAATGAGTACAGAGAAACAAAAATAATTATTCGATCTCTACAATAATTACTCAATTCCAAATGAAGCGGAAAGAAGAGCAGTTGATTACCTGAGAAGCTGTTTTTCGGGTTGCCAATGCATAATCTGGCAGCTTAGATCCTATACCGATAAAAAGAGCTAGTGAATCTGTTTCCTCATATGAAGATCCACCATGGTTCCCATTTTCAGTCATGCCATGGTCACTGACTACCATCTACAAAAGATGTTTTAGTTAACAAGGGAGTAGTACCACAATTTACTATTTAAGGGGCAGTACCGCAATTTTTTTTTAAGCACCAACATCTTAATTACTAATTACAACAATGTCCGACGTAATCTGTAAGGACAAATAAATAGCAAAATCAAAAAACACAAACCAAAAGTGTCCGTCCATTAGAGGAGTCTTGAGGTAGGTCTGAGCTCATGTGAATTTTCTTAATAACTTCATCCATCTCTTTCAGTTTTGGGATCATCAAGATACTGGAATTGTAGGACAGATTATAATTTAGCTCTTATAAGAATTAGGAAATTTACTATTGAATCCACAGTGACAATTGCATGATCCTGAATGAAAGAAGAAGAAATGTATTACCTACTACGCCCACCAATATGGCCAACATGATCCAAGCCTAGATAGTGAAGAATCTATCAGAAATTTGGAGCAGAAAATAAAATATAAAAGATAAATTAATTCCAAAATTTTGGAGGAGAATTCTAGAACAATAAGCTGGTATTAAAAAAAGTATCAACTGTGATAGGTCTATCACTATCAGTAATATTAGCCTCGAGAAATAACAATTCATACCAAAAGATCCCAATCTGTAGCTGTAAGTTCAGCTCCCAAATGTCGAGAAACATTGTGATCCACTTCAACAATATCTTTGACCTAAAGCGAGGAACTCAGATTATAATAGTACAAAACAAGAACACAAGTATCAAAGTTAAACGTCAACAATGTGTAGACCTACATAAAAACTGCTAACTCCATCATGCCTTGTAAATAATCCAGGAAACAACTTAATCCACGTTTCATCCCCAAGCATCACCATTTTCCAGCCAATGCTGTATAATTGACCTGAAAGATTAGATTATGGATTTTAATACACTCCGCCTCAATTAAATTCCATTTTGCTTTGTCATTTATTTTTCCACAAGTTGTAACAAAACTAACCAAGCAAATTGTCATCTCGAAAAGCTTGTGAATTAAAATTGAATGCCACATCTAGAAATCCCCCAATTGCTCCCGAAACCATTGCCTGCGTATATACATCAACACTTGTTTCAACACAACACACACACAAATAATCTCTTTCATAGGCCATTAAAAAAATTAACCTTTAAGCGAGGCATTGTAACTGTGGGAGGAGCTGCTTTCGCGTGGTACCCAATTGCTTTTCCATGAGATAATAGTGACCGAGTATATGGCATAGCTTCCATCATAGCTTTAGTTGGTGGTCGATCTCCCCTTCCCAGAACAAACTCTGCTGGAAGACCATCAACAACCTAAACTGACATATGTTGTATTCCCCAAAATGATAGTTATCCAGATTCACACCAACAGATTATAATTATAATGAACAATACCACCAAGTACCAACATTGCCAAGTAGTGTACATACCATTAGTATTAATCGATCAAATGTAGGTGAAATCTTCGACATATCCTGTTAACAAGAACGATTCACTGGACCTAAGTACATGTGCATAATCTCAAACAAAACTATAATAAAAACTGAAATACCTTGTATAAGGATCTTAGTTGGTTTTGAGACAGATGATTTATCTGCTCTTGATCTTCTCTAGAACTAGACATTGGATCCCTATAACTCTCCATACCACTGTGAAATCAATCAAGAGCAAATAATAATAAGTAATAGAGGATACCTTGATTGAAGAATACATTTAAAGATGAAATGTATTAGTAGTAATACCTAACGCCAGAGAGAGCTGGTTTGACAGGGAAGAACCCTAAAACAAAGAGTAAAAGACCTAGAATTTGCAGCAGAACTGCAATTATAGTCCATATCGCTAATCTACCGCAGGTTAGAGAAGATGATGATGATGAAGACATTTCTAAGGAATTTGAAAAAACACTGGTAGTCTATCTGAGTACTCCAGGACTGGTAATTCCGGGATGAAGAAAGTAAATGGGATTGGGAATGATAATCAAGGCTATTTTCGTCTGTTCACAACTGTATTAGGCTAAGAGCAAGCAACGGTTTTTTGAGCATATGGCGAATCGGCGACGGTGTCTTATGGCGACGCTTTTCAGATGGCGAATCGGCGACTGTGTCTTTCTAAGTTTAAAGTTTGAACCTTAATGCAATTATTCAACGCTGGTCAGGGCAGTTAGCAATCGATTTGACCTAACCAAGTTAACACACATTCATTACCATGCTTTACTTAAGAAAGCTGTTTTTGGGCATACACAAAAATTTCTGGGCATACAAAATTATTTTTCCACCCAAGGTGACTTTATAAGGGGTAGTGTAATTATTTATATACCCTTAAATAATTTAAATTACTAATATGTCCTTACCCTTAAAAAAACGCTAAAACCAAAATCAGTTTCCTACTAGTTTAACCGTTGCCACGGTGGAAGGGCCGGCCGAAGAAGAATCCGAAGATGGATTTTAAATTTGATATTGTTGTTTGTACTCGTTTAGTAGATTTTTTTATAACCTTTCCAACGAGATAAAATTTGTAAAATTCTGATGCACGGATTTTTAGATATGTTATATTAAAGTTTGTTTTCCAATTATACCCCTGAAAAAGTAGGATACACAAAGAGTTATAGTAATTGGAATAAAAGGGAGGGATAATCTTGTCTAGTGAAAAAGTAACCAAAAATAAACCACAATGGAAATCAAATCCAATCTTTTTATCAAAATTGTTAGGTTTCATTTTACAAAAAAGTGGTCATAAAAGGGACTCCCTCCCTTCGGGCCTTCGGCCCTCCGGTCGGTCGGCCCAATTATATACATCTCATCTTCTTCCTTTTCTAATCCATCAATCGAAGAACAAATAGAAGTTGAATGTGCATAACTTGAAATTGAACCAAAAATTCAACTGATTGAAAAAACAACTCCTAAAATGGAATTAGAAGGTATTTATCACAAACACATCTCTTATTTTATTATTTATGATTGATTGAATTGGTTTAATTCGGAACAAAGTTGGTTTTTAAGGATCACAGATTGATGTTCGGCTGATAATTTGTCTCCGTTATCAGCCGAACTGTTCATTATTTTTCACCCTGAAAGTGTTTATGAACAGATCGACTTATATTAATTTTTCACCTATCAGCCGAACTACTCTCTTTTTCATCAACACAATGAAAGTTACCTTAGTTCGGCACATAATTTGTATTTCGGGACAGCCGAAAATTTTTAGATACTACAAAGAAAAATTAATGGTTAGGTTCGGCTTGTACGATAATCATAATATGTGCCGAACCTAGTGCATTTATAAGGTTCGGCTCAAAATTCAGTTGTATTTTTAGCCGAGCTGTTCTTCACAAAAGCTTCCTATAAGTGTATATGAACAGTTCGGCTTGAAATTTCATGCAATTTCAAGCCGAACCTAGTCACAGAAAGAGATGCATAGGGGTTCAGCGTATTCGATAATCATAATATGTGCCGACCTGACACATTTACGAGGTTCGGCTATTACGATATTCACAATATGTGCCGAACCAATACAAAATTATTAACCAAGGACAATGTGTTTTCAACAGGTTCGGCGCTTATGAATTTCTAAATATAAGCCGAACCCTAAACATTTTTTATTTCAGACAGTTCAGTGTAGGGTTCGGCTTGTTAGGAAAATTCGAAACAGCCGAACTCTGGTCTACAAGGTAACTTCGGCTCTTAATCAACACTTTCAGCTAGCCGAACTGTTCATCCAAACTCGCCGAACCTTAGTGAAAAAACACAAACTTTTGATGATTTTAACCTACAAAAGCGAGATTAAACATAAGATATGTTGGAAAATTTCCCCGAAAGATGGATAAATGATTACAATTCAAGGGTTTGTTGAAAGTAATCTTAAAACTAATCACTAATCAGAATTATTTTAACTAATCATTAACATTAATCCTAAAAGGGAAGATTTGCCATTACCAAAAATATTTGGTTAAGGGGCTTCTAATATTGCTATTTACACTCCTTTTTTTGTCTTTACTTGGTATGCCCTGAAAGATTTATGTATGCCCAAAAACAACTTTCTTACTTAAATGATGAAAAAATGAGAGGATTCGAACTCGAAGCATCTGGTTTCCTATAACAGGCCCCAAACCACTGTTCCGATGCTCTATTTTTGTTAAATGTTATATTCATTTGATAGATACTCTATTTACACCACTAAATTCTCATATCTTACCACAACAACATCACATTAAAGTGTGTTTTGCAACCTTACTCCCAAAGATATATAAAAATAAATCTTTTAAGGTGATAAATTCTTATCAATTTACTATATATGTTAAGCCAAACTTTCCATTCCGAATTTATATCCATAAAACGAATTATACACGTACGTATGACATTTCAAACTACTGCCGATCTACGGACCGTTGATCAGATTTTTGACCGAATCTGATTTTGCAAATCCGAATAATACACGTACGTTTTCCGCATCCCGAATTGCTAACTAGGGTCAGGGGATGCTCAGAGCCTGAAACTTTAGAAGAGCGGTACATATTACTTTGTGAAAATGCTAGATATACCCCAAAAAGTGTACACCAAAATTTTACCCCCTATATGTCAACTTTTTATTGGCTCTCTTTTAAAGTGGACCCCCTGTTTTTCCCTGTTGGGATAGGTTTTGCTTTATCGTGTCTTCTGACTTTTCTATCCGGGGAAGCAACGATTGTCTTGTGTACAAAGATGAGCTTTAAGGAAAACCCTCAAAAAAGGATCCTCCCTAATTCCTTCAAGGGCATGGATTAGCATGGTCTGGATTGGTGCGATTTTCGCCTTATTGGCATCTAATTCAATGCTGGGTGGGTTTCAATTTTGATTCCCGTGTCCAATCCAACATCCGACGGGTTGGATATAGATGATTTTGTTGGAACTGTAACAATAAAATTGTTTGCACCGTGTATTTTATACACGGAGAGACCGTAATCAAGCACATCTAGCCGGCCCGTGATAGAAGATTCTAGAAGTTTCCACATGCCTTGTTGCCCAAGTTGCTTGCACATGAAGTTTGTATCAGAATTAGGTTTACATAAACTCTATAAATACATGTATCATAAACCCTAAAGGGACATGGAATCCTAGGTTAGCTAACCACAATTATTGTAAACCTCATATCAATACAATATCTCCCTTATAGGATTCCTCCGTGGATGTAGGCATCACTTGCCAAACCACGTTAAATTCGTGTCTCCTTTATTTATCGTTTTCTAGACCTAATTTCTCATCATAATCATCAAATCATCGTGTTTAGTGCCTAAAATTATTTTAGGGTACAAACATTGGCGTCGGCTAAGGGGATTCGTGTAAAACGATCGTGTTTTTCCATTGAGATGGGTGCGTCAAAAGCTCGGAATCATGCCACAAATTTCTAGAAAAAATCAGCAAAAGAAAAGAAAAATTAGGGCTGAAGAAACCGTTGCGAAATAGTTGAAGAAACTATTACGAACAATTGAAGAAAGCATTGCGAGGTTAAAGAAATGGTTGCGAAGAAAGTGTTACGAAAACCTAATCTTCATCCAGCCTCCCGTACACCAGCGATCCAGTGCTTCTTAGACGCTGACTAATCAGTATACAATCAGTGCCACGTGTGTACACCTCAGCAACATTGTCCAATCACTAGATGACACGTCAGCAGACCCGGTCCAGTTAGCACTTTTCGCCACGTCAACAACTATCGAGTGCTGACTGTTCTTCCACGTCAGCTTCCAGTCAACCGACACGTCAGCACCGCTCGGGTGCCACGTCTACAACGCGATCCCAGTCAGCAGTTCCATGACAGTCTTTTGATCCTGTCACCACTGCAACGTATGCAACAGCACGCTTACTTCGCGAAAAACTTGTTTCGTCAATAACTTCTTCGTTTTAAGTCAGAATTGGGTAATTTTTGGCTCGTTAGAATCGTCTTTCAATTTCCTACAACATGGAAGCAAAAATTCCAGTGCTTGAGAAACTTTAATGTACACTTGGAGCAGAAACATGATCGAGTTCGAGGTTCGTAGATAGCGACATGATCGAGTTCGAGATGAGGATTGCTTAGACCCTTCAACATTTAGCCTTATATCACATCGCAAGCACATAAAGCCTCACCTTGCAGATGAACACATAAGTCTTTCTCTTATCCCAAGCATAAAATCTCATCTTGCACGTGAGTATGAAATACTTGCACCTTCGCAAGCATAAAGTTTCGTCTCGAACACGAGCCCAACGCCCGATGTTGGTCCAAAGTCTCGTCGAACCACGAGCCCAATGCCCGATGTTTTTCCAAAGACTCGTACTGAACACAAGCAATATAGATATCCAGTCCGAGCAGCAAGTGCTACAACCTTGTTACGTTACGAGAAAAAAGCCTTGCCCCAGCCGCAAGCACATTACATCACACTCAAGTCTCGACCAGCTCTCGAGCATCAAAAGTCCACCACGTGCAAAAAGTCTCGTCTAGTACGTGAGCAAATTTTTTGCAGGTAATTACAGTTGGGGGCATCTTTGTAATATCTCTACTCACGCTTGGGGGCGAGTTTCATCATCAACGTTCGACGCAAAAGGATAAACAAACTTCTTAACCCCCAACAAGTTGGAGGTTAAGAAGGGGAGATGTTTGTATCGTGTATTTTATACATGGGGAGTCCGTAATCAAGCCCGTCTAGCCGTCCCATGACAGAAGATTCCTGAAGTTTCCACATGCCTTGTTGCCCAAGTTACTTGCACATGAAGTTTGTATCAGAATTAGGGTTACATAAACTCTATAAATACATGTATCATAAACCCTAAAGGGACATGGAATCCTAGGTTAGCTAACCACAATTATTGTAAACCTCATATCAATACAATATCTCCCTTATGGGATTCCTCCGTGGATGTAGGCATTACTTGCCGAACCACGTTAAATTCGTGTCTCCTTTATTTATCGTTTTCTAGCCCTAATTTCTCATCATAATCATCAAATCATCGTGTTTAGTGCCTAAAATTATTTTAGGGTACAAACATTGGCGTCGGCTAAGGGGATTCATGTAAAACGATCGTATTTTTTCATTGATATGGGTGCATCAAAAGCTCGGAATCATGCCACGAATTTCCAGCAAAAATCAGCAAAAGAAAAGAAAAATTAGGGTTGAAGAAACCGTTACAAGGTTAAAGAAACCGTTGCGGAACAGTTGAAGAAACTGTTACGAACAGTTGAAGAAAGCATTGCGAGGTTGAAGAAACTATTGCGAAGAAAGCGTTACGAAAACCTAATCTTCATCCAGCCTCCCGTACACCAGCGATCCAAAATCATAATAGAGTTGTTATAATTAATGAAAAAAAGAAATGTATCACTTTTACCGAAACACGAATTCCTCTATAGCCCCAAAGATTGGGTTTAGCTCATCTTGATGGAAACACGCTCAAAAGTTGATTTCATTGCTCAAATGGTGTTCACAAATGATTAAATGGGAGAAAATAATGATTAAACCGGGTTTGTAATACTTGTATTTGTTACAAACTCGGATGTTACAAAGAGCGATAAATATAAATTTTTGATGCCATTGTAGCGATACGACCCACTTTCTTTTGTCGTTGTCACTGTAGCATGAACGACGGTTATCTATGGTCTTATGTTCTTCGTGTTCTTCCCAGAAGCAACTGAAAAGTATTCTCTGCAACTATCGATTTTCACTATGTTGTTGCTCTAAACTATCCCAAACTCTCCCTCCTCTTCTATGAGTCCCTTGCACCCTATATATACTTGTCAGAACCTCCAAATATCGCATTAAACTCCCAAATATTTTCTCATAACTCGGCAGTGAAGAACAATATTCTCGGGAATATTTTATTCCCAGAAATAACTCTACACGCTGTTTTCTCGAGTAAAAATACTCCCAACACGTCCAGTCATCATCCAGAAGTGGTCAAACATTCAGCAGGCACGCGAAAACCTCTTGATCACATACGCACAACTCGGAATGGACTAACCAAAACCCGAGATACCTTGATTACTTCAACGCGAGAATCTATCCAATTTTATCCTACAAAATGAGCCATATTAGGCCTGTTAATACCAGTCACATCATCCCAACAATTCTCAGTCATTGAGTCTCTTTCTATCCTGCCCAAAACGCGAACCCTAAATTCTGCCATTGATGAACTCCGTCTCCCGCCAAACTGGAAATTTGAATAAAGAAGATGACCTCCTCCTAACAGAGATGGGGGTGCAAATAGTAGCTGACGCCCTGGGGTGAAAATAGTAAAGGAGATTCCCCTTAGTAATTGAGGTGCCCCTTATCCAAAACTGGGGTCCGAATAACACGTGTCCTACGGTGCTTTCGACAACTTTTCGAGCCGATTTTCCCAAAAATGTTTATTTCCAAAAATACCTACACACACATAAAACACAATAATAAGTACAAAAATAAGCACTAACAATACATAAAATTGAGGACAACTTAGACACAAAAATGTGTCTATCAACAGTGACGATCACAAGCCTATCTTCACATCTAAAAACAGATCTGCACTTTGTTGATCCTTTATCTAGTTCGAGTGACCCTATATCAGAAGGGAAGGATCACATAATAAAAAAACTAGGTGAAATCAAGGTTTAACTACCGTCAGTCAATCTAATCAATAATAGAAAACTAAAATAACAATAGGATTTCACTTTCCCAAAAACGGTATTTCTAGACGCTTCTTGATCCCATAAAAGTCTTTAAATGAAATGAACGTAAGAGGTTTCTCATAATTAGGTTACTTTCCTCTCGAGGTGAGTATTACGAATAATACCACTAGTCGGCTTCCCACACTGACTACAAAATGAAGTGCGTGTATTATGGGATGAGTTTGTAAGAAGAACAAACTTCACTATTGTTGATGGTGGTTTTTAGCTTAGGGTTAAAATTGTAAAACCTTGCATCTGATGTGACGCCACTCTGTAAGGAAACAGAGCCACGAATGTTAACCTCTCCACTGGCATATTTATTGAGCCATTCAATATATTTACATAAAATTTATCCAGACTGGCGCATGTAGCAACCATCCCAGATGTTCTGTAAATTTCGGCGCCTTACATATATTCGCTTAATATAAGTTTCTTTGAATACTTTCTATGCTATGTTCCCCGGCTGAACCATTAATGTTGATATGGCATGACAATTTGTGTTCACTCGCAGCAGAGTAACACAAATTTCCAAATATCAAGGATAAGGTCTTTGCATAAGGTATTCAATCAAAAAGCATGCTGCTCTCTGGCAATGAACTTAAGATAACTCTGTGTCAACACATAAAATTCAATCAATTACTTTTGTGCCTTGCGCAATATACCAGACCTTGCTTGTCGAAATTAAGCCTAGCCAAACTAGGAAATTAATCTGTCATGGATTAGTAGGGGCAAAACCTTTCCCAGAATCAGAAAACAGGGAGCCGCAGTATCAAAGGGAGGCATGACCATGCCTTAGGCCAGCTGGCGCCACTTTCCATTGACCACTCCCCATCATAAACCGCCCCTATTTCCCTCGACCAATCAAGTCGCTTTAAACTCGCCACACACACATAAGTTGTGGCTGGCCCCATCCTAAACCGACCATATTTCCCTTGACCAATCAGGTCGCTTTAAACTCGCCACACACACATAAGTTGTGGCTGGGCCCATACTTACCGGCCCCATTTCCCATAGAACAATCGAGTTGTTCTAAAGCCGCCACACTCACACCATAAGTGTAGCCATGCCCAAGCTTGGCCGGCCCCTCCTTCCTACCGACCAATCAGGTCACTTTAAATATTCCACAAGCACTAGAGGTGTGGCCGCGCCTTATGTTTGGCCTCCCCCTTTTCTTGACCAATCAAGTCGCTCTAAACTTGCCACCATACATTAAAGGCCAAACACAACCTGTTGCGCCACCATACTAAACTGGCGAGCCAAAAACGCCCTGCCACAAACACGTATCAAACGGCATGCCAACATGCCACTCTACCGCGGTAATATGTCGATGTGCCACAAATGGGGCCACCTCGTGCTAATCCGCTTTCCATTCGTGGCCAATGCCATAACGGACTCTAATTAGGATTTCATGATCGAAACAAGACTTTTGCTTCAGTAGCATTGGCTGAAACCCTAATTTTTGGTCATAGTCCACAACATGCCACGAGCCACTTCAGCCTTGGCCACGCTTCCAAGCCCCAACTTTGTCCACGACGCCAAATTCTAGACTTGGCCATGGCGCCAAGCCCTAACTTTGGACACGGTGCCAAACCCTAGACCTGGCCACGCCGCCAAGCCCTAACTTTGGACACGGCGTAAAACCCTAGCCTTGTCCACGCCGTCAAGCCCTAACTTTGGCCACGACACCAAATCCTAGCCTTGGCCACGCTACTAAGCCCTAACTTTGGCCACGACGCCAAATCCTAGCCTTGGCCACGCCGCCAAGCCCTAACTTTGGCCACGACACCAAATCCTAGCCTTGGCCACGCCGCCAAGCCCTAACTTTGGCCACAAAGACAAATCCTAGTTCTGGCCATGCTACAACGCCACAGGCATGGCTACGCCAGGCGCCACTATGCCAATAGCACCACTTTGCTATACAATGAGATATGGACATAATCAATGGCTATCATTCCTCATGAGATGCAATCTCAGCTATCCAAGTTCGCCACCGAACTGACAGACTTGTGGAAAGTTCCAGGCGACCAGCTGCCTAAATATAGTGGCCATGGCTACCCCAGTCGCCACCGTGCCACTGGAATGAACAAGCCGCGCCATCCATGCCATATTTCCACTGGCATACATCAATACACCACTGCGCCATTATCATGCGCCAACAGAAGGTAGCCATAATCGACGGCTACCCTTCCTCACAATATGTAATCTCGGCCGTCCGAGTTCGCTACTGAACTAACAGGCATGTAACAAGTTTTAGGCGACCAGCCAAAATAATCCTAATAGCATCACATGTTATTTCCTACAGTAAGTCCCTTAACTTTGACTTACCACACGTAGCAAAGTGCTACATGTTTTCCACGAAAACACTCGAGATATCAAACATGTCATAAACTGGGGGATGCTCATCAGGGTATTGGTCTGGCGGTTTACAGCGTGCGGCGTGCAATGCGCCAGTTACAAGAAAGTGTCATGAAGCGGGACAATTAGTGGTTGTGAAAGTAACGGTGTAAACGAATTCATTTCCTTCATCATGGAAGCATAATGTCCGACGGTTACACGAATTCACTTCCTTCATCATGGAAGCATAATGTCTGATAGTTACACGTTACTCTATTCTTCCACCACTCAATCATTTCCACTTCCTACGAGACCAGGGTACGTTTCAATATGGCTTGTATAAATAGGCTTCACCTATTTTCAACAAATAACAAGTTTTTGGTCAGAGAACAACACAATATCCAGAAATCACCTGATAGCTTTCCATTATGCTAGCCAGTTCTATTTTCAGATACAAGTCGTAAACAACCACACCTTCAGAATCAACGATCTTGGTCTCAACAATTTCTTCGCTTCCCTCCCTAAGAACAACCTTTCTCCTTCACTTTGTGATCGAAGCAAGCCTGAAACGGTTTTCTGGAACAGTTTCTCATCCACACACCCAAAATTACCAAAATCGGGAAAAAAAGTTTTCACCCACAAACAACTATTTATAGACCAAGGCAGTTTGGACACCAAGGAATTTCCAAATCCAAAAATATAAAAAAATATGCAATAAATACCAATTTTCGGATTTTGTCTAATTCCAACTACAACTAATATACTGAAATCTCTCATGGGTGACAACTCAATATTAGCTAGCATACAAGCATGATTTACTAATATATTCTCCAGATATATATTTTACTTAATGGGAAAGTCAATACATATAAATTCGAAAATAAAATAAAAGATTCTCAATTGTTTCGGTTTGGGATCTCACATTGAGTACTAAGGAATATATTTGAACAATAAATGTATAAGATTTTAACACGTGTTCAAATATACTCAATGTCGACATTGTAAGCTCATAATTAGCAACTCGTATTCCGAAATCTATAGTAACCTTAAAGTACATACATAAACCGAAAATATAATTGATATTAGTGATCGGCCCTGCAAGAGATCCCCAGGTAAGGTTGCATCTGCTAAATATCTCCAAATAGGTATTGGTCCTACTAAAGATCCACAAGGATTCCTTTCAACTAAGAAACAAGTTTCATAAGTCTACTTCATTAAACTCATGTAGTTAAACATAGTTTTCTAGGCATAGAATCAAACCAAAGTTCAACATATGATCTAGTAAAAAATTAAAAATATAATGTTATGTCGCATATACGAAGTTCAAAAGATAAACGTTAATTATACTTTGTATTCCAATATACCGAAGCCTTAATCACAACTTGTATGTTCTTCCTCGACACTTTGATCATACTAAAATGATCAAGTCATCATATATGTATATATATATATATATATATTGTAACGACTTGAAAGCAACATAGATAAAAATATAAATGGAAACAAGTCAAGTCTGTATTATTAACCTCGAACAGAAGGATGATGTGTTCATTGATGTCGATACATCTTAAGTTTTTTCGGAATAACACGAATTCGTCTCAACATTTCTAGACTTCCTAGTCTAACCTAACGAAGTTGACTCTAGTAATTCAATCAAGCAGCCTTAAGTTTTGGAGCTAAAATATACCAACCAAACTTGACATACCAACGCTCTGTGGGTTCAACATGGCAATGCTCTAACAAAAATCATTTCATAACATTATCTGATTCATAATTGAAACTTAAAAGTAAATGAAGTTAAATCATTGAAAAGTTGTAGATAGCATCTTTTTCTAATATGCCTAACTAAAATATATTATTAATGCTTTAGTTGGCCACATATAATTTTCAAAAATATTATTCACTTAACCATAAAATATTTTCAAAATAAATAAATAAATATATATATATAACATATTATAGATAATAACCACAAAGATGTGAGAGGGAATTCAAAAAATACCCTTCACTTTAGGATTCTTCTTAGATATCTCTACGAGTTACTCTAATTTAAGTTTTAGTGTCTAGTTTTAGTTTCACATACGACACTATATTGAGTCAATTTATTTTGATGAGTGTTTTGATGATCATTTTACGTGTCAATAATATATTATAAGTTCAGTTTCGTGCATCAAAAAGATACAATTTCATTAAAACCTCATTTCCTTCGGTTCAAGAAGGGAAAAATAATCAATTATTTTGTAGAAACCTCAACGCCAATGGTCTGCTCCTTACTCAAGTTCCACCCAGGATGTGGCAACATTTCACTGAAATGAAAACTGAAACTATTAAGTAGTCGACTTCCTGTCAAATGCTAAATACCTTTTGAAATGACAACTTGGAACTTATAAAAAATATGAATGTTCTGGATACCAGACCGGATATCGAACCGGAAAAGTTACTGGGTCAAGGATTAAATGGTTCAACCCGGGTCACTGGGTCATACATGGATTAATATGTCAAAAATGAATGTTCCGAAATAGCATCCACGATCCACCTTTCGCTGTATTATCAAAAATGATATAAAAAAAAAACTCTTTTGATGAACATAGGTGTGTAGCTAATGGCTAATCTCAAGTCCAAGTGCCCCACTTTTCAAGTAAATAAATTCATTTCATCATAAAATAATTGAAAGACTAGATAAAATTGGGGGTTCTCAAACTCTCTTCATCTCTTTGTTTTTTTAATTTTTTATCCATGTATCTCTTTTCTTCTGTAATTAAATAGCGGATGCAAACTCACTTCTTCTTTTCTATTTCCCTGTTTTTGATAATCAATTCTCCTTATCTTATTTCCATAACAAATTTCCCTCTTACGTCTTCTTCTGTAAACTCTTTTATGGATGTTTTGTTAATCCAGTTTTATAATTAATCTTGATATGGGTGTGTTTGTCTGTTTGATATATGATTTGAAGAAATTGTTTTGTGATTTTGATTCTTAACTTGATGGAAAATGAGAGAAGAATAGAATAGATGGATTGATTTTTGTTGTTAGGTTTCTGTTAAGCCTTAAGATTATCGACTATCGACCCATTGAATCGCACTAGTTCGGCTGAATCACGTGTTAACTCGGCCGGGTCAAACGATTCTCACAAAAGAAGCCGGTTTCTAGGGAATTTATTGGGTCACTGTTGGAACGGCCCGGAAAGGTAACTGGGTCACCGTTTCACTGGGCTGACCGGCCGGGCCGGTTTTCAGAACATTAGTTGATGGTGGATTTTTGACAAAGGGTGAAATCGTAAAATCCTAATTTTGCATATTTCCGACCTAGCTTCAGATGCGTATGTGAAATTCATATTTTAGGATTCAGACGTGAAAGCTCATGTCACGATCTCTAACTAAACGTACAAACCTCTCAGAGCACACATGAATATGCAGTCATTAAAGTCTCTCAACTGAGATTTCAGCATATTTTATTAACTTAGCAATTTTAGTATTCACTTTTATATAGAATCGAAAAATGATTAGACAACTCCTAGGCAGATTTCCTGCTAGTATAGAGCGATAACGTCTTCAGGATGTCGCAATCTTCCCTGACTATATGGAATACATATGTATAAAATCCTAATGATTGGACGACTCCTAGATGGATTGACCGCTAGTATAGAGCAAGAACGTCTTCAGAATGTCGCAACGTTCCATGACTATACAAAATAAACATTCAGAACAAGTATGAGCTTCTACTATCTCATACCTCGACTCTCGAACAAATATAACGCTCCTAGACAAATTTCTTGCTAGTATAGAGCCATTCATTGATTAATTCTAGCGTAATATTCATCAATTGGATTCCTAGAAAATAATCTATTTTTATCATAATATCTCATTACTCCGTTCCATGGCTTTTCTCAGCTGAATTCCATGGATTAGTAGTAGATATTCACTTTTCGGGCATTTGGTCTACCACCGAGTAAGTCCCGAGAAAATGGTGCTAATGCACGAACGAGCACCCAAAATATGAACGAACGAGGTAGATCTATGCAAAATCGGAAAATAAAAAAAGAAAAGAATTAAGAGGCGAGCATTGGACCGGGCCCATGCCGCCGTGGCCGGTCCCACGCCTCTCCGTCTTTCCGTTTTGACCTTATTTTATTATTTTTCCTCATCTCTTGAAACTCGCTCTTTTGAGCAAACTTCATCGTTTGAACAAAACTCCTAGTTTTCCATATTTCTCCGTACAAGTTGAAAAATAATAATAAAAAATGGTGAAGAGCGTCACGGGACCAGGACCACCGGACGACCGGTCCCACGCCTCTCTAATCCCTTATTTTATTATTATTGCTTCTCCCATCTCATGAAACTCCCTCGTTTGAGCAAATTTTTGGTTTCCATAATTCTCTAATATTGCTCAAATCTCCAAAAAAGCCAAAAAGTCAAATGGTCCCACGACCGTCCGGGCTTCTCACAACAAATATTAAAATATTATTATTTTGATATTCTTAAAATATTGGTCACACGAGCGAAGTCCTACTTGCTCATTCAAGCTAAAATTAAGAGTTTCAGTCAAGATCAAACTTTTCTGAAAAATCAAAACATCGCTTAAGCGTCCAAAAAAATACCTAAAATTCTCAAGAATTGACGCGCGAGGGACATAGTGGCCCATGCACCACCATGACCGGACCTGGCTGGTCCCTTGGCCTCATGGATGGCCGATCCCATGCCTCTCAATTATTATTTTAATAATAATATAATTAATATATTGCATGATTCTCCAATAATGAATCCTCGTTCGAGGATATTTGTGCACGCTCGGACGTCCATCCACCATCAATGGCCGGCTCCCATGCCCATTGATCAGTCGATATTTCTACACTCATTGGACAACTCTCCATCTCCACGATCTAGAGTTCTCCAAAATTAGGGTTTCAAATTTACGATAATTCGATAAACGTTGATAACTTTTATATTGATCCAACAATCAATATTTTAATTTATATTTAATGTTCGGTCCTGCTACCAAATTTTTTGCTCGATTGAGCAACATGGTTCGAACGGACGGCCATTCAATATTCATATCAAATCCAATACTTTGATTCCTAATTTGTCCTTCAAAAATCCATGACATATTAAGTCAGGATTGAGCATTCTGCATAATTCAACAATATATGATTTCTGACATATCAGAATAGGTCCATGATCGAGCAATCTCATCAGACGCGCGTCGATCCAAATTATCAAAATGTCATCAATACCTCAACTGGTAAAGTGATATATCACAATCAATCAATACTCAACGTATGTGCATTATTCTACCTCAACTGGTAAAATGACTCAACGTCTGTGCATTATTCAACTTCAACTGGTAAAATGATATATCATAATTCATCAAGACTCAACGTTTGTCCATTATTCTATCTCAGAAGATACCTTATGCTCAATCCATAAGTCTCAGAGCATACCACATTCGTTCATTATGCTCGACTCATCAAGGCTAAGACTCATGTCTAGTCAAGTCAACGACTGACCAATTAAATACACGTCTGCCTTGTTCATGAGACATCAATCACGTCACATGGGGGATATTCACTAGGCTTTTGGTCTGGCGGCCTATGGCACGTGTGTACACGCACGATGAGGAATGTGAGTAATTCGTGCAAGCAGTTGAAGGAGTTAGAAAACTAGTGGATAGACAATTAACCAAGTCTCCCGCACGATGAGGAACTGGTTCAAACACGATTTCCATTTCCCCACTCTTCCACTCCTCTGCAACCGTCACACTTACTAGGATCAATGTGTCTACTACTCTTGCAATATAAATAAGTTCATCAATCCATGATTGAGAAAAAGAACTTATCTGAGAACTCAATCGAACATATTATAATTCACCGACGTTTCATCAAACTTGCTGAAGTCTACAACACATCCACAATCCTTGATCATTATTGATCTTACACACTTCTCAGCCTCCCTCCTACAGATCGACCCTCATTCCTCTTTGTGACCGAATTGACTTTGGAACGACCATTGTCTTGGTTTAAGCTGAAGTCTTACAGATTTACCTCTCGAACTCAAAGCACTCCCGTGCAGTGCATCTGTTTATTAAAGGTTAAGACAATTTGCTTGTTCGAGGAACCGCTCATCTCACCACTTTTCCTCAAAAACCAATAAATCGTTTTCACCCATCAACAACTCCAAAAGAAAAATCATGTTGTAAAAATAAAAAAGAGAATATATAAACAGAGTGTGAACTGCATTTTGTTCCATTTCTTCATCAACTTTCTATTTTAATGCCATTTTATCTTAAGTGTCTTGCAGTAATCACAAAATGTAGTCTAATTTCATATTTGGTATTTTCCTTTAATATATAACCTTTTATTTCACTTAAACTCTCCGACTGTTCCTTTATGCTAAGAAATTGGCCTTGCATATTTCTCCAACAACTCTATAGTTTCTTCTCTTTTTAAAAACAAAAACTTTTTGTTCTTCTTAAATGAAGCTGCAAATATTTTGACGTGTCAAATGCGTATATGCCCCCTTAGTTAGGCCCATACCAAAGATAACACAACTATTTATTGTGCATCCAACGAGTGTTAAATTGGCTCAATGCTTTCATGAAGTTCTAATAATGGATTGCACTTACAAGACGAACAAGTACGAGATGCCATTGTTCAATATTGTTGACCGTACTTCGATGAAGTCACCGTTTACCGTGCCATTGTTGAATATTGTTGGCCGTACGAGTTTTTTTGAACAACGAGTGTCTTGGATTATGGCTGGGTCTAACCATAATCCAAGATTCAAGGTTTTCCTTGGATCCACGTCACCATAACTCGTGGCCTGGGCGCAATGGGGATCCAAGATCCCTTGCGGATACAGTGTTTGAAACTTCGCAGCACGCAGTTTCAAACTTCGTTTCATGGGAAAATATGAAAACGCAGTTTCTATCTGCGTCCTGACCGTGTTGACTAGTCAAAATGCAGTTTCAAACTTCGCCCCCGTAAAACCCTAAAACTTAACGCCGCACTTCCTCCTCCACTTTTCTTTCTTTCTCTCTTGTTCTTCATCCTTCACAAAAAAAAATCTCTTCCCATGGCTTGATTATACCCGTTTTGGTGTTTAACTAGCGGAAATCTTACAATGGTTTGTTCTAGGAGCAGTGGAGAAACTATTGGTGGTGTTTTTATGCGATTTCATCAAACTAATCCAAAATAGGTATGTAGTTTTATTTTTGATTGATTTAGTTGATTTTTTGTTTTTGTTTGGTACGCTGTTAGAAACTGCGTGTGATGCTTTTTCCATACACAGTTTGAAACTGCGTCCCTTGGATCCAAGCTGAACGTTGGACCAATTCTGGATCACACCCACTGTAGCTAGATAAACGACACTTCTACAGTTGATAATGTGGGATGTTGGATCCCATTAGAGCCGGCCTAAGGCTGGCTCTTATCGTGGCGCAAGATTCAACTTTCTTGTTGAATCCACGTCACCAAAAATCAACTCCCAGCCGCAGTGAGGATCCAAGATTCTACGTCCATACGCGATTTGAAACAGCGCGGCACGCAGTTTCAAACAACGCATCATTTATCAACCATTAGATCTTCAATAAGACTAGGAATCCAACGGTCTATTTGGTACTACGTTTCTTGCTTTTTCCACACACAGTTTCTTGTTTTTTCCACACGCTGTTTGAAACTGCGTCCCTTGGATACTTCCAACTTGGATCCAAACTGAACGTTGGACCAATTCTGGATCACACCCACTGTAGCTAGATAAACGACACTTCCACAGTTGAAAATCTTGGATGTTGGACTCCATAAGAGTCAGCCTAAGGACTGGTTTTATCTTGGGTTGTTTAGTTCCACACATTGCAAATTGGGGTCTCCAGACTCTCCACTAGCAAGTAACTACGCTGCGTATTGATTTTCTTGTATTATGTATGCATTTACACGATTTACATTAACTTTCCAGCTGTATGATTTTACAATCTAGCTATGCATTTATGTAACTTAAACACCATCAAAGAAAACTTACCCCAATTTTGTAGAGCATTGTGAAAATGGGACATCTGACCATCCGCAAAGAAATATGAAAACTGAAATGACATTTAAACCAAAATTTTACGTACAACAAAGCATAGCCATACAATTGTGATCCTATTAATCTTGAAAAATATCAAATCAAAATTAATTGCTGTGAACAACTTCAATTGAGTTTTTAAGTACCTTTCTCTTTTGTTTTGAAAAGCAAAATTATGTATTGAACTTTTAGTATAAAGCAAATTACCATTTTCAAACTACATCATGTCATGAGTCACATGCATGACAAAACTGGATAGAGTTTAACAGTATGATCAACCCGAAATATCTAATCTAATCAGTGTTTTTATTACTTAATCGAGGATCAAGAAAAACCCATTATTCCAAAATATGAAATCAGCAAATCAATCTAAATCAATTTCTTATAGTAAAAAAACTGTAACAGATGAATTTTTTAAGTTATATTTGGAGATTCAAATGGGTTATAAAAGGGTATCATAATTGCACTATCACTGTTGGCGGCATGGCCAACTTGTACGTAAAGAGAACGTCCACACAAAATTGAAAATCCTTTTTTTTTTAACCAATAAGTCAGTCAGTCTACTCAGAGAATGAGAGAGAGAAAGAAAGAGCTTCTTTTTATAGCAAAACTGATTCTTTTTTTCTCTCTTTCTAGAAAACAGTCCTGTTGGTGGGTTATAGTTTGTGTTGGATGAATCTTCAACACCACTACTACTACAACTGAAAGTTAATCCAAATACCCCAACAACAACTTAGAAGAAAACAGGTAAAAATGAAGTGGTGTTTGTTTCTCCAAATTCTTTTCTTTAGTGGATTTTACAAGGTTTTCATGACAAGATTTAAAAGTGGTTACTTAGGGTTTTTGTTGTTTGTATGTTTTGTGACTTAATTTGGAAAAAAAGTTCTGTTTGTTCTTACTGTTTTTACCCAAAAACCATATTTATTTTTTTACCAATTTTATGATGTTTTATTTGTTTATTGATAAAAAAAATGTATTACCCGGTATAATTTTTTTTTTCTTCTATTATTTGGATTTGTTCATGATGATGAAAAAGAAGAAGATCAAGAAAATAAGAATAATGGCAAGAGAGAAGATTCAGATCAAGAAGATCGATAATACAACAGCTAGACAGGTGACTTTCTCAAAGAGAAGAAGAGGGCTTTTTAAGAAAGCTGAAGAGCTTTCTGTTCTTTGTGATGCTGAGGTTGCTCTCATCATCTTCTCAGCCACTGGCAAACTCTTTGAATACTCTAGCTCAAGGTCTAACACTCTCTCTGCTTCTTTTCTCTCCTTTGTTGTCTGTTTTTTTTTCCATAACGACTGGTGTTTAGAGGGCCGGAAAGAGAGCAAATGATGAACAAGTATAGTAGTCTGATGAGACGATGTTATATCTTTGATCTGTTGATGTGAGGCAGAGATCTCTTGAAATAAAGAAACAATCATAACAAAAACATTAAGAAATCTGTAAATTTGTCGAGCAAAAATAAACTAGATACTCTTCAATGACACTGGAAAAACTTACGCGCGTACATCGAAATCATGGAAAGTAGAAGAAGTAGCAGTATTGTAGTTATGGGTTTACACCTTTTTTTTGGGTAGTATTTTGGTGATGATGAGCTCTGGTCTAAAGATCCGTAGGATTTCATACCAAACTAAGCAGATATATATAGGATTCTTTCATGACTAACAGTTTTTCGTCTTAATGGGGAACCAGGATATATCTCCGTGGTCTCTGCAATAGTAGTATACTGTGGATATATTTTACAACCAACTAGCTAGCTTAATTTAGTACTTTCACTGGAGTCCATGAAGTGGGGTGGTGAGGTCATCACTATAAGGTTGAAAATAGATTGCAAGTCAGTATTGGATGCATCTTAAAGATCTCCACGTTCATAGTACTAAAAAATTAGGACTTAGTTATCTGTACAATGTACTAGGTAGCTAGATTTTGTAAATTTAGTCTGTGTGATTCTTATATTGCTTAGTGAGAGACAGTTTATGTATGTGTACTGGGTTAAGGTTATAGAACCAATGTTAACTAAGCTTGTCACAAGTTAAATTCGAGTGAGTATATATATAAACGGAGAACATCAACATATATAGCTTGATAGATATAGTATAATACTACATATGATTATGATTTCTTGCAGATTCAATTCAAGCATATCTATATATCCTTGGTTAATATGATCGAAACTGATGCATAAGTCAGATTGAGTAAAAGAAATAATCATGTGTATGCTCAGTTATAGCTGATCATGAACCATATAACTATAATACACTCACAATGTCGGGGAATTTCATGCATTGTAAAACTCTACGCGAAAATCTAATACATGATATTCTGTGGCTTCTTTTTTCTTTTACAGTATGAAGGATATACTCGAAAGGCACAATCTACATTCTAAGAATCTTCAAAAACTGGCTCAGCCGTCTCTCGAACTGCAGGTATGTAAGAGCTTTCTTCCATGTACATATACATCATTCTTCAACTAAAATTCAATCATGTATACTTATGTGCAAATGTAAATTAATGGGCGAAATCCAGAATGTAATTTCATATACTTAAATGATCGATCAAGAACTATATATTATACTTGACTAGCTAGATATTAAGAATGCAGAAATTTTGTTTTTTTAGCTAGAAAACAGCAGCTATGCGAGGTTGAGCAAGGAAGTTGTAGAGAAGAGCCATCAATTGAGGTATACTAATTAGCTATGAGTCTATATTGCATTACTAAATGCTGAGAGAGGTTAAAATTAAACAAAGTATAATAAAATCTACGAGTTGACTAATGCATGTACAGGCAGATGAGAGGAGAAGAACTCCGTGGTTTGAACATTGAAGATTTACAACAGCTAGAGAAATCACTTGAAGCAGGATTGAGCCGAGTTCTTGAAACAAAGGTTTCTTCATTTTGAACTCCTTATAGTGAATGAGCATTTGGTTATATTTATTTGGATGACTCATATACTCAGATTGATTTTTCACTGTGAACAGGGTGAACGAATAATGAAGGAAATCGACACCCTACAAAGAAAGGTTTGAGATCACTTTTTTTCTTCTTTTTCTTGTCATTAAAATAAAGCTATAACGTTAAATCCAGTAGTTTGATATTTTAGTTTGTTTTTTGGGCTTCAAAAAACAAGAAAATACATTGTAATTTTTGTTTCTTTCTCTTCTGCTTAATAAAGAAAAGAGAAAAGGTGTGAAAATTTGACTGGACATAATACAGTCATTTAGAAAAAAATTGTATGAGCCATATTGAAGCCCTTAGTAATAGTGGAATTATGCGAACTCGATGATGATGAGAAAGGTACGTAATACCAACCATATGAGGTTATATATGTGTACCTCAAACTGTGTCCTTAAGCTAATGTAGTAATGTGGCATCTATTTAGAACATATGATACTTAAAATCACATTTGAAACTAAAACCTACAGCGTAATATTGGTTTGTCTAATTATAGTTGAAGATAACCAATCCTGTTTCTATATATACATCTTATTGTAATTTGAAGACAGAAATTTTGACTTGATATCATAGCAGCTACTAAAATTTAAGCTGATCGGTATTGTGAAGTAATACAACAATAATTTTTACGTCCCATTGAGTTCAAGTGATCTTGTTAATTTATTTTTCTTAATTTGCAGGGATGTCAGTTGATGGAGGAGAATGAACGACTAAGGCATCAGGTGAGACTAGTTTCTTGTAAACATGCAGTAAGTATTCTTTAACATTTTAATAATTTCAGGTGGCATAAATAAATATAATCCGGTCATTCGGTATGGAAAATGCAGATGTTAGGGAAATCTAAGAGCAGAAAAGAGGCCGGTGGTGTTGATTCTTCCTCCCAAAATGTGGTCCTTAATGAAGAAGCAGGCCAATCTTCAGATTCTGTCTCCAACGTCGTTGTTTGCAACAACTCGCCGACTAGTGGTCCTCCTCCTCGGGACTATGACAGTTCCGATACCTCTCTCAAGTTGGGGTAAGATATACCAACTCCACTTGGTTGAATAATATTCCTATCAATATACCAAATAGTTTGATTGAGTTTTTCTTGTGGATTCAGGTTACCCTTCTCTAGCTAGGCTATATGTGATGTTGATGGAGATACGACGAAGATGGATGGATATGATTATGCTCGACAAATAAAGTCAAATATATTAAGCAGGAGAAATTGTGATCGGAAAGGAAATATTCATATGAAAACTTGTTAATTAGGGGTTTCATTCAATTTCAATTTGATGAACCAAACAATTCTTAAGATCAAAACGAACCTGCGCGCACTACTGGCTTCCTAGCTAGATATTGTACTGATGTTGTATATTAATGCTGCATGTATGAGCATAAATTAATGAGCCATGTTGTGTAACTTGTATGTCTTCAGCCGGTGGCTATATTCTTTTACCGCTGAGAACGGCTAACTCTATAGAAAACCCACGACTAGGAGAGTTTCTCCGTCAGTTATGATATAACTAAGACGTACAATGAGCCAGCGCGACAATGACCCATCAGATAATTCAAATTAAAACATGTTACGGGGAAAAAGAAAAAGGGAAATCTACAAAATGGTCACACAATTAGGACCCGATTTGCAAAAGGGTCATACATTTACAAATCAGTCACACTTCCGTTATTTCTTTGGTTAAGTCAGTAGGTCCCACTGGGTCAGAGTTAACTGACCAGGTATAATTACCTGTCTGTCCTTAACCTAACTACACCAAATCTCTAGCCGCAAATCTTGTTACTATAATCTCGATAATAGTTTAGACGGTTAGGATGAGCAAGATTATTTCTATCCATCATACCTGTAGCCATAGATCGTTTCAAAGGTAAATCTCGATGATATTTTTAACGGCCATGATTAGTCAAAAATATCATCGATATATAACTTATTAGGTTTTCTTTTCCAAATCATTTTTCTTCAGCCGCTTCTCTCTCAATTGCCATTACAGAGCTCTGCAAAACTTGAAATCCACTGAAGAAGAAGAGATATCGAATGAGACAAATCGCAAGAAGATCTTTATAAAATTGTATGGTTAGTGTGTATGATTTGTTAATTCTCGTACGGTGATTTTGGAGCTAAGACTAGCATCTGATTGTTGAATACGGTGGCTTTCTTACAAGAGATTATCACGATGTTCGCAGACGAGGTTGGTAATCACATTGTCAATTTCATATTATTTTCAGAAACTCTAATTTTACTATTTTTGGGATTTTTTTCATAAACCCTAATTAGAGAAATTGGGGATTTTCCTGTACGGTTGATGCTTGTGCTTTACTAATTGATGTTATGAATTATAGGTATTCGATGAATGGGTTAGAAATGGAAGTTGGGGTTTTGAAGCTATATGTGGAGAAAGTGCAGATAAACAATGGGTCTGGTGGTTTCTGTGATGGAGATGGAGTTGTGCTCTACAGTGGTTTATGAATCTGGTGATGGAGATGGAGTTGCAATACAGAGTCAAGGTGAAGCGACATGAAATTGATTTGATGTTGTTGTTGGTGATTGCTGTTTGAATGGCCTGAAGCAGAGTGGTGATTTGGTGAATGTATATGGGACAGTGGTGATGTTGTAATGAAGAGGAGATGCAGATGGTTTTGTTGGGTTGCAGCTGCAGTTCAAGTTGACAATGGTCATAAAAATGATATGATGTGTTTTCTGTTGCAGTGCAGGTTACATGGATGAATGTACTAGGTTTACAATTAAATGGTGGATGTTCATTGATGGGTTTGAGCTGAGAAGATACTTTTGGTGGTGCATTGTTAAAGTTAATGTGCTAGGTTTACAGTGAATGGGTTGCTCTCTGTGCAGGAGGTTGCTGGTGAAAATGGCCAGAGCACACATCTGGTGTGACCACATTGAGGAGTGTAACAGAAGTTCAGGAGTTCGTTGTTAGAAGGGTAAAGAATCAAACCTTGGTTTCATGTTTTCATTTCAAATTTCGTGTTGGTTCCTTTTTTTTTTGGTTGTGGGTATTGTACAGTTGGGTTGTATTAATTTTCTTTACTACAGGCGGAGGGGAATGATGATGGTATCAATGCTTATGATGCCAAGAGGTTGGTCGAGAATATGGATAATAGCATAACAGAAGGACTCAGATTTATGGCGAATTCGAGGAAGGAAACAAGTACGGAAATGGCAGCCACCATCTACACCAGCCACCACCATTGTTTTTCCCCAACCCGTTTGCATCTCCACTAGCATACCGGAATTCCAGTGCGTATCCCCCCACCAGTTCACATCAGTTTCAACACTTCATAAACGTTCACATCATCATCAATATAGAAGCAACTGGCTGGCTCGCAACCTCAACAGCAGCAAGGGTACACCACTAGTGGTTCAATTTTGACAACAACTACACCATCTACATCATCATCAATGAATGAATGCAGTGTAGATGAATGCTTAGGTTACAGCTACAGATGATGCAGGGATGCAGAAACAGGCTGTGGTGCATGAAAACAGTACAGGTGAAATGAATGGAGGTGTTTAGAGGTGCAACTGAAGGAACTGGTGTTACTGGTTGGATTGTATTTGATTGGTTGGATGTGCTATGGAGTTGCAAGTGGCTTGAGCTAGTTTCGAGGATGTTCAGAATATGTTACTGGTGTTGTTCAGAATATGAATGAAGAGAGAAGAAGTTGTACCAAATGGTTGGAGATGGTGGTTCTAGCTGCCGGTGATGCTGTTGCAGGTCTAAGGGGAATGAAATGGAGGTAGATGTTGCTGATAACTGGAGTTGTTGCTGATGTCACTGCTAGTTCTGGGTTCTTTGGTTGCAATGGATTTATGGCTAATGAGCAACTGGTCAGTTCGCAACCTCAAAGAAGATGGAGCTGCTTGTGATGATAGTGTTTGGCTTAGGGTTTGAGCTTGGATTCAAGTTTGAAAGTCTGTTGCAGCTGAACTTAGTGTTGCTGAGAAGTAATGACAGTTTTAGTGGTTTGCAGTGTGACTTACGGAATTGTTCTGAGCTGGGTATTGTAGATTAATGGAGATAAACTGTATTGGTGGCACTGAGTGTGGAAGATGTTGGTGGTGATTACAGAGAAATAATGAGGAATGAGTTACTGCAATGGGTTGTGTTGTTGTGTTGGAAGTGAAAATGGTTGTGGTGTTGTATAGATGCTGCTATGATGGTTAGTTTGAGCTGAAGGTGCTATGATGAGAGATGGTTTATGAGTTCACGAAGAGGTGAAGCTGCACTGTAGCTTCCATGAACTGAAATAAGTAGATGCAATGCAGGTGGTGGTGGCCTGGTGAGGCGCCAACATGGCTGGAATGAAGCTATGATGGAAATCATTGCGCAACGGTGGTTCAGGATGTGCAACTGCTCTGGCCTAGACTACTCAGCAGAACTAGGATGGGTTAACTGCAGTTAAAGAGCTTGATTTAAAAGGGAGGGTATTTTGGAGACAAGTAACCCCATTTTTTTCACCAACTGTTATCTCGGCCAAAGTGTGACCATTTTGTAAACAAAAAACAAAAGTATGATCATTTTGTAAATGAATTAACAAAAGTAGGACCATTTTGTAATTGGCCCGAAGAAAAACTACTTGGCACTAACGAGAAATCTTCTACTTCTGTGACTCGGTGCATTAATCGCATAAAAAATTCTTCGATCTACTCGATCTTCTCTGGTGTTCAACGCAAATTGATTCCGGTTCAGGTGGTTTTCGTTGATCTCATCATTATGTGTTTTACCACAATTGCTAAAGGCGGGTACCAGCATTAGCGGGGCTGGTACCATTTCATATAAGACAAAAAGCTTATAAACGATCCTGGCCGTTGGATCACTGAAATGGTACCAGCCCCGCTAATGCTGGTACCCGCCTTTAGCAATCGTGGTGTTTTACTTGGTCTTTTTCAGTGGCAATAAACATGGATTTAAGCGACAATACTGAAAACCAAAACAGGGTTTCGCAAGTTGTTGATATTTCAAAAACTTCTGAAGAACTTCCATCGATTACTTTAATTGATGATCTAGATGATGAAGATATGCTTCGTGGAGATTCTCCTTAATTGGCCGTTTAGATTTTCTTAAGATTAAATTTGTGGATGTTGTTGGTATTTTAAAAAATCAATGGAAATTAACAGGATCATGTCAATTAATTCCCTTGGGGAAAGGTTTCTCCTCAATTAATTCCAAGGCAAACTGGGAGTCGTAGGTTCTCTAGAGCTTCTCATCTAAATACAAAAACGTCTCACCGACTTCCTACAATATGGCCTGAACCTTTGGTCTGTAGGATCAACAGCAATAGCTGCACGGAGTACGGTAGAATTCCCCGATACGGTCATTCGAGAAGTTTCCTCGCTCGGTAGAGGAAGTCAACGGTTGATGTAAGAAGCCAAGGCGCTTTTAGTGGATGCTTGCTTATCCCTAGTCAAAAGATCTAATGGCTAGTGTGACTTGCCTGAGAGTTTAGAGCAGGGGATCGACTGATGCGGGGGCATCTGGATTCTTTCATCCTCTTTATCCCGTTATCTAATGAAAAGGATAAGCAGTATGTTAAAACATGAAGGTGGGAGGTTGCTGATCAATTTCTCTGTATTAGGAATTGGATTCCAAACTTTAGGCCAAAAAACCAGAAGATTTCGACTGCAATGTTGTGGGTTAATTTTCCAGGGCTAAGTTTAGAATATTGGGATGAAGCAACTCTATTCAAAATCAATAGAGCTATTGGTAATCCAATTAAAGTTGATGAAGCAACTCTTCAATATGCAAGTGGGTATTCAGCAAAAGTTCTAATTGAAATAGATTTATCTAAAAAAAATCATAACAAGCTTTGGATCATAACAAAGTATAGAGCCTTTTCTCAAGGTGTAATTCTTTCTAAAATGCCTAAGTTCTACAGTAAATGTAAAATTGTGGGTCATCTTTTATCTGAATGCAAATTCAATCAGCACCTGAATGTTGCTAAGAATACTGAAAGTGCAAAAACTTTGGTTAGTGAAGATAAGGTGCAGGAGAGTTCTCATTCAAACTCCAGTGCCTCAAGTGCAAATTAATAAGAAAGTTCAACCTCACCCAATATTTCGTTAAAGCAATTTGTATGGACAAACTCCAATATAATTCCAAGAGAATCAACTAGACAGTCAGACTCAATCAATGAAAATATATCCAAGAGTTGTATCTCTGTTTCTCAATGTAATCAACAAATCAAACAGATAGAATCCGTGAGCCTGATTATTAAGAGAAACAACTTGAACGGTACCAAAGACCAATGTTCAAGTGTCAATCAATTTATATCAACAACCAAAGGTCGGATTATCTAATTGATTGAACTACGCACAACCTGTAATATTTCAATTATATAACCAAATATAATGCAGAAAAGAAATAACACAGACACCAGAAATTTTGTTAACGAGGAAACCACAAATGCAGAAAATCCCCGGGACCTAGTCCGGATTTGAACACCACACTGTATATTAAGTCACTACATACACTAGCCTACTCCAAGTTAACTTTGGATTGCAATGTAGTTGAGACTTAACCGATCTAACACTGATTAAGGTACAGTTGCGTTCCCTACGCCTCTGAATCCCAGCAGGACTCTGCGCACTTTATTCCCTTAACTGACCTCACCCACAACTAAGAGTTTCTACGACCTAAAGTCGAAGACTTGACAAACCAATCCGTCTCACAAAGAAAAGTCTGTTGAATAGATAAATATTCCTCCCACAGAAATACCTATGAGTTTTGTTCCGTTTTTTTATAAATCAAGGTGAACAGGAACCAATTGATAAACCAGACTAATATTCCCGAAGAACAGCCTAGTAATATCAATCACCTCATAATAATCTTAATCGTATGGTAGCGAAACAAGATATTGTGGAATCAGAAACGATGAGACAAAGATGTTTGTAGCTACTTTTATCTTGCCTATCGGAGATTAAATCTCGAGAAAATCTTGAAGAAGATAGTACTCAATCACGATAGAAAATAGCAAGATCAGAACATGCAACTACATAGAAAATAGTTGGGTCTGGCTTCACAATCCCAATGAAGTATTTAAGTCGTTAACCTAATGGGTTTTGGGAAAAACCTTAGGTTAAAGGAGAATTGACTCTAGTCGCAACTAGTATCACACAAGAGGTGTGGGGATTAGGTTTCCCAGTTGTTAGAGTTCTCCTTTATATAGTCTTCAAATCAGGGTTTGCAATCAATGTTACCTTGGTATCAAAGCATTCAATATTCACCGTTAGATGAAAACCTGATTAGACATAACTTAATATCTTTCAATTGTTAGATCGAACTTAGATTGTTACACACAAATGTAAAGTGACTTCATTTAGATATGAGTCACCGTACCTAAACTTGTACACTTTTGTTAGCTCAACAATAGTTAACCGAAGTTAGCCATATGAACACTTTCATATCAACCATATTCAGCTTAACCATAACTAGTTCAAATGACTCAAATAAAACTAGTTCTAGAGTTGTTCAATTGTTTATATTTTCATAGAAGTATACAAGACACAATTGAAGCAAAATCGATTTTTATTCACTCGAGTAAATTCATGAACATTATAGCCACGGTTTTCAAAATATTGCATTCCTTATTATATAAATGTATTAGTTCATGAACAAACCGATTTTAGAACATAACCTACTCAACTATGCAAACGGGTACGCATACCTAAGTGGCCGTACTAAGTTTTGGTTCGCCAGTATGCGAACGGGTACGCATACCTTCCAAACTCAGTTGAATTTACGGAACTTGAAACTTACGCCAGTACGTATACCGGTATGCATAATAATTTCATGGACTTTCATTAACCAACCAGTACGCATACGGGTATGCATCCTATGGTTCCCGGACTTGGAATAACTTGCAACAATTAGCATACAAGCACGCATACTTTGCTATATCCAATCATTGTTATTTGTTATAAACTCTCATTTCAATCATTGAAACATTCTTAGAAGACGACAATATCTGTCTCACATAAACTATTAGCTTCGAAGCAATTTTTAAGTGATCTAATGATCAATACGAAACATTCCGAGTCTACATCAAAAGACTGTCTCACACAAATTATGTAAGATGTTACAATGAGATTTTCACATGATCATATTTTGACTTTCGTCGATAATATAAGATGAAATTGGTTAAAGAGAAAGCTTACCAACACATATTTCAAGAAATATGTAAGCGAGTTAATCTCAGCTCGAAATATCAAATGTGCATAATCGAAGTCTATATAGCTATACGACTTTTATCTCAAATAAGAGATAGAGTAGATAGACTTTTGAGTGATAGATGAGTTCAAGTATCCACATAACTTTTGTTGATGAAGTTCCACAAGCTCAAATTAGTAGTTCTTCATCTTCAATCGACGAATTCCGTGAAGTCTAATGCTCAACTACACTTATTATCCTAATCTGAGACTTAGCTATAAGTAGACTAGAAATCAAAACTTATAGTTTTGACAACTAACCTTGACAAACAAGCTTGAGATAGTAACGCTTGTGAATTCGACCGAGCAATTATCTAACAATCTCCCCCTTTGTCAATTTTAGTGACAAAACTATCAATACATATGGATTACAAAATAAATAAACTTTGTAGCTTCTCATCCAAATGCTTGATTTCCTTGGTTCTTCAACATTACTCGAAATCTTCGTCACTTCCAAGTTCTCCAGTAATTATGAACGTGTTAAACTCAACATCATAGTTGTTGAAGATTCGTAACTATAACAATGAGAAAACAGTAGCTCCCAATCATTGTTATACAATGTCATAGTATTGTTACACAATATCAAAGTCCAATTGTATCACAACTTTGACAACAATACTATGGTGATATGTATCACTCCCTCTTAGTAAATACTTCATCTCATAATGAAAACCACTCCCCCTTACCTAATGATCCGTAAACCATATGTATTTGTAGTGTGAAATACACATTAATTCTCCCCCTTTTTGTCAATATAAATTGGCAAAGGTATGAAAACTAGTGGGATCATAATGAAATTATCATAGAGATACTTCATGACTAAAAGAGAACATATCAACTTTATTTAGATGCAATCATATAGTCGAAACTAAATGCATTCATCAAGGATTTAATAAAGATACAAGAAAACTCCTACAGTATTCCACAACCGCACTCCCCTCAAAGATTTGGTAATTAAGCACAAGTTCAATTAAGAACTCTCCCCTATAAAATGCCATTCCCGAGAGAACAACAAGAGCGACCTTACTTTTACAAGAAAATAAGGATTTCTTTGGACATTAACAAATTACATGAGACATGAATTTGTATCCAGAAAATTCAATTAAATTTACCACAAGAGAACCCATGATTAATTTAATCGGAAATTCTCAACATAAGAGAACTTACGGAGCCGCACAGTACTTTCACATAGAAGTGGATCAGGGAAAGATCAAAACTACAAAATATTCAAAGATTCATTCTATTTTTAATCAATATTTGCATAAAGACATATAATAGACTTAATCTTTGCAATCAAAAGTCCATCCTATCTTCCATCAATATTTGCATAATGACATAACAGGCTTAACTATTGACATATATGGGACAACCATAGTTCACGAACACAAACACTCATATCCCATAATAATTTTTGCAATATATAAAACCAATAAAGATTAATACCGCAAAATCATTTTCCAAATAAACTTTAGAATTTAAATAAATAAATAAATCTAAAACCATTGCAAGATGAACATCGTTGGCAATAGCTATGTGTACGCACAATAATTTCTATTCCAAACTCTAGTTATCCTTCTTAAAACTCAAGAATAAATTCTCATAAGAAGTTTCCTATACATAATAAAGCCAACAAGAAAATATCAAAATAACTCCTAAACCAACAAAACCGATCATGAACGGAAATCAAGGATCGCTTCCGGAACCCCCACGGGTCTTGAGTCATTTGAGCTTGTGATTGAAAGCATCCATTGCTTCTTCAGAGAAGATATCCTCATTCAGAAGATCTTTAACACATGTCTTCATGAGAACAAGGTATGAACCAACCTTTTTCAACTCAATTCTTAACACATCAAGACCCTTCATAGTATCAACGATTTGCAGTTTTTCTTCCTCAAAGTATTTAAGAAAATCATGAACCACTTCAGCAGAAACCATATCCCCATTCCCAACATCCTGATGAGTATAGGCATAGTAGCATGTGGCATCATGATTTTGATCATCATCTTCTATTAGGGTTCTTTTCTTCCTCCCTTTGGACTTGAAACCAATACCAAGAAAACCTCTTGCAAAACCACAAGTGCGAGAAGGTGAAGACATTCTTGACAAAAAGACAATAACCTAGATTATTCAATAAGTTTGGTATTTAAATGGTTTCTTAGGGACAGTAACTTTTAGGGTTTCTAAAGTCAGTTCGTGACAAGTAAGTCATGGGTACCCACACGAACACAATCCGAACCCAAAAGAAAAACAAAACCAAGATGAAACGTACCTTTTTACAAGGTAAGACAAAACAATATGATTTTGCTACGTGAATATTTTCTTTCACAATTTTTTGGCCCAATCAATTTTACAATCTCACAGGAGAAAAATTTAGAGCACAAAAGTAGCAGACAACCAAATTAAAAAGCAATTGAAGCGATTCTAGAAACAAAACAATACTCATGCAAAGTTATCTGAATACGATAGTTTAACTATGAACGATAAGAGAATATCTCAACTAATCACAAATCATATAGCCACAAGTATACCTGATTATTATCAAATCTTACTCAACAAGATTTTTTCATGTGTAAGAATTCAACCCTTGTGATTAATTAACACAAGTATGAGCCTTATGCTCATCAAATGAATATTGTTTATGGTTCATCCTGTTTTTCCTTCTAATTTTTGGAGGAAGCCCTTTTTGATGTGAAAATTTATCATAAAACTTGTTGATACGAAAATAAGTTTGAATCTTTACCAGAAGAAGTTTGTACGGAGGAATTAGACAGCTTGTTGATAATATCCTCGTATCCTTCAATTATCAGATTAAGGTTTTCCTTCATATCTCCATTGTTTCTTCCATATACAAGTACCTTTTTCACATCTTGAACATCATTTTTTTACATTAGGTTGAGAAGAACCTCTCTGAAATCTTCTTGAACGATTTGTATTAATGCTACTATTAGTTCGAACGTTCAATGAGCATATTAAACTGACTTTCCTGGAAGAATTCACAAGGTCAGTACTAGAACCAGTAGGTTCAGACATCCGAATGTCAGTTACACCTTCGAGTATTAAATCTAAGGTATGATGAAGTCGACTAAAGAAATTGTCATTCAGCTTCAGTTTGCTCTTCCATTGAACATGTCCTTTTGAATCACAAAAAAGACATACTTTCTAATCACCGAAGTGATTAGAGTGTGTAGCATTAGAATCATCGTTAGAAGATTCCTTCCTTCCATGAGATGTGGTAGAACCAAGCACATCTTTATCAATAGGAAGGGTTTGCAGTTTGGCTTCTGAAGTTGTTTTCATTTGAGAAACATGATTAGAATTAGTCACGTTTTCAAATATCACAGCAGATTCGAAAGTATTTGGTATGACAAACTCCCCAGAATGACTTTTATCTTGAACAAAGAGATTATTCAATAGTCGTTCGATTTTACAGGCATCTTTATTGAGTTTCGTCTGAGCAAATATTGCTCGTTTCATGATTATTGGTAGCACGAGCAAATAAAATATTAATTTAAAATATTGGCAATTGAACCGAATATAATTAATTAAAATGCTGATTTCTGAATCAACATAAAATATTGGCGTTCGATCCTGTTCAGAATTATGCTTTAAAGAACATCTGATTCGAAACCATAATTTTGATCGATTGCTAATCAATTGATGATTTATTGAAAATCAACCAACGAATGAGAGAGGGACCGGCTACATGGGATGATGGGATGACCATGTAGCGACCAAGTGCTCGAGTGTGAAACTTCCAAAGTCATTTGCAGTTGGTGAAAGAATGATTAAATGATGGTTTAATCAATTATTAAAATAGTGCTCGTCTGAGCATTAGGTAATAAAACCTAATTATGGAGAGATGAAGGACCGACCAAGAGGGCATGAAACCGGCCCTTGGTAGTGTAGGACTGATTGACGGTCGTTTGATGAAATTCCAAGTTGTTTGGAAAGAGTTTGAACCTAATATAAATTGCAGAAGATCAAATTAGGTCAAATTATGAAGATGTGTGGGACCAGATCCTTGCAAGCCAAAGGGCAGACCAAATCCTTGCAAGCCAAATCAGGGTGGAACGCCCATGTCATGATATTTCTCATGGCTTAGTTATGAGAGTTTTGATATTTTCTGACGCGCGTTCGAGCAATATTTTGGATTTTCAGAAGAGTTTGATCTTGACTGAAATTCTCAATTTTGCTTGAATGAGCAAGTAGGACATTGCTCATGCGATCAATATTACAAGAATATTAAAATAATAATATTTTAATATTCACGTGAGTAGCCAAGCCGGTTATGTGACCATTTGAGTTTTGGCTTTTTGCTAGTTTGAGCAATATTGGTGAAATATCGAAAAATCAGGATTGCTCAAATGAAGGAGTTTCATGAGATGAGAAAAGGAATAATAATAAAACAAGGAATTAGAGAGGTCATGGGACCGGCCAGTCTAGGGCATGGCCATCCGTCTAGTAGGCCCGGTCCTGTGACACTCTTTCTTATTTTATATTATTTTCATCGTGTGAGGAAATATGGAGAAACTAAGAGTTTTGCTCAAACAATGAGTTTTCATGAGACAAGGAAAATAATGGAATAGATTAAAATAAAATAAAATGACGAAAGAGGGGGGCCGGCCGGTAGGACCGGTCCCACGCCTCTTGTTTATTTTATTTAATATTATTTCTCTTCCTATTTTGCATAGGTTCCTCGTTCGTCCATATTTTTGAATGCTCGTTCGTGCGTTTGGGTGCTCGTTCGTGCATTATTGCTAAGTACGCTCGCACCATTTCCGTGGGGCTTACTCGGTGGTGGCCCAGATGCCCTACGTTGAATATTCATTTTTAACCCATGGAATTCTACTGGGAAAGCCATGAATTATTCTTTCTAGGAATTCAATTGATGAATCTTGCGACTAGAAGTAATTAATTAATTCATTGATGGCTCAATATTAGCAGGCAAGCTGTCTTGGAGCATTATGATTATTTGAGAATTGAGCGATATGAGCTAATTGAAATGTCATATTTCTTTTATATAGTAAGGGAAAACATTGTTACATCCTGAAGACGTTATCGCTCTATACTAGTAGGAAAGATATATAGGAATCATTAAGATTCTATGCATATGTCTTTTATATAGTCAGGGAAAACATTGTTACATCCTGAAGATGTTATCTCTCTATACTAGTAGGCAAGCTATCTAGGAGCCGTCCAATCATTTAGATTTTATACATATGTCTTTTATATTCAGGGAAAACATTGTTACATCCTGAATACGTTATCGCTCTATACTAGCAGGCAAGTTGTCTAGGAGCCGTCCAATCATTTTCGATTTTATATAAAAGTGATTACTGAAATTGTTCAGTATTGATAAAAAATGCCCCGGTCTCAATTGAGAGATTACATATTCATATGCCCTGAGAGGCAATACACACAGTCAGAGAGTCTTATGTATGATCTGAGAGGCAATACTTTTAGTCAGAGATCATCGTGGCATGAGATTTCATGTTTAAAAGAGAGACATGAGTCCATACTCGTCTGATTACTGTATCAGGAATATGCAAGGTTATGATTTTATGATTTTAGCCTTTGTCAAAAATCCACCATCAGCATTAAGTCCCCTGCTTAGTGAGGGACAGTCATGTTCCTCAGTCAGCACTGGATGGTGATTTTTAGCCATAAACGAAACAAGTAATTGAACTTAGTCGTAAAAATAATGTTACCGGATTTTCGATTTGTTCCAATGATATCGCGTATGAGCGAGCCACTGCTTGAATGAAGGTTCCAGTAGCATGATGGAGCATCGTATGGTGAGCATAAATTGGTGTGACACTTTTGATTTGTGTGGTGGAACGTTCAACCTTGGTCGGTTTAGCATACGAGCCCGGTCCAAGAAAGGAAATCCTTGTGGAATTAGGTTTAGGAAATAAAATTGTTATAAAAGGGATAAACACCTTCTTTTTTTTCTTCGCCCATGACCGACCACCTCCTTCTCTCCTCCATCTCCTTCACGTCATAGGATTATTTATTTTTATTTTTACTTGTATGCCGGAGCCAGACTGTTCCAATTGTCGTCGGCTGGTGAGCGTCGTTTACTCAATAAAATAAAAATATATTTCCCACTAATTAAATATAATATAGCGGTAGTAAGAGATAGTTCACACGAAGAGTAATGCAATTGTTATGTTATCTAAATAGGCGAAAATATAAAAGAAGGATAAAAAGATAATAAGATAAAGATATTGAATAAATACTTCGCCGTTACTAACCGTTAACTCAACATTGTACCCGTATATCTCTTGTTAGAAACAATTGTCACCAACCGTAGGAAAGCAGGTACGCTTAGCAATCCCTAAAAACTCCTTGCATCACCGGATACAGAAGCGTTTGACTACCAGATTCTATTCAAAAGAACCACCTTGACACGGAAGCGCTCGACTATAAGATATAATTCCCAAAACGCATTATGATTTGTGAATTTAGGTTTGATCCCAGCAGTAAAACTCGGTACGCTCGGTCCACTTACTTGTGTTGTCTTTACTCGCAATTGCTCCACAGAATCCCTCTGTAAGGTCTTGCGATTTCTACTTGTGTAGGAGATAAGAGACAATTACGGGTCGACTCAACTCTCTACTAGTATTATAATGATTAATAAACTAATCTTGTTTCGCACCCAAACCAATCTAAGAACCAATCATAAACCTTCGATATGGTAAAAACAATCCACAATGAATCAATTTAAAACTTGAAACAAACTTGCAAAATAATTGAGCTTCACATTAGAACTTTGAATTCATCCTTACAATATAAAAAGAATAGAAAAGAGATAGTTCTCCCTAAAATTGTGTCTAAGCTCCCCTATATATAGAGTTTTGTAACCTCTTCTTTAAGAAAACTAGAAAACCTAGCAAAAATAGGAAAGTGCACCTCCTTAAGGATTGTGTCCCGTGCATCAAATACTGTTCGAAGAGTTTGCCAAACTCTGGCCAAAATCACCGCCAAAGTCTGCTCAAAGTGAGCCACAGCAAGCTGGTGTGCACATAAGTCGCCAAGGCCTGATTATGGGCTTGCGTTAACTGGATACCATTTAACTCACTTCAACGTCTTGTGACTGCCACCAGCCCAAGTCCAACATGAGATCGTCATCTCCTTCTCCATCTCGGGGCCCAAATCTCTTCATTCATCATCAAAAGCAATTCTCGATATTCAACAGTCCTTTAAACTCGGCCGTTGTCTTTTGTAGCTCCAATGTTGCTGCCATCAACCAACGGAAACAGTCTCATCTCTGCCAACAGTCCATGAGACCTCAGTTATCTTCCATTCGATTGCTACATTCGATTCTAAACTTGGTCACACCATCTCCATTCTATTCTAAGATTATCTGTGGCTATCACTACCAACAGTCCATGGGCTCAGCTCCTTCTTCCCTGTTGCTTTCGATATCCTCCATTTTTCTATCGACCATCATCGCTGCAAACTCTACCATCGATCTCCATATCACTGCCATGATAACCATGCATGTCGTTACTGCTGTATTCCATCAATCCAAAAAACCACAGTAGTTGTTCTCAGTCCCATCAAACTCGAGCAGCTCCAATGTAGTTCCATCTCATCACTGTCTTGACTCGAGTTATTCCATTCTTAGCTCATCGATCATTGTCCTTCTCTTATCCATCGTATACCATCAGCATCCATGCATATCGGCATCACTGCTTCCACCTTTCTTCTCTGTCCATCTCTCGACCTCTTTCACGGACAACCGTAATCAATCCATGAGTTTATTGTCGACTGGGACAACCTTTACGTAGGTTTCCCTGTGAAACCAAACTCTTATTCCTTCTCCATACCATTTCCAGCAACGCGACTTCCTAGCTCCGACCATCTCAGTCAACTGCCATCGTAACAGTAGCTGCCATACGTCCATATCATCTTCTGTACGTTACTGACTTGCTCAAAACCCATTCAAACCTTTACTCTCAAATCCATTAGCACCGATGCACTCAATCCCATTAGCACCGAGAATCACCAGCATTAATATCCAAATGGAAGCATCCCATTTCTTGTTCTGTCAGCTTCAGACTCGAATACAGGCAAACTCATACCCTGCAGATCCATTGCCATCAGCGTCTTTGCACCTTGCATGTGCTGTACCTTGACTGCCTCCAGTAATTAACGGATATCAGCTGGTTGCTTCTTCATGCCCACTTATTTTGGAAAATTGGACGATTTCTTGTTCTTTTCGGGAATAAGCTCCAAAATTCCCATAAAATATAAAACGAAGCTAATAATACAATTTTGCAAGAAAACTAGCTAAGAAAGCATAACCAATCGATACTTAGAGATGTGTTTTTACACACCTATCACCGGTCGAATTCCTGCCAACTCCGACGCCGACAAGGTAAGAAAAAATAAATAAAATAATCAAAAGTTTGTAACTTGTTCATGAGTTGTTCATGTTAAAATTATATATATACATATGCATATATAGGCCTGAGTTTTCATATGAAACCCTTATTTTAGGAACGAACGTTCGTTCGTTTGTTAGTTTAAGAAACGAACAATAATCCCTGACGTATGAGAGATTCTTTTTTGAAATAGACATGCGTCTAATGATAAAAAATTTGTCTATGAGCTTTCATGAAAACCAAAATTTATTTTTTAAAGTGTGAGCTTTCACAAAATTGGAATAAACCCTCATTTCAAAGACAAATGCTCGTACGAGGGAAAAGTTTTTTTTTTTTATCAAAAATACATGACTTATTCACGTTTTTTTTTTACTTTCGTGAGTTGCTCACGGTTTTATAGAAATCAAATCTTAATGATTTTTTTTTGAAAGAACTTGATCCATCTATGCAGGTTGAGGAAACGAGCAAGTTTTGAAATCACCAATTGCTAGTGAAATTGTAATCAAGTAAGGACTGAGTTGCCATTTTTGATGCATGTTGTTACTGACGCGTTTTGACTCCACGTTCTTCATAACAGATAATGACATCTCCAGGAGATAACCACGTTCCCGAATCCTCTAAGAAATGCTCTAGGAACATCGAACCGAAGATAATTTTTTTTGCAGATGTTATGAATCAACTTTTCCACAAGGCGAGAAAGTTGATACATGGCATGTATCTTTCTCATCTAGGAGTGGTTCGTGCTGGGATCTGCGATTTCTTGAGCTTTTTGGATGCAGAAACAGAACAAATAAGTAATAAAATATCATAAAAGAAAAGGGCTGAGGAATAAAAGTTCATTGATTATCGGCAAAGGAGACGTATGAATCAATAAGCAAGGCTAGCAGAAGAAGATGAGGTTCGACCACGTTCTAATGGTGTCGCTTCCAATTAAGGTGTGAATGAAGCTGAGTCTGTCTAGAGACCCATTGAATGCAAGGTTAAGACATATCCACCTGGTATGAGGGATGAACGATTGGCTAGAGCTTATTTCCAAGCCGAATGTGATGAAGACGACTATTTAGAAGCAATGTATGACGATCCTGAAGATCGTTTAGAGGAAATTCCTGCTAAAAATTCTGAAGATGATTCCGACAAATAATTTGAAGGGAACTCCACAGAGGAAAATGATAATCATGAAGACGACAATGACTCTGATGATTAATCTCACTTGCAATCTTCTTGAATATTTGAACATATTTTTAATCTTCATAGAAGATATCTTTTTGATCCTTTGATCAGCTTTGCTTCATATACGAATGTCCATGTGCCACAAGCAATCATAATTCTTTGATAGACTCCCGTATAATGACCTTCATCTAGTAGAAAGTAGTAGACTGTATAATGGATGAACGTGTGATATGCACAAACGATCAATCCCAAACTATGTTGTTGAACTCTGACCTTACCCAGCCTCGGTCATTGTCAGTCCCCAGTACGTTAATTTCCTCTGTGCTACCAGTATTGATATTGTTTAGAATTTAGTGTTTCAGTAAAACTCGTAACTGATTTAACCATTTATATAAGATAAGTATCCACGGTGTCTTATGTATCTTCACGACTTTGGGTTTATCAATTATGCATATATTTTCTTTCATTCCTACGTTTAATCACGCAGAAGAAATTTTAATCTAAATCATACCTTACATCAGTATGTCTGATAGTAGTTCATCTCCTCAAAGCATATCTGAAAAAGCGGGGGTATAACAACCACACCCAATATTTCGTTTTGGCAATCAGTAAGGACTAACTCCGATGTATTTCCAAGAGAATCAACTAGACAGTCAGACTTAATCAATGAAATACATCCAAGATTTATATCTTTGTTTCTCAATGTAATAAAAAAAATCAAACATATAGAATTCCGCGAGTTTGATTATTATGAGAAGCAACTTGAATGGTACCAAAGATCAATGTTCAAGTGTCAATAAGTTTATATCAACAACCAAAGGTTGGATTATCTAATTGATTGATCTTACACACAACCTGTGATATTTCAATTTTATAAATAAATATAATGCGGAAAATAAATAACACAGACACCAAAAATTTTGTTAACGAGGAAACAGCAAATGCAGAAAAATCCCGGGACCTAGTCCGGATTTTAACACCACACTGTATTAAGCCTCTACATACACTAGTCTACTCCAATTTAACTTCGGACTGGAATGTAGTTGAGCCCTAACCAATCTCACACTAATCAAGGTACAGTCGCATTACTTACACCTCTGAATCCCAGCAGGACTTTGCGCACTTAATTCCCTTAGCTGATCTCACCACAACTAAGAGTTGCTATGACCCAAAGTCAAAGACTTGATAAACCAATCTGTCTCACACAGAAAAGTCTATTGAATAGATAAATATGTCTCCCACAGAAATACCTATGAGTTTTGTTCTGTTTTTTGATAAATCAAGGTGAACAGGAACCAATTGATAAACCAGACTTATATTCCTGAAAAACAGCGTAGTAATATCAATCACCTCACAATAACTTAACTATATCGTAGTAGAACAAGTTATTACGGAATCACAAAGAATGAGATGAAGAGCTTTGTGATTACTTTTTATATCTTACCTATCGGAGATAAATCTCGAGCAAATATTAGAGAAGATAATAATTAATACGATAGAACAAAGTAAGATCAGAAAACACAACTACAGAGAAAATAGTTAGGTCTGGCTTCAGAATCCCAATGAAGTCTTTAAGTCATTAACCTATAATAGTTTTAGGAAAAACCTAGGTTAAAGGAGAGTCAACTCTAGTCGTAAATAGTATTACACAAGAGGTGTGGGGATTAGGTTTTCTAGTTGCTAGAGTTCTCCCTTATATAGTCTTCAAATCAGGGTTTGATAACTTTGGAACAAAGAAATCAATATTCACCTTTAGATGAAACCTGATTTAAGATTCAAGCTAATATTTTTTAACCGTTAGATTGATCTTAGCTTGTTACAGAAAAATGAAATATACCTTCATTTAGATATGGGTAACCATACCGAAACATGTATATTAAGTTGGCTCAATAAAAGTTAACCGCAGTTAGCCATATGAATACTTTTTTCCTAACATTTTTCATCTTAAAACTTCTAGATCAATTGATAATCAAATGAATCTGATTGTGTTACTCAAAGAGTTGTTCAATTGTTTATATTCTCATAGAAGTATACATGACACAATTGAAGCAAAATTGGATTAATTCAAAAGAATCAGTTCATGAACATTTTAGCCACAGTTTGCTAAGATTGCATTCCTTAATTTATAAATGTATTAGTTCATGAGTATGAAATCATACTTATCCGATTTAAGAACTTGAACCACTTAATTTTGCGAACAGGTACACGAACTTAAGTTCCAGACATTGGTCACAAGCTGAAAGTTTGCAAACGGGTACGCAAACTTTAGCTACGGGCCGAACTCAGTTGAAACTATTTGTGATCGAGTACGCAAACTTGGTTCCCGAACTTCAACATTTAAATCAGTTTTCGAACGGGTATGCAAACTTCCGGTCCTAAATTCCGTCAAAACAGTTCATACACTAAGTACACTAAGTGTAATATATCCAGATATGTGTTTTATCTCTTAACTCCCGTTTCAATCATTGAAACATTCTTAGAAGACGGGAATAACTGTCTCACACAAACTATTAGCTTCAAAGCAATTTTCAAGTGATCGAATGATCAATATGAAACATTCCGAGCCTACATCAAATGACTGTCTCACACAAATCATGTAAGATATTACCAGGTGATTTTCACATGATTATCTTTTGACTTTCGTCAAGAATTATGATGAACGTGGCTAAAGCGAAAATCTTTCCAACATATATTTCGACAAAGATATAAGTGAGTTAAACTCAGCTTGAAATATCAAATGTGTATAAAGTAAAGTCTATATAGCTATACGACTTTTGTCTCAATAGGAGATAGAGAAGAATAGACTTCTAAGTGATAGATGAATTCAAGTCTCCACATACCTTTTGTTGATTAAGTTCCACAAGCTCCCCTTAGTAGTTCTTCGTCTTTAATCGATGAACACCGTGAAGTCTAAAGCTCAACTACACATTCTATCCTTGTCCGAGACATAACTATAAGTATACTAGAAATCAAGACTTATAGTTTTGACAACTAAAATTGACAAACAAGCTTGAGATAACGCTTGAGAGTTCAACCAAGTAGTTCTCTAACAATATCTCCATTGAAGCGGGGAGCTGAAACACCCAATTTGGAATGAAGTACTTTTCTTTTGTTTTTCTTTTATGTAATCAATGGCTAAATGAAAAGAAAATATTTGTTACAGGCGAATCAGGGTGACCGATTTTCCTCTTCTTTTCCGTATAACTTGAGACCCAAACATACTATTAAGATTCTTGCTCGTTTCAAAACTGCTTGTGTGGATGCTGGAACATCTGTGAGTTTTAGTATTTTTTTTGTTGAATGAACGTTTATCCAAACCTCTGTTGAACTTGACTGGTTCATTATTGTAGGTTGATATTCATGTTGTTGAATTAGAGAAGAAAAGAAATGGAAATTCTGCAGTTGTAGCTGATGATGATGATTGTGGTAGCGATGATTCAATCAACTCTCCAAATGATAATCTTGAAGTTCTAGTTTGTGAGTATCCAATGTCCAGCCTTCCTTTTGACATTCCCATGGAAATTTCCCCCCCAGATATTCAGCTTATCGACGGCTTCATCGTTCCCAAGTGTTATGCATCGCTGTACACCAAAATATGGAGGAAGTATGGGCATATTGCTACCACAGAAGTATGGAGAGTTTTTATTCCTACTCTCTTAACTACAGTTGCTGGATTATTTCCCATCATCGATGATATGAACAAGAAGAATTTGAGGGATGTTAATAACATAGAGCTTCGTAGGTGGAATGACATGATCTCAAATTGTGAGATCCTGAAATTCAATGTGGGCTAGCTTCATCGTCGTCTTGAGATTATCAAGATTGTTAGGGCTGCCATTATCACTAATATGATCACCTCTTCAACTGCGATCATGGCTGAGGAGAGAGCATTATCTCTAGATTCAATAAGGGTTGACAGAGAGTTTGAAGATCTGATAACTTATAGTAAGAATTATCTGTTGCTAGATAGTGTGCTCTAGATGAGCGTTTGTGATTGTTGTTTTGAGTAGGTTTAGGCTTTTCTTTCGAGTAAGGTAGAATAATTTATCATGGTGTGAAGGAATTTCGTTTAATTGATGAAATGTTTAATGAACAAACGAGCATTTTGTACACTCTTTGGAGGAACATAAACTGCATTTTTGATGTATGCTTGAATGATGAAAAAAGAAATTATTTTTTCTGTTGATCAGGCGTAATATGCTTTGAGCCATTTACCGTTGATTATATTTCCTTCCACTCCTCCATTAACATCTAAGATCTTGTAATATCCACTGGATACTGCCTTGATGACTACATATGGCCCTTCCTATTTTGGAGAGAACTTGGGAGCAGACATGTCTTGTTGAATGTGTTTTGATGTTTTTAATACCAAATCTTCTACTTAGAATGGTTGGGATCTTACCATTTTGTTGTAGGCTCTGGAAATCCTCTGTTTGTAAGCCTCCACATATTTCTCTACCTTAGCCCTCCTTGACTCGAGCATGTCCAACTCAGCAATTCTTGAATTGGACACTTGACTTCGTCCCATTATACTCCACTGGATGTTGCAATCCTTATTGAAGGAATTTTGATTTCCGCTGGGAGTATGGCATCGACTCCATAGACGAGGGAGTATGGCGAAGTTCCGATCGAGATTCTCGGTGCGGTTCGATAAGCCCATAAATCCATAGGAAAATTTTCATGCCATGTTCGAGGATTATCATGAACTGTTCAACTGAGAATCTGGATCAAAGTCTTATTAGTGCTCTCTGCTTGTCCGTTTCCTTGGGTATAGTACGATGTAGAGAAAACCTGTTTGATACCATATTCTTTGAGCAATTCCTCCACATGTCTGTTGGCAAAAGGAGTTCCATTATCTGTGATGATATACTTAGGAACGCCGAATCTACATATGATGTATTCCTGGATGAAGGCTGCAATTGTGACTCCGGTAATGCTTCGAAGAGTAATAGCTTCAACCCATTTGGTGAAATACTCAGTTGCTTTGATGATGAATTCATGCTGCTTCAAAGACGTTAGATTGATTTTATTGATGATATCCAGTCCCCAGCTGTAGAAAGGCCATGGACTGTTCATAAAATGCAATGAGATACAAGGAGTGTGAATGAGATTACTGTTAGAGCACTGCTCGATCGAACTCGCAAGTGTTGCTATCTCAAGCTTGTTGTCAATTTTAGTTGCCAAAACTATACGTTTTGATTTCAAGTCTACTTATAGACAAGTCTCAGATTAGGATAAAAAGTGTAGTTGAGCTTTAGACTTCACGGCGTTCATCGATTGAAGACGAAGAACTACTAAGGGGAGCTTGTGGAACTTCATCAACAAAAGGTATGTGGAGACTTGAACTCATATATCACTCAAAAGTCTATCTACTCTATCTCCTTTTAAAGACAAAAATCGTATAGATATATAAACTTCGATTATACACTTTTTGATATTTCGAGCCGAGTTTAACTCGCTTACATATTTATCGAATTATGTGTTGGTAAGCTTTTGCTTTAACCAAGTTAATCTTATATTCTTGACGAAAGTCAAAAGATGATCATGTGAAAATCGCCTTGTAACATCTTACATGATTTGTGTGATATAGACTCCGAATGTTTCATATTAATAATTCGATCACTTAAAAATTACTTTGAGGCTAATAGTTTGTGTGAGACAGCTATTCTCGTCTTCTAAGAATGTTTCAATGATTGAAATGGGAGTTTAGAACAAATAACCATGATTGGATATAGCACAATATGCGTACTTGTTGCAAAATATCCCAAGTCCGGGAACCATAGTATGCATACCCGGATGCGTACTGGTTGGTTTATGAAAGTCCGTGAACTCAGTATGCGTACTGGTGTGAGTTTCAAGTTCTGGGATTTAACCGAGTTTGGATGGTATGCGTACCTGTTCACATACTGGCGAACCCAAACTTTGTTCGTCCACTTAGATATGCGTACCAGATCACATACTTGAGTAGGTTATGTTTTAAAATCGGTTTGTTCATGAACTAATATATTTATATAATAAGGAATGCAATCTTTTGCGAACCGTGGCTATAATGTTCATGAATTGATTCGAGTGAATCAAAATCGGTTTTGATTTAATTGTGTCTTGTATACTTCTATGAGAATATAAAGAATTGAACAACTCTAGAACTAGTTTCATTTGAGTCATTTGAACTAGTTATGGTTCATATGAATAAGGTTGATATGAAAGTGTTCATATGGCTAACTTCGGTTAACTATTGTTGAACCAACAAGGTGCACACGTTTAGGTACGGTTACTCATATATAAATGAATCACTTTTTATTTGTGTGTAACAAGCTAAGTTCAATCTAACAGTTGAAAGATATTAGATTGAGTCTAATCAGGTTTTCATCTAACGGTGAATATTGAATGCTTTGTTACTAAGGTAACATTGATTGCAAACCCTTATTGAAAGACTATATAAAGGAGAACTCTAGCAACAGGGAAACCTAATCCCCACACCTCATGTGTGATACTAGTTGCGACTAGAGTCGATTCTCCTTTAACCTTAGGTTTTCTCCAAAACCCTGTAGGTTAACGACTTAAAGGCTTCATTGGGATTGTGAAGCCAGACCCAACTATTTCTCTGTAGTTGCGTGTACTGATCTTGATTTTTTATGTCGTGATTGAGTACTATTTTATCTAAGATTTGATCGAGATTTAATCTCCAATAGGCAAGATAAAAAGTAGTCAGAAAAATCCTCGTCTCATCGTTTGTGATTCCACAATATCTTTGTTTCGCTACTATACGATTAAGATTATTGTGAGGTGATTGATATTACTAGGTCGTTCTTCAGGAATATAAGTTTGGTGTATCAATTGGTCCTATTCACCTTAATTTATCAAAAGACAGAACAAAACTCTTAGGTATTTCTGCGGGAAACAGATTTATCTATTCAATAGACTTTTCTGTGTGAGACAGATTGGTTTATCAAGTCTTTAACTTTGGGTCGTAGCAACCCTTAGTTGTGGGTGAGATCAGCTAAGGGAATCAAGTGCGCAGAGTTCTTCTGGGATTCAGAGGCGTAAGGAACGCGACTGTACCTTGATTGGTTAGGGCTCAACTACATTCCAGTCCGAAGTTAACCTATAGTAGGATAGTATATTTAGCAGATTAATATAGTGTGGTGCTCAAATATAGACTAGGTCCTGGGGTTTTTCTACATTTGCGGTTTCCTCGTTAAAAAATATCCAGTGTCTGTGTTATTTCTTTTCGGCATTATATATTCTGTATAATTGAAATATCACAGATTGTGCGTAAGTTCAATCAGTTTGTGAATCCGACCTTTGGGTTATTTATTAAATTGATTGACACTTGGATATTAGTTTTTGATACCGTCCAAGTTATTTTTTATATTCAATCGGGCTCGCAAATTCCTATTTGTTTATTCGCAAATTGAATTGAGAAATTGAGATATACTTTTCTTAAGATTGAGTATGACTGTCCACTTAATTCTCTTGAAGGTATATTGGAGTTAGTCCATATAGATTGTTAAGAGAAATATTTGGTGTGGTTGTTAGACCCCTGCTTTTTCAATTACCATGGACTTGGCATTGATGACATTTCTGAAGGTACGCAGCCGCATCATCTTCCATGGTTGGCCAATAATATTTCTCATGATACTGGAGAAATATTTTTCTCTTTCCTTGATGCTCTCCCTCATGCATTTCTTTCAAAATTGTTGAAATTTCATGATAGGCTAAGCATCTCGTCAAGTTTCCTCCGAAGATTTTGCGGTATAGGATTCGATCAAGAAAGACAAATCTTTTAGCTCTATGAGTGAGTTTGATTGCTTCCTTATTTTCTGACGGTAAGTCATTGTCCCAAAGGTACTTGATATAAGGTTGCCTCCAGTCCCCAGTATGGTGGATTGTTAAAGCCTCTAAATGATGAGGAGGCGTCTGACAATTGGGACAAGATCTTTGCACAGTTTTTGATTGATCCTCCATGGAAGGCCAATAATATACGAGCCTTTAAAGACTTCCGTAGACTATTACCACCAACATCTGTCTGCATATTTCCTCATGTATGCGTTTGAGTTGCTCGTTCGCTTCTTCATCTCCAAGACACCATGATAGAGATCCACCAGGGTTGCGATAATATAATGCTCCGTGTAGCAGGAAAAAGCTCTTTAGTTCATTGAGGCTAATCTTCCCTTCTGTAATAGAACTGCTCAATTCATGAATGATAGGTGCCTACTAGTCATTTGCTTGATAATCTTCAACTTGAGTGAGCCAGGTGGATGACACAGCATGCCTATGCACCGTGATGGCTTTCTATGATCCTTCAAATTGTAATTTGAAGGTAAGAGTTTCTAAACATTCAGCATGCCGGTTGTTGGTTCGACCAGTATGGACGATCATCGCATCAAAAAAATGAGTCAATAGCCGTTGTGCTTCGGCTCTGAACATAACAAGTGTTATTTCTTTGAGAGAGTACACTCAATTCATTTGGTTGACTAGTAGATTTGAATATCCTCTTATCTCCGGATGCATTGATCTTGCTTGCTTAGCCAAGGATAACCCTAGCAGGAAAGCCTTGTACTCTTCTGAATTGTTGGTGCAATGGAAATCCAACTTGAATGAGTGTGAGAAGACTTTATCGTATGAAGATACTAGCACCACGCCCGCTCTTCCAGTGTCGTTGCTAGGGGTGGCAGATCTATCAAAGTATAATAACCATGTTTATCTTTAACAAATGAAATCTCTGGAAATTTACCGGGCACGTCTTAATGTAGCATTGTGATGTTTTCTCCAGGAAAGATAGCGAGTAAGTATGCAACTTCTTGGCCTTTGATTTCCTTGGAAGGGATACATGCTATGTCAAACTCTGACATCTGAAGTAGCCACTTTACAGGTCTCCCTATCAAAGATGGTTTTGATAGTAAGAACTTTATAGGGTTGGCTTTGGAGACGAGCATGACTCTGTTGGACAGCAAATAGTATCTTAATTTTTGAATTGCATGGACTAATGCTAAGTATGCTCTTTCAGCCTTTGGGCACAGGAGTTCAGCATCTCTCATCGTACGACTGAAGTTGTAAATCAGACGTACGATGCCTTCTTCATCTTCTTGAGCAAGGAGAGCTCCAAAAACAACTTCATTGGAGGCCATGTAGAGTATTAACGGTCGCCCTTACACCAGAGATTTCATGACAGCCGGTGATAATAATATTTGTTTTATTTTATGAAAGGCATCTTGTTGGTCGGTCGTCCATGTGAAACTTGCTCCTTTCTTCAGAAAAGGGGTGAACGAAGGAATGAGTTGAGCTAACCCATGAATGAAGTGTCAGATATAATTTACCTTGCCCATAAAGCTTTGAAGCTCTTTCAGAGTGCATGGAGGAGGCATGGTGGTAATAGCTTTCGTCTTTTCATGGTCAACTTTGATCCTTTCTGCAGTGACTTGGAATCCTAGGAATTTTCCCGAGGAGACACCAAAAGTGCACTTGAGAGGATTCATCTTTAATTTATATTCTCTGCATCTTTTGAAAACTTTCCTTAAGACATCTAAGTGGGATACTCGAGCCTTCGACTTCACCACCACATCATCGACATAGCCTTCTACCTACTTGTGCATCATATTGTGAAATATTGCAGTCATAGCTCGTTGTTGATGGTGGATTTTAGTTCAGGGCTAAAGTTGTAAAACCAATATTTTGTACAAGTTGTTCTGCAGAGGATAAGGCCATTTGATATGTGATGAATACTTCTTCGCTTTATTAATTCACCTAGAATGGAGCATGTAGCAACAATCTCCTGAATATTCAGTGAATTTTATCATTATTGATTAATGCACAAAACGCCTTGTATTTCCTATGCTGCTCCTAGCAGAACTCTCATTGTTAGTGCGGCATGATGACTGATTGTTACTCGCAGTAGAGTAGCATGAATATCCAAGTACCAACAGTGAGGCATGCACGAAATTCCCGTACATGATGTAACTCTTGGAGTGTTATACTATCCCGATTGAGCATATATCTATCGGAGTGTTATACTAGCCCGATTTAGCATCCAGACTGTCCATAGCAGTCTAGGAATGATCACAATCATCCAACTTCACCAGCATGATTGGATGGCCCAGATCGAATCCATGACCCAAGCAGGTATTGGGAATTTCACTTCCGACCCAACGCGGGTCTCGCATGGTCGGCCTCCCCAAAAGGGGTGTCATAGCTTGCCAAACCGTCCAACCCAAGCAGAATGGACAAGAAACCCTAAATTAAGGTTTGCGACACATTATATGTGTCGCAAAACGATCTCAACCATCCATCTTCGCATGCATATATGGAGGGTGTAGATGTAGATTCAAAGGGACCGGAGCATGTCAACACAATCACCGTAGGCCCGTCTACACACATGACCAGTCGGTCAAGACCAACTATGGTTGGTTGTCCCAATTCGTGCGTCCAAAACAAGGCATGACGCACGACCAAATCCTAATTAGTGTTTGTATTGATCACGAGCATCCGTTTTCTCCTGATCGAATGAAGGGTTTAAGAGACAATTGAATAGGTCCAGTAAACATCAACATGATCACCGTGGATCCATCTATCTCCTCACCCGACCGACCAAGGCATACCATGCCTGGTTTCTCCAAATCGCATGCCCAAACTAGCGTGGTCACATTTCCCAGATCATAAACTTATCTCGACCACTCAACTTCGCCGGACAAATTGAGTGGCTTAGATCACGTTTCCATGGGACAGTCAGGTATAGGCGTGAATACCAGCCTACCATCTACACGCCGGACCAAACGGCCGAGACAGACCAAGCTTGGTCGTCTCAAAACCCGCGCATTGAAGGTGACATGCCGCGCCCCTTTAGGAATCCTTTGCGACATAGGATTTCGGTTGCAAATCGATCTCAGCCACTCAACTTCACCGGTAAATTTGAGTGGCCTAGACCAAACCTTCGTGGGATAGTGAAGCATGGACATGGACATCAGCATGCCATCTACACGCATGCCTGATCGGTCCTCCATGAAACGTCTCCCAGGCTTGGATTCGACCAAGATGAAAGAGTGCACTCGCGCACCTCCTAAACCCTAATCCGATGGTCGCAGATGTGGGTCACAAGACATCTTGTCCGTCCAACTTCTCCAGCCTGGACGGACGGCCTAGGATATGAGTTAGGAGACCAGTGAGGTATCACTGTGATCACCATCTGCCACTCTACCACACCATGTGGTCGTCCAAGGAAGGGCTTGCTAGCGCAGCCTCCAAACCATCACATGAAGTAGGCAGGGCATAATTCTCAACAACGATGCTTCATATATGCCTAATACATTCGATGCATAACATGCATAGAATACACACGATACTTTACAAGTATCGACTTCCTAAATAACTTAGTTATTTAACTAGCTTTACATGCTACCTTCTGTGGGTCCCACGATCCACACACTCGAGACATCAATCATGTCACAAACTGGGGGATACATACTGGGGTATTGATATGGTGGTTTACAACGTACAGCGTGCAACGCGCCATCACAAGAACGTGTCAGGAAGACATGGACGGTTAGTGATAATAGGAGAAGTTGGCAAGATTTATCGTGTGACACTAACACACAACTCCACTACCCCATCACTTCACTTCCTCCACTTCCCAATAGATGTGAATAAGGCTTAAATGACTTGTATAAATAGGTTCTCCTCCCTATTTCCAACATAAGAGAAGACAACACAGAAATCAAGTGTTAATACAATTGTATTCGAAACACCCAGAGCCTGCTTGCATTATTCGTAAGCCTTCTCACCTTTCTATTACAAGTCATAAAACAGCCCACACCTTCACAATCTCAACACCTTCTTCGCCTCCCTCCCTAAGATCAACCCCATCTCCTTCACTTTGTGACCGAAACAAGTCTGGAACGGCCATTTCTTGGTTTAGTCCAGAATTGTATAGATTGATCTCTCGAATCAAAAGCACTCCCGTGCAGTGCATTTGTTTAAGGTTTAAACTCATTTCTTATCCACACACCCCAAAATTACCAAAACCGGCAGAGATAGTTTTCACCCATAAACAATTGGCGACCACAGTGGGAGATTAATCTCTCGGTTACAGGATCAATTTTCAATTTCATTTCAATCTGTTCAAATTGCAAGATGGTAGAACTTAGGTCAGGATCAACGATCAATTCCGATGGAACCAGCGCCGACAATACTCTAGGTATTTTTGTCCCTATCAGTGGAGCTTTCATGCAAAATGTGATCAATACATCTCGTGTAGCCGTCTTATCTACCACTAACACCGACGGAGCAGTGGATATTCCACTAGGCGTGACACCTCCTATCACCAGAGCCATAGCAGGCGCAAATACCGGAATTTCTTCAAGTGTAACGCCTCCGGTCGTCACCAGGGCAACCGAAACTCCTCCATTAGGACGAGGGGATGGAGGAACAAGAGGAGGACAACCCTCTATCACCATGGTGGACTTGATGGAAAGACAAGAAGTTCTTGCTAGAGCCCAAACAGATATGGCTGTGACTCAGAAAGAGGTACTTACTTTTCTCAAAACCCTAACCAAAAAATTTCCGCAGGGTCCACGACAGCCCCTGGAGCCAACGAGGAACGTGTTCGATGCACCCATGGCAGGCACTTCAATGGCGCAGACCCGCATGGATGAGGAAACTCGTGACACTCCTAAACGCCCAAGAGAAAGAGGCTGACCATCCAACTTCATTACGCGTGAGGACCTGGAGCGACTCCTCCGAAGCCGGGGCAAAGGAAATATGGCGGACATGCACCAACACCAGCCTCCATACCCTCAAGATGTGCAACGAATTCCTGTCCCAAGTGGCTATGTCTCTCCTCAATTCTCCCTTTATGATGGTACTGGTAACGCTCGTGAACATGTATCTCGTTTTTTGGAATCTTTAGGAGATCACGAATACAATCATGTTCTCCGCCTGAAAGAGTTCTCGAAGACACTTACAGGAAGAGCATACACTTGGTACAACAGTCTCACACCTAACAATATATCCAATTGGAGTGAGATGGTTGACGCCTTCTACATGAAGTATTTCTTCGTGTCAGAGCAAGTCACCTTTTCAGATTTGGGAAGAATCTTTCAACGGAGCAATGAACATCCGAACGACTTCGTCAAGAGGTTCATAACTCAGGCGTTGGACTATCATGATCCGAATGTCACCGAACGCCAGTTAGTGGAGCTATACATTAACGAAATGATTCCCATATACCGTGCTTTGTTAAAGAACCTGGGATTTCAAATTTCTTTGAGCTACATGAAGCTGCTAAATGATCGGCCACAACAGCCCCAACATTATTGGAGAGAACTAAGATCGTCTGAAATGAAAATGCACGCGACAGCCGAGGAAGCAGGCATCTCATCAACAAACAATACAACACCGGCCCTTCTGTGAGTGTGGTAGGCGAATAAGGGAAGAGGAAAGCGTCAGCAACAGAACAGCCGCCCAAGCATGCAGCATCAGCACATACGACTTCGTATCAAAAGAGAGCAGACAAAACTCTTGTGCAAGAGTCCGGAGACACAGTTCCAAATTCCCCTTTCCCATGAATGAAGTCATAGAACTCCTGGAATCATGGATTCAAGATGACGCAATCAAGATACCACCTATCAGACGCCCACCGACCGAGGACGAGATGACAAATCCCAAGTACTTCCGCTACCATAGGTTTGTCCATCACCCGACCAAAGATTGCAACAAGTTAAAACAAATCTTCATAGAAAAGGTGGAAGCAGGAGAACTCCAGTTAGTAAACGAGAGCGTTCATAGGGACCCTCTTCCCATTAGAAGCTACATGATCTCGGGGGATTCTTTCCGTAAGACTGTACAGACCATGATGGAACATTTGTGTGAAATCTTGTATCTCTCAAAGGGACAACGCCAAGACATGTTCACATCCCTCAACCATGTTGTGTTAGGTAGGTGTTTGTATCATGAAAAGGAAGCAGTCTCGAGGCCACAGTCTTTCCTTGAAGACGCGACCAGCAAAGGAGGCTGGGGACTCTTGACCATCACTCGTTTGAAAGATGTCGAGTTCGATAGCATATTGATTGATTCAGCCTCCGAGTTCAACATCATCATTGTCAAGACTCTGAGGGCCGCAAGGATTTCAAAATAAGAAGCTGCTCGCATCCCAACCGTGATTAGGATCTCAGAAGGAGAATTCAGGGATGCCTATGGATACATTGACCTCGAAGTTAAAATCGGTGATACTCTAACACATGCTAAATTTTACTTGGTGAAAGAGTATCCGAATTACAACATGATCCTGGGACACCCGTGGATACACAACAACAAAGCATAACTAGGAGTGAGTTCTTTGCCGATTTCAGTACCTGAAAGAATCTCCAACAAGCCATCAACTCCTAAAGATTGTTTATTGCCGTATCGACACCTTGAAAATGTGACGCAACTTCCTGGATAAATCCCGAATTTATACCTTAAAAGGTTCCGAGCCCATGTAAGTCTCATCGAACAACCTTTTTTACAAACAGTAAAGCCTCTTCCTGCTGAGGCTCGGGGACTTGTTTCAATCAACAACCTAACCAAAAATAAGAGGTGTGAGTGGGGTGCTGGTCCTTTCAAATGTTTTGCTAAGAGCTTGGAAGCAGTCAGAGACAACGTGTCCCAGAAACAAGATAATGTGTCAAGTCCAAATCCGTTTCAAATTGGAGATATGGTACCAAAGAGGACCATGTTTCAAGTTGGAAATGTGGCGGTGAAAATGACTAACCAATCTTATTTTTCGATGACAAAGTAAGATGAACCATATTTGGTAGCATATGTCATCCTAGACGGCTACTGGAAGATCATCAATGATGACAAGCTTGAGGGCGTGATGATCCACTCACGATGGCTTAAACCCTACAATACCTAGAGACGTTGTGCTACTCTTTCTCTCCAGCATTCTTCGTAATGGTTCCTACAGCGTTCCTCTAACAATTTCCCTTTCCTTGCTATTTTGTAATTCATTCAAAAAATGATTGTAATACTTGCATTCATAATTATTAGGGTTCCAATTTCTCAATTAAAGTATTATTTTCTTTAGAAATTTTTACCCCTGGGCATGACACAAAGACCCAGGTTCGACCTGAGTCATCATTATCCACCAGATTAAACCATTATTACCCACCAGATTAAACCATAGAACCTTAAAAGGAAAACACTTCACACCTTTCGGGAAAGTTGGAGGAATAGAATGCATGCAAAGGAAAAAGGAAAGCTTCTTGAACAGTTTATCCCAGCTTACATCAGGAGGGCGCAGACGAGCTTATGCCAGGAGAGTGCGGACAGGTCCGTGGTATTTTATTATTGCATTACTTCTCACAAGGATCACATAAAATCATATGAAGGCACAACCACTATGATGCAGTCTTAATGAAGAATTTATCTCGAAAATAAGAAACTCGTTCAAACAAGTAAACAAAAATAAGAAAACCTTGAACTCAGCCGCCACTGAGTGCAAGGAGAAAAGTATTCACAAGATCACGGGAAAATACTCAGAAAAGAAGATAAGAAAAATAACAAGAAGATTCAGTCATCAAAGGTCGACCGTGTCTTCTCCACAATTGAAGTCTGCCTCAACGTCATCACATGTCGCTACTTATTCTTCCTCTGGGTCTGCCTCAGCCTCCACTTCAGGTATTTCTGCAACCACATTCTCCACGATGTCCCTAGTAGGGGCAGCTTTCATATCTTCCTCAAGAGCTGCTGCAACATTGGAGATCGCACTGACAACTTTTGGGAGTTCGGGCTCGTCCGTATTAGAATCAAGAATGACCACACCATCGTGGATTGGATAATCACCCATATCTTCCCGTGGAGTCCATTCATGTTCAACTCTTCGCCTTTTCAGCCGTGCAGCAAATCTCTCAGCTCTTGCGCTTACCGGTGGTTGCGATGCTTCCTTAAGCCTCCATTTTTCTTCCCTGTCGATTAAAGTTAGAAGATCGCGAACGCATTCTCGAGCGACACGATGGTATAGAATTGGCATGCCCCGTATGGCGCGATCAGCCTCGAGAAGTGGAATATAAATTTTAGCCATCACCTCCTCGAACGGACCATCAGTCCCGGGTTTGTTCACTTCGAAGCTTCTTTCAGGAGAGATACCAAAGCAGTCCTTGCTAGCCACCTCCATTCTGCAAAAAGGATCTATGATTATGTTAACAAAAGTCATCACCCAAAAGATCGAGTTATGCAATGGATATGGAGTAATACCTGAACAAAGAAAGAAACAATTCTGTGATGGGAGAAGACTCAGCGTCTTCTTTATATTTCACGAGTTAACAAGAACCCGGAGAAAAGAGGAGTCTTCACTTACCGTCTACAAAGGCTAAAAATACGGGATAACGATCAGTGGACATTTATCGAATATTTGGAGAAAACTGCCTTGCGATGAAAGGAAATGCATCCATTCCAAGAAACGGGTCAAGTTCTATCTTGGGGACTCGATTATGTCAATGCCTAGCTAATGGAATAGTACGAGCACACTGTGGGCACATACTTGGATGAAGCGGGTATTAGGCTACGTTATCAAGCCAGGTTGGTCGAGGTCACGAGGCCGGCATAAGGTCGATGTTCGATCAGGAGTACATGGTGAGACCCACGTTCAATCAAGCATGCATGGAGACCCGTATTCGTTCACACGTATCATAACATGATTTTCGTTTATTCATGGGAATCATGTCTACTAAATCTAAGCCAAGGGTTTTTCAAGCTACAACCCAAAAGCTAGGTTTTGCATGTAATAATGGAAAAGCGTGGAATTAATCATGATGCATCTTGTGAAGAAGTTTCATCTACAACGGGGATAATTCTCCGAGAAGATGACGAAGCACCTACTTGATAAACAAATAGCAAGTGCTGCAATGAAGTTCGGCGACGTACATCAACACATCCAGCGGCGACACGTCTGACGAAGGGAGGAGCTAGGCGAGCGAAAAACAAAAAGAAAAGGGGGTCGGTCCCCTTTTATACAAGAACAGTTAAAGAATTCTAATAGAAGCAGGATTCCCTTACCAAATCGAACACCCGAGGAAGGAAACCAGTCCCGCTCAGGATTTCATGCTTGCAACGGCGGTTCACATGTGAAATCGATAACGGATGAACAAGGCTTTCCAAGTAATCTCCCTTCATCCCGTTTTTCTCTGATGCATTTGTTACCATCTCATGCCTACCCCACAATAGTGTAACCATCATGTGCTAGGCAGGGGACTTAATGTTGATGGTGGATTTTAGATTAGGGCTAAAGTTGTAAAACCAATATTTTGTATAAGCCGTCCTGCAGAGGATAAGGCCACTTAATAAGTGATGAATACTTCTTCGCTTTATTAATTCACCTAGAATGGAGCATGTAGCAACAATCCCCCGAATATTCTGTGAATTTTAGCATTATTGATTAATGCATAAAACGCCTTGTATTTCCTGTGATGTTCCTAGCAGAACTCTCATTGTTGGTGCGACATGATGACTGATTGTTACTCGTAGCAGAGTAGCATGAATATCCAAGTACCAACAGTGAGGCATGCACGAAATGCCCGTACATGATGTAACTCTTGGAGTGTTATACTAGCCCGATTGAGCATACATCTCTCGGAGTGTTATACTAGCCCGATTTAGCATCCAGACTGTCCATAGCAATCTAGGAATGATCACGATCATCCAACTTCACCAGCATGATTAGATGGCCCAAATCGAATCCATGACCCCAAGCAGGTATTGGAAATTTCACTGCCGACCCAACGCGGGTCCCGCATGGTCGGCCTCCCCAAAAGGGGTGGCATAGCTTGCCATACCGTCCAACCCAAACAGAAAGAACAAGAAACCCTAAATTAGGGTTTGCGACACATGTAATGTGTCGCAAAACGATCTCAACCATCCATCTTCGCAGGCATAGATGGAGGGTGTAGATGTAGATTCAAAGGGCACGGAGCATGTCAACACAATCACCGTAGGCCCGTCTACACACATGACCAGTCGTTCAAGACCAACTATGGTTGGTTGTCCAAATTCGTGCACCCAAAACAAGGCATGACGCACGGCCAAATCCTAATTAGGGTTTGTATTGATCACGAGCATCCGTTTTCTCCTGATCGAATGAAGGGTTTAGGAGACAATTGAATAGGTCCAGTGAACATCAACATGATCACCGTGGATCCATATATCTCCTCACCCGACCGACCAAGGCATACCATTCCTAGTTTTTCCAAATTGGACGCCCAAACTAGCGTGGTCACATTTCCCAGATCATAAACTGATCTCGACCACTCAACTTCGTCGGACGAATTGAGTGGCTTAGATCATGTTTCTATGGGACAGTCAGGTATAGGCGTGAATACCAACCTACCATCTACACGCCGTACCAAACGGTCGAGACAGACCAAGCTTGGTCGTCTCGAAACGCGCACCTTGAAGGTGGCATGCCGCACCCTTTTAAGAATCCTTTGCGACATAGGATTTATGTCGCAAATCGATCTAAGCCACTCAACTTCACCGGTAAATTTGAGTGTCCTAGATCAAACCTTCGTGGGACAGTGAAGCATGGACATGGGCATCAACATGCCGTCTACACGCATGCCTGATCGGTCCACCATGAAACGTCTCCAAGGCTTGGATTCGACCAAGCTGAAAGAGTGCACTCGCGCACCTCTTAAACCCTAATCCGATGGTCGTAGATGTGGGTCGCAAGTCATCTTGTCCGTCCAACTTCGCCAGCCTAGACGGACGGCCTAAGATATGAGTTAGGCGACCAATGAGGTATCACTGTGATCACCGTCTGCCACTCTACCACACCATGTGGTCTTCCAAGGAAGGGCTTGCTAGCGCAGCCTCCAAACCATCACATTAAGTAGGCAGGGCATAATGCTCAACAACGATGCTTCATATATGCCGAATACATTCGATGCATAACATGCATAGAATACACATGATACTTTACAAGTATCAACTTCCTAAATAACTTAGTTATTTAACTAGCATTACATGCTACCTTCTGTGGGTCCCACGATCCACACACTCGAGACATCAATCATGTCACAAACTGGGGGATACATACCGGGGTATTGGTTTGGTGGTTTACATCGTGCAGAGTGCAACGCGCCATCTCAAGAACGTGTCAGGAAGACATGGACGGTTAGTGATGATAGGAGAAGTGGGCAAGATTGATCGTTTGACACTAACACACAACTCCACTACTCCATCACTCCACTTCCCAAGAGACGTGAATAAGTCTTAAATGACTTGTATAAATAGGTTCTCCTCCCTATTTCCAAGACAAGAGAAGACAACACAAAAATTAATTATTAATACAATTGTATTCGAAACACCCAGAGCCTGCTTGCATTATTCGTAATCCTGCTCACCTTTCTGTTACAAGTCATAAAATAGCCTACACCTTCACAATATCAACACCTTCTTCGCTTCCCTCCCTAAGATAAACCCCATATCCTTCACTTTGTGACCGAAACAAGTATGGAATGACCATTTCTTGGTTTAGGCCAGAATTGTATAGATTGATCTCTCGAATCAAAAGCACTCCCGTGCAGTGCATTTGTTTAAGGTTTAAACTCATTTCTCATCCACACACCCCAAAATTACCAAAACCGGCGGAGATAGTTTTCACCCATAAACACTCGTTGATAGGTAGCACATGCGTTCTTCAATTCAAAGGGGATCACTGTATAGTGAAAATTCCCAATAGAAATCCAAAATGCAGTCTTGATGGATCATGCTCGTACATCTTGATCTGGTTGTATCCGTTGCAACCATCTATGAATGAGAACATACCGTAACCACTGGTTGCATCGACCAACATATCAATGTTGGCTAAGGGAAAATCATCATTTGGGAAATATTCATTCAGATTTTTAAAATCCACACAACATGTGATTTGACCATTCTTCTTCTTGACCGGGACAACGTTAACCAGCCACATTGGATGTTGAATGGGTTTGATGAATCCTTCTGCTAGTAGTTTTTGAACTTCGACTTTGATTTGTTCCTCGAATTCATGTCTGAACTGCCTGGGCGGTTTTTTAAAAGGTTTGGAGCCGGGAGTGATATGCAGATGATGGGGGACTAGTTTATCGTCTAGACCGGGCATTTCCTCGTATGTCCAAGCGAAAATGTCTTGATACTCCTTTAGAAATTTATCAATCATGTTCGTTCCTCTGGTGAAAGTGCATAACTGATCAAGATTTTCCTTGGATCTTCTTTCGTTCCGATGTTGATTATTTTAAGATCAATAGTAGTGGAGTCAATGCCATCTTGCAATTGACGTAGAGCATCTTGAATTTCTTCATCATGTAATTTTTTACTCTTACATGACTCTTCAGGGCGGGGAGACTTTTCATCGACCTCCCATGTTAATTGCTAATCTCTGCATCGGAGGTAAATGATCATTCCCTCCGCGTCATAGCTAGTTGTAAAGTTAGACCCCTTATTATTATCATGATCATGAGTTAAAACCTGATCCTGATGGCACTTGAGTGGTGTAGCAGGTGACTTGGAGGGTCTAGCATCAGACGATGGTTTGTCAGCAGCTTTCTCGACGGACTTCTATCTTGGGAGTGGAGTGCTGTAGATCTTGCTTGGAGGTTCAAGGATGTTATTCTGAGGTTCGAGGAACTCAACATCATAAACTGGAGTATAAGTAGATGATGAAGTAGTAATGCAAACGATCTTATTATTAAGCAATGCCTTCATACACTGATGGTACGTCGAGGGAATGACCTTGTTATCATGGAGCCACGATCGTCCAAGTATCATATGATAATCAATCTCTTTCTCAATCACATGAAATTTGACCGTTGATTGAATATGCCCTACTTTCAGGTCTACATATGCGTACCCGTATGTATGGCTCTGGCTCCCTTCGAATCCTGTCATCAAGATGGGATGGCGAATGATCTTACTTGGTGAAACTTTGGACGCTTTAAGAGTCTTCATGGAAATAAGGTTGGTAGAAGCACCTATGTCAACGAGATCTCTCCTGAATTCAGAATCCTTGATAAAAAGCAGTCATGTACAAGGCTCAGTTATGTCCTTCCTCTGAAATTCGATCTTCTTCAGTGAATATAATATTGTTTATCGAATGTTCGGACACCATGGATACTTCCTCAACTGCTAGAGATGATGGAGTTATTTGTACATCATATGATATCTGGTTGAGTACAACAAACGTGTTCGTCCACTGAATTCTGGAAAAGTGCAGGAGTTCACATAAATTTTCGATCAGATATATAACTTCTTGATATAGCGGCTTCTCATAAGTAGTAAAACTGTTGACTTGAGGGTCGACATCAGTGGTATCAGGAGATGAACGTTCCACCACTTGAGCTCCCAAAATTCTTGTCTGATCCACCATGTAGTTGAAAAAATTATCAATTGCTCCCTTCAATCGATTTATGTTTCTTTCCATAATTTCCTGCATCTGCGCTAGTTCAGCCAATGAAGGAATTTGCGCATCAAATACATTGATAGAGAGAAAAGTGGTAGTAAAGTATGAATGATGAATATTACCAGAATCGTTCGAATGATCATGAGGATTGCCACCGTTCGAAAGACTCTGACTGGAATCTGGGGTAGTTAAATTCGACCTAAGAAAGTGAAGAGATGATAGTGCGGACGGAGACTCCTCGACCATGAGGATTGTAACCGAGAGAATGATCTCGCACTGTGGTTTCCAATCTGTTGATGAGGAAAAACGATTTACTGGTTTTTTTAGGAAAGTGAAGAGACGACCGTGCGGACGGAGACTCCTCAACCGAAAAAATTGCTTTAACCTTTTGGAAAACAAATGCACTGCACGGGGGTGCTTTGAGTTCGAGAGATCAATCTGTAGGACTCCGTCCTAAACCAAGAAAATGGTCGTTCGAGAGTCAATTCGGTCACAAGAGAGGATGGGTCAGTCTGTAGGAGGGAAACTGAGAAGTGTGCGAGATCAATGTTGATCAAGGATTATAGATGTGTTGTGTATTCTGCGTGAAGAAATAATATAAGTTCTGATTTATTGAATTTGCTCTATTGAGAGTAATTGCTCAGACGAGAGAATTCTTGTGCAGGTGATAATTCTTTTCTTGGACGAGTGTTCTTATTTTTTCAATCATGGCTTCAGAGACTTATTTATATTGCAAGAATAGTAGACACGTTGATCCTAGTAAGTGTGACGGTTGCTGGAGTAAAAGAGTGGGAAATCGTGTCAAAACCAGTTACTCATCGTGCATAAACTTGGTTGATTGTCTACCCACTACTTTGTTAACTCCTCTAACCGCTTGCATGACTCAATCACATTCTCATCGTGGGTGAACACACGTGCCACAGGCCTCCAGACCAAAATCCTAGTTAATATCCCATCATGTGATGTGATTGATGTCTCATGAATATGGAGTTTGCAAGGCAGACATGTATTTAGTCAGTTGTTGATTATTTTTTTGATAGGAAAGGATATATATTAAAAAAATGGGTTACTTACAGTGGAATACGATAGAAACCAAAAAAAAAAAAAAAAGAAGCCCCTATTACATATGTATTATATCCTCCCATTGATGGACTACCTGGGTCGTCGAGAAGCTCTTGAAAACGTCTGTTGTAGAAGCCCAAAGATGAATATGCATCTTGATTGCGTACATTAATTCCTCCTTATCTCTTCGTCTTCCTCCGTGCCTCCTTCTATTTATCTCCAACCATATTTCCCAACCAATGGCAAAAGGAAGTAATTGCCAGACAATCTTAGTAATTTTTCCCAGACCCATTAATCTCCAGCCAAGTAACAGGTTTTGAAACGTTTCTGGCAGAACCCAATGCACTTTGAGCGCCGCCAAGAAACTTTCCCAGATAACTCTTGAATACTCACAGTGGATGAAGAGGTGGTCTTGTGTTTATTCCATAGAGTTGCATAGAAGGAAAACGTTCGACTGGATTTCCACTCCTCGAGCCTGAAGCATTGCTCTTGTAGGAACAGAATTGTGCATAGCAGCCCACATCATGAACTTCACTTTCGGTGGAGGAAACTTGTTGTTTATCGCCCTGTAGAACTCCCAATCCGGGTCATCAGCTGCCAGCTTGGCGTACAACGCTTTGGCAGAGATGTCTCCAACTGCTCCATCCTCCTCTCCTTGAACCAGGTTGACGTTTCTCAAATCGTGCTTGATTTCTAGCAAGTCAATGTGTTCAGCAGGGTCTAAAACCCTTGAGAACTCAAAATTCCAAGACTCACCTTTCATTTCCGCCACCATGCTAAACTTTTGTTTACTAATTCTGAACAGACGCGGGTATTTCTCCTTTAGATCCCTGTTTTCCCACCAAGTATCATGCCAAAAGCGAAAACCGGTCCCATTCTTCAACTGAAAATCAATGACCTTAGTAAAATCCTCATTAGCCTTAAGGATCTCAAACCACATGCTCCTACCAATAGTTTCCTTAAGATGTAGGGGCACTAAAGCGTTCTCAGTCGACTTAGACTTTTCACACATAATCTGCCTCCACCAACTATGTTTTTCTTTCCCGTATCTGCCGTGCCACTTTGCTATCAAGGCCCTATTAATGAATCTTAGTTTTCTTATTCCTAATCCACCCTTTTGACTTGGTTTTGATAACTTTTACAAAGAAACCCAGCTCATTTTCTTATTGTTGTCGTCCTCTCCCCATAAGAACTTTCTGATGATTGTATTCAACTTCTTTTCCACTGAAACCGGCAGATAGTAGATGGACAAGAAGTAGACTGCGATGCTTTCCAACGTGCTCTTGATCAAGGTAACGCTGCCAGCTTTGTTTAAGAACTTTCTTTTCCAAGGAGCCAGCTTCTTATTCATCCTTTCGATAACCACATCCCAAATTTGGACACTCCTTTTGCTTGCCCCAATTGGCATTCCCAGGTAGTTGATTGGCAGACTGTCAATTCTGCACCCCAGTTCTACATCCAGGTCTTGAATGAAGTCATCAGCCCCTACGCTTGTCATTGAATTCTTATCCAAATTCAATTTCAATCCTGTTAAAACTTCAAACATAACCAAGATAATTAATAATCTTCTCACCTCCTCCTTAGAAGCCCCCAGAAAAACTATCGTGTCGTCCGCGAACTGAAGATACGACACCACCGAGCCTCATTCCTTTACTTGAAAACCCGTTAATCTGCCCGCAGTTACCGCTTCATTAATGAGAATAGAAAGAACTTCCGCCATCAGCAAAAATAAGAAGGGTGACAGAGGGTCCCCCTGTCTAATGCCTTTAGAAGGCTTGATTCTGTTTGTTTCCATTCCATTTACCAAGATGGAAAACTGCGCTCCTGTAACGCACCATTTAATCCATTGAATCCATTTATCTCCGAAGCCATTTCGCCTCAAAATGTTGAACAAGGAGCTCCAGTTAACGTTGTCGAAAGCCTTCTCCATGTCGATCTTGCACAAAATCCCCGGTTTTTTCATTCTCAGTCTGCTGTCGATACACTCGTTAGCAATTAATATACCATCCAGAATTTGTTTATGCTTGACGAAGGCCCCTTGAGCATTTGAAATTAGAAAAGGCATAACCACCTTGAGTCTTTCTGCAAGAAGTTTAGAGACAATTTTGTAAAAGCTACTAATTAGACTTAGGGGTCTAAAGTCCTTGACGGTAGCCGAGTCCTCCTTCTTTGGGATTAATTTGACGAAGGACATGTTAAGTCTCCAATCAAGCTTACCCCTGCTATGGAACTCATTAACAGCCGCCATCACCTCCACCTTCAAGAAGCTCCAGCACAGTTTAAAGAATTCTATGTTGTAACCATCCGGACCCGGGGCTTTATTAGTTCCACAACAATTGATAGCCGCAACAACCTCTTCTTCTTCTTCGAACTTCCTTTCCAACCAACCTTTCTGAACAACATCAATACTCCTAAATCCCATACCTTCAAAAGAAGGAGAAACTGAAGAAGAATCTGTGAAAAGAGAATTATAATACTGCTCAATCTCCCTTTTTATTACTTCCTGGTTGAACACATCAACTCCTGCAATTTCCAGCTTTGAAATGCAATTTCTTAGCCTCTTAGCATTAGCGATCTTGTGAAAATAGTTAGTGTTCTTATCTCCGTACTTGAAGCCGCTCACCTTTGCCCTCTGGAACGCCATTCTTGCTCTTGTTGTTTTAACATTTTTTAACTCGACTAGCAGCTTTGCTCTATTTTCTCTTTGATCAGCCAGTAGCGCAGCTCCTTCTTCCGCCAAGTTCAGGACCTTAATCTTGTCAGCTAGTTCTTCCTCCTTCTTCCTAACATTTCCATAAACTTCCCTGCTCCAGCTCCTTATAAAAAACTTCAGGTTTTGAAGTTTTCTAAACAAGATGAAATCCGGAGTTCCTACAAAGTCCATAGCCTTCCACCAAGTCTCCACCAGCTTAACAAAGTCCGGGTGTTGAAGCCAGTGGTTTTCAATTTTGAAGCTAGAATTAACTCTTATAGCTGGTGTTAACTCTAGCAATAAAGCATTATGGTCAGAAGTCGTTCTTACCAAAGCCGTTTGAGTCGCATTACTGAATTTAGCGTCGAAAGAAGTGGAAACCAGGAATCTATCTAATCTACACAGCAGTGGATTATCCTGCTTGTTGCTCCACATAAACGCGCCTCCAATCAGTGGCAGGTCAAGCAATTCCTGACCAAGGATGAAGTCATTTAGGAAGTTCATGTTCCTTATGTCTCCTCCCCTTCTATTTCTCTCATCGTCGCTTCGCACCGCATTAAAGTCTCCCACCGCACACCAAGCCTCAGAACTCCATTTCCTAATGTTATTCATGTCACTCCAGAAATTTTGTCTCTCTGAGTAATCATAGGGCGAATAAGCATTAGTTAGAATAAATTTGCAACCATTTATCCTAAACTTGAATAAACAAGAGATTGTATTGAAACCCAATCTTTTATCAAGTAATTCTAGTTCTGAGTCGTCCCACATTGTCAATAACCCTCCACTGTTGCCTGCACTTCCCTGCGAAGGAATGCATTCCCAGCCAAATTCCGAGTCGAACCATAATTGACGCAAAAAAAATCTCGAAAAAGAAGCCATCTTCGTTTCTTGGATAGTGCTAACGAGACACTTATGCGCATTGATCAGGTCCCTAACTGATATTTGCTTATGATAAGAATTTAGACCCCTTAAGTTCCAGTTTAGGAATTTAGATCCCATGTTCAACCGCTATCTCCCTTTGAGTTACCTTCTCTATCTCATATTCCCGATCTTCACTGTCGCCCGCATTCGAAGAATCACAACTGTCCTTTGATCTTCTCCCGTCTGCTATAGCCTTATATCTGTCTCTATACTTGAAGAGAATTTCTTCAATCACCCCCCTTGCTTGTTTCTCGTCCTTCACTTCAATACCTCCCAGTCTACTGCACAGCTCGAGAACCAATTTAGATGTTGAAAAAATAATCTCAGTTGAGTCTATATTAACTCCCTGAATATCTCCCAGGTTAATCACAACTTGATCCTCAACTAAGGAAACAAAGTTGTTTGAATGGCCCTCCCGAACTGGAACTGAATTCTCAATCACCCATTTGAAGTAAGAGTATTCAAAACCGCTCGATTTCGTCATACAAAGCTAATCAAGGTGTTCTTGAAACCCGAGTGTACTCATAGTCGCTCTTGGCATGCACAGAACTATCGTTTTGTAAACCGACCTTGTTTATGTCCCCGCACTCTTCTTGAAAACAGTAACCTGTGAAGCCCCATGAACTACAGTATTGATTCGCTCCACATTTCTTGCCACTCTGACTTCTTCTGCTAGAAAACTATCAATAATGTCTAGCCTTGTCGGAGGATTTATTACGTCTCCCCCTCCGACAACTAGTGGTTGTGGTCTGTTACCAGTTTGGCTAGAGTGATCAAACTGAGAGCATGAAATGTTCTCATTTGAAACAATATGTATCCCACCAGTCCGACAAGAACTCCCTCCTGCTATTGAATTCGAAGTTTGAGGTTCGTATAGTACTGTTTGCGATCTCATTTCCGCTACTTGTGCCTCTCTCACACCAGAATTGGCGTTCGTTTTCCCCCAGAAATTTTCTCGTTTGTTCTCAAAAGCCATTAATAGTCTGTCAAACTCCTCCAAATGAGGCCTTGTTTTTATGCTTGGAATTTATAGTCCCATTCAATAGACGTTACCCACTTTGTGTTGTCTTCTTCCACCACAAGAACAGCCGGTATCTTTGAGAAGTCCCCTCTGACAGAGATCCTAAATTTTTTGTGTTTTCCTTTCTCGTGTCTTGTTTCAATCTCCATGAAACCCCCCAATAATTCCCCAATTGATTTGAACAGCTTGAAGCTCCAGAATTTCTGTGGAATACCCCTTATCTTCAACCACTTTTGTAATCTGGACATTGCTTGGACTGGAATAATGACCTTGTTGTTATCATTTGTGATCCCGACGGTTCCTCGCGTACTTGATTTATCCTGAATCCGTTTCCCGTCTCCTCTTCAGAAGAATGACCCTCTTGAGATAATGATATAACTGTATCATCCACAATAATTTTCCTTGGCTTCCATAGTTCAAGCCAATAATTCTTTGTAAGAACAATGAAATCTGACTGCTCATCTCTTATTTCCAAGTCCAAAAAAGAGTCCCACTGCATTTGTTTCAACACCTCTCTTGCAACTCTTTGCCATCTTACAAAGCCACTAATATTTATTACTCCTCCTCCAAAAATGTCTCCTTAATCGATTTTGTTGGTAGAGAGTTGAAGTCCGAATTCAACTAGCAGATCTGGTTCACCTTTCTTACCATGTTATTTTCATTTAACACCTTGTTGATTTCCTTAAAAGAACAGACCAAGAATAGCAATGTTCCCCGCAAGGAATGCAGATTGAGTAAGATCTTTCTGCATCTCCTCGTCTCACTCTAGAAATCTCAAGTATTTTCCCGCCTCATTTTCTTTTACCTCACACAGATAAGAAGCTTCTCCTCTCTTCTTGGCCATCTATTTTTAACACAGTGAAAATCCATAGCTTCTTCCAATACATCAACCAGCCAGAAAGTTGTATCCATTTAAAAGTGAATCCAATAGATGAAACCCCTTCTTTTCTTTTCCTCCAATCTGATGCCCCTATTTTTTCCAATAGATTCCTCTGAGACCCTAAGAAAATTTCTATCCAGATGCAACATTTTTTGCGATCTTTCTTTTTCCATCGAAAAAGTTGCAGAGCTCAAACGAGCTTAACTAAATTAAAGTTTAACTAACTAATCCATCGAGTAATCAAGCACAAGAACTAAACAGGCACCAGTAAAAGAATTAAAATCAGCTCAATGAAAGAATTTACTCACTTGAAATCAATTTCAAACACTGGATCTTGATCCGAGGAAGTAATCGACCCAACTCTGAGCTGCTCACCCCATATCAGAGATCTAAACGATTCACATACTTGATCCATTCATCGTAAAACCAATCGAATTCGTAGAAAATCAAAATTTAGGAGGGATCGATGAAGAGATGCTCAGATTGACTGATAGTCAAAATCGCCCGGCCAAAGTCAGTTGTTGATTTGATCAGACAATGAGTCTTGATATTTTTGAGTCGAGCATGATTGACAAATGCTCTATGATTCATGGATTGAGCATGTATGTTGAGACAGATGTATAGTTCTCAAATGAATGTTGACAGTTGAATCAACATGATGAATAGTGAGCAAATACTGCTCATCTGAGAAAATATTGCTCCTATGGTGAATTACTGAACATTGATAGTTGAATCAATATTGATAATGTGAGAAAATATTGGTCGTTCGAGCAAATATTGGTCGTTCGAGCAAATATTGCTCGTATGATGAATTATTAAATGTTGATAGCAGAGTCAATATTGATAGTCTGAGCGAATATTTCTCATTCGATGAATTGTTGAATATTGATTGTTGAATATTGATAGTTGAATCAATATTCATAGTGTGAGCAAATATTGCTCGTTTGATGATTATTGGTAGCACGAGCAAATAAAATATTAATTAAAATATTGGTAACTTGACCGAATATAATTAATTAAAATGTTGATTGTTGGATCAACATAAAATATTGGCGTTCGATCCTGTTCAAAATTATGCTTTAAAGAGCATCTGATTCGAAATCCTAATTTTGATCGACTGCTGATTAATTGATGATTTATTGAAAATCAACCAATGAATAAGAGAGGGACCGGCTACATGAGATGATGGACCGACCATGTAGTGCCCAGGTGCTCGAGTGAGCAAACACCAAAGTCATTTGCATTTGGTGAAAGAAAGATTAAATGTAGGTTTAATCATTTATTAAAATAGTGCTCGTTATAGCATTAGGTAATAAAATCTAAGTATGGAGAGATGAGGGACCGACCAAGAGGGCATGGAACCGGCACTTGGTGGCGTGGGACCAATTTACGGCCATTTGATGAAATTCCAAGTTGTTTGGAAAGAGTTTGAACCTAATATGAATTGCAAAAGCTCAAATTAGGTCAAATTATGAAGATGTGTGGGACCAGCTCCTTGCAAGCCAAAGGGATGATCTTGGTCATTCAAGGTGGCATGACCGTGTCACGATATTTCTAGTGGCTTAGTTCTTGAGAGTTTTGATATTTTATGACGAGCGTTCGAGCAATATTTTGGATTTTTTAGAAGAGTTTGATCTTGACTCAATTTTACTGGAATGAGCAAGTAGGAAATTGCTCGTGCGATCAATATTTTGAGAATATTAAAATAATAATATTTTAATATTCACGTGAGTATCCTAGCCGGTCATGTGACCATTTGACTTTTGTCTTTTTGCGAGTTCGAGCAATATTGGTGAAATATTGAAAAATCGGGGTTTTTGCTCGAACAAAGGAGTTTCATGAGATAAGAGAAGGAATAATAATAAAATAAGGAATAAGAGAGGTCATAGGATCGGCCACATCTAGGGCATGGGTGGCCGGCTAGTAGGCCCGGTCCCGTGACATTCTTTCTTATTTTATATTATTTTCATCGCGTGAGGAAATATGGAGAAACTAAGAGTTTTGCTCAAACGAGGAAGTTTTCTCAAACAATGAGTTTTCATGAGACAAGGAAAATAATGGAATAGATTAAAATAAAAAAAGATTACGGAAGTGGGGGACCGGCCACGGCGGCATGACCGGACGGCCGGTGTGCCTCATCCCACGCCTCTTGTTTATTTTATTTAATATTATTTTCCTTCCTTGTTTGCATAGGTTCCTCGTTCGTCCATATTTTTGAATGCTCGTTCGTGTGTTTGGGGTGCTCGTTCGTGCATTATTTCTAAGTACACTCGTATTATTTTCTTGGGGCTTACTCGGTGGTGGCCCAAATTCCCGTACGTTGACCCATGGAATTCTACTGGGAAAAGCCATGAATTTGTAGATGGGTAAAAACGGTTCGCTTGTTTTTTAGGAAAGTGAAGAGTCGAGCGTGTTGTCGAGACTCCTCGAATCGGGCAAACTACTTAACCTCACATAGATGCACTACAAAGGGAGTGCTTAGATTCGAGAGATAAATCTGTAGGACTCCAGCCTAAACCAAGTCAATGGCCGTTCCAAAGTCAATTCGGTAACAAAGAGGGAGATGGGTTGATCTGTAGGAGGGAAGCTGAGAATTGTGTGGGATCAGTGATGATCAAGTATTGTGGATGTGTTGTGGGTTTCTGTAATAATTGGTGAACCGTTGATTTCTGATAAGCTCTGAAGGATTGATGAATTCTTGAGAGTAGTTACTCGAGAAATTCTGTGTAGACTGTGAACGTTGTCTGTTAATGATCATTCGCTATCCTTCAATCATGGATTCAGAGACTTATTTATATTGTCAGAGTTGTGAACACCTTGATCCCTGTAAGTGTGACGATTTCATGAGTGAAAGAGTGGGATTGTGGAAGATCGTGGTAAAGTCAGTTCCATGTTGTGTAGAGACTTGACGGATCGTGCACCCACTACTTTTCTAACTCTTTCAACCGTTGACACAACTTATGCACCTTTCTCGTTGTGGATGAATCCACGTGCTGTAGGCCGCCAGACCAAAACCCTAGTTGTTATCCCCCAATTTGACGTGATTGATGTCTCACGAATCTTGGAGTCTACATGACAAATGTGTATTTAGTTTGTCAGTTGTTGACTGATTAGGCAATAAGCCTAGGTTTTGTTGAATCGAGCATGTTTGACAAATGCTTAGTGATTCATGAACATTAATGTTGCTCATCTGAGAAAATGTCATAAATTCAACAAGTTGTTGAATATTGATGAGTTACTGAATATATGTGGATTATTCGAGCAACTGAGCAAGTATTGCTTGATTCGACAAAATACTGATAAATTACTGAATATTTATAGTTGGGTCAATATTCGATCAACTGAGCAAATATTGCTCAATTCGACGAATTACTGAATATTGAGAATTTGACGTGCAGTTGAGCAAGTATTGCTCAATTCGACAAATTACTGATAAAATTACTAAATATTGATAGCTGGATCAATATTTGAGTAGCTGAGCAAAGTCGTTCAATTCGACGAAATATTTATTAGCGATGTGACCCAATATATAAAAATATTGATTAATCCGTGGATCAATATATAAATTTATTTGGTGTTTGAACTTGCTCGGAATAATGATTTGTTGAGTGTTTGTTCGAAAACCCTAATTTTGATGAATTGCTCATTATTCGGTGAATTGCTGAAAATAGGTCATGAGCAAAAGAGGGATCGACCCACGGGACCATGGACGTCTATGTGATGCCCAATTGCTCGAGTAAGCATGTACCAGTGTTCTCAGTTGGAGAGTTGGTGAAGGAATGATGATTAAGTGCCGGTTTCATCATTTATTGAATTACTGTTGGGTTCAACATTAGGTGATGAAACCTAGATATGAAAGATGGGACCGACCAAGAGAGCATGGGACCGGCTCTTGGTGGTCACGAGACTAGATGTTGTCCGTTTGAGCATCCCCAGGTTGGTTGGATGGAGTTTGGGACCAATACGAGCAATTCAGCAAATTAGGTCAGAATTATGAAAACATGTGGGACCGGCTTTGTGCATGCCCTAGGAATAACCTTGGTCGGTCAATAGGACATGTGCATGTTTCCATGGTGTCCGTGTCTTCGTACTGAGAGTTTCAGTATTTTCTGATGTGCGTTCGAGCAACATTGTGAATTTTCAAAAGAGTTTCATCTTGACTGAAATTCTTGATTTTATTGGAATGAGCATGTATGCTCAATTGATCAATATTTTGTAAATATTAAAATAAGAGTATCTTAACATCTAAATTTTCCGTGAGAGGCTAGCCGGTCACATGACCATGTTAGCTCTTGAATTTTTATGATTTGAGCAAAATTTGAGAAATTATGAAGAAATCATGATTTTTGCTCAAACCAAGGAGTTTCATGATTTCGAGGAAAATAATAATTATAAAAGACTAGGGATTGCAGGGTGTGGGACCAGACACGGCTAGGGAATAATATTATTTTCATGTTGCCCGGTCCCGCACTCCTTTCCCTATTTTATAATATTATTTTCATGAATCCATGATGTTATGAAGAATCCATGAGTTTTGTTAAAACGGAGGAGTTTAATGAGTTTAGGGAATAATAATTATAAAAATCTAGGGGTTGTGAGGTGTGGGACCGGCCACGGCTTGGGCATGGCCGGCCGGCTATGTTGCCCGGTCCCGTACACCTTTCCCTATTTTATAATATTATTATTGTTATTTCATGAATTCGTGAAGTTATGGAGAATCCATGAATTTTGCTGAAACCGAGGAGTTTCATGAAATTGGGGAATGATTATAATAGGCTAAGGATTATAAGGTGTGGGACCGGACACGGCTTGGGCATGGCCGGATGGTCATGTTGCCCAGTCCCGCATACCTTTTCTTATTTTATAATATTATTATTTTTCATGAATCCATGAAGTTATGTTGAATTCATGAATTTTGCAAAAACAAGGAAAATTGCTAAAATCAAGGAGTTTTTCATGAGTTCATGAAAATAACAAAATAGGGAAAAATAATGAAAGAAGCATGGGGACCGGCCACGGCTAGTGCATGGTCGGCCGGTGGGCCCGACCCCTGGGCGCTCATTATTATTATTTTATTAATATTTGTTGTCTTCTTCTGTTTTGCATAGGATTCCTCATCTATTCATGTTTTTGGATGCTCGTTCATGCATCCAGGTGCTCAGTCATGCATCATTGTCGAGTATACTTATACCATTTTTCGTGGGGCTTACTCAGGGATGGTCCAGATGCCCGATGGTTGAATCTTTATTGATGATTCATGAAACTTAGTGCATAATGATTCATGAAACGAGACAATAAAATGAGTAGTTATTTATTATCAATTCATAGGATCAGTTGTGGATTCGACTATGAACTCAGAATAATAAAATAGGAATTACCATTCCATGGGATTGTGGATTCGACCATATAATTGGAGTAATAAAATTATCTATTACTATTTCAATAGATTAGCAGTGAATTCGATCATGAAATCGGAGTAATGAGATAAATTGTTGTTGCCATTCCATGAGATAAAGTCGTAGATTCGATCATGGAATCAGAGCAATTGTTATTTCCATTCCATGGTATCAGGCCGTGGATTCGGCCATGGAATAAGAGCAATTGTTATTGGCATTCCATGGGATCAGGCTGTGGATTCGACCATGGAATAAGAGCAATAATAGATTATTCTGGGAATTCAGTGGTGAATGTCATGACAGAATTAATCTATGTACATAGTCAGGAGACGGCTAATCCTATGGGTGCTCTCAGACACTACGGAGAACACCAGAGTCTATACACGTCGCTCTACATAGTCAGGATCAGTGAGTGTCACTGTCCTGAAGGCGTTGTTGCTCTCAATATGACGGAGAACCGCCCAATTGTTCTTCTATGTAGAGGTGGATCGCTCTCCTGTAGTCAGGAAACAGTGAGTATCACCGACATCCTGAAGGCATTAAGACCTCTCAACAAACAATTATTTAGGAGGACCGCCCAATTTTATTATTCTACATAGAGGTCACAATGAAATGCTAGGGATCGAACGCTCAACTAGTGGAGGCTTTTCGAAAGATATGTTCATCATGGCTTCGTAAAATATGAATCGTCACATGCTTGAAGCCGTATCAGAAACATGCAGTATCATAATTTTACGGATTTGACCTTTGTCGAAAATCCGCCATCAACATTAAGTCCCCTGCTTAGTGAAGCACAGTCATGTTCCGCGGTTAAGCATTAGATGGTGATTTTCAGTCGACGAGATCGTGGTTGAACTCAGTCTACAAAGAAAGTTTCAGAATCCTCGATTTGCTCCAATGGTGTCATGTACGAGCAAATGTCCGGGGTGAGGACCCTGATAGTGTGATAGAGTGTTATTTTGTGGACATGGAGAGGTGAAGCGCTGCTGATTTGGTCAGTTTGAAGCCTAGTTTTGGTCGATTTAGGATTTTTGGGCCCGATCCCAAGAGAGGAAACCCAAGTGTTTTATTAGGTTTTGGAAATAGAATTAATATAAAAGGTAAGTAACCATAATGTTTGCTTTTTTTAAAGTTCAGTTGTTCATGAGTTGTCCATGAGTTTTTCAAAAATAAAATACCATGTGTGCATGTATGCGTAAGTTTCATGAAAATTTGTTTTCGAAAACATATGCCTGTTCGTTCGAGCAATAATCCCTAATATGAAAGAGATATATGAATCCTTGAATAGACATGATTTAGTTATAGTAGATAAAATTTTGTTTATGAGGCTTCATGAAAATCAAAATTTTATCTTTTAAATATGTGAGATTTCACAAGATGGAATAAACTCTCGTTTCAAAGTTGAATGCTCGAACAAGAGAATTTAAAAAAAAAAAAAAAAAAGACGTGCGTCCGTTAGTAATAAAAAAATTGTCTATGAGATTTCATGAAAACAAAATTTTAATACATGAATGTGTGGATTTTCACAAATTTGAAAGACTCTCGGATGCTCGCGAGAGGGAGCGAAATATATACATATATTTTCAAATTTACGTGAGTTTAACGTTGAAATATATATTTTTGTAAAATCAATGTTTTGATTTTGAACAACTGTGGAGAGTAGAAAATTATTCATGGTGAAATAATGTCTGTATGTGATTTTTCACAATTGTAGAATGGACGTGTAGTTGCAGGAAATCCTACAACTACACCCTCAGTAGAATTCATAAAACTTTAAGAAGTTCTTGATGAAAAATGATAATTTATTGATTGATATTCTCAACTGATTACAAAGAAATATGTTAATGAAACTTAGAACAGTTACAACTTTCTCTGTTCTATCTCCTAAGGCTTTTTCTAACACTCACTAAAAGAACCTCTCCAATTTAACATTTGAACTACTATTTATAGTGAAATCTGTACAACTGTATATAGTTTGCGAAGTATCGCGACTTCTATTCATAAGTTTATTCTATATTCGTAATTTCTTCACACTTTTCCTGTGTTTCTTCTATTATCGCATTATCTTGCGACACTTCTCTCTTGTATTTGTTACTATGTTCGTAACTCAATATCTTGCGATATTCTGTCCCTACATCTTGCCTCTTGTCATGTCAGTTCTGCGAAGAAGAAATGTCGTGAGAATCATTATCCTCGCAAATTTAATATTGTTATCATCACCTGTTATGTTCGCAACACGTGTTTTCTCTTTCATTAAATCTTCGACACGTTTTTTCGTAACCGTCCTTCTCAACCAATCACGTCTAATCGCATTGATGAATTTACATCTTCATCAAACTCTTTTCTTTATAAATACTATCTTTAATTCCTCCTTTTATTCTTTTATCTTTTTCATCTTCCTCACTACGTCTACTTCTGCAATTTCTTCCTTCTTTCTTCTACTGCTATTTCTTGCCTTTTTTATTTCTTTTCTTCTCTGTTTTCTATCCTTCATCTAATGGCTCCGAAGAAGAAAACTGTGGAACAACTTAATGCAGAGCTTGCTGATAGAGATCTCGTTCTTTCTGAGATTGATGGTCATACCAATAAATCATATCTCTGTATGGAACTCTTTAATGATCTCCATTGGGATGATCAGGTAGTTTTAGTCTCACGAGGCCAAATCATCGCAGGTCTTCCTCTTCCTCTTTATGATGTCAATCTTCCTTTATTCTATGAGATTATTTCTCACCCAAATTTCTCACGAGCCATTTATCAATTGACTGGGGATTGCATTCGCATTCTGAAGTGAGTTCGCAAACCGTGCTGCTACTGGAAAATCTTTATACCCAATTGAACTTAGGAGACCTGTATTTAGAGATGTAGAGATTATCGCTGCAAATTACACAGTCGAGAATTTCTTTAAAAATTACACATTAATTCCTGCGAAGAAGGAAGATAAGCGTTGGGGTGTTCGTCTTCATCGTAAAACTGATGTCGCAGAAGCTTATCTTCTTATGCATGATATTGATTATGCTTATGGAAATAATCGAACCCCTCGCCATTCTCATGATGAAGATTGGTACAATTATCCTCTAGCATTATCGGGTTCTTACATCTCTGGGATAGTAGATCTTCCTGCGAATCTTCATGATCGTAACTATCAACCTTGGGTCTTTTCTTGGCCTAATAGAGATAAAGATGTATGTATCTCCATCTTCTTATCTTATTGTTATTTTTCTTCTTTTACTAATCCTTTTGCAATATTTGTCAGGTGAATGAACTTAAGGAAAGTTACCTTAAAACTGGGAAATCCAGTACTCGCGAGGCTTTCCAATTGTTATCAAATGAGGTAAGAAACATTCTTATATGTGTTTTAAACAATATATTGTTGCCTCTGTTTCTTATCCTTATTTGAATTTGTAGGTTCTTCCTGACTTCCCTGGGGATGTTGTGAGTGAGAATAAGAATTCAACTTCTTCTGAAGCGCTAACTTCAAGACAAAAAATACTTCGCTCTGCGAAGAATACCAAGATTTCTGGTAATAAAGAAGATGTTCTTCGCAAAGAACAAGGGAAACTTAGGGATATTGCTCTTGCGAAGAAGAGGAAAAGACTCCCACCCAATGCTTACTCCAAAGTGATCTCCTCTAGCAAGAATGTTGACGAAGAACAAAGTTATGAAGATGGTAGGCTTTCTGAGAAGGATCTTAGTTCTAATTTTGATACTAATTCTGATAGGAGGAATGATGATGATGATGATGAAGAACATGAAGACTACAACAATGTGGAAACTTTTGAGTCTGCAATGACTCGATTGTCTGAGGCTTTTCTCAACTCTTATCGTGGATTAGGAAACTTTCCTACTGCGAATGCTCATAGGCATATTGCAAAGGCTTGCAAAGTTCCCACTGTAATCAACAATAATTCCCTTAATGGAATTTCAAGATTTATTTCTCCTGTTGCATTATACTCTTTGGGGAGTATGGTAAGTTTCTCTTCTATTCCTTGTTTATTTCCCCTACTTCATTGATTTCTAATCCCTTTTATTTGCTCAGGTTGGGAGGGTTAGCTATGCATCTGCTTCAGATTGGGAAAGACGTCATGCAATTACTGAGAAGAAAACTTTAAGTCGTTGTAACAAGCTGGAGGTTGAGAATGCAAAACTTCTCCAGAAGATAGAGGATTTGAACATTGATAACGCAGAATTAAAATCCCACTACGAAGATAATGCGCAATCTGCGAGTATCGCAACTGGAAGTTCTTCTCTCCTTGAGAAGAATAATCAACTGGAGCTTGAAGTCACTTCTCTTCGTAATGATAAGAAGCAATTAGAAGGTAAATTCGCAAATCTTGATCACTTTAACTCCATAATATGCTAATCAATTCCTTAATGTATTCCCTTACTCTTTATTCTCTTATTTCTTACTTATCCTTTTTCTTTGTAAATGCTGAAGAAAATTATACGAAGAGGATTGAAGAGATGGAAGCTACTCTTGTTGCGCGTAATCAGAAGATTTCTGATTTAAAGTCTCAACATCAAATTTCTCAGTACAACCATGGCTTAAACATCAAACGCTTCCGAGCTATGATGACTCGCAGGATTTGTGAAGACAATCCAATTCCTCTCACTAAGTATCAGACGCTCCTTTCTGAAGAAATCCCTGATGATACCCCAGATTTGGATATCTCTGATAGTGAAGCTGAAGATGATATCTCCGAAGAAGAAAGAGAAGATCATTTTGATGAAGATAAATCTCCCACAAAGTAGCTTTATTCCTTCCTGTATATTTGTTTTAGTTCTTTTCGTCTTGTTTGTTTGAGTACAATATTTTCTTCTTTCCTGCACTTTTAATCAACCATCAATTTCTTTTCGCAACTTAATTAGTATCAATGTCTTAATTTTGCGATGATGAGTTGATATTTCTTTAATTGAATGCTTTCCTTATTTGCATAACTTGATCATATGAAGAGAAATAATATATTTTGAAGACCTAGCTTAGTATTCCTTTTCTCCTTGTTATTGCTCTTCAGATGATCAATTGTTGTTGGAAATATTAGAATATTTGCCTCAGTTTAAGTTGCAAAGTTTGCGAAGTAGATAAGAAACTCCCCCTTGAAGTATAAGAATTATGAAACATCCTTGAATAAGTATAAGAAGTATTCAATCCTTGAAAAATATGAGAAGTATTCAATCCCAGAAAAATTTAATGAGTATGAAATATCCGTCCTTGATTGCGAATAAAATTGCCTCTTTTGGTAGGAATTCTTGATATATATTCTTATTGAGAATATAAAGAATCTCCAATGATATTGACGGAATTGACTTCATTATTTTATGTGGTCTTATCATGCCTTCCTAAGTAAAGGTCTTACTTTTCCACCTCTTTTGCGATAAAGTCGCAGGACGTTGGTGCATTCGCATGCCTCAACCCCTTGACTTTACCTTAACAATATTTTTGTGTTTGCAATAATATGACAAATCTGAATATACTTGCGAATATACAGCCTTGTGACATTATCGTCTTGCGATGAAATTGCAGGACGTTATCACACTTTCATGTAATAACCCATTGATCCCATCTTAACTTTTTTGTATTTAATCTGCGAGTATATATATATATATATATTTTTTTTACTCGCAGAAATATGATTGTTGCAAAAATATGACAAGCCTTTATGTTCTTGCGAACAAAAAGCCTCGTGAATTTGCGTCTTATAGCACGTATCAGCTCCCTAATGGAGGGTGCTGCCCTTTATCTTCCCATTGGTTGCCCCTTCAAGGAAGCGTACATCGACCATACAAGGTTAGCTCTTCCCATACGGTTCTAGAAACAACCAGCTTTTGTTCGCAACCTCTTATCCTTTTTGCCTATAGGGCTTATAGTTACGAGGTTGCACCCTATGGGGTATCTTTGGGGCAAGTGCATCATTTGCCAAGACTTGTCAAGAATGGCAGATGTGCTTCAAACCCATCCGGAACTCTTGACTCAACCGTGTACCTCGGTTCCTTGATCGTTTTATGCACTTCTTGGGAAAGACAGTATGCCTTAGTCGCCCAACCTAAATCATGTTACATCGCAAGATTAGGTTGAGAATCCAAGGTGTCTTACCCGGATAGGTACCCCGTTTTTGGGTTATGTACCCCTTAATGTCCATGTACTCAAGTTCCGTGGTGGTGTTCCGTTTCCCCTGAGCCATGCTTATAGGTACCCCCTTAAATGACGTACTTTAGGACTTTGCCTTTTGCGAAATGTTGCTTCGCGAACTAGGGTGTACGTCACAAAGGTTTGCCTGTGTAAAATTTCTGCGGCTTTCTTTCTTTTTTGAAAGCTGATCACAGTTTGCGGCTTTATTTTATGAAAACTGATCGCAAATAAATTTTTGCGTCTTTCTTTAATGAAAGATGATCGCAATAAATCGTTTTTATTCGTAAAAACTCATCACAAAGTTTTCCATGCTGCGAAATACCTCATTTCATTTTCTTGTTTTTCAAAATACATTTTGTTATACGTTGCGAACAAATATACTGATTACCTTTTTTTTCTTCATTACCTTTTTTCTTCATTCTCTTCTTGATCCTTTCTACTCACTGCTACCATTTTTGGTTGACCATTGTCAATTTTCTTCTCTTCTGGTATCTGCGAAGATGTTTGCGAGGATGTCTGCGAGGTACCTGATACGACATTGACTATTTTAGGAAGTAAGTTTGCTCCTGTATCTTGAGTGTTAGTATTTTTCACTGTATATGACTCCATATTGTTTTGCTTTTCCTCTAATGTAATGTACTCCTCTTGCAATTCTCGTAACTCTGTCATCATAATGGAATTCTTTCTTCTGAAGATTTGAACATATAATTGTTTAGTTGCGAACATCGCATTTACGAAAGACAAAATCAGGCACCTCTCATCCACACGCCCTGCCATATCACTGCACATAGTTTTCCATCTTCTTACCAAATGCTTCAAACTTTCGCCAATTCTTTTTTTTAAACCAAACACATCTTCAATACCAAGTCGCGAGGAATGATTTGTGATATATGCTCCTAAGAAAGTTACTTGTAGATGATTAAATGATGTAATAGTGTTCTTTGGAAGTCCTTCGAACCATTTTAGAGCTTCTCCTGTTAATCTTGATGCGAAGTACTTGCATAATACAGCATCATGATTCTCCCATTGTAACATGTATCTTATATACGCTTTAATGTTCTGAATAGCACATGAAGTCCCGTCAAAGATGCTGGTTAATGTAGGCAGATTGCATTTTGGTGGAATCCCCCCCCAATTGCACTTCTCTAGAAAAAGGAGCCCTCGCAGCTTCTTCTATTGCTTCATCTAATTGCCTTCTATCTCCTACTCCTCTATTGTTTAACATTCCTCTCATTTCCGCTAATTCTCGAAAGATCCGTTCATTTGCCTCAGAATTCTCATCCATTGGTCTCTTCAACGCAGCCTCTCTTTTTCTAAGTTCTTGCATTTCTTCTCTTGCGATCCTTCGCATTCTATCATACTCTTCATTAAAGTTTCCATTTGTACAATTTTGCAAATATATTCTTTCCAGATTGTCACAATTGTTTTGTTGCAGAGCATCTTGAAATTCTTGTTCTTCCATTTCCATTCGCAATCTTTCTCGTTCTTTCTGTATGTTGCCTCTCAATTTCTTCCACGAGTTTGTGCTCTTCCTCTCGATTTTCTTCGTCATTCTGGTTATTTTCCCTTGGAAATGGTTCTGTTCGTAAATTTTCCACATTTGGTTCGTTGTTCGGTACTAAAATGAAGCGATTCTCTCGATTTCTTTCAACCAGATTCTGTACTTGTCCTTGCATAACACTTTCACTAATGATTGTTGGCGAATTTCGTTCTTCTCTCTCTGGTCTAACACTTGATCTCGCAGCACTTTGAGATCTCCTCATTTGTAACATCTCATTTTCCCTTCTCATTTCTTGATTCTGTCTTGTTAGATTTGCACGTTCTTCAGATTCAAACCTTCGTTCTTCATGAATTCCTTGTCTCAATGTTTCTAATGCCTCCATTTATCTTTCATGAATTGTTCCTGTATCACCCCCTAAGCTAGCAGCTGACTAATCCAAGAGATTAACTAAATAAAGAGGCACTAAGAATCTAAATCATTTACATAAACATTCGATTAAGAAATCTGCTATAAAACTTAACCCAAAACTAACCCGCTCAGAAATATATATACAAGAAATCCTCTCCAATGATACATATAAATTAGTCATTTGGTTTACAATTAAAATATACAACATAATAAATATAACATAAGTTAATCAACTAACGAAGTCAACCCGTGAAGCTTTTGTCATGCAACCCGATCTGTCACGTAAACTGAAGTGGGAATAATTAACATTTAACCTTCTAAGTAATCATATGCAAGATTTGGAAAACAATAATGTTTTTCCGAAAACAATAAACAATGACTAAGTCACTGAAATAATCATACATGTATATGGAACAAACTCCTTCGTCAAACAATGTATAATATAGTTGTAAATCCCTACCCGGAAATTCACACCTATTTAAATATGGATGCCACCAAGCCCATGATGACCAATACTCTAAACAATAAAAGCTGAATTAAAGTAGGTATAAATGTGAAGGAGCGTATCCTATATACCACAAGTGGAAATTCTCATTTCCCATAACAATTCATATTGACAACACAATACAAGTCCTTTCCAAATCGTGGAAAGATTCACAGAATCAACAGGATTATCATAATGCATTTTAAACAAACATGGAATGCAGAAACAGACAATGCATGAGTTTGTTAAGCATAAAATTTTATAAAAGAAGCAATAATGAATACAAAGAGTTAAATGCATTCCCACACCTTTTTGAAGACAGGCCACGCCTACCTCGAGATCCACGATCCACTGGTTCGTCCTTTGAATCGATCATTGTTAATAATTAATTTTTAATCACACAAGAATTCTAAGATTCTATCCAAAATGGCTCATTCAAGAATTATACAATTCTAACTAATAGTCCTAAGCCCATTTACGTTTTTATACCCTTTTATTATAATTCTTAAGCCCATCTAAGGTTCTTCACATCTTCATAATCCATCTCTTGCGTATCTAAAGATTTACCAATTCATTGGGTTGGTTCTCTAGTTCAATAGCTAAGTCTTATGAGTATCTACAACTTTGTAGAAGGAACCGAAAGCTAATTCGGACCATAAGTGGTCCAAAACATTAATATAAGATAACTAATCCTAAGCCCAAGCCCAAGCCCAAACCCACTTAAACAAACCCATTAATAAGGGTCTGGCCCAACTGGGTCAATCTAACGGTCACTAACGGTTAAACTAACAGTCAAGAGTCAACTAACGGTCAACGTCCAAGTCAAGTCAATGTCCTGGTCAAATGGTCAAGGTCAACGAGTCATCTTGAATCGGTCAACGGTCCGACTCAGGTCAAGCTAGGGAACTCACTGAGTCACCATGATTCAACTCAGTCAGAAAACTGAGTCAGATAAACTAAATTAGTCGACATCCGATCGGGATGACTAATAGCTTAATTCTAATCCTATTTCTTACATTCTTATGTTCTGGTTTAACATTTCAACTTCAAATCAAATACAAACAACTTTGAATTTCAATTACAAGTAACAACAACATTGTCTACCTGCAATTGCAGCTTTAAGCTTTCACTAGGGAGGTTCAATTCAACACATTCATCTTAACTAATTCACAACACCTGCAAACATCATAAACACAAACAACAACACCATCTCATTCCACATGCAGTTCATATTCAGTTCACCACCAAATTAAATCCAATACTTACAACTGCAGCTCAATCCAACACCCCCATCTCAGTTTTTGCCTTCAAAATATGTAACTCAGTACACCATTCTCATGAATTGCAACTTCAGATTCATGTCATTAGTAGTATCCCAATCCATTACAACTACCGGAAACTCCCAAAAAAAAATACCATTCCACTTCCATTACACTTCAGTTTCTCATATCTAATATCTGTAGTTTCATTACCATTGCAAACCAGCCATGTACAACTTCAACCGTAATATTTAACCCTCGCCTAAGCATTCATTCATTCTACTATCAATTCATACAATACAAGACCTTCACTATTTCAGTTTCATTATCATTTCTCATAACCTTGTACTTCACCAGACCATACCCCCTGCAATATCTCATTTAACTAGCCATTACATCAACACCTGCAATTCCAGTTCCATTGCCATCTCAACTCTAAAATTCTCAATTACATCCACAATTGTATCTCAATCACTTAACAACACCAGCATCTTTAAGCCTGCAATTCATTTGGAACCAACACCATCAACAACTCTATGTTCTCCAAATTCAATATCCTCAATTCCACCATTAACATTCAGTTCATTACATCCAAATACATCTCCCTCAATTCAACTATAACTGCAACCCAGTTTAACGTAACTTAATCTCAAATCAACACCACCACCAGCAACAACTCCATTCCATTTCTCTTTTATTTTACTTACCAAAACCAACACTCAAAACAACTCACCCATTACCAGTAACAATTACAGCAAACACAAATCCAATTCACCTCCACACTACTCAGTTACAACCATTCTAACACCACCATATCACTGTTTATGCTTCCATCCACAATTGTAAAACTCATTCAACCAACTAAATCTATTCAACCACATACAAACTAAATAATTTAACTTGAAAAGTGAGATTAAGAAACAAAGAAACTTACCCAACATTAATCTTCTCTGAATGAACACTTCACTAAGCCAATTCTAATTTGGGAGAGAATGAAACCTAAACTCTAAATTCTCCAATTCTTCACGAATAACTCATATCAACCAATCAACTTCATACCGTTCCTCAATCATCTAAACCCAGTCCTCAATTCATCTATCAATCTCATGCAAGCCTATAATCGAACCCAAAACCCAAATCTTCTATTCTTCTTCTTCACAAAACCCCAACTCTTATAACTTTCTCGAATTGAAATTTTCTTCACAATCGAATCCTCTAATTTAAAACCATAACAATCTTCTTCACATCATGTTCATCAACATCCATACTTCAATTTCTCATTAATCTTCAATCAATATCAAAACTTATAAACCCTAATTTGATTCACAGCAGCGTCGACTTCTTCCTTTCTCGAACTCAAACAACCACAGAACCACCACCTTTTCTTCTGATTCAACAACAACAAACTATCTATGAATAATCTACACAAGTCTAAGATCAAATATGAGGATTTGAGGTCGACGGGAAAGATGAAGAAGAACAGAAAAATGAGAGAAGAAAAATAAGAAGAAGGAAAAAAAAAAACGTTTTTCTTCGATCTGGTTCTGGTAGATAAGACCAACGTGAAACACTAAACACACACTATTCGCGATAAGGGAAGCCCGGTCGGTCCAAAACAAAATTACTATTTTTCCATTTAAAGACAAATTGATAAATACTCTTCTTCCGGTATCCGATTGGCACGTTCGAGTAGTCCACTCTGCGTAACTTTTCGAGATCTATCTAATGATACTAGTTTCGTATCTAGATCGTTGTTAGATTAATTCCTATTAATTAATGTTCGAGTTTCACTAATCGAGCAATTAGCGGCTAAGACGTCTCTTGACCGGTCCAATAGCGTTGACGAGCTTGAGGATCGTTACAATCTCCCCACCTTATAACATTTTCGTCCTCGAAAATCAAACCATCCTTCTGGTCTTCAAAAACTCCCCACCTTATAGAATAATCTCATCTTTTTTCTAAGCGCACAACAACATAAAACATAGCACAAACCTATATGGCTCTACAACTAAAATCTAAAATTTGTAGCTCTAGGTTCAACTATGTTAATTTAAGTTCTATCCAAGAGAGAAGTCTAATTTTCTTACATGAAGCTCCATAATGGAAACTATGACTTTTAGATTTGAATTTTCTACACTAATTTCTATTCCAATAATTTACTGGTTCTAAGTACTTTGAAGATATTCCATAATAAAGTTTCTCATTAAAATTTGGGATTTATTAGTTTATTAATAGATATAAGTATCCCTTCTATGCCTAGTGATACAAGAATGCAGTTGCTCTGTCTAGGTTCATGACGCCTGACAATGCCTACTACGTAACAAGTATCACCTGAACACACAAGAATTACCAACCTCACTATTCCCCAGTGCTGGATTAACTAAGCATTAATTTATTAAGATTAATTATTGGTCTTTAAACTTTTATCTTATCTGATATAATTCTGATAAATTTATTTCGTAAAATATATAATTAGTTCATATCATCTTAAGAAATTTAGTCACCATTATAAGTAAACCCAATTCGATTATTTTAAGTGCTAACTTACTACGGCTGATTAATTTCTAAATTCTATTGTAATTGCTTTAACTTGAAGATTTTACTTTATAAAATATGTACAGAATTCACAACATTTTAAACTATTTAAACATCAAAATTTATTTTATCTTATTTATTTACATGAAATTAAATTTTAATTCCAAATGAAACCATAATATTATAACTAAATAATTATTTAAAATTCATGTACTATTTTAAATTAACTGAATGTTATAACTATTATCCAAATGTTACTATTATTATTTCCAGTGTGCCTATTTGTTTATTTAGGTATAATAAGTAACCGCTAACAAAAAAACAATTCCCATAATTATTTGGTGTTAATACTTCCTTCATTATTATAACATTTATTTCTTATTTCTTAGGCCGATAAAATTTAATCGTAATTAATCATAATGTCAAGTTTAAATTTTATTATTAATACTAGACTTGATTTGGTCAAAACTTTATTTCCTTAAATTTATATTATTGTTAAATAATCCTTAAGTCGTACTATTAATAAAAATTACATTTTGCTGTTACTATCCAATAATTATTATCCAAATGACATTTACAATAACTCTAAATTTTATATAATAATTAACATTATCTAATATCATTATTTGCTTATCTTATCAAAAATTATTGTCTTAGTTATATTATCAATTTCATTATTGTTTTATCAAATCTTCCCATTTGATTATTAGGCTAACTAAGATACAATTAAAATAATTGTTTAGTAATGATACTTAGTTTTATTAAACCCTAATCTTGTAAATATAATTTTACTTTCACGAAAAGATTAATATAACAGATTTTATTTATTCAGATTGAATGCGTATACTACGTCTTGTTAAATATTGGCGTTGATAATTTAATATGATTTAAACTTTGAGTCTGCATAAAAATTTAGTATGTCTTCATAATCTTAAAATTTCTGTATTAATAATAAGTATCTTATTCATAGACAAATTTATTCTCCTTTAAATTAAATTTTGTTCTAAGCATTCAAGTATTATAATTATTACGTCATGTGTATAATTTAATGATTTAATGAATCATTTAGTGGACTAAAAATAATCTAGGTGTAAGATCGTTAACAAGTTTAGTCTTTATTATGAGTCTTATATGACCTCAAGTTCTTTTATTCCTTACTTAATAAGTCTTGTTTAAACTATCTTATTTAAATGCAAAACATATACTCCTACTTTGTTATTTTTAACTTTGCAAATCTTAACCGTAGATGAGCACTAATAACTTTTCATAGTTATTTAATCGTAGTCATTATTTTATCGCTATTTATATATTTTTAAATAAAATTTTAATTTAAGCTATGCTCAATATCATACTAATTTAAATTCTAACAATTTAAGTTTATATACCAATTTTCCATTTCAAAAGATGGTTGAATTTATTTACGAAGAAGGATTCTATCAACTTACGAATTTATTTTCTTTTAATTATAATATTACACTAAGTATCCAAATACTCTCATTACAATTTCATGTATGTATGTTTCATTTTAATGATTTACTGGATCATTTATTCGACTAAAGAAAATTTCATTACATGGTTATTAACAAGTTGAGTCATTTAATTATATACATTATATCTTCATCTTTTTACATCTAGGGTCTAATAAGTATTATTTTAATTATTTAATTTAGACACAAAACATATATCTCTAATTGTCATTCGTTCAATTTACTAAATTTAACCATAGATAAGTGTTACTAATTTTCTATAACTTTTTAATCATAATTTATTATTTTTATCGGTATATATCCTTATTGAGAATTTAGTTAAGTTTGGTATGGTACTAATTGATAAATGCTAACATTATTTTATTAAAATTATTATTACTTTTATGAAAGAATGCCACCACGGCTTTTATTGAAAAACAACAAATGAATTATTATTCTAACAACAAGTTACTTTTATTATCATTTATCTATAATTACTATTATAATATTTTATTGAGTTATTATTCTAACAACTCTTACCAATATTATTGAGTCCCAAAACATTATTAACATTTATGTGATTATAAACCGTTGATTTTATATATAAGTCAAGGTGCTTAATATTTATATATGTGACTTTTAAGATTTATATTAATAACACTAATCTCACTATTTTTAGTATTGACTTGTGTATATGTTCATAATTTTAAATCATTTATGCTCTAATCTCCACTAGATTAATTATTGGTGTACCCTACAATTTTTACTTTAATACCTAAACAAACAATCAATCAAACAAATCAATCAATCAAAAATTCTTTTAATTATTAATAGCTTTTAGTGATTAAGATTTATCTCACAACCCAACCCAGTTCTAAACTAATCTAGTTTACTAACTGGCACTATCTAATTCTAACTATTCCCATATAAGATCTAATGATGAGGTCTGATACCAAGTTGTAGCACCCCCTAAGCTAGCAGCTGACTTATCCAAGAGATTAACTAAATATAGAGGCACTAAGAATCTAAATCATTTACTTAAACATTCGATTAAGAAATCTGCTATAAAACTTAACCCAAAACTAACCCGCTCAGAAATATATATACAAGAAATCCTCTCCAATGATACATATAAATTAGTCATTTGGTTTACAATTAAAATATACAACATAATAAATATAACAGAAGTTAATCAACTAACGAAGTCAACCCGTGAAGCTTTTGTCATGCAACCTGATCTCATCACGAAAATCAAGTGGGAATAATTAACATTTAACCATCTAAGTAATCATATGCAAGATTTGGAAAACAATAATGTTTTTCCAAAAAAATAAACAGTTACTAAGTCACTGAAATAATCATACATGTATATGGAACAAACTCCTTCGTCAAACAATGTATAATATGGTTGTAAATCCCTACCCGGAAATTCACACCTATTTAAATATGGATGCCACCAAGCCCATGATGACCAATACTCTAAACAATAAAAGCTGAATTAAAGTAGGTATAAATGTGAAGGAGCGTATCCTATATACCACAAGTGGAAATTCTCATTTCCCATAACAATTCATATTGACAACACAATACAAGTCCTTTCCAAATCGTGGAAAGATTCACATAATCAACAGGATTATCATAATGCATTTTAAACAAACATGGAATGCAGAAACAGACAATGCATGAGTTTGTTAACCATAAATTTTTATAAAAGCAGTATTAATGAATACAAAGAGTTAAATGCATTCCCACACCTTTTTGAAGACAGGCCACGCCTACCTCGAGATCCACGATCCACTGGTTCGTCCTTTGAATCGATCGTTGTTAATAATTAAATGTTAATCACACAAGAATTCTAAGATTCTAGCCAAAATGGCTCATTCAAGAATTATACAATTCTAACTAATAGTCCTAAGCCCATTTACGTTTTTATACCCTTTTATTATAATTCTTAAGCCCATCTAAGGTTCTTCACATCTTCATAATCCATCTCTTGCGTATCTAAAGATTTACCAATTCATTGGGTTGGTTCTCTAGTCCAATAGCTAAGTCTTATGAGTATCTACAACTTTGTAGAAGGAACCGAAAGCTAATTCGGACCATAAGTGGTCCAAAACATTAATATAAGATAACTAATCCTAAGCCCAAGCCCAAGCCCAAACCTACTTAAACAAACCCATTAATAAGGGCCTGGCCCAACTGGGTCAATCTAACGGTTAAACTAACAGTCAAGAGTTAACTAACGGTCAACGTCCAAGTCAAGTCAATGTCCTGGTCAAATGGTCAAGGTCAACGAGTCATCTTGAATCGGTCAATGGTCCGACTCAGGTCAAGCTAGGGAACTCACTGAGTCACCATGATTCAACTCAGTCAGAAAACTGAGTCAGATAAACTAAATTAGTCAGACATCTGACTGGGATGACTAATAGCTTAATTCTAATCCTATTTCTTACATTCTTATGTTCTGGTTTAACATTTCAACTTCAAATCAAATACAAACAACTTTGAATTTCAATTACAAGTAACAACAACATTGTCTACCTGCAATTGCAGCTTTAAGCTTTCACTAGGGAGGTTCAATTCAACACATTCATCTTAACTAATTCACAACACCTGCAATCATCATAAACACAAACAACAACACCATCTCATTCCACATGCAGTTCATATTCAGTTCACCACCAAATTAAATCCAATACTTACAACTGCAACTCAATCCAACACCCCCATCTCAGTTTTTGCCTTCAAAATATGTAACTCAGTACACCATTCTCATGAATTGAAACTTCAGATTCATGTCATTAGTAGTATTCCAATCCATTACAACCACCGGAAACTCCCAAAAAAAATACCATTCCCCTTCCATTACACTTCAGTTTCTCATATCTAATATCTTTAGTTTCATTACCATTGCAAACCAGCCATGTACAACTTCAACCGTAACATTTAACCCTCGCCTAAGCATTCATTCATTCTACTATCAATTCACACAATACAAGACCTTCACTATTTCAGTTTCATTATCATTTCTCATAACCTTGTACTTCACCAGACCATACCCCCTGCAACATCTCATTTAACTATCCATTACATCAACACCTGCAATTCCAGTTCCATTGCCATCTCAACTCTAAAATTCTCAATTACATCCACAATTGTATCTCAATCACTTAACAACACCAGCATATTTAAGCCTGCAATTCATTTGGAACCAACACCATCAACAACTCTATGTTCTTCAAATTCAATATCCTCAATTCCACCATTAACATTCAGTTCATTACATCCCAATACATCTCCCTCAATTCAACTATAACTGCAACCCAGTTTAAAGTAACTTAATCTCAAATCAACACCACCACCAGCAACAAATCCATTCCATTTCTATTTTATTTTACTTACCAAAACCAACACTCAAAACAACTCACCCATTACCTGTAACAATTACAACAAACACAAATCCAATTCACCTCCACACTACTCAGTTACAACCATTCTAACACCACCATATCACTGTTTATGCTTCCATCCACAATTGTAAAACTCATTCAACCAACTAAATCTATTCAACCACATACAAACTAATAATTTAACTTGAAAAGTGAGATTAAGCAACAAAGAAACTTACCCAACATTAATCTTCTCTGAATGAACACTTCACTAAGCCAATTCTAATTTGGGAGAGAATGAAACCTAAACTCTAAATTCTCCAATTCTTCATGAACAACTCATATCAACCAATCAACTTCATACCATTCCTCAATCATCTAAACCCAGTCCTCAATTCATCTATCAATCTCATGCAAGCCTATAATCGAACCCAAAACCCAAATCTTCTATTCTTCTTCTTCACAAAACCCCAACTCTTATAACTTTCTCGAATTGAAATTTTCTTCACAATCGAATCCTCTAATTTAAAACCATAACAATATTCTTCACATCATGTTCATAAACACCCATACTTCAATTTCTCATTAATCTTCAATTAATATCAAAACTTATAAACCCTAATTTGATTCACAGCAGTGTCGACTTCTTCCTTTCTCGAACTCAAACAACCACAGAACCACCACCTTTTCTTCTGATTCAACAACAACAAACTATCTATGAATAATCTACACAAGTCTAAGCTCAAATATGAGGATTTTAGGTCGACGGGAAAGATGAAGAAGAACAGAAAAAGGAGAGAAGAAAAATAAGAAGAAAAAAAAAAAAAAAAAAAAAAACAACGTTTTTCTTCGATCTGGTTCTGGTAGATAAGACCAACGTGAAACACTAAACACACACTATTCGCGATAAGGGAAGCCCGGTCGGTCCAAAACAAAAGTACTATTTTGCCATTTAAAGACAAATTGATAAATACTCTTCTTCCGGTATCCGATTGGCACGTTCGAGTAGTCCACTCTGCGTAACTTTTCGAGATCTATCTAATGATACTAGTTTCGTATCTAGATCGTTGTTAGATTAATTCCTATTAATTAATGTTCGAGTTTCACTAATCGAGCAATTAGCGGCTAAGACGTCTCTTGACTGGTCCAATAGCGTTGACGAGCTTGATGATCGTTACAGTTCTTCCCATCAATCTCTCATTTTCTCTGATTTGCGGTTCTCTATATGCTTCTACTGGTGTATCAATTCTCCAAGTGTGTACACTTACTCGATCTTGATCTATTTCTCTTTATTGTGTTACTGTTTGTTGAGTTTGATTTCTTCGATTGCTCCTTCCCCTACTAGGTTCTCCTGTTACGTTTGCTTCTCCACCTGCGAGTCTTACACTTCTTCTTACTGCAGTCAATGGTTCTGATATATTTCTTCTTCTAGCTATTTCTATGACGCAAAATTCTTTAATTATCTCTTTATTTGTCCCCTCCTTCTAGTGCCAATTATGTAGTTGCAGGAAATCCTACAACTACACCCTCAGTAGAATTCATAAAACTTTAAGAAGTTCTTGATGAAAAATGACAATTTATTGATTAATATTCTCAACTGATTACAAAGAAATATGTTAATGAAACTTAGAACAGTTACAACTTTCTCTGTTCTCTCTCCTAAGGCTTTTTATAACACTCACTAAAAGAACCTCTCCAATTTAACATTTGAACTACTATTTATAGTGAAATTTGTACAACTGTATATAGCTTGCGAAGTATCGCGACTTCTATTCATAAGTTTATTCTATATTCGTAATCTCTTCACACTTTTCCCGTGTTTCTTCTATTATCACATTATCTTACGACACTTCTATCTTGTATTTGTTACTATGTTCGTAACTAAATATCTTGCGATATTCTGTCCCTACAGGGATTTGAAAGGGAAAATTTGTGAAAATTGTGGTGAAGATTGTTCAAATCAAGAAAATGATAGTAGAAAACAGCAAAACGGATGAAGGAAGAAGAGTAATCAAGATCAATGGAAATAAAAGGAAGTTGGAATGTAATGTAATCACAAAAACGATGATTGACGAATTTCATGAAAATAGGAGAGGAAGATTACATAAACGAGATTTTGAAGGAAAGAAGATTATGACGGTGGAGAAAAAATCACCTCTTAAGGATTGGGAGAAGCAGAAAATTATGTTCACAGTAGCAGAAGTATCAGAAGAAATTTGAATCACACATCTCCTTTGGTAATCACAGTAACAGCTACACGAAAGGAGAAGGGAAAATTAACTAAATCCACGGAAGAATAGGTTGTGACCAGGACTTTGGTGGATGCTAGAAGTTCGGTTGATACAATGTTTTATCATATATTTAAGAGAATGGGATATAAAGATGAAGAAATGTCTTGTTCAACTTATCACATTCATGGCTTTGGAAAATCTATAACCAAACCTAAAGGATAAATAGTGGTGCGAATTCCATTAGGGGAAATTGAAACACAAGTAACACTTTGTGTGGTGGATATGGAATCTCCATATAACATGCTATTGGTAAGACCATGGATACATGCAATTAAGGTTGTAGCGTCAACATTACATCAGTACATTAAATTTCCTATGCCAAGTGGAATTGGAGAAATTAGAGGAGATGTTGATATTGCGAGATTATGCAATCAAATTGAAGTGAAGAATTATGAAGGATGCATAAAACAACGAAAGATTCGCAGAAAAATAGCAAAAGAGGCAAAGAAAGAAAAAGAATTTAGAATTTATATGATCAGAGCAGAAGAAGGAAAAGGAATACCTAGCGAAATCTTGCAAGAAGAAGGTAAACATGCGATAATTATAAAAGATCCAACACCAATGGGAGAACCTGAAGCAATGTATACTGCAGCGGAACCAATAAAAGAAATAAATATTGGGACTGAAGAAGAACCTAAAATGCTAAAAATTGGAACTAAGATGGGCGCGGATGAAGAAGCAAGAATCGTAAATCTCTTGCGAGAGTATAAAGATATCTTTGCGTGGAATATGGATGAGGTACCCGGAATAGATCCATCAGTTGCATGTCACAAATTGGAAATTAACAAAGATACAAGACCATTTAAACAGAGGATAAGAAAAATTGCGACAACTTAACATCCTAAAATAGAATAAGAATTACAGAAGATGCTTGATGCAGGAATCATAAGGCAAGCAAAATATTCGGAATGGATAGAAAATATGGTGGTGGTCCCAAAGAAAAACAAAGGGATAAGAATTTGTATAGACTTTACTGATTTAAACAAAGCTTGTCCAAAAGATAGTTTTCCATTACCAGATATTCCTCAAATGGTTGAATCAACAACGAGAAATGAAAGAATGTCTTCATTGGATGGGTATAAAGGCTATAATCAAATTTCACTGGCTGAAGAAGATCAAGAGCATACTGCATTTTTTTCTCCAAGAGGATTGTATTGTTATACAAAAATGCCATTTGGGTTGCGAAATGCAGGAGCAACATACCAACGAATGGTGGAGAAGGTATTTTCGAAGTGGATACATAAAACATTAGAGGTGTATGTAGATGACATGTTAATAAAAAGCAAGAAAGCTAAGAACCATATGCAAGATTTGAAGGAGATTTTTTATCAAATGCGGCAATTTAACATTAAGGTGAATTCTAAGAAGTGTGTCTTTGGAGTTGCGTCTGGAAATTTTTTAGGTTACGTTGTATCAAAATAAGGAATACAAGTTGATATAGAGAAAGTACAAGCAGTTCGTGATATGCCAACTCATGCGACAGTGAAAGATGTGAAGAAATTAAATGGACTCTTAGCCTCTCTAGGAAGGTTTATTTCGCGATCATCAAACAAGTGCAAACATTTCTTCAACATTCTTAAAAAGGGGACAAAGTTCAAATGGACGGATGAATGTGAAAAAGCATTTCAAGGGATAAGAGAATATCTAATAAATACATCTATTATGCAAAAAGCAGAACCAGGAGAAGAGTTATTAATTTATCTTGCGATAAATTCACATGCATTGAGCGCAGTATTGTTGCGAGTAGATGCAGGAGTGGAAAAATCAATATATTACATCAGTAAAACGTTTAATACTGCAGAAAGAAATTACCCAAAGATTGAAAAACTGATTATAGCATTGGTTTATGCAACATTTAAACTTCGTATATATTTTCAAGCACATAAAATCAAAGTGTTAACAAAAGTACCAATTGAGTCAGTGATGAAAAACCTCAAAGAGGTCAGGAAGAGTTGAAAGGTGGAATGCACAAGTTGGTCATTTTGAAATCAAATATGAAGTTTTATATTCAACAAAATCGCAAGTTGTAGTAGACTTTTTGGCAGAATTTCCCATTGAAGATAATGAAGCAGTAGAGGATATGATGGGTATACAAGAAGAGCACGGAGATCCAAAAGACTTATTAACATAACCAAATAGATGGGAAATACTGGTAGATGGATCCTCAAATGGAGAAGGTAATGGAATTGGGATTGTCTTAATCTCGCCAGAGGGAAATGAAATTGGAGAATGCCAGAATTACGAATGACTCGCAGCTAGTTATTCGCCAGATAACAGGAGAATACACTACAAATGAACCATCTTTGAAGAAATACAAAAAACTTGTTGAAGATTTGTCTGCGAAAATTCCTCAAATAAGATGGAGACACATATCAAGGAAGGACAATAGACTCACAGATGCTTATGCTTTCATTTCAAGTATGATGACAGATCCAACTGCGAGATGCAGAAAAATTCAGACACTTATATCACCTTCAATTAATAAAGAAGAAGAAGAAGAAACAAATGTAATGATGATAGAAAGTGGCGAAGAAGAACCAAGAGGCAATATTGCAGATTGGCGAGCAGAGCTCCATGTATATTTGGCGAGAGAAGAAATACCAAGAAACATATTAGAAGCACACAAGTTAAAAATTCGTGCAAAAAATTATGAATTAAGATATGGAGTATTATATCGTAAATCTTTCAATGGACCGTCACTTAGATGCTTGACAAGGGAAGAATGAGAAAAGGTGCTAAAAATGTTGCATAGTGGGGATGATGGTAATCACATCAGAGGGAGATCTTTGGCATACAGAACAAAAATGCAAGGTTATTACTGGCCGTATATGCATGAAGATGCAAAACAACTTTCAAGACGTTGCGAAGATTGCCAGCGACATGGAAGAAAGATACATGCACCAGAGGAACCATTATCATCTTCAACAAGTGTGTGGCCTTTTGGAAAATGGGGCTTAGATATTGTGGGACCATTTGTACCAGGATCAGGGAAAAAGAGATACTTAATTGTCGCAACAGATTACTTCACAAAATGGGCATAAGTAAAAGCAGTACAACATATCCGCGACAAAGATATATTTACATTCATATTCGAAAATATTATTTGCAGATTTGGAATTCAGCATAGTTGGTGTCTGATAATGGAAAGCAGTTTGAGGGGCAGAATATAGAACTACTACTCAATGCATTTTAAGATAAGATGTGGAAAATCTACTCCTTTATACCCACAAGCTAATGGTTAGGTTGAGGAAACTAATAAGACAATCACAAACATCTTAAAAAAGAAAATAGAAGGATACCATAGAGCATGGTGTGAACAGATCCATAATGCAGTCTGGGCTTACAACACAACTAGAAGAGAAGCAACGGGGATGACACCTTTTTGTTTAACATATGATGTTGAAGCAGTATTACCAACAGATGTTACTATTCCTACAACAAAAAGAGAGGCTTGGGAAAAGAATCTTAGTGCTGGAATGATTCTAAATAAACTTGATGAATTGGAAGAGAATAGAGAAAAGGCTTTACAACATATGGAAAATTATCAACGAATATTAGCTCGCGAGTACAACAAACGTGTCAAAAAATGTGAATTCCAACTAGGTGATTTAGTGCTGCGAGAAACACCAGGTTACCAGCAAGAAAATGGTGGTAAATTGGCGAGAAAATGGGATGAACCATATATCATTAAAGATATAGTTGGAATAGGGGCATATAAATTGATGGATCCAGAGGGAAAATACGTCGGTCAAAGACTCAGTAGACCATGGAATAGATTATATCTAAAGAAGTATTACCAATAAGGATTTTTGAGAATGGGATTGTAATGATTATTGTCAGATAGTGAAGGTGAATAAAACTTTGCTGAATAAATTGCTGCGAGAACATTCAAAATAAAAACAAAATAAGAATATGCGAAAATATCGCAAGAAACGCGAATAAAATTTCGCAGAATGGGACGAACCTTTATGGCGTACACCCTAGTTCGCGAATAAAATTTCGCAAGAGGCAAATGTAAGACCTAAAGTACGTCACTTAAGGGGGTATTTTGTTGCATGGCTCAAGGATAAGGTTATACCTCTACTGAAACTTGAGTCATGGGGATGTGGGGCTCAAGAAAGCCTATCCGGGAGAGGTACTTTGGATTTCCAACTATATATATAAGGTTATACCCTGGTTGGACGACCGAGGATCTCTTCTAAGGAGTTCTGAATATGATCAAGGCGCCGAGGTACACGGTTGAGCCAAGAGTGCCTGGGGAGGATGAACCTACCCTGGCCATTCTTGGAAAGTATTGACTATGATGCACTCGTCCTGAAGAAAACCCCACTTAGGGTGCAGTCTCGTAACTATAAGCCATATAGGCAAAAAGGATAAGAGGCTGCGAAAACAACTGGTTGTTGGTAAATCCGGATGGGAGGAGCTAGTCTTGTATGTCCGATGTATGCCTCCTTGAAGGGGCAACCAGGGGGAGATAAGGGCAGCACCCTCCGTTAGGGAGATGATAAGTGTCTTAAGATGCAAATGTCATGAGACTTATTGCTCGCAAGAGTATTAAGGCTTGTCATATTTGTGTAGCAAATATATACAGAGGCAAAAAGCCAAGAGATAAGATAAGATGAGATCAATGGGTCATTGCATGAAAGTGTAAAGACGTCCTGCGATTTTATCTTAAGACGACAATGTCATAGGGGATTTATATTCGCAAGAATATTTAGGCCTATCATATTGTCGCAACAAATTGACAAAACGCGGATAAGGCAAGATCAATGGGTCTTTACATGCGAATGAAAGGACGTCCTGCTATTTTGTCGCAAAAACAAAAATTGGCAAAATAAGACCTTTAACTAGGGAGGTAAAATATGACCAATAGAATAATTACAAATATTAACTGTTTTTGCAGGTAAATTTTGTTCATTGCGAGAAAGATAATGAGAATAATAATCAGAATTTCTCAAGATACTATTCGCAACACTATTCGCAAATTATTCAAAATGTCGCAGAGTAATTCAGAAATTCGCAGAAATTGGAGCGACATTTATTGATTCTTATACTTCGTATAGTCCTCTCAAGGATGGATACTTTATACTTCTTATCACAGAATATTTTATACTTCAAGAATCCATACTTCATACTTCTTATACTTCTTGATACTTCTTCAGACGTCACATGGATTCATTCCAAGAAAGATAATGAGAGGACGAGGAATTTCATCAGCATCTACTTCCAAAGGTTTAACTATCACTGGGTAAAGTGAGTTAGACAGTAGAATATCATTCACAAGAACTTGAGCTTGTAGATGAAGTTGGCGAAGGAAAGCTTTATCCCGGTTTCTAATCTCCATATCCTTGAAAAAAGCAAGGTAATTATATTCTCTTTCATTTCGATCGTGAAAACGGGAAAAATGAGGAGCGAGAGAAGCATTTTCCTTATGCAACACAACAAGTTTAGAATCCAGAGTATTAACAGAAGACTGAAGCTTTCTTTCAGATTCTGCGTGGTCAAAGAAAAAAAAAAGGGGTTATAAAATGAGGAATTCGGAACAAGAAAATCACAAGAAAAATTAAGCAGAGGAAGAATGATTGAGGCAGTCTAAATGAGTACCTTCCTTTAGTGAAATTATATTTTGAATTAAGGAAAAGCAGTTATTCTCCTATTGGTTCATTGCATCATCAAATTTATCTCCAACTAAACCCTTCAGGCAAGATCTTAGATTCTTTTCTTTATAATGGAGAAAATAGTTTTCTTTTGCGAGAGAGGAATATGATTCTTCTAATTTGGTGTATTCTTCTTGGAGCTGATTTGCTTTTGTACTTAAAACTATTCTACCTCGCATAAGTGCATTTTTCTCAGCAATGGATGATTCAGTTATCTCTGTAAGTTCATTTTTCAGTGAATGAAGAGATTGTTCTTGATTATCGCACACTCTTTGAAGGGTAATTAATCTCTGCGAGTATATTGATGTTTTACTTAACAAATCTCGGTTATCTTGAGATAAGGTTTTGTTTTCATCTGATAAAGTTTCCATCGCCAAGTTAGCTTTGGTTAGAGAATAAGAGATTCGAGATATTTCACTACTTAATAAATTGAGCTCCTGCACTAATTTAGCATTTTCTACAGTGAGATTATTTATATGATCAATGGAGTACGTGTGAAGATTGTCTAATTGATTATATTGATCCATCCAAGCGTCTCTATCAGCGCGGGCTTTTTCAGCAGTAGATTCAAATTAAAATCTTTCCAAGAATCATTTTTGGTTTAAGTCTTAATGTGCGAACAAAATATTTTAAGAAAATTGAAAGGGGAATTGACAAAATTATTTAGAAAAAAATAAAAAAATAAAGAAGATTATACCTTTTAATTCATCGTTCTTTCTGCGAAGAAGCTCGCAGTCAAGTGAGAGATTTTCCATCTTTTGGTTTTTAAGAAGAAGAGTATCACATTCTAGAGTTTTGGCTTGGAGAGCTTCTTTCAATACTTCAATTTCTTTCTCCCTGGATGCTTGTGAATCCATTTTACCAGAACCAAAATATCCCTTAAAATCCCGCAGATGCTAGACTTAATAGGATCAGCAGAAGATCTCTTAACATCATCCAAGATATCAACCAGAGCCTTAAAAGCAATATCTATCCCATTTGCAGCTTCTTGCGAAAAAGGAAAAGATTCAGGTGAAGTAGTATATATAATAGAAAGTTGATTATCATCCTTCGAAAGAGAGATATCAGCGAGAGGAGAAGTTTGAGGAAAACTTACAATAGGGCTTGGAATGACATTAATCTAAGGAGAATTGGCTATAGGAGAAGAAGGAATTTCGCTCGCAACAGAAGATAAGACAGTAGAGTTTATTGCAATATTCTCGCAGCTAGAAGAAAGAGATACATTTTGTGAGATGAAAGGATTACTCTGCGAAGATGATGAAGAAAAGGATACGTAACCAAGAGTAGGGAAAGGAATAGCAGTTTTAACAATATTTGTTTGATTCTTTTGTTGACGAGGTTTCTTAGGAGGCCTGTTGGAATTTCCACCATCCTGCGAATGACAATCAAGATAAGAAACAGATGCAACAATATTGTTATTTGAAGAATAATGTTTCTTACTACCTTGTTATTCACAGACTTTCTCCTTCTCGCACCCTCTTTGGGTTTTGGATTGTAATTCTCAAACCAGAAGTGTTTTTGCAGAAATAACAAGCAGTATGGGAATTATATAAAGAACAAGCAAATAAGATGATTCCAGGAAAATAAATTCAGTTTCAGCAAAAACTAACAGTAGCACAAAGAAAATTAACCTTGTAGACTCCATGAAGATAAGGAAGAACATCAACAAGAAGATGAACTTGATAAAAAATAAAATCACAGTCGATGAAGATTTGCAGAAAAGAGAAGGTAAAGACGAAGAAGAAGTGAAAGAAGATAATTATCTTTCCCAAATCTCCCTTAAATAGGGAAAAGAAGATAACCGGTTAGACATGTCGGTGGAAGAAGGAATATTCAACACATGTAGATAATTAAGCGTGATTCCTGGAATCTTGTCGGAAGACGAATATGGAAAGATAAACAATTGCGATATTTTAAAGATTAATTTCTCATGATATTCTCTACGTCGCAGAAAATACATGAGAAGAAGCAAGATATAGGATCAGAATATCGCAGCAAGAATATTCTTGCGAAGTTTTCACTAAAGACACTGGCGAACGTCGCAGAAAATATTAAAAGAACGACACAACAAATAACGATGGTAGAAACATGAAGAAAACTTAAAGACCTTGCGAAGATTAGAGTATTTGCGAGATTAACATTATTGCACTCGCGAATATATCGCAAGTTAAATCCGAAATTAAGGGATAGCTTAGCCGTCATCCATTATGTAATACCCTATATATCGGGGATGAGTAATCTTGAGAAGGAGAGATAATTTTTAGAGTGTTGAGAAAGTCTTAAGGAGAGAGAAAATTCTTGTGAGCGATTGTATTCTTGATTTCTTCCATTTCTTATAACATTTCTGAGAATTAATCAATAAAAGTGTTGTTCTTAATCTACAAATATGTGTTGATAATTGTGGATTCTTGTGTGGGGTGTAGTATATGAATTCCTTCAACTACAAAGTCCCCAGTGCATGTTGAAGGAATTCGTGCCATCGATAGATGAATGATGTTGCATCTGCTTCAGAAGTCTTGTCATGGAGATAGTGAAGGCTCAGCGATTGTAGTTCAGTTTCACATTGATCGTATCGGTGTTGAATCAGTGTCTCGAGATATTTGTGCTGAAGTCAGATGCACCGTGCCATTATCGAAGGTGTACTCTTTGATTGGGAGTACAATTCGAAGGATTCTTAGATGCTTGAGCGTTTAAGCGCCATATTTCTTAAGCATCAAATGTCTTAGGTTTGATCATCTCGGCCCTGATTGCGGAACCTCTTGATGAATGTCTATGCATCTTTTGTAGGTTCTTCCTTTAACCTCGTCAAAGTTAGAAATTCCCCCAAGTGTTCTGATGATGGAAAAGTGTTCTGATGATGGAACGTCCGCCAAATCTTATGTATCAGAACTTTCTTTGTTGGAGATATGTGCAACCAAAGGAACTTTGTCAGTACCCATCTTTTTCGTGGATCCACGCTTGTTTGAAGAACATGTCATATCCTAGATCTTCCTGGTTATGTGAAACTTGGTTTCTGTCCTGGTTGAGCCAACATTCATTTTGGAGAGTGATGAAATTTTATGCATCTCTGAGCGTTCCTCTATGGTCTCTGATTGATATGGGAGCATGAGTAGCGTCTTGTCGGATGTGACTCTGAGGGATTTTATTGAAACAATATTGATAGCGGTACCAACATCGACCAATATTCTTCCAAATTCATTTCATCTGAGATGGACTGTGGTAATCAGTCCCCAGTCGTGCATCTCTTTGTCTGTGGATGAAGGTTCAAGGAATATTTCCAGGATGGACAACGTCTGACACAGTGTAATTCGGTGTTGCGAACATGTATTGCCTTTGTGTCTTAGATAGATAGAGAAATTTCACAGATATCCTCGATCAATGATTGAACTGCTTCTTTGACTGGTTGTTCAGAGAATGTAAAGGTTCTGACTGGGAGAGGATTCTGGTGTAGTCCTTCAATCCCCAGTTGATGTTATTATAGATCAACCTTCTCTTTTAAGATGTGCTTCAAAATATTGCAGTTACTTGTTGGATGATTGATGAATCTATGAAGGCGACAGTACCTGAGATTCTCCAATTTTCTTCAACTATCTCCTGATGAACAAAAATTTGATTGCATCATCTTGAACCCAGACTTCCAGTAAAACGATCACTTCTTTAATGGGAAGGGGGAAGTTTGAGTCCTCGTTTGATCATTTCCCCGTTCATTGATGTCGTCGAGGTTTGTGCATTTTAGGATTGGTTATCTTTTCTTTGCGCCTTCAGAGGAGCCTGTGATGTTGGATAAGCGCTCTGGTGTTGTGTCACATCTTTTCATTCCTTCTAGCAATAACGTTTGTTAAAGGCTGGAGATTGTACTGATTGTTGACTAGGCGTCGACTTCTTTGAGGTTCCTCGACCTTGCATACTTTTCCCTTTCTATTAAAGCAGGTACAGTAGTCGCTGATCTTTTGGCTGCTTCTTGAAGCTTTGAGAAAGTCTGGAACTAGAGATTTTCCAGCAAGACTCTGTAGACCGGGATCATTCCGTTGATGCACAAGTCTACCACTTATTGTTCAGTGACATTCGAGTTATGACAATCTAAAGCTTGGACCCTGAACCTCTTCACATAATCATTTGGATGTTCATTGCTCTTCTAAGACATTCTTCTTAAGTCAGAGAGAGTAATATGATCTGAGACGAAGAAGTATTTCCTGTATAAGGCATTAACCATTTCTCCCCAACTAGCGATGCTCCCTGGTGCAATATTGTTGTACCATGTGTATGCTCGTCCTGTCAGAGATTTTGAGAATTCTTTTAGACGAACGACATGGTTGTGCTGGTACTCTCCTAGTACTTCCAGGAATCGAGAGACGTGTTCTCGAGCGTTCCCTGTTCCGTTGTACAGCGTGAATGTTGGAAAATTGTAACACTTTGGGAGATGAATTCGTTGTGTAGTAGGAGAATATGGAGGTTGATGACGATGAACCTATGATGTCTTGTCTTTTCCTCGATCCTCCATAAAGCATTCCAGGTCTTCACGGGTGATGAAGCCTGCAGGTTCTTTTGTTGGTGAATTATCTGCAGCTTTGTGGACTTCATCATCATCTGCTATATGGATCGGAGTAACTTCATGATCAGCAGACGGAGGTGTTTCTTTGGCTTTTCCTTTCTTATGAGCTTCCTATGACATCTTGTCAGTAAGAGTTTTGAGATAATTGTACAGCTTCTTCTGAGTATTGGCCATGTCAATCTGATTTTTGGCAAGAGTTTCTTGAACCTTCATGAGATCACCTATGGTAAGTGGATTTCTTATGATTTCTTCAGGAGACCTGCCGAATATAGGATTGTCTCCGATGTTGGTTTGCGGAGGAGTGATATCACCAACACCAATGTTGGAAGCAGGAGAAATTTCTGGAGTACCACCATTGTTTCTAGTGCTAGTGTTGTTTGTGTTAGGATTTGTAACTGAACCTGACCTAAGATCAACTATTCTGTGAAAATGAGAGATTACAACCGAGAGATTAATCTCCCACTGTGGTCGCCAATCTGTAGATGGGGAAAAACGGTTCGCTGGTTTTTTAGGGAAGTGAAGAGTCGAGCGTGTTGTCGAGACTCCTCGAACCTGGCAAACTTATTAACCTCACACATATGCACTGCAAAGTGAGTGCTTATATTCGAGAGATCAATCTGTAGGACTCCAGCATAAACCAAGTCAATGGCTGTTCCAGAGTCAATTTGGTCGCAAAGAGAGAGATGGGTTGATCTGTAGGAGGGAATCTGAGAATTGTGTGGGATTATTGATGATAAAGGATTGTGGATGTGTTGTGGGTTTCTGCAATAATTGGTGAACCGTTGAGTTATGATAAGTTATGAAGGATTGATGAATTCTTGAGAGTAGTTACTCGAGAAATTCTGTGTAAACTGTGAACGTTGTCTGTTAATGATCGTTCGTTGTCCTTCAATCATGGATTCAAAGACTGATCCCATGATTTTCTGTCTCTGGAAAGTTTCCCGTTCTTGCTTGCTTGATCGTAAGTGCGAACTTGGTGTATTGACTTGATAAAAATTTCAGATTTGTGTCTTCTTGCCGAAACGACCACAAAATCTTCATCTAAAGTTGGAATGAGGTGGTTAACCATTTATTATTTAGATAAGAGGAGAATCTAACCTCCGTAAAAAGAATATCTTGATTCAGAGTCCGTTTGGTGGGTTAAAAGGACCCGACACCGAGAATTCAGAACTTTCCAAGAAGAATTATGTAGGTTTTCAGCTGTCATGTAGTAGAGATTTTCGGCTGCCATTTGTAGCTCATTGATTGGATTGAGGTTCCCTTTTAGTGTGTTGTAGAAGACTTGCATACGAATCGTTTAGTATATAGCTCACTCCCATAATCTTCACCAATTAGCGCCAGTTTTCGTTCTTCCATAGGGAAGTGTAAAAACATTTCTGACGGAATTCTTGCAAAACGACACGTAACCTTTCTAAACTACATGCCATGTCCTAAAACACTTTTTAATGAATGTTTATGTTTCTAATGGACATATTTTATGAATTTTATAGTTTTTACTTGAATCTCTATGCTTAAACTATTTTTTGATAATTATGACGCTTTTATGATTTTTCAACGGTGGTACGACCCAAATGGAGAAAGACATGAGGGAGACATGAGGGAGTCTTGGATATTACCATGGGTTACGTTTCTGATGAGGTGTATCTCCTTGTAAGTTATATTTTTATGTGTTAGCACCATCAGTAGACTTGGAGGTGTTACTGGATGGCTCCTTCTGGAGTTGGCGTTGTTCTGGTAACATCTGCTCCGTGAGTGCCTTTAGATATGCGAGGTTCTCCTTCTTGGTGGTAGTTGTGCCTCCTTTTTTTTTACAGCAAGAGCTTCTTTTCTTTTCATCTATTTTGAGAGGCTTGGTGATGTTTGGCTACGCATGGCACCTCCAATGGCATGAAATATGAACTTTGGTGTTTTCGGCACAAGTATTTCGAAGAATGATCTATGTTGTTCCACCGCTGGTATTACCAAAATTGAAACTGGTTACTGAACCTGAATTGAGGTTAATGACTGAATTAGATATGAGATCCACTCTTCTTTTTCAAATGGGTTAAAGAACTGATTTTGTAACCGAGAGGTTGATCTCCGGCTGTGGTTGCCAATTATTCAATAAACTTTTCTATGTGAGACATATTTGTTTATCAAGTCTTCAAATTTGGGTCATATTAACTCTTATTTGTGGGTGATATCAGCTAAGGGAATCAAGTGCATAGTATCCTACTGGGATAAGAGATGTAAGGAACGCAACTGTACCTTGAATCAGTGATAGATTGATTAGGGTTCAAATAAAGTCCATACCGAAGTTAGTTTATAGTAGGCTAGTGTCTGTAGCGGTTTTATACAATATGGTGTTCAAATATGGACTAGGTCCCGGGGTTTTTCTGCATTTGTGGTTTCCTCGTTAACAAAACTTATGGTGTCTTGTGTTATTTATTTTCTACATTATATTTTGTTATATAATTGAAATATCACAGGTTGTGCATTGAATCGATCAATTAGTAAATCCAACCTTTGGTTGTTGATTGAAATTGATTGATCCTTGAACATTGGTCTTTGGTACTGTTCAAGTTATTTCTCTTGTATTCAATCAGACTCGCAAATTCCTATTTGCTTGAGTGTGATTAAATCGAGAAATTGAGATATAACTCTTTTATATACTTTTATTAAGATTGAGTGTGACTGTCTAGTCGATTCTCTTAACAGTATATTGGAGTTAGTCCATACAGATTGCTAAGCGAAGTATTGGGTGTGGTTGTTGTACCCTCGCTTTTTCAATTGGTATCAGAGCAGGCAAACACGCTAAGACCTCATAAGTCTGTGTTTGTAGCGATCTGGTTATGGATGACTATATCTCAGATAACGCATCACCAGTTCAGAAACATTATAATTTGGTTCAAAGCCTTGTTTTTCTTAAGAAGTCTCTCACACCTTATTAATTGTCTGAAACTGTGTATAACTAGGAAGCACGCTGTAGTTTCAGGAAATCCTACACTACACCCTTGTTGAGAATTTGTAATAACCAACTCAAATTTGAAGATTAAAAAATGACACTTTATTATTTGATTTTCAGAAATGTTTACAGGAAATGTAAGAATTCAAGAATACAACTTTTCTCTTGAAGTTTCTCTCTCCTCAAGACTTTTTCAACTCTCAAAAATACCTCATCATCATCTGGACATATTGGGTCTCTATTTATAGGGTAGTTATATAATGGATGACAGCTAAGTTTTCCTCTTATTTCGGATTTGTTCTGCGATTGTACCGCGATAGTTACAATTTTCATTCTCGCAATCTTTGTAACCATCGCGGGACAAACATGCTTTTCTCATGTTTTCTTCAATCGTCAGCTATTACGTCACTCTTTTGACTTCTTTTGTGACACTCGCAAAGTGTTGTTAAAAAGCTTGCGGTGACGCTCGCTGAGAAGTGTTGTAGCGATATTCTGGTCCTACATCTTGCCTCTTCTCATGTCTTTTCTGCGAAGAAGAGAAGATCATGAGAACTTTAAAATGCCGCAACTACTTATCTTTTCAGATTTCTCTATTCTGACACGTTTCTGTATCCTTCGCCAGCTATTTTCACGTATTCTCTCTTCTAATAAATTTATGACACGTCCTCTCTAACCGCTGCGATATGACCGTTCATGTCTTTTCTTTGCATTTATTGCATTCATCTTCTTCGAGAAATCTCTTCTTCTATAAATACTCATTTCATTCTTTTCTTTTCCTCTTTTACTTTCTTCTTCTTTCTCTCCATAACTTCTCTGCAAGTTTACTGTTCTTCCGTAAATTGCGCGTCTGTTATCGTTGTGGTTCCTTTCTTATTTTTCAACCTTTTTCTTCATTCCCATACTTAAAAAATGGTTGATGCTGGTGCTAAAAATTTGGCTGCTTGTAGTTGCAGAATAACCTACAACTACACCCTCAGTAGAATTAGTAAAACTTGAGAAGTTCTTGATGTTGAATGACAACTTTCTTATTAATCCTCTCAATTGATTACAAAGAAGTATCTAAATGGAACTAGAATAGTTACAACTTTCTCTATTCTCTTTCCTAAGATAATTTCTAATACTCACCAAAAGAACCTCTTGAATTTTACATTTGAACTCCTATTTATAATGAACTTTATACAACTATATATGTGTTGCGAAGTATCGCAACACATCTTCGTACGATTATTCTATCTTCGCAAATCTTCATACGTCCCTGTGCTTCCTCTATCTTCGTATTGTTTTGTAACTCTTTCCTCTTATATTTGTCATGATGTTCGTAAGTTAATGCCTTGTGATATTCGGTACCTACATCTTGCCTCTTCTCATGTCAATTCTGCGAAGAAGAAATGATCGTGAGAACATAACCGTTACTTAGTATTTTAGAATTTGGACACGTCTTTTGTAACCGTTCTTTTCTAGTTATTCCCTTATATAAAATCTTTTATATTCTCTTCCTTTTCTTCTTCTTATTTTCTCTTTTTACTTCTGCAATTTTGTCTTCTTATCACACTCTCCATTACCATTTTTTCCTCCTGTTCATATCATCATGAGTTCTCCAAGGTAATTTTCTTCTATTTTCACGTTTTTCACTTGTTTTCCTCTTTGATTTCTGTATAATTTATTGTTTGATTTTGGTTTATTTCAGCAAAACTATTCCTCGGGTGAAATCTCCACCCATAAATTCAAGCCCTAATCTTCGAAGAAGAAAATCCGAGAATCAAAAGGTAGTTAAAATACTCTGTCTTCTTTCTTGAACAATATATTGTTGCCTCAGTTTTTAATCTACATTTTGATTCGTAGGCTGGTGAAAAATTTAATCCCAACAAGAGATCTCGAGTGATTAAACCTACACCAATAATTTCAATTGATGACTTCCTTCCTGAGATGGATAAGGAATTTCCCTCTCCTCCTCGTGAAAATACTTCTTCGCAAACTCCTGCCTCTACTCCATTACCCAGTTTTCAATCTCCCACCAATGTCAATTTATCAACACTTCTTCAAGATCAACCATCGCAAAATACTTCTTCAACATCTTCTCTTGAAAAGCCTATCTTGACTCCTAATCCTTTGAGTGCTATTACTCCAGACAATTTACAACTTGCTCTTATTCCTTCAAATTCTTCTCCTCTTCCTCAAGAAATTCGAGATGGAATTTACTCAACTTTTCGAATGTTATCTGAGGTTTTGAATAATACTGCGAAGTCTACTAATGTTCGTTCGCAATATGAGTTTTGCGAAGCACTAAATAATTTCATCAATCCTGATATTTCTACTTCACACCAATCCTTGGAAAAAGAAGTTGAATTGCTTCGCCAATCTCTGAAGTCTTCAAGAGCATAATGTGAGAATCTCCGCAAAGAGAATTATCAGCTTCAGAATGATTCTCTTGATTGTGCGATCCTTCGCAAAAGGAATGATGAATTGAAATGTATGATTACTATCTTCATATTTTCCCCTTTTGTTTACTTTTGTTCTTCATATGTTTGAAACACCAATTAAAACCCATTCCCCTTTATAGAATCCATCCATAAATGTAGAAGATTGGTACTTCTCCATGAATCAGATGCAACAGAATATCAAGCCAAGCATGAAAGCCTCTTGAACCAATTCTCCCATTTATCTAATCTTTATTCGTGTGCTCTTGATAATTTTGATGCCCTTTTTCAAGAGAATACCCAACTGATTTACGACCGAATTTTTTTGAATGATGACATATCTCAACTTACTTCTTCTTTAACTAAAGCCGGCTTGAGAGTAGAAACCTTATTAGAAGAGAACAAAACCTTATCAGAAGAGAAATGCTCGTATTTGAATACAATGATCGTTTCTTCGCAAAAATTAGATACTCTTCAGAATAAATGTTGCGATCAAGAAAATCTTCTTTCTTTGTTAAAAGGTGAACTTGAGGAATTAAAGAAGTCTTCAGATGCAGAGAGAAGTTCTTTTGCCGTTGAGAAGAAGTCCCTTATTAATAAGAATATAATCTTAAGTACTAAGAAGAATCAACTTGAATAAGATTATTCTGAACTAAAAAGTCTTAATACCAAACTTGCGAAGGATAAAAATTTTCTTCTTTCTAAAGATCAAAAGCTTCAATCTAGACTTAAAGGATTAGTTGGTGATGGTTTTGATAATGCGATGAATCAAATGAAGAATTGTTGTCTATCCTTAGCTCAATCTCTTATTTCTCAAAGAGAAGGTAGTCATTAAAATTTGACTGCCTCTGATGTATCTTTAAATTTTGTTATATTCGCAAATTTGACCTTTTAAATTTTGTTTTACTCGCAGAATCTGAGAACAACCTTCGCAATGCTAAGGCTGGATTAGAAGCCTCCTGTTCTGAGCTTCGTAAGAAAAATGCTTTGCTTTCTACTCGCTTAATCAACTCTCGTGATCGTGCTACTCGGAGATTCAACTATCTTGCTTATTCCAAATATATCGAAGATACCAACCATCAGAAAGCTATACTTCGTGAAAGTCATCTGAAAGCTCAAGTCTTTGTGAATAACATTCTCTTATCAAGAGCCTTGCCTCCTGTGAAAATTACTCCTCTGAAAATATCTGACGATGAAGTTGTTGGTGATCCTGATAGTGATTTTGATTATGAGAGTGATGATGAAGGACTTGATGATGAAAAAGAATCTATTCCTCAAGGAGATGTTCCTGTTGCAGATTCTTCAAAGGATGATATTTCGCAAAAGTCGAAAGTTGCTAATGACCCTGCTCATCTTAAAGATCCAGCACAGAGTGTTGATGAATCATAATAATATTCTTTCTCAAATTATCATTTATTCTCTTATTATCCTTTCCTTTGAACTCCTTCTTTCAAATTCTTGTTGGTTTTCTTTTTGCAAACAATTATGCCTACTATTTTTGTTCTTTTAAGAAGTACATTTGATATTTTGCGAAGGTGATTTGACCTTTCTTAATTTTACCTTTCTTAAATTGAATGCTTTCCTTATTTGCATCATTTGATCATATGAAGAGAAATAATATAACTCAAAGAATATAGTTTAGTATCTCCTTTCACCATATTATTTCTCTTCAGATGATTAAACATTGTTGGAAGTATTAGAATATCTGCCCTAATTCAACTTACGAAGCTTCAGCTTGTTGTGATTGTGAACAAGAAATCCTACCTTTGAAGTATAAGAAATACGAGGTATGAAATATCCTTAAGAAGTATAAGAAGTATAAAATATCTTTAAATAAGTATTAGAAGTATTCAATCCGTAAAGAATTATCCAATGTATGAAGAAGTATAAGAATTATTCAATCTATGAAGAATTACTCAATGTATGAAGAAGTATAATAAGTACTTAACCTTCGCAAAATGAAGTATCCATTGAAGAAGTATAATAAATATGAGACGTTTTTGAAGAATTATAAGAAGTATTCAAGTTGTGGAGAAATATTCAGTATATGAAGTATGCAATTCTCGTAAAATTTAATGAATACGAACTATCTGTTTTTGATTGCGAGCAAAATCGCATCTTTTGTTATATCTTCATGAAAATTCTTCAATAGGGCTGTCTTCTTTTTTAGGACTTCATGATTTATATTCTTGTAAAAATTCTTCAATGATATTGACGGAGCCGTCTTCTTTGTCATAACTTCATGATATATATACTCTTGTAAAAATTCTCCAATTATATTGATGGAATAATTTTCATTAATTGCTGTGGTCTTATCATGCCTTCCTAAGTAAAGGTCTTATTTTGCCACCTCTTTTGTGATAATATTTTTGTATTTGCGATAATATGACAAGTTTGAACATTCTTGCGAATATACAACCTCGTGACATTATCATCTTGCGATGAAATCGCAGGACGTTTTTACACTTTCATGTAATAACCCATTGATCTCATCTTAACTTCTTTGTTATGTTCTGCGAGTTCTCTTTGTATATATATATATATATATATTTTAGAATGCTCGCAGAAATTCAGTTGTTGCACAAATATGACAAGCCTTTATGTTTTTGCAAACAAGAATCCTCGTGACATTTGCGTCTTATAGAACGTATCAGCTCCCTAATGGAGGGTGCTTCCCTTTATCTTCCCCTTGGATGCCCCTTCAAGGAAGCGTACATCGACCATACAAGGTTAGCTCTTCCCATCCGGTTCTGCAAACAACCAGCTTTTGATCGCAACCTCTTATACTTTTTGCCTATAGGGCTTATAGTTACGAGGTTGCACCCTATGGGGTATCTTTGGGCCAAATGCATCATTTTCCAAGACTTGTCAAAAAGTAACATGATGGTCAAATTATGTAGCGACAATTTTGAAACAGGGATTATCTTTGTGCGTCAAATTAACAGGAAATCGCAAAAAAAATTATTGCGATTAACTTGCCAAATGAGGGAGAAGATTACTTCTACTATTACGATAGCGACCATGATGATTAGGTGGAGTTCGAAATGCTGAAGATAAAACAGAGAAGTTAGAACTCAAGCTTAAACAGAGAATGTTTCCTGTTTCCGATAATTCTCGATGATTATCTTCCTGGTGATAGAGATGGTCCGGTTGTTTATGTCGTTAAATGGTAAGAAATGTGGTCGATGGTGCCTACCATTGGTAGTTACGAGATAGAGATGGAGTAGACAAGAAAGGTGTTGCTATTATTGGATGGTAACAATTGAGGGGTTGGTCATTAACTAAGTTGCGAGCAGAACCAGGGTCGATGACATGCTGTGGTGAGTTGGTTATAGCTGTGTATATTCGCTCATGCTCCAGCAAAATCAGTAATTTACGAAGGGAAATCGGTAATTTGCGAAGAATAAGACGCAGCTTCAGATGTATATTTTGCGAACATTCGCAGCGCAAACAAATACTTATACGGAGGCTTACAGCCAAAGAAGATTCAAAAGAAGTATTAAGGGCCCATCAAACTGTTCTATTTATGGATGAGTAAAAACAAAGCAAGGAAATGAATGAGTACAATTCCAAAGCAATGAGTAAAGAGGCATCGTCTTCACGAAGTCGGAGCAAAATTCAAAGAAGTAAAGCAACCAGTGTGAAGTTCACGTCAATCCAGTTCAAGCAACTAAGTCCCAAAACTGAACTTAATATAAAAGAGACACAAAAATTAGAAAGATATGCGAACAACTAAGTCCCAAGCAATCAACTCAATTTATATCAACTCAATCCAGTTCACGTCAGTTTCATAAGAAAATGAATATAACTTGCGAAGATAGCAACTCAGGAGAATAAGAAGAAAGGATGAAGGGAAAAAGTATACAAAGGACGATAACATCAGAATAAGTTCTGTGAATTTCACTGCATTTACAAAAATAGGAGCTTGGACAGATGGTCGCAAGAGGAGCTGATAAGATGATGGACGCAAGTTCGAGTCTCCCCATTCGCAAAATTTTTTGAACTTCGCAAATGTTTGCCATGCGAATATTAGCAACACCAACACTTCTACTCTTTGCACTTCGCAAATATTTACCTTGCGAACCTTCGCAGCATGAATTTATATCGTAAATATTTCCTTCACAGATGTTAACTTTGTACAAATGTTTACTTCGCAGATGTTCGTCTACTTCGTGTAAATCATTACTTCGCAGATGTTCGTTTACTTCGTGCAAATTATTACTTCGCAAGATTTTTGGATATTTCGCAAGAATAAAATGGGAGATTATTTCACAGACATATTTCGCAAAAAATGGCTAGAACAGTTGGTATAAAACAACATTATACAAGAGGCATATCAAGAGATAACAACAAGCTGTAAAAGGTAAGTACCATTTCCTTGAATATTTTATTTACAGAAGACAAAAGATTTTTGATTTTATTTACCAAAAGCGATATGCTCGCAAGATTTCTACAATTTCTAAGATTTCAAAATATTTCAAAGATTTTTTAGATTGGTGGAAAGCGATACAATCGCAAGATTCAAAAATAAGTTCATCGCAAAAATTAAAAAATCTCAAAAATTTACAAAGACTTCAAAGTTACAAAAAATAGAGAAAATTAAATTTATATATTTCTATAGAATAATTTTGATTTAAGGACGTGATATGAATACTTCTCATACTTCTTATACTAAAGATTTTATGAAAACATTCAACATCTTATATACATGAAAAATTTATGATCAGTTTTTACGAATAAAGAGAATTATGATTCGATTTATAAAAGGTGAAAAAATACCGCCAAAATCAATTGCGATTAGCTTTCATTAAAGAAAGACGCAAAAATTTATTTGCGAACAAAAGACCGCAATCTGTGATCAGCCTCCAAAAAAGAAAGAGAGCCGCAGAAAATTTTACACAGTGCAAACCTTTGTATGTACAACCTAGTTCGCGAAGAAACATTTCGTAAGAGGCAAAGTCCTAAAGTGCGTCATTTAAGGGGGTACCTATAACCATGGCTAAGGGTAACCGGAACACCACCAAGGGCCCTTAGTACATGGCAGACTTTACGGGGTACAACCCAATAACGGGGTACCTATCCGGGTTAGACACCTTGGATTTTCACCTAATCTTGAGACATTACGCAATATTATGCGGTGTAACATGGTTTAGGTTGGGCGACTAAGGCATACTGTCTTTCCCAATAAGTGCAGAAAACGATCAAGGCGCCGAGGTACACGGTTGAGTCAAGAGTGCCGGGTGGGCTTGAAGCACATCTGCCATTTTTTACAAGTCTTGGCAAATGATGCACTTGGCCCAAAGATACCCCATAGGGTGCAACCTCGTAACTATAAGCCATATAGGCAAAAAGGATAAGAGGTTGCGATCAAAAACAGGTTGTTTGCAGAACTGGATGGGAAGAGATAACCTTGTATGGTCGATGTACGCTTCCTTGAAGGGGAAACCAAGGGGAAGATAAAGGGCAGCACCCTCCATTAGGGAGCTGATACGTGCTATAAGACGCAAATGTCACGAGGCTTTTTGTTCGCAAGAACATAAAGGCTTGTCATATTTGTGCAACAACTGAACTTCTCATGAGCCTTCTAAAAAAAAAAAAAAAAAAAAAAGAACTCGCAGAACATAATAAAGAAGTTAAGATGAGATCAATGGGTCACTACATGAAAGTGTAGAGACGTCATGCGATTTCATCGCAAGACGGCAATGTCATGGGGATTTACGTTCGCAAGAATATTTAGGCCTATCATATTGTCGCAGCACTTCCTGAAGAGGCTAAAATACTATACAAAAAAGATAAGGCAAGATCAATGGGTTTTTGCATGAAAGTGTAAGAACGTCCTGCGATTTTGTCGCTACAAAAGAGGTGGCAAAATAAGACCTTTACTTAGGAAGGCATGATAAGACCACATCAATTAATGAAATTAATTCCATCAATATTATTGAAGAATTTTTACAAGAATATATCATGAAGTCCTAACAAAGAAGACAATTCCATCAATATCATTGAATAATTTTGAAGAGAATATATATCATGAAGTCCTAACAAAGAAGACAATTCCATCAATATCATTGAAGAATCTTTACAAGAATATATATCACGAAGTCATACTTAAGAGGCGATTTCATTCGCGATCAAAGACGGATACATGTAAGAAAATACACAAATAAACTTGCGAAGATGATTATATGAATGGAGGAAACTCAAAGATATATCTATTTTACCGCAGCAAAATGAGCTAAGTAACACAAACATTAGCTATGCATCATAATAGATAAGCATTCTCATCATACATGCATCATAAAAGCATTGCATAAACATTTCATGGCATAAGCATTGAATACACATTTCATAACATAATCATTACATAAATATTATATTCGCACAAGTATTTTACAAAATTTTACAGGATAAAACCGCGAAACTTCGCAGAAACATTCATAATTCGCAGGACTATTCATAATTCGCAACAATATATTCGCAACACTATTCACGGCACTATTCGAAACAGTATATTCGCAACACTATTCGCAGCACTATTCAGAAGTTCTGAAATTCGCAGAAAAACTCAGAAATTCGCATCAATATTCAGAAATTAGCAGGGTTAACAATTGAGGCAGAGGAAAGATGAGAATAGAGAAGCAACTTAATCATTCAGCATTTTCTCAAGGATTTTCCTTCATAGATAAAGAACAGAGGCAACTATGGATACCCAAGAAAATATTTTATGTTCTTTATCTTCTCAGCAAGAATCCTCACCAAAAATGGAATAATAATTTCACATGAACAGAGGAAATATTTATCACTCTCATCAAGGATACTTCATACTTCTTATATATTTCGAGGATTAAATACTTCTTATACTTTTTAAAGATACTTCATACTTCTTATATATTTCGAGGATTGAATACTCCTTATACTTCTTCAAGGATATTTTATATTTCTTATACTCCATATTTCTTCAAGATACTTCGCACACTTCATACTTCGCAAGATAATTCTCAAATCCGAAATGGCAGGACAACACAACTGTCATCTTTTGTAAAATTATATAAATAGCCATTTAGGCATGAGAGGAAGAGAGAGATCTTTTTAGTAGGAGAGGATAATTTTAGGAGGGGAGAGAAATTTTTAGGAGAGATTTTATTTTCTTTATCATCTTCTTCCCTAAAAAACTAGAGCTCCAAATATTCATTAATGGAGTCTCAATTGTCAATTCATGTAATTATATACAATCACTAGTGAAGAACCATGGATGTAGATCACAATGATCGAACCATGTAAAAAATCTTTGTGTCTCTTTTTATAATTTTAGTACTTTAATTCTTAGTTTCATATCAAATTAATTAGATTTAGGAATCATTTTAATGGATTCTTATGAGGGTGTAGTTGTGAGATAATCCGCAACTACATAATTGGCGCTAGAAACAGGGATCATGTTACTATTACGATAGGGTGCAAAAATTTTATTGCGATTAACTTGACCATTTGACCATAATTTGACAATTTTGTAACAGGGATTAATTTGACAATTTTGTCAAACAGGGATCATCTTTGTGCGTCTTTCTTTAATGAAAGTTAATCGTAATAAAAAATTTGAAATTCGTAATTTTTGCATATTTCCTGCGAGCAAACAATATTCGTAAAATTTATCATGAGTTTTATGGATAATACCTTTTCAAATACAGTCTATTCCAAGGTCTACCAAGTCTCAAACCCATGTCTCTCCCTTCTGGATCCATCAGCCGATAAGCTCCGCTTCCCACAACCTCTTTGATAACATATGGTCCATCCCATTTTGGTGCTAATTTTCCTCCATTTTCTTTCTGATATGGAGGTGTTTCTCGCATGACCAAATAACCTGGTTGATATTCACGTTCAATGACTCTCTTGTTGTATTCTCGAGCTAATCGTTCCTGATAAATCTTCATATGGTGCAACACCTTTTCTCTTTTTTCTTCCAAATCATCCAGTTCACTTAATATTACCCATGCACTTAAATTTCTTTCCCAAGCTTCTTTCTTTGTTGTCGGAATTACAACCTCTGTTGGTAATACTGCTTCTACTCCATATGTTAAGCAATAAGGAGACATTCCAGTTGCCTCTCTTCTAGTTGTATTGTATGCCCAGACTGCACTAGGTACTTGCTCGCACCACCCTTTGAGATGTCCTTCTAATTTCTTTTTGATTGTATCTGCGATTGTTTTATTTGTTGCCTCTGCCTGTCCATTAGCTTGTGGATATAACGGAGTTGATTTCCCACATTTTATCCTAAAAGCACTTAGTAACATCTCTATATTTGCCCTTCAAATTGTTTTCCATTATCAGATACTAACTGTGCTGGAACTCCGTATCTGAAATGATGTTCTCAAATATGAACGTAAAAACATCTTTATCACGAATATGATGTACTGCTTTTACTTATGCGAGCTTCGTGAAATAATCTGTTGCGACTATCAAATATCGCCTTTGTCCGGATCCAGGCAGAAATGGTCCAAAAATATCCAACCCCCATTTCCCAAAAGGCCAGCAGCTTATTGAAGAAGTTAATGTTGCCCCTGGTGCATGAATTCTTTTACCATGTCGTTGACATTCCTTGCATCTTCGTACAAATAATTTTGCGTCTGTATGCATATAATGCCAGTAATATCCTTGTATCTTTGCTCTGTACGCTAGAGATCTTCCCCCACTATGATTGCCAGCTTCTCCTCCATGTAACATCTTCAATATTTTTTCTCCTTCTTCACGAGTTAAGCACCTGAGAGGTGGTCCAATGAAAGATTTTCTGTATAAAATTCCTTCTCGTAGCTCATAGTTTGTTGCACGACTCTTTAATTTATGTGCTTCTAGTCTGTTCCTGGATACTTCTCCTGTTGGGAGATATGCATGAATTTCTTTTCTCCAATATGCGATGTTATTTGGTAATTCTCTTTCTACTTCCATCGCAAATGCCTCCTCAATTTCTTCTTCTTTGTTCACCGATGGGTGTTGAATCGTCTGAATTTTGATATTTCTTGTATTAGGATTTGTCATCATACTTGGAATGAATGCAAAAGCATCTGCGAGTCGATTGTATTTCCTTGTTATATGCCTCCACTTTAATTTTGGTATCTTCGCAGATAATTCAGCAACAAGTTTCTTGTATTTCTTCAAAGAAGACTCATTTGTGGTATATTCCCCTTTAATTTGACAAATTACCAGCTGCGAATCACTTGTTATCCTTATACTTTCAAGCTTCTTTTCTATTGCGATCTTCAATGCGTGCACTACACCTTCACTGTTTCATTGTTCGTGGATGCAAATTCTAGTCCGAATGAGAATGTCAAGTTCTTTCTCCTTCTGGTGAGATCAACACAACTCCAATTCCATTCCCCTCACTTTTGGATGATCCGTCTACTAAAATTTCCCATCTATTTGGTTCTGTTAACAAGTCTTTTGGATTCCCAAACTCTTCTTCAACATCCATCATTTATTCTACTGCTTCATCTTCTTCCAAAGGAAATTCTGCCAAGAAATCTGCGAGGACTTGTGACTTTTGAGATGATAATACTTCTTATTTTATCTTGTAATGGTTTACTTGTGCATTCCACCTTTCTATTCTCCCTGACCTTTTGGTGTTCTTCATAACTGATTCAATTGGCACCTTGGTTACCACTTTTATCACATGTGCTTGGAAGTATATTCGTAACTTGAATGATGCATAAACCAGGGCTAAGATTAACTTCTCCATTTTAGAATAATTTCTCTCTGTTGTGTTAAAAGTTTTACTGATGTAGTAAATGGGCCTTTCTATTCCAAGGTCTGTTCACAATGTAACTGCACTTAGAGCATATGGAGTTGTTGCGAGGTATACCAATAATTCTTCGTTTTTCTCTGGTTTCCGTAATATGGATGTATTTGTGAGATATTCTTTGATTCCTTGAAAATATTTTTCACATTCATCAGTCCACTTGAATTTTGCTCCCTTCTTAAGTATGTTGAAAAAATGTTTGCACTTATCTGACATTCGCGAAATAAATCTTCCGAGTGAAGCCAAGAGTCCATTTAGCTTTTGTACTTTCTTTATCACAGGTGGTGTTAGCATGTCACGAACTGCTTGTACTTTTTCTGGATCAACTTGTATTCCCTCCTTTGATACTATATATCCCAAGAATTTTCCAGACGCAACTCCAATTATACATTTCTCAGGATTTAATTTGATGTTGAACTTTCTCATTTGTTCAAATATTTCCTTCAAATCTTGCACATGATCTTTGGATTCTTTGATTTTTATCAACATATCATCTACATATACTTCCATAGTTTTATGTATCCACTTTGCGAACACTTTTTCAACCATTCGTTGATATGTAGCACCCGCATTTCGCAAACCAAATGGCATCTTCACATAACAATACAAACCTCTTGGAGCAAAAGAGGCAGTATGTTCTTGATCTTCTTCTGCGAGTGATATTTGATTATACCCTTTATATCCATCAAGTGAAGTGACTCTATCATGTCCTGCAGCTGATTCCACCATTTGTGGTATGTCTGGTAATGGAAAGCTATCTTTGGGACAGGCTTTGTTTAGATCAGTGAAATCTATACAAATTCTTATCCCTTTATTCTTTTTCGGAACAATGACCATATTCGCAATCCATTCTGGGTATTTTGCTTCCCTTATGATTCCTGCATCCAGCATATTTTGTAATTCTTCTTCTATCTGTGCATGATAACTTTGTGATATCTTCCTTATTCTTTATTTGAATGGTCTTACATTTTTATCGATGTTCAATCTATGACACGCCACTGATGGATCAATTCCTGGTATCTCATCTACACTTCCTGCGAATATATCTTTATATTCTCGTAAGAGATCAATAGTTCTATTTTCTTCTTCTTCATCCATCTTAGTTCCAATTCGCAAGAATAAAGGCTCCTCTTTACTTCCAATATTTACTTCTTTAGTTGGTTCAAATTTGCAACATAGCTTGGACTTTGCTCCCCCATAGGTGTTGGTTCTTTGATTATTTTTGCTTTGTTCCCCTTCTTTTTCTGGAATCTCACTTGGTATTCCTCTCCTTCCTTTGCTCTTACCGTATACACTCTTCTTTCTTCTTCCTTTTTTACCTCCTTCGCAAGTTTTCTACGAAACTGTTTCTTTCTTGCTCTCCCCCAACACTGTTTTACTTCAATCTGATAACAAAATTTTGCACTATCAATATCTCCTTTTATTTCATGTATTCCATTTGGTGTAGGAAATTTGATTTTCTGATGTAATGTTGAAGCAACAGCTTTGATCGCATGAATCCACGACCTTCCTATCAGCATATTATATGGATATTCCATATCTATCACACATAAGACTATATGTGTTTCGATTTCTCCTAGCAATATTCGCAGTGCTATTTCCCCCTTAGATTTTGTTGTAGATTTTCCTAATCCATGAATGAGACATTTTGAATTTGTGATTTCTTCATCTTTAATTCCCATCCCTTTAAGTGCATGATAGAATATGATATTAACAGAACTCCCTGTATCAACCAAGATTCGGTTTAATTTCCATTTTTCTATAGCTTTCTTCTCTTCTCGCATGACTGGAACTGTGATCACCAATGGTGAAGTGTGGTTCAAGTCTTCATTTGGAATTTCTGCTACTGAAAATGTGATTTTCTGTTTTTCCCATTCTTCTAAAGTTGTTATTTTCTCCTCCTCCATGATCTTTCTTCCTCTACAATCTCGCTTGTATATCTTTCCCTTCATGTTATTATGAAATTCATCAATCATTGTCTTTGTGATCATATTACATTCTTATTTTTTTGCAATCTCCATCCACTAACTCCATTTGATCTTCAAATTTTCCACAATTCCTTCAAATTTTGGCTATCACAATCCCTGTTTCTAGCGCCAATTATGTAGTTGCAGAATAACCTACAACAACACCCTCAGTAGAATTAGTAAAACTTGAGAAGTTCTTGATGTTGAATGACAACTTTCTTATTAATCCTCTCAATTGATTACAAAGAAGTATCTAAATGGAACTAGAATAGTTACAACTTTCTCTATTCTCTTTCCTAAGATAATTTCTAATACTCACCAAAAGAACCTCTTGAATTTTACATTTGAACTCCTATTTATAATGAACTTTATACAGCTGTATATGTGTTGCGAAGTATCGCAACACATCTTCGCACGATTATTATATCTTCGCAAATCTTCATACTTCCCTGTGCTTCCTCTATCTTCGTATTGTTTTGTAACTCTTTCCTCTTATATTTGTCACGATGTTCGTAAGTTAATGCCTTGTGATATTCGGCACCTACACTTCTTTTGGTGAGATGCGAGAAAAACTCAAAAGCAAAGGTTTTACTTTGTCCACAATTCCATATCAGAACCCTAAATACGAACTTTCTCTCAAATTATTTACTGATTATCAATTTTCTCGTGAGAAAGTTATAGTATCGCTAGGTCAACTTGAAGCTGGTCTTCCCATTCATCTTTACGACCCAGAACTTCCATTATTCTATCAAATAATCTCTCACGAGAAGTTCTCACGAGCAACATATCAGCTGGGCGGAGATTGTATTTGATTACTACTTAAATATGCTTCTCGCGGTGCTGATAAAGGATCTCGCTACCCTGAATCTGCGAAGAATCCTCAATTTAAAGATGTTCCAATTGTATATGCAAATTATACTGTGGAGAACTTCTTTGAAAACTACAAGATAATTCCTATGAAGAGGGATAGAACTTGCTGGGGTGTTCGCTTGCAGAAGAAAGAGAAGATCGTTGATGATAAAGTTCTTATGCTAGATATAGATTGGTATACAAATACTAATCAAGGTTCTCACCGCTCCAGCAATGACAAATGGTTCATCTTCCCTCTAATTTTAGAGGGTCCATATATCTCTGGTTCCCATGCACTACATGCGAGTGCTACAGAGTATCAACCATGGGTCTTCTATTGGCCCGAAAGAACCAAAGAGGTATGTTCTCTCCAATTTTTGCATAATTATTATCCATCATCTTCCTTATGTTTTTATTTTCTCGCTAAATGACTTCGATTTTTTCCAGATTGACAGGATGAAACTCAATTACCAGAACTTTAGGAAACCCATCACTCTCTTAGCTCTTAAATATTTCACAGATGAAGTAAGAAATATCTTTTCATGAATTTTAACAATATATTGTTGCCCCTATTTCTTATCTTCATCTGTGTTCGCAGGAAATCGAAGAATTAGAACCAATAAAACCTGCGAAAACCAAGGTGAAATCTGTAAAATCTTCAGTTGATCGCAAGGGGAAATCTTCTGCTCCTCCCAAAGGGAAGCCTACTGCTCCTCGCAGTGAGGGATCTGACGATCCTCCCTTAAAGAGAAGAAAAACCCAACTCTCTTCTTCTTCAACTCCTCAATCTATTCCAAAAAATTTAAGTGTTGATTTCGACAAGAATAATAATGATGATAGTTTTGATAATGAATTTCCTTTCATAAAGGATTCCTCTTCTTCTGAGTCTGCAATGGCTCAACTATCAATAATTTTTGGCGATGGTACATTTGGTATCCCAAATGAGTATGGAGATGAAGCTATTAATGGAATATCCCATTCTCTCGCCAAAATCTGCGTTGCTCCCATATTAGCTGATAATGACTCTCTTCGCGGGGTTTCAAGATCACTGACTCCAAGTCTCTTAAATTCACTTGGCAGTCTGGTATGTTTCTACTTGTTCATCTTTTTTATGTATTTATTGATATTTTTACCAGATCTTGACTTATATAGTTCTATCGTAGGTTGGAAGAGCTTATTTTGCTGTTGTTTCTGATTTGGATAATAGACGTGTTATTTATGAAAAGAAAGCTGCTAATATTCGCCAGGATAAAGAAAAACTAGAAGTTGAAGTTACAGAGCTTCGCAAGAAAAACAAGCAGCTGGAGAATGAAGCTTCAGTTGATAAGCAAAAAATCTCTGATCTTGATAAAGCTAATCAACAACTCTATGGTATGATTTATTTCTTTTCTCTTTTAATTCTTCTCACCCTATCGCAGCTTATTCAAGCAATCATTTTTGCAGATATTTATGGTCTTACTGACGAGGCTACATTCCTCAAATCTTTTCCTGAACCTGTAGATGAGAGTACCCTTCTTGCTCTCCTTAATAATTCTTTAAGTAGTTTCTCAGATGATCAAATTAGGTCCCTCTCTGTAGATGAACTTAAGTCCAAACTTAATATTTTAAAGATTGAGCAAAGATTCAATTTAAGTTTAACTAATAAGTTTAAATGCCTTTATCTTGATTCAAAAGAAGAAATCAATAGATTAAGAAGTCAAAATAGTGATCTTATTGACGAGAAAGATCGTGCAATTAAAAATGGCATTAAGGCCCTAGCAGATTTCCATGAAACTCTTCTTAGCATTCAAATGGAAAGAGATAGACTTATCCGCGAGAATAAAGATCTTCTTGCGAGGGAAACTCAAGTTCGCTCTCGTCTTCTTATTAATAGCGATGATGAATTTTCTTGGGCTGCGATGGTTCTTGATAATGCCAGAAATAATTTAGTTGTAGATGTTAGTCTTCATGCTGAACAAGCAGCTTTAATTAAGGACATGATTTCTGAAAGAGAAGGTTGTTAACCGTTCCTCCTTATCGATTCCTTGTTTTTATTATTCTTCCTTATAAAATTTCCAACCTGTTGTTGTATACTCGTAGGATCTTAAAAGAGATGTCTTGAAAGAATAGAAGAACTTGAAGCTGAAAAGAATCAACTCACAAATAGTCTTACTGCTCGCAATGAGAAGTATTCACGGTTTAAAGAACAATTTAAAATTACTACCGCGAATTTTAATAGCTCTCTTGTTGTTGTCCGCAATAATGCCGTTAAATTGGTTTGTGATGATCATGATATTCCTTACTCTACCTACCCTGATCTTGCAAAGGAGATTCCAGCAAAAACTCCAAACCTTGTTATTTCCGATAGCGAGACTGAGGATTCTGGCGAAGATGATAATGATAAAGAAAAATCTAGCGAGGAAGAGAAATCTGACGAAGATAGAGATAATAATGATAATGATGAAGAAGAGAAATCTGGTAATGAGGAGAAATATGAAGAAGAAGAGAAATCTGATGAAGGTGGTGATGGATCTACTTAGTTCTGTTTCTTCTCTTTTTCTTCCTTGTAAATTTTGTACATTTATTTTCTGCTTCTCGTAATATTGCTGCGAGTTTTTCCAACTTGATGTGCAAATTTCTTTTGCTTTTATCTCATTTAATTAGAAAATAATTCTTTTTCTGCAACATAATCAATCAACACAATTATTATCCTTTAATTATCTGTATAAATGTATCATTTAATAATATCTATGCAATTTTATCATATGATGGATGAATAATAATTTCATCATTCTATGCATTCCCATACTTGCCTCTATTATTCATCTGTAATATGAAAAAATTGAATAGAGATTAGATATTAGTTGTAAATCAAATTAAATTTGCCTCAATATTGGCGATGTTATCGCTAGCAATAATTTCATAAATTTATGATCTATGTGAAAAATCGCAAGTCTCATAAATTATGCGAGCATTATCGCAATAATCTTATGGTCTTATCATGCCTTCCTAATTAAAGGTCTTAGTTTGCCACATTTTTTCTTTCTGCGACAAAATCGAAGGACGTCTTTACATTTGCATGTATTAACCCATTGATCTTGTCTTATCAATATTTTTTCAACATCTCTGCGACAATATGATAAGTATAAACTCTCTTGCAAGAATTAAACCTTATGACATTGCCGTCTTGCGATGAAATCGCAGGACGTCTTAACATTTTCATGTAAAAACCCATTGATCTCATCTTAACTTTTCTCTTTTGGCTTGTTGCCTCTGTATAATTTTCGTCAAACGACAATATGACAGGCCTAAATGTTCTTGCGATCATAAAGTCCCATGACATTGCCGTCTTAAGACAATTATCAGCTCCCTAATGGAGGGTGCCGCCCTTATCTTCCCCCTGGTTGCCCCTTCAAGGAGGGCACATCGTCCATACAAGACTAGATCCTCCCATCCATATTTTCCAACAACCAGTTGTTTTCGTAGCCTCTTGTCCTTTATGCCTATATGGCTTATAGTTACAAGACTGCACCCTAAGTGGGGTTTTCTTCAGGCCGAGTGCATCATAGCCAAGACTTGCTAAGGATGTCCAGGGTAGTTTCGTATGCCTTGGGCACCCTTGAATCAACCGTGTACCTCAGCGCCTTGGTCATACTCTTCACTCCTTAGAAGAGTTTCTTAGTCGTCCAACCAGGGTATAACCTTGTATAGTTGGAAATCCAAGATCCCTCTCCTGGATAGGTTTTCTTTAACCCCAACATCTTCATGACTCAGGTTCCAGCAGCGGTATAACCTTATCTCTGAGTCATGTAAAGAAATACCCCCTTATATGACATACTATTAGGTCTTACATTTGCCTCTTGCGAAATTGTATCCGTGAACTAAGGTGCACGCCATAAAGGTTCGTCCCATTCTATTAATCTCTGCGAAATTTTATTCGTGCTTCTCGTGAGTATTGTAACTCTGATAAAATTTCATTTCTTTGATCTTCTTGTAAAATTTTGCAAATCTTTCAAACAGAGTACTCTTTTCAATTGCATTTTCTTCAAACAAATTCTGCGTAAGCTTCTTTAAATTTCATCATTTTACCTTTCTACTTACTATTTTCTGGTTCTGCTTTTCTATTACGTTTTGCTATTTTTTATTTATCTGCGAGACACTCGTCATCAACTTCCTCTCGCTGCTCTATTGTATCAATCATCAATCTTTCACATCTCTATCGTTGCTTGATGTTGTACTTCCAATTGCTATTCTTCTCAGCTCTTTCCTCGCAAGATTTTATATCAATCTCATAACATTTTTTGCTTTCTCCCCAATCTCCCTTAATAACTCCAACACCATTAGGATGAGGAAATTTAATACACTGGTGAAAAGTAGATGCTACACCTAATATCCCATGTAGCCAAGATCGACCAATCTGGGAATTATAAGGGGATTCAATGTCCACAACACAGAACAAGATCTTTGAAGATATTCCTTTTAATGGAATCCGCATTGCAATTTCACCTTTTGGTTTGTTAGCTGTTCCATTAAAGCCATAGATTTTATATGTTGATGGTGTTAGATCTTCGTCTCTTCCACCCATGGTTTTGTAGGTATGATAGAATAAGATGTCGACTAAACTACATGTGTCTATTAGAACTCTATTGATTGCCCAAGAGTCTTCAGTTTCATCATCATTTTCTTCATCTTCTTCTTCTACTTGCTTTGGATTTATCTCTAACCTTACCACCAATGGTTTATCATGCTTCTCGCCAGGTTCTGGTACTTCTTGTGTAGTGAAAGATATAGTTTGTTTTTTCCATTCTTCTAATGGAGAGACTCTCGCAATATTCATTATCTCTCTTCCATCTGTGTCTCTCGTGAAGACTCTGCTCAGAACATTATCATGGAAATCCTCAATAGTTCTGTGTGAATGTACAATGGAATTACAAAACAAATTCTTTGATTTAGCCCCAACTTCTATTACGAATGTTTCTGCTCCTTTTACAGTATTTACCCTGCGAACTTTTGGTGTTGGAGGCAATCGCTGAGATTGTGGATGTCCTACTAAAAAGTGGTTTAGCTTTCCTTGGTCAATCATCCTTAAAATTATTCTCTTTACATTCCTGCAATAATTTATTGTGTGACCATGAAAGTAATGGTAAGGACAAAATTCTTGACTCCGATTATTTGGATGCGGCTCCTTTCCCATATTCCATGGGGATGGTATATTTTCTATCAAAATGATAGCTTCCCAAATCTTTTCTATACTAGCATTTAGGGGTGGCATCTTGATTTCTTCCCATATTATCTTCAGATTACCTTACCCCCTAAAGTTATTTTGCCTTTGTACACCATAGGTTTCTTGCGGCTGATCAAGCCTTTGAATCTTATTATTTCCGCCGAGATTGTAATAATTTTTCTCCCTTTCATATTCTTCTTGATCTCGACTGCCCATCGCTACTAACTTCTGCTGATTATCAATCATCACTTTCTCTTGTTGTGCCTGCGAGGTGCTCGCCACATTGTTAATCATTTTAGGAAGTAAACATCCATTTGCCGCTACTGAGTTGGTGTTTGCGATTGGATATGATTCCATTTCATTTTGTTTCTCCTATAAAGCAATGTATTCTTCCTGTAATTCCCGCAACTCTGTCATAGTGATTGTATTATTGATTTTGAAAATTTGTATGTACATCAGATTGGTCGCGAACATTGCATTGATAAAAGACAAGATAAGATATCTCTCGTCTACTCTTCCTGCCATCTCGCTGCACATTGTCTTCCATCTTATGGTTAAATGTTTCAGACTCTCGCCAACCCTCTGCTTTAACCCAAACACATCTTCAATACCTGGCCGCGATGAATTGTTGCTTATATATGCTCCCAGAAATGTAGCTTGCAAATGATCAAAAGAAGTTATAGTATGTTTTGGCAATCCTTCAAACCATTTTAGCGCCTCGCCGGTTAAGCTGGATGCAAAATATTTTCATAATACAACATCATGGTTTTCCCATTGTAGCATACATCTAACATAAGCCTTAATATGTTGTACGGCACAGGTAGCTCCATCAAAAAATGCTAGTTAATGCTGGTAAGTTGCACTTTGGAGGTATTCCTCTTAACTGTACTTCTTGAGTGAATGGAGTTCTCGTAGCTTCTTCAATAACTTCATCAAGTTGCCTTCTACCTCCTTCTCTTCTACTGTTTATCATTCCTCGCATTTCTGCTAATTCTCTCAATATTTGCTCATTCTCAGCTGAATTTAGCTCCATTGGTCTTTTTAACGCAATTTCCCTTCTTCTACGTTCTTGTATTTCTTGTCTTGCGAGATTTTGTGCATCTTCTTCTTCATCTTCATCTTGTATTTCTCTGCGATTTTTTATTTCACCTCCTTCTTGAAATCGCAGATGATTATGCTGTCTATTTTCTCTGCGAATTTCTTCATTTCTTATCATTTATCTTCGCTGTCTTTCTATTCTCCTTTGTATTCTATCATACTCTTTTTGAATATTATCATTATAACGATTTTGTGTACGTCTCCTTTCTCAATTTTCATGGTTATTTTGTCGTACTGCCTCTTGAAACTCTTGTTCTTCTACTCCTGCCCTTAATCTTTCTCTCTCGCAAGCTAGTCGTGCTTGTTCAGCGTAATGTCTCTCAATTTCTTCCTTAATTATTCTTCGATTTCTCTGAATCTCTCGCCCATGTAATATCCTCCTACCTTCTTCTGGATTTTCTTCATCATTATGGTTGTTTCTTCCCTCTTGATTTTTATTGTTAAGTCTATTATCCAAAGTTTTTCCACGCGGATCATGGCGATTTTCTATTACCTCTTCTTCTCTATGACGTTGCTCTTCATTTGGATTTTGCATTTCCTCTTGGATATTTACTCTAGCATTTCTTATTGGGGAATTTCATCTTAATTCTTCTATTAATTATCTTGAATTTGATCTAACAGTACTTCTTGATCTTCTACTTTGTAATCTCAAATTCTCCATTCTCAACTCGTGATTTTATCTTGTTAAATTTGCACGCTCTTCCGCCTCTAATCTTCTTTCCTCTTGTATTCTTTGTCTTGGATCATCTGCTGTTTCATCTTCGCCTTCTCCATGAATTAATTCTTTAACCACCCCTTGATTTCTTTCTTCTGTTCTTCCATCTCTTAATTGTTGATCTTCTATATGTTCCATCGAATCCGATCTCCAAGTATGCACACTCACTCTATCATAATCCACATTTCTATCTTGTATCGGTGTTTGTTGATTTGGTTGTGGAATTTGATTTTCTCCTTCAATCCTTGTTCTATTTCTTCTTGTTATTATCCTTGAAGATTCTCCTAATTCATTTGTTTCTCCACCTACAAGTCTTTTACTCCTCTTCACAGTTGTCGGTGGTTCTGATGTATTTCTTCTTCTTCTAGCCATTTCTTAAACCCTAACGATTTCTTCAAATCTTCAAGTTGTAATTAGAGATTTCTTAGCTTGATTCTCCCTGTTTCGGGCACCAAAATGTAGTTGCAGGAAATCCTACACTACACCCTTGTTGAGAATTTGTAATAACCAACTCAAATTTGAAGATTAAAAAACGACACTTTATTATTTGATTTTCAGAAATGTTTACAGGAAATGTAAGAATTCAAGAATACAATTTTTCTCTTGAAGTTTCTCTCTCCTCAAGACTTTCTCAACTCTCAAAAATACATCATCATCATCTGGACATATTGGGTCTCTATTTATAGGGTAGTTACATAATGGATGACAGATAAATTTTCCTCTTATTTCGGATTTGTTCTGCGATTGTACCGCGATAGTTACAATGTTCATTCTCGCAAGCTTTGTAACCATCGCGGGACAAACATGATTTTCTCATGTTTTCTTCAATCGTCATCTATTACGTCACTATTTTGACTGCTTTTGTGACATTCACAAAGTGTTGTTAAAAAGCTTGCGGTGACGCTCGCTGAGAAGTGTTGTAGCGATATTCTGGTCCTACACACGCCTAGATGAGCAGTTGGATGATCTTTCAGATGGAAGTGATTCTGATGAGGGACTAGGTGTTGATGAGGAAGTCTCACAATATATCAATCTTTTTGACAAACTCATGCAGAAGAAAGGGTCAACATCTTTCTTGACTGAGTTTTTGACTCCTCTCTATCTAGAAAACAGGAAAAATGAGAAAACTCTTTAAGGGATACGATTGTGGTTATAATCTTTTATAATCTATACTTAAAGATCTTGAATAAGATGTACATTCAAAGAAGTCTGAATGTGAAAATCATCGTCGAAATCTCTTCAAGTTAAAAGAAGAACTTGCTGAATCTGAAGCAAGGATTAACTCTCAACAGAGCTGTTTCAAAGACAGAGAAAATGCTTATCTCATTTGAGAAAAATACCTTGAGGTTGATTTAACTGCTGCTCTTGATAAAATCAAGATGTTGGAAGATGACTTGAAAAAGTTCAATACTAGTTCAAGCAAATTAACCACAATGTTAGGAGCAAGTAAAAATCATCGTGATACACGAGGATTGGGCTATAAGGGAATATATGTTCCAAGTATTAGCAAAAAGGTAAAATTTGTCAAGGATAGTGATTCTTCTCAACAAAAGGTTTCCACAAATGGAAAAAGTGAAATACCTTCACCGACAGTTAAGGTTCGAAATAGCAAAGTATATCAACCTCCAAAGTCAGCACATACGGATCGAGGTAAGAACATTCCTTATGTTTGCCACTATTATGGAAATAAAGGTCACCTGGAAAGGAGATGTCGTTTCCGTATAAGGAATGAGAAATTTCATGATATTCTTGTTTGGGCACCACAAGAAGTTGTGAAACCAAGATCATATGTTAAGGCTAATCCCCTTAACATTATAGGTTGTAACTTTCCAACCTTTAGTCAATAGAATCAGTGCTGTGATAAACCTAGATTTGCATATAAATGTCATACGAATCCTTTTCACAATCGTAATGGTTATCAAAAGGATAACTTCGTAAAGACAAAGACAAGATCTGATTCTCCCAATTGGAAAAATACTAACTTGCAAAAGAATAGTCAATTCAATTCTCTTTCGATAAATCTAGAAGAGAGTAATGAGAAGAAGGTTCATATTGTTCCTAAACGCACTCAGAAGTGGGTACCATAGAAAGACTATGATACTTTGAGTGTGAAAAGGAATGATCTCCCAGAAAATTTCATGACTGTGAAGAAGGATGTATCCATGATGTTGGAATTTACAAAGTTCTTTGTAAAAATATGGGTTTGGATGTGAAAGGTTCTAAAAGCGATCTCTTTCATGATAATCTAAAAATGAAACATAATAAGCCAAAAATTATAGATGATGAAAATTCCATAGTTACGGAAAAGTCTGTTTCATTCACTTGTGGTGAGCAAGACATTGTTCACCTCAACACAACTTGATTGTGTTGTAAGTGCATCCTCACCAAAGAATGCCCTGTTATGTATACAGTGAGGGAAGCATGAGAATTGGGGTGCACATATTATGTTTGCTAAGGCTGTAGAATTCGATTGGATTCATCTAACTAGGTATGCCTATAAACTTGAGCAAGATTTGTTCTTTTATTTATTTGCTTAAAGTAGTTATAATGATCCGCGTACCTTTGTTATCATTTTTTTCTACCTAACTTGATCTGTTTTTAAGGTTCTTAAATGTTTAGGTTTGAGAATAGTAGTTTAGGATGTCTGGACTTCATGGTACACATACCAGATATGCATACCATCATTTAAAATAAAAATCCAGGGATTTCAGTACGCATACCCGTTTGCATACTGGTCTGTAGATGTCGATATTCAACAAACTTGTTTTGGCCGTAACTTCTCCGTACGAACTCAGAATGACCTAATTATTTTTGAACTCTCTTCATATTTGAATTATCTTCAAAATGGAGATGAGAATTCTTAAATTTGGATGAGTTAAGGTTGGTATTTGTCTCGTCTCTTGTTTTTGAGTGTTGTGCTCCATTTCGTCGCACTTGTTCCACTTCTCTTGGATTCTTGGAGTACTTATCTTCTAAGATTATTATAGATTTTACAAGAATGGTATTGGTGAATCACAAAGAAGAAATTTCAAGAATGGGCAGTAGTACGCGTTACTTTGGAATTCTTGAGTGTTCACAATTCTCTTTTGTGAACTTCGGTGCATGGTCGTTAATGACTTTGTATTTTCTTATTTGTTAAGAAAATCTTTTTGTACGCCTTTGGTAGCCATTTTTAGTGTAAATCCGTGCGAAAAAGATTGATTCTACCTTCTGAGAGCAAAGATTGTTTTTGTAGTATTAATCTTTATGATTTTATATATTGCAACTTGTTATGGGATATGTGTGTTTGCATCCGTGAACTGTGATTGTCCCATATGTGGTCAAAAGTTAAGTCTTTCATATGTCAATATGCAAGTATTGATAAAAGATTGAATAAACTTTTGACAAAAACAAAAGTTAAGCCTTTTATGTCATTATGCAAATATTGATGGAAGAAAGGATGAACTTTTGTTTATAAAGATTAAAGTCTATGATATGTCATTGTGCAAATAGTGATGCAAAATAGAATGAATCTTTGTTTATTCCGCATTATTGATCTTCCCTGATCCATATCTTTGTGTATATACTGTGCGGCTCCGTAAGTTTTCTTATGTGAGCATTTCCGAATAAATTAATCATGGGTTTTCTTGTGGTTAATTTAATTGAGATTTTTGGATACAAATTCATATTCTTATGAGATTTTTTAATGACCAAAGAAATCCTTATTTTCTTGTGAAAGTAAGGTCGCTCTTGTTTTTCCTTTTGGAATGACATTTTATGGGGGAGAGTTCTTAATTGAACTTTTTCTTAATTTCCAAATCTTTTTGGGGAGTGCGGCTGTGGAATATTATAGGGGTTATCTTGTATATTTATAAACTCCTTAATGAATGCATTTAGTTTTGGCTATATGATTGCATCTAAAAAAGTTGATATGTTCTTTTCTTTTGGTCATGAAGTATCTCTATGAATTTCATTAGGATCCCACTAATTTCCATACCTTTGCCAATTTTATTGGCAAAAAGGGGGAGAATTAATGTGTAGTTCACACTACAAATACATATGGTTTACGGATCATTATGTAAGGGGGAGTGATTTTCATGTGAGATGAAGTGTTGACTAAGGGGGAGTGATACATATCACCATAGTATTGTTGTCAAAGTTGTGATACAATTGAACTTTGATGCTGTGTAATAATACTATGACACTGTATAACAATAAATTAGAGAGCTATTGTTTTCTCATTTTTATGGCTACGGATCTTCAACAACGATGTTGTTGAACTGAATACCTTTGGAATCATTGGAGTACTTGGAAGTGATGAATATTTCGAGTAATGTTGAAGAACCAAGGAGATCAAGCATTTGGATGAGAACCTACAAAGTTTATTTATTTTGTATTACATATGTATTGATAGTTTTGTCACTAAACTTGAAAAAGGGGAAGATTATTAGAGCATTGCTCGGTTGAAATCGCAAGCGTTGCTATCTCAAGCTTGTTTGTCAAGTTTAGTTTCCAAAACTATAAGCCTTGATTTCTAGTCTACTTATAGCAAAGTCTCGGATTAGGATAGTAAGTGTAATTGAGCCTTATACTCCACGACCTTCATCGAATGAAGACGAAAAACTACTCAAGGTAAATTGTGGAACTTCATCAACAAATAGGTATGTGGAGACTTGAACTTATCTATCACTCAAAAGTCTATCTGTTTTATCTCCTATTTTGAGAAAAAAGTCGTATTTCTATATAGACTTCATTTATACATATAGTTGCAGAATTACCTACAACTACACCCTCAGTAGAATTTGTAAAACATAAGAAGTTCTTGATGATGAATGACAATTTTCTTATTAATTCTCTCAATTGATTACATAAAAGTATCTAAACGGAACTAGAATAGTTACAACTTTCTCTATTCTCTTTCCTAAGATATTTTCTAACACTCATTAAAAGAACCTCTTGAATTTTACATTTGAACTCCTATTTATAGTAAAATTTGTACAATTGTACATGTGTTGCGAAGTATCGCAACACATCTTCGTGAGATTATTTTATCTTCGCAAATCTTTCATACTTCCCCGTGCTTCCTCTATCATCGCACTGTTTTATAACTCTTTCTTCTTATATTCATTACGATGTTCGTAAGCTAATATCCTGCGATATTCGGTACCTACATCTTGCCTCTTCTCATGTCAATTCTGCGAAGAAGGAATGTCATGAGAATCTCTATTCTCGAAAATTTAATATGGCTATCACCACCTTGTTAGATTCGCAACACGTATTTTTCTTTTTCATTAGATTTTTGACACGTTTCTTCGTAACCGTTCTTTTCAACCGTTCACGTCTAATCGCATTGATGAGTTTCTATCTTCATCGAACTCTCTCTTCTTTATAAATATTATCTTTTGTTTTTCTTTTTATTCTCTTATCCCATTCGTCTTCCTCATCACTTCTGCCTCTGCAATTTATTCCCTTTTTCTGCTACTACGATTTCTTATCTCTTTTACCTCTTTTCCTTTCTATTTTCTATCCTACATCCAATGGATCCAAAGAAGAAAACTATTGAACAAATTAATGCAGAGCTTGCTGATAGGGACCTCATTCTTTCTGAAATTTATGGTCATGACAATAAGTCTTCTCTCTGTATGGATCTCTTTACTGATCTTACTTGGAATGATCAGAAAGTTTTAATCTCACGAGGTCAAATCCTCGCAGGTCTTCCTCTTCCTCTTTATGATGTCAATCTTCCTTTATTCTATGAAATTATTTCCCACCCCAATTTTTCATGTGCCATTTATCAATTGACTAGTGATTGCATTCGCATTCTGGTCGAATTCGCAACTCGTGATGCTACTGGAAAATATTTGTATTCAGTTGATCTTAGGAAACCTGGATTTCAAGATATGGAAATTATTGCTGCAGACTATACAATTGAGAGTTTCTTTAAAAATTACACATTAATTCTTGCGAATAAGGAAGATAAACGTTGGGGTGTTCGTCTTCATCGAAAAGCTAATATCGCAGCAGATGACCTTCTCATGCACGATATTGATTATGCCTCTGGAAATAATAGAACCCCTCACCGATCTCATGATGAAGATTGGTATAATTACCCTCTAGCATTATCGGGTTATTACATTTCTGGGATAGTAGATCTTCCTGCGAACCTTCGTGATCGTAACTATCAACCTTGGGTATTTTCTTGGCCTAACGAAGATAAAAATGTATGTATCTCTATCTCCTTATTTTCTTGTTATTCTTCAACTTATTTTCAAATGAGGTAAGAAAAACTCTTATATGCTTTCTAAACAATATATTGTTGCCTCTGTTTCTTATCCTTATTTGAATTTGTAGGCTCTTCCTGATCTTCCTGAGGTTGTTGCGAGTGAGAATAAGAACTCTACTTCTTCCAAAAGGTTTACTGCGAGAAAAAAAACACTTCGTACTGCGAAGAATACCCAAACTTCTGGTAGTCAAGATGATGATCTTCGCAAAGGAAAAAGGAAACTTAAGGATGTTGTTTTTGAGAGGAAGAAGAAGAAATTCTCAACCAATGCTTACTCCAATGTGATCTCTTCTAGTAAGGATGTTGACAAAGATCAAAGTGATGAAGATGATAAATTTCCTGAAAAGGACTTTAATTCTAATTCTGATACCCTTTCTGATAAAAGAGATGATGCTGATGAAGATGAAGATGAAGATTATAGTAACGCGGAAACTTTTGATTCAGCAATGGTTCGAGTATCTGAGGCTTTTCTCCACTCTTCTCGTGGATTAGGAAACTCTCCTACTGTGAATGCTCGTAAGCTTATTGCGAAGGCTTGCAAATTTCCTACTGTACTCAATAACAACTCTCTTAATGGAATTTCAAGATTCGTCTCTCCTGCTACATTATATGCTTTAGGGAGTATGGTAAGTTTCTTTTCTATTCCTTGTTTGTTTCCCTTATTTCATTAATTTCTAACCCTTTTTATTTGTTTAGGTTGGAAGAGTCAGCTGCGCAGCTGCTTCTGATTGGGAAAGACGTCATTCCATTGCTGAGAAGAAAACTTTAAGCCGTTGTAAGAAGTTAGAGGTTGAAAATTCAAGACTTCGTCAGAAAGTAGAGGATTTAAGTATTGATAATGCAGAATTAACATCCCGTCACGAAGATAATCCACAATCTGCGAGCATCGCAGCTGATAGTTCTTCTCTTCTTGAGGAGAATAATCAACTAAAGCTTGAAAACTCTTCTCTTCGTAATGATAAGAAGCAATTAAAAGGTAAATTCTTCGTAATGGTAAGTATTTTTATTACTTTTCCTTTGTAACTTGCTAACCAGTTCCTTAATTTCTTCCATTGCTGCAGAAAATTATGCGAAGATGAATGATGATCTGGAAACTATTCTTGCCGGTCGTAACCAGAAGATTTCTAATTTAAGATCTCAACTTATAATTTCCCAGAACAACCATAGCTTATATGTCAAGCGTTTTCGAGCTAAGATGACTCGCAAGATTTGTGAAGACAATCAAATTCCTCTCAAGAAGTACCATATGCTCCTTTCTGAAGAAATTCCCGAGGATACCCCATATTTGGAAATCTCTGATAGTGAAGTTGAAGATGATCTCTCTGAAGAAGAAAAAGAAGATCATTTTGATGGGAATAAATCACCCGAAAAATAGCTTTACTCTTTTTTGTATATCTGTTCTAGCTCTTTTCATACAATACTTTCTTCTTTCCTGCACTTTTGATCAACCAACAATTTATTTTTGAAGCTTAACTAGTATTAATGTCTTAATTTTACGATGATGAATTGGCCTTTCTTTGATTGAGTACTTCCCTTATTCGCATAACTTGATCATGTGGAGAGAAATAATATATCTTAAAGACTTAGCTTAGTATTTACTTTCCCACTATTATTGCTCTTCAGATGATTAAACATTGTTGGAAGTATTAGAATATCTGCCCCAATTTAACTTACGAAGTTTCAGCTTGTTGTGATTGTGAATAAGAAATCCTCCTTTTGAAATATAAGAATAGATTCTTATGAAATATCCTTAAGAATTATAATAAGTATAAAATATATTTGAAGAAGTATTAGAAGTATTCAATCCATGAAGAATTATCCAATGTATGAAGAAGTATAAGAATTATTCAATTCGTGAAGAATTATTCAATGTATGAAGAAGTATAACAAGTATTTAACCTTCGCAAAATTTACTAAATATGAAATATCCGTTGAAGAAATATAATAAATGTGAGACGTTTTTGTCGAATTATAAGAAGTATTCAAGTTGTGGAGAAATATTCAATGTATGAAGAAGTATAAGAAGTATGTAATCCTCGTAAAATTTAATGAATACGAACCATCTATTTTTGATTACGAGTAAAATCGCATCTCTTGTTATATCTTCGTGATATATATATTCTTGTAAAAATTCTTCAATGATATTGATGGGATTGCCTTCTTTGTTAGGACTTCATGATATATATTCTTGTAAAAATTCTTCAATGATATTGACGGAACTGCCTTCTGTATCAGAACTTCATGATATATATTCTTGTAAAAATTCTTCAATGATATTGATGGAATAAATTTCATTAATTGCTGTGGACTTATCATGCCTTCCTAAGTAAAGGTCTTATTTTTCCACCTCTTTTGTGATAATATTTTTGTATTTGCGATAATATGACAAGTCTGAACATTCTTGCGAATATACAACCTCGTGACATTATCGTCTTGCGATGAAATCGCAGGATGTTTTTACACTTTCATGTAATAACCCATTAATCTCATCTTAACTTCTTTGTTATGTTCTGCGAGTTCTCTTTTTCTATATATATATATATATATATATATATATTTTAGAATGCTCGCAGAAATTCAGTTGTTGCACAAATATGACAAGCCTTTATGTTTTTGCAAACAAAAAGCCTCGTGACATTTGCGTCTTATAGCACGTATCATCTCCCTAATGGAGGGTGCTGCCCTTTATCTTCCCCTTGGTTGCCCCTTCAAGGAAGCGTACATCGACCATACAAGGTTAGCTCTTCCCATCCGGTTCTTCCAACAACCAGTTTTTGATCGCAACCTCTTATCCTTTTTGCTTATAGGGCTTATAGTTACGAGGTTGCACCCTATGGGGTATCTTTGGGCCAAGTGCATCATTTGCCAAGACTTGTCAAAAATGGCAGATGTGCTTCAAACCCATCCGGCACTCTTGACTCAACCGTGTACCTCGGCGCCTTGATCTTTTTCCGCACTTCTTGGGAAAGACAGTATGCCTTAGTCGCTCAACCTAAATCATGTTACATCGCATAATATTGCGTAATGTCGCAAGATTAGGTGAGAATACAAGGTGTCTAACCCGGATAGGTACCCCATTATTGGGTTGTACCCCGTAAAGTTCCATGTACTCAGGTTCCTTGGTGGTGTTCCGGTGTCCCTGATCCATGCTTATAGGTACCCCCTTAAATGACGTACTTTAGGACTTTGCCTCTTACGAAATGTTGCTTCGCGAACTAGGTTGTACGCCACAAAGGTTTGCATGTGTAATATTTCTGCGGCTTTCTTTCTTTTTTGAAAGCTGATCGCAGATTGCGGTCTTTTATTCGCAAATTAATGTGTGCGTCTTTCTTTAATGAAAGTTAATCGCAATAAAAAAATTGAAATTCGTAACTTTTGCAAATTTCCTGCGAGCAAACAATATTCGTAAAATTTATCATGAGTTTTATGGATAATACCTTTTCAAATACAGTCTATTCCAAGTCTCAAACCCATGTCTCTCCCTTATGGATCCATCAACCGCAAAACTCATTTCAATTTCTTGTTTCTCAACGTATATCTTATTACACTTTACGAGCAAACATATTGATTACCTTCTTGTTTCATTACCTTCTTTTTTCTTTCTTCGCAAATCACAACCCTTTGTTATCATCATAAATTTCATGTATGATTAACATTGTAATTTTATTCTTTCATGCCTTAATCCTCTTCCATTAAATTTTCACTTCTTTTCACAGCCTTTGCTCTTTTTCTCCAACTTTCTTTTTCAGTAGTTTTTCCTTCGCAAACTTCTACCTCTGTATCGTAACATTTCTTCCCTTCAGCCCAATCACCCTTGATAAATCCAACACCCTTCATATGAGGAAATTTTATGCATTGATGTAGAGTGGAAGCTACGCCTAGAATTCCATGTAGCCAGGGTATTCCTATCAAAGCATTATACGGTGATTCGACATCAACAACGCAAAACAGAATTTCAGTTCGCATTCCACTTAAAGGAATTCGCATGCTTACTTCTCCTTTAGGTTTATTATCAGTTCCATTAAAACCATAAATCCTGTAGGTAGAAGGTATTAGATCTGCGTCTTTCCCCCCATAGTTTTGTAAGCAGAATAGAAGAGGATATTGACAGAACTTCCCGTATCAATCAAAATTCTATTAAGACCAATTGATTCTTCCTCCATATCATCTTCGCTTTCTTCCATATTCATGCAAATTGCTAACTTTACTACCAATGGGTTATCATGTACTTCACAACCTTCTGGAATTTCAGTAGCTTCAAAAGAAATTTCACGCTTCTGCCAATCTTCAAGTCGCGAAATTTTTGCGATGTTCATTATTTCCTTTCCTTCGCCATCCCTCGCATATACCCTGCTTAACACATTATCATGAAAATCCTCTATGGTTTTATATAAGTGAACAATAGAATTACAGAAAACATTCCTTGCTTTTGATCCCACTTCTATATGTAGGATTTCTTTTCCCTTTTCTTGTACTGTGTTCTCCTCATGAGTTATGACTGAGCTTGTGGTAATTATTGCGACTGTGTTTGCTTAAGTAAAAAGTGATCCAGTTTTCCTTGATCAATCATTCGCAAGATAATCCTTTTGATATTATTGCAGTTATTTGTAGAATGTCCATGAAAATGATGATACAAACAAAATTCATGACTTATTGGACCCATTGGTGGTTCCTTTCCCATATTCCATGGAGTTGGTATATTTTCTATCAGAATAATTGCCTGCCATATCTTCTCTACACTTGTATTCAAAGGTGGCAATTTTATTTCTTCTCTTATCATTCTTTGACCTCCTTGACCATTGTTATAATTTTGTCTCTGATTCCCTTGTCCAAAATAATTTTGCCTTTGTCCCCCATAATTTTCTTGTTGTTGATCTAATCTTGGGATCTGGTTATTTCCTCCTCGATTATAGAAATTCCTCTCTCTATCATACTCTTCTTAATCTTTGCTACCCATTGCTACCATTTTTGGTTGGCTATTATTGATTTTCTTCTCTTTTGAAATTTGCGAAGAAGTTTGCGAGGATGTTTGCGAAGTACCTGCTACAACATTGATTATTTTAGGAAGTAAATTTGCTCCTGTATCTTGATTGTTAGTGTTTGCTACTGGATATGACTCCATATTGTTTTGTTTTTCCTCTAATGTAATGTACTCCTCTTGCAATTCTCGCAACTCTTTCATAATTATGGAATTCTTTCTTCTGAAGATTTGAACATACAGTTGTTAAGTTGCGAACATCGCGTTTATGAAAGACAGAATCAAATATCTGTCATCCACGCGCCCTGCCATATCACTGCACATAGTCTTCCATCTTCTTACCAAATGCTTCAAACTTTCACCAATTCTTTGTTTTAAACCAAACACATCTTCAATACCAAGCCGTGAGGAATGATTTGTGATGTATGCTCCAATGAAAGTTGTTTGTAAATGATTAAATAATGTAATAGTGTTCTTAGGAATTCCTTCGAACCACTTTAGAGCTTCTCCTGTTAATCTTGATGCGAAGTACTTGCATAATACAACATCGTGATTCTCCCATTGTAACATGCATCTTATATATGCTTTAATGTGCTGAATAGCACATGAAGTCCCGTCAAAGATACTGGTAAGTGTAGGCAGATTGCATTTTGGTGGAATCCCTCCCAATTGTACTTCTCTAGCAAATGGAGTCCTCGCAGTTTCTTCTATTGCTTTATCTGATTGCCTTCTATATCCTCCTCTTCTATTGTTTATCATCCCTCTCATTTCCGCTAATTCTCGAAAAATCCGTGCATTTTCCTCAGAATTCTCATCCATTGGCCTCTTCAACGCAGCCTCTCTTCTTCTACGTTCTTGCGTCTCTTCTCTTGCGATCCTTTGCATTCTATCATATTCTTCATTAATGTTTTCATTTGCACAATTTTGCAAATATATTCTTTCTAAATTATCACAATTGTTTTGTTGCAGAGCATCTTGAAATTCTTGTTCTTCCCTTTCTATTCTTCTCATCCTTCTCATTCGAATATCATGAATTTCTTCTTCTTCGTTTCTCCTCCTTCTGTGATTTATTTCTTCTTGATTTTCCTGTATTTTGGTTCGAAAGTTTGGTTCATTCCTCGCTATTTCTGTTCGTTGATTCCCAATTCTTCTCTGAATTCTTTCATACTCAATATTTTGATTGTTATGAGCCTCTTCACGTCTTCTTACTCCATTCTCGTAATTGTTTTGATGTACTACTTGTTGTCCCTCAGCTGACTCTTCCCCTCGATTTTCTTCACCATTCTGATTGTTTTCTCTAGGATTTGGCCTGGTTCGTAAATTCTCCATGTTTTGTTCATGGTTTGGTACCAAAATGAAGCGATTCTCTTGATTTCTTTCAACTTGATTCTGTGCTTGTCCTTGCATAGTACTTTCATTATTGATTGTTGGTGAATTTTGTCCTTCTCTCTCTGGTCTAACATTTGATCTTGCAATGCTTTGAGATTTCCTCCTCTGTAACATCTCATTTTCCCTCCTCAATTCTTGATTCTGTCTTGTTAGATTAGCACGTTCTTCAGCTTCAAACCTTCGTTCTTCTTGAATTCCTTGTCTCAATGTTTCTAATACCTCCCTTTCTCTTTCAAGAATTATTCCTCCCATTAGTCTCCCATTTTCTCTGATTTGTGGTTCTCTATATTCTTCTGTTGGTGTATCAGTTCTCCAAGTGTGTATACTCACTTGATCATGATCTATTGTTTGTTGAGCTTGATTTCTTCGATTACTCCCTCTCCTACTAGGTTCTCCTGTCATATTTGCTTCTCCTCCTGCGAGTCTTACACTTCTTCTTACTGCAGTTAATGGTTCTGATATATTTCTTCTTCTTGCCATTTCTCTGATGCAGGAATTCTTCAGGTCCCTGTTTCTAGCGCCAATTATGTAGTTGCAGAATTACCTACAACTACACCCTCAGTAGAATTTGTAAAACTTAAGAAGTTCTTGATGATGAATGATAATTTTCTTATTAATTCTCTTAATTGATTACATAAAAGTATCTAAACGGAACTAGAATAGTTACAACTTTCTCTATTCTCTTTCCTAAGATATTTTCTAACACTCATTAAAAGAACCTCTTGAATTTTACATTTGAACTCCTATTTATAGTAAAATTTGTACAACTGTACATGTGTTGCGAAGTATCACAACACATCTTCGTGAGATTATTTTATCTTCGCAAATCTTTCATACTTCCCCGTGCTTCCTCTATCATCGCACTGTTTTATAACTCTTTCTTCTTATATTCATTACGATGTTCGTAAGCTAATATCCTGCGATATTCGGTACCTACAATACACATGTGCTATTCGAGACGAGTTTAACTCACTTATTTATGCCTCAAAATATGTGTTAGTAAGCTTTCTCTTTGGACAAGTTCATCTTTAATAGTGACGAAAGTCATGTTGATTATTTCAATAACTTGAAAATCACTTTGATGAAAATAGTTTGTGAATAACAACTATTATAACATCCTCTAAGAAAGTTTCAATGATTGAAATGAGAGTTTTGAACAACTAACCATGTTTGGATATAAACATAGTGTGTTCTCACATTTGTGTAAAAGTTCAAAACCGGAAACCTAAAGTATGCGTACCCGTACGCGTACCGGCGGTTGTTGGAAACTCGGGAAAGTATGCGTACCAGTACGCATACCAGCGGAAAGTTCATGTCCGTGAATTTCTGCTGGAGTTTGGAAGTGTGATTTAGTATGCGCACCCATACGCATACTGGCATAACCAAACTCGGTCCGACCACTTAGGTATGCATACCCATTTGAATACTTAAGTAGGTTACTTTCTAAAATCGGTTTGTTCATGAAATAAAATATTTATATAATAAGGAATGCAATCTTTGCAAAGTATAATGTTCATGAATCGATTCGAGTGAATCAAAATCGATTTTTCTTCATTTGTGTCTTGTATACTTCTATAAGATCTTAGTAATTTAACTACTCTTAACTAGTTCATTTGAGTCACTTGAACTAGTTATGGTGAAGATGAAAGGTTGATATGAAAGTGCTCATATGACTAACCATTGGTTAACTATTATTGAACCAACTAAGTGTACACGTTTAGGTACGGTTACGAAAACCTAAATGAAAGTGCATTTCATTTGTGTATAACAAGCTAAGTTCGATCTAACAGTTGGAAGATATTAGCTTGAATCTAATAAGGTATTCATATAACAGTGAATATTGAATGCTTTGTTACCAAGGTAACTTAGATTGCAAACCATGATTTGGAGAATATATAAAGGAGAAATCTAGCAACTGGGAAACCTAATTCCCACACCTCCTGGTGATACTAGTTGTGACTAGAGTCAATTCTCCTTTAACCTTAGGTTTATCACGAAACCATATAGGTTAACGACTTAAAGACTTCATTGGGATTGTGAAGCCAGACCCAACTATTTTATCTGTAGTTGCATGATCTGATCTTGCTATTTCTATCGTGTTTGAGTACAATCATAAGATTTCCTTGAGATTTCTATCTCTGATAGGCAAGATAGAAAACTAGTCACAAACACCTTCGTCTCATCGTTTTTGATTCCATAATATCTTGTTTCGTTAATCGATTAAGATTATTGTGAGGTGATTGATAATTCTAGGATGTTATTCGGGAATATAAGTCTGGATTATCAATTGGTTTCTGTTCACCTTGATTTATCAAAAGACGGAATAAAACTTGTAGGTTTATCTGTGGGAGACAAATTTATCTATTCAATAGACTTTTCTGTGTGAGACAGATTTGTTTATCAAGTATTCGACTTTGGGTCGTAGGAACTCTTAGTTGTGGGTGAGATCATCTAAGGGAATCAACTGCATAGTATCCTACTGGGATCATAGGTGTAAGGAACGAAACTGTATCTTGAATCAGTGTGAGATTGATTAGGGTTCAACTATAGTCCAGACCGAAGTTAGTCTGTAGTAGCTAATGTATATAGCGGCTTAATACAGTGTGGTATTCAAATCTGGATTAGGTCTGGGGGTTTTTCTGCATTTTCGGTTTCCTCGTTAACAAAACTTCTGGTGTATGTGTTATTTCTTTTTCGCATTATATTTTGTTATATAATTAAAATATCACAGGTTCTGCGTTGAATCGATCAATTGGTAAATCCAACCTTTAGTTGTTGATTGATCCTTGAACATTGGTTTTTGGTACCGTTCAAATTATTTCTCTTGTATTCAATCATACTTGCAAATTCCTATTTGCTTGAGTGTGGATTGAATCGAGAAATTTAGATATAACTCTTTGATATACTTTTATTAAGATTGAGTCTGAAAGTCTAGTTGACTCTCTTAAAAGTATATTGGAGTTAGTCCATACAGATTGCTAAGCGAAATATTGGGTGTAATTGTTATACCCCCGCTTTTTCAAAAATAATGTACTGTCAAAGTACTTTCTTTATGTTCGAAAATCAAAATCATACAAAGTGAGCCTAAACCAAGAAGTTGGTCGTTCACATTTTGCTTCGGTTACAAAGAGAGAAACTGGGTTGATCTTAGGGGAGGGAAAGCAAATAAAGTTGAGGCAATCAGTGATGATTGAATTGGGTGTGAGGTTATTGAACTATGGAAGAAGAAGAGCTTGGGAATGATAATCTTGTTCTTTCTTCTGAATAGACAAGGTAGTTTATTTATAGTTATAGGGAACAATCATTATTTCCTAGTAAGTAGTGAAGGTTGTGGAGATATGGAAATAGTGGGATAATGGTGTGGTTACACCCATGATGTTAGAGAATTTTCTGGAAACCCGTAAACCATCATTCCATTAATTAGCCAATTATTTTAACCGCTCTCAACCGTTCCCACCACTTATAACTTCCTTATCATGGGATGTTTCCATGCCGCATGTTGATATAAACCACTAGACCAATACCCATGAATAATCCCCCATGTAACATGTTTTGATTTCTCATAGGAATTAGTAGAGTCATGGACTGTCTCTAGTCTTATCCAAGTTGACACGATATACTTGACTAAGTAATATCCTAAGCTATCCAGACTTTGTCGAAGTGGCATAGATTAAAGAGATAACTTGATTCCAATGTTATGTGTGACTAATAATGAGTTTTCCATAAAATGGCATTGTAATCATCTAGCTATAATAATACACGTAGATAGCATATTGCACCAAGTTAATAGCTAGATTAGTCATGACGCGGGGTACGACCTAGTTGATAGCCAGCTGAGTCAACATGTACATGGGTGATAGGCTAGGATGAGAGGCAAGGAGGTCGTGACTACCAGCTAGGCTAGGACAGACTAGGTGGTCGTGGCACGATCGTGGCTAGTAAACAAAGTGGATATATCTTGCCAATGGCTAGGCCGAGGCAAGGAGGCCGTGGTCACTAGCTAGGCTAGGCCGAGAGATAAGGAGGCCATGACTACTAGCTTGTCTAGGCCAAGAGACCAGGAGGTTGTAACTAGTTAGGTTAGGGACAAGGTGGTCGTGGTCACTAGATAGGCCAAGCCAGGAGATAGGGAGGTCATGGCCACTAGCTTAGCCAAGCCAGGAGAATATGAGGACGTAGCCTAATGGCTAATCTATGACGAGACATGGCTAGGACGGAAGGAAAGGTGTCTGTGTCCACGGACATGCTAGTCCTGAAGACAAGAAGGTCGTGGCCTGATGGCTAGTCCAGACCGAGACATGGCTAGGCCGGGAGGAAAGGTGGTCGTGGGAAAGGATAGTCTAGGCCTGAAGACAAGGAGGTCGTGGCCTGATGGCTAGGTTAAGCCGATAGAAAAGATAGTCGTGGCCAAAGGCATGACCAGGATGACAGATAATGGGACCATGGCCTGGATAGCTAGGGAATTGGTGGCCACGACCTGGCTATCTAGTTGGATAGATAGGAAATTGGTGGCTAGGTTATGAAACCCAACCAGATTAGCCTAGCTATGGAGTGCGGAAATATTGGCGCTGGCATTTCGTTTGTAGCATACAAAACATATTCAAGGAATTCAGCCGTGGAATTTCTGCGACTCGAAGTAATATTCCAAATATTATGCTTCTGGTAATTCAGAATAGTATAGTAGCTTATTCCGAATATTTATAAATTGTACCATAAGTATATACTAATTAATACATGACAATTTGTACGGTCGTACAAAAAATAATGGGAGTTCAGGCGAGTGGAGCTCTAAAATCGTGCAGGCATATTGAAGGCCAGTATAGCCATTAGATGGATACACATTCTCAATTCTCTTGCAGAATATAATGTAGAAGTATGAATCTATAATTTTGATGATGGGTCAGGAATTTATACATATATATAAACATATATAGAATACTAAGAGTTTAGCTGGGTAAATCCCTAGTACATATATAATCATAGATATGTCTCTGATGTAGGTTCAGAGGCGATTTTTACAAGTTTTTCCCTTGTCAAAAAAACACCATCAACAACTATATATAGTTGGGAACCAAACGTAACCACCATATACGATTGGAAACTTACAATTGTAGAAAGCTCAGGGTCACCTACAGTAGGGGAAAGTTTGAACTATAACTACTTATAATTGGATTCTGCAGGGACAAAATATTTCTTGAAAAAATTAATTTACGGTTAGGAAGCCAACCCTAAACAAAATATATAGTTGGGTGTTCATATTTTTCCAACTATATAATTGGTTTATGACTGGGAAATCAATATTTTCCAACCGTGAAATCGGTTTACGGTTGGGACATATTGGTTTTTTCCAAATGTATGCAGTTCTGATTCAAATTTTAATATCTCTAATTTGATCAAATATAACCTATTTATGCAAAGATGAAAAAGCAGGGGTCTAACAACCACACCCAATATTTCGATTAGCAATCTGTATGGACAACTCCGAGTTACTTTCTAGAGAATCAACTAGACAGTTCGACTCAATCAATAGAAAATATCTCAAGGAGTTATTATTTCAATCTCTCAATTTGATTTACTCAAGCAAATATAATTCGCGAGTCTTAATCAAAGAGAGATAACTTGGATGGTACAAAAGACCAATATCCAAGTGTCAATCAATTAAAATCAACGACCAATATGGTTGGATATTATAATTGATTGAACAACGCACAACCTGTATTATTTCAATTATACAACAAAATATAATGTGGAAAAGAAATAACACAGACACCATAATTTTGTTAACGAGGAAACTCAAATGCAGAAAAACCCTAGGACCTAGTCCAGATTAAACATACACTGTATTAAGCCGCTACATACACTAGCCTACTCCATATTAACTTCTGTCTGGACTGTAGTTGAACCCCAACCAATCTCACACTGATCCAAGGTACAGTTATGCTCCTATGCCTCTGATCCCAGCAAGATATTGCGCACTTGATTCCCTTTGTTGATCTCACCCACAACCAAGAGTTGCTACGACCCAAAGTCGAAGGATTTAATAAACAAATCTGTCTCACACAGAAAAGTCTACAAGATAGATAAATTCGTCTCCCACGAATAAACCTATGAGTTTTGTTCCATCTTTTGATAAATCAAGGTGAACATGAACCAATCAATAAAACCAGACTTATATTTCTAAATAACAACTTAGTTTTATCAATCACCTCACAATAGTCTTAATCGAAGAAGCGAAAAAAGATATTATGGAATCACAAACGATGAGACGAAGATGTTGTGATTACTTTTATATCTTGCCTATCAGAGATAGAAATTTCAAGCCAATTATTAAAACTATACACGTACGATAGAAACAGCAAGATCATATCACATAACTACGATAAAAGTAGTATCGGTCTGGCTTTACAATCCCAATGAAGTCTTTAAGTCGTTAACCTAGTTTTAGAAGAAGAAATTCAAAGGTTAAAGGAGAATCGACTCTAGCTTAGCACAACTAGTATCACACAAAATGTGTGGGGATTAGGTTTCCCAGTTGCTAGAGTTCTCCTTTATATAGTCTTCAAATCAGGGTTTGCAATCAATGTTAGCTTAGTAACAAAGCATTCAATATTCACCTTTAGATGAAAACCTGATTAGATTCAAGCTAATATTTATAAACCGTTAGATAAAAAACTTAGATTGCCATACACACATGTACTAGACAATTTTAGGTTCGTATAACCGTACCCAAACTTGTACATTAGTTGGTTCAACGCTAGTTAACCAAATGGTTAGCCAAATGATAAATTTCATATCAACCATATTCTTCTTCACCATAACTAGTCCAAATAACTCAAATGAACTAGTTAGAGAGTTGTTCAATTGCTTAGATCTTTATGTACTACACAAGACACAATTGAAGCAAAAACGTTGTGATTCACTCGAATCGATTCATGAGCTATAAAGCGATGGTTTGCAATATCATTCCTTATTTTATTAAAATAAGTTCACAAACATCATTTTTAGACATAACCTACTCAAGTTCGGGGATTGGGTTCGCGGACTTAAGTTCCCGGACGGATTTCAAAAACTCCAGCAAAAATTCTCGGATTCGAGAACTACGCCAGTTCGTGGACTGGGTTCGCGGACTGAGCTTGTATGCTGAGTTTGCGGACTGAGATCACACACTACTCTGGTTTCACTTGATCAACAAAGTTCGCAAACTTCGGTTCAAGCAATAAGAACTTATACATATATGTGTTACCACAACAATGCTTATATCCTTTAATGGTTTTATTGTCTAAACTCTCATTTCAATAATTGAAACATTCTCAGAGGGCGTTATATAATTGTTATTCACAAACTATTTTTCGTCAGAGCGATTTCCAAAATGATTGAAATATAGCATGACTTTCGTCACTAGGTAAAGATGAACTTGGCTAAAGCGAAAGCTTTACCAACACATATTTCTAGAAATAGATAAGCGAGATATACTCAGCTCGAAATATCGCATGTGTATAATCTTAGTCTATATAGTAATACGACTTTTGTCTCAAGATAGGATATAGAGTAAATATACTTTTGAGTGATAGATAAGTTAAAGTCTCCACATACTTTTTAGTCGATGAAGATCCACTGGTTCCTTGAGTAGTCATTCGTCTTGTATGACGATCGCCATGGAGTTCTTGAGCTCAACTACACTTTCTATCCTAGTTCGAGACCTTATCTATAGTAGACTAGAAATCAAGACTTTATAGTTTTGATCACTAACATTGACAACACATGCTTGAGATAGCAACGCATGCGAGTTTGACCGAGCAATGCTCTAACAATCTCCCCCTTGTCAATTTTAGTGGCAAAACTATTAATACATATGGAATACAAAAAATATATAAATAAACTTTGTAGCTCCTATTCCACATGTCTAATCTTCAACATTACTCGAATTGAGGTACAAGAGTATGGATCTCCAAGTGTCTTCCGTGTTTACTTATAAACTTGTCCATTTAGACCATATATATAGTTATATACTTTGTCCATTTATAAAGTATGAAGTTAATTGGTATTGGTTAGAGCTCATGTCAAGGAATATTTGATTCGGCAGAGGCATCCTGTAGCTGTTGTTTTGTCCTTATTCAGTTATTTATAGTCTTTCTTTTCTATTTTGTATTGATTTGCTTCTACATATATCTCCATTTTAGTTCACTTCTGTTGATATTTGCTTCACATGGTTGTGACTTATCTTTGCAGATTATACAAAACCTAGGGTTTAGTCTTTTGTTTGTGACCTCAATACTAAAATATCAAATTGGTTATTATGCAGGTATTTGGGTTTAAATCAAAAACTAGTGCTCTAGTAATATTGTCGTAGCAGCTGAATCTACCTATGATCTGCAGAGAAAATTGGTTAGGCTAGCGGAGTCTCATGATACTTCTGGTGATATTTTAGTCTTTTTTTCCCTGTTTTTCAATGCCTCTGTCAGTTGACACAAAATAGGTTACCCATCCATTTATGAACATCAACATAGATAGAATACTCTATGTCAGTCACAAAATTTTGGTTCAATAAGTTTACTTGTGTACATTTGTATCAATTGAAGAATCCTTTCTTTTATAATATTATCTAGTCATGATTCTCAACAAGATTCTCAACAGTACCATTTTTTATCGCCATTGTAATTTGTATATCTGCGTGGATGTTGAATATGGGGAACTGGGTAATTGCAGGGGGGGAAATTAATGTGGGGGAAAATGAACTTTGACTAGGTCAATAAACTTATACTTGACCCTTTTTTTTTGTGGTTACAAGAAATTAGCAACGTCGGTGCTCTGTTGCTAAATTAGAACCTGAACTAATAAATTAGAACCAGAACCAACAGTACCTAGTTCCGGGTAGGGGTATTCCTATAGATAGCAACAGATTAGCAACAATACACCGCTGTTGCTAATAAAATATTTAGCAATGGAAGGCGCCGTTGCGAATTGCCGTTGCTGACCGTGATTAGAAACATAGCTTATGCCATGGCTAAAAAATGCGACACCGTGTTTAGCAACGGAAAAAGCATGTTGCGACCCCATTTAGCAACAACTATGGTAGGTTGCTAATACCTTAAAATGGTGTAGTGTAATATGAAAAAAATATCTTGAGTATATTTTCGGTTTTGGAAATTCCTTGGTGTCCAAACTTCCTTGTATATAAATACTTTGAGTTTGCATTTCTAGCAAACTAATCCAGTGTAACCTAGACTTCCTATTTTGTCTTTGTTAATGGTGAGGCACCTATCGGAGAGGAGAGTAATCTAATTAAGTGAAATCTCTTACGGCCACTCAGTTTAAAGTCTTCTTTGGGATTGAGAAGCTCTAGCGTGACCCGTTGGTGGGAAACTAGATATTGCGGTTTATCTTTAATTTTCTTATTGATTTGATTGACTAACGGAGGTTGAATCTTGATTGCACCTAGTTTGTTTATGCTTGAGAATCTTCTCTTCTGATATAAGATTCACTAAAACTAGTTCAAGGTTTCGACAGGGATCTTTAGACTGTTGTTAGATCTAAAGACGATCTTGTGATAATCCATTGTTAACAAACTCCGTTCTATGTGTGATTGATCACAAGAGATTCAAGTGATTGTGTGCAGGTGTTTATTGAAGATCTAAGAAGATATTGAAGACAAAGAAGATATTGAAGATTCCTGACTTGGTTTTTATAATCTTTGGTGTGCATAATACTTGTTTGGGAAAAAGAGGATCCAATTAATAATCGGCTTATCCTTATATTAGATTGGATTGATTAATTGCGGAAGATCGGCATCAATATATTTCCTTGTGATTAAAGGTATTGATTGGATTTATCTTAACGATTTCCTTTGGGTGATTGAACATAATATAGATCTTGGAACATGGCAAAGAAATTTATGTTAAGATAAACAAGGGAACCTTTGCGCAACTCATATCACTTGGTTGAAGAGAGTTGATACCAAACAGATTTGTTTTTCCTTTACTGTTTGGAATACGAACCAAAGAAATTGGTCCAAGTACGTGACTTGTTTACCGGTTGGAGGCGTGGGAATACAGATGGAACTAGGTGAACTATAGGTTTAGTTGCTTGGTCTTAACTATACGAAGTTGGTTTATTTTGTATAGCGGCTTAATCCCGAGAGTATTCAATTCTGGACTAGGTCCCGGGGTTTTTTCTGTATTTGCGGTTTCCTCGTTAACAAAATCTTGTTGTGTCATTTACTTTATATTTCCGCATTATAATTGTTTTATTATAATTAAAATAAATTGCACAAATGTTAATTCCTATTTACTTGATACGTGAATCCTATTGAGTTTGGTTAAGTCCGAACCTTTGTATCAAGTAAACATACTTTGTTGTTGTATTGTCTCGATCTCGTATCCATAGACGATCACACAAAGTGTGAACCGATTTGATGTATTGTCTCGACTCAGTCCATCAACAATCACTTTCGGGGAAAGGACTTATATGAAGGAAAAGTAATAGCTTGAGGTATATTTGGGGTACCCTCGCCTTTTTAGATTATTCACAAGAGAACTCATAATTAATCTAACCGGAAAACACAATTAAACTAATCAAAAAAGTAATCAATTCAATTGTTTATACTCATAAGAAAATCTATGGAGCGATAACTAAGTTAATCATAAAAATAACCAACCCAGTCAATCATGCTCAAACATGAGAAAAACTTACGGAGACATAACTAAATAATCACACAAGATGATTGATTTAGTTTAATATACTCGACGTAAAGCACCTTACGAAACACAACTAAGCTAATCACAAAAATAATCAACTTGGTTGTCTAGTGATCAACATAAGACACAATACGGAGTCTCACAGTAATACACAAAAAATGGATCAGGGAAGATCAATTACTGCGGAATACACAAGGATTCATTCTATGTTTCCATCACTATTTACACAATGACACACATTAGACATAATCCTTGAATCACAAAATATTTTAACCTATCTTACATCAATACTTGACAATATAGGCTTAACGTTTGTGTTTTTCCAAAAGTTTAATCATTCTTTTATCAATATTTGCATATCAATTCACGAACAACTTTACTTTTGACATAATATGGGACAATTAAGTTCACAGACGTAAACACACATATCCCATCAAAATATTACAATATATAAAACCGTAAAGATTAATACTGCAACCATCATCTTCCAAACATGTTTAGAATTTATAAACCTAAAAACAAGAAGATGAAAACTTTGGACATAGATATGTGTAATCACAATAATGGCTATTCCAAAACACTAGTTGTTCTTCTAAACAAAACAAGAAAAATAGAATTTACTAGGCAAACTCAACTCAAATATCTTATGGAAACCGATCACAAGCTAAAGTTCACGTTCGATAGCTTCACAGGTTTCAAGACTCTTGAGTTCGTGCTCCATATTATCAACTGCATCTTCGGAGAAGATATCCTTATTGAGAAGTTCTTTAACATGTGGCTTCATGCGACCAACTCACTTCTAACCACATCAAGATCCTTCATTGTATCAACAAGTTACAGTTTCGATTTCTCAAAGTATTTAAGAAAGTCATGAGCCACTTCAGCAGAAACCATATCCTCATTCTCAACATCTTGATGTGAGTAGGCATAGTAGCATGAGGCATTAGGTGCACCATATTTTACAAGAGTTCTTTTCTTTCTTCCTTTCGATTCTACACAAAAACCTTTCTCAAGAAACCCCTTAGCAAAAACACCATGAAGAGATGAAGAAGAGGACATTCTTGGTAATCCAGAAGATAACCTAGAGTTTATGTACGTGACTTATGTAACTCAATAGGTCATCTATTTAAATGTTTTGTTTGGAAGAAGGATTTTTAGGGTTTTCAAACTGTAAACTCGAGATGGTAACCCGTGTACATGTAAAAAAGATCTCGGTCGAATTCGTATGCGTTGCTATCTCAAGCATGTGTTGTCAATGTTAGTAATCAAAACTATAAAGTCTTGATTTCTAGTCTACTATAGCTAAGGTCTCGGACTAGGATAGAAAGTGTAGTTGAGCTCAAGAACTCCATGGCGATCATCATACAAGACGAAGGACTACTCAAGGAACCAGTGGATCTTCATCGACTAAAAAGTATGTGGAGACTTGAACTTATATATCACTCAAAAGTATATTTACTCTATCTCCTATCTTGAGACAAAAGTCGTATTACTATATAGACTAAGAATATACACATGTGATATTTTGAGTTGAGTATATCTCACTTATCTATTTCTCGAAATATGTGTTGGTAAAGCTTTCACTTTAGCCAAGTTCATCTTTACCTAGTGACGAAAGTCACGTTATGTTTCAATCATTTTGGAAATCGCTCTGACGAAAAATAGTTTGTGAATAACAACTAAATAACGCCCTCTGAGAATGTTTCAATGATTGAAATGAGAGTTTAGACAATATAACCATTGGGGATATAAATATTTTTATGGTAACACATATATGTATAAGTCCTTAGCACTTGAACTGAAGTTTGTGAACTTTGTTGATCAAGTAAAACCGGAACTTGAGCCGCCAACTCAGTCCGGAACTCAGACTGCAAAATGATGGAAGTTCTCGAACCCGAGAATTTCTGCTAGAGTTTGTGAACTCCAACCAGTTAACTCGAGTCCGCGAACTTAAGTGGTTATGTCTAAAAACGATGTTTGTGAACTTATCTTAATAAACTAAGTAATGCTATTGCAAACCATGGCTTTATAGTTCATGAATCGATTCGAGTGAATCACATCATTTTTGCTTTAATTATGTCTTGTATAGTACATGAGATCTCATAGCAATTGAACAACTCTCTAACTAGTTCATTTGAGTCATTTGGACTAGTTATGGTGAAGAAGAATATGGTTAATATGAAAGTTATCATTTGGCTAACCATTTAGTTAACTAGTATTGAACCAACTATTGTACACGTTTTGGTACGGTTACACAAACCCAAAATCTTCAAGTACATGTGTGTATGACAAGCTAAGATTTTGATCTAACGGTTGAGAAATATTAGCTTGAATCTAATCAGAATTTTATCTAACGGTGAATATTGAATGCTTTGTTACCAACCTAACATTGATTGCAAACCCTGATTTGAAAGACTATATAAGGGAGAACTCTAACAACTGGGAAACCTAATCCCCACACATTCTTTGTGATACTAGTTTGCTAAGCTAGAGTCGATTCTCATTTAACCTTTGGTTTTATTCTTCTAAAACCAGGTTAACGACTTAAAAACTTCATTGGTATTGTGAAGCCAGACCGATACTACTTTTCTTATAGTTGTGTGATCTGATCTTGCTGTTTCTATCGTACGAGTAGAATTATAATAATTGGCTTGAGATTTATATCTCCGATAGGTAAGATATAAAAGTAATCACAAACATCTTCGTCTCATCGTTTGTGATTCCTCAATAATCTTCTTCGTTGCGTCGATTAAGTTTATTGTGAGATGATTGATAAAAATGAGATGTTCTTCGGGAATATAAGTCTGGTTTTATTGATTGGTTCATGTTCACCTTGATTTATCAAAATACGGAACAAAACTCATAGGTTTATTCGTGGAAGACAAATTTATCTATCTTGTATACTTTTCTGTGTGAGACATATTTGTTTATTAAAGTCTTCGACTTTGGGTCGTAGCAACTCTTGGTTATGGGTGAGATTAGGTAAGGGAATCAAGTACATCATATCCTGCTAGGATTAGAGGCGTAGGATCATAACTATACCTTGGATCATTGTGAGATTTATTGGGGTTCAACTACAGTCCAGACCGAAGTTAATTTGGAGTAGGCTAGTGTCTGTAGCGGCTTAATACAGTGTATGTTTAATATGGACTAGGTCCCGTGGTTTTTCTGCATTTGCGGTTTCCTCGTTAACAAAATTCTGGTGTCTGTGTTATTTCTTTTCCGTATTGTATTTTTATATAATTAAAATAATATAGGTTGTCCGTTGTTCAATCAATTAAAATATCCGACCTTATTGGTTGTTGATTTAAATTGATTGACACTTGGATATTGGTCTTTGGTACCATCCAAGTTATCTCTATTTGATTAAGACTCACGAATTGTATTTGATTGAGTAAATCAAATTGAGAGATTGAGATAATAACTCCTTGAGTATTTTCTATTGATTGAGTCTAACTGTCTAGTTGATTCTCTAGAAAACAATTTGGAGTTGTCCATACAGATTGCTAATCGAAATATTAGGTGTGGTTGTTAGACCCCCGATTTTTCATTTGGTATCAGAGTAGGAAAACACGTTCAATACCTTATAAGTCAGTGTTTGTATCGATCTAACTCTATGGACATAGGTGTTATCTCAATAAACATACCACCAGTCTTCGATGACTCCAATTACTTATGGTGGAAAATTGCTATGCGAGTTTTTCTTCAAGCATGTGATTTTGAATCATGGGTATATGTTGTTAATATCTATGATCCTCCCGTAGTAGCAGTTGGAAACGTGAACGTTCCAAAGTATATTGGTGAATACACCCCTGCCGAAATCCTTGCTGCAAAGCAAAATTCAGACGGGTTGAATGCAATCATGCATGCCATTACCCCAAATATTCATCACCATATGTCTAATTGCACTAAGTCGTAAGAAGCTTGGGATATCTTAGCAACCGTGTTCGAAGGTAATTCCAGTGAAAAGGAAGCTAGACTTTAAAATATTAATTCCGACTGGGAAAACCTTCGTATGACATACGAAGAAACATTTGATGAGTTTAATCATAAAGTGTCTGAAATTGTTAATGCATCTTTTGCATTGGGTAAGACTATTCCTGAAAAGGACATTGTGATGAAAATTCTCAGATCGCTGCCATCTAGATATGATTCTAAGAAGCATGCCATTGTTGAGGGAAATAACCTTGATATACTTTCCAGAAATTCTCTAGCAGGAAAGTTGAAAATTTTCGATCTTGAAATGGAACAAAGAGAGAAACGTCATCTATATAACAACCGTGTTGTTACATCTGATCGTAAGTCTCGACATTCCAAATTGATTAACTAAAAGGATGAGAATTGCTTTAATTCGACTCTGTCACTGTTTATAAAACAACTTAAGAAATCTCTTAGACAAAGTAAAAGAAAGTCTCTAAAGAAAAGATAGTCAATCAATAAAAAGATCCAGAAAAACTATATTAGTAACTCTTGTTTCAAGTGCTATAGAAGTGTTCATGATACTTCGAAATATCCAAATAAGGAAATGAATGAGTTAATTCAAGCATGGATGGCAACTCTTGACTATTATCCTAAGGATGATATCTATGAGGGTTCACTCAATATTTTTGCTGATAATCATGAATGTCCTTCTAATGATGCGTGTTGTATGCGTCAAAAATAATTCACTTCCTCACTCAACTAAATATAAATATAGTATTCGATAAGAAAAAGTTCGTATCCACAGAGAGGCGATTGTTGTTATGCAATTTTCAGATTCTTAAGTAACCAAAATAACCAAGAGTGTGTTTTGTTTTTTATCAAAGTAATAAAACTAAATAAAGAAAATCAAATAATTGGAATAATCAATAAGGAGAAGATATTGGTCACGGGATAATATCATTCACAAACATGTATTTTTCATCAACGATTAGAATTGGTAATTTAATCTCGCAATTATCAAAAGTCCTAGAATATCTTGATCGCAAGAATATCCCGTTTATTTCCTGATTTTATCACAAACAACATTAAAATATGCTATTGTGAAACCTTCTTAAAAAGCAACCTAAAGTGTAAAAGCAAAATTAGGTTTAACTCCCTAAGAGCAATAAGTTATATGAAATAAGACTAATCAATGCAAACAAACGTGTAAAAGCACTAATTCGTTTTAACAAAGGTTACGATTCATATGCGATTAAAAAGATGTATCACTACAAGCAATAACCACAAGATGCTACTAAAAATTAGAGAAAACAACTTTTACGTATTGAAAACCCTAATATAGCTTTAGAGATGAAAACAAATCCAATTGATTCCGGACTCAACCAAACTAGCATTCAAATCATATGATAATAAAAACGATGAATCATAAACAATAGAATTGAGACAAAGCTAATTTATAGAATCAAATAACATGCTTGAAGAAATCAACTTTTATCCCATAACCAATAATTATATTTAGTTACTCATATTAATGGAGTTCATCATCATAATAATCAAAGAAAGAAGATGAAACATAAAAGAAAACAAACCCTACAAAATAGTTTTCCAAAACTCCAAGAAAAAGAATAAAAAAATTGTGATCCCAAAAGTTGTAGAAAACTTCCTTTTTATAGCTCTTCTTGTTCCAAAATTAGGTTTAGTCTTCAAAGTCCATTAGATGAAAATCCACCAAGCCCACAAGTGAGAGAAACCCGTGTAGAAAATCTGTCCCAAAAATGCTCGTCGGAAAACTGGGTTTTTGGACGGAATTTGGCCGAAATACGGCACCTGAAAAGCATCTCAGGTGACCAGTCAAAGGAGTCAACGGAAAGTCAGGATCGGGAAGTCAACTGAGTTATCTCGGTCAAACTCAGACCTAGTCATGATGAATCAGAAGTAGACTCAGTCTTGCCAGGCCATAGACTTAAGCTTGTTGTTGCACAATGATAATGCTTCAGCCATGATGGCTGTGCCATTCTCTTCCTTTCTACCAGAAGCAACACCAATTCATATCCAGCCATGATGGCTATTCTAATGCTTCTTTCAACACCTACAACTGATTTACTCTGTACCATAATCTGCCATCCATTTCAGTACCACCAGTTCTGTTCATCTCAGGTTGAATTCTTATGCACCGCCATTCTAAACTGCAGCTACCACTTCTCAGTTCATGCATGCAACCTCAACATTCACCTTCTAACACTGAAACAAGTCAGCATCCATTGTAACCAAGCTACCCATCTCAGTTGCACACCCATTTCTGCTTCAACTTCACCTGCAAATTCCTAGGCATACATCTAAGCATTCTTTACTTTCTATCATAGTACTCTCGGCATACATCTAACACAATAACAGCTGCACCTACAACCTCTCATTCATTACCAAGAACAACCACCCACTGCACTTCAGCTCAATTATCACCTTCATTCAAGATTGCTTCAATCCCCTACACTGCACCTGATCCAATCCCAGCTGCTATACCACTTTCAACAGCAACATTCCATAGCACCATCAGTTAACACACAACCCCTCAATTACTTCACAGCAACTTAAATTCCTTCTCAGCCAATAATAACACCAACACATACATAGTAACAATATGTTATTCATTAGCTTCACCATCATCTCATAATTCAAGCTCAAGCCACTGTAAAACTCATCTGCACTCCACCTGTAGTTACCACCAAGTGCACCAACACCTTGAACTGCAGCTTCATACAACCCATGAGTCACAAGCACAATACTTGAGCAGCATCATCTCCAAAAACACCAATACTTCTCTTCTATTGAACTCAAGCCTCAGATGCCACCCATTTCCATCTTATCATAACTCAGAGAACAACATAAACCCTTAAATCATCACATCCCATATGCTTCTGTTGTAGTCATCCCTTGTACACCACCAACAGCTGCTTCTCAATTTATCAATAGCAACAGAACCCATTACAGCAAGCTCATCTTCTCCTCCCAATTTCAGTCAACCCATGAATATCACCATCACTGTCTTTCCTGATGCTTCAATAACGACATACAGTTCTTCAATTCCTCTGATTCGACAAAACCCTAACCTCAATTTATTTTCCATCGTCTTAGCAGACTGTTAAGTACATATTTTGCATATATTTAGTGTCGAATCCATGCTATTAATTTCTATATATTCTTGCAAATTATTGTATATTATGTTTGTTTTCTCTTATTTGTGTTTTGCTAGGTGAATCATCCAAAAGAAGCGAATTGGCACTTAATAGTGCAATGAAAGAAGTTAGCTGCAAGCAGAGAAGGGCCAAAGACCAAATGAAACTCATCCAAAACTGTAAGTTCTTGATATCATCGTGAAGAGGACGTAAAGGCAAAGCTAATGGCGAAAGAATGGATTCGATCCGATGTCGTATGAAGAAGTTATGGGTGAGACGAGAAGTTAACCTTGTCGGTTCTCCAAAACTGATAGTAAAATAGGAAGTGCTAAAGAAAGATGTTGAAACTACTAAGGGGGCATTCCATTCTGTTAAAAAGAATCCCAGGTGTTAAAGGAACCCATATTTCCATTAGGGGCTGCCGCCACCATCTTCTTTACCAAGCATCACGACCAAGTTCAGGGAGTAACTACCATCGGTAGTTGACGACGCTGTTGAGAACAATGATACCTGAGTTTGGGATATATAGCGATTGACGGAGCTTGGCATTTGCAAGGATGAATCGATGGTAATAATGGAGTTGAACTGTGGTGGCTGGCCTGGTAGTGTGATTCTGTGCAGCCGAGAATGGATGTTGCCTATATTGCATGGAGATGGGATATATAATGTATGATGGTGTTATGGATGCTGGTGGACTAGACTGTGGTTATAGCCTGAGTTTGGTGCTAACGGAGAGTGATCACTGATCACTAATGAGCCAGGGAAAGAAGGAATGCATAATACAGGGCAGTTGATCTCGATTTGGCAGTGTGGTAATGGTCGAGCTTGGGAGAGAGCTGTGGTGCTGGGCAGAGATGAAAGGAGGTGTTGTTGACGAGAGAAACTGAGCTTGGCATTTGTGGAGTCTCGGACGTTAGCAGTGGCAGTTGATAGTAGAGCTCGAGAGATGGAGGAGCTGTAGCTGGAGATTGTTGATGGCAGGGAACATCGGTGATGGACATGAGACCTTGCAGAGGGATTCTGTGGAGCAATTGCGAGTAAAGATAACACCAGCAAGTGGACCTTGAGCTAAGAGTTTAACTGCTGGGATCAACCTAATTCACAAATCCTAAAGCGTTCGATTGGATTACACCTTGAGTGAGCTACTACTTGGTGGTTCGTTGAATAGAATCTGATATTGGAGAGCTTCCGTATCCGTGGTAAAAGGAGTTTTGGGGATAACACTGATCTAGTTGTTATTCTACGGTTGGTGATGAATGGTTCTAAAGAAGATAGATAAGTATACTAATCCAGTTATCGTTTGGTAATGACGAATGACTCCTAATCATCTTTTCATCTTATTGTTTATTATTATTTTAATTATTCAACAATCCCCCTTGTATTTTATTTATTTTGCTGAACTAAATAACATATCAATTACATTGCTCTTTGTGGGAATGATCTCTTACTACCGCTATATTATTATTTAATTAGTGGGAAATATTTTGAATAATTTGTTGTGGTTACAACATGCATACACAAATCCATTTCAAAAATCAACAGATTCAACCAACATGAGTATCAGCAACGTTTCTTTCTTAATTTCTCGAACTCAACTGACCCATCTCTCAATTTATGACCTAAAACAAACCAACTCTTCTTCTCTCTATCTCAAGCAGCATCTCTACAATTTTCTTCAACAACAACTATCGATTCAACCCATCTCAACCTCACAGTTTCATCTAACCCATCTCCCAATTTATGGTTGCTCTGCAGCTTTTTTTTTTCTTTCTCAATTTCAGTAATGAAATGATTGAGAAGATAACCTTCTCGATTTAGGGTTGTAGGAATGATTGGGTAGATTTACACACCCAATTGTAGAACCACCCATAGTGACATCCCTTTAACCTCAGCTAATTTGTGTTTAGCACTCCTCCAAATAGAGTTGCCTCTTAACCTTGACTGGGCTCCAGATAGTGTTTTCCCATGAAATGACCTTTTTGCCCTTTCATATAAAATTGAATGGTTTCTTCTTCTTTTTCTCCGTATGTCTCCCGAGTACCTAATAACTCAAAAACATGGTTAAAATACATAATTTACAAGAAAAATAAAAAAGAAAGCATAAACTCTAGATAGTAAATACGGTGTATTCTACACCTATCAAATTCCCCCACACTTAGACTTTGCTAGTCCTCGACCAAATCAAACAAAACAATTTTAAAAAATACATACAACTTTGTGTCGTCGAGGCTACGATCACTTTTAGCATAAATAACAAACCTTTGAACCCCTAGGTGTCCCTAGTTGGACGAGTTATAGTCTCGTGAGGGCTTACTAGAGATATACCCACAAAACCTACTCCAACTTCAAAGCGTTCTAGCGTCCCAAGCATCCAAAGATCTACGAGGACATAGAATTTCTGCATGCTAGTAATAAGAAGTTATAAATACCAAAGAATATATTCATTCTTAAATCTTGAGTGAGAAATAACCACACCATAATGAGAGAATGCGTGTTTGAGAGCGATCAATAAGCATTTCGCCTCAACTTCTGCCTCACTTAAAAGGATATTATAAAATTATACTCAAAAAGATGGCTTTTTTATGGGTCTCACATGTGCGCAGGTAGGAATGAAGAGAGAATTCCTGCAACACGTTGAATGGTGGGAAGGACAACTTCCGAAATATTTTGAAAAACCCACATCTTTTAATATTTTGAAAAACCATTTTTCTGACGATATCTAAGAAAGGAAATCAACCACTATTATTTAGGATGAGATTACTTACTCACCTTCACATCCGATTTCCAATTATGATATCACCACCCTCACGGAATCCAATAGAAACGTCTTCCACTCTTCATCTTCTTGGTCTTCGTCTTCGACTTCACCTATTGATGATCAAATCTTGAACTTTGTAAATTCTTGACAATTTATAACCTTTTTCCTTAAAATCCTTGTCGTTTGAAACTTCCTTATAGATTTTCCTTCCCCACGGCTTATTCAATAAATAAAAACAAAAACAAAACATAATAGATATTTCTTTTGTCTCAAATTTTTCAAATTTTTTTTCTTTTATTTTAGACAAGAGAAACAAAGTACAAAACAAAGTGAAAAATAAAACAAACATGGCCGTGGAAAGGTACTTTACCGCTTGGTTCTTCACAACTTGTATCGTCTTGAAATCGTAAACTTCAATAATTCTCACCTTTTGCTTTTCTTTGCTCTTGTAAATAAGTCTTCAACTTTGATATAAAATTACCTCATTTTATTGTAAGTCTTCAACACATATATAAAAATCTGCTCATTGTATGTTGCTTTACTTGAATATGAAATTTTCTCTTTTCTTGTCCCATTGTTTGTAAACCTTGAACGTCTTCAACTTTCCTTATAGATTTTGACGTCGCTCCTTGTTGATAATTGTGGTGTTTCTATGGTCCCGTTGTTGTCGAGAGAGAGAATGGTGCTAACTGCAAATCTAACTACAAGAAGGAGGCTTTCATCCATAGACGTCACCCTCATGATTGACAAAAATTAGCACTCAAGAGATCAAAAATAGTGCTGAAATTGGTGCGAAATTGGGTAGCTCACCATTCTACCCGGAATTAATGTACGGTGATACACACTCAAAATAAGCTCTTTAGTCATGGAAGAATTTCTGGTCGGTGCCTTGGTTGATATGAAAATGGGTAGTCTCCACTAATGATTGATCAATAGATCTAATAATGCATTTCTTCCTGCACCTAATTTGCATCACCGGCATGATTAAATCCATTATTTAACACTCCAATTCGTATGAAATACGAATGTAGTTCCCTAACACTTCCAAGTTCAGTTATGTCGGTCAGAATTCTCTATGTAAACATACCTAGAAGGATGCTAGTGACTCTAAAATCTATACAAGTTGAAGGTTTTATGCAAAAAAATTTTATTAAAATAAATGCTTAACCACTCCTCCACGCTTAAAGTTTACATTGTCCTCAATGTAATTGAATCATCCTAGTAAAGTCAAGGTGGGAAATCCTAATATGATATGGAACAAGAAAAATAAATAAACAAAACACAAAGAAAATAAAAACAAAAGGATAAGAAATACAAAACCGGTGGGTTGCCTCCCACTTAACGCTTGGTTTAAAGTTGTCGGCCCGACTTGCTCCGTGTTTGCTAAGACTCCTCCAGAGGGAGTACTTCCACAAAGTTCACACCTTCCACAACTTCGGAAGTAAAGTTCTTATAATATGGTTTCAGCCGGTGTACATTCACTTTAAACTCCTTTCCTGCAGCTATGCTACGAATTTCTACTGCACTATGAGAAAACACATTAGTAACAATAAAAGGTCCAATCCAACGTGACCTTAATTTACCCGGAAATAATTGCAAGCAGGAATTAAACAAAAGCACTTTCTGCCCAACAAAAAATTATTTTCTAGAAATCATAGTATCATGAAATGCCTTAGTTTTCTCCTTGTAAATGCGTGAGCTTTCAAATGCATCATTGCGAAGCTCCTCTAGCTCTTGGAGTTGCAACTTCCTTTGTTTTCCAGCACCATCTAGCTCCATATTGCATTTCTTAATAGCCCAAAATGCCTTATGTTCAATCTCAATGGGTAGGTGACAAGGTTTACCATACACAATCCTAAAGGGAGACATCCCAATAGGTGTCTTATATGTGGTTCTATAAGCCCACAAAGCATCATTAAGTCGCATGCTCCAATCTTTCCTTGTTGGATTCACCATCTTCTCTAGAATGGATTTCACCTCTCGGTTAGACACCTCGACTTGTCCATTGGTTTAGGGATGATAAGGTGTTGCAATCTTGTGCGACACATTGTACTTCTTCAATAATCCTTGTAAGAACCTATTTTTGAAGTGAGAGCCCCCATCGCTAATTATGGCTCTTGGAATTCCAAACCTTGCAAAAATATTAGCTTGCACAAAATCTGAAACCACTTTAGAATCATTAGTTGGGGTGGCCTTAGCTTCCACCCATTTCAATACATAATCAACAGCAAGTAAGATATAAAAATTCCCATGGGAATTGACAAAAGGACCCATAAAATCAATACCCCATACATCAAAAACTTCAATAAATTGAATAAAAGTTTGTGGTATTTGATTTTGAGCACCTTGATTACCTGTTCTTTGGCACCTATCACAAGTTGTGCAAAATATATGTGCATCCTTAAACTAGGTTAGCCAATAGAAACTGCTTTCAAGTACCTTGTGAGCGGTTCTCTTACTCCCAAAATGTCCTCCGCAAGCATAGGAGTGAAAAAATGACAAGATATAATTAAATTCATATTCGGGAATGCACATTCGCATCACTTGGTCGCTGCCATGTTTCCATAAGTATGGATCATCCCATATATATTGGTTCTCTAACCTTTAAAGTTTGTCCCTCTCAGCACGAGACAAGTTCTTTGGGATTTGTTTAGTTACCAAGTAATTCACAATATCAGCATACCATGGTTCCGCAAAGGCAAGTGAGAATAGTTGCTCATTCGGGAAACTTTCACGCAATGGGATAGGTTCCTTGTCCACAACAAGATGGCTCAAATGATCTGCAACGGTGTTCTCAATTCCTTTCTTGTCCTTGATTTCAATATCAAACTCTTGCAAGAGTAAAATCCATCGTATGAGCCTCGGTTTCGCTTCTTTCTTCATTAGAAAGTACCTAAGTGTTGCATGGTCAGAAAAGACAAAAAAATTTGTACCAATTCGATAAGAGCGAAACTTTTCCAAAGCAAAAACAATAGCTAATAACTCTTTTTCAGTGGTTGTGTAGTTTTGTTGGGCTTCATTTAACGTTCTAGAAGCATAGTAAATGGCATGAGGTATCTTCCCCACACACTGCCCAAGCACCGCACCAATCGTATAGTCACTTGCATCACACATGAGCTCAAAAGGCTTGCTCCAATCCGGCGGTTTAATGATAGGGGATGAAATCAAGAGTTCTTTCAAATGATTGAATGCCGCCATACACTTTTCATCAAAGTTAAAAACCACATCTTTTTGCAATAAGTTACAAAGAGGTGATGCTATCTTGGAAAAATCCTTGATGAATCTACGATAAAAACCCGCATGACCAAGAAATGAGCGTATCTCCCTCACAGTAGTGGGAGGGGGTTAAAGGACGAATAAGGTCTATCTTAGATTTATCAACTTCAAAGCCTTTAGAAGATATCATATGGCCTAAAACTATGCCATGAGTTACCATAAAATGGCACTTCTCCCAATTCAGCACAAGGTTTGTTTCTACACATCGTTCAAGGATTAGTGACAAATTGTTCAAACAAAGGTCAAATGAATTACCAAAAACACTAAAGTCGTCCATGAACACTTCAATTATGTTTTCAACATATTCTGAAAATATACTTACCATACACCTTTGAAAAGTAGCTGGAGCATTGCATAAGCCAAAAGACATCCTTCTATAAGCAAAAGTACCAAAATGAGTGGTTTTCTCTTGATCCTTTGGCGCTATCACAATCTGATTATAACCTGAATAGCCATCAAGAAAGCAATAATAAGAGTGTCCAGCTAAACGTTCAAGCATTTGATCAATAAAAGGTAATGGAAAGTGATCTTTTCTAGTGGTGGCATTAAATTTCTTGTAATCAATACAAACCCTCCAACCGGTTTGCACACGAGTTGGGACAAGTTTATTCTTATCATTCTCCACCACGGTCATGTTGATGGTGGATTTTCATTTAAGGGTAAAATTGTAAAACCGAAAAATTATGTGCTAACATCTTGAAAAACATAAGGCCATTAATAAGTGATGGATACTCCTTCACTTTATTAATTCACCTAGAATGGAGCATATGGCAACAATCCCATTCTGTGAATAAAATACACGAAATTCATCCAGGTTGGAGCATGTAGCAACAATCCCATATACCCTGTGAATTTCCAGCATTATTAATTAATGTGCAACCATCCTTGTATTTCCTGTACTCATTATCAGTGCGGCATGACGACTGAGTGTTTCTCTCAACAGAGCAACACGAATCACCAAGCATTATAATGAAACATATACAAAATACCCATACAGACTGCAACTCACGGTGTGTTATACTAGCCCGATTGAGCTACTCTCGGTGTGTTATACTAGCCCGATTGAGCATCCGAATTGACCGTATCAGTCTGGATATGATCACGACCATCCAACTCCACCAGCATGATTGGATGGGCCAGATCGATTCCATAACCCCCAAGCAGGTATGGATTATCCGATGCCGAACCAATGCGGTCCCCGCATGGTCGGCCTGCCCTTGGCCTAGCTTGCAAAAACGTCCAAACCAAATCAGTGTGGACGAAAACCCTAAATTAGGGTTTGCGGCACATTACATGTGTCGCAAAACAGTCTCAACCATCCATCTTCGCAGGTATAGATGGAGGGTGCAGATGTAGATTCAAAGGGCACGGGGTATGTCAACACAATCACCACGGGCCCACCTATATACCTGACCAATCGGTCATGACCAACCATGGTTGGTCATTACAAATAATGCGCCTGAATGGAGCATGACGCACGGCCTTGAAACCCAAAATTAGGGTTTTGAATCACGAGCGTCCATTTTCTCCGGCACGAATGGAGGGTTTGAGATTAGATCAAAGCAGGTCCGGCCATACCAACATGACCACCGTGGACCCGTCTATCCCCTCACTTGATCGGCAAAGGCATACCATGCCTGGTTATCCCAAATCGTTCGCCCAAACTAGCGTGGTCGCACCTCCCAAGCTGCAAACTAATCTCAACCGCTCGACTTCTCCGGACGAATTGGGTGGGTTAGATCGTTTTTTCATGGGACGGTAAGGCATAGGCGTGAACACCAGCCTACCACCTACACGTTGGATCAATCGGCCAAGACCGACCAGGCCTGGTCGTCTTGGAACGCCCCCCCCGAAGTTGGTACGATGTGCGGCTTTTGCGGCACCAATTTTCTGTCCCAAATTGATATGAACCACACAAATTCGCAGGATGAATTGAGTGGCATAGATCACACTTTCGTGAGACAATGAGGTATGGACGCCTACACCGTCATGTTGTATACACACATGCATGGCCAGCCTAGCCAAAGTTGCGTCCCAAGCTTGGATTCAACTAAGCTGAAAAGTGATGCTTGCCCACCTTTTCATAAACCCTAATTTCATCAATGGTCGCAGATGAGTGTCTCAAAGATCATCTCGTCCGTCCAACTTCACCGTCTTGGCTATACAGCCCTGGTCAGAAGTTAATTGGTCAGTGTGCGTCATGGTGATCACTACCCGTCACTCTACTACACCATGTGATCGGTCAAAGGAGGGTTTGCATGCGTAACTTCCAAACTATCACATGAAGTAGGTTGAACATGAAGTTTCTTTGAGACTCTCAAATAGCGATGCTTCATACATGCTGCATATACTCGATGCAGTACCTGCATAGCATACACACGATACTTCACAAGTATCAATTTCCTAAATAACGTAGCATTACATGTTACTTTCTGTGGGTCCCACGATCCACACACACTTGAGACATCAATCATGTCACAAAATTAATTTTCAAAACGGGATACATACTGGGGTATTGGTCCGCGATTTATCGCGTGCAGCGCCAACGCGCCATACAAAGAACGTGTCGTGAAGTCATGGACGGTTAGTGATGATGGGAGAAGTGGGCAAGCCAACTAATTTTATCAATCATAGGTCGTGTAACACCAACACACTACTCCATTACTCCATCACTCCACTTTCTCCGCTTCCCACGAGATACGAAGGTTAGGCTAAAAGACTTATATAAATAGGCTCTCCGCCCTATTTTCAAACAAGACATGACAGAACAGAGAGAGCATAACACAAAAACCAAGTGTTAACATCAAGAGCTTTCTTGCGTTAATTACAAGCCTTCTCACCTTTCTGTTGTAAGTCATACATAACCAACACCTTCATAATCTCAACACATTCTTCGCTTCCCTCCCTAAGATCAACCCCATATCCTTCACTTTGTGACCGAAACAAGTATGGAACGACCATTCTTTTTGGTTTAGGCCAGACTTGCACATATTGACCTCTCGAATCTACAAGCACTCACCGCGCAGTGCATTGTTTAAGGTTTAGATTCATTCCTCATCCACACCCCAAATTACCAAAATTGGCAGGAATAGTTTTCACCCACAAACAATTGGCGACCACAGTGGGAGGTTAATCTCTCGGTTGTAAAGTCAATTTCTTCGAAAGCCGATTCAATTTCATCAATTTCAAAAAGGGTAGATCTTAAAACCAATTCAATCAGCAATTCATTTCAAGATGGTGGAACTCAGGTATGGATCAACAATCAATTCTGATGGAGCTAGCGTGGATAACATTCCCGGTGTCGATGTACCTATCAGTAGAGTTGTCGTAGTTAATGCATTTCGTGGAGCCGTCACTCCTATTACCAGCGCTAGAAGAGTAGAGATATTCCAGTAGGTGTAACGCCTCCCAACACCAGAGACAGAGCAGCAGCGAATCCCGGCATCTCCTCAAGTGTAACGCCTCCGGTGGTCACCAGAACAACAACTTTCACTCTTTCATTAGGACGAGGATCCGGAGGGACGATAGGAGGACCATCTCCCATTACCATTGCAGACTTGATGGAGAAGGAGGAAGTTCTTGCTAAGACTCAAACGGATATGGCCGCAACTCATAAATAGGTACTCACTTTTCTTAAGACATTAACTGATCGATTTCCACAAGATCCGTGACATCCCCTGGAGACAACAAGGAATGCATTCAACGCACCGGAGAAGGTACTTCAGCGGCGCGGACCTACATGGACCTGATCAAATAAGCGACATCAGATATGAGCGGTCCTATCATGGAGACTCCTACACTGGGGATTGATCCTCACAACGATCCTCCTCAAGTCAATAGTTTCACTAAGAACCATAGGCCGGTGGATCGGGAAGCGGTTTCTCTAGTGGAAAGTTTATGCGAACTTTCACACCTCTCGAAGAATCAGTGCGCGGAAACATTTTGCTGCAATCAACCAGAGGAAGGTCACAACCGTGCCCTACATGTCACCGCACGCATCAAGGATTCAGAGTTCAATACGGCCCTTATCGACATATGAGCATCTTCAAATATGATTACTCTCAAGACTCTCAGGACATCCAAGGTTCTCTCAGGAAAGGTCGTACGGAAGCCTACCACAATGATGGTCTTCGAGGGAAACCAAACCAGCACATACGGGAGAAGATCCGTGGAAAGAATCATACAAGTTCTTTGCATCCCACTCCCCTCGTGGGCATCAATTCAGGAAGAATAACGGATTGCATCAATGAGGGCTAGTACCCATGATGCATTTTTGCTGACGAAGCATTCTTTTCCATCTTGTGAAGCCACTACCCACATTCACACGAAGAGAGAACGAACTTTTGTGGTGAGTCGTGACCAGAAAGGGAAAACGGTATACCAATGCTGCCATTATCAATTAGCAGGGGAGACTGTTACCCAGTATCTCCATCCAATTGAATGCTACAGCAGCAACGGACCACAAGAAAAAGTGATAGATGCTCCACAACATATGCAAAATGGCACCAACTCCACAACTGATGTGATTAAAATCGCTGAGGAATCTCCTAGGCCAATCTCCATCATCTCAACCTTGTGTACGGATAAAAGCACGAAGCTCGTGGAACTTCTCAAAGAGTGCCAGGACATATTCGCTTGGAGATATGAAGAAATGCCGGATTTAGATAAAAATTGGTCACCCATCATCTACATGTCGTACCTGGATCCAAGTTGGTTAAACATTTGCAGTTAAGACACGAGGAAAATGGATAGATCATGTTCTGCATAGACTTCAGATACTTGAATAGGTGCTACTCCAAAAATGATCCTCCTCTACCTAATATCGACATGTTAGTAGATGCAACCAGCGGACACGGCATGTTCTCCTCCATGGATGGATATAGCGGTTACAACCAGATAAGGATAAGCATGAGACAAGTAAGATAGATTTTTGAACTCCTCTCGGAAACTCTTATTATACCATATTGCCATTTGGTTTAAATAATGCCGGTGCAACGTATCAACTTTCTATGACGACAATCTTCCACTGGAGCCGATACCTCAAGAGAGCATCCTCAAGAAGATAACGATGTCCACGCGTCATATCGAGAAAGATCCAGGCGAGTCACTCTATCAGACAGTGGTCGAACAAGATCCGGGCGAGTCACTTTATCAGACAGTGGTACATGTCTATCATGCTATGTTGGAGAATCTGTGCTTTTGGATATCCTCTGGAGATGTTAAACGCTCATCTACAACAACATATTCCATGATAGAAAAAACCAGGCCTGCCGATAATGAAAAACCTCAAAAATTTTATAGGGGCATATATCTCACCAACAGGCGATACAACCTTCAGCCTTCTGTAAGCAGTTCCCTGAAGCATCAAGAGGAAAACCACCGAGATATAACATCTTGCGCGTCTACCAACTCCAACTCCAGTACAACATGCACGACTCCCACAATGATGAAACAACGTCCAAGATATTCCATATCTGGATCGACAACAACCACTACGAACAAACCATGTAAACCACGCTTGGGACTGACCCTCAGCATGAAGTTCCTTCACCGTCAGTCAAGGACTTATTCAACACAAGAGAGATGGTCAGTCAATAAGCATGGAATTCGCAAGGGTAAATCGAACTGAAGAGAAAGCCACTTCAACACTCCCTCCAGCAGAAGCTGCTTTAATGGTCTATTCAAGAGCCGCCTCAACGCTCTCTTCGGGACCCACGTTCACTTCAGAATCCTACTTTAACACTCTCTCCAGGATCCACCTCAACGTTCGCACCAGAAGCCACTTTAACATCCTCTCGAGCCGTTTTAACACTCAATCTACATCAATAATCTGCGCTCTGGTCAAATTATCTTTGATGTACTCATTGCTAAACATACGCATCATCCATCCTTCATGAGGGCCCAAGGGAGCATGAAAAACCTTGAAGTCAATATAAAAAGGGTTATCTTATGGAACGGATATTTTCATATAGTTAAAAGGGAGCGGTGAACAACTCATCATCAATGTTCGGAATATCTTTGAAGATGTCAACACCCCCTGACTTGGCACCAACATTATCCCCAGAAGACATCTCAACATGAGTTCTTTTCTTCATTCTACAATAAAAGACATGAGTCAGTACTTGTATAAAAACGCGCGAGATGTATAGTCACGCACGACAAAACACACATTCACGTTGGAGTACACAAGGATGGTATTGGGTCCAAACACCGGTATTGATCAAGTCACAAGTCCGGTATTGCTCAAGTTTCAAGTCCGGTGTTGATCAAGTCAAAAATCCGGTATTGCTCAAGTTTCAAGTCCGGTATTGTTCAAGTCACAAGTCCGGTATTTCTTAAGTTTCAAGTCCGGAGTTGATCAAGTCACAAGTCCGGTATTGCTCAAGTTTCAAGTCCGGTGTTGATCAAGTCACAAGTCCGGTATTGCTCAAGTTTCAAGTCCGGAGTTGATCAAGTCACAAGTCTGGTATTGCTCATGTTTCAAGTCTGGAATTGATCAAAGTCATAAGGCTAGTATTCGAATAAAATAGGCACACGCAGCAGGGCCGGTTTTTATTCAAAACACATGGTCGACGTTCAGTCAGGCACGCGGTGGGTCCCACTTGATACCAGCCCCATATTGGTCGAAGCAGGCATAGCCGGCCCCGAGAAAAGCAGGCACGTGGCACGCAGTGGACCCACGTTTAATCAAAATAGGCACATCAATCCCACGTTCGATCAAGCAAGCGCAACATCCCCACGAATGAAACAGGCGTAACAGTCCATCGAAGCAGGCAAGACCGACATCATGCTAGGGGAACACTCGCCTGGACGCCTCTTGAACGTGAAATGCTCCAAGGAAAGGATGACCCCTCTCTCCTGGTAACATATAACTTTGTCGCATAAGCTTTGTCTTTAACTGTCACCATCTCATGCCTACCCCACAATAGTGTAACCATTATGTGCTAAGCAGGGGACTTAATATTGATGGTGGATTTTCATTTAAGGGTAAAATTGTAAAACTTAAAAATTATGCGCAAACATCTTGTAAAAGATAAGGCCATTAACAAGTGATGGATACTCCTTCAATTTATTAATTCACCTAGAATGAAGCATGTGGCAACAATCCCATTATGTGAATAAAATACACGAAATTCATCCAGGTTGGAGCATGTAGCAACAATCCAATATACCCTGTTGTGGATGGGGAAAAACGTGCCGCCAGTTTTTTGGGAAAGTGGAGAGTCGAGCGAGTTATCGAGACTCCTCAGCCGGGAAAGATGTTAATCCTCACACGGATGCACCGCTGCAAAAGGGGTGCTTAGATTCGGGAAATCAATTTGTATGACCCTGGCCTAAACCAAGACAATGGTCGTTCCAGAATCAATTCGGTCGCAAAGAGGGAGATGGGTTAATCTGTAGGAGGGAAGCTGAGATTTGTGTGCGATCAGTGATGATCGAGGATTGTGGGTGTGTTGAAGGTTTCTGCAATATTGATGAACTGTTGAGTTCTGAGTGATTGATGAATTCTTGAGGGTAGTTACCCGAGAAATTCAGTGTTGGATGTGTATTCGAGTGTTCAAATGTTGATAAAATCTCGTCCTTCAATCATGGATTCAGAGACTTATTTAAACTGTTAGAGTAGTAACACCACTGACCCCTGTAAGTGTGACGGTTTCTTGAGTGGAAGAGTGGGAAAGTGGAAGATCGTGGTAAAGTCAGTTCCACATCGTGTGGAGACTTGACTGATCGTGCACCCACTACTTTGCTAACTCCTTCAACCGTTGACACGACTTATGCACTTTTCTCATCGTGGGATGAATCCACGTGCCGTAGACCGCCAGACCAAAACCCTAAGTGATATCTCCCCATTTGTAATGTGATTGATGTTTCACGAATCGTGGAGTCTGCAAGGCAGACGTGTTTAGGTCAATCAATTGTTGACTGATTAGACACTGAGTTTAAATTTGGTGAATCAAGCATGAATGGTGAATGCTCAGTGATTCATGGGTCGAACATGTAGTTCTCTGTAGAGATGTCAGTATGACAAGTTGAGTGGTTAAACAAGTATTGCCGCAAATTATAAGAATTCAAAGATCAACTGAGCAAGTATTGCTCAATTCACCGAATTATGGGATTTTGATGGGGAACTGAGCAAGTATTACTCAATCCACCAAATACTGGAGAATTGTCGAATATTGGCTAATATTCAGGAAATTGAGCAAGTATTGCTCGATTCAGCGAATTATTTACTAGTGATGTGACCCAGTAAAATATTAATTAAAATATTGATAGATTACCAAATATTGTTTAATTAATTTTTAGATGTTGATTGATGAATCAACATAAATTTGTTAGTGTTCGAAATTGCTCAGAATGATGGTTTCACAGAGCGTTCATTCGAAACCCTAATTTCGGACAATCCTCCATCAATTGAAGAATTGCCAAAAAATTGATTATGAGTGATGGAGGGCCCGACCACATGGGATGATGAACGTCCATGTGATGCCCAGCGCTCAAGTGAGCATGCACCAGGGTAGAGTTGGCAAACGGGCGGGCCGGGGCTGGCCCGTTGCGGGTTACACGGGTTCGGGTTTAGACGGGTCAATACCCGCGGGTTGAAATTCTTCACGGGTGGTCATTTCTTCAACCCGCGCCCGTAACGGGTTAAACTTGCGGGTTCACGGGTTACCCGACTTGTTTAAATTAAAATTTAATTAAGTTAATTTGTGACAAAATAGAGAATTACAGAACATTACTGGGGAATAATATGATTCTTACTCGTTCAAAACAGAGGATTACATAACAAAAAACAACAATTATAAGCTCGTAAATATAATCTCTTGTTCACTGCTTATATTTTTACAATCAATCAAACTTGTACAAGTAACAAGATTCAGTCAAATAAAAATCACATACAAGCTCAGTTTATGCTTCAAAAAAATAAAATAAAAATACAAGATCAGTTAACTAGTTATGTGGAATTCAACAAACAACAATCATATTACCCATCGTTAATTAAATTGAACCTTCAGGGAAATTGACTACAGGTTGTGTTTCCCAATCAATGTATCGCAGCTGCATGAATTCGATGAATTCCCAATTTCAGAGATAATTTCTAAGTTCTCTCCATCTCCATTAGACCCAACTGTTGATTATTTTTTTCCAGTTTTCTTACCCCAACAATGAAATCGGAGTACTAAAAAGTAAAAACAATCAGATCTAAGAATTAATCATACAAAAATACAAAAATTACAGAAAAAATCAAATAAAAACTTGAATCTAACACAAAATATCAGAGTTTCTTAACCTAATAACTTAAATTGAATCACAAGATTCACAACCCTAATCTTCTTCTTCTATCATTAAATCAATTCTCTTCTCAATTTCATAGAACCACAAATTCAATTGATGCCCTAATTTCTTCTGGATTTCTCAATTCCAGTTCTTCACTGAAATTAACCCTAACTATTAGTATGATAATCTTCTTCTTCATATTCTAGTTTTAAAACCCACCCTTAATCACTCACTTTCTATTCCAATCTCCAACTCAGAACCCACATTAGAAGGCCGACTAAAACTCGAACCAAAAACAGAAACAAAAAAAAAATGTGAAGAAGCAAATCCCCACATCAGTTACTAACTTGAGCTTAAATCCATGATCAGTAAGCTTCAATTTACACATGCAAAGAAGAACAGATGCAGAGAAGAAAGAAAAAAGAAGATGGAGGTGTGGTGTTAGGAGGCGCAGAGAGAAGAAAGAAAATAGGAAAGAAAAAAAAAATGAAATCTTCTATGGTTTTTTCGAGTTTTATATCATAAACAAACGAACGGGATTAAATGTAATAATCATACGGTGGAGATTATCAGGAGCATACGGGTTGACTGGATTACCCGCGGGTTCACGGGATGGGCACGGGTTAACCCGTTTTCTCACGGGCCATCATTTCTCTAACCCGAACCCGGCTTGTTTATAACCCAGCCGAGCCGGGTTCGGGTTTTCACGGGCCGGGCACGGGTTTATCCGCGGGTTTGGGCTTGTTTTCCATCTCTACACCAGGGTTCCCAGTTTGAGAGTTGGTGAAAAGTGATGATTAAATGGGGAGTTCACCATTTACTGAAAATATTGTTGGGTTCAGAATTAGGTGTAAAACCTATTTATGAGAGATGGGACCGACCAAGAGAGCATGGGACCGGCTCCTGGTGGTCACGTGACCAAGTGTTGGTCATTTGATGGATTCTCCAGTTTGGTTGAATCCCTGATTAGCGTCCTTTACTAGAATCGATGTAGAATTCTCATACGAACTCGGATTTCGATGGTCCGCCTCCCTATTCGATACGGAAAAGCATTTCCTATCTCTCTACGAGGGAATATTTAGGTTTTGAGCTCGTTCGGGAGATGAAAATATCTCGAAAGTAAAACTCAGGAAGAATTCAAGAGGGACAGTAAAAGAGAGTTCTGGGCCCAGTATGAGCAATTGAGCAAATTAGGTCAGAATTATGAAAACTTGTGGACCGGCTTCGTGAAAGCCCTAGAAGCAACCTGGTCGGTCATGGAGGCATGCACGTGTTGCCATGATGTCTGTGTCTCCATACTGAGAGTTTCAGTATTTTCTGATGCGCATTTGAGCGATGTTGTGAATTTTCAGAAGAGTTTAATCTTGGCTGAGAATTCTCGACTTTTCGGTGGAATGAGCATATATACTCAATTCATCAATATTTTAAAAATACTAAAGTAAAATATTTGAATAATCCAAAATTTCCGTGAGGGGCTAGCCGGCCGTGTGACCATGTTGGCTTTTTGGTTTTGCGTGAGTCGAGCCATATTTGAGAAAATATGGAGAAGTCACGAATTTTGTTCAAACCCAGGAGTTTCACGAGTTGAGGGAAATAATAATAAGAAGAAATTAGGTATTGCAAGGTGAGGGACCGACCATGTCTAGGGCACGGCCGGCCGGCCAAGTTGCACGGTCTCGCACACCTTTCCCTATTTTATTTTTATTTTTTATGAATCCTTGAAGTTATGGAGAGTTCATGAAGTTTTGGAATAATAATTATAAAAAGCTAAGGATTGTGAGGTGTGGGACCGGCCACGGCTTGGGCATGGTCGACCTTCTAGGTTTCCCGGTCCCGTACACTTCTCCTTATTTTATATTTTATTTGGTGAATCCTCCAAGTCATGGAGAACTCTTGAGTCTTTGCGCAAATTGGGAAGTTTTTTCCAAGATGGAGAACTCTCCATGGGTTTGTGAAGATTGTGAAAAAATAAAGAAAATAATGGGGAAACATGGGACCGGCCATGGGCGCTTCACATTATTTTATTATTTATTATTTTCTCTCTCCTATTTTATGGAGAACTCTCCATTGTTTCATGTTTTTGGATGCTCATTTGCACATCCGGGTGCTCAGTCGTGCATCATTGTCGAGTGCACTTGCACCATTTTTGTGAGGATTACTCAGTGATGGTCTAGATGCCCACTTATTGAGTATTTATTATCAATTCACGAGATCCAGTGGAGAATAATTCATGAAACTGAGTAATAAAAGTGAATAGATATTTCATTATTAACTCGTAGGATCGGATGCGGATTCGATTACGAATTCAGAATAATAAAACAAGCATTACCGTCCCATGGGATCATGGATTCGACCATAGAATCAGAGTAATTGAGATTTATCCATCACCATTTCATGAGACCAGTAGATTCGATCATGAAATCGGAGCAATGAGATAATATAATTGTTTCTTTGCTATTCTATGAGATCAATCCGTGGATTCGATCATAGAATCAGAACAATCGTTATTTCCATTCCATGGGATCAGGCCGTGGATTCGACCATGGAATAGGAGCAAATTGTTATTGCCATTCCATGGGATCAGGTCGTGGATTCGACCATGGAATAAGAGCAATAATAGATTATTCTGGGAATTCAGTGGTGAATGTCACGACAGAATTAATCTATGTGCATAGCCAGGAGACGGCAAATCCTGAGGGTGCTCTCAGACACTACTAAGAACACTCGAGTCTATACACGTCGCTCTACATAGTCAGGATCAGTGAGTGTCACTGTCTTGAAGGCGTTGTTGCTCTCAATCTGACGGAGAACCTCCCAATCGTTCTTCTATGTAGAGGGGGGTCGCTCTCATGTAGTCATGGAACAGTGAGTATCACCGACGTCCTGAAGGCGTTAAGCCCTCTCAACAAACAATTATGTAGGAGGACCGCCCAATTCTATTATTCTACATAGAGGTCACAATGAAATGTCAGGGATCGAACGCTCGGTTGTTAGAGGCTTTTCGAAAACATATTCATCATGGATTCATAAAATATGAATCGTCACACGCCTGAAGCTGTATCAGGAACATGCAGTATCATGATTTTACAGGTTTGGCCTTTGTTGAAAATCCACCATCTACACCTGTGAATTTCTAGCATTATTAATTAATGCGCAACCAGCCTTGTATTTCATGTACTCATTATCAGTGCGGCATGACGACTGAGTGTTGCTATCAGAAGAGCAACACGAATCTCCAAGCATTATAATGAAACATGTACGAAATACCCGTACAGGATGAAACTCTCGGTGTGTTATACTAGCCCGATTGAGCATCAGGACTGACCGTATCAGTCTGGATATGATCACGACCATCCAACTCCACCAGCATGATTGGATGGCCCATATCGATTCCATAACCCCCAAGTAGGTATGGAATATTCGCTGCCGAACCAATGCAGGCCCCGCATGGTCGGCCTCCCCCTTGGACTAGCTTGCCAAAGCGTCCTAACCAAAGCAGTATGAACGAAAACCCTAAATTAGGGTTTGCGGCACATTACATGTGTCGCAAAACAGTCTCAACCATCCATCTTCGCAGGTATAGATGGAGGGTGCAGATGTAGATTCAAAGGGCACGGAGTATGTCAACACAATCACTGTGGGCCCACCTACATACCTGACCAATCGGTCAGGACCAACCATGGTTGGTCATTCCAAATCGTGCGCCTGAATGGAGCATGACGCACGGCCTTGAAACCCAAAATTAGGGTTTTGAATCACGAGCATCCATTTTCTCCGGCACAAATGGAGGGTCCGAGATTAGATCAAAACAGGTCCGGCCATACCAACATGACCACCGTGGACCCGTATATCCCCTCACCTTATCGGCCAAGGCATACTATGCCTGGTTATCCCAAATCGTTCGCCCAAACTAGCGTGGTCGCACCTCCCAAGCTGCAAACTAATCTCAACCGCTCGACTTCTCCGGATGAATTGAGTGGCTTAGTTCATGTTTTCATGGGACGGTAAGGCATAGGCGTGAACACCATCCTACCACCTACACGTTGGAGAAATCGGACAAGACCGACCAAGCCTAGTCGTCTTGGAACGCCCGCTCAAGGTTGGTACGACGTGCGGCTTTTGCGGCACCAATTTTCTGTCGCAAATTAATCTCAACCACACAACTTCGCAGGACGAATTGAGTAGCCTAGATCACACTTTCGTGAGACAATGAGGTATGGGCGCCTACACCGTCATGTTGTCTACACACATGCACAACCGGCCTAGCCAAAGTTGCGTCCCAAGCTTGGATATGACCAAGATGAAAAGTGATGCTTGCGCACCTTTTCATAAACCCTAATTTCATCAACGGTCGCAGATGAGTGTCTCAAAGATCATCTCGTCCGTCCAACTTCACCGGCTTGGCTATACATCCCTGGTCAGGAGTTAATTGGTCAGTGTGCGTCATGGTGATCACCACCCGTCACTCTACCACACCATGTGATAGGTCAAAGGAGGGTTTGCATGCGCAACTTCCAAACCAACACATGAAGTAGGCTGAACATGAAGTTTCTTTGAGACTCTCAAACAACGATGCTTGATACATGCTGAATATACTCGATGCAGTACCTGCATAGTATACACACGATACTTCACAAGTATCAATTTCCTAAATAACATAGCATTACATGTTACTTTTTGTGGGTCCCACGATCCACACACACTCGAGACATAAATCATGTCATAAACTGGGGGATACATACTGGGGTATTGGTCTGGCAGTTTACAGCGTGCAGCGCCCAACGCGCTATCACAAGAACTTGTCAGGAAGTCATGGACGGTTAGTGATGATGGGAGAAGTGGGAAAGCCTGGTCGTGTAAGACCAACACACTACTCGACTACTCCATCACTCCACTTTCTCCACTTCCCACGAGATACGAAGGTTAGGCTAAAAGACTTGTATAAATAGGCTCTCCGCCCTATTTTTCAAACAAGACAAGACAGAACAAAGAGAGAATAACACAGAAACCAAGTGTTAACATCCAGACCCTGCTTGCGTTAATTATAAGCCTGCTCACCTTTTTGTTGTAAGTCATACATAGCCAACACCTTCACAATATCAACACCTTCTTCGCTTCCCTCCATAAGATCAACCCCATCTCCTTCACTTTGTGACAGAAACAAGTCTGGAACGGCCATTATTTTTTGTTTAGGCCGGACTTGCACAGATTGAACTCTCGAATCTACAAGCGCTCACCGCGCAGTGTATTGTTTAAGGTTTAGATTCATTCCTCATCCACACCCCAAATTACCAAAATTGGCAGGAATAGTTTTCACCCACAAACAGGTCACACCTGATTTCTTTGGTACAACTTGTACCGGGCTCACCCACTTGCTATCAGATATGGGGTAGATAACACCCACTTCCAAAAGCTTGAGTATCTCCTTTTTCACAACTTCCATCATAGGGGGGTGGGGGGGGGGGGTTCAAACGACGTTGTGCTTTCCTTGTAGGCTATGCATCGTCCTCCAAACGGATCTTGTGCATATAAACGGCAGGGCTTATACCCTTGATATCGGCAAATGTCCATCCTATGGCCGTTTTGTACTTCCTTAGCACCCTTAGAAGTTTTTTCTCCTGTAATTCACTAAGCTCGTTAGAAACAATCACAAGTAACTCTTCATTGTCACCCAAGTACAAGTACTTTAAGTTACTTGGAAGAGGTTTGAATTCTAACTTTGGAGAGTTAACAATAGAAGGTAAAAGTTTTTCATCACTGCATGGTAAAGAAATAAAAGAGATATTATGAGTTTCCGGGCATACTTGTAGTGAGTTAAGATCACCAAGGGATTCTTTGACTTCATCGCCACACTCTACACCATTATCAATGGATGTAGTTAGAATGGTTTACAAAGCATCATCACAATTCAATTCAAACATTTGTTGTGCCAATGTATCCATCACATCAACGGAGAAGCAATAGTGGACATCAGTAGGAAATCTCATCGTCTTGAAAATGTTGAAACATATTACTTCTTCATCAAACTCCATAGTCAGCATTCCCTTGTCTACATCAATAATGGTTTTTTCCGTTTTCATGAAGGGACGCCCAAGTAGCAATGGAAGAGATGAGTCCGGCGAACCTTCATCCATCTCTAAGACACAAAAATCTACTGGAAATACTAGTTGATTAACCTGTAAAAGAACATACTCAACAATACCCCATTGGGTAGACATTAGAACGATCGGATAATTGCAACACAATTTTAGCCCTTTTAAGAGGACCAAGATCAAGTGAATTGTGTATTGACGCAGGCATAACATTAACGGATGCACCTAAATCCAACATAGCTTTGTTAAATGTAGTGTTACCAATTTTGACGGGAATGTCAAAGCTACCCAGGCCCTTGCATTTCAGTGGGAGTTTGTGTTATAAGATTGCCGAAGCATTCTCCCCCATACTCAACACTTCGTTACCTTTGAGCCTTTGCTTATTGGTACACAAATCTTTCAACACCTTTGCATACTTTGGAACTTGCTTTATAGCATCTATGAGTGGTATGTTTAGATGGATCTTCTTGAGAACGTCTAAAATATCCTTTTCTAGTGACTCCTTCTTGGAATTTGCAAATCTTCGAGAGAAAGGTAAATGAGGAACATAAGTAGAAACCGGAGTTTTAGAGTTAGGAATAGGTACCTCAGAAGTTTGGGGAGAATCCTCATTCTTCTCCTCCAAAATAGGTTCCTTTGGTGTTTCCACCTTACCCGAATCAGTAACTTCGGGTTGCACAAGTTGTGTACCACTTCTCAATGTAATTGCATTGATATAATCCTTTGGGTTAATAGGTTAATAAGGAAGTTTCCCACCAATTTATGCCTTCACTTAGTTCAACTCAGTAGCCATGGAACCCATTTGTGTCTGCAACTCCTTGATCGTACTCTTGGTCTCTTTTTGGATATCTTTAAACATAGTAGAAATGCCTTGCATCATTGTTTGAAGCTTTGAATCGATATCAGAACCTTGATTTTTCATTGATTGTTGTGGTTGCTGAAATTGTTGTTGTTGCGGCTGGAATCGTTGTTGTTGTGGTTGGAATCCACTCGAACGGTTGAAAGTAGGTTGTTGAACCGCTCCTTGATTGTTCGCATATCCAAAATTGGGGTGATATCTCCATCTCGGATTGTAAGTGTTTTAATATGGATCATACCGTCTTTGCTGATTTGGAAAGATCACGTTAGCTTGTTCATTGGATTCTTCATACCCTTGATGAGAACTTGGTATTACCGTGGCTGAAACTTGTTGCAGCATTACTTTTATGTTACCCATTTGTTGATGAAGTTCCTCCACCTCGCTTACTTCATTCACTCTCCTAAGAAGCACATCTGAACCACAACTCAAGAATTGTTGGGAGCTCGCTGCCATGTTGTCAATCAACTCTCTAGCTTGTTCCACCGTCTTGCTCACTAGTGCACCACCACCCGCAGCGTCAATAAGATTCCTATCACTTGATTAGAGTCCTTCATATAAGTATTGGATGATCATAGCGTCGCTGAATTGGTGATGAGGGAAGCTTGCCACCAATCTCTTGTATCGTTCCCAACAATCATATAAGGAGTCTCCCACATTTTGCTTCATTCCGCAAATCTCCTTGCGAATTTGAGTAGCCTTAGATGCAGGAAAATATCTCTCTAAAAAGAGTTTCTTCAACCCATTCCAAGTTGTGACACTTCCAGGAGGCAAGTGATATAACCAATCCTTAGCACTATCCTCCAAAGAGAATCGAAAAACTTTCAACATTGCACCATCGGCCTCTATATTCGCTGGAAGCATAGCCGTGACAATGGTGTGGAAGTCCATAAGATGCTTGTTTGGATCTTCATTCACCATTCCATGGAACTTTGGTAATTCTCTAAGCAATCCCATCTTTATCTCAAAAGTAGAGTCAGTTTGAATACAACCCCGCTGTGTATCCATCTTATGTGAAGCCAAGTCCTTAAGTGTACGATTTTCATCACCCATTGCTTCTTCTTCAAAAGGAATCTCGTATTCTACTTCCAAGTTTTGTTCCTTCGTTGTGCCTTGCCTTGGTTGGAGTATTGTGCCTTTTTGAGTAGCTATCCCGCACCTTGGATAATTCCAATCTTTAGAAGCCAGGGATTAGGTACCATAAAAAGAAACGTAAAGCAAATATGCAAGCAGAAATAATAAAAAGAAACTAAAAACTATATAACAAGTTGAATGCCTCCCCGACAACGGCGCCAAAATTTGATGTGTATCGTATGCGTCAAAAATAATTCACTTCCTCACTCAACTAAATATAAATATAGTATTCGATAAGAAATAGTTCGTATCCAAAGAGAGGCGATTGTTGTTATGCAATTTTTAGATTTTTAAGTAACCAAAATAACCAAGAGTGTGTTTTGTTTTTATCAAAGTAATAAAACTAAACAAAGCAAATCAAATAATTGGAATAATCAATAAGGAGAACATATTGGTCACGGGATAGTATCATTCACAAACATGTATTTTTCATCAACGATTAGAATTGGTAATTTAATCTCGCAATTATCAAAAGTCCTAGAATATCTTGATCGCAAGAATATCCCGTTTATTTCCTGATTTTATCACAAACAACATTAAAAGATGCTATTGTGAAACCTTCTTAAAAAACAACCTAAAATATAAAAGCACAATTAGGTTTAACTCCCTAAGAGCAATAAGTTATATGAAATAAGACTAATCAATGCAAACAAACGTGTAAAAGCACAAAAAAGCTTTAAAAAAGGTTACGATTCATATGCGATTAAAAAGGTGTATCACTACTGTTTATGGGTGAAAACTATTCCTGCTAATTTTGGTAATTTGGGGTGTGGATGAGGAATGAATCTAAACCTTAAACAAATGCACTGCACGGTGAGTGCTTGTAGATTCGAGAGATCAATCTGTGAAAGTTCGGCCTAAACCAAGAAATGGCCGTTCCAGACTTGTTTCGGTCACAAAGTGAAGGAGATAGGGTTGATATTAGGGAGGGAAGCGAAGAAGGTGTTGAGATTGTGAAGGTGTTGGCTATGTATGACTTGTATCAGAAAGCTGAACTGGCTTTCCAGATGTAAGATATCAGTTCCGGTGTTTGAATATGATTGTATCAACACTTGCATATGTTATCTCTCTTGTTATGTTCTTGTTTTAAAAATAGGGCGGAGAACCTATTTATACAAGTCTTTTAGCCTAACCTTCGTATCTCGTGAGAAGTGGAGTGATGGAGTAATGGAGTAGTGTGTTGGTGTCACACGACCAGGCTTTCCCACTTCTCCCATCATCACTAACCATCCATGACTTCCTAACACGTTCTTGTGATGGCGCGTTGTGTGCTGCACGCTATAAACCGCTAGACCAATACCCCAGTATGTATCCCCCAGTTTGTAACATGATTGATGTCTCGAGTGTGTGGATCGTGAGACCCACAGAAAGTAGCATGTAATGCTACGTTATTTAGGAAATTGATACTTGTGAAGTATCGTGTGTATAATATGCAAGTACTGCATTGAGTATATTCAGCATGTATGAAGCATCGCTGTTTGAGAGTCTCAAAGTAACTTCATGTCCAGCCTACTTCATGTGATGGTTTGGAAGTTGCGTATGAAAACCCTCCCTTGATCGATCACATGGTGTGGTAGAGTGACGGGTGGTGATCACCATGACGCCACACTGACCAATTAACTCCTGACCATGGGTGTATAGCCAAGCCGGTGAAGTTGGACGGACGAGATGATCTTTGAGATACTCATCTACGACCGTTGATGGAATTAGGGTTTATGAAAAGGTGCGCAAGCATCACTTTTCAGCTTGTCGAATCCAAGCTTGGGACACAACTTTGGCTAGGCCGGTCATGCATGTGTGTAGACAACATGACGGTGTAGGCGTCCATGCCTCATTGTCTCACGAAAGTGTGATCTAGGCCACTTAATTCGTCCTGTGAAGTTGTGTGGTTGAGATCAATTTGCGACAGAAAATTGGTGCCGCAAAAGCCGCACGCCGTACCAACTTTGGGAGGGCGTTCCAAGATGACCAGGCTTGGTCGGTCTTGGACGATTGCTCCAATGTGTAGGTGGTAGGATGGTGTTCACGTCTATGCCTTACGATCCCACAAAAACATGATCTAAGCCATTCAATTCGTCCGGCAAAATCGAGCGGCTGAGATTAGTTTGCAATTTGGAAGGAGCAACCATGCATGTTGGAGGCACGCAAACCGAGGAGAAAAAGAGAGCTCGGTCTTGGACGTTCAGGTGAGGGGATAGAAGGGTCCACGGTGGTCATGTTGGTATGACCAGACCTGCTTTGATCTAATCTCGGACCCTCCATTCATGCCGGAGAAAATGGACGCTCGTGATTCAAAACCCTAATTTTGGGTTTCAAGGCCGTGCGTCATGCTCCATTCAGGCGCACGATTTGGAATGACCAACCATGGTTGGTCCTGAACGATTAGTCAGGTATGAAGGTGGGCCCACGTTGATTGTGTTGACATACTCCGTGCCCTTTGAATCTACATTTGTACCCTCCATCTATACCTGCGAAGATGGATGTTTGAGACTGTTTTGCGACACATGTAATGTGCCGCAAACCCTAATTTAGGGTTTTCTTCCATACTGCTTTGGTTTGGACGCTTTGTCAAGCTAGGCCAAGGGGGAGGCCGACCATGCGGGGCCCATATTAGTTCGGCAGCGGATATTCCATACATGCTTGGGGGTTATGTAATCGATTCGGGCCATCCAATCATGCTGGTAGAGTTGGATGGTCGTGATCATATCCAAACTGATACGGTCAGTCCGGACGCTCAATCGGGCTAGTATAACACACCGAGAGTGGCTCAATCGGGCTAGTATAACACATCGAGAGTTGCAGCCTGTATGGGTATTTCGTACATGTTTCATTATAATGCTTGGAGATTCGTGTTGCTCTGCTGAGAGTAACACTCAGTCGTCATGCCGCACTGATAATGAGTACAGGAAATACAAGGCTGGTTGCGCATTAATTAATAATGCTGGAAATTCACAGGGTATATGGGATTGTTGCTACATGCTCCAACCTGGATGAATTTCGTGTATTTTATTCACAAAATGGGATTGTTTCCACATGCTCCATTCTAGGTGAATTAGTAAAGTGAAGGAGTATCCATCACTTATTAATTGCCTTATCTTTTACAAGATGTTAGCGCATAATTTTTAGGTTTTACAATTTTACCCTTAAATGAAAATCCACCATCAACATTAAATCCCCTTCCTAGCACATAATGCTTACACTATTGTGGGGTAGGCATGAGATGGTGACAAATTTATACACTAAAATGACCAAGCTAAAGTGAATGCATATTTACCGGATAGGTCGACCTCGCCAGGCGTTGCCCTGGGAGTCCTGATTAGGGTTGTAAAGAAAGCAGGACTTGATCCGGTGAGTCATTTTGGTTCCTTTCATATATATCTGGGCAGAGCTCGGTCCCTTCTTTGGGTTAGGTGTACTCCCTTTCATCATACGACAGCTTTCCTTAGATGTATGCGATAAGCATCGTTGATTGCTATCCCAAAATAGTAGCCTTCATAGGTGGTAAGTAAAGACTTCTTTTCTCCTGGGATTCTGTTGACTTGCGAGATTATAAAGAATCATCTCACGAAGTTGTTCCTTCTATATCTCAGGTACTGCTCCGTACTTATCTGATCTTCTGATTGACTGATTGATTATTTTTTTTATAACTTCTTCTTATTTGCAGTTTAACATGGAGGCGGTTGAAGACCATCATATCACCTCTCCATAAAGAAGCTTCGAAGTTGATAAGCCCGAAACCCATGCGCACGAAGAAGTAATGGCTAAGATCGACCTTCCACTTCGCGAAGTTGGCCGTGTTATACATGGGATGTCTATTTTGCACCTGCGTATTGCCAGGGGACGTATCTGTGCCCTTTCAGCTGCGATTGACATGGAGGAGCGGTGGAGGCGTGAGGAAGCGTTGCAGGCACCAGTAAGCGCAAGGGCAGAGAGATTTGTAGCGCGGTTGAAGAGGCGTAAGGTTGAGCATAAACGACCTCCAAATGAAGATAAGTGCGATTACCCAATCCAGGACGGCGTGATAATTCTCGATTCCGACACAGACGAACCTGAATGTTTGAAAGCAACTAGCACAACCTATTCAATATCCACCGTGTATAAACCTCTTTAAGAAACAATCACTAAAGGAATATTTCAACACAGTGTCCACTTGAAATAGGGTTAGTCCAGACTGGTCTAACAATGTGAAAATAACAAAATCAATTGTTCAAGATCAATCAAGTCTTATCCAACAAACAAGGTCGGATTTACTAACTATGATTGATTAACGTACAACCTGTATTATTTCAATTATAAAGATAAACAATATAATGCGGAAAATGAAATAACACATGCACCAGAATTTTGTTAACTAGGAAACCGCAAATGCAGAAAAACCCCGGTACCTAGTCCAGAATAAACACACACTGATTATAAGATGTTACACCAATTTCCTACTACCTATTCGGACTAGATGTAATACCTTCTTCAGCTGTATTCTTATAGAATACCTAGCAGAACACCGATTCTCTTTAGGAATTCTTCACACAAATCTTCTAGCAGAACCCAAGGTTCTCTTTAGAAGATACAACAACACGATTGATACGATTCAATATTTTATTTGCACAAAACACCGGTTTGATTTCCCTTTAGATATAAATTAAGGTTTTGGAAATCTTGTAGATCAGGGTTTTAACTTACAATTAGTATGCGTACTCACAAGAAGTCCGTGAACCTGATTTTCGTAAGTGAACTTGGGTGATTCCAAAGATCAATTTCCAAGTTAAGAAAACCCTAATAATTCTACAACAAGAACAACTAGAATAAATTAGATATATCTTATTTAAAACTTCTAAAGGATTTTTACGAGATACCTCAATAGAATATTTTCTTTCTAGTCTCCGATTTTGACTAACAAGTGTTGGTATACGATCGGAAACTGAAATCTATCAAAACCTAGGGTTTATGATCAACAACTCTTGAATGGTTTCATATCAGAAGAGAAAACCTTAGAATAGACAAGAGGTGAAAAACCTAGATTACAAATTGTATAATCAACCTCGAAGATCTAATCCAACTTGGCTTTGTGATCCCCAATACAAAGACTTTTATCTCACTCTTGTTCACGAAGAACATAAGACGTGGAAAACAACCTGCAGAGCTTACGCCAATTTTCCAAAGGGGATGAAAAACGTGTAAACTCACAAACTCAATATTTATAGTGAAACATAGCTTGAAAACTAAGCAAAGCTATTTTCCTTTTTCAAGACTCTCCTAAATTTGGGAGTCTTTCCTAAGTTACAACTCTTGCCAAAATAATTAAATAGCAAATATTGTATTTATGTGAATAAATCACAAATTAAATTAGGAAGGAATCACAAACACTTTAATATGGTAATCAAAGATGTTTGGAGTAATAGCTAACTTGCCTAGATAAGGAAACATCACCAAGTTGACCAAAAATGCCTTTTAGTCACGTAATTGGGCCCAAGTCCGCGAACTGTTACAAACAGTCCTTGGATTGTTTCCTACTAACGAACTGTAACAATTACAGCAACACTTATAATTGTTACTTTAATAAATCACTCATAACTTCATCGTTATAACTCGGAATTGGGTGATTCTTGGCTCGTTGGATTCGCAAGATCATTCACTATAACATGAGATCCTTTATAGGGATACATGTTATTGTCACCAAAGTCATGAATCAAATAACCTCAAGTATATATACATAAATGTACATTTACCGTCATAGGAATTGGTCCATAGAGTGAGCATTTATCTCGATAGATTAGAAAGGTAGAATTGAACAAGAATCCAAATGAAATCAATCACATACCTTTGTTGATGAAGTACTTGTTGATGTCTTCTTGTAGCCTTTAATCTTCATCCTTTAAGGATAGCTTCGATTCAACTTCTTAGACCTAATCTAGTCCGAAACTATCTTTAGTGTGCTTAATCAAGAATGAATTTTGGAAAATAAAATCGACAACTAACTTAACATACCAATGCTAGTGGGTTCAACCGATCTATGCTTTAACAATAAAGACTCGTAAATTCTATTTGCTTGAATATATATCAAATTGAGAGATTGAGATAATAACTCATTGAGATATTTTTATCTAGATTGAGTCTGACTGTCTAGTTGATTCTTTAGTACTGTAACTCAGAGTTTGTCCATACAGATTGCTAATCGAAATATTGGGTGTGTTTGTTAGACCCCCGCTTTTTCAATTGGTATCAGAGAAGGCAAACACGTTCAAGACCTTACAAGTCTGTGTTTGTGGGAATCTGAGTCTGTGGACGAAATCTCGTATACGCCTACCAAAATGTCTCCTAAAGCCTTTAATTATGTCATATGTCTTAGAAACATCTCTGTTGATGGTGGATTTTAGTTCAGGGCTAAAGTTGTAAAACCAATTTTTGTGCAACCATCCTGCAGAGTTGAGACTATTTTATAAGTGATGAGTACTTCTTCACTTACTAATTCACCTCGAATGGAGCATATAGCAACAATCCCCCGAATATTCTGTGAATTTTAGCATTATTGATTAATGCATAAAAACGTCTTGTATTTCCTGTATTGTTCCTAGCAAAACTCTCATTGTTGGTGCGACATGATGACTGATTGTTACTCGCAGCAGAGTAGCATGAATATCCAAGTACCAATAGTGAGGCATGCATGAAATGCCCGTACAGGCTGTAACTCTCGGAGTGTTATACTAGCCCGATTGAGCATACATCTCTTGGAGTGTTAACTTCACCAGAATGATTGGATGGCCCAGATCGAATCCATGACCCCAAGCAGGTATTGGAAATTTCACTGCCGACCCAACACGGGTCCCGCATGGCCGGCCTCCCCTAAAGGGGTGGCATAGCTTGCCAAACCGTCCAACCCAAGCCGAATGGACAAGAAACCCTAAATTAGGGTTTGCGGAACATTACATGTGTCGCAAAACGATCTCAACCATCCATCTTCGCAGGCATAGATGGAGGGTGTAGATGTAGATTCAAAGAGCCCAGAGCATGTCAACACAATCACTGTGGGCCTGTCTACACACATGACCAGTCGTTCAAGGCCAACTATGGTTGGTTATCCCAATTCGTGCGCCCAAAATAAGGCATGATGCACGGCCAAGCCCTAATTAGGGTTTGTATTGATCACGAGCATCCGTTTTCTCCTGATCGAATTAACGATTTATGAGACAATTGAATAGGTCTAGTGAACATCAACATGATCACCGTGGACCCATCTATCTCCTCACTCGACCGACCAAGGCATACCATGCCTGGTTTTTCCAAATCGCACGCCCAAACTAGCGTGGTCACACTTCCCAGATCATAAACTGATCTCGACCACTCAACTTCGTCGGACGAATTGAGTGGCTTAGATTGCGTTTCCATGGGACAATCAGGTATAGGCGTGAATATCAGCCTACCACCTACACGTCAGACAAAACGGCCGAGACATGCCAAACTTGGTCATCTCGAAACGCGTGCCTTGAAGGTGGCATGCCGCGCCCCTTTAGGAATCCTTTGCGACATAGGATTTCTATCGCAAATCGATATCAGACACTCAGCTTCACCGGTAAATTTGAGTGGCTAGATCAAAGCTTTGTGGGATAGTGAAGCATGGACATGGACATCAACATGCTTTCTACACGCATGCCTGATCGGCCCTCCATGAAACGTCTCCCAGGCTTGGATTTTACCACGCTGAAAGAGTGCACTCACGCACCTCCTAAACCCTAATCCGATGGTCGCAGAAGTGGGTCGCAAGTTGATCGCAGTCGTACGGGTCAAAAATAATTCACTTTCTTACTCAACAAAATATAAATTAAGTATAGAGTAAGGAAGAGTTCGTATCCACGGAGAGGCGATTGTTGTTATCAAATTCTAGTTTCTTAGTAACCATAGGGGGGATTTCTGATTTTTGCAAAATAAAAGTAAAATAAAAGCGAAGTAAATAGTTGGAAGTAATCAATGAGAGAAAGATATTGGTCAAGGAATTCATCTTCAATCTTAATCATGTGCTTGCATATATGATTAGAATTACAATTTAATCTCTTTTATTATCAAAAGCCTAGAATATCAAGAGATCAAGATAATCTAATAATTTCCTAAGTTCACCAACACACACATTAGAGCTGCGTATGTGAATTCTACCAAAAGAATAACCTAACGCCTTGCGCTAATTAAGTTCAATTCCAAGGAGCATTAAGTTTGGGAAATAGGCTAATCAATGCAATTGTCATACATTACGCATGACAATTCGGACATGGGTCAAACTCTACATATGATTATAAGAGTGTATCACTACAAACTGAAATCATATCATGCTACATATGATTAAATAAGAAAGCAAACCCTAGTTGCTGCTCTCCTCCAAATCTCCAAGAAAATACATGATATCTAAAAGTTGTAGAAAACTTCCTTTTTATAGCTCCTCTTATTCCAAAATTAGGTTTAGTCTTCAAAGGTCCAATAGACAGAAGTACTCAAGCCCATGTGTGAGAAAACCCGTGTAGAAAATATGCCCCAAAATTGGTCACCGGAAAACATGGTTTTTCGCCGAAAGTTGACCGGAATCCGACACCGGAAAATATCTCAGGTGACCGGCAAAGTCCGCCCGGTCACTGGTCAAATTGGTCAACTCGTCGAGTTAACTGAGTGAACTCGGGTCAAGCACCGAGTCATACCGAGTTGACTATCTAATTCGGCTGGTTGGTCTCTAGGCCAGAGATGTTGTACAGGCCAAACTCTGTTGTGCATCATATCCAGCCATGATGGTTGTGCATTCCAATCCACCAGATTATAGCTGCAACTTCCACTGCCACTTCAAACACATCTCAGTCCATCTGAACCATTTCTAAGCCATGTCCAGCTCTTGACCTGTAATACTCTTTCTTCTCCAAGTTCATGGCTGGCCATTGCTAACTCCAGCTGGCACTTTCACTTCAATCCCTTTGCATCCATTCTACCAACTCCATCTGAGCTTTGTAGCAGCTGCACTATCTCCTAATCATTCAAGGACACAACACCAGCTTCAAACCTCACAGCAACATCAACACCATGCTAGCACCTATAGCATTACCAACACAGCTCAAACCTGAAATTCATTCCTAAAGCTCAGCTGCAGACACAACTCCATTAATGCGACATCAACACTAACCCATTTGCTCAATTCATCCTGCAATGCAACTGCTCCATACCCATTTCAGTTCACTTCCACCTGCAACTTCAGTTTCTTCTTGCAATTATCAAGACTGCACTGATCCCAGCACAACCATCTCTTCTCTTAGACCAACAGTTCAGCTGCAGCCCCTCATTATGTCACTGGTTCGTTCACAGCTCTGTCAATTCCATTGGAGCTCCATTTCTTGCTTGTTCTTGACTGCAATCTTCTTCTCAACCTATCCATCACCTGTACAGCTTCATTTACCCTAACACTGCTCTGCACCAAACACCTCCAATGTATTTTATAAATTCCACCAAAACCCATTCTTAATCACCACCGGATTCTACCAAATTCACTGAGACCACCACAGTTCAACTCAAATACAGCTTCAGATTTCCTCCACTGATCCCTGTAATCCTTCTACAATCACCACTCTGTTCTCAGCACCAAGAACAGCCTAGCAAACCCATTTTGAATTTTAACCCTACTACAGTTTTAACTCTACCTGAACTTCATATACCACCAGTAGTAGCTACTAACAAAATCACCACCATTTCTTCTTCTTGTTCTTGAACCCGATCTGAAAAACTTCATGGTTTCATAATAACCTAATCATGGTCACTGAAACACTTAAATCGACCCAAATTTACACCACAGACTCCTAGTTCTTCATTGAACACAACCCCTGTCAAACCCTAACCTTAATTCATCATCCAGCTTCAATTGCAGTACCAATTACTGAGAACAACACAAAATTACCACCATTCGACTCCTACAAAAACCAAATAACTCTCGATCTCCATTTCCTCTGCTATCCGATGCTCTCGGTTTCTCTGATCTAATGGTGCCGCCATAACTTACTTCACTTTTCTCTGAATTTCATACGAAAATGATTGAGAAATGATTTCTCTCAGTTTTAGCTTTTAGGGTCTTGTGTAGGAATGAGGCTAGTAGCTATATCCATCCTAGTGAGGTAGATAAGGGGTACCCAGATGAGGCACCCATAAATAGGATAAATGCCACCCAAATGGCAGCCTTTATGTTGACTTAGATCGACTCCCATGTCACTCGCCTGCATCCTTATTCTCCCAATTGTACGCTTTGTCCTCCTTTCGAATTTCTCCACCAACAGCAACCGTATCCTATTTTCAGATTCACTTCTTGTTTTCAATGTCTCTTCATCACTAAAGTTGTCATGCTTTTCAGACAAAATTTGCATCACTAAAGCCGACATACTTTTCAGATAGAGATGGAGAAATAAAATCAAATAATGAGAAATAATTCGCCTCCAACAGCAGTTGCACTTGGAATGAACTTTTACCCTGTTTCTTCTTCTTTCATTCCAAATGATTCCAAAGTACCTAAATACTCAAAAGCAAAACATAAGATACATAATTTACAAGAAAATTAGCAGAGAAAGCATAAAAAATAGATAAATATAAAGGTGTTTTAGACACCTATCAAATTCCCCCACACTTAGACTTTGCTAGTCCTCGAGAAAATCAAACAAAATAATTATAAAACATACATACAACTCCGTCTCGTCGAGGCTACGGTTACTCTAAGCATAAATAACAAGCCTTTGAACCCCTAGGTGTCCCTAGTGGACGATATTTAGTCTCATGATGGTTTACAAGAGGTTTTCCTACAAAACCTATATTTCCAACTCCGGCTACCTGTGACAAATCTATGAACGAATCCAAAATGACTATAGGAGGAGATACCTTGATGCAAATTCAATTCATATATAAGTAAATAAAGCTCTAATTAGATAGTCAAACAAACCACAATACTCGGAATCTGACTAACCACAATCACAATGAAAAGATTAAGAACATGGATATAGAGGTAGATGTTTGTGAATGTTAACAAGTGATCGGTGTTTCCCATATCTGTCTGAAGGTCACCGCCAAAATGGACATATGCATCCTATTGGATTGAGCTACTTGTCTGAATTCTAGTGTCAACACAACTGGCATATACAAGGGAACCAGTGGTCAACAATCTTAATTCTACATCAACTCAACCGGCATATACAAGGGAACCAGGAGTCGACTTTATTAACCAATAATTTTTTTTTTTCTTTTTCACTTTTATTTTTAGACAACATGATTAAACCTTTTGGATCCAAGTGCATGCTTCTTGTCAGCAGATTACATGATAGTTCCCTTGGATCCTGCATTCCACGCTTGTTTAGGCGACGGAGACAGGGAGAACACACACATATTGCTATCCAAGTGTCATTTTTATTCCGATTGGTCTAATTGGTCGGTCTTTTTATTTTTTTCTTTTCTAGTAACTCAATCACTCTATTTCATCCTAGCAGTAATAACAATTCGATGTTAGTGACCCACCAAATCACTTAAAGAACAATAGATAAATATGAAAAAATAAAAATAGAACGTGCTATGGTGACATTCCGAGATATGGTAAGAACTATCATTTTATTTGTAATTCCTGAGCTATGTCCGTCCTTTTTAGTTAATAGGTTCCTTAACTCCTGCAATCAAAATGGTTCCATCCACTTATATTGGTAGTGTCATCCTAAAGGCACAAGTTTCTAGATTTCGGAGTTTATAAAGCAATTTGTTTTTCTTTTTTTTTTTACTAAAGGCATCAAACAAACTATACAAACATATAAATTCTCCCCCACACTTAAACTTTACATTGTCCTCAATGTAAAATTTAGTCATTCAAAGTAAGTTCAAGGTAGTAAATTCCGCAAATGATATGCAAAAACAAGATACAAAAGATAAAATGAAATGCTTAAAAATAAAAAGGTAAAGATACAAAACCAGTGGGTTGCCTCCCACTAAGCGCTTGTTTTAAAGTCGCCAGCCCAACTATCTCCTTGTTTGATTCACTTCCCATATATCAACAATCTGAAAAGTTGGGGATCCTTCCACTGTAACCTGTTTTGGAAATAGTAGCTTCACACAAGCATTAGTACAATAAAACATAAGTGAAGATATATATCCGTAAAAGTCTCCCCCACACTTATTCCCGTCCACACTTAGAAGTGGATAAAGAGCATAGGTATCGGGAACTTCTACAATTCTTGTCCGCAAATCTGCATAGTATGAGAAACAAATGTCTCCAATGGAGGATATCGAGAAACAAAGTCATTCAACAATATTTCTGAAGCACATACATTTAATCCAACAAAAAGTAAAGGAGAAGAATCAATAAGAAAAGGATTAGTAAAACCATGCGGAAACTCTTGTATTGCGGAATCCTCTTCGTCCTTATCAAACTCAAGTGAACTTACCTCTTGTATATCGTGGTCCTCTATCAAACCTTGCAACAAATCTTCATTCGTCTTTGCCTCAAATAAAGCCTCGACATCAACATCATCATTATAATCTTTTATAGTTTCAATTGGGTCTTCCACAATATTACTCAATTCGGTTTCATTCTCAATCAATACTTCAACACCCTCGTATGTTACACTATCTAAAACCATGTTTTTGTTACTCCAAGACTCCACCTTTTGAATAGGCGAACGATCGTTATTATGATCCGGAGTTGGAATAACTTCATTCTTATTACAAGGATTTTCAAAAGGTTCAAAATCATCAACGTAACCCATAGAATAGCGTCTATCACGCTCCTTTATTAAAGATCTTTTAGCTTCAATAACTTCTTCATCGGATGCTAGGCCGTCATCGATCAATTGATAGAACCTTATTTCAAGTTCTCTCAAACTAGGTTGCCTTGCACCAAGGAGGTCACGAATAGGTTTAGATACACCATCACAAGCCATAATTGGTGTAAAACTCTCAACTGTCCGCTCATGACTAGAGGATGACGGATCAAGGCGTTTTTCCATATTGTGTGTATCTTGTTCAACTTGTTGTGTCAGCTCCTTTATCTTATCACAAATATAAGCAACACTAGGAGAAATATGATTAGAAGCATGACTATCCTCCCCTCCTAGTGATTGTTCACTTACATACCTACCATAAGAAGGTTGGTATATACGAGAATAACCAAAAGGATACGCGGAATATTGACTATAACCAAAAGAATGGTTTTGGTTATACCCCCCGTATGGTTAGTAGTTGCCATGATATTTAGATTGAAAACCAAACAAATTATTGTGTGCATGTTCTTGTCCACCATACATAGGGAACAAATACTTGATTAGTTACTCTTGACGTGTAGATGCCAATTATCAAGTACCTGAAAAAGAAAAATTCTCATAACAGCAAATCAGAAATAAGAGACAAAAAACAAAAACTAAAACAAAAACAAAAATAAACAAGAAACTAAAACTAAGTAACAAGCCGTATGCCTCCCAGGCAACGGCGCCAAAATTTGATCGCAGTCATATACGTAAAAAATAATTCACTTTCTTACTCAACAAAATATAAATGAAGTATAAAGTAAGGAAGAGTTCGTATCCACAGAGAGGCGATTGTTGTTATCAAATTCTAGTTTCTTACTAACCAAAAGGGGGGATTTCTGATTTTTGCAAAATAAAAGTAAAATAAAAGCAAAGTAAATGGTTGGAAGTAATCAATGAGAGAAAGATATTGGTCAAGGAATTCATCTTCAATCTTAAACATGTGCTTGCATATATGATTAGAATTACAATTTAATCTCTTTTATTATCAAAATCCTAGAATATCAAGAGAGCAATATAATCTAATAATTTCCTAAGTTCACCAACACACACATTAGAGCTGCGTATGTGAATTCTACCTAAAGAATAACCTAACGCCTTGCGCTAATTAAGTTCAATTCCTAGGAGCATTAAGTTTGGGAAATAGGCTAATCAATGCAATTGTCATACATTGCGCATGACAATTCGGACAGGGGTCAAACTCTACATATGATTATAAGAGTGTATCACTACAAACTGAAATCATATCATGCTACTTGTATTTGGGTTATCGGTTGATGAAAAACCCTAAAATATCTATGGAAAAGGATGCAAGTTCAATTAATTGGCCACTTAACTAAACAAACATCTAAATCCTATCACAATACATCAATCATGTGATTATAAAAACAGTAGATATATGAACGATAATCAAGAGAGAAAACTAATGCATTAATCAAGCACAATTTATAGATATATGACTACATCCTTAACCAATAATATAAGATTTAGCTACACATATTAATGGAGCTCATCATTATCAATAATCAAATAAAGAAGATGAAAAATTAAATAAGAAAGCAAACCCTAGTTGCTGCTCTCCTCCAAAGCTCCAAGAAAATACATGATATCTAAAAGTTGTAGAAAACTTCCTTTTTATAGCTCCTTTTGTTCCAAAATTAGGTTTAGTCTTTAAAGGTCCAATAGACAGAAGACCTCAAGCCCATGTGTGAAAAACCCGTGTAGAAAATATGGCCCAAAAGTGGTCACCGGAAAACTGGGGTTTTCGCAGGAAGTTGTCCGGAATCCGGCACAGGAAAATATCTCAGGTGACCGGCAAAGTCTGCCCGGTCACCGGTAAAATAGGTCAACTCGTCGAGTTAACTGAGTGAACTCAGGTCAAGCACCGAGTCATACCGAGTTGACTATCTAATTCGGCTGGTTGGTCTCTAGGCCGGAGATGTTGCACAGGCCAAACTCTGTTGTGCATCATATCCGGCCATGATGGTTGTGCATTCCATTCCACCAGATTACAGCTGTAACTTCCACTGCCACTTCAAACAATCTCAGTCCATCTGAACCATTTCTAAGCCATGTCTAGCTCTTGACCTGCAATACTCTATCATCTCCAAATTCATGGCTGGCCATTGTTAACTCCATCTGGCACCTGCACTTCAATCCCTTTGCATCCATTCTACCAACTCCATCTGAGATTTGTAGCAGCTGCACTATCTCCTAATCAGTCAAGTCCACAACACCAGCTTCAAACCTCACAGCAACATCAACACCATGCTAGCACCTATAACATTACCAGCACATATCAAACCTGAAATTCATTCCTAAAGCTCAGCTGCAGACACATCTCCATTACTGCGACATCAACACTGACCCATTTGCTCAATTCATCCTACAATGCAACTGCTCCATACCCATTTTAGTTCACTTCCACCTGCAACTTCAGTTTCTTCTTGCAATAATCAAGACTGCACTGCTCCTAGCACAACCATCTCTTTTCTTAGACCAACAATTCAGCTGCATCTCCTCATTATGTCACAGGTTCATTCACAGCTCTGTCAATTCCATTGGAGCTCCATTTCTTGCTTGTTCTTGACTGCAATCTTCTTCTCAACCTATCCATCACCTGTACAGCTTCATTTACCCTAATTTAACACACCTGCAATCATCACAGAACTGTATCTCACATCCATTATCATTTCAGATTCCATGTAAACCAAAGCAGCAACATATCTTCTGCAACTAGAACCAACCACCAAGTCCATTATAACAACATCACAGCTGCATTTAAGACCTGCAATCTCCTTGTAACTCACACCTTCCCTACTATGTCATAACCATTGTCAAGTCCTAAGAATACATCTATTCATCCAAACATCATCATCACCAGGTCCATTCTCAGTTTCAACAGCAGCAACATATCATGTAGCTCATAACCTTCTCTACACAGCTTCATGTTCACTAACTCAAGATCCAGTTAGTAATTCCACCACCATGATCATCTGTAACTCAATTTCATATGCTTATTAATCCATACTCAGTTGCACCAGTCCTGCAACACTGCTCTTTACCAAACACCTCCAATGTATTCTATAAATTCCACCAAAACCCATTCTTAATCACCACCGGATTCTACCAAATTCACTGAGACCACCACAGTTCAACTCAAATACAACTTCATATTTCCTCCACTGATCCATGTAATCCTTCTACAATCACCACTCTGTTCTCATCACCAAGAACATCCTAGCAAACCCATTTTGAATTTTAACCCCACTACAGTTTTAACTCTACCTGAACTTCATATACCACCATCAGCAGCTACTAACAAAATCACCACCATTTCTTCTTCTTATTCTTGAACCCGATCTGAAAAACTTCATGGTTTCATAATGACCTAATCATGGTCACTGAAACACTTAAATCGACCCAAATTCACACCACAGACTCCTAGTTCTTCATTGAACACAACCACTGTCAAACCCTAACTTTAATACATCATCCAGCTTCAATTGCGGTACCAATTACTGAGAACAACACAAAATTACCACCATTCGACTCCTAAAAAAACCAAATAACTCTCGATCTCCATTTCCTCTGTTAGCCGAAGCTCTCGGTTTCTCTGATCTAATGGTGCCGCCTTAACTTACTTCACTTCTCTCTGAATTTCATACGAAAATGATTGAGAAATTATTTCTCTCAGTTTTAACTTTTAGGGTCTTGTGTAGGAATGAGGCTAGTATCTATAGCCACCCTAGTGTGGTAGATAAGGGGTACCAAGATAAGGCACCCATAAATAGGATAAATTCCACCCAAATGGCAGCCTTTATGTTGACTTAGCTCGACTCCCATGTCACTCGCATGCATCCTTATGCTCCCAATTGTACGCTTTGTCCTCCTTTCGAATTCCTCCACCAACAGCAACCGTCTCCTATTTCTCAGATTCACTTCTTCTCTTCAATGTCTCTTCATTACTAAAGTTATCATGCTTCTCAGACAAAATTTGCATCACTAAATCCGACATACTTTTCATATAGAGATGAAGAAATAAAAGTAAATAATGAGAAATAATTCTCCTCGAACAACAGTTGCACTTGGAATGAACTTTTGCCCTGTTTCTTCGTCTTTCGTTCCAAATGACTCCAAAGTACCTAAATACTCAAAAGCAAAACATAAGATACATAATTTACAAGAAAACTAACAGAGAAAGCATAAACAATAGATAGATATAAAGGTGTTTTAGACACCTATCACAAGTCATATTGTTCGTCCAACTTCTCCAGCCTGGACGGACGGCCAAGGATATGAGTTAGGCAACCAGTAAGGTATCATCGTGATCACCGTCTGCCACTCTACCACACCATGTGGTCGGCCAAGGGAGGATTTGCTAGCGCTTCCTCCAAACCCTCACGTGAAGTAGGCTGGACATGATTCTCAACATCGATGCTTCATACGTGCTTAATATATTCGATGCAGTACCTGTATAGAATACACACGATACTTTACAAGTATCGACTTCCTAAAATAAATTAGTTATTTAATCTAGCATTACATGCTACCTTCTGTTGGTCCCACGATCCAGACACTCGAGAGATCAATCATGTCACAAATTGGGGGATACATATTGGGGTATTGGTATGATGGTTTATAGCGTGCAGTGTGCAACACGCCATCACAAGAATGTGTCAGGAAGACATGGCCGGTTAGTGATAATGGAGGAGTGGGCAAGACTAATCATGTGATACTAATACACAACTCCACTACTCCATCACTCCACTTTTTCCACTTCCTACGAGAGACGTGAATGAGGCTCAAATGACTTGCATAAATAGGTTCTCCTCCCTATTTCCAAGACACAGAGAAGACAACACAGAAATCAAGTGTTAATAAAATTGTATTCGAAACATCCGGATCCTGCTTGCATTATTCGTAAGCCTGCTCACCTTTCTATTACAAGTCATAAAATAGCATACACCTTCACAATCTCAACACCTTATTCGCTTCCCTCCCTAAGATCAACCCCATCTCCTTCACTTTGTGACCGAAACAAGTCTGGAACGGCCATTTCTTGGTTTAGGCCAGAATTATGTAGATTGATCTCTCGAATCAAAATCACTCCCGTGCAGTGCATTTGTTTAGGGTTTAAATTCATTTCTCACCCATACACCCCAAATTACCAAAACCAGCAGAAATAGTTTTCACCCATAAACAATTGGCAACCACAGTGGGAGATTAATCTCTCGGTTGTAAAGTCATTTCATTAATACCCAATCTCATTAGTTGATTTCAATATGGTTGGTCTTAGGACTCACCAAACAATTTCAAATTCCGGTCGAAGTTCCTCCAACGAAGATGCTCCTCCTCCAATGGCGTGTATGATGGTGTAACCGGAAGAATCCAAACATTGATCGAGTTAGCACGGGTGCAGAGGATTCACACGAAGAACATGGACCTGATCAAAGAAACGATAAACGGCATACTCGATCTCCTCATCAAGATGACATCAGAAATGAGCAGCTCCCATGTCACAGAGATTTCTACACTGGGGACCGATCCTTACAACGATCCTCCTCAAGTCAACATTTTCACTATGAATCAGAGGTCGGTGGACTAGGAAGCGGCTTCCTTAGTGGAAATATTGTGTGAACTTTTACACCTCTCGAAGAATCTGCAGGCGGAGACGTTCGCTGCAATCAACCAGATAGCCTTAGACGTGAAGCTAACTCCTTTACGTCCAGAAACCTTCAAAACACCGGATATATCTGTGAATAATGTTACATTTACAGAAGAAGACATGATGGCGGAAGAAGGTCACAACCGGTCCATACATGTGACTGCGCGCATCAAGGATTCAGAGTGCAAGAGGGCCCTAGTCGACACATGAGCGTCTTCGAATGTGATTACCCTCAAGACACTCAGGACGGCCAAGGTTCGCCCAAGCAAGATCGTACAGCAGCTTACCACGATGACATATTTTGAAAGAAACCAAACCAATACGTATGGGTACGTCAATCTGAATTTATATGTAGGACCCGTCCAGTCTAAAGTAAAATTCGAAGTCATAGAAAAGGAGCCGGACTACCACATGATATTGGGGAGACTGTGGCTTCATGACAATAGAATTGTTCCTTCAATATATCACCAGTGTTTGAAGACTATGTTGAATAAGGAAGTCGTTCGCATCCCTGCATCGTTCTTTCCTTATGCACCGATCTATGGCATAGAGTTGTTTGAGCTGAAAGAAACTCCGTGGGAAGAATCAGGGAAAGTTCATTGCATCCCACTCCCCACATGGGCATCAATCCAGAAGGAAGACCGACTTGCATCATTCAAGGGTAAGCCCCATGATATGTCAGAACATCCTTCTTCGTCTGGTGAAGCTACAACTCATGTTCACACTAAAAGAGAGCGAAATTTTGTGGCAAGCCGTGATCAGAAGGGAAAGACCGTATACCGACACTGTTGTTAGTAATTAGCAGGGGAGGCTACTACCCAGCCTATATACCCAATGGAATTCTACAACATCGAAGAGCTGCGGGAAGAGGAATTGGATGATCCACGACAGCTGCAGGACGACACCAGCTCCACGACCGAAGAGCTCGAAGTTTTTAATATCGGGAGTGAGGAATTCACCAGGACTATCTCCATGAGCTCAACCTTGTCCACGGATGAACGCACGAAACTTGTACAACTTCTCAAGGAATACCAAGACATATTCTCTTTGACGTATGAAGAAATGCCCGGTTTAGATGAAAAATTGGTCACCCAGCACCTGCATGTCATACCCGGATCCAAGCCGGTCAACCAGTCTCCGAGACAATTCAGGCACGAAGTGGAAGAGCATGTTAAGACTGAGATACAGAAGCTTCTAACCACTAGATTTATTAAACCCATTCATCACCCAACCTGGTTAGCTAATGTGGTTCCATTAAAAAATAAAAATGGGAAGATCAGATGCTGCGTGGATTTCAGAGATTTGAAAAGATGTTGCCCCAAAGATGATTTTCCTCTACCTAACATCGACATGTTAGCGGATGCAACCAGTAGGCACGGCATGTTCTCCTTCATGGACGGATACAACGGGTACAATCAGATAAGAATGTACGAGCATGACGCAAGTAAGACAACTTTTCGAACTCCTCTCGGCAATTTTTATTATACAGTAATGCCATTTGGTTTGAAGAACGTCGTTGCGACCTATCAATGCGCTATGACGGTAATATTCCACGACATGATGCACAAGAAAGTTGAAGACTACGTGGATGATATAGTAGTCAAATCGAGGGCTCGGTCGGATCACACAGGAGTCCTACGGCAAGTGTTCGAAAGGTGCCGTGAGTACAAATTGAAGATGAATCCATTGAAATAAGCCTTCGGTGTTTCTTCAGGCAAATTTTTGGGATTCCAGGTAACCGCTAAGGGAATCGAGGTAGACCCATCCAAGACTTAAGCCATCCTCACGATGCCACCGGCATGAACTGTGAAGGAACTCCAAAGCTTCATGGGCAAGGTGAACTACATTCGGCGTTTCATACCCGGCTTATCCCAACTCATTGCTTCATTCACTCCCTTGTTGAAGAAGGGAGCAAGCTTTATCTGGACCGCACTACAACAGGAAGCGTTTCGGAAGATTCAACGGATGTTGTCGTCTCTAGCGGTCATGAAGTCCTCTGTCCAAGGGACACCATTGTATCTCTATACAGCCTTCAGTGATACTGTCGTAGGGGCTTTGCTCGCACAGAAGGATGATGAAGGAGTCGAACATCCCATATACTATTTCAGTCGAGTACTAAGAGATGATGAGCTCAGATATCCCAAAGCAGAGAAGGCGTGCCTAGCCCTAATTCATTCCATTTAGAAGTTCAGACATTACCTGATGTCCAGCAAGGTAGTACTCATATATAAATCTGACCATGCGAAATTTTTACTTTCAAAGCCGGTCTTGATGAGAAGGGCAGCCAAGTGGTTTCTCTGAATATCGGAGATAGACATAACGTACATGTCACCGAGAGATATCAAAGGACAAGTTGTTACTGATTTATTGGCAGCGTTCCCTGGAGAAGGTACTACTGTATTACATGAGGATCTTCCCGTAGAATTTCCAGAGATCTCCGTTGTCGAAAGAGAGGCATGGCTACTGTATTTTGATGGCTCTACCACTCCTAGAAATAGCAATGTAGGACCAGGCGTGGTCCTATTATATCCAACTGGCGAAGTCTTTTCACACTCTTTCAAGTTGGACTTTCAATGCACCAACAACTCAGCGGAGTATGAAGCCTTTCTCATAGGACTTTCAATAGCCAAACAAGCAGGGGCCACTCGCCTAGAGATAAGAGGTGACTCTAAATTACTGGTTAATCAGATGAACAGAGTATATGCATTGAAGGAAGCAACACTGGCCCCGTACCGATCAGAAGCGCAAAGGTTGTTGAACTACTTTGCAGATGCAACCATAACCCATGTTGGTCACAGCAACAACATACATGCCCATTGGTTAGCCACACTGGCGTCCAAATTGCAGTTTGGAGGTATGGAAGAGACTCTGATGGTAAGAAGGAGTACGGTGGAATCAACATGGCTCTCACAATGCGAAGACATTAGGACCTGTGATTGGCGAACTCCTATCATTCAAGAACTCAGCAACTCACTTTCGCAAGGAAATGTTAGTCTCAAAACTCTGCAGAGCTATTTCATTCTTCATGGTATGCTATATCATCGAAACCCGGATGGTTCCCTATCGAGATGTCTCGGAGATGAAGAGGCGCAGTTATAGCTTAACCGCGTTCATACTGAAACATGTGGACAAACGTTGGTGGTAATGCTCTACCGTTGTCTTCAACGCCTGGGCTATTATTGGCCAGAAATGGAAGCTCAATCTCATTTACTCCAGAAGTCTTGCACCAATTGCCAAGTGCCGCCACACCAACTGGAGGTCCTAAACGTAAGCCATGTTGGGGACTAGAGAGAACCGTACATTAGTTATATCCGCGATGGAGTAACTCCTGCCAATCAAAGGGATGCTGTCAAGATGAAAAAAAAGGCAAAGCGATTCGTATTTCATGAGGGGATCCTATATCGTAAAATCTTTGTTGGCGATCTATTATGGTGTCTGGCTAAGGAATAGGTTTTGTCTATGTTGAAAGAAATGTACGAAGGGGAACATCAAGGGAAGATGAAACTATTTCTCCAGATACATGAGAAGTACTATTGGCCGACCATGAAGGATGATGCAACTTCATTTGTGAAACACTATCACGAGTGTCAAGTTCACGGGAACCTCGTTAACACACCTTCCTCTCCTTTACACTCGATAAGCAATCCATGGCCCTTTTATAGCTGGGGACTTGAAATTATTAAGAGGATTAATCTGTCATCGTCGAAGCAGCACGAGTATATCATAATAGTGACGGAGTATTTTACCAAGTGGGTTGAAGCCATCCCTCTATGGGGAACTACAGGAGCAACAATTTCCACCTTCATCAAAGAATACATCATTTGTCGGTTTGGTGTACCCAAGCATATCATCACCGACAATGGCACTCCCTTTGCAAATAAACATGTACGGGATCTGCTTGAAGAATATGAAATTAAACAGGTCTTCTCCACCATCTACTATCCTCAAGGAAACGGACAAGCTGAGAGCACCAATAAGATACTGATCTGGATTCTCAGTCGAACATTGCATGACAACCCCAGGAACTGGCACGAACAGCTGCCTATAGCACTATGGGCATATCGGACGGCACCTAGAAGTTCCGTTGGGGTTTCTCCATATTCACTTGTTTATGGTGCGGATGCAGTTCTCCCAGCAGAAATCAGGATTCCGTCAGCTAAGATTGCAGCAACAAGTGGGGTCCACTGGAGTGAGGCTAAATCATCTAGCTTGAGAATTTCTAAGTTAGACACTTTGGATTCCAGAAAAAGCAAGGCAGAGGAGCGCACTCAGGTGTACAGAAACAGGGTCTCCAAGGCGTATGACAAGACTGTAAGGCCACGTGTTTTTGGAATATGAGATTTGGTCTTGAAGACAACCAACCATATTCAACAAAACATGTCTGCACCAAAGTTCTCTTCAAAGTGGGAAGGTCCTTATGTGATTACCAAGGTTTACAGCACCGGCTACTACAATATCATTAAGGAGGATGGAGGCAAGTTAGAAACAGTCATTAATGGAAAATGGCTCAAGGCATACCATGCCTGATCATTGTCCCGCAACTGTCCCACGACATGACAATACAGACATTTTTATTACACATTTGAATTGTCAATTTATTTGAAAAAAAAAATGCTAATAAAAAAAGAAAAAACTCCATCCATCTGCCAATGCAATCAAGAATGTTGAAAAGGAAAAATTGACGATAAAGGAGCGTAGCCTAGAAGAGCCCGTCCAGCAGATTATAGTTCCTTGAAAATATCATCTTTAACCTAGCATGATACCTCTCTGTCCTATCCTAGAAGTTTTGAACCGCCTGCTCCACCTTCTTTGATTCCGCAGCCAGAGCCTTTTCCTCCTCCAAGATAGTTTTTGTAGCATGAACAACATTCACGAGGATACCAGCTCGATCAACCTTGACGATATCAAGACGCTGCCGCATTCAACCCACATTGAACTCCATGGATTCGCAGGTAGATACCATGTTCTCCCACTTTTCGATATTTGATTCAGCGACGTTGCGAACGGATATATTTTCCATCTCAGTAATCGTGGGAAGAAGGCAGTTTACTGTAGTAACCAGAGCAGATGAGCAGTGCCGAACTACATTCATGGTTGCGATGTGGCCATACTTTTTCCACACTTTTGTATACAGAGGCATGAACTCCTTCCGCACTAAGAATCCACCAACATCTCGGTAGCTGAAAGACAGGCATTTCATGTGTACATCGAATGCAAGACCCGCATTGGGGTATTCGTAAGATGAGATACCCAGATCAGCATCTTCAAGGTCTGCAGCGTCAGGCGTGTTCAAGTTTAAAGGAAGAGGACTGGTTAAGTCATCATCATCGATAACTGTTACACATGTTCCAGTGGGGTATATCTGCAAAAAGAAAAGATTATTCTCCTGATCACCAGGAATAACAAGAAACTATGAGGAGAAGAAAATGAAAAGAGAGACAAACCAATATGACCTTCTTGACTCGGAGAACATGAGCAGGGGACTCATCATGAATCCCAGACGCAGATCGTGCACGCTTAACAGAAGATCCTGGGTGGTATGAAGAAGATGATCCACTATTGTTCGACATGATTAGAAAATAGAGTTTCTGCCAGAGAACCCTATTGTAAAATTGTAAAAAAGTGGTTCAAAATCTCCACGCATGCATATATACTTAGGAAACCCTAAAGGAAGAATAAAGCGGCCGAAGTGAAACCTACCCGATATAGTAGGATTCAACACTGACCAAGTCATACTTTCTTTCAAACCCTAATCAAAGATTCAGAGAACAACTAGATATGAATGATTTGGCCAGAGTAGTGTGTAAACACCCAGTCGGGGAATCCCAGTGGAAGAAGGTGCCTAAGGGAGGAAGTCGGTCCCACCAAGGCCCGTGGTCACGCATGCATGGAGGATTTCCCACGATTGGTCAGAGTCCCTCTAGGTAGATTTCCCTCATCTCGTCCTCTTATGTTATATATGTCACTATCTCATGCCTACCCCACAATAGTGTAACCATTATACGCTAGGCAGGGGACTTAATGTTGATGGTGGATTTTAGTTCAGGGCTAAAGTTGTAAAACCAATTTTTGTGTAACCATCCTGCGGAGGATGAGACTACTTTATAAGTGATGAATACTTATTCACTTTACTAATTCACCTAGAATGGGGCATGTAGCAACAATCCCCCGAATATTCTGTGAATTTTAGCATTATTGATTAATGCATAAAAACGCCTTGTATTTCCTGTGATGTTCCTAGTAGAACTCTCATTGTTGGTGTGGCATGATGACTGATTATTACTCGCAGCATAGTAGCATGAATATCCAAGTACCAACAGTTAGGCATGCACGAAATGCCCGTACATGCTGTAACTCTCGGAGTGTTATACTAGCCCGATTGAGCATACATCTCTCGGAGTGTTATACTAGCCCAATTGAGCATCCAGATTGTCCATAGAAGTCTAGGAATGATCACGATCATCCAACTTCACCAGCATGATTGGATGGCCCAGATCGAATCCATGACCACAAGAAGGTATTGGAAATTTCACTACCGACCCAACTCGGGTCCCGCATGGTCGGCCTCCCCAAAAGGGGTGGCATATATTTCCAAACCGTCCAACCCAAGCCGAATGGACAAGAAACCCTAAATTAGGGTTTGCGGCACATTATATGTGTCGCAAAATGATCTCAACCATCCATCTTCGTAGGCATAGATGGAGGGTGTAGATGTAGATTCAAAGGTCCCAGAGCATGTCAACACAATCACCGTGGGACCGTCTACACACAGTCAGTCAAGACCAACTATGGTTGGTTGTCCCAATTCGTGCGCCCAAAACAAGGCATAACGCATGGCCAAACCCTAATTAGGGTTTGTATTGATCACGAGCATCCGTTTTCTCCTTATCGAATGAACGGTTTAGGAGATAATTGAATAGGTCCAGTGAACATCAACATGTTCACCGTGGATCCATCTATCTCCTCACCCGACCGACCAGGGCATACCATGCCTAGTTTTTCCAAATCGCACACCCAAACTAGCGTGGTCACACTTCCCAGATCATAAACTGATCTCGACCATTCAACTTCGCCGGACGAATTGAGTGGCTTAGATTACGTTTCCATGGGACAGTCAGGTATATGCATGAATATCATCCTACCACCTACACGCCGGACCAAACGGCCTAGATAGACCAAGCTTGGTAATCTCGAAACGCGCACCTTGAAGGTGGAATGCCACACCCCTTTAAGAATCCTTTGCGACATAGGATTTCTGTCGCTAATCGATCTCAGCCACTCAACTTCACTGGTAAATTTGAGTGGCCTAGATCAAACCTTCGTGGGACAGTGAAGCATGAACATGGACAGCAGCATGTTGTCTACACGCATGCCTGATCGGTCCTCCATGAAACATCTCCCAGGCTTGGATTCGACCAAGCTTAAAGAGTGCACTCGCGCACCTCCTAAACCCTAATACGATGGTCGCAGAAGTGGGTCGCAAGTCATCTTGTCTGTCCAACTTAGCCAGCCTGTACGGACGGCCTAGGATAGGAGTTATGCGACCAGAGAGGTATCACTGTGATCACCGTCTGCCACTCTTCCATACCATGTGGTCGGCCAAGGGAGGATTTGCTAGAGCATCCTCCAAACCCTCACGTGAAGTAGGATGGACATGATGCTCAACATCGATGCTTCATACGTGCTTAATATATTCGATGCAGTACCTGCATAGAATACATACGATACTTTACTAGTATCGACTTCCTAAAATAACTTAGTTATGTAATCTAGCATTACATGCTACCTTATGTGGGTCCCACGATCCACATAATCGAGACATCAATCATGTCACAAATTGGGGGATACATACTGGGGTATTGGTCAGGAGGTTTACAGCGTGCAACGTGCCATCACAAGAATGTGTCAGGAAGACATGGACGGTTAGTGATGATGGAGGAGTGGGAAAGACTAATCGTTTGACACTAACACACAACTCCACTACTCTATCACTCCACTTCTTCCACTTCCTACGAGAGACGTGAATGAGGCTCAAATTACTTGCATAAATAGGTTATCCTCCTTATTTCCAAGACAGAGAGAAGACAACACAGAAATCAAGTGTTAATACAACTATATTCGAAATGCCCAGAGCCTGCTTGCAATATTCGTAAGCCTGCTCACCTTTCTGTTACAAGTCATAAAACATCCTACACCTTCACAATCTCAACACCTTCTTCGCTTCCCTCCCTAAGATCAACCCCATCTCCTTCACTTTGTGACCGAAACAAGTCTGGAACGGCTATTTCTTGGTTTAGGCCAGAATTGTATAGATTGATCTCTCGGATCAAAAGCACTCCCGTGCAGTGCATTTGTTTAGGGTTTAGATTCATTTCTCATCCACACGCCCCAAATTTCCAAAACCAGCAGAAATAGTTTTCTCCCATAAACAATCTCAAAGGATTATTTCTTAGTAGATTCTTCTGAATCCCAAGGCAGAAAGAATGTTCAATTTGATAATGACATTTCTCCCTCTCATGAGGCATGTGACACTCTGGCAAAAGCTAAAAAGGAGCTCACCAGAATTGCAAAAAGTACAACTGAGATTATTGATTTTAATAATCATGATCAGCTTATTGATAAATTTGAAAAGTCTCTTTATCGAGAACGTGATCTCTATAACATCATTGAGTCCTTCTCTAAGAATATTGACAAACTTCTCCAAGAAACTACTCTACAACATGAAAAAATTAGTGCTCTTGAGGAGATTGTTAAGGAATACTCAATTAGAGAAAAGCACTTGATCGAGACTCATTTATCAGATCTCAACATACTTCGTGTTGAAAAAGAGAAACTAAGTGCATCTCTTACTCTAGCCCATGAAAAATGCAAATCCTTGGAAAAGGAAAACTCTGTCTTACGGAGAAAATCATATGTACAAACTAACTCTCGTGATGTTTTGTACAAGGCGAAACGTTCTCCAGAAGAAGATTGTGTCAATAAAAGGTTACATAACTTGCAATCTTTTCATATGGGCTATGAAGTTAGGACATGTGCCAATTATTGCTTCTTCTCCATGAACCTGTACCTTTTGTGGGAAAAAGAATCACTATGCTATCCATTGTTTTGCAAGAAGGAAACAAATTTCTAAGATTCATAATTTACTTCTCTTCACTGTCAATGGAACAAATAGTCAGTCGACTAATGCAGTGAATCGTATGCCTACAAGAAACCAGAAACCTTATAAGAATGATCTCTATTCTATAGATCATCACAGGGGTCAAGTGCATTATGGCATAAATTTTTGTGTTGCTAAAGAAAGCATCCCCTGTACTTATAAGAATGTTTCTGGTAAATCTAAGTCTAGAAAATGGATCCCTAACTATTTTGATCCTCAGGAACCAATTGCAAGAGGACCTAGACTTAGTCTTTCTGACAAATTTGCTAATCAAGCAGTGTCTCACCTCTCTGGAAAGAGCACTTGTCAAAGACAGAAGGATAAAAAGGAACAATGTTCATTTGATGAGATAAAAGCTCATACTTGTGTGAATTAATAACAAGGTTGAATATCTCGCATACATAAAGCCTAGTTGTGAGAGAATTAAATGGGTATACTCCATAACAAAGTGACTCTAATTATCTAGCTAATCTCTTATCGTTTTTAGAAGGATAATTAGTCAAACATTGGTTCGTGAGTTTTTTTTTTTTTTGTTCGTTATCTCTTCATTGCCTAAACTTACTTTTGAAAAGTAAAAGTATAGTTTTCATTTCCGTGCTGAGCTTTGTGAACACTCATCTTACGGGTACACGTATGGTTTCGAGTTTTCTTTTAAACATATCCCGTAAACCCTAAATCTCTCAAGTTTTTACTTATATATACCTATTCTATTGCGTTAATCTTATTACTCTAAGTTTCATATTATCAATGGCTTCTTCTTCCTCCTGCTCATTGTATTTGTCTAAAGATTTCATTGATAAGGAGGTATATTTTGAACTCGATAAAGAGAAGGGAACACCTACTGAAATTCAATATTCCCTTCCTCAATCCTCTGATTCACTTTCGGATGTAGAAGAGATTGAAAATATTATATAATAGGTAGTTCTAGACTTCTTAAAAGAATTTGAGGAGGCAAAGAAGCAACTTGTTTGATACAATGAAGTGTCTTGATGTGGTAAGAACTGAGTTGAAAAAGGTTAAGTCTGACCTTGTTCTCATGAAAACCTGTGTTAAAGAACTTCCCAATAAGGATATCCTCTTCAAAGGAGCAGAGGATGTTGTTGTTCACAAGCTCCAAGACCTTAAGACTCAAGAAGTTCCTGAATTGTCTATTTGACTTTAGTTCACTGTGACATGGAGGTTTTGTGTTCAGTTAGCTTGTTTTGATTTTATTTGCCTAGTGAATCTTCTATTTTTCTTATTTTGTAGAATAACTATTGTTTGGAATAGCCATTATTGTGATTACACATAGCTATATCCAATGTTTTCATCTACTTGTTTTTAGATTTATTGGTTTAAATTCTAAACTTGTTCGGAAGATGATTTTTGGAGTATTAATCTTTATGATTTTATATATTACAATATTTTTATGGGATATGTATATTTAAGTCCGTGAACTTGATTGTCCCATATTTTGTCAAAAGTAAAGTCGTTCGTGAATTGATATGCAAGTATTGATAAAAGAATGAATAGACTTTTGACAAACACAAAAGTTAAGCCTATATTGTCAAGTTTTGATGGAATATAGGTTAAAATATTTTGTGATTTAAGGATTATGTCTATTGTATTTCATTGTGCAAATGGTGATGGAAAATAGAATGAATGTTATAAGGTCGATCTCAGATCCATAATTTTTGTGTAAATGCTGTGTTGTTCCATGAAGTGTCTTATGTTGAGCACTAAAACAACAAAAGTTGATTACTTTTGTGATTAGCTTAGTTGTTGTTTCGTAAGGTACTTTATGTTGAATATGTTAAACTAAATTAATCATCTTGTGTGGTTATTTAGTTAGCACTCCATAAGTTTTCTTATGTTTGAGCATTTCTTTGACTGTGTTGGTTATTCATGATTAACTTAGTCATTGCTCCATAGATTTTTCTTATGTCAAGTGTGACCAATTAAATTGATTACTTTTGTAATTAATTTGGTTGAGTATGGAAATTAGATTATTTGCGAGTTTTCTTGTGATTAATCTAATTAATTTCTTAAGTCTCCATAAGTTTACTTGTGTTGAGCATATTTAGTCAAATTAATCATGGTTCGCTTACGGTTAATTTGATTGAATATTTATTTTTGGATTCCAAATTCATACATGTATGATATTTGTTGAGTCCATATAAATCCTTAATTTCTTTTGAAATTAAGGTCGCTCTTGTTGTTCTTTCGGGAATGACATTTTATGGGGGAGAGTTCTTTTGAACTTGTGCTTAATTTCCAAATCTTTGTGGGGAGTGTGGATGTGGAATATTATAGGGGTTATCTTGTATCTTTATAAACTCCTTGATGAATGCATTTAGCTTCGGCTTTATGATTGCATCTAAACAAGATAATATACATTTACCTTTGGTCATGAAATGTCTCTTACGGAAATTTCATTAGGATCCCGTTCTTGTACCTTTGCCAATTGTATTGACAAAAAGGGGGAGAATTAATATGTAGTTCACACTACAAACACATATGGTTTTCGTATCATTATGTAAGGGGGAGTGGTTTCCATGTGAGATGGAGTATTGACTAAGGGGGAGTGAGGTATCACCATAGTATTGTTCTTAAAGTTGTGATGCAATTGGACTTTGACGATGTGTAATGATACTATGTCACTGTATAACAATGATTGAGAACTCTTGTTTTCTCGTTGTTATAGCTATGGATTTTCAACAACGATGATGCTAAACTTACAACCTTTGGTATCATTGGATTACTTGGAAGTAACGAAGATTTCGAGTATTATTGAAGATTAGACGACATGTGGAATAAAAGCAAAAAAAATTATTTATATATTTGATTTTTGTATTCCATATGTATTAATATTTTTGCCACTAAAATTGACAAAGGGGGGGATTGTTAGATCATTGCTTGGTCGAACTCGCATGCGTTTCTATCTCAAGCATGTTTGTCAATATTAGTGGTCAAAACTATAAAGTCTTTGATTTCTAGTCTACTATAGCTAAGGTCTCGGACTAGGATAGAGAGTGTAGTTGAGCTCAAGAACTCCATGGCGATTATCATACAAGATGAAGGACTACTCAAGGAACAAGTGGATCTTCATCGACTAAAATGTATGTGGAGACTTGAACTTATCTATCACTCAAAAGTTTATCTACTCTATCTCCTATCTTGAGACAAAAGGCGTTTTGCTATATAGACTTAGATTATACACATGTGGATATTTCGAGCTGAGTATATCTCGCTTATTTATTTCTCGAAATATGTGTTGGTAAAGCTTTCTATTTAATTAAGTTCATCTTTACCTAGTGACAAAAGTCATGTTATGTTTCAATCATTTTGGAAATTGCTATGACGAAAAATAGTTTGTGAATAACAACTATATAATGCCCTCTGAGAATGTTTCAATGATTGGAATAAGAGTTTAGACAATATAACCATTGGAGGATATAAGCATTGTTGTGGTAACACATATATGTATAAGTCATTATTGCTTGAACCGAAGTTTGCGAACTTTGTTGATCAAGTGAAAACGGAGTAGTGCGTGAGCTCAGTCCGCGAACTCAGCATACAAACTCAGTCCACGAACCTAGTCCGTGAACTGAAAAAGTCCTCAAACTCGAGAATTTTTTCTGGAGTTTGTGACTTCCGTCCGGGAACTTAAGTCCGCGAACTTGAGTAGGTTATGTCTAAAAATGATGTTTGTGAGCTTATCATAATAAACTAAGAAATGTTATTGCAAATCGTGGATTTGTAGTTCATGAATCGATTCGAGTGAATCACATAGTTTTTACTTCAATTGTGTCTTGTGTAGTACATGATATTTCCTTGCAATTGAACAACTCTCTAACTAGTTCATTTGAGTCATTTGAACAACTCTCTAACAACTCTCTAATATGGTTGGTATGAAAGTTATCATATGGCTAACCATTTGGTTAACTATTGTTGAACCAACTAATGTACAAATTTGGGTACGGTTACACAAACCTAAAAACGTTAAGTACATGTGTATATAACAAACTTTGTTTTCGATCTTACTGTTGATAAATATTAGCTTGAATCTAATCAGGTTTTCATCTAACGGTGAATATTGAATGCTTTTTTACTAAGCTAACATTGATTGCAAACCCTGATTTGAAGACTATATAAGGGAGAACTCTACCAACTGGGAAACCTAATCCCCACACATTCTGTGTGATACTAGTTATTCTAAGCTAGAGTCGATTATCCTTTAACCTTTGGTTTTCTTCTTCTAAATCCAGGTTAACGTCTTAAAGACTTCATTGGGATTGTAAAGCCAGACCGATAATACTTTTCTTGTAGTTGTGTGATCTGATCTTGCTTTTTCTATCATACAAGTACAATTGGAATAATTGGCTTGAGATTTTTATCTCCGATAGACAAGATATAAAAGTAGTCACAAACACTTTGTCTCATCGTTTATGATTCCTCAATAATATTCTTCATTGCGTCGATTAAGTTTATTGTGAGGTGATTAATAAAGTTGAGCTGTTCTTCGGGAATATAAGTCTGGTTTTATCAATTGGTTCCTGTTCACCTTGATTTATCAAAAGACGGAACAAAACTCATAGGTATATTCGTGGAAGACGGATTTATCTATTACTGTATACTTTTCTGTGTGATACAGATTTGTTTATTAAAGTCTTCGACTTTGGGTCGCAGCAACTCTTGGTTGTGGGTGAGATCAACTAAGGGAATCAAGTACGTAGCATCATGCTGGGATCAGAGACGTAGGAGCATAACTGTACCTTGGATCAGTGTGAGATTGGTTAGGGTTCAACTACAGTCCAGACCGAACTTAGCTTGGAGTAGGCTAGTGTCTGTAGCGTCTTAATACAGTGTATGTTTAATCTGGACTAGGTCCCGGGGTTTTTCTACATTTGCGTTTTCCTCGTTAACAAAATTCTGATGTATGTGTTATTTATTTTCCGCATTATATTTTGTTATATAATTGAAATAATACTGGTTGTGAGTTGTTCAATCAATTAGAATATCCGACCTTTTAGTTGTCGATTTAAATTGATTAACACTTGGATATTGGCCTTTGGTACCATCCAAGTTATCTCTCTTTGATAAAGATTCGCAGATTCTATTTGCTTGAGTATAAATCAAATTAAGAGATTGAGATAATAACTCATTGATATATTTTTATCTAGATTGAGTCTGACTGTCTAGTTGATTCTTTAGTAAAGTAACTCGGAGTTCTCCATACAGATGCTAATCGAAATATTGGGTGTGGTTATTAGCCCCCGCTTTTTCAAGGACAAGATTAAATAATTCTATACTTCTATGCATCAGGGATTGTAGGCACAATAAGTTTACTGATTCGCTGTTGGGAATTATTGAATCCACATTATTTGATGGTCCAATATATTTTAATTGTTTCCCAAACTTTTCAGTATCCCTTAATGATCCAGGACTTCTTAAAACACTAACTTTAAATGTTAGAACTCGATATGGTCATGGGATCTCAAAACTTTGCAGTTGTCTATAGAATATATTATAAGGTAATGAACACCTTATGTATGAATGCCCAAACTTATGATACTAAGGGACAAACCATCCTTTTTCATATAAATATCGGCAAAGCTCATACAATGATACCTAGAACAATTAGATGTGATCAGGTTACCCTTCTATAAAAGTGGACTTTGCAAGTTGAAGTGCCCACAAAACCTTGTCAAAACCAAAACCTTCAAAAAATTATTGAATATGAGGATGGAGATGTAGAAATACAATTTACATCTTCTAGAAAAAACAAGAATTAAAATTATGGATGGTGAAGGAAGTACATCAAGACCTTCTGTATCCTCATATTCTTATATAGATCCAATAAGTAACTTTATAAATAATTCACATGATATTACAATACAGGGAGTTAAACAGACTCCACACCAGGTTAATAAACCTTATTATAGGGTTTATACACCAAAATCAAGTAATAGAAACATCCATGAACAACCCGAACCAACATTTTCATATCTGAATTTCGAGATAAATATAATCCAACAACCTTTAGATGGTATAAATGAATTAAGAAAAATATATCATAGATCAAAAAATAAAGGTAAGAGAGCTTGGTTTAGTTCAAAATTCTACCCTCGTCGAAAGACAAAATTATATAAAACCTATGGCCTATACTTAATTCATAGTCAGGTTAAAAAACCATTTTTTGATTGGTTAGATTATTTAATCAACGATCATGGTTTAGAAGATTATAAGGAATCTCTTAATGCATTAGAAACTCCATTCCATACATATGAAACAAATGAAGGAAAACCTATTCAGAGTATACATCCTCCGGAGATAGTCCTGACATTTAAAGGAGCCATAGCATCTCCGTATAAAGTAGAATCAAGAGAAACCAATTTAGCAGAAACTCAAAGGATATTATCCAGCTAATACATCTAGGCAATTATACAAATTTATGTTTACAATCGTTAGTTAAACAGACAACCAGAATCGAATCCATGTTAAATACTAAAAAACAAGTGGCAACTACTAGTGATACAAAACCAGTAGAGGATATGTCGGATCCAGAGTTACAAGGGTGGATTTTATTTAAGCCAGCCCCAGTTACCAATCGAGAAGTGTTTATACTATCCAATCCTGATAATAGTTTTGTAGATGCTCTAGTTGAAATACTAGAGTCCCTCAATTTATCCACTCCTAAAGTGCCTAAAACTTCAAAAGATACACCTCAAGCTGTTAACGTTTTATCTAAACAAGAACATAACAATAATATTGATGTCGATAAATTGGAAGAAATATTTCAAACTTCAGAACCAAGTACCCTTAATAAAATATCTTTTGGTAAAAAATATGGAGCAACATTTCCTACTACAAGAAATTATTACCCAAGACCCACACTAGTAGATTTACAACTGGAAGAAGATTACAATTAGAACCAGGTTTCTTTTCATGGAAGATCTATAGTAGAATAAAATATAGATGGTATGACTGAATACCATATACTAAATACAATTAGGCAAATGACTATGTATAGTTCTGCTTCTAAAGTTAATTTTCAAAATCCCGATGATCAAATATTTAAAGCCATGGTTACGGGATTTACTGGTAATCTTAAAGGATGGTCGGATTTCCATCTATCTGATCATGAAAATAGAGTATAGAAAATGCAGTCATACAAGTAAGATTAGAAAATGGATTTGTCTAGAATCATGCAGATGCAGTAAATACATTAATATATACAATTTCTCTACATTTTGTGGGGACGAACTCCCAACAAATGGAGAGATCAAAAGAATTACTCATCAAACTAAAATGTCTCACTCTCTCCCATTATAGGTGGTATGGAGATGCTTTCTTCTCCAAATTATTCAGCAGGGAAGATTGTTCTTCAGACTCGGAATTTTGGAAAGAAAATTTTGTTTTGGGATTGCCTCCCTTATTTGCTGAGAGAGTTAGGAGCAGACTTAAAGATAAAAATACCCAGGGAAGAATAGATTATAATGAATATAAATTTGGCCAATTATTCTCTGAAATTATGTCATAAGGTTTAGCCTTATGTTCAGATATAAAACTTCATAGGCATTTACAAAAGAACAAAATAACTAAGATAGATAAATTAGGAGATTTCTGCGAACAGTTTGGTTATAATTCTTTCCCACCAAATTTAACATCTAAAAAGAAAAATGTTCGACTATATCATGGTAAAAGAATAGCAAAGTATAATAGATACCCACAAAGGTATAAAAGTCCCAACTTTCCAAGAAATAAAAAGAAACCATAACAATATAATAATAAAAAAGAACTTCTGGTCTGTTAAAAATGTGGAAAGATCGGATATTATCAAAATAAAACTAGAAGGGAGGCAACTGGAATGTCTCCTTATTGTTTAACATATGGAGTAGAAGCAGTATTGCCAACAGAGGTTGTAATTCCGACAACAAAGAAAGAAGCTTGGGAAAGAAATTTAAGTGCAGGGTGATATTAAGTGAACTGGATGATTTTGAAGAAAAAAGGGAAAAGGTGTTGCGACATATGAAAATTTATCAGGAAAGATTAGCTCGAGAGTATAACAAGAGAGTTATTAAACGTGAGTATCAACCAGGTGATTTGGTCATGCGAGAAACACCTCCCTACCAGAAAGAAAATGGAGGAAAACTTGCACCAAAATGGGATGGACCATATATCATTAAAGAGATTGTGGGAAGTGGATCTTATCGGCTGATGGATCCATAAGGGAAAGACATGGGTTTAAGACTTGGTCGACCATGGAATAGATTGTATTTAAAAAGGTATTATCCATAAAACTCATGATAATTTTGCGAATATCATATACTCCCAAAGAAACTACCAAAATTACAAATTTTAAAATTCTTATTGCGATCAGCTTTCATTAAAGAAAGACACAAAAGTTTATTTGCGGTCAGCTTTCATAGAAGAAAGCGCAAATTGTGATCAGCTTTCAAAAAATAAAGAAAGCCGCAGAAATTTTACACAGGCAAACCTTTGTGACGTACACCCTAGTTCGCGAAGCAACATTTCGCAAGAGGCAAAGTCCTAAAGTACGTCATTTAAGGGGGTACCTATAATCATGGCTCGGGGGAAACGGAACACCACCACGTAACCTGAGTACATGGACATTACGGGGTACATAACACAAAAACGGGGTACCTATCCGGGTAAGACACCTTGGATTCTCAACCTAATCTTGCGATGTAACATGATTTAGGTTGGGCGACTAAGGCATACTGTCTTTCTCAAGAACTGCAGAAAACGATCAAGGCGCCGAGGTACACGGTTGAGTCAAGAGTTCCGGATGGGTTTGAAGCACATCTGCCATTCTTGACAAGTCTTGGAAAATGATGCACTTGGCCCAAAGATACCCCATAGGGTGAAACCTCGTAACTATAAGCCCTATAGACAAAAAGGATAATAGGTTTCGAACAAAAGATGGTTGTTGGCAAAACCGGATGGGAAGAGCTAACCTTGTATGGTCGATGTACGCTTCCTTGAAAGGGAAACCAAGGGGAAGATAAAGGGCAGCACCCTCCATTAAGGAGCTGATACGTGCTATAAGACGCAAATGTCATGAGGCTTTTTGTTCGCAAGAACATAAAGGCTTGTCATATTTGTGCAACAATCGTATTTCTGCGAGTAAAAATAAAATAAAAAAAATAATACATATATATACTCGCAGAATTAAATACATAGAACTTAAGATGAGATCAATGGGTTATTACATGAAAGTGTGATAACGTCCTGCGATTTTATCGCAAGACGATAATGTCACGAGGCTGTATATTCGCAAGTATATTCAGACTTGTCATATTATCGCAAACACAAAAATATTGTTAAGACAAAGTAAAGGGGTTGAGGCATGCGAGTGTACCAACGTCCTGCGATTTGATCGCAAAAGAGGTGGCAAAGTAAGACCTTTACTTAGGAAGGCATGATAAGACCACAAAAACTAATGAAGTAAATTCCTTCAATATCAATGGAAATTCTTTATATTCTCAACAAAAGTAGGTATCAAGAGTTCCTACCAAAAGAGGAAATTTTATTCGCAATCAAGGACGGATATTTCATACTCATTAAATTCTTCAAGGATTGAATACTTCTTATACTTCTTCAAGGGCGTTTCATAATTCTTATACTTCTTCAAGGATATTTCGTAATTCTTATACTTCCTCAAGGATGTTTCTTAATTTTCATAATTATTCAAGGAGGTTTCATACTTCTTATACTTCAAGGGGGAGATTTTTTATTTACTTCGCAACATCCTGAAACTTCGCAACTTAAACGGAGGCAGATGTTCTAATGCTTACAACAAAAATTGATCACCTGAAGAGCAATAAAAAGGGGAAAGGTAATACTAAGCTAAGTCTTTAAGATATGTTATTTATCTTCATATGATCAATTTATTCAATTTAATTTATGCAAATAAAGAAATTATTCAATTAGAGAATCAATTAGAGAAAAGTCAATTCATTATCGTAAAATATAAAATATACTTCTTAAGGAACATAAACAGTAAGCAGAATTGTTTGTAAAAAGAGAACCAACAAGTAACCAAGAGAAAGAGTTCAAAAGAAAGAAAAACAAGAGGATTAACGATAACTTGGGAAAAGAAGTTTATCATGCTTAGTGCTCTCCATCAACACTTTGTGCTGGATCTTTAAGATGAGTAGGATCATCAGCAGTATTCAATTCTTGCGAAATATTACCCTTTGAAGAGTCTCCAACAGGAGATTCTCCTTGAGGGATAGATTCTTTTTCACCATTAAGTCCTTCATCATCACTCTCGTAATCAAAGTCACTATCAGGATCACGAGCAACTTCATCATCAGATATTTCCGGAGGTACAACTTTCACTGGGGGAAAAGATCTTGATAAGAGAATGTTGTTTACGAAGACTTGAGCTTTCAGATGACTTTCACGAAGTAAAGCTTTCTGGTGGTTAATATCTTCAATATATTTGGCATAATAAAGATGGTTGAATCTTCGATTGGCACGATCACGAGAATTAATCGAATGAGTGGAAAGCAAAGTGTTATTCTTGCGAAGCTCAGAACAGGTGGTCTCTAATCCATCTTTAGCATTGCGAAGATTATTCTCAGATTCTGCGAGTGAAATAAAATTCAAGGAATCAATTCTGCGAGCATAACAAAATTTAAAGGTATATCAAAGGCAGTCAAATTTTGATGACTACCTTCTCTTTGTGAAGTAAGAAATTGAGCTAAAGATAGACAACAATTCTTCATCTGATCCATAGCTTTATCAAAACCATCACCAACTAATCCTTCAAGTCTGTATTGAAGCTTTTGATCTTTGGAAAGAAGAAATTTATTATTCTTCGCAAGTTTTGTATTAAGGTTTTCTAGTTGGGAATAATCTTCTTTAAGTTTATTCCTCTTAGTGCTCAAGATTATATTCTTATTAAGAAGGGATTCCTTCTCAGCAACAAAAAAACTTCTCTCTGCATCTAAAGACTTCTTCAATTCCTCAAGTTCACCTTTTAACAAATAAAGGAGATTTTCTTGATCGCAACATTTACTCTGAAGAATATTCAATTATTGCGAAGAAACGGCCATTGTATTCAAATACGAACATCTTTCTTCTGATAAGGTTTTATTCTCCTCTAGTAGGGTTTTCATGCTTAAATCAGCTTTAGTTAAAGAAGAAGTGAGCTTAGATATTTCATCGTTCAAAAAATTTTGATCGTAAATTAGTTGGGTATTCTCTTGGAAAAGGGCATCTAAATTATCAAGAGCACATGAATGAAGACTAGATAAATAGGAAAATTGATTCAAAGGACTTTCATGCTTGGCTTGATATTCTTCTGCGTTTGATTCATGATGAAGTACCAACATTCTACATCCCTGGATTGATTCTATAAATGGGAATGGGTTTTAATGGGTGCTTTAAGCATGCGAGGAATAGAAGAAAACAAAAGGAGAAAATATAAAGATAATAGAAATACCTTTTAATGCGTTATTCCTCTTACGAAGGATTGCACAATCTAGAGAATCATTTTGAAGCTGATGATTCTCTTTACGAAGATTTTCACACTCCGCTTTCAAAGACTCCTGAGTTTGGCGAAGCAATTCAACTTCTTTTTCCAGGGCTTGACGTGAAATATAAATATCAGGATTAATGAAGTTGTTGAGCATTTCGCAAAATTCAGATCATGAGCGAACATTTGAAGACCTCGCAGTATTACTTAAAACATCAGATAACATCTGGAAAGCTGAATAAATTCCATCTTGAACTTCTTGAGGAAGGGGAGAAAAATTCGAAGGAATAAGAGCAAGTTGTAAATTGCTTGGAGCAAAGGCACTCAAAGGATTAGGAGCTAAAATGGGTTTTTCATGAGAATGGGTTGAGAAGGTAACTTGCGAAGGTTGATCTTGAAGAAGTGTTGATAAATTGACAGGGGTGGGAGATTGAAAACTGGGTAATGGAGTAGAGGAAGGAGTTTGCGAATAAGTGCTTTCACGAGGAGGAGAGGGAAATTCTTTATCCATCACAGGAAGGAAATCACTGATTGAAATTGATGGCTTGGATTTGATATTACGAGATCTCTTGGTAAGGTTGGATTCTTCACCGACCTACAAATCAAAATGTAGATTAAAAACTGAGGCAACAATATATTATTTCAGAAGGAAGACAGAGTATTTTAACTACCTTTTAATTCTCGGACCTTCTTCTTCGAGGGTTAGGATTTAAGATTTTAATTGGAGATTTCATTTGAGAAGCAATTTTACTGAAAGAAATCAAAGTCAAATAATGGATTAAACAGAAATAAAAGAGATAAACAAGTGAAACATGCAAGAGATAAAAGAAAATTACCTCGGAGAACTCATGATGGGATTAACAGGAAGAGAAGGAGATAACCGAAGATGTAATAAGAGAAGAAGATTAAGTTGCATAAGAGAAGGTAAAAAAAAAAAGGAAAGGAATAAAAGGAGTATTTATAAGAAAATAATTAGGAAAAGACGGTTACAAAAGACGTGTTCGTGTTCCGAAAATAATAAGTAACGGTTATATTCTCACGATCATTACTTCTTCGCAGAAATGACATGAGAAGAGGCAAGATGTAGGGACAGAATATCGCAAGATATAAGGTTACGAACATAGTAACAAATACGAGAGAGAAGTGTCGAAAGATAATGCGATAATAGAAGGAACACGGGAGAAGTGTGAAGGGTCTGCGAATATAGAACAAATTCACGATCAGAGGTTGCGATGCTTCGCAAGCTATATACAGCTGTATAGATTTCACTATATATAGTAGTTCAAATGTTAAATTAAGGAGGTTATTTAAGTGAGTGTTAGAACAAGTCTTAGGAGAGAAGAGAGAAAGTTGTAACTGTTCAAATTTCCATTAACATATTTCTTTGTAATCAATTGAGAATATTAATCAAAATTGTCATTCTTCATCAAGAATTTCTTAAAGTTTTACAAATTCTACTGAGGGTGTAGTTGTAGGATTTCCTACAACTACAGTTATTCATGACTATCATCATCAAAGATATTTTCCACATTGAAATGTCATCATGAATTTCGTAACATGTAAAGATGAAAATGGTTAAAGTGAAAGCTTACCAACACATATTTCGAGAAAAAGATAGGCGAGTAAACTCGGCTCGAAATAGTAAATGTGTATGTATGAAAATTGTCATACTTATACGATTTTTGTCTCAAGAGTAGGAGATAGACTAGACTTTTGAGTGATAAATGAGTTCAAGTCTCCACATACCTTTTAGTCAGATGAAGTTCCACTGGTTCCTTGAGTAGCTCTTCGTATTTATAAGATAATCGCCATGGAGTCTGGAGCTCAACTATACTTAACTGTCCTAGACCGAGACTAAGCTATAAGTAGCCTAGAAATCAAGACATTAGTTTTTATCACTAATATTGACAAACATGCTTGAGATAGCAACGCATGCGAGTTCGACCGAGCAATACTCTAACAATACATGTATGCTTCCTATGGATATATGAAGATAGAATCACATATTCACGTCGCATTTCTCCAGGCATGTTTATGGGAGCATTTCGAAGGTTATGCTCCTAATCCTCTAACTTCATTCTCTAGTATATATGGAGGCACCAGAATACTTCGTTGGTTGAATTGGCGCCCAAAACCTGGCCTAAGACTTATTGATTTATTTGATAATGTGCATGAAATGAACTTTCATCCTTGGGCACCAGTTCACCCATCTATGGTTCAGCTGAATAACTTTGCTTGCAATTTCAGGTATAACATTGCACTCAGAAAGAGAGGATATGATTATTAGAGAAACCGTGTTCATGTGAAGCTGCATACGTGGATATGTTCTGTCTTTATTTATGGGATCGTTTGTTGTGAATTCTTATAATATTGATAAAGCCGCTCGTCAGATGGGTTTTAACCAGGGAAATCCATTTTGCCGTCCGTAAACACCCTCAGAAGACCTCTTGAAATATATTTTAGATACGAGTGTTCATGCAACAAATAAAAGTCTTTCATTCTTACTTTCAGGAAGGAAACCAGTAGTAACTCCCAAATATAAAGAATTATGGCAGAAAGAGCTTCTTGATCTTCATCAATTCGTACAGGAATTTGTTGTTAGAGCATAGCTCGGTTGAACCCACCAAGCGTTGGTATGTCAAGTTTGTTTGTCACATTTTAGTAAGCCAAAACTCATTTAAGAGTCTCTTGATTTCAATGTACTAGAGTCAACTTTGTATAGGTTAGCTTGAAAGTATTAGGATAAGACATTACAAGTATTACGAAGACTTGAAGAAGTGAAGAAGTACGGAGCTACAGCCACAACATCATCCTTCCACTTTAGGTTAGTGATATTTGACTTGAACTGTTTCATTCCATAACGTATCTTTCAAGTCGTGCATATTGAAAACATAAAACTGCGAAGCATGAACACTCTAAATAGACATAGTATTAAGGAATACAATATGAGGTTTATTACTTAACCATTAAACTTTATATATAAGACATCAACATAATCGTATGAATGCTATTGTGATTATGTATGGGTATAAGGTGATGATTTCATCCTAGGAAACAATGTTTTTACAAGTGTTTTAAGGAAGTAAGTTCATGATATGTGTTGTGAACCGAAAAGTAAATCGCCAGGCTTATTGGGGTTGTTCTTCATTGCATATCTTATGAACGACCAATATGTGTGATTAGTATAACCGCTCATGACTTGTTTGTATTCTTGGTAAAACTATTCACATGAGGCGTGACTTATGTACTGGTATGACTTTTATTAGTGAAACCGATCTTAAGTAATCACCTGGGGTATGATCGGGTTTGTGTGTCTGGCCAAATTTGGGATAGGGGAACTAATCCTAGTAAGAGGTGCAGTACATCACAAGTGGAACCGATCCTTGTATGAGGTGCAGCAAGGTTTATAGTTGAAAGGGGAACCGATCCTATGAACATGTGCAACACGTTTATAAGCAAAGGGGACCAATCCTATGGACATGTGCAACACATATAAGTTAGATACCAAATATATGTGGGGAACCAATCTTAGTACCTAGTCAACTGAAACATTTGGTAAGCTAGTGTGACTATGCACAATACTCACATGGAGGTAGAACTGAAACTTGTTTTGGTAGAACCATTACACCCATGACTTATGATTGAGTGTTACTTGATCAATCACATAGTTCTTGAAAGTCATATGAACCAATTCTAAACTTGTTTGGAAGTATGGTAAATCGGTTTCAAGTGAGTAAGTATGAAAAAGGACTTACAAGAGGAAAGATGTCGACACACTTTGAACACGCGCATTAATGTGTATCTTTTATTGTTCAAAGATATTCCTTAACAGCTAATAAGGAAGTAAATCCCAAGATCAAATTTAAATAAGTTAAGAATCTCTTAATTAAGGTTTTCAATTATATATGGAAAATAATAATTAGTAATGTGCATTTGCTAGTTAAAGATTTTCGAGGAGATTTCGATCATAAATTTGGACAGTGCATTCTCAGGAATTATGAAAACCGAATTTGGAAAATATTGAATATCTTGAGAATATTTTCGGTTTTGGAAATTCCTTGGTATCCAAACTTCCTTGTCTATAAATACTTTGAGTTTCCATTTCTAGCAAACTAATCCTTCATGACAGTAAACTTCCTCTGTTGTACTGTTACTGGTAAAGCCTCCTATTCAAAGAGGAGGGTAACCTAATTAGGAAAAATATCTTACGGCCGTTCAGTTTAAAGTCTTCTTTGGGATTAAGAAGCTCTAGTGCGTACCGTTGATGGGAAACTAGATAATTGCAGTATATATTTGTTTTTCATATTGATTTAATTTACTAACGGTGGTTGAAATTTGATTGCACCTAGTTTGTTTATGCTTGAGAATCTTCTCTTCTGATATAAGATTCACTCAAACTAGTTCAAGATTTCGACATGGATCTTTAGACTGTTGTTAGATCTAAAGATGATCTTGTGATAATCCATTGTTAACAGACTCCGTTCTGTGTGTGATTGATCATAAGAGATTCAAGTAGTTGTGTGTGGGTATTTATTGAAGATCTAAGAAGATTTGAAGACAAAGAAGATATAGAAGATTTCAGACTTGGTTTTATAATATTTGGTGTGCACAATACTTGTTTCGGTAATATAGGATCCAACTATAATCGATCTATCCTTGTGGTATTTTGATATAATAGTTGAGAAGATTGGCATCAATACATTTCCTTGGGATTAAAGGTATTGATTGCAAAATCTTAACGATTACCTTTTAGTGATTGAACATAAGATAAATCTTGGAACCTGGCAAAGGAGTTTATGTTAATATAAACACAAGAGCCTTTGCGCAACTCATATCACTTGGTTGAAGAGAGTTGATACCAAACAGATTTGTTGTTCCTTTACTGTTTGGAATACGAACCAAAGGAATTGGTCCAAGTACGTGACTTGTTTATAGGTTAGAGGCGTGTGAATACAGACGAAACTAGGTGAACTATAGGTTTAGTTGCTTAGTCTCAACTATACGAAGTAGGTTTATTTTGTATAGTGGCTTAATCTTGAGAGTATTCAATTCTGGACTAGGTCCCGGGGTTATTCTGCATTTGCGGTTTCCTCGTTAACAAAATCTTGCTGTGTCATTTACTTTATATTTCCGCATTATAATTGTTTTATTATATTTAAAGTAAATTGCACAAACATTAATTCCTATTTACTTGATATGCAATCCTATTGAGTTTGGTTAAGTCCGAACCTTTGTATCAAGTAAACACACTTCGTTGTTGTATTGTCTCGATCTCGTATCCATAGACAATCACACGAAGTGTCAACCGATTTGTTGTATTGTCTCGATTCAGTCTATAGACAATCACTTTCGGAGAAAGGACTTATAGGAAGGAAAATTTATATCTTGAGGTATATTTGGGTACTCTCGCCTTTTCAATTGGTATCAGAGCAGGCAAACACGAAAAGATCTAACAATCTGTGTTTGGTGCTATCTATACTATAAGAATGAACTCGAATTCTCATGAATCGACTTCAATTAACGTGCCTCTAAGATTTGACGGAACAAACTATCTATGGTGGAAATCTGTTGTGCGATCTTATCTTCAGTCACGAGACTTTAATACTTGTCTATTAGTCATCGATGGTTATATTCTTCCAAATATAGAAAATTCGGATATTGAGCTTAAACGCCTAGTAGATTTTTCAAACGAAGAAAAGGCACTAGCTAAACAGAATTCAAATGGTTTGAATGTTATAATACATGCTGTCATCCGTGATCTACAACATCATGTATCAACATGCCAAACTTACAACATCATGTATCAACATGTCAAACTTCGAAAGAAGCTTGGGATAATCTTCAAATCGTGTTCGAAGGAAACATTACAGAGAAATAAGCTAAACTTCAAACTCTTACATCTGATTGGGAAAACCTTCGAATGGATGACAACGACACTTTTAAAGAGTTTCATCTTAAACTCTCTGAGATAATTAATTCCTCTTTCTCTCTTGGAAAGACTATTTCTGAAAAACATATAGTGTGCAAAATTCTCAGATCGTTGCCTCCAAGATACGATTCTAAGAAGCATGCAATCATAAAAGCAAATGATCTCTCAACTCTCTCACGAAGCACACTTGTTGGAAAGTTCAATATCTTTGATCATGAATCACAGTCTATTCAAAATAAAGGAATTGCTTTTAAAGCTGAAAAAAATTCTAAAACTCCAATGGAAAGGAATAGACATATGGATGATTCAAACGAACTGATTATAGGAAACTCTGATGATGAAATCGAGCAATCATTATCATTGATTACTAGACAGTTTTGAGATCTCTTAAGGAAAAGAAATAAGAGATTCATAAAGGATACTCACCAATCTTCTCAACCACATGATCGAATTCCTATCAAAAAGGAACATGAAGAAGATGATGAATATCAGCCACAATGCTTCAAGTGTAAAGGGTATGGTCATATTGCTAAAGATTGTCCCAATCGTAAGAAATACACTGGAAGTAAGGCATTAGATGTAACTCATGATGAGACCTCTGATTCATACAACTCTGAAGAAGAGGAAACATCTAATATTGCATTAGTTGTAAATCATATTTCTTCCTCCTCTATTAGTGATTTACCCATTTTAAGAATGGACATGTCTTCCAATGTTATTAAATCACCTATTAGTAAAGGGAAAAATAAGATAAGATGCAAAAACTATCTCAAAAACATAACTGCTAAGAGTTGCATAGGCAACCTAAGTCAACGTCAAGATATTTCTCTAGTTCGAGGTAGCAATAGGAGAATTTCTCATACAATGCTAGATCAAGAACACTCTGGTTGTTCAAATTTCCTTAATGAGAGAATTTATCATACTATTACCACCTGATCGGTATTAGAATTCTTTCCTCACCATGTGTGCCAAATTCGAGTGAGGAAGAAGAAAATCAAGGCACTTTTTGTGTAGATTATGGAAATAAAATCTATTAATTGAAAAATATTTGATATTTTCGAATCTTTAGGAATATTTTATTTTCGGAAGTATGAAAAATATAAAGAGATCCTCCTCTTTCTGCCGTCTTTCCTTGTCCGAACTATGAGTCTACATCCAACATCTTTGTATGAAAAGATGATAGATCAGAATGATCAACCTAAGCTTAAGTCAGGATCTTCCCTTGAGATTAGGAGTAAAATCAAAAAGGGAGATTGGCTTAGCAAAAAGGAAAGAGAGAATACGCTAAAGAAAGATCAGTGTATTGAAGCATTGACACTCTTTTGTGTTCAACCAAAGATAAAACTACACGCTCTTGCAGAATCCTTCACGAAAATTTCTCACCTGCAAGAGGTTTTGGTCAAGCAACAAGGTTTTCTACTTGAAAAGATTCACAAGATGAAGAATGAAAGTAGAAACCCACCTTCATGTGGCACTAATATGAAGGACTGAGTTGTATTAGAAAAATAGACATCAATTTTTGATTTCTTTCATTGATTGTATAAGTCTATTATGAATAAAGTTATGATTTATAATTTTTCTATTGATAGTTTTTGATTTACATAGCATGTGCTTGAATGATTTATTATTTGCTACGGATATTTATGGGATGTTTGATTTCGGTTTTATTACCTTGATATTCGATCTCATAATATGTTGTGAACCCTTATGGTTTAGGTGAATTTTTGATTGAGCATGATTAAGTTCTAGTCCATGTTGGTAGGCTTTATCAAAGTATCATGAGGGATTCCTGTAGAAACAATATGTGAAAAAGTCACAATATGTTGAATCGGTTTTAGTTTAGCATAAAAGCATATGTGTTTCGACGGTTTTCAACTTTTGCTTGCAATTGTTAAAACCGATTTTCAACCTTTCTCTGGTAAAGGTTGGTTGTTGTTATTCTTTTGTTTTTGTATAAGGATGACAACAAAATGGTATTTCGATATCAATTCTCCCTGGAAGAAGAAGATGTGATCATATTAGAGAAGTTGGATGCGAATTTGTGGTAACAATCTTGTTAGTTAATTGTTTTCCTGTTTAAGAAAAGCCAGTTTTTATTTTATATATTTATTGCTTTTGCTTAAACGAAATTGTCGGTACAATTGATGTGTTTATTCCATTATGAATGTGTGGATGTATGTGTGATTCAATTGGTTCCGGTTAAGTAAAACTATTATTATCTTGCTTTGTTGTGTGATATCAATCGTTTAGGCTTACAAAATTTTGGTGCAATTGCGGTGCTTTAATATCTATGTTATTTCAATTGCTTCCAGTTAAGTAAAACAATTGTTATTTTCTTTATTGTGCAGTATCAATTGTTTAGGCTAACAAAATTTCGGTGCAATAGTGAAACTTTTATTTATTTTGTTTCAATTGCTTCCGGTTGAGGTGAATAATTATGCAAGTTGATTTATTGGTTTGTATAAATTATTTATGGCTTAACGAATGAATATATTGACGGGATGAGTTGTTTAGTCCAATTCGATTCCGGATAAGATAAACTAAGTTTATTCTGATCTTAGTTAGACTTATCAAAGTGGAGGTTTCAGTTATTCAAGTCTTGTCGAATGCCTAAACAAGGAAATGCTAGTTAACTAACCTAGTATTTGGCTTGTTTAAAATATAAAGGTCTAAGTTATATGGACAATTAGAACCTGATGAGAAAAATGGAGTTTATCTTTGTTTTGGTCTTATCGAATGAAGTGGTTGTATTTATACAATCGGTTTAGCAAAGGAACTAAGTTTCTTAGTTGATTTTTGGTTTGCTAAACTAGTTGGGAAAATTTCTTTGGGAAATTATTTCCATGATAACATATCAAAACATAATTACTTTGTAGTTTCGGTTTTGATATTGGTTATCAAAAATGGTATATGGAACCCCCGTGCTTGAATCAACAGTTTGCAAGTCTATTTTGAGATTTATAAGTTCCTTTTCGTGTTGTCCTTTATTTTTTCATTTCTTTGTCATTTTTTGTGACAAAAAAAGGGAGAAATATGAAGTAAACAGGTGATGCTGGTATCAATTTTATATTGATTGGTGTCACTAGGGAATAGGACAATGGTGCTTGAATGTTTATCTAACGAAAGAGGAAAATGACTAAGGGGGAGTAACATATCATATGATTGGTATAACAAAGATGCGCGGATTTAAAATCTACCTATCTCACCTTTAGTGGGAGTATAAGCTTTGTTATTATAATATCAACATCAGCATTTTAAGGATTGAATTAATGTTGGTTATGTGTTGTTGAATTCGGGAATCAAGCGTATGTGTAATGAATTATTGTAATTTGTTTATCCATATGATTGTAAGAGTTTTGTCACTAAAATTAACAAAGGGGAAGATTGCTAAAGCATAGCTCGGTTGAACCCACCATACGTTGGTATGTCAAGTTTGGTTGTCATATTTTAGTGAGCCAAAACTCATTTAAGAGTCGCTTGATTTAAATGTACTAAAGTCAACTTCGTATAGGTTAGCTTGAAAGTATTAGGATGAGACATTACAAGTATTACGAAGACTTGAAGAAGTGAAGAAGTATGGAGCTACAACCACAACATCACCCTTCCACTTGAGGTTAGTGATATTTGACTTGAACTGTTTCATTCCCTAACGTATCTTTCAAGTCGTGCATATTGAAAACATAAAACTGCGAAGCATGAACACTCTAGATAGACATAGTATTAAGGAATACAATATGAGGTTTATTTCTTAACCATTAAACTTTGTATATAAGACATCAACATAATCGTATGAATGTTATTGTGATTATGTATGGGTATGAGGTGAGGATTTCATCCTAGGAAACAATGTTTTTACATGTGTTTTAAGGAAGTAAGTTCATGATATGTGTTGTGAACCGAAAATGAAATCTCCAGGCGTTATTGGGGCTTTTCTTCATTGCATATCTTATGAATGACCAATATGTGAGATTAGTATAACCGCTTATGACTTGTTTGTGTTCTTGGTCAAACTATTCACATAAGGCCTGACTTATGTATTGGTATGACTTTTATTAGTGAAACCGATCTTAAGTAATCACCTGGGTTATGATTGGGTTTGTGTGTCTAACAAAATTTGGGAGAGGGGAACCGATCCTAATAAGAGGTGCAGTACATCACAAGTGGAACCGATCCTTGTATGAGGTGCAGAAAGGTTTATAGTAAAAAGGGGAACCGATCCTATGAACATGTGCAACATGTTTATAGGAAAAGGGGAACCGATCTTATGTACATGTGCAACACATATAAGTTATATAGGATCAGAATATCGCAGCAAGAACATTCTTGCGAAGTTTTCATTAAAGACACTGGAGAGCGTCGCAGAAAAGATTAAAAGAACGACGCAACAAATAACGATGGTAGAAACATGAAGAAAACGTAAAGATCCTGCGAAGAATAGAGTATTTGCGAGGGTTAATATTTGTGTATTCGCGAAGGTATCGCAAGATCAAATCCGAAATTAAGGGATATCTTAGCTGTCTATAAGCTGTCATCTATTATGTAATACCCTATATATAGAGGATGAGTAAACTTGAGAGGGGGAATAATTTTTAGAGTGTTGAAAAAAGTCTTGAGGAGAGAGAAAATTCTTGTGAGCGATTGTATTCTTGATTTCTTCCATTTTTGGTAACATTTCTGAGAATTGATCAATAAAAGTGTTTTTCTTAATCTAAAAATATGTGTTGATAATTGTGGATTCTTATGTGGGGTGTAGTGTAGGAATTCCTTCAACTACATTTTTGGCACCCGAAACAGGGATTGAATGGTTGATTATTTGAAGAAAAAAAAAGGTAAAAATTGATATTGTGATTGGAAGGAATTTGGAATAATTAGTGCAGGATTTTACGCAATTTTCAATAGTTCACTAAGATTAATGGCTAGAAGAACAAAAAATACGTCGAAACCACCAACAACCGTAAGGAGTAGTAAAAGACTTGCAGGTGGAGAAACAAGTGAAATGGGAGAATCTTCAAGAGTAAGAACAAGAATAAATAGAACAAGGAGCGATGGAGAAAATCAAGTTCGACAACCGAATCAACAAACACCTTTACAAGATAGAGCTGTGGATTATGATAGAGTAAGCGTTCATACTTGGCGATCAGATTTAATGGAAGAACCAGAAGATCGACAATTAAGATATGAAAGGCAAGAGGGAAAAAAACAAGAGGTAAATGGAGGAGTAATACATGGTGATGACGAAAATTAAACAGTAGAGGTTTTAAGACAAAAAATACAAGAAGAAAGGAGATTAGAGGCGGAAGAACGTGCAAATTTGGCAAGACAAAACCATGAATTGAGAATGGAAAACATGAGGTTACAAAATAGAAGATCAAGAAGTACAACGAGATCAAGTTCGAGAACAATCAGAAGTGAGATAATAAGAAGATCACCTATAGCAAATATTGAAGAAGAAAATCATGATCCAAATGGGGAATGTCGCGAAAGGAGAGAAATAAGGGAAGATCGTTATATACCACAAGGTGAAATTCAACAAAACGAGCAAAACAATAGAAGGCAGGAGAATAAACAGTGTCAGGCGTGAAATAACCAAGATGGTAAAGAAAATCAAGAGTAAGGTATGAGGATATTGCATGGAAGAGAAACTCTAAGAAATCAGCATATAATTGAAAGACAAATCGAGAGACATTATGCTGAACAAGCACGCTTAGCTTGCGAAAGGGAAAGATTGAGAGCATAAGTGAAAGAACAAGAATTCCAAGAGGTAATTCGCCAAAATAATCATGATGATCGAGAAAGAATACGCGAACAAAACCGCAGTAATGGTAATATTAACGAAGAATACGATAGGGTGCAAAGAAGTGCAGAAAAAACTCGCAGAAGATAAAATGAGAGATATGATGGTGTGCGCATTCGTGAAAGAAATGTAAGAGAAGATAGCAGAGAAAGACAAGAAGAAAATAATTGAGACGGAAATCAAAACCTCGCAACACAAGATAGGCAAGAACGCAGGAGAAGGGAAGCTGCGCTAAAAAGACCAATAGAGCAAAACTCAGCTGGGAATGAACAAATCTTAAGAGAGCTAGCAGAAATGATGGGAATGTTAAATAACAGAAGTAAAGGAGGCAGAAGGCAACTTGATGAAGCCATTGAATAATCTGCGAGAACTCCATTCACTCAAGAAGTACAATTAGGAGGAATACTCCCAAAATGCAATTTACCAGCATTAACCAGTATCTTCGATGGGACTACCTGTGATGTTCAACATGTCAAGGCTTATGTTAGGTGTATGCTACAGTAGGAAAACCATGATTTTGTATTATGCAAATACTTTGCATCTAGCTTAACTGGCGAGGCGTTAAAATGGTTCGAAGGTTTACCTAAAAATACTATAACTTCTTTCAACCATCTGCAAGATATATTTTTGGAAGCATATATAAGAAACAATTCTTTGCGGCCCGGTATTGAAGATGTATTTGGGTTAAAACAGAGGATTGGCGAAAGTTTGAAACACCTAACCATAAGATGGAAGACAATGTGCAGTGAAATGGCTGGAAGAGTAGATGATAGATACCTCATTTTGTCCTTCATCAATGCTATGTTCGCAATCAACCTGTTATATATACAAATTTTTAGAATCAAAAATACGATCACTATGACAGAGATGCGAGAATTGCAGGAAGAATATATTGCATTGGAGGAAAAAAAAATGAGATGGAGTCGTATCCTATTGCGAACACTAGTTCAGTTGCAGCGTGTGCAAGTTTACTTCCTAAGATGATAAATACAGTAGCGAGAACCTCGCAGGTAAAACAAGAAAAGAATGTGAATGATGGTCAACAAAAATTAGTAGCTATGGGAAGTAGAGATCAAGAAGAGTTTGAAAGAGAGAGAAACTTTTATCGCGGGGGAAATAATAAAATTCAGAGACTTGATCAACCACATGAAACTTATGGTGGACAGAGACAAAGTTATCAAAGAGGGCAGGGAAATCATAAGATGATATGGGAAGAAATCAAAATGCCACATTTGAATGCAAGTGTAGAAAATTTTTGGGAAGCCATAATCTTAATGGAAAATATACAAGCACCCTGGAACATGGGAAAATAACCACACCCAAATAACCGAAGTCAAGAATTTTGCTCTTACCATAATTTTCATGGTCATTCAACAAATGAATGCAGGAATATAAAGAAGATCATTTTAAGGATGATAGATCAGGGAAGATTAAACCATTTTCTAATAGGGCACCCGCAATCTCAGCCATTACCACCTCCCCCAGAAATTCGCAGAGTAAATACAACAAAAGGAGCAGAAACATTTGTGATAGAGGTTGGAGCCAAGGAGAAGAATTTGTTCTGTAATTCCATCATACATTCATACAAGACTATTGAGGATTTCCATGACAACGTCCTAAGCAGAGTCTTCGCGAGAGACGTGGATGGATGAGATATAATGAATATTGCGAGAGTCTCGCCATTAGAGGAGTGGCAAAAACAAACTATTTCTTTCACTGTGCAAGAATTACCAGAGCCTGAAGAGATGCATGACACCCCACTAGTGGTAAGATTAGAAATAAATCCAAAACAAATAGAAGAGGAAGATGAAGAAAATGATGACGGTGAAACTAAAGATTCTTGGGCCATTAACATAGTTCTAATAGATATTGGAAGCTCAGTTGATATCTTATTTTATCATACTTACAAAACCATGGGTGGAAGAGACGAGGATCCGATACTGTTAACCTATAAGATTTATAGTTTCAATGGTACCGCCAATAAACCAAAGGGAGATATCACAATGAGAATCCCATTAAAAGGAATAACATCTAAAGTCTTATTATGTGTAGTGGATGTGGAGTCACCCTACAACGCCTTAACTGGCAGACCATGGTTGCATGGGATTCTGAGTGTGGCATCCACTTACCATCAGTGCATTAAGTTTCCACATCCAAATGGTGTTGGAGTCATAAAAGGAGATTGGAGTGAAAGCAGAAAGTTTTATGAGATTGATATAAAATCTTGCGAAGAGAAAGATGTGAAGCATAGCAATTGGAAGCACAACATCAAGCAAAGACAAAGATGTGACAAATTAATGGTGGATGCCATAAAGCTGCGAGAAGAAGAAAATCTGAGAAAGAATGAACACAACATCTAGTGAATGACTCGCAAGGGCAACATAGCAAAGCGCAACGAAATTCCAAGGGAAGAATAAAGTAAAGGTAAAAGATTTCAAAATATGATACTGAAATGATATTGAAAGATATGTATGAACGATGTGACTCACAGATTGTTGCTTAATAAAAAATATGAGATTGTGAAATTACACCAGCATTGAAATAAGAATATGTGAAAATATCACAAGAAACGCGAAGAAAAATTCGCAGGATGGGACGAACCTTTATGTCGGACACCCTAGTTTGCGAATAAAATTTCGCAAGAGGCAAATGTAAGACCTAAAGTACGTCATTTAAGGGGGTTGCATGGCTCAAAGATAAGGTTATACCGCTACTGTAACTTGATTCATGGATATGTGGGGCTCAAGAAAGCCTATCCGGGAGAGATACCTTGGATTTATAACTATATATAAGGTTATACCCTGGTTGGACGACCGAGGGTCTCTTCTAAGGAGTGCAGAATATGATCAAGGCGTCGTGGTACACGGTTGAGCCAAGAGTTCTTGGGGAGGATGAACCTACCCTTGCCATTCTTGGAAAGTCTTGACTATGATGCACTCGGCCTGAAGAAAACCCCAATTAGGGTGCAGTCTCGTTACTATAAGCCATATAGGCGAAAAGGACAAGAGGCTGCGAAAAACAACTGGTTGTTGGTAAATCCGGATGGGAGGATCTAGTCTTGTATGGCCGATGTATGCCTCCTTGAAGGGGAAACCAGGGGGAAGATAAGGGCGACACCCTCCATTAGGGAGATGATAAGTGTCTTAAGACGCAAATATCATGAGGCTTTATTTTCGCAAGAAAATTTAGGCCTGTCGTATTTGTGCAACAAATATCAAAAGAGGCAAAAATCCAAGAGAAAAAGATAAGATGAGATCAATGGGTCATTGCATGAAAATCTAAAGACGTCCTGCGATTTCATGGCAAGACGACAATGCCATGGGACTTTATTTTCGCAAGAAAATTTAGGCCTATCATATTGTCGCATCAAATGAATATAAAAAGATAAGGCAAGATCAATGGGTTTTTGCATGAAAATGCAAAAACGTCCTGCAATTTTGTCGCAAAAGAAAGAGTGGCTAAATAAGACCTTTAGTTAGGAAGGCAAAATAAGACCACATAAGAAAATTGCGAGATTGTGCAATATTCACTTTACAAATTGCTTAATCTCTTGTATGACCAGAATATCGCCACAACGCTATTTCTGCGATATTAACAACACTTTTGCAAGCGTCACACAAGACTCTATAACAACATTTCGCGAGCGCTACAGAATATCCAGAAGAAGGACATAAAAGCTAACGATGGAAGAGGTACAAGAAGATTATGCTTATTCTGCGATGGTCATCATTCTTGCGAGAAAGAACATTGTAGCGATCGCAATGAGATCGCAGAGTAAATCCGAAATAGGAGGAAAACTTAGCTGTCATCCACTATGTAAATCCCTATATAAAGGATTCATTAGATTCAGAAAAGGATGATGTATTTTTTAGAGTTGAGAAAATCTTAAGGAGAGAGAAACTCTAGAAAGAAAGTTGTACTTCTGAGTTCTTACATCTTTTATAAAGTTTCTGAAGTTAGAATAATAAAAGTGTCGTTGTTCATCTTCAAATATGACTTAATTTTTATAGATTCTTATCAAGGGTGTAGTGTAGGATTTCCTGCAACTACATTTTGACGCCCGAAACAGGGAGAATCAAGTTAAGAAATCTCTAATTACAACTTGAAAATTTGAAGAAATTGTTAGAATTGAAGAAATGGCTAGGAGAAGAAGAAATACATCAGAACCACCGACAACTGTGAGGAGAAGTAAAAGACTTATAGGTGAGGGAACAGGTGAATTAGAAGAATCTTTAAGGATAAGATCAGGAAGAAATAGAATAAGAAATGAAGCAGAAAGTTTAATTCAACAGCCGAATCAACAGGCATAAACGCAAGATAGGGATGTGGATTATGAAAGAGTGAGTGTGCATACTTGGAGGTCGGATTCGATAGAAAAAACAAAAAATCGAAAATTAAGAAATGAAGAAGAAGGAGAAAGAAATCAAGAAATGGTTGGAGGATTAATTCATGAAGGACGTGAAAATGAAATAGTAGATGATTTGAGACAAAGAATACAGGAAGAAAGGAGATTAGAGGCAGAAGAGCGTGCGAACTTAACAAGACAAAATCATGAGCTAAGATTGGAGAATTTGAGGTTACAAAGAAGGAGATCAAGAAAAACTTTTAGGTCAAATTCAAGATCATTCGGAGAAGAACCAAGGCAAAATTCCCCTATGAGAAATGTTAGAGAAGAAGTGCAAAATTTAAATAGAGAACGACGTCATAGAGAAGAAGAGATAATTGTAGATAGCAATAATCCGCATGGCGAAGCATTGGATAATAGACGTAACAATAGAATTCAAGAGGGAAGAAATAACTAAAATGAAGAAGAAAATCCAGAAGAAGGAAGGAAGATATTACATGGGCGAGAGAATCAAAGGAATCAAAGAATAATTGAAGAAGAAATTGAGAGACATTACGCCGAACAAGCACGTCTGGCTTGCGAGAGAGAAAGATTAACGGCAGAAATAGAAGAACAAGAATTTCGAGAGGCAATACGACAAAATAACCATGAAAATCGAGAAAGGAGACGTACGCAAAATCGCTACAATGATAATATTCAGGAGTAGTATGACAGGATACAGAGGAGATTAGAGAGACAGCGAAGAAAAATTAGGAGAAATGAAGAAATCCGCGGAGAAGAAAGTAGACAGCTGTGATCTCAAGAGGAGAGTGAAAGAGAAAATCGCAGAGAAAGACGGGGTGAAAATGAAAAGGAAGACACACAAAATCTCGCAAGACAAGAAAGGCAAGAACGCAGGAGAAGGGAAGCTGCATTAAAGAGGCCAATGGAGAAAAACTCAACTGAGAATGAGCAAATATTGAGAGAATTAGCAGAAATGTGAGGAATGATAAACAATAGAAGAGAAGGAGGTAGAAGGCAACTTGATGAATCTATTGAAGAATATGCGAGAACTCCATTTACTCAAGAAGTACAATTAAGAGGAATACCTCCAAAATGCAATTTACCAGCATTAACCAGCATCTTTGATGGGACTACTTGTGCTGTTCAACATGTCAAGGCTTATGTTAGATGTATGCTATAATGGGAAAACCATGATGCCGTATTATGCAAATATTTTGCGTCTAGATTAACTGGTGAGGCATTAAAATGGTTCGAGGGATTGCCAAAAAACACCATAACTTCTTTTGATCATTTACAAGTACATTTCTAGGAGCTTATATTAGCAACAATTCATCGTGACCAGGAATTGAAGATGTGTTTGGGTTAAAACAGAGGGTTGGCGAGAGTCTGAAACATTTAACCATAAGATGGAAGACAATGTGCAGTGAGATGGCAGGAAGAGTTGACGAGAGATATCTTATCTTGTCTTTTATCAATGCAATGTTCGCGACCAATCTACTGTACATACAAATTTTCATAGTCAAGAATACAATCACTATGACTGAACTACGAGAACTACAAGAAGAATACATTGCTTTGGAGGAGAAACAAAATGAGATGGAATCATATCCCATCGCGAACACCAATTCTGTAGCATCAAATGGGAGTTTACTTCCTAAAATGATAAATAATGTGGCGAGCAACTTGCAAGTGCAACAAGAGAAAGTAGAGACTGATAACCAGCATAAGTTGGTAGCTATGGGCAGTCGAGATCAAGAAGAATATGATAGGGATAAGAATTATTACAATCACGGTGGGAATAATAAGATTCAAAGGCTTGATCAGCCGCAAGAAACTTATGGTGGACAGAGGCAAAACAATTTTAGAAGTCAAGGGAATCAGAAGATCATATGGGAAGAAATTAAGATGCCTCCTCTCAATGCTAGTATAGAAAAAATTTGGGAAGCTATCATTTTAATGGAAAATATACCATCTCCATGGAACATGGGAAAATAACCACATCCTAATAATCGCAGTCAAGAATTTTGTCCTTACCATCATTTTCATGACCACACAGTAAATGACTGCAGGAATGTAAAGAGAATAATTTTAAGGATGATTGAACAAGGAAAGCTAAATCACTTTTTAGTAGGACATCCACAATCTCAGTGATTGCCCCCAGCACCAGAAATTTGCAGGGTAAATACTGTAGAAGGAGTCGAATCATTCGTAATAGAAGTCGGGGCTAAAGCAAAGAATTTTTTCTGTAATTTCATCGTACATTCACATAGAACAATAGAGGATTTCCATGATAATGTTCTAAGCAGATTCTTCGCGAGAGGCACAGATGGAAGAGAGATAATAAATATCGCGAGAGCCTCACCATTAGAAGAATGGCAGAAACAAATTATATCTTTCAGTGCACAGGAAGTACCAGAACCGGGCGAGCAGCATGATAACCCCTTGGTGGTAAGATTAGAGATAAACCCAAAGCAAATAGAGGAAGAAGATGAAGAAAATGGTGATGAAGATTCTTGGGCTATCAATAGAGTTCTAATAGACACAGGCAGCTCCGTTGACATACTATTTTATCATACCTTATAAAACAATGGGTGGAAGAGACGAAGATCTAATTCCTTCAACATATAAAATCTATGGTTTTGATGGTACTGCCAATAAACCAAAAGGGGAAATTGAGATGCGGATTCCATTGAAAGGGATAGCTTCCAAGATCTTGTTCTGTGTTGTTGACATTGAAGCACCTTACAATGCTCTGATTGGTCGACCTTGGCTACACGGAATATTAGGTGTAGCATCTACTTTCCACCAGTGTGTTAAATTCCCTCATCCTAATGGTGTTGGAATTATTAAAGGAGATTGGGGAGAAAGCAGGAAATTTTATGAAATTGATATGAAGTCTTGCGAAGAAAGAGCTGAGAAGAATAGAAATTGGAAGAACACAATCAAACAACGACAGAAATGTGAAAGGTTAATGATTGATACAATAGAGCGACATGAAGAAGTTTATGGCGAGTGTCTCGCATATGAAGAAACAACAACTAAATGTAGCAGAAAATAGTAAGTAGAGAGGTAAAGTGATGAACTTTAGATGACTTAATGAATTATTTGTTCGAAGAATATGTAATTGAACAGGGTATTCTACTTGAAAGAATTGCAAGATTTTACAAAAAAGAAAGAAAACCAAAGTTGTGAAATTTTATTAGAGTTACAATACTCGCGAGAAGCGCGAATGAATTTCGCAGAGATTAATAGAATGGGATGAACCTTTATGGCGTGCACCCTAGTTCGCGAATAAAATTTCACAAGAGGCAAATGTAAGACCTAATAGCACGTCATAGGAGGTGGTATCTCTTGACATGATTCAGGGGTAAGGTTATACCGCTGCTGGATCCTGAGTCATGCAGATGTTGGGGTTAAAGAAAACCTATCCGGGAGAGAGATCTTGGATTTCCAACTATATAAGGTTATACCCTGGTTGGAAGACTGAGAATCTCTTCCAAGAAGTGCAAAGTATGACCAAGGCGCCAAGGTACACGGTTGAGCCAAGAGTTCCCGGGGCGTACGAAACTCCCTTGCCATTCTTGGTAAGTCTTGGCTATGATGCACTTGACCTGAAGAAAACCCCACTTAGGGTGCAGTATTGTAACTATAAGCCATATAGGCATAAAGGACAAGAGGATACGAAAACAACTGGTTGTTGGAAAATCTGGATGGGAAGAGCTAGTCTTGTATGGCCAATGTGCCCTCCTTGAAGGGGAAACCAGGGGGAATATAAGGGAGGCACCCTCCATTAGGGAGCTGATAAGTGTCTTAATACGGCAATGTCATGGGGCTTTATGATTGCAAGAAAATTTAGGCCTGTCATATTGTCGCGTGAAGAAAATTATACAGAGGCAACAAGCCACAAGAGAAATGTTAAGATGAGATCAATGGCTTTTTACATGAAAGTGTAAAGACGTCCTGCGATTTCATCGCAAGACGGCAATGTCATGAGGCTTTAATTCCGCGAGGGAGCTTAGACTTGTCATATTGTCGCAATACAATCAAAAGAATAAAGATAAGGCAAGATCAATGGGTCAATACATGCAAATGTAAAGACGTCCTGCGATTTTGTCGCAGAAAGAAAAAATGTGTGGCACAGTAAGACCTTTAATTAGGAAGGCATAATAAGACCACAAGATTACTGCGGTAATACTCGCAGATATTGTAAGAATTGCGATTTTATGCAATGATTGCTAGCGATAACATCACCAATATCGAGGAAAATTTTATTTAATTTATAACTGATATCTAATCTCTACTCAATTTTTTTTTCATATTACATATGAATAATAGAGGCAAGTATGGGAATGCATAAGTACGATGAAATTATTATCCATCCATCATATAAAAATTACATAGAGATTATTAAATGATATGTTTTCACAGATAATTGAAGATATTAATTATATTGATTGATTAATTTGCAGAAAAAGAATTATTTTCTAATTCATACAGATAGAAGCAAAAGAAGTTTACAGAATTGGAGAAACTCACAGCAATGTTACAAGAAAATAAATATACAAAGAAGGTAGAATGAAGAAGAAGAATTAGCTAGATCCATCGCCATCCTCTTTGTCAGACTTCTCTTCATCGCCAGATTTCTCCCTTTCATCATTATTATCATTATCTTCATCCTTATCAGATCCTTCTCCTCCACCAGATTTTTCTCCTTCGTCATTATCATTATTATCTTCATCCTCGCCAGAATCCTCAGCTTCGCTATCAGAGATGTTAAGATTTGGGATTATTGCGGGGATTTCCTTTGAAAGATCATGATATATAGAAGGAGAAATTCCATGATCATTGCAGACCAACTTAAAGGAATCATTAAGAACAACAATGAGAGATCTATTAAAATTCGTGGTAGTAATGTCAAATTGCTCTTTCAATCGTGAATATTTGTTATTGCAAGAAGCAAGAGTGTTCGCGAGCTGATTCTTCTCATTTTCAAGTTCCCCAATTCTTTCAAGATATATATTTTCAGCTCCTGCGAGAATATGACAACAAGTTAGAAATTTTATAAAGAAGAATAATAAAAATAGGAAACTAGCAAGAGAAAGAACAGCTAACAACCTTCTCTTTCAGAAATCATATCCCTAATTAAAGCCGCTTGTTCAACTTGAAGGCTAACATTTACACCTAAATCATTCCTGGCATTGTCAAGAACCTTCGCAGCCCAAGAAAACTCATCATCGCTATTTATAAGGAGACGAGATCGAACTTGAGTTTCCCTCGCAAGAAGATCTTCATTCTCGCGGACAAGTTTATCTCTTTCCATTTGAACGTTAAGAAGAGTTTTGTGGAAGTTGGCTAGAGTCTTAGAACCATTTTTAACAGCAAGATCTTTCTCGTCAATAAGATCACTATTCCTCTTTCTTAATATATTTATTTCTTTCTTCGAATCAAGATAAAAGCGCATATATTTGTTGGTCAAACCTAAATTGAATTTGTGTTCAATTTTTAAGAGATTAAGTTTGGATCTAAGTTCATCTATGGAGAAGGATTTAATATTATCATCTGAGAAATTACTTAAAGAATTATTAAGGCGAGCAAGAAGGGTATTATCATCTACAGGTTCAGGGAAAGATTGAAAGAGTGTAGCCTCGTCAGTAAGACCATTAATATTTTCAAGTTGAAAGTGGGTGCTTGAATAAGCCGCGATAGAGTAAGGAGAATTAAGAGAGAAGGGAAATAAGTCATACCATAAAGTTGTTGATTAGCTTTATCAAGATCAGAGATTTTTTGCTTATCAACTGAAGCTTCAGTCTCCAACTGTTTATTCTTCTTGCGAAGTTCAGCAACTTCAAACTCTAATTTTTTTTATCTTCGCGAAATTTAGCAGCCTTCTTTTCAGAGTTGGCGCGTCTTTTATCTAAATCAGAAGCAACAGCAAAGGAAGCTCTTCCAACCTGCGATAGAACTATATAAATCAAAGTTTGACAAAAATATCAATAGATACACAAAAAGGATAAATAAGTAAAAACATAACAGGCTGCCAAGTGAATTTAAAAGACTTGGAGTCAGCGATCTTGAAACCCCGTGAAGGGTATGACTGTCAGTTAGTATGGGAGCATCGCAGACTGAGGCGAGGGACTGAGAAATTTCATTAGTAGCTTCATCTCCATACTCATTTGGGATACCAAACATATTTTTGCCAAAATTTTTGGATAAATGAGCCATCGAAGAATCAGAATCAGAAGAATTCTTTATAGAAGGGAAGTTGTTATTATTGAAATCCTCGTCATTATTATCCTTATCAATATCAACACTTAGATTTTCTGGAATGGGTTGAGGAGTTGAAGAAGAAGAAGGTTGGGTCTTTCTTTTCGTCAAAGGAGGATCGCCAGATTCTTCATTGCGATGGGCGGAAGGCTTCCCTTTGGGAGGAATAATAGGTTTATTCTTTGAAGATTTTTCCTTAGTTCTCACGGGTTTTATTGGTTCTAGTTCTTCGATTTCCTGCGAGCACAGATGAAGATAAGAAATAGGGGCAACAATATATTGTTAAAATTTATAAAGAGATATTTCTTACTTCATCCGTGAAATATTTAAGAGCTAAGAAAGTGTTGGGCTTCCTAAGAGTTTGGTAGCTGAGCTTCATTCTCTCAATCTGAGAAAGATCAAAATGATTAGCGAGAATATAAAAACATGAAGGAGATAATAAACAGAAGTAATGCAAAAAGTTGAGAAGATATACTTCTTTAGATCTTTTAGGCCAGTTGAAGACCCATGGCTCATACTCTGAGAGATTCGCAGGTAATGGGAGAGAACCAGATATGTAAGGACCTTCAAGACATAGCGGAAAGATAAACCACTTATCATCGCTGGAATGGTGAGGGTCTTGATTGGTGGGTGTATTCCAATCAATATCTAACATAAGAGCCTCATCATCAGTGGTCTTTTCATTCTTCAAGCGGACACCCCAGCAAGTATTATCCCTCTTCATAGGAACTATCTTATAATTTTTGAAGAAATTCTCCATAGTATAATCTGCAGAGACAATAGGAACATCCTTAAATTGAGGATTCTTCGGGGCTTCAGGATAGCGAGATTCTTTACCAGCACCGCGAGAAGCATATTCAAGCAGCAATCTGATACAATCTCCACCTAATTGATATATCGCTCACGAGAACCTCTCGTCAGATATTATTTGATAGAATAATGGTAGTTCTGGGTCATAGAGAGGAAGGGGAAGACCAGCTTCAAGTTGACCTAGCGATACTATGATTTTCTGGCGAGAGCATTGATGATCAGAAAATAGTTTGAGAGAAAGTTCAGATTTAGGGCTTTGATCTGAAATTCTAGACAAGATAAAACCTTTATTTTTGAGTTTTTCTTGCATCTCTAAAAGCAATCAAATTTTTAGCACCAGTAGCAACCATTTTTGAGTATGGGAATGAAAGAGGGTTGGAAAATAAGGAAAGAATCACATCGATAACAAACGCATAGTTCGCGGAAGAACATTAAATTTGCAGAGAGGTTACGGATAGAAAGAAGAAGAAAGTAAAAGAGAAAAAGAAAGGAATGGGAGAAGTATTTATAGAAGAAGAAATTTCTCGAAAAAGATGAAGGTAATTAATGCAAAGAAAAGACGTGGGTGGTCAGATCACAGCGGTTAGAAGGGACGTGTCAAAAATTCATTAGAAGAAATAATACGTGAAAACAGCTGGCGAAGGACACAGAAACGTGTCAAAATAGAGAAGTCTGAAAAAATAAGCAGTTATGGCATTCTAAAAGTTCTCATGATCTTCTCTTCTTCGCAGAAAAGACATGAGAAGAGGCAAGATGTAGGACCAGAATATCGCCACAACATTATTTCTGCGATATTAACAACACTTTTGCGAGCGTCACACAAGACTCTTTAACAAAATTTCGCGAGCGTTACAGAATATCCAGAAGAAGGATGGAAGAGGTACAAGAATATTATGCTTATTCTGCGATGGTCATCATTCTTGCGAGAAAGAACATTGTAGCGATTGCAATGAGATCGCAGAGTAAATCCAAAATAAGAGGAAAACTTAACTGTCATCCACTATGTAAATCCCTATATAAATGATTCATTAAATTCAGAAAAGGATGATGTATTTTTTAGAGTTGAGAAAATCTTGAGGAGAGAGAAACTCTAGAAAGAAAGTTGTACTTCTGAGTTCTTACATCTTTTGTAAAGTTTCTGAAGTTAGAATAATAAAAGTGTCGTTGTTCATCTTCAAATATGACTTAATTTTTATAGATTCTTATCAAGGGTGTAGTGTAGGATTTCCTGCAACTACATCTCTCATTTGGATACAAAAAACAGAGGCAAATATGGGAACATATGATTAATTTTTATCATGACAAAGTATTTTCTGACTTCGCATGATAGATCTACGCAAATTTATACATAGATTGAAAAAAGTTAATTATATATTGATTGATTATATCGCAAGAAAGAATTGTTCTACTAACACATGCAGGAAGGAAGAGAAATTCGCAGCAAAAAGATAGGAAGATTAAAGAACGGATATACAAGTTTTACAAGTTTTATATTCAGCAAAGCAAAACTACTTCTTGGTTGATTCATTTTTCTCTTCATCATATTTTTCTGATCCTTCATCTTCAGATTCTTCTTTATCTTCATCAGCTTCACTATCAGAAATCACTAAAGAAGGAACATTCTCCGGAACTTTTTCTTTAATACAGGGGTAATTAGAAATAGGAATATTGTGATTATTGCAAATTGACCTGATAGTATTATTGCGATAAGTAAGAGCATCATTCTTGAAGTTGGTGATAGTTATCTTCAGTTGATTCTTTAATCTTGAGCACTTGTCATTGCGAGAAGAAAGGGAATTTGCGAGAACTCCTTTTTCATTTTCTAATTCTTTAATTCTTTGATAGAGTCTCTTTTTAGAAGCTGCGAACGTATAACAATGAATTAGTAACTTTATGAAAATTTATGAAAAATAAAGATTTAGTAGGAAAGAATAGTTGACAACCTTCTCTCTCAGAAAGTAAATCTTTAATCAAGGTTGTTTGGTCAGCATGGAGACTAACATTTACACCGAGATTACTTCTAGCATCGTCTAATACTTTCGCAGCCCTTGCGAATTCATCATCATTATCTATAAGAAGACGGGAGTGAACTTGGGTTTCCCTCTCAATAAGTTTTGAATTCTCGCAGATAAGCCAATCTCTTTCAATCTGAGTTTCGAGAAGAGTCTTGTGGAATTCCGCTAAAGATTGAACACCTTATTTAGTAATACGATCCTTTCATCAATAAGCTTACTGTATTTGGATCTAGATTTACCAATCTCCTCTTTGGCATTAACATAAAAACGCTTATACTTATTGGCTAACCCTAAATTGGATCTGTGTTCAATCTCTAAAAGGCGAAATTTTGATCTAAGTTCATCTATGGAGAGGGAAGTAATTCGGTCACTAGAAAAACTATTCAAAGATTTATTCAGACGTTCAAGAATGGTATCATCATCTATAGAATTGGGAAAAAAACGAAGGGTCGCAGCTTCATCAGATAAACCATAAATGTCTACAAGAGTGGTTGATCAAATAAGATGAAGTAAAAGGATAAGAGGACAAAAGAAAGAGGGAAAAATTTCATACCATAAAGTTGATCGTTATCAGTTTGAAGGTTAGCAACCTTATCTTGCGAAGACGAGAGTTCAACTCCCAATCGCTTGTTTTCTTCACGAAGGTTGGCTGAATCAGATTGTAACTGCTCGCGAAGATTGGCAGATTCAAATTTTAGCTATTTGTTCTCCTTGCGAAGATCAGCATTTTTCTTTAAGAGAGTTGATCGTCTCTTATCCAAATCTGAAGAAACTGCGAAAGCAGCTTTACCAACCTAAAAGAAGAATTACAAGGATGTATATACATTTGAAATTTTTGAAATCAAGAAGAATCAAAGAGATAATAACATACCAGAGCACCAAGAGAGTTTAAAAGACCGAGAGATACAGATTTAGAAACTCCGCGAAGTGAATCATTATTGGTTAGCAGGGAGCATCGCTGATATTTACGAGAGCTTGGCAAGGATTAGTAGAGCCTCATTGTAATCTCCAATGCCATGCAATGAATCTGAGAATATGTTGGATAGCAGAGCCATAGAAGACTCAGGTTGAGAGGTTTCATTCGCAGAAAAAATGTCATCATCACTATCATCAACATTATCCTTCGAATAACTTTCGCCAGATTGAGAATTTGAAGGGGAGGGAGAACAAGTTTTTCTTTTCTTTGAAGGAGGAGCAGCAGATTTCCCCTTGCGAGTAACATCTTTACTGGATTTCCCTTTGCGAGAAGAACTTTTCCTTTGCCTTTATTAGTGGTCTTTGCAATTTTAATAGGTTCTATCTCAGTGATAACTTATACCAAAAATAAAGATAATAAACAGAAAGAATGGAGGCAACAATATATTATTAAAAATTCTAAAAAAAAATTTCTTACCTCATCTATGATAGAACGAAGAGAAGATAAAATGTTGGGTTTCCCAGTATTGCTGTAATTATTATTTAATCTCTCAATCAGACAATTTTGTAAATATGTGAAGATATAAAAGTAATCAGCAAAAAAAGATAAAGAGTATAAAAGATAATAATTCAAGAGGAGTTCAGAAATATACCTCCAAATCTCTATCAGGCCAATAGAATTCCCAAGGATTATATTCTGCGAGGTTCGCAGGTAAAGCAAGAGTGCCTGAAATATATGGACCTTTTAGGATTAAGGGGAAAATATGCCATCTATCATCATTAGAGTGACGTGGGCATGAATTATTACCAGGATGCCAGTCAATGTCTTGCATCAAGATCTTGTCAGCAGCAACATTAATTTTCTTGTTTAAACGAACTCCCCAACAAGTGTTATCTCTCTCCATGGAAATTATCTCATAATTCGCAAAAAAAGTTTTCTACGGTATACTTCGCAGGAACAATCGCAATGTCTTTGAATTTAGGGTTTTTGGCGTCACCAGGGTAAAGATATTTTTTACCTGTACCGCGAGTGGCAAACTCATGCATTAAACGAATGCAATCACCACTTAGTTGATATACAGCTCGCGGGAATTTCTTATGAGAAAGTATCTCGTAAAACAAGGGAACTTCAGGATTGTATAAAGGAATGGGAATGCCGGTGAGAAGTTGACCCAGTGATATTATAATCTTACTCTGATGGGATTGATGATTTGCAGTGAGTTCAGATTTAGGGCCTTGACCCGGGATAGTGGATAAAGTAAAACCCTTACTTTGAAGTTTCTTCTGAACTCTTTCAAAAGCAATTTCGTTTCTGCGATCAGCGGGAGCCATATTTAAAGAATGAGGATGAAGTTCGGAAGAAAGAAAAGAATGAAGAGTAACAGTAGCAGAAGTGCAAATTACGGAGGAATAGTAAAATTGCAGAGAGATTGGGAAGAAGATAAAAAGAGGAAAAAGGGAGAATGAAATGGATATTTATAGAGAAGGAAAGTTCTCGAAAATATAAACGCAATTAATTCAAGGAGACACGTGAATGGTTGAAAAATTGCGGTTGAAAAATACGTGTCAAGAATTGGATGGAAGAAAAGATACGTGTGATATATTCTGCGAAAATTATGTCAGAAGTATTATTTGTAGTCTCGCAAATATGTCAGAATCTTGTAGAAATATTATTAAAGTTTTTTGAGAAACATTATTTCGCAGAAATAACTACAACCTCGCAGAATATATAAGAGATTCGCAGAGTATGGAATTACCCTAAGGCAGAGGCAAGATAAGGGTGAAGAAATCACTAACTCACTTTCTCAATGATTCTACTCTTATAAGATAAATAATATAGGCTAGTATGGATTATTAAGAGGATATCATATATTCTTTATCTTCTCGGCAAGAATCATTTCCAAAGTGGACAAGTTAAAGTGATAATTTCGAAAGAGTAGAAGCAATATTCTAGAACTTCGCAAAAGAATAGATGCAAGTACGTACTTTTCAGGTCCAAATATTCTTTCACTCGTTCCTCCAACAGCTACAGCAAGGAAGATTTTATCCTTAAAATCTCTTTTCAAGCAATATTCAAGGAAAAAGAGGCAAGATGTAGGATCAGAATATCACAGCAAGAACATTCTTGCGAAGTTGTAATTAAAGACATTGGCGAGCGTCGCAGAAAAGATTAAAAGAACGACGCAACAAATAACGATGGTAGAAACATGAAGAAAACGTAAAGATCCTGCGAAGAATAGAGTATTTGCGAGGGTTAACATTTGTGTATTCGCGAAGGTATCGCAAGATCAAATCCGAAATTAAGGGATATCTTAGTTGTCTATAAGCTGTCATCCATTATGTAATACCCTATATATAGGGGATGAGTAAACTTGAGAGGAGGAATAATTTTTAGAGTGTTGAAAAAAGTCTTGAGGAGAGAGAAAATTCTTGTGAGCGATTGTATTCTTGATTTCTTCCATTTTTTGTAAAATTTCTGAGAATTAATCAATAAAAGTGTTGTTCTTAATCTACAAATATGTGTTGATAATTGTGGATTCTTATGTGGGGTGTAGTGTAGGAATTCCTGCAACTACAAGTTAGATACCAAATATATGTGGGGAACCGATCCTAGTACCTATTCAACCGAAAAATTTGGTAATCTAGTGTGACTATGCACAATACTCACATGGAGGTAGAACCGAAACTTGTTTTGGTAGAAAGTGTGGTAAATCGGTTTCAAGTGAGTAAGTATGAAAAAGGACTTACAAGAGGAAAGATGTCGACACACTTTGAACACGCGCATTAATGTGTATCTTTTATTGTTCAAAGATATTCCTTAACAACTAAGAAGGAAGTAAATCCCAAGATCGAATTTAAATAAGTTAAGAATCTTTTAATTAAGGTTTTTAATTATATATGGAAAATAAGAATTAGTAATGTGCATTTGCTAGTTAAATATTTTCCAAGGAGATTTCGATCATAAATTTGGACAGTACATTCTCAGGAATTATGAAAACCAAATTTGGAAAATATTGAATATCTTGAGAATATTTTCGGTTTTGGAAATTCCTTGGTGTCCAAACTTCCTTGTCTATAAATACTTTGAGTTTGCATTTCTAGCAAACTAATCCTTCGTGACAGTAAACTTTCTCTGTTGTACTGTTACTGGTGAAGCCGCCTATTCGGAGAGGAGAGTAACCTAATTAGGCGAAATCTCTTACGGCCGCTCAGTTTAAAGTCTTCTTTGGGATTGAGAAGCTCTAGTGCATACCATTGTTGGGAAATTAAATAATTGTGGTTTATCTTTAGTTTTCATATTGATTTGATTGACTAACGGTGGTTGAACTTTGATTGCACCTAGTTTTTTTATACTTGAGAATCTTCTCTTCTGATATAAGATTCACTCAAGCTAGTTCAAGGTTTCGACATGGATCTTTAGACTGTGGTTAGATATAAAGACGATCTTGTGATAATCCATTGTTAACAGACTATGTTCTGTGTGTGATTGATCACAAGAGATCCAAGTAGTTGTGTACAGGTGTTTATTGAAGATCTAAGAAGATTTGAAGACAAAGAAGATTTCAGACTTGGTTTTATAATCTTTTGTGTGTATAATACTTGTTTCGGCAATAGAGGATCCAACTATAATCGATCTATCCTTGTGGTATTTTGATAGAATAGTTGAGAAGATCGGCATCAATACATTTCCTTGGGATTAAAGGTATTGATTGAAAAATCTTAACGATTACCTTTTGGTGATTGAACATAAGATAGATCTTGGAACCTGGAAAAGGAGTTTATGTTAAGATAAACAGAAGAGCCTTTGCGCAACTCATATCACTTGGTTGAAGAGAGTTGATACCAAACAGATTTGTTGTTCCTTTACTATTTGGAATACGAACCAAAGGAATCGGTCCAAGTACGTGACTTGTTTACAGGTTGAATGCGTGGGAATACAGACGGAACTAGGTGAATTATAGGTTTAGTTGTTTGGTCTCAACTATACGAAGTTGGTTTATTTTGTATAGTGGCTTAATCCCGAGAGTATTTAATTCTGGACTGGGTCTCAGGGTTATTCTTCATTTGCGGTTTCCTCGTTAACAAAATCTTGATGTGTCATTTACTTTATATTTCCGCATTATAATTGTTTTATTATAATTAAACTAAATTACACAAACGTTAATTCATATTTACTTGATACGCAATCCTATTGAGATTGGTTAAGTTCGAACCTTTGTATCAAGTAAACACACTTTGTTGTTGTATTGTCTCGATCTCGTATCCATAGACAATCACATGAAGTGTGAACCGATTTGTTGTATTGTCTCCACTCAGTCTATAGATAATCACTTTCGGAGAAAGGACTTATAGGAAGGAAAAGTTATAGCTTGAGGTATATTTGGGTACCCTTGACTTTTCAGTTGTGACATTTCCACTCGGCAAGCCTACTTCTGAGATTTTAGAAAACACCAGTTGTTGAAGCCACTCCCTGCGAGTAAACGGAAACCCTCTTGGACAAGGCGGAAACTGTACCTAGGAAAAAGAGAATAGGTCAAAGAGGCGTGTAGGTGGTATTCGAATGGCTCCAACAGCTCGGGTAGTCTTTAGTTCTTCGAACGTTCAGGTATGTACACGCTTTCCTTTGACCAGCCGAATTACTTAAGCGCTTTTGAGCTAACCCCGCTAAACTCTTATTCTTTTTAAACTTTAGTGTCTTGAGAGCATGAACGCCTTTTCCAGGCTTGCACGTAGCCAAAACAAGCCTTTGTCAAAAATCTACCATAAACACCTGGCAACTGTTCAGTCCTTGAAGTGACCTATAAAAGAATGCTTGCCATATTCTGCCAGTGGTTCCTAATGACCTATAATTGATATGGAGGCAATTTGGAACGAACCAGACTTACTCATAAATTTGTTTGGATTAACTACCACATGACTCTAGTGTGCTCAAGGATGAGTTTGTAAGAATATAATCCCCACTATTTATAGTTGAAAAAACGGGGGTCTAACAACCATACCCAATATTTCATTCGGCAATCTGTATGGACTAACTGCAATATATTTCCAAAAGAATCAACTAGACAGTCAGACTCAATCAAGAAAATATATCCAAGAGTTATATCTCTGTTTCTCAATGTAATCAGCAAATTAAACAAACAGAATCCGTGAGCATGATTATTATGAGAATAACTTGAAAGGTACCAAAGACCAATGTTCAAGTGTCAATCAATTTCAATCAACAACCAAAGGTGGGATTTACCAATTGATTGAACTACGCACAACCTGTGATATTTCAAATATATAAACAAATATAATGCAGAAATGAAATAACACAGACACCACAAATTTTGTTAACGAGGAAACCGCAAATGCAGAAAAACCCCGGGACCTAGTCCAGATTTGAATACCACACTATATTAAGCCGCTACAGACACTAGACTACTACAAGTTAACTTCGGACTGGAATATAGTTGAGCCCTAACCAAGTCTCACACCGATTAAGGTACAATTGAGATCCTTATGCCTCTTGAAAAAGCGGGGGTCTAACAACCACACCCAATATTTCGATTAGCAATCTGTATGGACAACTCCGAGTTATTTTCTGGAGAATCAACTAGACAATTAGACTCAATCAAATAAAAAATACCCAAGGATTTATTATCTCAATCTCTCAATTTGATTTACCCAAGCAAATACAATTCGCGAGTCTTAATCAAAGAGAGATAACTTGGATGATACCAAAGACCAATATCCAAGTGTCAATCAATTTAAATCAACAACCAATAAGGTCAGATATTCTAATTAATTGAAAAACGCACAACCTGTATCATTTCAATTATATAAAAATATAATACGGAAAAGAAATAACACAGACATCGGAATTTTTTTAACGAGGAAACCGCATTTGTATTAAGCCGCTACAGACACTAGCCTACTCCAAATTAACTTCGGTCTGGACTGTAGTTGAACCCCCAATCAATCTCACACTGATCCAAGGTACAATTATGCTCCTACGCCTCTGATTCCAGTAGGATACTATGCACTTGATTCCCTTAGCTAATCTCACCCACAACCAAGAGTTGCTACGACCCAAAGTCGAAGACTTTAATAAACAAATATGTCTCACACAGAAAAGTCTGCAACATAGATAAATTCATCTCACACGAATAAACCTATGAGTTTTGTTCCATAATTTGATAAATCAAGGTGAACAGGAACCAATCAATATAACCAGACTTATATTCCCAAAGAACAACTCAGTTTTATCAATCACCTCACAATAAACTTAATCGACGCAACGAAGAAGATTATTGAGGAATCACAAACGATGAGACGAAGATGTTTGTGATTACTTTTATATCTTGCCTATCGGAGAAACAAATCTCAAGCCAATTATTACAATTGTACTCGTACGATAGAAACATCAAGATCAGATCACACAACTACAAGAAAAGTAGTATCGGTCTAGCTTCACAATCCCAATGAAGTCTTTAAGTTGTTAACCTGGTTTTATAAGAAGAAAACCAAAGGTTAAAGGAGAATCAACTCTAGCTTAGCAAACTAGTATCACACAGAATGTATGGGGATTAGGTTTCCCAGTTGCTAGAGTTCTCCCTTATATAGTCTTTCAAATCAGGGTTTGCAATCAACGTTAGCTTGGTAACAAAGCATTCAATATTCACCGTTAGATGAAAACCTGATTAGATTCAAGCTAATATTTCTCAACCGTTAGATCGAAAACTTAGCTTATCATACATACATGTACTTGAAAATTTTGGGTTTGTGTAACCATACCCAAATGTGTACAATAGTTGGTTCAATACTAGTTAACCAAATGGTTAGCCAAATGATAACTTTCATATCAACCATATTCTTCTTCACCATAACTAGTCCAAATGACTCAAATGAACTAGTTAGAGAGTTTTTCAATTGCTATGAGATCTCATGTACTACACAAGACACAATTGAAGCAAAAACGATGTGATTCACTCGAATCGATTCATGAACTATAAAGCCATAGTTTTCAATAGATTTCCTTAGTTTATTAAGATAAGTTCACAAACATCGTCTTTTAGATATAACCACTTAAGTTCGCGGACTGGGTTCGCGGACTCAAGTTAACCTGTTGGAGTTTATAAACTCCAACAGAAATTCTCGGGTTCGAGAAATTCCTTCAGTTCATGGACTGAGTTCACGGACTGAAACCGAGCTACAACTCCAGCAGAAATTCTCGGGTTCGAGAACTACGCACGTTCGCGGACTGAGTTCGCGGGCTGAGTTGGCTGCTCAAGTTCCGGTTTCACTTGATCAACAAAGTTCGCAAACTTCGGTTCAAGTGCTAAGGACTTATACTTACATGTGTTACCACAATAATGTTTATATCCCCCAATAGTTATATTTTTTAAACTCTCATTTCAATCATTGAAACATTCTCAGAGGGCGTTATATAGTTGTTATTCACAGACTATTTTTCGTCAGAGCGATTTCCAAAATGATTCAAACATAACATGACTTTCGTCACTAGGTAAAGATGAACTTGGCTAAAGCGAAAGCTTTACCAACATATATTTCGAGAAATAGATAAGCGAGACATACCCAACTTGAAAAATCACATGTGTATATTCTTAGTCTATATAGTAATACGACTTTTGTCTCAAGATAGGAGATAGAGTAGATAGACTTTTGAGTGATAGATAAGTTCAAGTATCCACATACCTTTTAGTCGATGAAGATCCACTAGTTCCTTGAGTATTCCTTCATCTTGTATGATGATTTCCATGGAGTTCTTGAGCTCAAATAAAATTTATATCCTAGTCCGAGACCTTAGCTATAGTAGACTAGAAATAAAGACTTTATAGTTTTGATCACTAACATTGACAAACATGCTTGAGATAGCAACGCATGCGAGTTCGACCGAGCAATGCTCTAACAATCCCCCCCCCTTTTGTCAATTTTAGTGGAAAAACTATTAATACATATGGAATACAAAAAATATATAAATAAATTTTGTAGCTCCTATTCCACATGTCTAATCTTCAACAATACTCGAAATCTTCGTCACTTCCAAGTAGTCCAATGATCCCAAAGGTTGTAAGTTCAGCATCATCGTTGTTGAAAATCCGTAGTTATAACAATGAGAAAAGCATCGGTTCTCAATCACTGTTATACAGTGTCATAGTATTATTACACATCGTCAAAGTTCAATTGCATCATAACTTCAACAACAATACTATGGTGATAATTCACTCCCCCTTAGTCAATACTCCATCTCACATGGAAACCACTCCCCCCTTACATAATGATCCGAAAACCATATGTATTTTTAGTGTGAACTACATATTAATTCTCTCCCTTTTTGTCAATAAAATTGGCAAAGGTACAAGAACGGGATCCTAATGAAATTTCCGTAAGAGATATTTTATGACCAAAGGTAAATGTATATCATCTTATTTAGATGTAATCATAAATCCGAAGCTAAATGCATTCTTCAAGGAGTTTATAAAGACGCAAGATAACCCCTATATTATTCCACAGCTGCACTCCCCACAAAGATTTGTCAATTAAGCACAAGTTCAAAAGAATTCTCCCCCATAATATGTCATTCCTAAAGGAACAACAAGAGCGACCTTAATTTCAAGAGAAAATAAGGATTTCTTTAGACTCAACAAATTACATACAAGTATGAATTTGGAATCCAACAAGAAATATTTAATCATATTAACCCAAGCGAACCAAGATTAATTTGACTAAATATGCTCAATACAAGTAAACTTATGGAAACTTAATAACTCGATTAGATTATTCACAAGTAAACTCATAATTAATTTAACCGGGATACACAATTAAACTAATCACAAAAGTAATCAATTCAATCGTTTATACTCACATAAGAAATTCTATGAAGCGATGATTAAGTTAATCATAAAAATAACCAACCCAGTCAATCATGCTCAACATGAGAAAATCCTTACAGAGTCGTAACTAAATAATCACACATGATGATTGATTTAGTCCAAAATACTCGATGTAAAGTACCTTACGGAACACAACTAAGCTAATCACAAAAATAATCAACTTTGGTCGTCTAATGCTCAACATAAGTCACAATACGGAGTCTCACAGTAATGCACACAAGATAGATCAGGGAAGCTCAATTACTATGGAATATACAAGGATTCATTCTATTTTTCATCACCATTTGCACAATGACACACAATAGACATAATCCTTGAATCACAACAGATTTTAACCTATCTTACATCAATAATTGACAATATAGGCTTAACTTTTGTGTCTGTCAAAAGTCTATTCATCCTTTTATCAATATTTGCATATCAATTCACGAACGACTTTACTTTTTGACAAAATATTATCTGTACTTTTCATGGATTCGAAATGGTCAGCACTTTTAATTAGAAAAACATATCATCCAAGACAATTGTGCCATAAAAAGTTATTACATCACAAGACATAAACCTTTTTTTTTTTAATCCAAATTAGAAGTTTAAACAGATAGTGACCAGACAGAGAATAAAATATCAGATATTAGTCACTCCACTCATAATGATCTCTTCTGATCTCATAGAATTTTTCTAACAATTCTGGAATAACATTTCCAGTATAGTCTACCTGTTCTCTAAGCACTTCATTTTCTTCTCGAACCTCAGCAAGTTCTCTTCTAAGGCGAGACGGATCCTCAGATACTGAAGTGCTAGAGGTTCTTGGGTTGACTCTGACTGTAGAAAGCCTCATTTTCTCAATACTAGACATGCTTAGCTCAGCCGGTCCTCCAAGATCAGAACCAAAAATAGGAATTTCAAAGTTAGCACAAATTCTTGAGATGAGACATGGAAAACCTGGTGTTTTTTCGGAGTTGTGTCTGACACTTATCATCTGATTAATAATAATTCCACAAAAATCAAAGTTTCTCTCTTCAACAATATAGTAGATGAACTCAGTAAGTCCCCTGGTCCATGAATTGTTGTCACAAGTACTAGGCATCATATTTTCCACAATAAGTTTAGCAGCAACTCTGAGAAACATTTCTGCCCCTTTTACATATACCTTACCATCATTGCAAGAGAGGTCTTTGTAGAACAACCTGTTAGACAATACCTCCAGTGGTATTCTCCCAAGCTCAGAGGGAGGGTATCTTTCTCCTCCAGTAGGCACATTGAGTAAATAAGATATAACACCACGATTAATAGTAAAGATGGTTCCACCTACTATGGTTTTGAATGAGCAAAGAGCAGTGTTTTCATCATGGATATTTGCATAAAACTGAGCAACCATATCAACTCGAACACTCCCTAAAGGTCTATGAATGATTTCCCAAGGATGATTATTGAAGAATTCAACTAGTCCTGGAACATTTATTTTAGTTGCATCATAATACCGTTCTCGAATGAGTGTTTTGTTTTTCAACACTAGGTATCATTCACGAGCAGCAGGGTTGATAAACCTAGCACCAATACTAAGGTCAAGGAAGGGTTCATCACTAGTTTGTTGACTCGAACTTCCTATATGTCTAGATCTTCTTCTATTCATGATTCCAAAGGATACAAAGACGAGTTTGAATACTTACTTGGTTCGTGAATAATGTCTAATGGTAGTTCTTCATATGAGTGACTGATACAAAAACTACACTTGATCCAATGTTCACGAGCTTCAAACGAGTTCAAAACTGCAATCACCTTACGAAATGGTTTGAGAATGTGAATTTGATGAAGCAAGAGAACGAGAACTGTTTGAGAAACTCTTGCGTATTCAAACTTAGAGAAAAGGGTGAAGTGAACGAGGAGATTTTCTTCCCTTTTTGTGTGTCATGGAACCATTTAGACACGTTTTAGAACGATACCTGTTCGTGAAGCGGTTTGGGTTCCTTACATGTGAATCACACGTGACATAGGAGGACCTATTTGTTTTACAAAAATAATGCCTCAGGGTCTGCTTATAATTAAGTAACAATTTTCCATAGCATGACACCATGAGAGATCTTCTTTCCAACAACTCTTAAGTCTTGTAGTATTGAGAAATGCCCAAGGAACTGTTTTTATAAGTTTATCAAAGAACTTCAAGAGAACCCAAAAAGATTTGTTTTTCTGATTTCTTGTTTTCCAACTTATAAAAAACAGTTTCTGCAGATAGTTTTTAGTAATGCGAAGGGAAACTCTTTTAAAAAGAGATGTCCTAGAATTCTCACAAAAGAAGACAATAGTACTATCTTGATAGGAAGTATTAGAAAATAAGCAATGAATCAATTAATGCATTGAGGTGATATACTCATATGACTGAGATTTAAACTCCTATTGTAATTAGTTTAGTTTATCACAACTAATTGGATTACACATAGGAGGAGCATTGCTTTTATTGATTAGTAAATCAATATCAACCTTCACATGAATATTATTCATCATAACTTGATTTAGCCTGTCAAGAGATTCTTTCTCTTTCTGGAGGTATAACTCAACATCAAGAGATAAGTTCTCAAGCTTCTTTTCAAGACATAAAAACACTTCAAGGGATTTTAAACCTGGTGGAGGTTTATATAGAATTTCTTCTACAGATTTTATTAAATCAGTCATGGAAGAGAATTCTGAAATCCCTGGATCTGGTGGTGCATTTATTGAGATAGAACTATTGTTCATAGAGTCAGATCACTACAAACACAGACTTGTAAGGTCTTAAACGTGTTTTCCTGCTCTTAACAACCACACCCAATATTTCGATTAGCAATTTATATGGACAACTCTGAGTGGTTTCCTAGAGAATCAACTAGACAGTTAGACTCAATCAAATAGAAAATACTCAAGGAATTATTATCTCAATCTCTCAATTTGATTTACTCAAGCAAATACAATTCGCGAGTTTTAATCAAAGAGAGATAACTTGGATAGTACCAAAGACCAATATCCAAGTGTCAATCAATTTAAATCAACAACCAATAAGGTCGGATATTCTAATTGATTGAACAACGCACAACCTGTATTATTTCAATTATATGAAAATATAATGCGGAAAAGAAATAACACAGACACCAGAATTTTGTTAACGAGGAAACCGCAAATGCAGGAAAACCCCAGGACCTAGTCCAGATTAAACATACACTATATTAATCCACTACAGACACTAGCCTACTCCAAATTAACTTCGGTATGGACTGTAGTTGAACCCCAATCAATCTCACACTGATCCAAGGTACAGTTATGCTCATACACCTCTGATCCCAACAGGATACTGCACACTTGATTCCCTTAGCTGATGTCACCCACAACCAAGAGTTCCTATGACCCAAAGTCGAAGAATTTATTAAAAAAATCTGTCTCACACAGAAAAGTCTACAAGATAGATAAATTCGTCTCCCACGAATAAACCTATGAGTTTTGTTCCATGTTTTGATAAATTAAGGTGAACAGGAACCAATCAATAAAATCAGACTTATATTTCCGAAGAACAGCTCAGTTTTATCAATCACCTCACAATAAACTTAATCGACGCAGCGAAGAAGATTATTGAGGAATCACAAACGATGAGACGAAGATATTTGTGATTACTTTTATATTTAACCTATCGGAGATAGAAATCTCAAGCTAATTATTACAATTTTACTCGTACGATATAAACAGCAAAATCAGATCACACAACTACAAGAAAAGTAGTATCGGTCTGGCTTCACAATCCCAATGAAGTATTTAAGTCGTTAACCTGGTTTTAGAAGAAGAAAACCAATGGTTAAAGGAGAATCGACTCTACCTTATCAAACTAGTATCACACAGAATGTGTAGGGATTAGGTTTCTCAGTTAATAAAGTTCTCCCTTATGTAGTCTTTCAAATCAGGGTTTGTAATCAATGTTAGCTTGGTAACAAAGCATTCAATATTCACCGTTAGATAAAAACCTGATTAGATTCAAGATAATATTTCTCAACCGTTAGATCGAAAACTTAGCTTGTCATGCACACATGTACTTGACCATTTTGGGTTTGTGTAACCGTACCCAAACGTGTACAATAGTTGGTTCAATAATAGTTAACCAAATGGTTAGCCAAATGATAACTTTCATATCAACCATATTCTTCTTCACCATAAGTACTCCAAATGAATCAAATGAACTAGTTAGAGAGTTGTTCAATTTCTATGAGATCTCATGTACCACATAAGACAAAATTGAAGCAAAAACGATGTGATTCACTCGAATCGATTCATGAAATATAAATCCACGGTTTGCAATAGCGTTCCTTAGTTTATTAAGATAAGTTCACAAACATCATTTTTTAGACATAACCACTTAAGTTCGCGGACTGGGTTCGCAATCTCAAGTCAACCTGTTGGAGTTCACAAACTCCAGCAGAAATTTTCGGGTTCGAGAACTTCCGTCAGTTCGCAGACTAAAACCGAGCTACAACTCCAGCAGAAATTCTCGGGTTCGAGAACTATGCACGTTCGCGGACTGAGTTGGTGCTCAAGTTCCAGTTTCACTTGATCAACAAAGTTCGCAAACTTCGGTTCAAGTGCTAAGGACTTATACATATATGTGTTACCACAACAATGTTTATATCCCCCAATAGTTATATTGTCTAAACTCTCATTTCAATCATTGAAACATTCTCGGAGGGCGTTATATAGTTGTTATTCACAAACTATTTTTTGTCAAAGAGATTTCCAAAATAATTGAAACATAACATGACTTTCATCACTAGGTAAAGATAAACTTGGCTAAAGCGAAAGTTTTACCAACACATATTTCGAGAGATAGATAAGCGAGATATACTCAGCTCGAAATATCACATGTATATTCTTAGTCTATATAGTAATACGACTTTTGTCTCAAGATTGGAGATAGAGTAGATAGACTTTTGAGTGATAGATAAGTTCAAGTCTCCACATACCTTTTAGTCGATAAAGATCCACCAGTTCCTTGAGTAGTCCTTCGTCTTGTATGATGATTTCCATGGAGTTCTTGAGCTCAACTACACTTTCTATCCTAGTCCGAGACCTTAGATATAGTAGACTAGAAATCAAGACTTTATAGTTTTGCTCACTAACATTTACAAACATGCTTGATATAGCAACGCATGCGAGTTATACCGAGCAATGCTCTAACATTTCTGAATCCCGGTAGAACTCTACGCACTTGATTCCCTTAGTTGATCTCACCCACAACCAAGAGTTGCTACGACCCAAAGTCAAAGACTTTATAAACAAATATGTCTCCCATAAAAAAGTTTGTTCTGATAGATAAATATGTCTCCCACGGAAATACTTATGATGTTTTCGTTCCGTCTTTTGATAAATCAAGGTGAACATGAACCAATTGATAATGCAGTCTTATATTCCTGAAGAACAGCCTAGAAATATCAATCACCTCATAATAACTTAAATATATGGTAGTATAACAAGTTATTGTGGAATCACAAAGAATGAGACGAAGAGCTTTGTGATTACTTTTTATATCTTACTGTAGTCGGGTAAAAACTGATTCTGCTGAAAATGGTAAATTGGGAATGTCGATGAGAAACGAGTCTAAACCCTAAACAAAATGTACTACATATGAGTACTTTAAATTCGAGAGATCAATCTGTAAGACTATGGCATAAACCAAGAAATGGCTGTTCCAGATTCAATTCGGTCACAAAGGAAGGAGAAAGGTTGATCTTAGAGAGGGAATCATAGAAGGTATTGAGATCAGAGTGATAGTCTCTGTAAGGTGTGGTTGTTTATGACATGTATCAGAATGTAGATATTGCTTGCATAATGTAAGATGTAAGTTCCGGATGATTTCTGAGTACTTCTGTTGGTAACCAAAAGGCTGTTGCTGGTTGAAATAGATTGAAAATCTATTTATACAAGTCATATTCGAACACGCTGATCTCATAGGAATTAGAAGTAGTTGAGTGATGAAGAAGTGGGATCTTGTAAAAATGGTGAGAACCATGTCCCTGTCGTGAAAGGAAGACTGATTGGTTTTATACCCACTACTCCTTACTGCCATCAATTATCCATCTTTCCTGACACTTTCTCATAATGGGCGTGTTGCACGCCGCATGCTGTAAACCGCCAGACCAATACCATGATTAGTATCCCCCAGTTTGTGACATGTTTGATGTATCGGGTATTTTCGTGGAAAATATGGAGCAAGTTACATGAAGAATTAAAAAAGCTCTTTATAATAGTTTCTAAGTGGGTCTTGCTAGCAAGACCTGATAATTTTGACCAATAACGCGTAAGCTAGGCGGTAGGTGGTCATGTGTGATAGGTCAAGTCGTGTAAACGAGACTTGGTATGAGTTAACATTCAAAAATAGCATACGGTGCTTTTAGGTTAAATAAATAATTAAATAATTTATTAAATCGATATTTATGAAATATCGTTTATAATTGATGCATGTAAAGCATCGTTTTTAAGCACGCAGCTCAAATTAAATCGATACATAAGAAGTGCCGTTATTAGGAGCGCAACCAGCCTTCTTTGGTTGAGCGGTTGGCATCCAAGTAAATCGACTGAAGACAGCATGACTGACTCATGAAGAAGGGGAGAATCTGACAACAATCATGGCGTCCCATTGGTCGCCTAAGATTGGATCTAAGCTGGTCAAGTCATCTAACAAAGTTGGATGGTTGAGATAATTTTACGGCAGTTGTTGATTACCATTAATTTATTTAAGACTCTTATGAGTAGCGTGGCCAACTAACTTTGGGTAGCCGACATGAGTCGTATAAGTAGGATAAGGACAGGGCGATCGGTCCTCATAGAAGATGGGATACCAGTGATCATGACAGCATCTCATTGGATCCTTGAAATGAGATCTAGGATGGTTGATTTGGCTGGCTAAGTCGGATGGACGAAACCGCTTTGTGGCAGTTACGTACTGTCATTGGTCGAATTTGAGGCTTTAAAAGCCGTGGGATTGGCATACTTTGGATAATCGGTTTATGGCATTGCTAACAGGTTTGAAGCAATTCGATTGGTCGGAGCTGTAGCTGATCCGCCGGTGAGCATGTTTGCGCCTTACTGGTCGCTTAAAATCGTATCCAGGCCGGTCGATTCGGCTAGCGAAGTTGGACGACCATGATATATTTAAAACTTCCATGTGCGGTCTTAATTCGATTAGAATCCTTTTTATCCGCGCGGCTGGCCTATTTTGGCTAGCGGTTATGGTTGCTGCTAGCGGGCTATGAGGATTACGATTGGTTGGAATAGAAGTGGGCTCGTCGGTGGTTACCATGGTACTTGCTCGATTATATTTGCAAGACCTAGGGTTAGATAACGGAGCTTACCAAGTTGTGTGGTCATGATAAATTTGTGACCGTTTTGGACGGCCAAGAACTTATTTCTTAAGGATTTTAAGCACGTCGACCAACCTACTTCCACTTTTAATTAGAAGCGTTGGTTACATCTTTGGAGCTATCTGATTGGTCGATGGAAAAGAGGGACCAGCGGTCAGCAGCATGGGGTGTGACCGGTCAGCAAGGAGGGTTGGAAGATATGGCAAACCGACCGTCCAAGTTGTCCGGTCGTGCCTCATTCCGCTATTTTCCAACTTAGTTGCAGATTCCCTTTTTTTCTTTTATTTCGATTTTGGTAGGATTCGATTCCTACTAGCTACATGGTAGCTTGGTTTCCTATCTTTGCTAGGTTTGGTCTCGACCAATGGGGATCGAGATATTGCGCAAGCTGCAAAAACCTAATTTTTTGATAAAATTAGGTTAGAAAAATTGAATTTTGCGAGCTGACACAAAATTAATCAATTTTGGTGAATTTTGTACGTTGGTACAAAATCACTAATTTCATCTTGGAGAGCAGCGCACCTCGCGCTCCTATGGTTGAGTACTTTCATGCATATCTCGATTTATACACTTCGGGAAATTAATTTCACTCAGCTAAAAATGAACATTAATCGTCGTATCATGTCAAAATTTAGAGTTCACCTAAAAACACAACATATAATAGATACTCAGCAGGCTCCGACATTAGTGAATAATGCATCTAGGAGGTTAAATACTCATTAGGCTCTATGCTAGTGAACAATTCATCTAGGATCTTGAGTTTCAATACAATATGAAGAGAGGCATAGGAACTCATCAGATTTTGATATATTCTTCAAATTCCTTGCGGCATATAGACATATCAAGGTCTACTACTTCTGATGCCGGGTTAGGTAGATAAATTTTTATAGTTTTATCCCTAAACTAAAAACCATCATCAACACTTACCTATCGGAGATAAATCTCGAGCAAATCTTAGATAAAATAGTACTCAATACGATAGAAGAAGTAAGATCAGATCACACAACTACAAAGAAAATAGTTGGGTTTGGATTAAAAATCCTAATGAATTCTTTATGTCGTTAACCTATAATGATTTTAGGAAAAACCTATGTTAAAGGAGAATCAACTCTAGTACACAATTAGTATCACACAAGAGGTGTGGGGATTAGATTTTCCAGTTGTTAGAGTTCTCCCTTATATAGTCTTCAAATTAGGGTTTGATAGCTTTAAAACAAAGCAATCAATATTCACCGTTAGATGAAAACCTGATTTAAGATTCAAGCTAAGTTTTCTTAAAACCAAAGAAATATCTCTCCACAGTTAGATGGTCTTAGCTTGTTACACACAAATAAAATATACATTCATTTAGATATGCTAACTGTACCTAAACATGTATATTGAGTTGGCTCAATAACAGTTAACCGAAGTTAGCCATATAAACATAATTTATAATTGTATTTGTTCATGGGTATGAAATCATACTTAACCGATTTTAGAAATTAAACAAACTCAGTTTGAAAACGGGTACGCAAACTAGAGTCCCGGACTTTGGTCATGTCCAACAGTTCGCAAACGGGTATGCATACTTTCATACCGGACCTAACTCAGGTGAAACCGTTCGCATACTGGTATGCAAAATTGGTTCTCGGACTTTGATAGTTAAAACCGTTCGTATACTGGTATGCAAACTTAGTTCTTGTACCCGAGTCATACTATAACAGTTTGCATACTAGATATGCATATTGTTCTATATCCAGATAATGGTTATTTGTTCTAAACTCCCATTGAACCAACTGTTACAGAGCGCAACGTTACAAAGAAACTCTAACAGATTTATTTGTTAGAAAAATAGTTACAAATTTGAAGGAATATGTGACGGTTTTTCTGTCTTCTTCTTCTCCGGTACAGTAATTCAGTTGTCTCTCTGCAACTCAATTGAACTCCAATGCGGTCCTTTTGTTCGACCCCCAAAGACCAGAATACCCTTGTTTAGGTCTTCTCCTCCATATTTATACACAACAGCCGTTTATAACTCCAAATACCTTCGCTGTATTTTTTACTTTCACCGGAAGTTACAGATATGTTTCTTCTTTCCTAATCTTCTCACGTGGATTCAGTATTTATCTCGAAATCTTTCCTAAGATAGATTTAAATCTCACAAGAAACATAACCTTCCTAGTTCACCATGCAACTTCCAAAAATTCACAAATTATCCCGTGAATACATGCAAATCCCTGTTTTATTGAAACTCTATGGAATTCCTCCCTTTTTATGTTTCTAACTATTTTACCGAACGTGTTTGACTCTAACAGGCCTATCTCGATCCTGTCCTGGAAGAAAATCCGAGAAAGAAGCTCTTAAATCCTCTCAACTAAACTCAAACAAAAGCTTGAAACTTCCCCACCTGTTTCACGAGATAATTGTGAAGACGTGTTTGTTTTCCGAGTTTAATTCCCTTACTAATCATGTCTTAGCAAAACATGCCCAAACCAAACCTATCCAGCAGGAAAATCCAAGTAAAACTCGCTCAAATTCTTCACAACAAAGTATGCAGCCCTATAATTCTTTTCCCGCCTTTTTTCACTTTTAAATGATGGCGATGGAGTGCCCATATCTATTCCTTGAGTGCCTTTAGAACTAGGGTGTAAATAACAGTTAGGATGCCCCTTATCAGTGGGGTTCCCCTTAGCAAAAATAGGGATCCTTCTAGCGCTTCTCTTGGGTGAAAATAACACTTCTTCGTGGAGTCTCCAACATACTTCTGGGGTGCATGTAGTACGTCTTTTGGGTGCCACTTTTCTATCTAATTTCTCCGCACAAGTGTATTTCTCCAAAAACACCTACACATACATAAAAATCCATAATAAATACAAAATCGAGCACTAACAAAGGACTCCAAAAACACCTACAAAGACATAAAAAGATATTATTATTTTTAAACCCTAAGGAAAGGTTAAAATTAAATATAAACTGTTGCAGGGAAGGACGACAGTTACAATACTGTCTCGGCCCTTGGGTTCATACACTGACAAAGGAGTATGTGGCATGAGTCGACTTCAACGGTTTCATCGCCCATCTAGTACGGGAGGTAAGACTCTATCCACCCATGAATCCCCTGTCAATGGGTTTTATTTTGTTTGAAAACTCACACCCCTGCAATTGAATGTCAAACTGGTATTACAATAGCCAATACAACGAATATCCAACTGATTTTCAAAATGGACATTACTTTGATCATAGTGTGAATAGTGGTTGGGAACATCAAACTTTTGAAGGTTATGGTCCATACCATGGTGAGCCCAATTACTATCCATATGCCAACCGGTCGTACGAGCAAAATTCCTCTCTACTAGATTCAACACGTAAGTTAGTTGAGTCGACACGTAAGTTAGCAAAAATGAATAACTTAGTTATAGAAGAAAGCAATGCAACGAGTGAACTTTCTTTCCTAGATTCAATCAGGAAGTCATGTGAGTTGACTCAAAATCTTTTGTTAGAGGCCCAGAACAAAACTGCTCGAAATAATCTTAATTTCCAATATAGTGTTTCTAATAGTACCCTTGAAAATGAAGATAGTTATTCACATAATCAAGATGACGAGGTGAGAATTGGTAACACTACTTGTTTAAATGTGTTTCAACCATTTTCATATTATTATAATGATGATTATGATGAGGATAGTGTTGATGAAGAATTTGAAATAAATAGGCATAGTGATCAGGAATTTGTTACCCCAATTGAGCTTTATAACGATAATATTATTTCTAGTTCAAATCCAAATAATTTTAATAATTATTCACCTATTCAAAAGGACGAGGATTTGACTAGAGATACCCTCGTTTTAGGCGATGTAGTATTTCATTTTGATTACGAAGCTAATAATGGTTTAGAGGAACGAGTTTCTTCTGATAATATTCTTTTAGAGTCTTGAGATTTAGAAACATTAGTCTTAGACAAAGAAAATGAACCCGTACAGATGAGTGAGGATGAATCTGACTTAAAAGAATCAATTGACCATTTTCAGGAACCAGATGACCTTAAAATTAGGGAAGTTGTGACTAGTCTTTCTAGAGACATAGAAAACTCTAAGTTTGGGGGTGATCTCCATGTGCTTTAACTCTTAGAATGATCCCTCAGTTGGGACTTGACATATGTGCCTCAACTATTTTACAAGGTTATCTTCATACACGTTTTCCTGAACCTAGTGATGTCCATAAGGAAGTTCAGTTGTTAGAAACCCATCCTATGGTTGATGTGGTTTACCTAGGCGATAATATCCAAATTGACTTTGTTTTCCCAACAAATATTTTTCAACCAATTGTCGGGACGTATAAGTTTCAGATGTGTTAATTATTAAGTTTTAAGACTAAACCTAAGTACTTTAGGATATTATAATCGACACATTTGTTTAAGAATGACCACTACTTCAATTATTGTCATCTATGTAAGTCAAATTTGATTGACTTTAAGGATCCGCGGTTATTTAGGTTATTATTATGTGCTTCTAAGTTTTTATTTGAGTTTTTCCAGACTCTACAACCTGATAATTTGGATCTTACTTATGAGGAACACAAGCCCAAGGAAATTTATTTAGACCCAGTTATAGAACCTGCACCTGAACCACGGCTAGATATAATTGTCTTAAACAGGAAACTAGACAAGGGTGTGCTTTATTTGTTTATTTTTTTGGCATGTTGCAGATTCCTTTTACTTGTGATAGCTCTATCTAGTTTTGATGACCCATAGATATTTTGGCTATTGCTTTATGATTTTATAAGGTGACTAATTCTTTCTTATGTATGGTTGAAGACGTTAAACTTAGAACTTCTTTGGAGGTAACCCATTCTCATGTAACACGGTAATATCTTTCCTTAACTCTTTTGCTTCAAATGGTAACAGTTTCTCCTTGTTCATGCTTTTAATTTTATCTTTATAACATTGAGGACAATGTTAGATTTAAGTTTGGGGGTATGGGAGAAACTTTTTAGTTGCATATTAATAAACTCCAGAGCGTAGAAATTTATGCTTATTAAGGATGAAACTAACCAATCTAAGTGGATGGAAGCATTTTGGTTGTAGGAGTTGAGGAACCAATCTGATTATATGGAAACATCTAAAGAGGCTATTCATAAAAGTACATAGCTCAGGTGTTAGAAATAACATGGTAGTTTCGCCATATCTCGTTGAGTCCTTTTCACTTTTGTTTTTATTTTGTTTTCTTTTTAAAAAATGTTTCTCTAAGTGATTAGGTGGGGCTCACGAATCAAGTTGTTACCACTGCTAGGGTGAAATGGAGTGATTGAGATACTAAAAAAAAAAAATTATTATGAAAAAAAAAAAATGAAACCAGACCACCAGACTAACCGGAAAATTTAATAAAGTCGACCACTGGTACCCTTGTATATATGACAGTTGTGTTGACATAGAGTTAGGATTATCGACCACTGGTTCCCTTCTATATGCCAGTTGTGTTGATATTAGTCAGACTAGTATCTCAGTCCATTAGGATAAGTTCATTTTGGTAGTGGCCTTCAGACAGATATGAGAAACACCGTTCACCTAGTCAACATCAAAACCATCTATGTTTTTCTATATCCATCTCATAATTTATCTATGTGATTTGTTGACTCCAGATATTGATGTCCATAGTGCGACTATTTGAGTAGAGCTCTGTCACTTATATATGAATTTTAGTATGCTAGAGTGCAAACTCGTGTACAACAATTGGAATTTCGCATCAGGGTACTTCCTCCTGTTGTCAATAAGTATGCCAACCAAAGAGACTCTTTAGTTCCATTCAAGGTTATCCATAGATAGCTAGAGTTTGGAGTAAAGGTTTTGTGGGTATATCTCTAGTAAACCATCCCGAGACTATAACTCGGCCACTAGGGACACCTAGGGGTTTAAAGGCTTGTTAAATACGCTAAATCCAACTGACGATGCCTGCGACAGTGAGTTAGGATTTTATTTTCCGAATTAGATTTGCTCGAGGACTAGCAAATAATAAGTTTGGGGGTATTTGATAGATGCATTTATGTGTCTATTTTGATCTCAATTGTATGTATTATCAGTGCTCGATTTTGTATTTATTATGGCTTTTTATGTCTTTGTAGGTGTTTTTGGAGAAATACACTTGTGCGGAGAAATTAGCCAGAAAAGTGGCACCCAGAAGACGTACTACACGTACTCCGGAAGTATGTTGGAGACGCCACGAAGAAGTGTTATTTTCACCCAATAGAAGTTCTAGAAGGATCCCTTTTTTGGCTAAGGGGCACCACCACTGATAAGGGGTATCCTAACTGTTATTTACACCCTAGTGCTAAAGGTACTCTAGGAACAAATAGGGGCACTCCATCCCCATCATTTAAAAGTGAAAAAAGGCAGGAAAATAATTACAGGGATGCGTACTTTTTTGTGAAGAATTTGGGCAGGTTTTACTTGGATTTTCCTGCTGGATAGGTTTGGTTTGGGCATGTTTTGCTAAGACAGGATCTGTAAAGGAATTAAACTCGGAAAACAAACACGTCTTCATATTTATCTCGTGAAACAGGTGGGGAATTTTAGAGCTTTTGGTTGAGTTTAGTCGAGGACAGGATTGAGATGGGCCTATTAGAGTCAAACACGTTCGGTAAAATGGTTAGAAACGTAAAAAGGGAAGAATTCCATAGAGTTTCGATAAAACAGGGAGTTGTATGTATTCACGGGATAATTTGTGAATTTTTGGAAGTTGCGTGGTGAACTAGGAAGGTTATGTTTCCTGCGAGATTTAAATCTATCTTTGGGAATATTTCGAGATAAAAACTGAAGCTGCGTGAGAAGATTAGGAAAGAAGAAACATATCCGTAACTTCCGGTGAAAGGAAAAATACAGCGAAGGTTTTTGGAGTTATAAACGGCTGTTGTGTATAAATATGGAGGAGAATACCTAAATAGGGGGAGTTGGGTCTTTGGGGGTCGAATAGAAGGACCGCAGAGGAGTTTAATTGAGTTACAGAGAGACAACTGAATTACAGTACCGGAGAAGAAGAAGACAGAAAAACAGTCACATATTCCTTCAAATTTGTAACTATTTTTCTAACAAATAAATATGTTAGAGTTTCTCTGTAACACTGCGCTCTATAACAGCTGGTTTTGTAACAATTATATAGTTAGATTAAAGTTAAATAATATCCAAAAGTCCCAAAAATAAAGTCTGAAAAGTCCTAAAATAAAATATTACAAAAAATAAAATCCTATTTACAGTTTCTAAAAATAAAATAACTATATACAAAATGTTCTTCTTCACTCCTTTCAGATTCCTCTTTCTTTCCCTCTTTGGCGGTGCTTTCCTTTTATAGTACTTTTTCTTTCCTTGTAGCTTCACTCCAAATCTGAAAAGAATTGAAAAATACCAAAACGCGTAAAAAATAATAAAAATAAAAATAAACCTAAAACAAATCTAAATACAAGTCCGCGTCGGCGGCGCCAAAAATTGATGTGATTTTTAAGTTGTTTGTAAAGTGGTAGTAAAAGTTCATTCAACTCGGACTTGATGAGATTTGATATAAGAAAACACTAAAAACAAAGAAAATATATACACAATTTTGTCACAATGTCGAGAGGTACTGAGACTCAGGATTCCACCAATTTTTATATTCATGTGGTTCAACTAATAATTCTAGACATTCATAGCTCAAGTAATTGACTCTAATTTATTGTCGAAAGTAGATTTTGAAAGTAGTGATTGTATATCTAAAGCATGAGACATCAAAACACTTAAGAAAGCATGACCCATCAATTGAAATCACAATCACTCGATAAAAATCATATATCAATTAAAAATCAATGCAATAAGTCATAAAAGAAATAATAGAATTACCACACACGTGAAGAATGGCTTCCTCCGTTGTCCTAGTATTGGGGTTTAGCTCCTCGTGTTATACATGTGCTCAAAATAGGTGTTCATAGCTCAAAAGGGTGAAAAACAAGAGAAAACTAATAAAACAGCGAGTTTGTAACATATATAATTGTTACAGAACTAACTGTTACAAAGCACGGTGTTACAAAGAAATTATTTGTTTGAAAAATAGTTACAAATTTGAAGGAATATGTGACGGTTTTTCAATCTTCTTCTTCTTCTTCGGTACTGTAACTCAGCTGTCTCTCTGCAACTCAATTAAACTCCTCTGCGGTCCTTCTATTCGACCCCAAAGACCCGAATCCCCATGTTTAGGTCTTGTCCTCCATATTTATACACAACATCCGTTTATAACTCCAAAAACCTTCGTTGTATTTTTCCTTTCACTAGAAGTTATGGATATGTTTCTTCTTTCCTAATCTTCTCACGTGGCTTCAGTTTTTATCTCGAAATCTTCCATAAGATAGATTTAAATCTCACATGAAACATAACCTTCCTAGTTCACCACGCAACTTCCAAAAAGTCACAAATTATCCCGTGAATACATACAACTCCCTGTTTCATCGAAACTCTATGGAATTCTTCCCTTTTTATGTTTCTAACCATTTTACCGAACGTGTTTGACTCTAACAGGCCCATCTCAATCCTGTCCTGGAAGAAAATCCGAGAAAGAAGCTCTTAAATCCTCTCGACTAAACTCAACCAAAACTCCAAAATCTCGAAACTTCCCCACCTGTTTCACGAGATAATTATGAAGACGTGTTTGTTTTCCGAGTTTAATTCCCTTACTAATCATGTCTTAGCAAAACAGGCCCAAACCAAACCTATCCAGCAGGAAAATCCAAGTAAAACTCGCCCAAATTCTTCACAACAAAGTACGCAGTCCTATAATTATTTTCCCGCCTTTTTTCACTTTTAAATGATGGGATGGATTGCCCCTATCTATTCCTGGAGTGCCTTTAGGACTAGGATGTAAATAACAGTTATGATGCCCCTTATCAGTTGGGGTACCCCTTATCCAAAATAGGGATCCTTCTAGCACTTCTCTTGGGTGAAAATAACACTTCTTTGGGGAGTCTCCAACATACTTCTGGGGTGCCTGTAGTACGTCTTCTGGTGCCACTTTTCTGGCTAATTTTTCCCCATAAGTGTATTTCTCCAAAAACACCTACAAATACAAAACAATCCATAATAAATACAAAATCGAGTATTGACTATACATACAATTGAGATCAAAATAGACACATAAATGCGACTATCACTCAACTAATCAGAAAGCATTTTACCAATAAGTATATTCGATTATTAGTATATCTTACTCAATAGGATTTTTCATGAGTAAGAATTCAACCCTTGTGATTAATTAACACAAGTATGAGCTCTATGCTTATCAAATGAATATTGTTCATGGTTAATCCTATTTTTCCTTCTAATTTTTGGAGGAAACCCTTTTTGATGTAAAAAAGTATCATAAAACTTACAATCATCAAAGTTTGAGACTAAGTTTGAATCCTTACCAGAAGTTTGTTTGGAGGATTTTGACATCCTGTTGATAAGATCCTTGTATCCTTAAATTATCAAATTAAGGTTGTCCTTCATATCTCCATTGTTGTTTTCACCTACTGGTACCTTTCTCACATCTTGAACATCATTTTTCGCCTTAGGTTGAGAAGAACCTTTCTGAAATCTCCTTGACCGATTTGTATTAATGCTACAATTAGTTCGAACGTTCGATGAGTAAATTGAACTGACTTTCCTGGAAGAATTCACAGGGTGAGTACTAAAACCAATAGGTTTAGACATCTGAAAATCAGTTACACCTTTGAGTATTAAATCTAAGGTGTATTGAAGACAACCAAAATAATTGTCATTCAACCTCAGTTTGCTCTTCCGTTGAACATGTCCTTTTGAATCACAAAAGAGACATATCACAAAAGAGACATACTTTCTGATCACCGGAGTGATTAGAGTGTGTAAGAATAGTAATATCGTTAGAATATTTCTTCCTTCCGTAAGATGTGGTGTTTCCTTGATCAATGGAAGGACCAAGCACCTCTTTACCAATAGGAAGGGTTTGCAGTTCTGAAATAGGTTTCATTAGAGGAACATGATTACAAGTAGTCATATTTTCTAACATTGTTGTTGAATCAGAAGTAATTGGTATAGTGGACTCCATAGAGCATCCTTTACATAGAATAGAGAGATTACTCAATATATGTTCTATTTCCATGGCATCTTCCTTGAGTTTAGCCTCGAGTAAGATTCTATATGAACATACTACAACATATTCCTCACAAAGAACCCTTAATTGGGAATCAAGATCTTTTGCCATACCAATCATCATATTGACCTTGTGTTTCATCCTATTGATTTCAACTGCCTGGATTTTAACACGTTTTAGAATCGCTGCACTTTCTTGGGAACCTTCCCTTTCTACTTCAGAGTCAAACTCGTCAGTAAGATAATCATGGTAACACTTATCAATACTTGTCCATTTCATGGGAACAAAATGTTCATCTATGTGTGAGATCGAAACGTCTTTCTCTTTAATAGATTCCAAAGAAACAAAACTTTTGTTTCTGGTGATGTGTTTGTCAGAGATATCACTTCTGTCCATAGAGTCAGATTGCTATAAACACATAATTACGAGGTCTTAAACATGTTTTCCTCCTCTGATACCAATTGAAAAAGCGGGGCTCTAACAACCACACCTAATATTTCGTTCGGCAATCTGTATGGACTAACTCCATATAATTTCAAGAGAAATCAACTAGACAGTCAGACTCAATCAAGGAAATATATCCAAGAGTTATATCTCTGTTTCTCAATCTAATCATCAAATCAAACAAATAGAATCTGTGAGCCTGATTATTATGAGAATCAATATGAACGGTACCAAAGACCAATGTTCAAGTGTCAGTCAACAACCAAAGGTTGGATTTACCTATTGATTGAACTACGCACAACCTGTGATATTTTAATTATATAACCAAATATAATATGTGTAGGTGTAAATTATCCACAGAACCATGTGGCAACATCCTAAGCTATGACACACCCAGAAACGAAGAAGCGCGAAGCATGGAATGAAGACCAACCAGCGCGAGATTTAAGGAGCCACGTGGATCGGGCGTGATTGCTCTACAACTGTCGGACAAGACTTGACCCAGGCTCCTGAAAAAGCTGACAAGACAAGACATGGCGGGTCAAACGAGGAGCTGTGGTCAAATGGATAAGAATATATGCGTCACATCGGCCAACTAAGAAGGGCGACACACAATACATGCGACATCGTGCTAAGAGAACACCCGAAGAGGTCGGCTCGGACAAGAGACAGGCGAAGGAATCAAGATACATCGACCACATGCATAGAAGAAGGGATGACACAAGCAGGCCCGATCACAAAACTTCAGAATATATGTAACATGATCAACACCCTAGCATTGGTTGTATGAAACCTCTCCTATAAATAGAGTAACTTGTATCCAAGAAGAGGTAGGTTAGAATTGGGAGAGAGGGGGAAAATAGATTTCACCAAGTAAGAAGGAGTTAGTCGTGTAAGAAGTTTGGTCAAAAGCAACACCTTTGTAACACTTTGAAGTAATAAGATTCACCCTTTCACCCCCGTGGACGTAGGTAATCATACCAAACCACGTATATCTTGTGTTCATTGTTGAGTGTTTACTTTCATTTGTATGAGTATGAGGTTTATGTCCTTTGGATGTAGTTGGTAGTAAAATACATCTACAATATGGAAAAGAAATAATACAGACACCAGAAATTTTGTTAACGAGGAAACCGCAAATGCATAAAAACCCCGGGACCTAGTCCAGATTTGAACACCATACTGTATTAAGCCGATATAGACACTAGACTACTACAATTTAACTTCAGACTGGAATGTAGTTGAGCCCTAACCAAGTCTCACACCGATTAAGGTACATCCGCGTTCCTTTTGCCTCTGAATCCCAGCGGTACTCTACGTACTTGATTATCTTAGCTGATCTCACCCACAACCAAGAGTTGCTATGACCCAAAGTCGAAGACTTTATAAAAAAATATGTCTCCCATAGAAAAGTCTATTCTGATAGTTACATATGTTTCCCACAGAAATACCTATGATGTTTTTGTTCCGTCTTTTGATAAATCAAGGTGAACATGAGCCAATTGATAATTCGGTCTTATATTCCCGAAGAACAACCTAGAAATATTAATCACCTCACAATAACATAACTATATGGTAGTAGAACAAGTTATTGTGGAATCACAAACAATGAGACGAAGAGCTTTGTGATTACTTTTTATATCTTACCTATCAGAGATAAATCTTGAGCAAATCTTAAAGAAGATAGTACTCAATAAGATAGAAGAATTAAGATCAGAACACGCAACTACAAAGAAAATAGTTGGGTCTGGCTTCAGAATCCCAATGAAGCCTTTAAGTCATTAACCTATAATGGTTTTAGGAAAAACCTAGGTTATAGGAGATTAGACTCTAGTCAGCAACTAGTATCACACATGAGGTGTGGAGATTAGATTTTCCAGTTGCTAAAGTTCTACCTTATATAGTCTTCAAATAAGGGTTTGATAGCTTTAAAACAGAGCAATTAATATTCACCGTTAGATGAAAACCTGATTTAAGAGTCAAACTAAATTTTGATTAAAACCAAAGTAATATCTCTCCACCATTAGATGGTCTTAGCTTGTAACACACAAATGAAACATACCTTCATTTAGATATAGGTAACCGTACCTAAACGGGTATATTGAGTTGGCTCAATAATAGTTAACCGAAGTTAGCCATATGAAAACTTTTGTATTAATCACATTCATCTAACACTTCTAGATCAAATGATAATAAAATGAATCTAATTGTGTTACTCATAGAGTTGTTCAACTATTTATATATTCATAAAAGTATACAAGACACAACTGAAACAAAATCGGATTGATTCAAGAGAATCAGTTCATGAACATTTTATCTACGGTTTGCAAAGATTACATTCCTTAATTTATAAATGTATTTGTTCATGAGTATGAAATCATACTTAAACGATTTTAGAACTTAAACCAACTCAGTTTGCAAACGGATATGCATACTATCGTACCGGACCTAACTCAGGTGAAACCGTTTGCATACTAGCATGCAAATTTGGTTCCCAGACTTTCACAGTTAAAATCGTTTGCATAATGGTACGCAAACTTGGTTCCCGGACCCGAATCATACTACAACAGTTTGCATACTGGTATGCATACTGTGTTATATCCAGATAATGGTTATTTGTTCTAAACTCCCATTTCAATCATTGAAACATCCTTAGAAGACAACAATAGCTATCTCACACAAACTATTATCTTATAAGTAATTTTCAAGTGAACGAATGATCAATACGAAATATTCTGAGTCTACAGCAAATGACTGTCTCACACAAATCATGTAAGATATTTCAAGGAAATTTTCACATGATCATCTTTTGAGTCATTATTTAGTTTCCAACAAATAAATTATTTTCCAACTAAACTCGTCAAGAATAATGATGAACGTAGATAAATAAAAAAGCTTTCCAACATATATTTCGAGAAAGATATAAGCGAGTTAAACTCAGCTCTAAATATCAAATGTGTATAATGTAAAGTCTATAGAATATAATACACTTCTGAGTGATAGATAAATTTTAGTCTCCACGTACCTTTTGTTTATGAAGTTCCTCCAAGCTCTCCTCCGTAGATCTTCTTCTTCTATCGATGAACGCCATGAAGTCTAAATCTCAACTACACATTCTATCCTAATCCGAGACATAGTGATAAGTAGACTAGAAATCAAGACTTATAGTTTTGATCACCTAAACTTGACAAACAAGCTTGAGATAGCAATGCTTGCGAGTTCGACCGAGCAGTGCTCTAACAATAATGTCATGACCAAGACTTTTTGGAAACAAGAAAATTATTTTCGAAAAATTCCCAAAGATATGCAATTCATGTAATTTATGAAATTAGGACATTCTTGATTATTTTGATTGTATTAACACACAATGATGTAATAAAATCTTAGATTATATCTAACTCATATATGTGCAATCCTAATAGTATCTGGTGTAAATCCATGTACTTTACTAAACTAGAAAACTAGTTATGTGCAATCTTTTGGGAAATGAAAACACATATATATTTTATATTCCTATTAAGATAAAGAAAATGATTCTCAATATTAATCAAGATCTAGCCTTATGTATCAAAGGAATAAATATGAACCATAATATATTGGATTTAAATCCGTGTTTAATATTTCCTGATGTATAAACTTTCAATTCAACTTTCTTATCTTTTAAAATCTTAAAGATAAATAATGCAAGTTAGTATTGGTCCTGAGATCGTTCCTGGGACCGATCATAAATTTTATTAGCCTTAGGAACTGAATTTGAGTTTAAAAAAGAAAATTTAAACCCTGTCCAAGATAAGTTTTTCTAACATGAATTCAAAGTCTGAATTCGTATGTTGGAGCAGCACTCGGTGAAACTCACAAGTTTTGGTATCCCAAGCTTGTTGCCAATTTATGTTGCAAAAAAATATATCTTGATTTATGATCTTCTATCCCCAGTCTCGGACTAGGATTAAAGCATGATAGTTGAGTATCATAACTCATCGAGTAACCATAGACGATTGAAGAACAATGAGGACATTTACGAGGACTTTATCAACAAAGGTATATGAAGATTGACTATTCTATTTACTCATTTTAATTAATTTTTTTATTTTAGTTTTTTGTGATGTTGATCTGCATTTGTCTTGGAAATTTTTTAAATAATTACAAAGTTAAAAATTACATACTAGGCAAGCGAGCGACAAGCTGTGCCTCTAGCCCTTTTTGAATAGCAAAACCTATCCTATTAAAAATAAAATCTCGTGAGCCAGGGGTCATTACATTGTTTAGCATGACTTTCTGGACCCTCTTGAGTAGTCCAACCGCTTCGGAGCCAAATATCCAAAAGTATCAAAAGCAAAGGGGATGAAAGCATGCCCATTGTCAACACATGCTTTCTCATGCTTCGATATCTTACCCGAGGCAGCCTTTTAGCACTGCTCGCCCGATCGTAAAGGTGCCATGTCCAATGCCTACCAAAGGAGATACCCCGGTGAGGTCAACACATGTGTGTTTCCCATTAGCCCATCCAAAAATAAGAACATCAGCTGGTCTTAGTGTCGATCTCCTTCAAGTGGGTCTGTCAGAAATGCACAGTGCTTCTTTCTTTGCCGAAATTCCAGACCTCCACAAGACATCATACAAAATATCCCTCACATGATCATGTCTATATTTATAACCAGGGTCTACTTTACAATGAACTGCATGTTCACCATATGAATCCAAGCAACCTGTGATGCAAGCGGGCAGCGAGAGTCGAGGGATAAAGCGGGATCATTAACCTGTATTTGAGGATAGACCGGTACTCCAAAGGAGACATCTTCTGCCCCAGCCCCTCAATCGGAATAGCCAGAAGAAAATCTTGGGCATGTGCTGCTTGCAAACAACCAAAAACAGCTTTATGTCTCTCCGTTAGCATGTAAAATATATCAATGTCCTTAACCACTTTACCAAAAAGATCACTCGCCAGGATGCTTTTTGCTTTAGGGGGCGTTGTCTTTATTGGTGAAGTTGTTAAGATCAAAAATCAGGAAGAGTCACTTGTAACGTTTCCAAAGCCTTATTAAAATTATCATCCATACCGTCCACACCACTACTCCTCAATATGTGATCCTGTAATCCCCAAGATTGCACACGTGAAGCCACAAAAACATACTCGGGACGCCTCCCTAGCAAAACAGTAAAGTCCAAGACCTCCATATCTCGATAAGTAGAGTAGATAGTCTCCACTGTAGCTCTCCAAAGAACGGTCCCACGCACACCACGATGCCTTCCACCACTTCTCGCAAGCCTCTATCAAATATATCTACCGCCTCCATAATATAGTCTGGGTGACAAATACGAAGGCCAAAAAGCATCTTGGAGATACCCATACACGTTCGTAAAAGCAGCAATTCACTTTGAGGATCATGGAGCTTGGATAAAATCTGCATCAAATCCACTTCTTTTTCAGCCCTCTTAATGGCAAGGCCCTTCACAAAACCATCTTCGAGGCTAACTGCACCACCTAATAATTTACTCATTATTTTTACCATTCTATCTACTGAGACAAATCGCGTTGTTGTAGTATAATCGATGAAATGCAAAGAAGAAATTTTGAGTTCAAGCTGATACTCGATTTATCTCGAACACAATTTCAAGTAATGATAATTCATATGTTTATAAATTTTTAGGTTGAGAACAGTTTATTGTTCAAGATACTATGACTAAGAATTATATAAACTTAAAAACATCAAGTTGTTCACGAACTAATTTAAGAGTTTGTGAAATGTTCCTGAACTCCAATATGCGAAAGAGATTATGAATCTATTTATGGGTTCGCAAACTAAGCACTTTCAAGGTGTTACTATACACTTTGGAAATTTATCCTTTGTTCAAGAACCAACTTAAGGATTAGCGAACTGTGCACTTTTGGGTATATTCCTGAATTTTTAAGAAATTGTTCTTGTACAAGAACTAATTTAAGAATTCGAACTAGGCACTTTTAAATATGTTCCTAGACACTTTTAAAAATCTTGTACACAAACTAATTTAACGGTTATCTAACTAGCATGTTTTTAGGTGTTCCTGAACTCCAACATTGCTTGAGGGTTCACAAACCTAATGGACTAAATATTGTGTGCTTATTTTGTTGGGTAGCATGGATTTGTTATTTTTATTTGAGAGCTCTTTTTCCATAATTCTTTTCTTACTGTTTTTTTATTTGTAGGTAGAACTATGTATTTTATACTACGTTTCTTTTGCTATGCTTGTATGTATGGAATCCATTAGTCATTCTTTTGCTCCGGTTGTACATATGAAATCTATTAGCAGTAGATTGATTTTTGTTCATTTTTAGCTATTTGCATTTATTGTTAAGTTAATTTGCTGCGACGATTAAGCTTTCATCTGTGTAGCCATTTTGCTGCTCAAAACCATCTACGTGAAGATTTCATATGCTTGTATAACAACACGATTTTGTTCATTTGCTAAGAGCTAAAGACAAAAAAAGAATAATTAAGCCTTTGTTGGAAACAAAAACACAAGTTTAGGTCCAGCAACTCTTTCATTAGGAAAGTGCTTCTAAACCAAGATCACAACTGGTAGAGCATTCTAGGAGAAACCTGACATATGGTCTTATATATAAATGGTAATCTACATAATCTTATTTTGTTCTCCTTGATGTTCGATTAATTGAGAAGTAAATTAACAAGTGATATTTTGCGGGTTTTCTCATCTGGACTAATCAATTGGAATTTGGTTGGAGGTTTGTCCAGTACAAAGGTTGTTGTGGTAAAGTAAATCATAATCTATATGAAATAGTTCGTGATTTTTATATTACTATGCCATTGAATGGCTATAAGAGAGTAGCATAACGAGTTCGAAGATGTGATACTTATGAAGTTATGGATCCAAGCCATCAAAAATATCGGCCACACAAGGTATATCTGTAAGTTAATTAATTAAGTATTTGTCTCATAAATTTACCTGGCATAATCAAGATGTTATGCCTTAAGTTCATTATGTTGACTAAGCGCTATTGTGAATGCACGGAGAATTAATAATAGTTTCTACTGACTTGATCACAACTATACGAGTTGACATTAAATTTTGTATAACGACTTAATTATGAGAGTATTCAAAGCTGGACTAGGTCCCGGAGTTTTTCTGCATTTGCGGTTTCCTCGTTAACAAAATATTGTGTTGTATTATTTATAATTATTTTATATTATAATAAAGTAAATACACTTGTGCGTTGATTCCTAGTCACTTGATATTGATCCTATAGTAAATTGGTTTCGGACCGTAACCATTATCAAGTAAATATCAAGTTGTCGTATTATCTCGACTTTGTCCATAGACGATCACACTTGGTATCGGACTTATAGGTTTATATTTAAAAGATTATGGTGTATTTGGGTACCCTTGTCTTTTCACAATGATAATAACAAGCATATTAAAATCAGTATCAGAGTATTGTTACTTATTAAGTATGTTAAACTGGTGCATATCATTTGTGATATCCTTAAGTATACTCACAAAATTACTTTTTATTGCTTTATTTGTCTCAATATTTGCAATGGACATAGTGAGTTGATCATCGAGTTTCGAGTGGAGTAAGCATTGAAGAGTGGCAAAAAAAAAAGAACTATTTGGCGATTATTGACTTATTGGTGGCGTGTTAGCACATTTCTTCCTAGTGGTGCAAGAGCTTCTTGAAGTCTTAGCTGGAAAAAATACAAACTTCATGGTCTTATTTAAAGCTACATAGGATGCAATATAACCAATGCTTTTCACCGTTCAATCTAAGATATTTTATTGCATGGATTTAATTTGAAATGACCGATGATATATGCATAGATGAAAGCAAATTAAAATCATCAAACATATTTTTACCCAAATGGTTGAGTGAGTTTTTTCGGAAATTATGATGTATCGCGATCCTAATGAATCTTATGCTTATAAAATATATGCATATAATGATTGGATGGACCAAAAGATACAAGAGTATATTAAAAGAAAACATGAGCTCAAGAAAGTTAAAAAAATATAAAAATTTGGAAAATAAAAAAGACTGGAGTGGCATAACTTTTAATTGAAATCTCTTTTCATAAGAAAAAACAAACAGACTTTAACCCTGGATCCTAAAACTTTTCACCTCTCCCAATCTCTGCTGCCGCCGCTGCTTCTTCAACTACTTTACTCTTTTTATCTAAAATTACCCTGTTTTTTCTACTAGTATATATGGAAGAATCATCATATGGTTGTAAGATTCAACATCGGGACTTCTATTTTTAGCACACTATCATAATGACTTATCCTATAAAAGTAGCAATCATGAATCATGAATGGTAGAAATCGATGGACTTCTGTTGTGATTAACAAGGCGGGAAGAGAAGCTAGTCACAAGGGTTCATCGAAGAGTGATTCTTGATGCTCTCACGGGGCGACAATGGGTTACATATGAGGATTTGGCTAAGGATTTGAAGCTGCAAAATAAACAACTACGCCAAACTTTATATTTTTTTTCGAGGAAGAGAAGCTAGTCACAAGGGTTCATCGAAGAGAGACAGCAAAAGGTACACACAAATTTAGTGCTACTCTAACCCTAGTTTTTGTGAGATCTTTGGGTATGAATTGATTTTGGTTTTTGTCAAGTGCATTTAGGTCTTTTATTGAATTCTTTTTTTCTACCTTTGGATTTGCAGGATTCGGGTCTGAAGATCGAAGTTCTACTCCAGTAAGGATGTCTTTGAGACTTGACCAACATTTGTGTTCATGTTGATATTTTTTTTTTGTTAGTAAGGGTCGTTTGATATTTGACCTTCTTTTGTGTTTTATAGTCATAAGAAATATGAGAATTACGATCCAGTGGAACAGGATATACCACAAATTCAATCAGAGGTAGTGTGTCCTCAGTGGACAAGTAGAATATTTTTGTTGTAAACTTGACGTTTTAGAAGTTAATTTATGAAGCTAAAACTGACTCATAGATCCATGTTTTAAAACTTTCAATAAATTTCTGATTAATATTATTCAATTATGTTTTATTGGGCCGACCGAACGGAGGGCCCGTAGGGAGGGAGTCCCTTTTATGGCCACTTTTTTGTCAAATGAAACCTAACAAAATTGTTTAATTTTGTAAAAAGATTGGATTTTCTCCTTCAACCGTTTCCAATTAAATTACTAATTAACCCCTCTGTTCTTTTTTTTTGCCTGCATATTGTTCCGTTGATTTCGTAAATATCAGGGGTACATACAATCATTTGTTTTTAATCGACCTTTTTATTCTTCTTTCTTCTTCGTCCCCAAATCACACGGAAAACTCCAACCACCACCATCAACCTCCACAACCACCAGCAACTCTGTCACTACCAACCCCATGAGCAGCCCCTCAAAAAAAAAATATATCAAATTTCATTATATCAATTGGACACATAGGTTAAAGAACACCATTACCACCATCGTCACATCACCACCAGCCACCACCACGATTACTCCACCGTCGTTCCACCCTCACCACCGTCACTGTAAACAACATCACAAACCATCACCGCCAACACCGCCACCACAAAACATTATCATATTTCCTAATCAGCGCCCTATTCAGTTCTAATCCGGATGATTAATCATTCACCACCACCACTACAGCATCAACACCACCGTATCCAGCTGCACCACAAATTCATTCACAATTTATAATCACCGCTATCACCATCAACTTCGTTCTCTGCCTACTACACCACTAACACAAAATTACCATCAATAATATCTTTAGTAGTACCCAAGTTAGAATTTCCACCGCCGTCGGCTGCACCACTGCCACCACCAACTTTGTTCTTTGCTTTCTACAGCATCGACGGATGGCTAGCTATTTTTTTAATACTCCCTCCGTCCCACTATTAAGTAACCTAGTGTATAACTAAATTTAGTTATACACTAGGTCACTTAATAGTGGGACGGAGTGAGTATATCAAATCCAGCTCAAAGTAAGATAATCAAAGTTAATTGGGTAATCCAATCCTATATAATACACAAATGAATAGATTGCACAAAAGGTGTCGATATGGGGTTTCTCTATGGTGGTGGTGATGTGGGATCATTTGAAAGAAAACACAGATCGCAAAGATACAGTTGACATAGTCCCCGAGAGGGAAATGAAGTTATTGGTGGTCGTGCACCGCGGGGAAATAAAGAAAAATGGAGGATTTAATGAAGTTATTGGTGGTCGTGCACTGTAGGGAAATAAAGAAAAATGGAGGATTTGGTGCCGCTGCAAATTGTAAATGGAAGGAGCTAGGTTTCCATTTACTTTGGAAGTTACAAACCTATCCTAAGTTTTTATAAAATGAATTTGCTTACACGAGTCCTAACAAATACACGTGCCCAGCCGAACTGAATTGTCTCTATGACGTGGATAGACAGTAGTGTAGTCTCTGTACTTGGCTCCAACTCGGATAATTCGTGTTAAAGGCGTTATGCACCAACAAAACTGCCAAGCTTAGAATCATGGCTGAAAATATTCGAGGTACTTTGGATAAAAGTAAAGATATAGTTCTTTTGTAATACTGAAAAGAATTGTCAAAGCCATTTTTTTTGTTCCCGAAATTTTCATATAGTAATGTTCAGGTCCTCAGGCGGTAAGCCACTGCCTCAGGCGGTAAGCCACTGCTTACTACTACTAGCGCCATGATTAACACAACGCATCAAAAATTTCGCATCAAAATTAAAAGATTGTCGTGCGCTTATGGCACGGGTTATCTGATACAGCTTATTAGTATAGATAGAGGCAAATTGATTTCATCTGTCTTCGGGCACGTTCACAAATTTTCTTTTACTGTCTCATTGTAGTGGTGTTCCATTTCGATCGGCCCTCCCACCGTGAAAGCGGTGTTCTAGTATTATTAAATTCGTGTTTTATAACTTTTAAAAATAGATTACTAGTGATTTTGTTTAACATCCAATTTTATATGAAATTTGGTATTTGAGTAATGCGGCACAAGTGTTTGATAAGATGCTTGTGAGACTATGTAAGGATATAATTTAAACTATTTTTTTTCAACATTTTTGAACTTGAAGGAAAATAATAACTGATTTTTGGATTGTTGGTTATAATTAACCTTGAAAAATATGTTCTCAATTTTTTTTTATAATGTTCCTACCAAACACATTTTCTAAGTTAAAAAGGAATGAAAACAACGAAAAATGATATGTTTTAAAGATAATAAAAAATGAATTTTCAAAATGTTTATTGACATTTAAACTTAAGTCATTCCAAAAAAGGTATAATTGTCCTGTTTTCTTTATAATTCTTGGATAATGTCCGACATATAGCACAAATTATTATCAATTCATGATTGGAGGTCAAATTTTTTTATTCTAATTACTAGATTCTTTCTAAGGCATGTTAGCCGTATCATTCTAACCGTTTGCGAACAACCCTGTTTGTTAACTCGGTTCACGCATCTTACTAAAGGAGATCATTCTTGGAATTTGTGTAAACCTTAAAAGAAAGTGTTTGCTTTTCTTCCGGATTGCTACACTTTCTCCTCTTAGGTATGAAAATTTGTATAAAATACAATGTCTTCTCCTCTAATTCATACTTAGAAGAATGGTCACAACAAGAGATCTCGTGAAACTATTATCCTCGATGAAGAAGATGAAATCAAGGAATAAAATGTACATACTACTTTTTAAGGATCCTTTAGTAAAAGGATGACTATGAGTATCAATGAAAAAAACTCATGGTATGCAGAATTCGTGAAGAATCTTATTTAATCTTGTTAGGATTTTATTACTTGTTTTGAGACTTTGAACCAGAACTTTTGCTGCAAGTAATAGATCCTCCTTCGAGGTATTAAAGCTAATCCAGGAACTGAAGATGACTCTAAAATTATCCAATTACCTTGTGTTGTACAAAACAGGGTGTACCGATGCTGATTTAAAACTATTGGTTGCGATGGATTCTAGCTACCTTAAGGGAATAAAAGAGATTGATCGTCTGGTGGAGTAGTTGGAGAAGACCCTACTGAAGTCTAGTGATAAAACTTATAATTTGCATCAAAAGTTGGAGTGTTCAAAATAAAATATAGAGCGTATTAAAGTTGCATTAAAACCAAAACAGTCAGAACTTGAATGAGTTGAAAATGAATTTGGGAATCCAGCCATGGAAAAGATTGAATCTGAAAAAAAAACCTTATACGTAATAAAATTGAAAATAAAGAGTTAATGTACTTGCTACAGAATTTGTCTAATAGACTCAGCGGGTTTTATGATAAAGATACAGAGCTTATGAAAAGGTTTGAGGGTGTCTGTTTTATGTTGTACGATCAAGGGAGCTAATAAAAGAGGTTAAGCGATCAATAAAACAAGGTACAACGCCGAGAAATGATATAGTGTCTGTAGTGATTCCTTAAAGGGTGAATTTGGTCTCAACTGCATTCCGGTTCGAAGTATAACATCAGGATAATGTCTGTAGCGGTTTAATACAGTGTGGTGTTCAAGCTAGACGGGATCCCGAGGTTTTTATGCATTTTTGGTTTTCTCGTTAAAAAAATTATAATATCTTGTGTTATTTCTCTTTCTGCATTATATTGTTTATATTTATAGTAGGAATATCACAGGTAGAACGTTATCAACCTAGATCGACTTCGAACTTTTGTTGGTTGAGATCTTACAAGACTTTTTCTTGTTGAATCCATATCTTAAAAGATTGATTACAAGTCTCGTACTTGTTGGGTTTCAGATGTTGTGTAATTTAGGTCCATACTAGATTGATTTTTGAGATCGTTCAAGAGCTTTTTTACACAATCAGGCACGCGAATCTTTTGTATCAACATATTGATTGTGCAAGAGAAATAAAGAAACTCCATATTGATTGTACAAGTTTTTTTTTACTGTTGACCTACTTGGTGATTGTATGGGATTTTGTTCTTATAGGTTTCCGAAATAAAAATTTGGTACCCTCTCCTGTTCAGGATACATTCTACTATTATCATTACCGTCGAAATGCAATACGAGCATTTTCCAAACATGCGACCAAAAATGAGTTCCGGTTTTCACTGAGGTTGTTTGACGAATCCTCATAACTCAGCAAAGATACATATCAAATTGGTATCCTCCTTAAGTGTGTACATTGGAAGCATGGATAAATCAAGAGAAAGAATAAAAAACAAATATTGATAAGATAATCTTTATATAGGAAACATGTGTAACGATTTTATACCTAAAATATGATAGTTTACATAAATACATGTTGTGAAGTTTAATTTTTTTTTAAATCTAGTCATTGATGTTAATTCAAAAAAACAAAGTCATTGGTTAAACTTTCATATGACGAATAAAGTTACTCGAAGTTTAAAGTTTTCATAATTAAAACAATAACTATGTTAAGTTCAGTAAAAATTAAACAACATTATTAGTTAAAAACTAAACTAAACTACATATCTTAAGGAAAAACAATTAGAGTTGGATTACTTTATCGTCTTCTGAATTGTTGATATCAATTACATTCAACATCTTCAAAATATCATTTTGCTTCTATCGATAACATTGTCACTCGGTTGGGCCTAGGTTACTAAGATCCATATCCATTACTACATTATCTTGTTGTTCTTGCGATTGATAATTCTGTTGTTGGTTACACAACAAATTCTCATGGAATTGGGTTTATCGCTGGGTTTGATTGGTTTATTTCTTAATCGTGATTCCTTAAAATACTAAAATATTTTTGCATTTTGTTTATTGATACTTTATTTTTCTAGCTAGATTGAAGCACTCCCCCGACCAACTTTTATTCCTTGAAAATACCTTGCTCGCGATCCTTCTTCAGCATAACTTCTTTTTTAGCACTTGTTAGAGCATTACTTAGTTGAACTCATGAGTGTTGCTATCTCAAGCTTGTTGTCTAAACTATATCTTTATTTCTAGCCTACAATTAGTTAAGTCTCGGACTAGGATAAAAATGTAGTTGAGAAACAGTGGATCACGACAGTCATGATTGCGTTTACCGTTGGAAGGCGAAGATCAACCGAAGCTTTTGGAGAACTTCACCAACAAAAGGTAAGTGAAGACTGAACCACTTATAACTCAAGTTATATTAACTTTTATATCATCTGAGACGATGTCTCATAACTAATTAGACTATTATGCATAGGCAAGAATTTCGAGTCAAGTTTATCTTGATAATTAATTATCAAAATATAATGACTAAGCTTAATGAACATTTGTTCATACTTGATGAATTTCGGCTAAGGACAATTTATTATTCGGAATCAAAATCATAATTCAAGTTTATCATTCGAAAATAGCTTGGAACAGTGATATGTATCATTCAGGTTATTCGGGAATGTTTCGAATTGATTTAGAGAGAAATATAGAACTATTATATATTCAGATACAAGACAGTGTTATCAGTCTTACAAAATGGGAGAATTGTTATAAGTCTGCACCCGTATTACATGTACTTGTACACTTAGCAAAGTAATTATATATCGACTTACAGATTTGTGATACGCATATTCTTATGCACATCAATTGAAAATCTGTTTAACTCGTGAACCGGATCGGTATGCATACTTGTATGAAAACCATTTTTGTAATGTGTTTACAGAACCAGGGTTTGTATCCAAACCGGTACGCAAACTAAAATAGTTTTGTGTTCCCAAACTCGGTTGTGTTTCCAGACCGGTACACAAACCGATTCAGTTTTGTGAACTCTGGAACAGGTGACAGTCTTAAGGTTTCCAAATCGGTATGGAAACTTTAAAAGTTCTGTTAACTCCGGAACGTTGTTTGGTTAAATGTTTACAAAATGGTATGCTTACTGTGACTGAACCGACTCATGAACGGCAGTGGTATTTGTACCTTGTACGCCTACTAACCATGTCGATTATATTTTCAAGTGTGATTAAATTACTTCTACGAGATAATTTGCATTTGATTAATTCTCTAAAATACCATACTTATTTGATCACATGTATGTAACTCAAGATTAATGTCTATTGTGTTCATGAAAATGAATATTAAGCTTTTAAGTTCAAATAGACTAGTTTCGGATAACCATGTTCATGAACATAGTCTTTGTACACGGTTCGGTTACGGTTACGATTTCACCTAACAAAAGTGTATATCTTGCTTATGTAAATCATATTCATAGATTTATCTAATGGTGAATATTGTTTGCTTGGTTCCAAAGCTATCTTAGCTTAAACCTAAAGCAACCTATGCTTTGAATGACTATAAAAGGAGAACTCCAAGCAACCGGGATCTTTGAATCCTGACTTTACTTTTTAGTGTGTCCTAGTTATATCTAGAGTCGTCCTCTCCAGAAACCCTTTTAGGGTTTAGCAACTAAAAAGTCTTCATAAGGATTCTTGAAGCCATGTCCAGTTATCTTTCCTTGATAACTCGTGTATCCGGATCTTGTTTGATTGTTGATTTATCACTTGAATAAGATTGATAGAAATCACAAAGTTCTCTTCCTATCAAACTTTGTGAGGTGAATAATAATCTAGGCTGCACTTCGGGTTGCATAAGTCCGGATTTTGAGGTTAGCTATACTTTGTCTATTTCTATCGATTTCCACACCTTTGATCAAACTATTTGATTATAAAAGAAGATCATATATATATGATTTATCTGTGACAAGGCATATTGGTTCATAGTTTTCAATTGAGTTGAAGCAACTCTTAGTTGGTGTGACGTCAGCTAAGGGAATCAATTGCGCGGAGTCCTGCTAAGATTCAAGAGGCATAAGGAGCACGACTATACCTTAATCGGTGGGATACCTTTTAGGTCTCAACTACATTCTAGTCCGAAGTTAATTGGTAGTAAGCTAATGTCATTAGCGGCTTAATACAATTTGGTGTTCAATCTGGACTAGGTCCCGGGGTTTTTCTGCATTTGCGGTTTCTCGTTAACAAAACTTTTGGTGTCTGTGTTATTTTTTTTTCCACATTATATTGTTTATCTTTACAATTGAAATATCACAGGTTGTGCGTTGGTCAATCATAATAGAAACATCCGACCTAGTTTGTTGGATAAGACTTGATTGATTCTTGGACATTGGTCTTTGGTACAGTCCAAGTAATTTCTTTGTGATTAGGTTCACGGACTTGTTTCTGTAAATGTTCTAATCGCAAGCAAGAGAGAGAGAGAGAGAGAGAGATATAAATCTGGATACTCTTCCTTGATTAAGTTTAACTCTCGGAGTTGTATTGAGTTTTTCCATACAGATTGCCTAAGAAAAAAGTGGTGGTGTATTTTGGTACCCCCGCGTTTTCAGCACCTTTTGTTCAAACATGCATTGCCTAATACTTGTAATAAAAACAAATCTCTCCATGAGGTAGTAATTTCATCCCATCTTGGGCTGGTATAAAGTCATTATGCTTGGAAAGTAGCGTTATTTTGCGCGAAAATGAGTTGATAATCAAACCCAAGTACATTTTTTCTCAAAATTTCATAACAAGCATCATACTTGAATTGTTTCGGTGTATTTTTTCTTTTTTTTTGAAACTGCTCCCGACCTTCTCGTGTTTTAAACATTATACAGTAGAACCTCCACATAAGAATACTCCATTTAGGAATAACCTTCATATAAGAATAAAAATTTATGATCCCGACTTGGGCCGGTTATATTTAAGAATAATTTCCGTATAAGAATAAGTCATATTTTTTTCCAGTCTCGCATTAAGGAACCTAACTCCATATAAGAATAATTGACATTATTATATTGATTATATAGGTCTTATGATACATCAAATTAAGTTTAAGACGAAGAGATTTATTTAACCATTTTGCAAAATCCTTTTACTTTTTTAGCGGGTATGATTTTTTTTTCGCACGACTCATGCAAATATCTTTGATCATATAATCTTGTTTGTCAATTTTCCATACCGTGATTAGTTTTGTGTGGACTGTGATAAATATCAAACTTCATATATTCATACATGTGTGCGCAATGATCTATTTTTCCTAAGTACATGTATAACATTTTTTTGGTTTTGACGTTTAAGGTATACCTCTATATAAGAATAACCTCCATATAAGAATATTTTTATCTGGTCCCCAGGATATTCTTATATAGAGGTTCTAAGGGTGCACACGGTACGGTTCGTCTCGGTTCTTGCCGAGGCCGAGTACCTGTACCTCCCTAGCCTCGATTCCAAAATTTTGGACCGGTACATGTACCTTGTACCTCGGTTGCGGTACCATTCGGTACCAGGTACGGTTCCGGTACCAATCGGTACTTTCTTTTAGAATTACAGACATATAATGTTTTCCTATCTTGTGACCATAATTTCCGTGCAATTCGATGTGTTTGGATTTCCAAGAACCCTTTGAAGTTTAAAATACAATGAACGTAACTTTTACAAGCTGGGTCTCTTTCTTTAACCGCAATCAAATCGAATCGGATTGATTTCTTTATTTCTTCATCTTCGTTCAAAATGCCCAGGAAGATTTCGGAGAGGATGTTGGTTTGGAGATTTGAGTTGCTTAGTTTCATTGCTAATTGATTATCTAATGAACTTTCTAAAGAACCATGGGATAGAATCGATCTGGAACAGTATTCTGATAAAATGGGTTCTTTTTCAACATCAGATCTTGCTTCTTCACGTATATTCAACCATGTTTCATCGTCTTTCTGTGTAGTAATTGGATTTTCGTGATGATGACCTTGATTAAATGAAGAAGATGGTGGTGCAATATCATAAATATTGGGTATTGATGAGAATTTTCTACACTTATCGTCATTTTGGAAACAACGATTTGTTAATATTTTGGGTCTGTGATGATTCTCATAGCAAATGGCTATGATGTTTGTGGCAGAAGAGATCCGGTGAAAAGGTTTTTTAGAATTGGATAGAAAAACAGAGAAACTTGATATCCGCATAGATAAAGTATTAATTATTCAGTACATTCGGTCCGGGACGATACGAGATTAGGGCAGGACCGTGTATCTGTATAGCCCCGGTTCCTATTTTTTGGACCGGTACCCGTACCTCCTTCCTCGGTTCGGTACAAAACCAGGTACGGTTCCACCGGTTCCGGGACAGTCCGGCGGCCCGGCTCGGTTCCTGTGCACTCTTAAGAGGTTCTACTGTATTACAAATAAGAAGTTAATTGTTATTATCACCAAGCGTAAAAACTTCATTTAATTGTAGAACTTACCAAATTTTCGTGTGCAACACCGCTTTTACATTGTCAATACAAAAATTGACACGAGTTCTCTCACACCTTTTATAAGAACGCGCAATTGGGGGATACTTATATTAATTAGGGGATAGAGGAAAAAGACAAAAACGGGATATAAATAGTAAATCAGAGTCACCCCTTATCCATGTATTTTAACTAATTCCTAATCTACCCCTCACTAATCATGTTTAGTGGTTAAATATAATTAGGTAAGTTAATAGATTAGTTTGATAATCATTAGAATAAATCATTATCATTGAATTTGTTGATGCAACAACATTAAATCAAGATATTTATGATCATGAAGGTTTAGGTGAAGGACCAACCCAGGAAAGTAAACAAGCTAAATATACAAGTGCTCTAATTAGTCATATAATGTATTGATTATTTTTTTCCATTGAATCTGTCATTGTTACGCCTGGAAAACTCAGTGCCGGCATGGTAAAAGTATGAATACCATGTCGGCAGGGACCAAATCGACATGGTATTCATACTTTCACCATGTTGATACACAATATCCCCCAATTTTGAAATTAGAAGTACACTGCCCGGCACAAAAAGTTCATTATCGAGCATGCCGATAGTAGTGCCGGCACGGTCGATTCCCAAGTGTACCGTGCCGGTTTGAGGACAAAAACATACAGAAAATCTGTCTGAAATAGCAAGTATCGACATGGTATTCATCCTAAAAACCATGCTGACACTAGTATCGGCATGGTTTTCTTCTTAAAAACCATGCCGACACCAGATATCGGCATGATATTCATCCTAAAAACCATGCTGGCACCAGATATCGGCATGATATTCATCCTAAAAACCATACCGGTACAAAAAACAGTAGGGTATCCATCATGAACACAAGCCAGGAATGGATTGAAACTGAAACTGAAAAGTTTCAGTTAATGATTCTAACCCAAACGAAGTTTTAAAACAACAACAACACTTTAAATATGATTGGGTATCATGTACCTTCTCAATGAAGCCATTTCTTCTTCTTCTTCTTCTTCTTGCTCAACAACAATTCAATTTAACCTATCTTTAAGAACTTGTTAGGATTTGATTTTGATTTTGATTTTGATTTTGATTTTTAGTTTTAAATTTTAATTTAGATGGAAGGGTATTTTAGTATTTCCGCCCCCTAAAAACACCCCTTAACGGACACTATTGGATCGGGTTAGCAATTAATATCCCCAAATTAATATAAGTATCCGCGTTCTTTTATAATGCTTTCATATTATTTTTTAAGGAACTAGGATTCTTTTCATAAGCATTTTCGTTCTTCGAGACAAAGTTTTCATGAATACGTCTCCAAAACAGAGATGATACTTGCTGAGCACCAATAATATTATCATTACCTACAATTTCTTGTTGTTAAACAAAATTCCTATTAACCATATTGAATTTAATTAAGAAAAGAGAACTTGAGTAGTAGAGGGATAAGAAAATCAAAAAAATTGAATAGTAAAACTCATTTGATTGAGATGACTTATGTTTGGGAATAAGAACTAAAAAATAAAAAAAATCAAGATCTTTAAAAAAAGTCAGTTGGAATCTGACGATAGAACGGGCATGAGAGAGGTGTAACAAAAAATTTCAAGCAAATATTAATACTTAGACAAAAATAATTTTTTGTAATTTTGTAAAGGAAACTCAGTATTCCTCTGGACTGGAAAAAAAAAAGACTGAGCTGCTGCATATTTCCATTTCTTAGCTAGAATCGGGAACAAGTAAGCCAAAACATTTAACTAAATTATAGCTAACAAATGAGTCATAGTCGTTGACATTAGCTATAATGTAGCTAGATCTAGGCATAACACTTCACCATAGTGCTTGGAAGGCCAACACTATGGTTGGGAATTTCGCTTGGCTATAACTTAAATATAGCCTAGTGAAATGAGAGTTACGTTGCACCTCACTATGGAGAGGGGCTGGACTTAGCCTATTGAGAAAAAAACTCCGCTTTCATCCAAACAGTGCAGTATGAAAACTGAGTTTCCGTCAAATATAAATCTAATCAAATTTTTATTCTGTTGATTTGATAATATTTGTTACTGGTTAGAAGATATTTAAGAGAAAAAATAGAGAAGATATAATAAAAAAAGGGAAATTTCAATAAATAAAAAAAATAAAAAGAGAAACATTAGGAATAAAAATAGGTTGAAAAATGAAAATAGGAATGGAAACTCAGTATCCATCTAGAATGTCACGGAAATTTAGTTTTTGTGTTGACCGAAAAACGAAAACTGAGTTTACGTATAGCATTTTCTTAAATGGAAACTGAGTTTTTGTGAAGCAAAACTTAGCTTAAAGGAGAAACAGACATGTTCCACTCACTAGCTAAGCCAAGCGAATTCGCCACAATAAAATCAAGTGATGCCTAATAGCATTTGTCTCTTGCCATAATTAAGCTGTAGCTAAGCGAAGCAGGCTACAACAGTGCTTGGCCTTGTATGGTCTTTGCACCCAGAGGTCCCAGACCATCAGCTTAACATAATATTTCGCTGCTTTATTGCCCCATATTGTTTGCTATCCAACTACCCAACCACCACATGATGTTAGTCAGCTAATTTTAAGAAGGTTTAATCAGTAAAAAGTGTGGTTTAGTTCTCTCACTCTTGTTGCCAGAACTTGTGAAGCTCTGAGTGAGTGTCCTCTCAGTTACAAAAAAAAAATCAAACTGAAGAAGAACAAAAACTAAACCCCAAAGGGTTTTCTCACAGTTCCTTCCTGGGTGGGTTTCGTTCTCTACATTTTCATTTCTGTAAGTTTTACCCCCTTTTAGTATCTTTTTTCTTTTCCTTTTCTGATATGTCTATAGTTGATGTTTATTTTTGCATGTTTCCATAGAATGCTAAACAGTTTCAAAGGGTATGAACTATGAACCCTATAATCTAACACATAGCTGTTGGATTTTTTAATTGAAGTTTTGAAAATAGACCCATTTTTTTGGACTTGAGCAAATGTAAAAGACCCATTTTTATGGACCGATTAAAAGAAAAAGACCCATTTTTTCTTTTTACATTTCTTGTTCATATTTGTGATTTTTTTTTTTTTTGGTAAATGAAAGTAAGTATGATCTTGGATTGTTTTTGGAATATTAGACTATTAGAAGGTTGTGTTTTCACATTATGAGAACTGAAGGTGTATCAAAGACAACCAATCATGTTAAGAAGGATGCTAGGCAGGAAACTGAACTTGAAGTTAATGAAGGTGGTGGACTACTTGGAAAGGAGCTCAAATTAGGTGAAGTTATCTGGGTCAAGACAAACCCTTCTTCTTGGTGGCCTGGACAAGTATGTGCACTACTGGGTTACTTTATTCTTTTATTCCTCCTAGCAAGTTGAATTTATTTGGTCCAATTTGTAGTGAGGCAATGTCGTTTTTTTAGATTGTGGATGCGTTTACAGTGAGTGGGACAAGGATACCTAAAAAGAGAAAAGCTGGTGAAATTCTTTGTCGACTTTATGGGACTTATACTTAGTATGTGGTACTATCTTTGTATGGACCATTTAGTAATTTGGATAAGTGTTTTCTCTTCGCTACTAATTTAGTTTACTCTCCTTTATTACAAGCTTGTATTGGAATCCAAAAAAATACCGTGGCGAATTAATGGAAGTGAGTATTGATTTTTGCTGGGCTATTGTTGTTGTCATGCATGTTGCTCCACATTTTATTTTTAAGTCATTCCGTCTTTCTGCAAATATGATGACCATTCGGTACCTATGGATATTATTCAGGCTCTTAAGAAAAATGATGGCAGTTCTACGAAAATGTTTCAGAAAGCCTTACAGCAGGTATAATTTTGTTTGTCGTCACTAATTGGGTTCTTCATTTTTGTTTTCATTTTGTAGCTTTTAATGTATTGTCTCCAGGGAACATTATGATTGTTTATTCTACAATGGTTATGCTTGTAGGAAATCGTTTACACGAGATCTAGTTCATTGAAGAGGAAATACTCTGATCACAAAGGTTAGCCAGTCCTTTCTAGTATTCGATGTTTGTTGCTTTGCTTATTAAGTGAAGATTGAGATGGGACTGTTTCCCAATATATTTCAATATGGCATGTTTTGTTTCAGTTTTTTATTTCAAGTTGTTAGCAGTTCAATTTTGATGAAAAAAAATTTCAATGTGTATTGGAATTGGTTGGAATATTTTCACATCATAAAAACAACTAGGTATGATGATTGTCAAACTAATAATGCATATCATCAAAGTAGGCACCAGGTTGAATGGTAATATTCTGCCCCCTTAATTTGTTTCCTATGATATTCCTTATAGTTTGTATGGGAAGGCCTTGTTTTATACCGTTGGAGATCGGCTTGGGATGGGTAATCATTAGATCTTACTCTAAATTGTTTATTTTCTTGTGAATTGGGGGAACTTAAACTCGCATCGGACGCAGACTTGAGAGACTTCAGATAATTAAACCTCCCAAGATGTGACAAAATGCTGATATGCTGTAGTAAAAATATACTGGAAATGATATTATTTCTGTTTTGCGATTCCATGGATACCCCTAAAGGTTGAACTATAACACTTCTATCTTTTGCACATAATACTCATTACTAATCGTTAATTGTTGCAATTGTTTTTTCTCTTTTTGTATTAGTAGAAAAAGCTAAAGATGAGGATACGAGTGATAAAAAGTTGAAGCAAAACAAAGATGATGATATTCACAAAGTAGGTGACAAATGAGTTATGTTGATGTGATTTTAATACCCTGTGTTCCTCAAACATGTTTCCCTTGCAATTTAGTGCATAGTGTTGGAACTAACCAGATTTATTATTAGCAGCAGGATAACTCAAGTACAGTGTCAAAAGTAAGCACTCAAGAATTAAGAACAAGGAAGGTTGAATTTGAACTTGGACTCTTATCTATATGTACTATTTATTCGATTTTTTAAGTTGTTGCTGACCTGCATATCTTCATTCTCCCGGTGTGCCAGCATCTGCAGTGACACTAAGTTTTATCATTCTTTCAGGACAAGGGTCAGTCGGGAAAACAAGACGGTGCCAGCTCAGCTCAAAAAACCAGGAAGGAAATATCTAAAAATGAAATCCCAAAGCAAGACGGGTTTAGAGTTGGCACCCGAGTTTTAAGACCAAGGAAGGTAGAACATATTGTCCATCTGTTCTGTTAACATTTTCTTTTTCCTAGTAAGATGGTTCTGCAGTTTCCTGACATTATGTACCATCTCCATCAGACCCAGGATTTGCCCTTAAAACCAGAAAATCTCCGTCGCACAAAAACAAAGGCAAACAGTGGGGATCTCTCTTCAGGGGGGACTAGGAAGCAAACCCCTAAACCTGAAATCTCAAGGCAAGAGGGGGAGAAAAGGGGACAAAAGGCTGATGAGGAGTTTGCCGAAAAAAGTGAAGAGGAGGTACCTGTGAGTATCCTTTCCTGTTATCTTTAGTAAATTACTTGTCCTTCCATCGTTTGCAATACTTGCATATACTGATCTATAAATCGAACGTCATTCCAGGAAAAGGAACTTTTAGAAAACTCTCCAAACTTGAGTTCTCGCCGAGTTAGAGTGATGCAAAGTCTTGGCTTTGCAGCCCCTTCTGATTCCCCATTCAAACCAAAACGTCTCGCACTCAACTAATTTTGCATCTGCTACTACTAAACCACAACTAATTTTGGTTCTGCAGTTACTAAGCCACAAATACGAAGCACAATAGTATTGCTACACGACCAAGAAGACTCTTTTTGTTGTCAGATTTTGTGGGAGGGGCTTATTCTTCCATATTTTGATCTGCTGTTTCTTGGTGATGGTTGCAAAACTTGTAATAGACGGCTAATTTTGTATGTAATTATGCGTCTCAATCGGCAAATGTCATAGCTTACTATCCAGCTAACATGTTTATAATATGACTCTGTTACCTGGAATCTTGATCCTCCTCTCTATTTTGAACCTTTTGGGAGAGGATTGTCCGTGTACCTGAACTATCTAATCTTAATATCTAGTAACTAAAGCCTTTTTTGTAGCCAAGAATTTATAGTCTCCAACTTTTTCTTTTCTAAAGCTTTATTGTTAAATGCTGATGAGTAAGCACACTAGGCACCCAATGAGAAAATGTGTTTCATCTGTGTAAAAGTATAGAACCCAACAAGTTTGAAGCATCAAAATCTTGCTTTCCAAGACTCAATTGTTTGGATCCGACCTGAATTCTGACTGAAATCAGCTTTTCATAAGAACATGATGTTGATGTTTGTGTGATCTGATTTTATTTTTAGTATATGGTTTTCACTTCACGTGACATAAACATCCAAAAAAAAAACACCCCAGCAACGTTTGGTGTAAAGAAAACATGGAATTGGGTACATAATGTTATGTCCAACCGAGTACTCTTTTACAGATATTCTCCAAATATTTCTCTGCGAGACATCTCTTATCATTCAAAACGGACATTCTTTTCTTACTCTGTCTCCTGACTCATATGCGTGACATCACCATTGAGTCAGGCTTATGGTTGGTGTAATAGCAAACTTAACAGACATACACATAACTGGGTGTAATTCCAAATTGTTTGTGGCCTCCACCAGCCTTGCACTTTTCTAGTGTGTTCCTGCATGACACTGCGAAAAGGGATTTCAATTTTAACCTCTAATTATATCAACAAGATCTTCTTGTTTGAAATTGTGAGATAAAAGATGCCCAAAGCACTAATCTAAAAGGCTTCCTCCTTCATTATTAGAATTGGACCCCTGCATCACTCACACCACCACCACCAATGGCCATTAACAAAACCGTCTTAAATCGCGCAACACAACAATATGCCGCATGTCATGCAAGTCAGATCTCCTTCTTCTTTTCTCACTGTCTCTTTCGTTTGCACAACAACAACAACATTTTGATGTTGCATTTGTTTTGATCTTTCGGGTCCACAGATGAAACCAAACAACAAACACATATCAATATGCAATCTTTTATCTTGTTCTTTCTTCTTCAATCTTTTGGCTAGTTTTTTCTCTTTCGGTAATTTTGGGGTCAGTGAGTCAAAGTTTTTGACCAGTGATGAATGGTGACTGATGAGTCAAACATATTAGAGTGGTCCTACATTAACTGGGTCCACCTATACTAAATGGGCCCACCTATTTGATGTACCCATATCTTACTCATCAGTTGTAGTAGTAACTATCAGTTTGTTTTCTACGGTAATCTCCGAAATTATCAGGTCGGTTAGAATTTCAAATACAAATGATAAAAAAGCATCCTGGTAAAAACAGAAGAAGCAAAGTTTATGAATCAGGATAGATGCTTATATCTGGTGGAACCGTAGAGTTATTTGGTGGTGCCATGCCATCCACTTTGCAGTTCAACTTGAAAGCTGTGTACATTATTTTGCCAATAAAAAATGCAAGAAAAACCACCTTGCCGACTCCAAAAGCTCATTCTCTCTCAAGTTCTCAACATTCGGTTGTGGTTTTGGGTAGTCATGTAATAAGTGAAAATCAGCTAGTGATCGCACAGTCATTTTCCTAGAGTATGGTAGAGCTGACTGAGACTAGAGACTGGACGCGGCCAGAGAGAGTTGTAGATTTGTCGTCGACTAATGATCGCACAGTCCTTTTCCAATGTAATAAAAAAATGAAAGAAAAATAAATAAAGAAAGGGAAACTAATACCGCCGTCGAAGATAGACATAATGGTCCCAGGAAATGATTGCGTCACATTTCCCACTTCTCCTTTCCCATTTGCTCTCTCTCGCTTTTACCACCTCACTTCTCACTCTCTGCAATCTTTACCATTCCATTTTAATCTTTATGGTCTGTATTTTCCTTAGTTAAAAGTAGAAGTAATTGGGCCGACCGACCGGACGGTCTGAAGGGAGGGAGTTCCTTTTATGACCATTTTTTTGTAAAATAAAGAGTAACACAAATGTTTAATTCGATAAAAAGATTGGAAATTTCCGTATCCATTGTTACTTTTTTACTAGACAAAATTGTCTCTTCCTTGTAGTCCAATTACTATAATTTCTTGTGTATCCTATTTTTTAGGGGTATAATTAGAATGTAAAATTTAATATAACATATCTAAAAATCCGTGCATTGTAATTTTACAAATTTTATCTCGTTGGAAAGCTTATAAAAAAACCTACGGAACGAGTACAAACAACAATATCAAATTTAGAATTTTTACGAAAAATTCGGATGTGTTAATTCTTTTAAGCACATTTTTTGAAAATTGAATACATAATCATTATACAAACCACCACAAATGATGCATAACACATTATGCATCCATATTTTGGTTTATACATCAACTAATATTCCGTTGCAAATAATAAAACGTATGTTACATGCTTCAAAAAAAAATGTACTCCATCTGTTTTAAGAAAAGTGATATTTTCACTTTATGCACAATTTTCGAAAGAATGCATGGCCATTATGCAAACCACCATAAAGGATGCATAACACATCATGCAACCATATTTTGGTTTATGGATCGACTAATTTTCCGTTTATGGAAAAGTGATAATTTCGAGTATCACTTTTTCTGAAACTAATCAAAAGTATCACTTTTTCTGAAACGGTCAAAAAATAGTCGCAGACAAATACCATCTTCAGATTCTTGTTCGGTTAGCCGTCCTACCGTAACAAAGGTTGTACTAGTATATTTCAAAAATAATATTTTCTCCATAGAGCCAGTAATATGGATTATTTCTCAACAGGTCTTTCCGTTGTTTTTCTCTGTCAAGATGACTTCGCTATCAGTATCAAAATAGTTTTAGAAATGCTTGTCTGTTGGTTGGTTCCCTGCTTTCTTTACTACGTATGATTTGTCTTTCTTTTTGATCTTTCTCTCATTGTGTAAAATATTTTTCTTATTGCGATATTCGATCAGACCCAGCGCCAGCGCCAGAGTCTTTTCGTTTTTGTTTTGAAATCGTACATTCTCCTGTCTTTTCTTTCCTATGCATCCTCTCTTCTTATCTTTTACTTTACTCAGTATTGAGAATTGATTCCTCAATAAATTTCGGAGATGATGATGCAATCCTATGTATTTTACCGATTATAAAAGGTTATATCCTTTTAGCTTCCTTAACATCGCATACACCAAAAAGCCTCTTCATCAGCTCTTATATATTCTGCTGGTATATACTCTTTTTCGGTTCTTGTTTTTCAGAATATTGTTCTCTTTTCTTCTCTGGAGTATAAATTAATTAATTTTTCAATAAGCAGATTTTACCTCTCTCAGTCTCTTGCATTTAGTCGGTCAATTTCTTTATTTTTTATGTAAAAGAAAGCACTTTTTAATTAGCTTTTACTGATGCAATATATTTACAAAAAAAAAATGGTTCATAGCATGCCATTTTGAGTTGCATTTATTACTAGTGATTTCCTTTTCCTTTGTTTAGGAGTACGACAATGATAAGGGTATTTTCTTCTTGATCATCATAACATGCATTTTTTATGCAGCACTTTATGCTTTTCTTTCCATCTTTCTCCGTAGCTTTTTTTGACTTCTCCCCTACTCATATAGACTTCTTAAGTTTCTTCATTTTCATCATTCCACATTAGAAATCAGTGTTATAGAGAAAAGACAGAGAGACTGTTGACTGAAGATAGCTAGAGTGAAGAGAGAAAAATGATTCCTTTTCCAAATTACTATGGATCAGTTGATCCTTGGGCAACAGCCAATAATTCAAATCACAGTGTTGGTTATAATTTACCACATCAACAGTTTAACTCATCATCTACAACAATGGATATGGGGAGTCATGATAGTAATGTTAATAATAATGGCGGAATTGCTACAACTTCATCAAATTCAAAATCAATGAGTGATCAAAAAGCATTAGCAGCATGTAAGAGTCATAGTGAAGCTGAAAGAAGAAGAAGAGAAAGAATCAATGGTCATCTTGCTACTCTCCGAACTCTTCTTCCAAACACCATCAAAGTAAGTTCACAAAGTTCTCTTTTTTGTTTGTTTGTTATTGAGCAGAGGGTATTGATGTAAAGTGAATATGTATTTGAGTTGCAGACAGATAAAGCATCTCTGTTAGCTGAAGTGGTGCAGCATGTAAAAGAACTGAAGAAGATAGCAAATGACATTACAGGAGCAAACAGAGATGGTGATGGATGCTACAACAACACAGCAGAGTGGTGGCCATTTCCACAAGAAACAGATGAACTGACATTAAATTATTACTGTGAAGCATCATCTTCAACATCAATGGATGAACTGTTGTTATCCTCATCGTCCTTGTTGTTGATTAGGGTATCGTTAAGTTGTGACGACAGACCTGATTTAATGGCGGATTTAACACTTGCATTAAAATCTGTAGGAGCTAAAGTCGTGAAAGCTGAGATTACTACCGTTGGTGGAAGATTGAAGAGTATTTTGATTATACAAAGTGGTGTTGGTGGTGGTGTTAGTGGTGGCGGAGGAAATGGTTTAGGGGATTTGGGTACATTAAGACGAGCGTTAAAGGCTGTTCTTGATAAGCCTTCACCATCTACATCATCGTCAGTCTCTGTTGGGAATATGGGAGCGCAAGGGAACAATAGTAATAATAGTAAAAGACCACGTTTTTCTAGAAGATTTGGTTCATCATCTCATAGTGAACTTTAGACTTGTTTTTTTTTTCTTTTGCTCAACAAACTTCAGTTTTAGTGGATTTGGAGAAAATAATAGGAGGGGAAGAAAATACATGGGGTGGGTTGTTTTGATTTGTGTGGTTTTCGAGTTTATTACTGTAGTTCTTTGAGTTATGGTTTTATGGTGCAAATTAAGGTTTAAGTGATGTGAATGTAATGTAATTAGATTGAACCAGAAATGAAGGTCTATTTTGAATGCCACAAATCAAGGTTGATGTTCAAATTTTTTACTAGCACAAAGATCTTTGGATACCAATAACCTGCTGAGTTCGAAAATGAGCAAATTCAAGAAGCAATGCGGACTCAAAAGATCTCAAAGATCACCGAAAGAGAAAGCTGAGCAGATAAAGAATTATTTTTTGGGACTACCCAAAAAATGTGGGGACTACCCGATGCTACAAATGTCCACTCTACATTATAAGGGGTGTCCTAAAAGATTATGAAAGACTAATATGCCCTTATTCTAATGGGATATTTTGACTTTGGGTCACAACTTTGTGACCAGAGTTGCGTTTGGGTCACCAGTAAATTTTAATTAGAGTTTGGGTCATGGACCATCGTTGACCGTTAGTAAAATTCGTTAAACCCTGAAATGACCAAAATTCTGTTACACTTCCAATTATTTACTAACTGAGCCATGTACTTTCTGTTAAACTCGTGTATGGTTGGGATATCCTGAAGATTTGGTATTACGTCTCTAAGAAAGTGAACGGCTCTAGATTTTCCATCACCATTCTAATCGACTAAAATTGTCTTAGAGAAAGAATGGAATCCCAACTGAAACAGAGAAGTTGCAGAAGCGATAAGGAAGCGGTGAGAGCGATGATCCAAAACTGAAGCGCTTTTATGTTTATTTGGATTTGTAGTTGTTTTGGTTAGTCATAGACGAAGAAGATGAAGAGGAGAAATTGAAGCAACTACACGATGGTTTTCTTCTCCATCACAGCTGAAGTTGAGGGTTAAATCGAGAAACTATGATTCCTCAAAACGGTTAGTACATGAAACCCAATTCAAATTCTCTTCATTTTGCAACATGCATTACAGGATTTATACAATTTGAAGTTTATTAGTAAAATTTGGTTTTTAGGGTTCATAAATTTTTGGGTTTTTACTGAGCAAACTTGTAATTAGTGTTTTGGATGGTTTGTGGTGGATTTATTAGCATGAAATAGAGATTTTAAGGTTTAATTGTCGGAATTTAACTTTGATTCATGTAATTTTAAGGTTTGTTTTAGGGTTGATCAAAATTTGGGATGTTTTCTGCCGAAGTCCTCTCTCCTTTATTCTTATTACTTCCAGTTCCTTCAATAAATTCACGACCTCGTCCCCTTTTGCACAAGACTTCACAATTTTTGTATAGAACACGTAAAATTTATCACTCAATTCAATCCAACACTCTATGTCCTTGACTTATGGTGGTACAAATTTAGCTAATTAACAAGCTTCATCAAGCCTATCTATCTGGCCTAGCATATCTACAGCACAAATCTAGTTCTTTGAATCAAGGAAAGTCCATACTTTGAGTTCAAATATTCTAAGCTGGCATCAAGTCCAGAATGACTTCAAGCATGTAAAACTCCTTAAATGGTGATACCCTTGGGTCGTATTCCTTTATTGAGCATTTCTTCCGTGCATATTTGATTAAAGGTGGAAGATATGAACATGGGTAAAGCATCTGAGGAGGTGGGTGTCGAGATAGCCGCACGAGGAGTTATTGGCACATATTCAAATGGTTCTCTTGCTGTTTAATGAAAGATGCAGGAGAGAGTAGCAAGTAAACATAATTCGCCACACAGTAAGTGAGCATAATTTGCAGGAGCACCAATTTGTAACTTGCATTAGCTTTACAATCACATTGCATATATGACAGACCTGTAATAATAGTAGAGAAATTCACTTGTATACTCGTATGAATACAAGTTGCAGGTGTGCGTAAAATGGTTTATGAAAGTAAGTTATGTCAGTTCCTGGTATGCCTTTGTTCTTTCAGTTTATCCATATGGAGATTTGTTGATTTTGTCCAGATTGTGAGCTTAAAAATTGCTTGCAGGTGTGAAGTTGTTGCCTGAAAAATGGAAAGTAAAATGTCCCAATTTCGGTGTTCACACTTCACAGAGTTTAGAGGTCGCATCCAAAGGTCTGGTAGCTGTCATTTGAAAATTGCCTGCAAACTGCTGGATTCTATCTGTTCTCGACCATTAGATTGTTTCAGTAGATATTTAGTTATGCGTGCAACTCACGTGCTGACTGTGAACTGACAGCGTTATATAAATGAAAATTAATTAAAATAAAAATGATTTCATTAACGGTCAACGATGGTCCATGACCCAAACTCTAATTAAAATTTATTGGTGACCCAAACACAACTCTGGTCACAAAGTTGTGACCCAAAGTCAAAATATCCCTATTCTAATTTAGGTTATAACTAACCCTAATAACCCACTAATCTAATCCATTACCCACTAATTAAAACCTAAATTAAATAAAAACTTAAAATCAGTTTCAAAACTGATTATTCTTTTCTTCTTCTTCATCATCTTCTTCTCCTCTTCTTCGTATTCGAAAAAATTTCATCGTCGATTAATCAATCTTCATAAGCAATTTCCTTCATAACCATTGTTTTCAATTCATTATTTGTTGAAGAAATCGATTAGAAATCATCAAAACCCATTGAAAATGGTAGTTACAGGAGATATTTCGGCTATGAATTTTTTTTGGTTTATTTAACATTTGGTACCCAGCAAATGTCCAACACCTAGCTTTGGTACCCAATATTTGAAATATTATCGGTTGGTACCTTGACCAGTTATAGACCGTTAAGTCAATGCGTTGACCATACGTTCAGTTGTCTAAATAATTAAAATTAAAAGAAAAATGAAAAATATATATACAGAATGAAAATGGTAGCGATTTGACTCGGTGCGAGTCAATGGAACATTAACTCAATCGTTATGCTTTCTGAACCTTTTTCACTCTGTCGTAATGAAATTATGAACATACCAAGAACTTTCTTCAATCTTCATCTTCTTCCGCATATTCGGATTTTCATCATCAACAACACCCATTCTATTACAATGATTTTACATTAAACTTGTTACAAAAATAGGGTAGGAACATGAAATCAAATGTTCGCTCTAACTTCCCCATTCTCTTCATCTACTGTTGCTGCTCAACTAATTTATCACCAAGGTTTTCTTACGAAATTGATGACTCTAAATCTAACGTGACATTGCATTATTATCCCCAATTAATTAAACCCACAAAATCAGACCTAAACTTAAACCTAGTATGATCATCACCATCAATAATATGAACCCAAGCAGATCCCAAGCAGAACCTAGGATTTCAATTTCTTCTTGACACGAGATTTCATGGGAACCACGAAAATTATTTTCCAACCTTAACAAGTCTAGTTTCCGAAAGACAGAAGAAGTACCATATAAATGGTTTCTCAAAACCAATAGTACGAGATACAGAAGAAATGGAATAAGATATAGGCATCTTCTATGGATCTCAACCACCACCACAAACCCATCTCCCATTAATCATCACAATCAACATCAGCACTTCCTAACCCATCAGTTTCCTCAAATCTTTATTCTCTGATTCTGTTGCATCAATTCCACCCATGTGACTTATCAGCTCAAACCTTCGATTTGTCACCAACCCATTATTTGGTTCAATTGACATAACCTATCAACCATATCCATCAGGAACATCACATCCATCTCGTCCTTAATCTTGCTTCATCACCAATTCGAACCGAATTTGATCTTGATATTTTATACCAAATCGACCTAGAAAACCCATAGCAGCAATTAAAATCCATTTTCTTATTTAATCTTCTCAATCGAAACCCACCTAGCCACTAATCTCTATCACCTCTCAACGAAGCATCATCAACATCTACTTGTTGTTATTCCTTCTTCTCAGACTCAAAACAAAAGAGAGAAATGAGAAATGGTTTCTCATGATTGGAAACTAGGGTTGAACTCGATTTTTTTTTTAAATTAATTTTAATTATTCAGGTAACACTTAGGTTAAGTCAATGGTTTCATTTGACGGTATCTAACTGGTCAAGTTACCAACCGATAATATTTCAAATATTGGGTACCAAAGCTAGGTGTTGGACATTTGCTGGGTACCAAACGTTAAATATCCCAATTTTTTTGTGTAACCCTAGAATTGATAACCGAACTTCCAAAATAAGAACAGTTCGGTGTGCTCGCAAAAAATTGACTAATATCTAGTGACCGAACTATATAGTTCAGTCTTCTCGCAAAAAATCTCTCGTAACCGAACTCAATTTTTCCTTTGAAAGAATGAGTTCGGTTTTGTCGATAATTTCTCTTGCTAACCGAACTTTTGAAATATTTAGTTCGGTGTGCTCGCAAAAAAACTCTTGTAAATGAACTAAATTTTTCAAAAGTTAAGAATGAGTTCGGTTTTGTCGATAATTTTTATGGCTAACCGAACTTTTGAAATATCTAGTTCGGTAACAAAAGTGTTGATATCTACTTAACCGAACAATGCACTGTAAACTCTATAAAAATAGTTCGGTTACATGTTCTGGAAAAACATAACCGAACTCTAAAAAACCACCATTAACATGTAGTTCGGTTACCTGTGTCTGCTAAATTTAGTAACCGAACTACACACTAAGAACAGTTCGGTTACCTCGCAACCTAAATTTGGTAATTGAACTAGGTTGACCTAACCGAAATTTTGATTTTTTTTTTTAGTTTGGCCAAATTTTTGAGCAATTCAAGCTACATTAACTAAATATGAGGCATACTTGAGTACCCATAGCTTCATCTTTAGGTTGTGGCTGATAAAATCCATCATTTGTTTGGTTAGCTTGAGTTTGGGGCAAAAAGCTTTCATCATCTAACTAATAACTCATTTCCGTATCATTAGAAGTATTGACAAATACACTATGAGGTGAAGGGGGTTCTGATTATGAGGATGAGGTATCATCACATGAATCACCCAAATCATAATTACATCTTCTTCTTCATATTTCCTTCTTCTTCTTCTTCTTCTTCTTCTTCTTCTTCTTCTTCTTCTTCTTCTTCTTCTTCTTCTTCTTCTTCTTCTTCTTCTTCTTCTTCTTCTTCTTCTTCTTCTTCTTCTTCTTCTTCTTCTTCTTCTTCTTCTTCTTCTAATATAACTCACTAATCACTAACTAATTAGTTACTAATAATTATACTAACACTAATTAATCATCACACTAACTAAGTTTATCATTAAGGGTAAAGTAGGTATTTAAAAAAAAATCAGATAAGGGGTGGATGAAAATTACTACCAATAACCACCCCAAAAACTTGAGAGTAGTCCCCACATTTTTTGGGTAGTCCCCAAAAAATGATTCCAGATAAACTCCCGCAAAACAAAGCAAGCCCAAATCCAGACCCACTAGGCCCAACACCCAAACTCCACTGCTGCCTACCCTTTGGCATCTAGTTTCAGTTCATAGTTAGAAACGAGATAACTATGTCGGATTGGTAAAACGACAATCACATCGCCTCCATTTGTCTTCCTTGTGCAGAGGCAGGCAACAACAGAGAGGTTTCTAATTAAACAAAAGAAAATCAGGCACCAGAATCCGTTCCTTTGATACCTTTTTAGAATTTGAAGAAGAAATTTTAGAAATGAAAGTTCAACCTTTTCTATTGTAGAATTTGTTTTGCCATTTTTGCCTAAACAACAATGGCAGCAATTCGTCCGTCTGTTCTGTTGAAAGACTCGTCAGTAACTGTCTATATCGCAGATAATTGCTTTATACAGGTTGGCAATATCAAAGTAAGTTCCTTTTTCTTCTTCTCTTTCATTTGATTCGATTTCATGGATCTCTTAAATTTTTTTTATTTTTTTTGATTCTGCAGGTTTATAAATTTCCTAATCAACATGCAAAACTGAAGGATAGCCATTTGAGATTGAGATTGGAGGCATCTAGGGAGTCTATAATGATGACCCAGAAACAAGAAAATCACAAACCCAATGTAGGAAAAGCGGATCATGGGCGAGATCAATTCAATAAAATGAAAGAAAGGTTTTTGACATTCAAAAAGGAAAGATATTTGTAAGTAGATAAATATTTGTATAGTGTATTTTGTTGTTTTACATTGTGCAATCACTTACTCAATCTTGGAAATTTGAGCAGGGAATACATAGATCATTACAGTAGCCTTGCCAAAGCCCAAGCACCTAAGGTGTGGTTTAACAGCTACATTTTTATGTTGATTAATTCTGTAGTCTGTGACACTTTAGAAAAACAGTTCTGTGTTCCTTTTTCTTTTCTGACTTATAGTTTTGGAAGCACAGTTCATGGTGATTGCATGTGCCGACTCTAGGGTATGCCCTTCTTACATTCTTGGGTTTCAACCTGGAGATGCGTTTATGATACGGAATGTTGGCAATCTGGTGCCTCCTTTTAAGGTAGTGAACACTTAACATGTTTATCTCCTCAAATATTAGTACCAGAATGATTTTAACACTTCTCATCTTGCAGAACGGACCAACAGAAACTAATGCTGCTCTAGAATTTTCTGTTAATACTCTTGAGGTGCTGTTAATTCTGTCGAAGAGCACTAGAGCATTTTTATAATTATAGCTATCAGTTGATTAGAAGCAGTGACTGATTATTCATTTGTCATGAAACCATGATACCATGATTTCTGGACAGGTTGAGAACATAATGGTCATTGGACACAGCTGTTGTGGCGGCATTCAGGCACTAATGAGCATGGAAGAGGAAGTTAGCTCAAGGTAGGGTTCAAATTTTCTGTCAGTGTGTGTTGATTACGATACATATCCTCCTAGACTCCTAGTCTAATGTTCTCCAGTCATATCGCTCTATGATTTTCTGTAGCTTCATAAAGAGTTGGGTTATTAATGCAAAAGATGCAAGGTTAAGCACAAAAACAGTTGTTGCAAATCTCAGCTTTGACCAGCAATGCAAATACTGTGAGAAGGAATCTATCAGCAGGTCCTTGCTGAACTTAATTAGTTACCCATGGATTGAAGAAAGAGTCAGAAAAGGAGTACTCTCAATTCATGGTGGCTATTACGACTTCGTCAACGGCACATTTGAAAAATGGACTTTAGATTACAACTCCACCAGTCCCAAAAGCAAAGGCTACAATCACACCATAAAAAATCGAGAATTCTGGTCCTGAGTTTCAATCTCGCTGTTTACTTCCAGGCTTCTAGTAGTATGGTGTTGATTCATTACAGCAGCTGCATTTCATTAAAGACTCCGTTCTTTACTTAATCTATGGTAGCTGGTGGGATTCATCATACTATGCTGTAGAGGTTGCCTTTTCGAGCACCTAATCGAGGTTCAGGTTTGATTTACTTCATGACTCCAGTCTAAGTTAATTTATTCCTTTGAGTCATGGAAAGAATAATCTGTCACGTTGTTGTATTTGTAATGTTGGTAGTTCTTAGGCATTCTTTGTATCCAATTTATATGTACGGAGTTTCTTTTTTTCAATCATATGTTCTGGTACGCTTCAGAATGAGTTTAATATAGGATACTTCATTTTTAGTTTTTATCTATTCTCTATCAAGGTGACACGCCAAAAGTTAAACAAAGAATGCTAACAAAATTCCTTCTAATGTGAACTTTGACGTATCTCAAGTACGGATCCCTAGTTTAGCTATGCATCTCTTCCGAACACTGCAGACTTTTCACAAACCTTCATGCAAAACATAATTGAGGCAGTCTCAAACAACATTTTACAGTTAACTACTGATAATTTTGTTCTCTGCTCTTTGTTCTTCATATTTGATTCAGCACTACCATCACTGCTTCTGTCTTCCCTCTTCTTTTTGTTAGTCTATGCAGCTCACCAGTTTTTTGAAACAACTCCAACTGATCAAGAACTTCCCAGGCTCACATTGCCAAAACCCAAATTACCATCTCTTCTCTCATGACAGCACTTGTGCTTGGCTTGAAAGTGGTTGTTCAAGCTTTGGGCAAGGTGATATAGCTTTGGTAGAGCTGGAGTTTCAGTTTCGGGGCTTGTGTGAAATGTTGTGGATGCATTTCTCAGGTTAAGAGTTTTTTTTTTTTTATCTGAGGTTGAGTTAGACGTCACGAGTTCTCTTGGCACATGTTGGTGCCATTACCTTTTTTCTTTTCTCTTTGTAGTGTCATAAAGCAGGTTGAGTAGATACATACAATTGATATGAGGGGTAAAAGAATCATACTCTTTCACACACCTTACCTACAAATAAAACCCAATCCAACTACACAGCTTTCCTAAAGCAGTGCAAGTCTTTCCTCAAAGAACCACACTCTTTGGAACCCATTGTCCCTTGCATACTTTTATCTATATATATCTTCATTATTCCTTGATAATCACACACTCCTCTGGTTAAGATTTTTTAACACCTACTACCTCTTTCAGTTATGGTTGCATATCACTCCCACCAGCTATCGTATATGCTTCCTCTTCTGCTCATTAGTTGTTTGTATCTGACATCGACTAATCACATTGCGTATGGAGCTCGCAGTCTTGTAGAGAAAGCGCAATTCCCATGTAATCCAACAAAATCACCTCCACAAGCAAAGGAAAAACAGAAATTTAAAATTCCATATGCTCCCATAAAACCAGAGCATCCCAAGGATAAGTTTCATAAACCGGAGCATCCAAAGGATTCATTTTATAAGCCAGAGCATCCAAAGGATAGCTTCTATAAACCAGAGCATCCTAAAGATAAGTTTCATAAACCAGAGCATCCAAAGGATTCATTTCATAAACCAGAGCGTCCAAAGGATTCATTTCTTAAGCCAGAGCATCCAAAGGATACGTTCTACAAACCAAAATTCCCATCTCCAAAACCTCATAACGAGAAACCCAAAATTCCATACACTCCAAAACCAGAACATCCAAAGGATAGCTATTATCAACCTGACCAACCTTACTTACCACCTCCACAACCTCAGGAACAACCCGAATCGCCACCTTCGCCTACTGCTGAAATGTCGAAGCTACCACCCTTCCCAAAGATTGTAGTTCTTCCTGTACCGAAGCCTATCGAGTTCCCACCACTGCCTAAAATTGAAATTCCTCGTCTACCGGAGTTGCCACCACTGCCTGAAGTTAAAATTCCTCCTCTACCGAAGTTGCCACCATGGCCAAAGATTGAGTTTCCTCCTCTCCCCGAGCTGCCACCATTGCCTAAGATTGAATTTCCTCCTTTGTCAAAACCCAAGTTTCCAAAGCCTGAAATGCCAACTTCGCCACCAAAACCCAAATGTCCTCCTGAATTGCAAAATACTCCAAAAACTAAACTACCACCATTTCCGAAGTTTGAAGAACCAAAATGGCCTTCCCATCCTGTATAGGATCACACTGTCATTTTCTCTTCGTCATCACTTGTCTGGAGCGATCATATTTACCTTTAGTAAATAAATTATGCGTCATCTCAAAGATTAATATTTCTAGCTGTTTTTTACTTTACTTTTCCACAGGTCTTGGTTATTTTCTATGAAAGCACGATATGAATGTTATTTTCCTTTGTAGTTGATATATATTAATGAATGAAGAATGATATTTGAGTAAGCTCACAGAAATAGTACTATGAATGTAGAAAGAAATTTAATTGTGAAGGCGTTTAGGACCACGGCTGGACCCTTGGAAACAGCAAAACCATGAATAAAAAGTTTCGTAAACCTTAACTCACCCGTGAATTCATTGAGATGTCAATCGTTATTTTTTTTATTTTTTTTTAGGGAAAGGAAAACTTCTATTAGAAATTAAATTACAGAGAGTTTTGAGTAATAAAGTGAGGCTTATGAAACAACCATTCACCTGTTACCCTATTCTATCTACAATACTTAGGTGCCCTATCAGCTAGCGAATTAAAACTTCTATGTATGTTTTGAAATTCAAAGAACTAAAAAGATTTACTAATGAAAGTACAATCATCCAGGATGGTACTACTGTACCAACTGGGTTGACATTGTTTGTTTATTAAATAAGAAATGACATTCTTCGAGTCACTGAAAATGCAAATGTTGTCCACTCCTCTTGCTTTAGCCCAGTTAATTGCTTCCCAAACTGCCAAGTTTTCAGCATCCTCAGCATCTCTTGTTATTGCTGGATTGGTTTGGCATCCCTTGTAATTACCTACAATATCAGTAGCCACAATACCGATCCCCGCACTATTAGTATTTGTTTCATAAGAGGCATCACAGAAAAGTAGCAAACGATCCTGCGGCAAGCTTTCAGTCCTAGGGTGTCTTAAAGTATTAGTGCTTAAGACACTGTCATGTGCATTACAGGGGACATTAGAATCATGACTCATGTAATTAGTTAACTTAACAACATATCTAGCAGTGGAATCTTTATTCAGGCTTAGGTTTTGAAACACATGCATACATCTATCCCTCCATATACACCAGGCAGTTATGAAAATTGCACATTTTTAGTCTAAGGATAAGGAGCTATTTATAATCTCTTTGACCCAATCTTTAGTAGTTGTAGGTGTAAATTATCCACAGAGCCAGGTGGTAACATCCTAAGCTACGACACAACCAGAAACGAAGAAGCGCGAAGCATGGAATGAAGACCAACAGGCGCGAGATTCAAGGAGACACGTGGATCGGGCGTGATTGCTCTAAAACTGTCGGACAAGACTTGACCCCAGGCTCCTGACAAAGCTGACAAGACAAGACACGGCGGGTCAAACGAGGAGCTGTGGTCAAATGGATAAGAAGATACGCGTCACATCGGCCAACTAAGAAGGGCGACACACAATACAGGCGACATCGTGCCAAGAGAACACCTGAAGAGGTCGGCTCGGACAAGAGACAGGCGAAGGAATCAAGATACATCGGCCACATGCATAGAAGAAGGGACGACATAAGCAGTCCCGATCACAGAACTTTAGAATAGATGTAACATGACCAACACCCTAACATTGGTTGTATGAAACCTCTCCTATAAATAGAGTAACTTGTATCCAAGGAGAGGTAGGATAGAATTGGGAGAGAGAGGGAGAATATATTTCACCAAGTAAGAGGATAGTAAGAAGGAGTTAGTCGTGTAAGAAGTTTGGTCAAGAGCAACACCTTTGTAACACTTTGAAGTAATAAGATTCACCCTTTCACCCCCGTGGACATAGGTAATCATACCGAACCACGTATATCTTGTGTTCATTGTTGAGTGTTTACTTTCATTTGCATGAGTAGGAGGTTTATATCCTTTGGATGTAGTTTGTAGTAAAATACATCTACATTCTGGCGCCGACTAAGGGGACTCGACTAAGATCTCCGGATACCTTGCCCTGACGACCTTCAGAGACGATCAAAAGCTCTTAAATACACGTTAATGTGTTGTAGTTGAAGCTAGGATGAACTCTGTTGGTCGAAGTGATGTTTTTTTTAGATAGTTACCGCGTGTGTAGAGTTACAGCAGTAGCAGCGCCTTCAAAAAGTGAGGATCGTGCATTCATCCATAAGCTCCATAAGGGTGAGAGATTCTTTCCGATGAGGATTACCCACAGTTTGATCGGCAGAGAACCTCCATAAGCTCACTGGAGACTAGCATTTCGGGTTAGAAGCTAAGGGGAGAATCTGTTGAAAGGACGACTGTTTGTTTTCGATAGTTGAGTGATTTTTAGTTAAGTGAGTTGTCCTCCAGCTACGGTATAAAGTTGGGTGCTCGGATTTACCAAAGGTTTTCTTTTTAGATGTTACCTCGTGTGTTAAGCTATCAACCATAGGGAGTTTTTCTTCCCGGTGATATAGTATAAGTCATCGAAAAGATCATGGTCAGATCTCGAGGAAGTAGAGTTTGTACGTACTTGTTTCGATCCTTGGGGTTATGTGCCATACCTTTTAATCGTCACGTGCACAAGTTTAATGATTTGGTGCATATAGAATAAAGGACAAGCTAACTTAAATGCATAGGACGAGTACTGAAAGCGACGTCGTACGGAGTAACATCGACAAAGAAATAGGGTTTGCCACAGTTTCATCATAAGGCCAAACTATGGTAGATAGGAAGAACCCACCTGACAAATGAAGTAGTAGTAATTGTGCAGTCAGTCAAACTTTTTCCTCTATTGTTTGAATTTTTTTTTTGTGATAATAGGTCAAAGTAAGGTGTTCTTTGTATTTGCTGACGTAGGTAGGGGCGATACTCGGCTAACTACGCGACGTACCTGATGGCTAGCACTTCAGGAACGATAAGGATATTGAGGAATCGTACATCAAATATCAGCATCATGAAGGCAGGGGTAACATGGCCGAGGCAAGAAGACAGTCGACAACCACCGCCCGAGTAATCTCATGCAGCTATACGGGGAATGCCAATTGTCGATGAGGAGGTGGATCTGGGGAGATATGATAGCACCCTACCCTTGGACCAGGTTATCTTGACCCAGAGAAGAGTTGACCAAGTTGACGGACTAACGGATTCAGATACAGACGACGACGAGGAAGCACTTGCAGCACAAGCCCAGAGACAAATAATGACGCAACAAGTTGAGTACCAGTAAGCCTTAGGAAGAGAACAAGAGCGTCTCAGGCAGATTCAACTGGGGCGAGGAGCAGCCAGCAACATCGGCCCGACACCCATTCACGCGGTCGGCCATGTAACCAACCCGATACTACCTCCACCACCCACATCTGCACCATTACAGCCTCGGCCACACCAGCCCAGTGGACACTCTAGTCACGAAAGCACTGACCCGACACTCTTAGCCATTCTAGAAAGTCAAAGAAGGCAAGAAGCGGCACTAAGAGAGCTTCAACAACGGAACCTCGCCTTAGAATATGAGAACTATCAGTTGAGGAATCAGTGAACCAGATCAAGAGGTTCGTCTAGACGAGGAACATCGAGGCATCATGACCGATCAGGTCACTCACCACCTATTATGGGACCGAGCAACCCTAATCATCCCGGCCAATCAGGTCAACCACCATTGCCTCCGGTACCCCCCACGCAAAGATACGGGCCACCCGAGGACTCGTCCACTGACGAGGATAGGCGAGGAAGGGACGGGCGAAATGATCGAGCAATAGAGGCTAAACTTAAGGAATTGGAGGCAAAAATCAAAGAGCTCTCGGGCGGAAGCGAGGAGAACAAGTTGGCAGAGATCATGTGTGAAGCCGAGAAGACACCTTTTTCTCAGGAACTCGAACAAATGTCGTTCCCTCCCAAGTGTACTTTACCTACATTACCTTCTAGATTTGACGGAACAGGGGATGCGATCGAGCATCTAAAGATGTACACCATGTCATTGATCCAATGGAGGAACAACCCAGTAGTTATGTGTAAATTCTTTCCATCTAGCCTGGAGGGCGAGGCACGAGATTGGTTTTATTTGCTCACACATGGGTCGATAAACGGGTATGATGCGCTAGATGAAGCCTTCCTAGAAACCTACATGCACAACAGCCGACCTCGGCCAAGAATGAACAAGTTGTTTACCCTCGCCCGAAGATTCAGGGAGCCCTTAAGAACCCTGACCGATAGGTGGAGGAAACTATGTACTGAAATTGGGAAGATGCCGGTGGATCAGGCCGTCTTTGGGTTTGAAAACGCGTTAGGGAGATCAGACCCCATCTGGATAGCCATGTTCTCCGAGAAACCGAAAACCTTAAAGGAGATGAGAAAAATACAGGAGCATTACATCACTTTGGAAGAAATTCAGGCCGAGTCAAGGAATAGAGGAATACAAGAAGCTAGTGCTGAAGCTGGTATCGAAGACAAAACGATCACGGACGATCCTATGAGGCATCCAGAAAAGAGGTCGGACCCTCCCCCGATGGGCAGCGAGAAGAGAGAATGGATGGCCAAAGGGAAGAAGCCGAGACAGGAAGCCCGATCGTATACCCCTCTCAATGCTTCTTTGAAGGAGGTATTTAAGGAAGTCGAGAAGATAAACGACATCAACTACCCAGCGTCAAGGGGGGTTCAGTTCCAAGAAACCAGGGATCACCCCGAATATGATCACTACCATCAGTATAGGGGCCACTCCACTAACAACTGCTGAGAAGTAAAGGATATCGTTCAGCATCTCATCCGGGATGGGTATCTAAGGCAGTTCATTCGACACCCATCTCGGCCGACAACAACACCCGATATACCGGTTCATCAAGTCCGTATTGATAGAATGACTCAGTTTGTGAGTACCATTTCACACTCAGCTGTTCAAGGTTATGCTCTCGGCCCGGTAATTACCTCTAGAATCCACAAAAGGGACCGCGATGGTAAAGAAATATTTAGTGTATCCAAGGCTTTTCCCATGGAACCTTGGATGGTGCAACCCATTTTGTTCTTGGCTAAGGAGGTCCCAGCCAATGGGCAAGCACACGACGACCCCTTGGTCATCACTCTACTGATTGAGGATTGGGGCGTAAGGAGAATCCTGATGGATAGTGGAAGTTCAGTCGAGGTGTTATTTTACGATACGTTTAGGAGGATGAAGCTATCAGAAGACATCCTCGTCCCGTCAACATATCGCATCTACGGCTTCAATGGTACTGTAACTATTCCCAAGGGCGAAGTGACCTTAAGGGTTTCGGACGGTGGAGGCTACCTCGATACACTAACCACCTGTTGCGTGGTCGAAGTCGCCTCACCTTATGAAGCAATCATCGGGCGTCCATGGATCACTGGGATTAAGGGGGTAGCATCGGCATACCATCAGAGGTTAAGATTCCCGACTTGCAAGGGAATAGATGAAGTTGTGGGCGACTCCCAGGCATCACGACAGTGCATGAAGGTTGATGTAGAAATTAACGAAGAACGGCGAGCTCGGCAAAAGCAAGATAAGAACAAAGCAAAGCAAATTCAGACGACAAGAGAATTGGAAGAAGTGATTTCACAAGTTGCAATGGCATATGAGACCCAGGGGCAAGAACAAAGCAAAGACGCTTTATAGCAATCAAAGGAAGCGGCTCTATTCCGGGAAGCCAAATCCAATTTCTCGGCGGTTGAGCCGACTCGGGAAGTAAATTTGGGAACGATAGAGGCGCCAAAAATAGTAAGGATCAGGACACTGCTATCGGACGAACAAGCAAGTCAACTCACAACGGTGTTAAGGGAAAACTTAGACATATTTTCCTGGGAAGTACGTGACTTAGAGGGAATTGACCCGAAGGTCTGCTGCCATCACCTAAAGATCGATCCGAAGTTCAAACTAGTGAGGCAAAAATGAGGTGCATCGCGCCAGAATTACAGGCAGCAGTCGAGGCCGAGCTAAAGAATCTACAAGAATCCGGAATAATCAGGAAATCCCATTACCCACAATGGATATCTAACATGGTCGTGGTACCGAAAAAGAAAGGAGGAGTCTGAATATGTATTGATTTTAGCGACTTGAACAAAGCCTTCCCGAAGGACAGTTTCCCCCTCCCCAGCATAGATGAATTAGTAGAATCAATAGTCGGATACGAGGCGATGACCTTAATGGATGGATACATGGGCTACAACCAAATACTGTTGGCACCCGAGGACCAGGAGCATACTTCCTTCTTTACACCAAGGGGATTGTATTGTTACACCAAGATGCCATTCAGACTTAGAAATGCTGGGGCTACATACCAGAGATTGGTAGGCGACATGTTTGAAGACAAGATCCACAACACCATAGAAGTTTATGTGGATGACATGTTAGTTAAGAGTCTCCGAGCTAAGGACCACGTCCGAGACCTTCAGGATATTTTTCAGACAATGAGGAAACATAAGATGAAGATTAACCCCGCCAAGTGCGACTTTTGGGTCACATCATGGAAATTCTTGGGGTATATCATCACCCCTAGAGGAATAGAAGCGGATCCCGAGAAGGTCCGGGCAGTCCTTGAAATACCATCTCATGCGACGGTAAAAGACGTGCAGAAACTAAATGGTTTCATAGCAGGATTGGAGCGATTTGCATCACGGTCATCGGACAAATGCAAGGCCTTTTACGACATTTTGAAGAAAGGAGAAAAAATCCAATGGACAGATGCCAGCGAAGAGGCCTTTCAAAATATCAAGTTACATTTAGCTAGCCTCCCGGTTCTTCAGAGGCCCGAGCCGTCAGAAATTCTCACCCTATACTTAGGGGCGACACCCTATGCCATTAGTGCAATGCTAGTAAGATCGGAGGGAAATGTGTAGAAGCCAGTATATTTCACTAGTAAAACATTAAGTCCAGCCGAGAGAAACTATACAAGAATGGAGCAGATGGTACTCACGCTAGATTTTGCTGCTTCTAAACTCCGAACATATTTTCAAGCTCACCAAATACGGGTGATCACCAAATCGCCTATCGAAGCAGTCTTGGATAGTGCTGGACGATCAGGAAGAATCTCCAAATGGGGAGCCTTAATCAAGCAATATGATGTGGTGTACGAGACAAGAACCGCAATCAAAGGACAAGTAGTGGCAGATTTCCCCCTTAGTGATGAGGAAGAGGTAGAAGATATACCGGGGATGATGGAGGAACAAGAGGAACCAGCGGACCTACTAGCCTCCAATAGTCCTACACGCTGGGAGGTCTTCGTCGATGGGGCATCGAACAAGGAAGGATCAGGCCTCGGGCTAGTATTTACCACGCCGAAGGGGAGGAAGATCATGCATTCATTCAGACTAGAATTCAAGGCAACCAACAATGTCACCGAGTATAAAGCGGTGATCCATGCTTTACGAATAATTACAGAAATGGGGATGCTAGATGTCCGCTTGACTAGTGACTCACAACTAGTGATCCGGCAGATTACGGGCCAATACGCTTCACACGATACGGTGCTGCAAAAGTATTGGGAGCTTGCCGAATTCAACATCAAGCAAATACCCAACATTAGATTCCGCCACATTTTTCGAAAAGATAACAGACACTCGGACGCTCTATCATACATCGCCTCATAGCTAGTGGACCCGAGCATCGAAGGTATACGTGTTATGAGGCTTCTTACCCCTTCTATCCCGGAAACACCATACGTACGGGTCGACGTGGCCATTAACACAGCCGAGAGATAAAAAGAAGGCGATTGGAGAAAGCCGATACATCAGTACTTAGAGACGGGTGATCTACCCAAGGGCCGGCCCGAGATAAACAAAATCAAAAGAAAGTCGGGTGCCTATGAGTTAAGGGAATGGATCTTATATAGGAAATATTACCTAGGACCACTGATGCTTGAGTAAAGAAGTGGGCCACATAATCCTACATGAACTACACTATGGAGCGGCTGGAAATCACAGCTCGGGCAGAAGCTTGTCGGCCAAGGAAAAAACAATGGGCTACTTTTGGGTGTACATGAACGAAGATGCAAAGAAAATGGCGAAAGCTTGTGAAGAATGTCAGCGTTTTGGGAAGAAAATCCATGCTCCAGGAGTACCTTTAAACTCAGTCATAAGCCCATGGACCTTTGCTAAGTGGGGCGTAGACATTGTCGGGCCATTACATGTAGGAACAGGGCAAAGGAAGTATTTTATCGTAGCCACTGATTACTTTACCAAATGGGTAGAGGCGGCACCACTAAGGCACATTCGGGACAAAGATGTCTTTAAGTTTATTTGGGAACATATCATTTGCCGCTTCGGGGTCCCTGCAGCAATCGCCTCTGAGAATGGAAAAAAATTACAGGGCGAGAACATTGATCTCCTATTCAACACTTACAACATCAGAAAGAGTAAAGCTACCCCGATTTACCCCCAGAGTAATGGCCAAGCCGAGATTACTAACAAAACCATCGCCGATAACATGAAAAATAAACTAGATGGGGAATATGGTAATTGGTGTGAGGAGTTATATAATGTTATGTGGGCATACAGAACCACACGGAGGGAGGCTACGGGATTCTCTCCGTTTATGCTCACTTATGGAACCGAGGCAATTCTACCAACGGAAGGAATGATCCCCACTACAAGAACCGAGGCTTGGAGGCGAAACGTCTCGTACGATCTAATTTTGGCAAATCTCGGTGATCTGGAAGAAATAAGGGAGGTGGCACTATAAAAGATGGAAAACTACCAAAGGAGGTTACAACGAGAATACAACAAGCGAGTTCGACCGAGAGAATTTAACCCCGGGGAACAAGTATTAAAGTTTTTGGCTGAATGGGAACGAGACAAAAAGGGCGTAAAATTAGCACCGAAGTGGGATGGGCCGTATATAATTGCGTCAAAGGCCGGAGAGGGGTCGTATCGGCTACTGTGACTCGATGGAACAAAAGATCCCAAACCGTGGAACATCAAGTACTTGAAACTCTACCACCCCTGAAGGGCGACGCGCAGAAAAAAGGTAAGCATACATGTATTCTATCTCTTTGAAACCGTGAGGGGTATGAGGTATGGCATGAGCGACTAATGGTCATTCGTACTCGGGGCAAAGCCAGTATGGAAATGCCGAGGTGACTTACACTCGAATTGTCATTCGTACTCGGGGCAAAGCCAGTGTGGAAGTGCCGAGGTGACTTACACTCGAATAGGCATTCGTACTCGGGGAAAAGCCAGTGTGGAAGTGCCGAGGTGCCTTCTGATCGCTGGATCTTTGTGTACTCGGGCGATGGCGGTGTGTGCAAGTACCGAGGTAGCCTAAGGGTTCTGGTGGTTGGAAACCAGTTCCAAAGGTTGTTGAGACATGAGGTCTCCTCATCTAGGTGGCCTACTTATATTTGAAAGGTCGCACCCATCGCAGGTGGCCGTGTCCACTTGCCCAAGACTGGTTGGTCGATAACCGCTCGAGAATATCGGGCCTAGAACTAGGTTGACCGGTACCCTTCCACTGAATCCAAGATATAGTGATGAGATACCCCGATCAGGACATGGCATTGGGCCCGATGACCCTCCTTGTTGGGTGTGTTCGACAGAAAAGGTTAAAATATTAACTTACTTAAACAACAATTGCAGGAACGATAGGAGAAACAAAAGCTAATTCGATAAGCGTCATGCGTCTATGAAGAAAGTACGAAAAGTGTCACGCAACCATATGAAACGAAAAGTTTAGCAGAAATAAAACAAACAACATCGGCGACGCAGCACCCCCATTAAAACAAACAAACAGTGCATCAGAAATAAAAAGGGGAGAAGTGTTCAAAGTGATTTACAACCCGACGGAAAGGGCAACTTAGTGGCGCATCACTACAAAAAGAGACTTCAAGACTTGGGAGGAGAAGTGCCGGCCTTCTTCTGCGCGACCTCGCGCCGCTTCTTCTCCACCGACTCCTCAATACCCGACTGAACCTTCTCGTCTATCTCCTCTTCATGGGCGACGCGTTAATCATCGAGTTGTTGGGTAATCTGAGAGGCGTTTTCCTCGGCTTCGACTATCTTAGAACCCAGATCGGCCTCGACCTGTTTCAAACGTCGAACCTCCAAATCCAATTCATGAGAACGCTGTTGCTCGCCTACAAGAATAAAATAAATGCAGATTATTCATTATGGTCTAAAGGTCTCTCAAGACATAATCTAAGCCTAAGTAACTTCTTCAACACGACGCTCACAAGACCTGAAAGAGCTGGTAACACGGATTCAAGTGACTCTACGGATTTAGATAATTCATCCTCGGCCTTAGACAATATCAGGGTTAGATCATTATAGCATTGCTCATTGAACTCGTTACTAGGACAGTACTTCTTATGCTCACTCCAATCATCCATTAAACGGTTGTGCGACACCTGGAGCACAGCAAGCTGCGATCTACTCCACTCTAGCTCGCCCCTCACTTTATCAAACTCACTCACTCGGCCTAGCAGATAACTATTAGCTCGCTCCACCGTATCTTTATCTCTTAATATTCGTTGGCGATCCTCATGCAGATCCCGGTTCTGCAATTGAAGGGCGTCTACCCGTTGCTCTAAATTCGTGGCTAGAGCAGCTCTCTCGGAATAAAGACATTGAAAAGAGCCCAAGTGAGCCCGTAAATTATCCATATCTGCAGGGTCATACTCAAACTGACGATATCGTTCTAGCTCGCCCTCAAGTTTCGTAATGTCCTTGGCCTGACGGTCTATTTTGTCGTCTTTGTTGGCCATCCGCCGACGGAGATTCTCCACTAAATCCTTTTCGATATCCCATTTTTTCTTCAGGATCCTAAACTCCGAAGCAGCGTCTACACCTATACTAGCTACCTCGGCTAGTAGAAGGATACCCGACTCAGGATACTGGCACGATAAACTCAATCAACACAAGTTAAGGTTTCAAGAAAAATAATCTACCTTGAGCATCGTCAAGTTTGATCTCCAGCTCGTTCGCGCGACTCTTCTCGTTCTGCAGTTGAAGTTGGAGATATTCTATTAACTGCTTGTCTCTGCGACGATTGGCGGCATTTAAACGCACCCGGTTCAGGATCTTACACAAGTAAACAAGACTCAATTATAGGTAACAATGAGAACAGAAATACGAAGTGGGGCATTACCATGCTATCACGAATCGCTGACCACAGTGTCAAGCGTCAGGGCGATATCGCCATACAGGGGAACTGAATTCAGAATCTCTTCATCAGTATACGCTCCAAAGTTGGGGGAAGTGAGCGCAACCAGAGAGTTCATAATAGGGACAGAGACAGTGAAGGAAGTTTCAGCGCTAGAAGACGACCCCTCAGTAATCCGGGGCACACGAGGAAGCTCTACCGGTACATCAATAATAATCTTCTCTGCGTCGGGCATCTCTAGGGGCTCCTGATGGTCTCCCATCCCTTTCTCATTGTTCTTGCCATACGAGACATCATCACCAAATAACTCATCTTCATCGGGAATCTCAATCAGTGGCTTGCCCTTTGATGGGGGCTTATCAACTTGCTTACCTCTGAGGGAATTACGCCTAAGAGGTTGAGGGTCAACATCATCATCATCGTGCCTAGGGTGTTTCTGCACAAGGTGTCTCGTCAGAACATGTGAAGGCAAAAAACAGGGGCAAGTACATGTACTTATAAGAAAACCAATGTGTTTGTTACCTTCCCCTGGCCTTCCTCAACCCTTGTGCCAGCACTTATTTTCTTAGAAGATTCGGTACCCTTGGTAGAATTGCCCTGAGATTTTCAAACAACAACAAATTACCAGTTGACGCCCGAAGCTAACAAGATAGCAAACAACAAAAAAGGAGAAAACGCATACCTTATCAGCCTTGTCGTCATTAACCACCCAGAGAGGATAGGGTTCGACGGGAATAGTAGGCGACGGGAAGCTACCATGAAGAATGGGACCTCGGAATAGAAGTGGAACTCGGGGATAAATTGGGTTATTAGAATGGCGGGCTCGCTTATTGGAACCCTGGCCGATGGGATCGGCATCCAGCATCATCATTTCTACACCATCGGGCATAGTTCTGACCCGATGAGGACTAGCAGGAAAACCGGCAAGGTCGCCTAAGGTTTAAGTACCAGCTTGATAGTTGACAAGGAAATTGGCAACAACATATTCTGGAGCGTCCTCGGGCTTGTAGGTCGACCACTCGGCAGTATAACCGTGACCGTCTCGGCGATCCCTCCATTCGTTCATAATTCGGAAAGTATTTCCAGTCCATTGAGCCAAAGCACGAGAGGGATTGAGCTGGGAAAGAATCTTGTAATAAAAAGGGCTATCAGGGTTGTACAGGGGAAGATGAAGGCCTAGCTCCAGTTGTCCCTAAGTGATGACCACGCAATCAGCCGACTGCTCGTGCTTCTTCATATCGGAATTCTTCAAGAGACTGTTTTGGTCCGAGAGCAGAGTAACTTCGTAGTCTCCAAGGTCGTACTTTTCCTTCAGCTGTTGAATGAACTCCTCATCGGAAATATCTCTCACCCTTCTCTCGGACCTGCACGAAACAGAAGGAGAACCATCAGGAAAGATAGAGCTCATGGAGCGATCATCGTATTTAGAAGGACTATCAAACGAAAACAGAGAAGCAAGAGAAAAAGCATCAAACTCGGAAAAAACGTCATCAACAAACCTTCTCTCAGTCATAGAGGGAGAAGAAGCCATTAACGGAAATAGCGCAGAACTTGGTTTTCGACGAAGAGATGTGGGACGACGAGAAGGTAACCGCAGCTACTATAGCAATCGGTGAGGAAGAAATAAAGGAAGAAAATCAAGAAAACAAGGGTTTCCAAAAGCAAAGACTAATGAAGGAATCTAGGAGAAAAGATTGCAGTGGCGGAAAACAGAAAGAGAAGTGGTGAAGAAGAAGAAGAAAGAGAAAAAGAAGCGGGCTATTTAAAGGAGAAGAGTTGTAAACGACGCCGACGGTTACAGGTAATAAGTGGAGTTAGTGGGGCACTGCATGGTAGGATTTGTGGCATGGACGAGGACGTGGGCGGATTGGGACGACTTTCTTCCACTCGTGTCTTTTACACGAGCGAAAGAAGGGGCATAAATGTAGGTGTAAATTATCCACAGAGCCAGGTGGCAACATCCTAAGCTATGACACACCCAGAAATGAAGAAGCGCGAAGCATGGAATAAAGACCAACATGCGCGATATTCAAGGAGCCACGTGGATCGGGCGTGATTGCTCTACAATTGTCGGACAATACTTGACCCCAGGCTCATGACAAAGCTGACAAGACAAGACACGGCGGGTCAAACGAGGAGCTGTGGTCAAATGGATAAGAAGATACGCGTCACATCGGCCAACTAAGAAGATAGACACACAATACATGCGACATCGTTCCAAGAGAACACCCGAAGAGGTCGGCTCGGACAAGAGACATGCGAAGGAATCAAGATACATCGGCCACATGCATAGAAGAAGGTACGACATAAGCAGGCCCGATCACAGAACTTTAGAATAGATGTAACATGACCAACACCCTAACATTGGTTGTATGAAACCTCTCCTATAAATAGAGTAAATTTTATCCAAGGAGAGGTAGGTTAGAATTGGGGGAGAGAGGGAGACTATATTTCACCAAGTAAGAGGAGAGAAAGACGGAGTTAGTCGTGTAAGAAGTTTGGTCAAGAGCAACACCTTTGTAACACTTTGAAGTAATAAGATTCACACTTTCACCCCCGTGGACGTAGGTAATCATACCGAACCACGTATATCGTGTGTTCATTGTTGAGTGTTTACTTTCATTTGCATGAGTAGGAGGTTTATATCCTTTGGATGTAGTTTGTAGTAAAATACATCTACAGTAGTGATTACAGAATTATGGTACTGCAAAACATGAATCCCCCATGGGCTAAGTTCCACACACAAATAGCAAAATCACAATGCAGAATAATATGCTCAGCAGTTTCGGTTACATTGGTTCGACACATGCTGCAAATAAGATTATGAGAAGGGTTATGTCTGCCAACTCTGTATTTTGATGGAACAATATTTTCATTGCATTTCCACAAAAATAACTGAACTTTGGGAATAATAGGAAACCCCAAATGATTTTTTATATTGGATCATTTACTGGCATATTAGAATTGTTATTGACAAAACTCGAGATGATATTATAGCAAGATTTTACAGTGAAAAACCCTGATTTAGTATGAGGCCAAATTAATCTATCAGTGCCTTGCAAAGGAATTATAGAGTTGAGTATCTTATTACTATTATTAGGGGTGAAGAAAGCCTCAACCAAATCACTATTATAATCAGCTATGGAGTTGTCAGTAAAATCACTAACCATATAATCAGGATTACAGTAAGTAATGCACACAGGTTCATACCTATCATGGATCCAATTATCCCTAAAAGCATGAATACTAAGACCATTTTTAACCTCCCAAATGGAGTATTTTTTGATAATTTCTAAACCAGCACAAATGCTTGTCCAAACCCAGGAGCAGTTCTTAGGTTTAACATACTGTAATGGATGATAGTTTTTGAAATGTTTGCACTTCAAAATTTTGACCCAAAAAGCATCAGGGGAATAAATCATTCGCCAAGAAATTTTGGCAAGTAAATCAGTATTGAAATACTTTAGGTTTCTAAATCCTAACCCTCCTTTAGTTTTATGCCTACAAACATCAGCCCAGTTTTTAGGGTAAATATCACCAGCACTACTCTTTCCCCACCAGAAATCACGTTGTTTAGCTTCCATTTTATGGACTAGATTATCAGGCAAGAGAAAAGAATTCATATGATAATTTGGTGAAGATTGTAAAAAATTTTGGACCATTCCTGACCTACCAGTTTGTGTAAGTTGTTTGCCTTTACAATTAGGGACAACCTTATCAAAGTTCTCAGCTAAGTGAGTAAAGGCCTGAGTTTTAGATCTACCAATAAATGAGGGTATACTTAAGTATTTATTATCCAAAGCTATTTTTTTAACATTAAGAGTTCTAATCAAAGAAACACACATGTCAGGATGCACATTTTTGCTAAAGAAACAACCAGATTTTTGAAAATTGATGACTTGACCAGATATTTTACCAAAATCTCTAATGAGGTCCATAAGATTGTTTGCTTCTTGATGACTGGCTTTAGTGAACACAAGACAATCATCAGCAAACAAGAGGTGAGAAACCGCATGAGCATCTTTGGTAACTTTGAAACCATGAATTAATTGGTTTTCCTCAGCCTGATTTAGATATCTAGAAAAGGCTTCCATACAAATGATAAAGAGATAGGAGATCTCCTTGTCTCAAGCCTCTTGTTGGTTTAAATGATTTGCATGGTGAACCATTTAATAAGATATATATAGAGGTGGTACTAATGCATTGAAAAATTAAGTCACACCACTAGTTTGAAAACCCGAATTTCTTCAATACATTAATAATAAAAGGCCACTCTACTCTATCAAAGGCCTTTGACATATCAAGTTTAAGGCCCATTATACCACACTTGTCTTTTTTAGATTTTTTCTTCATAGAGTGAACCAACTCATGGGAAATAATAACATTATCTTGAATATTCCTACTAGGTACATAAGAATCCTAGAAGGGAGATATTATTTTCCACAAGAGAGATTTCATCCTATTGACTATAATTTTAGAAATGATTTTGTAACTAGTGTTGCAAAGGCTAATTGGCCTAAAGTCAATAGCTGAAGAAGGGTTGTTAACCTTTGGGATAAGAGTGAAAAAAGTGTGGTTCAACTCTTTAAAAAGATGTCTGGAATCAAAGAAATATCTAATCATGTTCCAGACATCCATTTCAAGTAGATCCATGTTCTACTTATGGAAACCTGGTGGAAAACCATCAGGTCCTGGAGTAGTCCATGGTTTCATCTGCTTAATGGTGTCTTTGACTTCTTGAAGGGTCGTATACCAAAAAAAAAAAAAAAAAACTTCTTGAAGGGTCACAGGACTCAATAACTTGTCATTGTCCTCACCAGTAATGCAAGAGTCAGTGCAATTAAAGAAAGTATTATCTTGATATGGGTTGGAAGTGTATATGATAAAGCTAAAATGAGAGACTAATAAGTCTTCAAGTTGAGCTCTTCCATTCACCCATTGACCATTATTCATTTGGAGGGCAGAAATATGATTATAATGTTTCCTTCTGTTAACAGAAGTATGATAGAAACTAATGTTTTTATCAAAACATTTTATGTACTCTTCCCTACTTTTTTGAGCATATAACTCTTCTTGTACACTTTGCCAATATTCAAAATCTTTTTCAACTTGTCTAATAGACTCAATGTTTTGAATAGTAGGAGATTGACTACCCAAAAATTGCAGTTGATTGCTCAAATCTTTAACCTTTTGGTTAATATTCCCAAAGTGATTTAGGTTCCAATTTTTAAATCCAAATTTCACATTTCTTAACTTTTTAGTGAAACAAAAAGCAAAGGAACGTCTTAAGTTGGTTTGAAGGGATTGTTTTATGACCTCATGAGAGGTTGGATCCTTAAACCATCACTTGAAATACATATAAGCCCTATTACCTTGATGACTATTTGAATCAGTGCTCAAAATAATAGGTAAGTGTTCTGACCCAATAGTATTAATGTGTCTGAGCTTGGAATTATTATAGTGTTGAAGCCATAAACCATTAACCAAAGATCTGTCCAGTCTAGCCATGATTAAATCATTACCAGATTGTCTGTTAGACCAAGTGAATTTACCACCTACAAAACCAAGATCAGAGAGATCTGAAAAAATAATTACTTGTTGTATTATTGGAAACTCAGTAGTTGTAGGGGTATAAAAAGTGGAACTTTCATGATTATGCATTGTGATATTAAGATCACCAATGATTAACCATGGAGTATTAACTCTTTTACCAATTTCTTTAATATAGTTCCATTGAGATAATCTTTCATCATGGTATATGGAACTATAAATATAAGTTACCAGGAACTCTGGCTTGCTTGGATCAACAGAGACCATAGTATTAACCATTTAATCCTTGTTTTGAAGAATTTCAAAATTAAAACCAGATTTCCAAATAAGAGCAATGCCACCTGAGAGACCCACTGAAGGACATACCCAATTATTAGGGTAGTTGAATCTTCTTAGGTATTAGTTCATTTTTTGGAGATTGTTTTTAGTTTCACAAAGAAAGATAATACCAGGATTTTGAGACTTGATTAAATTTTCTAAAGACGTCCTAGTGTTTGGGTTGCCGAAACCTTGACAGTTCCACGACAAAATCCTCATCATAAGAGAGTGATTAACTACTACAGGGCTGAGCCTAATCTGAATAGAAGAAAAACATAAAGTTGTAGTTGCGACAATAGTGTAATGCGAGCAATCTAGGAAATCCTTAGCAGTGGCAATGTAATTGAAATCAAAACAAGGTAAAGCACAAATATCAGCAATGAGCCTGTGTGACCACAAGTATAGGAGAAGGAAACTAGTTGACACTAGATGAATAATCAAGTGAGCACAAATAGAATATCAAAGAGATGTTGTCAATCAAAGTGATATCACAGATAAAATCTACACTAGTTAAATTAAACACAGCCGAGAAGAAATTAAACACAGACCTAATAGTAAAATCTAATTTGATTTTAAAATTTAAACTAAAATAAGAGCTAGGGTTTAGAAAAACCTTATGTGTATTTGCAGGGTTTCCATAGCGATTATGTGTATTCATCCTAGAGAGATCAGCTGCTGAGCTATCAATTGTTGTTGGTTTATTTTCCTCACCATGACTGATCTGGTATTCCATCATATGCTCAATTAGGATATCACGATGCACTACAGTTTCCTCAGATTGATAAATTGGATTATTATGGGTGTTGGTAGAATTTGAGTGAAGCAAATTAGGGTTATCAGATGAGCCTTCTTCTCGGGTTCTTTTGGTTTTCCTCTGGTCATTATCTTCAATCCCTAAGTTAGAATTCGATACAATTTGGCCATCAGCTGAAGAGGTATTTTGTGTAATATTACTAATAGCACTCACTCGATGTTCAACACCATCCTCCATCATATATGCATCCGTACTTGTGATATAAGTTGCCAAAAAATCTTTACCCTCCTCAGTGAGACTCCATACATCATATTCCTGGTCTGTCATGGCTTCTACCTTTTGTTCTTAAGCTAATATTTTACAGGATTTTTCATCATGATATACTACCTAGCATTCCTTACAAATTTTGTAGGGTTGCATTTCATAATGGTATATAACCCATTTTCTCTGACCATTTGGTGTATCCACCCATCCTTCTCTTCTTAGAGATTCCTTGAGTTTAACTTCAACATAAACTGTACTTGTTACGCTACCTCTTGGTAGCCTTTTTCTTCATTCTATGACAACTTTCCTTCCAATATCTTTGCAAATCTCATTAATCAGAGTTTCATTCAGGATGATATTTCCCAAGTTCCTTAGCTTAATACACCAGATGTGGTTTTCAAAAGAATGACCCTTTATTGGTACGTTAGAATCATAAGGAATTAGATCCAGCAAATGACCCAAGATATCCCATGTTTTAGTTGTCACTGATTTTTTTGAGTCTTCCATTTGGAAACGAAAGAGAACGAGATTCGTTCCTTTAGTGATGATGTCATATCTTCTATAAATTCTCCAACGATCATTGTTTTCTTTCTTCACATCTTCATGATCTAGTGGTTTTTTTAACATGATTTTCCCAAGTAAACAGAAAAAAATGCTTATCAGTTGAAACTTAAGTAGAAGCAACAATTCTTCTTAGAGATCTTGGAGCAAATTGGGCCAATATTTGTGGATTGCATTATTGCATTTAGGTTTTTAACTTGTCTGCTACCTTGAGAAGACATGGTGCAGTACTGATTGATGAAACAATAAGATTATTTCACTGGATTTCTATGAGTTTTAGGGTTTATGATGTACGTTGGATATCTTATGGGATTATAAAAGCTTTGAGAGATACGATTATTGATCTGTTTCCATATTTGAGTGTTATTCTGCTTATTTTCCGGTTTGACTAAGTTGATAGGATTTTTGAAATTGAAAAATCTTGAAACTTTCCCACTTTGTAAGCTATAATCACGAAAAAGACTACTGAGCAATTCATGGAGGTTGATTTTCTGAGTTAACAGACTGAAACTAGATCTAAAGGATATCATGAAGAGGTGATGATGTGATTCTATAGGATAGCAAGGAAGAAAAAGAAGCACAGTCACAATGGAATACTAGTGAATTAAACGAATTTTAATTCACAATTATAATCAGAATAATCAGAAAGACACCACTGTTCTTAAAATCAAACACTACTGTGACAATCTTCAGGGATGAACTGATCTTGAGCGTTAAACACTACTGATTTATCACCACTGGGAACAACATAGAACAACTATGGAAAACCTTCAAAACAGATTAAAACTACATTAGACTACTTGAAAACAACATCAATCAATATACGGTTCACAAAACATAAGAAGATAAATTAAAACCTTCTACAAGCGTTTTAGCTAAACAAATTAATCAGTTGAAACATAGACAGCCTAAGGAGGCTAAATCTAAACAAGAAAGGGATTATAAAAGCAATAATCAGTAATAGGAAATCATGATGGAGGGAAATTTTTTAAAACATTTAATCACTTAGTTGACTCAGTTTTCGCCCGATCCTCAGAGCTCCACCTCCTTTTAACTGAATTATTTCTAGTTCTGAGATGTCAATCTTAACAGCAATCAAATTCCCAATTAAAAGACTCAAAAATGAGCTTCAAAATCTTGGCATCCCTTGTCGGCTGTCATAATTTACCACCTTCAAAGAGCTCCGCCACACTCGAGCCAAAAACTATAAAATTCTAAATGAGTGAACTCTTCCAAAACCGTCTACTCATATGAGGTTGACATAACCCATCCAAAAATGTCTCCATATGAGTGGGATGGTTTGGAGGATTCCAAAAATACGATATTGTCCAGAATATAGCCTGAATCAGCACAATACAAGTTACTCACTCTCTGAACTTAGCAACAAGGATTGGAAGGGAATTAAACAAGCAATGTGCAAAACAATGCAAGAATAAATTAAAAAAATCGCTTCTTGTCGCAAGTTTCAACTGTATAAACGTTTGATAGTCAAAGAAAATAGATCTATGAGAGACATGGAGTGCTAATAAAGAAAAAGTGTTTTTACTAAACAAAATGAAGCATCCGCGTTGATCAACTCGGGCGATTGAAGATTCTTTTATATGAGAAAGGAAAACATAGGGTTTGGGATTTCTCGTAGAATAAGCTTTTGTTTTTCTTGTAAAGCAGTTCTAAGATAAATTCGAGTACTCCCATAAATAAACTCTAGAGAAAATATTTTGCAAATAATTCTTTAAGAAAAACATGTAAAGACATGTACAGTCTAACCTCGATAAATAAATGTTTCATAAATGGATAACTTCGTCAAATGAATAAAAATTTTCGGTCCTGACTTGGGCTAAGGGGATATATGAATAACCTTACTAAATGCATTAACGAATAAAATTCTTTGAGTCCTTAAAAGGCCGTATGAAAACATAAATGAATAATTACTTATTTTCGTACAAAAAATATACATATCAGGCCTTAATTTCGTACAAAAAATATACATATAAGGCCAAAATATTTAATGTTTATATAAGAAGTCATTTCTTTTCAAAAAAATACATGTAAAATTGATTGTTTTTTCGTTCCACCTAAATGAAAATGCATCACATCATTAACTTTTTTGTAATGATGCACAACTTTTGCCATGTGTTGTAAAAGTAATTTTTTATAGTGATTGTTTCTTGAAAAGCCTCATTTGATATCACATTCCTATTATATGGCTCAAGATCAAGAATCTGAGACTTAACTCACAAGTGTTGCTATCTCAAGCTTGTTGTAAAATTTAGTTGTCCAAATTATATCTTGATTTCTAGTCTACAATTAGTTAAGTCTCAGATTAGGATAGAAGATGTAGTTGAGAAACGGACATCACATCAGTCATCATTGTGGTTTACCATTTGAATGCGAAGATCAACCGAAGATTTTGGAGAACTTCTTCAACAAAAGGTAAGTGAAGACTGAACCACCTATATCTCAAATTATATTCATCTTTTTATCTACGATACGATGTTGTATAACTAATTAGACCATTGTAAGCATATCAAAAATTTCGAGAACTAATTACCAAGTTAAGGAACTTCTCGAAATATATGACTAAGCTTAATTAACATATTTCATACTTGATGAATTTCAGTTAAGAACAATTTATTGTTCGCAATCAAAATCATGATTCAAGAATTATCATACGAAAATAGCTTGGAACAGTGATATGTGTCATTGATGTTATTTGTGAATGTTTTGAATTGATTTAGAGAGAAATATAGAACTACTATTATTTCCGGATACAAGGCAGTATGCATACCAGTCTTACAAACTGGGAAAACTATTACAAAGCTGAAGTCGTAGTACATGTACTCAGTACACGTAACAGAGTAAGTTATATGTCAACAAACAGATTTTTGGTATGCATATTAATATGCACACCTTAAAAAGTATGTGAACTTGTGAACCCGGATCGGTATGCAAACCAGTACACGTGCTAGAAAAGAACTGTTGGTCCTAGAACAGGTCTGGTATCCATACCAGTACACGTACCAGAAAATTTATGTGAACTCCGAAACTGGTTATTTTCTTAAGGTATCCATACCATTACACGTACCGGAAAATTTTTGTGAACTCCGGAAATCGATCATGTCATAAGGTATACATACCGGTACACGTACTTTGACTTAACTATTCAGGAATAGGTTAAGTATTTGTACACTGTACATATACTTACCATGTCGATTAAATTCATATGCATATAAAATTATTTCTCCGAGATGATTAGCATTTGAATAATCTCTAAATACACTATAGACATATTTGATCATATAATAGTGACTCAAGTTTAAGTATTAAGTTTTTATGAAAATGCTCAAGCTTATAGTTTAGTTGTCTAGTTTCGACAAACATTCATGAACGTGGTCTTTGTACACGGTTCAGTTACGGTTCATCCTTACCAGAGTGTATATATTGTTATGTTAGTCAGATTCAAAGATTCATCTAACGATGGATATTGTTTGCTTGGTTCCAAAGCTATCTTAGCTTAAACCTAAAGCAATATATGCTTTGAATGTCTATAAAGCAACTAGGTTCTTTGAATCCCGACACTACTTTTGTGTGTGTCCTAGTTGTAAAACTAGAGTTATCTTCTTCCTAAAACCCTTCTAAGGTTTAGCAACTAAAAAGACTTCATAGGGATTCGTGAAGCTCGATTATCCTAATCTTATATATTCGATTGTTGAGCTTCTCACTTGAACAAGATTGATAAAAATCATCAAAGTTCTCTTCGTCTCAAACTTTGATTGATTATACATGTTTAATACTTGTGAGGTGAATAATAATCTAGGTTACACTTCGGGTAGCATAAGTCCATATTTTGAGGTTATATAGACTTTATCTATTGCTATCAATTTCCAGTCTCACCTTTATCTACGATCAAGAAGGAAATCACACATATAGTCTTATATGTGGGAGGCATAATGGTTTAAAGTCTTTAATTGAGTTGAAGCAACTCTTAGGATGTAAAGGACGTCAGCTAAGGGAATCATTTGCGCGGAGTCCTGCTGGGATTCAAGAGGCGTAAGAAGCGCGACTGTAACTGAATTTATATGAAGGTTTAATTTGGTCTCTACTATATTCCAGTCCGAAGTTAATTTGTAGTAGAATAGTATCTGTAGCGGCTTAATATAGTTTGATGTTCAATCTGTACTAGGTCCCGTGATTTTTCTGTATTTGCGGTTTCCTCGTTAACAAAATTTCTGGCATATGTGTTATTTATTTTACGCATTATATTATTTATCTTTATAATTGAAATGTCACATGTTGTACATAAATCAATCAAAGTATATACATCCATCCTTGTTTGTTGGTACGACTTGATTGATTACTTGGAAATTGATCTTTGGAATCACCTAAGTACTCTCACACGTAAATCAGGCTCACGAACTAGTCTCTGTAAACTTTTTGATTGTAAGAAGAGATATAACTCTGAATATTATGCCTTGATTAAGAGTCATTAAATTGAACTCTCAAAATCGTATTTAGGCTTTGTCCATACAGGTTTCCTACGGAAAAGTTGGTGTTGTATTTTGGTAGCCCCATTGTTTTCAAAAAAATTCAGATTTATGACAACATCTTTCTATTTCAGTACAAACTCTTAGTAATATGTTTCAATTGTATCACAGTTTCTTCATTTCTTCAAATTTGTGGCAATATCTTTTGATTTCAGTACAAATTTAAAGTAATTTATTTCAGTTGCACTACAGTCTTTTAAATGTTCATGAATGCACCAATTCGATCTAAAATCCCCACAACCAATGAAACTAGGCCAACACTACCTAATACACCATAGTTGCTGAAGGTTAGGATGCATTTTGGTCATCCGCGTTTGGATAAGAAGTATCCACCAGTAAATACCAGTATATAAACAAACTATCGCGCCACAAAAACACACCCATATAGTTATTTAGACTATGTAATGGCAGTAGTGATACGCCAAAAAATAGGACAATCATTAAAAAGGGGCTAAAAAGGCACCAGTATGCTAATATCCTGTGGAAATCTATACATGGACCCAAGCATTCGACAATCCTTTTCACAGGTTCCTGCAACAACCGCGTTGCCTCACTAAGTAAATTCTTCTTTTACCTCGTGAAATGTTGATCAAGATTAGTTATTGGGTATTAAGTCCACCTTTATATTCATTAATTCATCCCTACCAATCCTATCGGGGCCCTTTGTTGGAAAATTCGTTTATAGTAGAGGACGAAAAACATACTGAAGTATGGTGTACCCCCGACTTCAAGGATTTTTCGATTTTGACCATAATTCAATTTTTTTTATATAAATTGGCGTGTCCAACAGTTTAATGAATTATTCCTTTAGAATTCAATGAAGCTCTAATAGCGTAATCGAATTTAAAGTTTTCCTTGATCCAACCAAGAATACACTGTTTATTAAAAAAGAAAAAACAAGTATGATATGGGCGTATGTTTTGATAAGTCTGATGCATAACATTCCTAGATCTATCTTTATTGAATTAAGAAGTCTAGTTACTAAGTTTCTCATCACTCTGTTTTGTTACTTCACAACCCTCAATACAAAAAACATTTATCCAAGAGACAATATCATCATTAGCATTCAAAGTTACATACATAACATCATTCATCAGATTACTTTGTTCACCATAATTACAAACCAAAAAAAACAAGACCATTATTAACATAATTACCAAGAAACCCAGTTCATGGATACTACTGAATCTCTCAACCAAGAAATTTTCACCAAATTTCTTACAATCACCACTAGTACCAACTTCTGTCAACAAAAAAATTCAATAAAATACGTAAAACAAACCAGCCGAAGAAAGAAAAACCACAAAACGAGACTTACCATCATCCACGATAAGATCAAGAAAACTAAGAGTAAGCATCGAGAAAGCCATCTAGCAAAAAACTTGTTGATCATTTTCAAACTTTACTCAAAAGATGAAAAATTGGCTACTTTCGATACCCCAAAAGAGAGCTCTAAAAGTCATCTTCATCGTAACTCCAGTCTTCATCCTCTTCATACTATGCACTGTAACTACTGCCTGATAAAGCAGGGGAAGTGTCACCATCTCCTGATGAGGTACTCTCATCACTTTCTTCTTTTTCTTCTTCTTCTTCTTCTTCTTCTTCTTCATTGGCAGCATCACAGAGATTTTCATCATCATCTCTGGATTCTTCTCCATGCACAGTTTTGGAAAATACCTTGGGCTCTCTCATCATCACCGGATTCTCCTTCTCACATGGTTCCGGCGAAGATCTTTGGATAGGCTCTCTCATGATCAAACCGCTTGCGCAGGTTTCAATCAAAATAACTTTTCATTCTCTTCCTGTCTTCTGAAACATCATAGTCTTCTTCACTGGTATTTACTTTCTCCAACAGATACTCAAACCCACCACCAGAACCCTCTTAGAAATCACTCTCAGTTGCACTACCATAATTTGGACCTTTCTGGCGCTTCAGAGATCTCTCCTCTTCTTTACGATCAACCCTTAAAAGATATTTTGGTTTCCAAAAAACAAACAGAGCGTCAATCACTTCTTCCTCTCTTCCTCCTCTCTTTTACGAAGTGCTGCCTATTCTGTAAGTCTGTTTATGTCCCCATGAATCTCATCTCTCAACCTCATTAAACCTTCTAATCCTAATGAAAAACAAGATTTTTCGCTTGATTATACTCACTGGCATTGGCAGGAACAATCGAAATGGGGTTACTGGAACTTGCCATTTTCTTCTTTAAATTCCCTAATACTTTCTTATTCTGGTAACTTTGATAATGGTTGTGTTAATTTCTCCCTAAACCCCCCTTTTAAAGAATACAATTTTCCCATTAACTGCCATTTATGGCTCTTAGTTATCAGTCATGTCGCTTGGTTATTCACGTCCCTTCAAAGCCATGTGTATTCCCTTCAACTTCAATTTCATAATTACCCTATAAAACCATATTTTCAAAACCTAATTGTTTCATTAGACTCAACTCCCTATGGAACTGCAATCAAGAGGAGTATTGGTAGGTCATCCAACTTTGACAAAATATCTTAGGGTCTAATTAAAATTTTGTGTTTTATGCATATTAGGAGAATGCATCATCAGTTGGGAGGCACCATTGAAGTTTGGGGCATGTCTTCCAGATGGGTTATCTCTAACACTACTTTAGCCATCAAACCTACACCCTCTACCAAAAAGCATACTACCATTCCAATATATAAACCACCCCATATATTTTCCTTCATTTATGCTACTTTAACCCTCGCCACCCATTTTATTTTGACAATACCATTATTACTCTTGGAAGTTTTTACAACCATACTAATGTCTACCAAAAAAAAAAAAAAAACAAACCCATTTATGGTTCACCAATTCCTAATCTCATCATGCTTACGTACCAATCACATATCTCCCAAAAAAAAAACCTACAAAGGATATTTGGATTTGTCTATACTTGGTTCTCTCATAATATAAGTCACGTGAATACTAATATCCCATCCATTCCACTACACATAAAATATGGAAAGGACAAAGACTACTCGCATGATAAATTTTGTCTCCAAAGCGGAAGTAGCAGCAAAGCAACAACAACCTTACACCAATTCTCTCTTAAGAATTTGTCATACTTCACTTATCAAATCTCTCATTCCTTTTTTAAGGTTCAAAGGCACAAAAAAATAAAAACCTACCGCCACCTATTCATCCATATAGTTTGTGATCTCTATCAGGATAATACCAATAAGAGATTCCTTTTTATACACATTCATATTATGTGTTTCCTCTGTGTCCCTCATACCAACCAATTTATTCTCTTATATATCCAGTCTACCTACCAAATGTAATCCTCCAATATATCAAATAACTCTCAAAAGATAAACCCAGATATCCAAAACCTATCTACCCAAATAGCTGAAAAATTAACCTTACCATATGCTCTCTATGATCTAGTATTTATTGACAAAATTGTTATTCTAGCTGAGTCTGATAATAATTGGAAGTGGTGTATGGTGGGATACTTATGTAGTAAAATTCTTGTTCCTACATCCTCAATCCGCTACTACATCTGTAATCAATGGCCTCTTTCTCAATCTCCCATTGTCACAACCTTTAGTGGAATGCGTAACAAAGTTCTTATGACGTTCTTAGCTAAATACGATTTTTATAGAATCAATTCACAGAGGCCTTGGTTTTTCTGTGGGTATCTAATGGTGATAAAGGTTGTTCCAACATAGGAATGGCCAGCAAATTACCAATTGTCTTTCACAGAAGAACTAATGTGTTTATCCTGTGTAACATTCCGAAAGAATGTACTAAATTTGAAGATCTTCGGAAACTTACTTTCAAGATGGGAGAACTCATTAAAGCTCAAGATCCTTATGGAAATCACCCTTAAAAGAAGAATGTCAAGGTATGTGTCAAGATTCCAGTGCAGAAAGCTTTACCAGTAGGCATCCATCTGTTTACTATTATAAGAACTCAACCCTTTCTTATTGAGTGTAGATACATGAAAGTTCCAAGATATTTCTGCATCTCATGCCGTGTTCTTGATCATAAGGATGTCAACTGTCCATCTTGGAAGTTGAAACAGAAAACCATAAAGGAAGCTTCTTCTTCTAGTAGTAAATATGTTCTTTCTGCTGTCTCAAGACTTATGAGGCCACCACCACCAGTTAAAAACCAAGTTTTCTCTAACTCTTCTGCAATAACGAATTCTATCATGCAACATACAGAGATTGTGCCAGATACTCAAGCTGAGTCCACTGCTGCCCTTATATGCAACAAAGGAAAATCTATGGATAATGATCATAAGAAGGAAATTACTACCCAAAAAGGTTTATCAAATACTTTCCAGATGGGACCTTTTATCAACCGATCTACAGCTTTGAAGATTTTTGATGTTGGTCCGATTCAACAGAACTCGAATCAGCGGAATAAAGGGTTACCAATCATCTTCAAACATGTGACTACTCAGAATGTTACTGTTGAAGCTTCAATCACTGGATCTGGACCTGATACTAGTGGACCGATTAGAACATCGAACTCTTCAAGAAGATTCAAAACTTCTACTGTTCACAATCCCAATCATATCATCACTAGAGGAACTCTTATCTCAGCTGAGCACGACGCTTTATCTAATCTCAAAATAAAAATTAATCCCGGGCTGATTTGAGGAAACGTACTAGAGATAATTCAAGTTTGGCTAGTCTAGTGGTTATTCCAGAAAAAAAGGATACTACTGAACCTGACTATGCTCAGTTGTTCCCTCCAATTAGTAAATTGGGGGAATTACCTGCTATCAACCTCTCTAGTTGTTCTCTAAATACCCAACCTTTAATTGATTCTTATGGAATCTATAATATACTTGATGATACTTTTCCAAACAACAATGGTGTCCTCAATAATTCTCATCTCAATGCTGCAACTTCTAATCTCGATTCTTCCTAAGATACTTCCCAAAGTGGTGATACTACCAGTGCTTCCCTTAGTGGCGGGTCTAATTCCACCACTCAGGTAAATTCTACCCATTCCCCCCCTTTAATTGATCCTGCTTCATCTATCCCCATAAATCATTTCCCTGTCAATAATGTCAACTTGCTAGCTTGGAACATTAGAGGTTTAGGCAAAAAGCATGCAAACAAGGAACTTAGCTTGCTTTGTAAAAATATCAATCCTGACATCATTTTCTTATCGGAAACAAAAATGAACAAAGATCTGGCTTCTAGGAAGTTCAAAATTATGGGATTTCCTTGCACTTTTAATGTTTCTAGCATTGGTAGAAGTGGTGGTCTAGTTTTGGCCCAGAAGAAGGAAATTCAACTCAACATTATACCATTCAGCATGAGGGGCATCTATATCAATCCACTGACATTATTCATTCCAAAACTTGTCACATCCATTTTATGTATGGTGAACCTAACAATAGTTTGACATATGTTTTTTTGTAACAACAATGCCGACAATCTAATGCTCCCTTAGAGGAACCAGTTTTCTTTGTAGTTGATTTTAATACTCTTCTAGGAACTGAAGATAAAAATGGTGGGTTAGAGGTTGATGACTCTGATTTCTAAAATCTTATGAATTTTTTTTTTCTGTTTTTAATTTGCATGATCCTGGATTCTCTGGTCCTAGATTTACTTGTTCTAATATGCAATAGGGTCCTGACTTAATTCTTGAAAGATTAGATAGATGTCTTATTAACCAAACTGCTAAGGATTTATGCCCTAAACTCTGTGTTAAGAATATACCTAGAGACTCTTATGATAATTTCCCCATGCATATTGGTTTCAATTATGAGGATGTTTGTATGCCTATGCCTTTCCACTTTATGGATATGTGGATTGAAGATCCAACCTGTAGAGACATCATTTCTAACTCTTGGTATGTTAATGTGGTAGGTTCTCCTGCCTACAAACTGAAAGCTAATCTTTTAAACACAAAAAAAGGTCTTAGGGATTGGAATAAAACTTCTTTTGGTAATATTCAAATTAATATATATCTACCATCAGGAAAGACTTGGCAGAGGTCCAGATTTCTAATCCTACTGATACTAGTACTACTTCTAGGCTCAAGGATAGACTGGAATATCTCTACAACTTAGAGGAACTATATTGGAAGGATAAATCTAGGGAGGTTTGGCTCATGGAAGGTGACAGAAATTCACCCTATTTCCATAGATTCACCCTCTTTAGGAGAAAAAGAAATTCTACTAGTTGGATAAAGGATACCTCAAATACTATAAATTATTTCAAAAACCTGTATTCTTCTCATCCTCAATAATTTCAAGATGAAATCCTTACTGATCTCCCAATAAATTTTTCTGCTGAGGATAATTCTCTTCTAAATTTTCCTTTTACTGCTGAGGAAATCAAGAATGTTGTGTTTCAAATGGGGAAAAAAAAGGCCCCAGGCCTAGATGGTTTTACAGGTCAGTTTTATCAAAAGAATTGGGATATAGTAGGGGAGGCTGTTATTGACATGACTCAAACCTGCTTCAAGATAGGGAATATTGCTAAAGTTTTCAATCATACTAATATTGCTCTTATTCTTAAAGTTCCTCTGGCTTAACTTGTATCCCAATATAGACCTATAGGGCTTGGTAATTTCATTTACAAAATTCTTTCGAAAACTCTTGCTAATAGACTTAAACCTTTCATGAACAACATTATTTCTCAAAATAAAAGTGTTTTCATTCCTAAGAGGAGTATTTCTGATAATATTCTGCTAGCTAACGAAGCCATATTTGATGTCAATCATAATGACAAAATTGAAGGTATTGCTGCCATTAAACTTGATATGTCTAAAGCTTATGATAAATTAGAATGGTCTTTTATTGAGAGCGTCTTGACTAGAATGGGACTTTCAAACCATTGGATCAAACTTATTAACCAGTGTGTTTGTACTGTCTCATACTCTGTCCTCCTCAATGGTAGCCTTACTGGGTTTACACCCCTATATCTATATCATCTGCTTTGAATCTATATCTTCTTACATTGACATCCTTCAAAAGAAAGAAATTTTAGAAGGTATCAAAGTTTGTAAAGATGCTCCAGAAATGACACATCTGATGTTTGCTGATGATTCTCTTTTGTTTTCTAAAGATACTATTCAAAACTTTCAAGTTATCAAAGATTATCTTCAAAAGTACTGTTTGGCTTCTGAGGAAGAGATAAATTTTGATAAATCTGGTATCTTATTTAGTAGGAAAATTCCTAAACACAGGAAATCTCTTCTAGCTAACATTTTAGAGATTAAGAGCAGATATTTAGGAGAAAAATATATTGGCACTCTTACTGTGTTCCAAGCATCAAAAATCCAAACCCACATGGGTATTCTCCAAGCTGTGGATGCCAGAATTTCTATCTGGTTACATAAGCTCCTGTCTCAAGCTGCTAGAACAACTTTGATTAAACACATTGGTCAATCCATCCCCTCTTTGAAATGGGAGCCTTTCTCATTCCTAAACACCTTTTCAAACAAATGGATTCCCATCTTTGTAAATTCTGGTAGGGAGAAACTCTAGATCCAAAATATAGAAAACTTCATCTTTTATGTTGGGACATTCTATGTTCCCCTAAGGCTGAAGGTGGTCTAGGTTTTAGAAAGGCGGAGTTAAATAATCTGGCCTTGCTAGCTAAAAATGCCTGGAGAATTCTATAAAATCCTACTTGTATGTTAGCTATTGTTCTTAAAGCCAAATACTTTCCTAGAAATGATTTCTTGAATGCCAAGTGCACTAGTAAGTGTTCTTGGACTTGGAAGTGTTTGCATGCTATAAAAGAACTTATTAAGCCTTTCATCTCTTGGATTATTGGGGATGGTCAATTCATTGGCCCATGGTGTGAAAATTGGATCCAACTTTGGGTTCAGCCACACGCAACCCTTTAGTCCCACCTGATCCTAGTATTAAAGCCTCTTACTTCATTGATTCTCATACCAGAACTTGGAATTTATCTAAACTTAACACTCATTTTGATAATGCTTGTGTTAAGAAGATTGTCACCATTCCCTCAAGCCAACTTTGCACTCCTGACAGGAGGGCTTGGGATCTTTCAAAGAATGGCAAGTTTTCTTCAAAATCTGCCTACATAAGGGCTGAAAGGTCTTAGGCCCTTCCCTTGAAAAATCTTTGGAGTTCCTTACAGAATCCAAGTCTTTACTTGGAAATCTGCAAGAAATGCTCTCTCTTCTAGAACTGTTTTACATACTAGAATGCCCATGCATAGTGTTGAATGTGCTAGGTGTAATGATCCTCATGAATCCATAATGCATGCTTTGGTCCTTTATCCTTTTTCTAGCAGAATTTGGTTCCTCTCTGATTTCTGCATTAACACACAATTTTTTCTAAACAAAACTTTCAGTGAATGGTTAATGTTTTGGCTAACTGACATTGGATCTAGTCTTCCTGATGAGGCACAATTTTTTTTTTGTAACTATCACGTGGTCTCTCTGGACTAGCAAGAATAATTTCATCTTTCAAAACTTAAAAGAAACTCATGTTACTGTTTTAGAAAGAGTCATGGCTATGCTTCTAACTAGGAACCCTATTTTACTGTCTCTCTTACTAACCCTATCAATCTATGTGATAAATGGATGCCCCCTCCTTTGGATGGATAAAGTGTAATACTTATGGTGCTTATGATGACACTACCACTACAAAAACAGGTCTTATTAGTGAGGTTTTTTTTATAAGGGCATCACAAATAGTGACTATTTGTGAGGTTTTTTGACCAACTGTGGGAAATAGTAGGTTTAGTCAAAGGACTAGTTTTCTTTTGTCAGTTTCGTGTATCCGACAGTGCAAAAAACAATTCAGGCAGAATAATGGCCACGGTTGCCCAGCCGTCAAAAATAGTTTGAGAAATTGACTCCACTTTTTTGCACTCCCGCCCTCTCTCCCGCACTAATTTCATCAAATTCTAACTAAAATAAGAAAAAAAAATCTGTTTTTATTCTATTTTTTGTGCCTTATCTTCTATCTATCTTCTAAAAATATCTGGTCAGTTTCATCTCTTACCCTTTTCCATTTTTTCTCCGCCGTTGAAGAAATTCCAGGTTTGCTCTCGCCTCTTCTCTTCCATGTTACCTTCTCTCGTCTCTTATCTCATCTCCTCCATAATGTTCCTCTTATCATCTCGTCCCACTGTTCTCGATCTGTTCTTCAATTAACAGATTTGTACTCTAAACAAAAGTAATTTGCTAAATGTTAATTTTGATTTTAATTTATTTTGTTTGCAGGAAGGAAAGGATGAAGCTCTGAGTAACTGTTAAGGTGAGAATCCATTAATGGGTTTGATTTTATTTTGCGAATTAATAATTCTGATTTCATCTCTTACCCTAATTTTGCTAATTCTAATTCTAATTATTCTGATTTCAAAATAATTCTAATTTTGCGAATTTATTTTTAGAATCCATTAATGGGTTTGATTTTATATTGTGATTTCTACATAAGGTAAAGAACTTCTATATTCTAATTATTTGTTTCTCTTTTTGCAGGAACTAAAAGAGGAAACTTTGAGGAATCAAGAGTATTAAGGTGAAAATTTGAATCTTAAAAGAAGATTTAATATTTTTATTAATTTCTATGTTTTTTTTTCTATGTTACTTTTAATTTCTTTTTTCTTTTTATGCAGGATCTGAAGGAAGAAGCTTTACCTACAAGAGTGTTTTAAGGGTGAAGATTTTGGTTGAAAATAAATTTAATCTAATTTAATTTTTTTAGTTTTCAGATTTCTATTTCTTTGATTTCCTTTTGATAGAAATTTGTGGTCCTTTGTGTTGATTGAATTTGAAGTCTTTTTTGTAGTTTCTTGTAATTTCTTTTGTTAAAGTTGGGTTTGGGTTCATTTTGTGCTTTATATCTTCTGCAAGTCTGTAGTTAAGATATGAGAGTTGGTAAAGTGTTGCAGAGTGCGTTTATGTTGTTTTTCTTTGGCAGGAAAACTCTTTCGCACTGAAGCATCTTTGTCTCTCACTGGTTTAACTATATTTATCTTCATTGTGATTTAGTCTGATGAACAAACATATGAATAAACTATTTAGTATGTCATTTAAAGTACTTGGCAAAATAGCGTATTTTCCTTGTCCCTTGGATACTTCATAGTTTCAGCAAAATGTGTGCAAACTTGTATAACGCATTATATCACAAAGTGCATTTGCATTAGAAAGGTGTCAAGGCATAAATATTTGTTGCTTAACTGTAGATTAACCACTATTGGTAAGAGACAATGAAGCTCACCGTCTCCATATATGTTGATATTAAACTAAATTTGAGGTTCTGGGTATGGTCTTATTTAGTTTGTCTCAATTAGTTTTTTGAGAGTGCAGCTTAACATATTTAACTTGATCACTAGTTCTGGTCTTATGAACCACTTCTCTGTAGAAGTTTGCAATAAGTTTTTTTAGTAGTGTGTTTGATGCAATCTGTCCAATGATGTATGTTAACTTCAATATTTTTGGATTCGACTGTTTGGATTTGCATAATTCATACTTTCTGATTTTTCTATCAAATACTTGGTGTCCGGCCTTATCCCTTATTCCTTCATCCCTTCTCTCATTTTGTTTGGCATCCAATGGTTAATTTTCATGTGGCTGTTTTCCTTATCAAACTAGATAATGGAAGTAACTAGAGTCAGGTGCTACACATCTACAAAATTAGCTTTTTTGTTATAGGTTGAGAAAATGATTAATTTGACTTAGGAAAATACAATCTATTTACAGGACAATTATATTCCATTTTTTATATTTCGGTTATCTAGCATCTCCTATCTATAATATGCCAAGAAGTATCCTAAGTTATTTTCCTGCAGCTCTCGGTATATTTTTTTTTGATCTTCGAATGAATGTTTTCCTTTTGAATAATTGCGATCTAGCAGTTGATGCTTATGTAACAAGTAGTAGAAAGAGAATGAATAACAGAAAGTGTTAGAAATAAAGTGAGGAAAGAAGTCTGGCAGTAGTGATCATTGATACGGTTTAGCATTTGCAATAGCTTAAGGTATTTTGCTTTTTCTATAAAGATCGTCGAGTAGAATTCGTTTCCATCTTCATTGAACCTTACAAAAAATGTATGAAAACTTAAAATCTTTGTAAACTAGTTTGATGGCTGGTTACGAAACTGGTTTAAACTTTGAAGTCCGGCGAATCTCATAATCTTCATAAACATTTTTGAAGCCAGTGACCTTCAAAAACAGGGCAGCTGCTTTTTCCACAAAATATTTGCAACCTGGACATTTTCCGCCAGGTGAATCAATAGCATGTCTTCATCCCCTCTTTGCTGGACTTTATGCGAAGGAAGAATTGAAGATTAATGCAAGGCACTATACCAGCGATCTAATAGTTGACATGATAAGACATCTCTGTATAAAAGAGGTTTTAATATCTCTTTGCAGTTGAACTCTGCTTATGCCGTCAAGGTGTTGTTCTCGTGTGCCTTTGATAATGTGTGTTGATGGTGCAATTTGGATCAATATCTCATTTCCTAGTTTGCCTTCTGCGGCAACAAATTGTGTAAGTCTTTTGTGTTTATATTTTCTTTTCTTTCTTTCGGTTTTATATAATTATATACCAAAATTCTGAGGGGTCATCTGATTTCTTGCATTTGTATAACATTCTGTCTGTGCACTTTAATTTTTTGGTGAAGGAAATTGAATTAAAATAGCAAATCTTTCCCAATGCAGAGATTCACAAAATTCTAAATGACATCCTCAGCATGTTTAATGAGTTGACGTGTTCAGATGACCATTATTTTCTTATGTAATAATACGAGTTTGGTTGACTATTAATACAAATTTCAAAGTGGGGTTAAGAAAATGTATATATGTTACATTATTTTCTTTCTTTATTACAAGTATGCAAAGATTAGTTGGTTTCATGTTCCGGACACGCCCGGTAAACACCAAAATATGCAGTCTGTGTGGCGTCTTTTCTTTGATTATTGTTCTTCTGTTACAACGTCTCCTTATACATGTCCATCAATCTATGCTCTGACATTTTAGTTTTGTTGGAATTTTCATTCAATCTACTATACCAGCTACTATGTTCATTTCATATCTTGCCTATCTATGCTAAGACTAATGTACCCTCAAGTGCAGAAGTCTTTTTCTATGTCTGAACTTTGCCCATAGATGCTTTTGTATCTGATCTATGTATTGTAAGGATGAAATTTGTAGTTTACCGTTTGTGTTACTTTGTGCTTAATATATATCTATTGTATATTTGTAACTAACTTTTTCACAAAACTTTCTATGATGCCAGGTACTTTTTGTCCATCCCATCATAAAGGTTTTACTGATTATTTTTTAGTTCAAGGATATTGCGACTGAAAAATGGATAAGAGTTGGGTTCACTATCAATGATCAAGTAAGGAGTTTCATGAAGGGTTGTGTTTGTTCTTATACTATGCATTCGAAAAGGGGTTCGTTACCGAAGACAACAAAGTGAAATGTCCATCAAAAGAGTGTGCCAATGTAGGTTACAAGACCAGAGATGAGATATATGATGATGTAGTCATTTATGGTATGTTAAGGAGCTATACTATATGGTATCATCACGGTGAAAATTTCAGAACGACATTTCCAAGTGATTTGGAGGAAGAAATTACAAATGTGGATCAGGTGATTTTAAATAACAACGGTAAAGAGGTTGGAGATGACATTACAGGGATGCTGCGAGATGCATTTGGAATACCAATGTGTGCTGATGAGGATATGAGTGATATGCTAGATGCAGAAATGAGTTCCATGCCAAGTGATACTTCAGATGCACAGTTCTATAAGTTGTTAGAAGATTCAAAGAAACCGTTATACCCAGGCTGCGATAAAATGTCAATGATGTCATTTCTTGTAAGATTTTGGAACTATAAATGTACTGGTGGGATTCTGACAAGTCATTCAAAGAGATGCTTCAACTTATGAGAGAGTCATTTCCAGAAGGGTGCACATTTCCGGAAAACTTCACACAATGTAAGAAGATACTATCAGAATTGGGATTGTCCTACCAAAAAATTGATGCGTGTCCGAATGATTGTATGTTGTACTACAAAGAGACGGCTGATCTTGAAGCTTGTACTGTGTGTAAAGCTTCTCGTTACAAAGATGGGAGATTGAAAATCCGGCCAAGATACTTCGTTACTTTCCTTTGAAACCTCGGCTACAAAGATTATACATGTGTTCTAAGACTGCAAAAGATATGAGATGGCATTACGAAGAGCATACAAGAGATGGAGTATTGAGACATCCAGCTGATTCTGAAGCTTGGAGGGTTTTTGATGAGATGAATCCAACTTTTGCAGCAGATCCAAGGAATATCATATTAGGCTTATCTACTGATGGGTTCAGTCCATACAGCTCAATGAGAAATCCACATGGCACATGGCCTGTAGTTCTTTTTCCATATAACTTACCTCCATGGTTATGTATGAAACAGCCTAACATGATATTGTCACTGCTTATACCATGCCCACATAGTACATGTAATGATATTTAACATGTTCAAAGTTACATTATTATTATTCTGTTTAGTATAATCTCTCTTAGTTATTGTGTATGATTGTAACTGCATTAGTTCTTTGTTGTTTGTATGTTAAGCTCAGTATTTCGAAATATGATGCGTAATTCTACCTTAATAAGCTTGAAATTGCATAGGATATCATTGTTGTTATTTGAAATGTATAGTTCAGTAGATCTAAATGTATTTGAGTCACAATTTAATAATTGAGTTATGGTACATTAGACTTATTGTATGTTCTGCATCTGTAAGGTACCTTATATTCAAACTCATTATCTTATTTGTCATACAGGTGACGACATAGATGTATATTTGAGACCGCTAATAGATGAGCTGGAGGAGTTATGGGAGGAAGGGTTAGATACATATGATTCCTCCAAAAATGAAATGTTCAATCTGCGTGCGAGATTACTATGGACTATAAGTGATTATCCTGGTCTTGCAATGCTCTCAGGATGGAGTAATAAAGGTAAATTGGCATGCTCAACATGTCTTGAAGAAACTCGGCACCAGTGGTTGAAGAATGGAAGAAAAACAGTCTACATGGGCCACTGACGATTCTTACCGATGAGTCATAGGTAATAATCTTTATATTTCTTGAATACTTTTACGCGTGTTACCATCCATATGTTTTTGTGTATGTTTACAGTATTGTTTTTGTGTCTTTTGAGAGTATGTGTGGTCTGTGTAATTGACAGTTGAATGTTCGTTTGTGATCATAGGTTCTGTACCACATTTAAGAAAGATTTTAATGGGAAAGTAGAACATAGTCCATCTCCAAACCCATTGTTAGGGCCAGATATCTTGAGCTTGTTGAAAGACATTCCACACACATTTGGAAAATAGTTTGAGGAGATTTTAGGGGGAGATCGTTTGCGCAAAAGAAAAGAACGAGGATCAAGTAGAGCTTCAAGTAACATGCCGAGCAATTGGAATAAGTTGAGTATTTTTTATGAATTTCCTTACTGGGAAAATAATATTCTGAAGCACAACGTAGATGTGATGCATACCGAAAAAAATGTCTGTGATAGTGTTCTTGGTACGATAATGGATATTCCGAGAAAAACTAAGGACGGTCTTAAAACGAGATTTGATCTGCAGCTCCTGAATATTAGACGTGAACTTCATCCTAAGCTTTTACCAAATGGGAAATATTTCTTACCAAGGGCATGCTATTCCATGGATAACGCAAGAAAGACGATGTTCCTTAATATCTTGAAGAATTTTAAGACTCCAGATGGTTACTCAGCATACATTGCAAGATGTGTAAATGTACAACAACGTAAAAAAATTGGACTAAAAAGTCATGATTCACATGTGCTCATGCAGCAGTTTCTCCCTTTAGCATTCTGAAAGACGCTTCCGTCTAAGGTCAGTAGAGTGCTAATGGAGTTGAGTTCTTTTTTCCGTGAACTGTGCTCCAAGGTATGACGCCCTGAAGATTTTATAGAGTTAGAAAAACGTATCGTAGTTATTTTATGTGAGTTGGAACGAATTTTTCCACCAGCCTTCTTCGACATTATAGTTCACTTGCCTATCCATCTGGCTACAAAAGCAGGTTTAGGAGGACCCGTGCAGTATCGATGGATGTATCCTATTGAAAAGTATACATTTTATACTTCTCTTCACATTTTATACATTTTAACATTTCGCCTTTTATACATTTTAACATTTCTTGGGGTCAACTGTATCTTTATTCCTTGTTCTGCCTGATGTTCACATACTTGTTTTTTTTTTTCAGGTATTTGTACACTTTGAAGAAATATGTAAGGAATAAAGCTCAGCCAGAGGGATCTAATGCTGAGGGGTATTTGGCTGATGAATGTGTTACATTCTTGTCGAGGTACCTCAAAAATATTGAGTCAAGAACCAACAGACCTCCTATATACGTAGATGATACACCCATTGGGAAAGCTAAGAGATTTGCTTTAACTGGCGAACAATAGAAGAAGATGCATAACTATATCTTGTCTAATGATGATGATGTAGCTCCATACATAGCATAAGAAATATTTTATTAATTCATTTATTTACACTTTTTCGGTGGCACAATTTAATTTTTTCTGCTTGATTTTTTTTAGGCAACAAAAAAACTACACTGTCTATGTTGCACCCAAGAATGAGTGATCTTGAACGGCTGCGAAGAGTTGTCAGCAAATATTTGCTTACCCAGAAGAGTTGGAGCATTGGGTTCTTACCAAGGTGAATGATAGGTGGAGGGATCATAAATTTAATGTTAAAAAGGCTGCATATATAAAATGGAAGTCTGTGGAAGAACGTCTTGCTAATCCACCAGATAATATTGTTGAGAGCCAGTGGAGGATACTCGTTGAGGTTTGGGAAAATGATGTGAAGAAACAAGTAAGTGTCAATATTATTTTTTTCTTTTCTATTTTTTTCTATGTTTTGCTTTTGGTGTTACATATGGTCTCTATTCAAGAATAATGAATAGCTCTTGTTTAGTATTGTGTAGTTCCTTGCTCTTCTGAACTGAAGATTCATAGCAGTTGTTTAGTTTTTGTTTAAGTATAAGTGTCAATTCGATATATGTTTATTATACTTTTAAGAAGTCCTAACAATATAATCTTATATGTAATTGGTCTAGGAAATATGCAATGTGAACAAACAGAACAGAGAGAAACAAAACTTTCACCATACTACTGGCTCTAAACCACATGCAAAGTGTGCATCAGAGGTAAGCTTTTATGTCACTGTTAGTAATGCGTTTCATTTGGTATATGAAGAACTTTGGAATGTTCCATTAAAATAAGATTTATATGGGTGCGTTTGTGATTAAACTTTGGTGATTGGTTCATGAATTCAACATAGGTATACTTGTTTCTATTTCCATGCCTAGTTTCAGTTTCATTCCTTGATCTTCTTTGAAGATGATTTTCATATGTTGTGCTAGAAGGTGCAGGCAGAACGATATGGCCATTGCATATCTTTTAGGTCCAGCTTTAATATGCATTATTCTCAATGTTGTTATTGCAGACTATGGTCACCTGACTTTTCTGTCCAAATTGCTTTTCTTCTAACACATCCAATTCCATGTAGAAATGTGTGCATTGCGTCATGCTAAAGTCTCGTATTGATTAATAGATTGTTGTTCTTAATCCTGCTATATAATTGATCTTATACCCCATAATTAAACTTTGTTGATTTAGGAAAATCTTACCAAACAATCCAGTTCATATTGCTTGTCATGTTAACATGTATTGATGGGAACCTGTGACTGTTTATACTAACCAGCATGTCGTTTCTGCTTGAATGCTTTTTTTTATAGTTGGCGTAGAAACTAGGACGGCCTCCTAAACGTCACGAGGTTTTTGAAGTTACCCATACTAAAAAAAAAAACCTGAAGACCCAAATGAAGTATTGATGGATCCTGAAGTGGCTGCAGAACTTGTATGTTGTATATTTTTATTAGTAATGAATTTTGAATTTGTTTACATATGATTACTCAAGCATTTGACCATGAAATCGGTGTTTTTGTAGAAGGAAGTGGAGGAAGTAGAGATCCAAGCTAGCCAACCAAGTTCTACGATTGTGCTACAAGGACGACATGATACATTTTCAGAAGTGCGAGGAAGAGATAAAGGAGGTCGTGTTCGCTGTCTAGGCAGTGGTATAAAACCACAGAAATATTGGGGGTGAAGGGTCATCAACCAAGCCAACCACTGAACCAAATGTAGAAATTCTGAACCTTAGACAACAACTGGAGAATACACTTGCAGAACTTCAAGCAGCAACGGAACTGATAGCTGAATTAGAGGCACTTCTTATTGTGCATGATGATATGGGAACTACCAACATAGCTTATCAGGCAGCCTTGGATAGGATTGCAGAGCTGGAGGCACTATTGAGGTAATTGAGTTTCTTTATTAAGTTATTTCCTCCTTAAAACCTTGAACCTGAAATGAAATTTTCTGCGAATATAATGCTTGAAATGGTTTGTATGTTACAGGACTGATGCGTAGATCAAGAACAATCCATGAATGGAAGATGTTGGTGTATGGATGGGTGACTGATATAGGTGATCTTTTTTTTTTTTGAATATATGGGAATGAGATGATTCTTTTTATGTTTTCATGCCATATGGTTTTTTGGATATAAGGGAATAGGATGATGTCTTTTTTTGTTTTCATGCCATCAGTTGTGTTCGCGGTTTGTCCCAAACATTACACATGCGTTCTTCTGATATTTTTAAAACATTTATGCTTTTTACTTTCGTATATGTAAGTTTCAAAGATTTCTAAAACTTCGTTATATATGAATATAAGTTCAATTGAGAACTTTCTAAATTTCTGTTATATAATTATGCAAAGTTTTTATCTAAGATTTATGTTATGAGAATTCTATGACTTAAAAACCCAATTCCGGTGACCGGTAAACGTTAACGGAAGACGGTTGAAAAATATTATTGAGGGTTTGTGAACTGTCAAAAATACGAATACCGGACTTGGGGGATGGCGCCGGAAAATTATAGCCGGCGGTTGAAAAATATTAGTGAGGGTTTGTGAACCGTCACAAATACGAATACCGGACTTGGAGGCCGGCGCCGGAAAATTATAGCCGGCGGTGGTCGTATGATTTGTGACGGCCAAATAACCATCACAAATAGAGAATCTATTAGTGAGGGGTGACCAACCGCCACAAAAAGCGAAAAACCATCACAAATGTTATTTGTGACGCGTTGTCCGTCACAAATGTTTATTTGTGACGGTTTTTTTTCTATTTGTGACGGTTTTTGGACCCTCACTAATGAGACCTGTTTTTGTAGTGTAGAGCTAATGGTGCAGGATATGTGATGAGGGATTTCTCAAGTAAACCTCCTTTTGTGCTTCCTTGGTTTTTGAAATAATGTCTGTAGAAGAAGCTGAAGCCAGAGCTATTTGGGCAGTCCTGAAGAAAGCCTTGGATCAGAAGTTAACACATATCATTATCGAAAGTGATGTGAAGAATCTCATTGAACAATTTTCAGCTGGCTTGTTTGATGGAGATGTTCATACGGATGCTATCCTTAAAGACATTCAGTTATTTTCTTCTAAATTAATATCTTGTATCTTTAATTTTCAACCTCGTATTTGAAATTTTGTAGCCCATGAATTAGTTCAATGGGAAAAAACAAACAAAGCTTCCATGTACTGGTATGTGCCTCATGTTTGGTTGCTACCAACAGTTGAGGGGATCATTAGTCTTTTTGAAAGTCTTTGTCTATATTAAAATAAATAAATAAACACTATTTAGGATTCTGACGATGTTATTAAAGAAAAAGAAAACAATACCTTTTTGACGATTGTGATTAAGATAAACAATCACTGCTATTTACAACAAATTTCATATGCTTTGGAGATGTATGTTCATCACCAATAGGCACCTTTGGGGATGGCTGGTGTCTCCCCGGACCCATCGTAGCGGCAAACATAATACAAACGTTTTGAAAATATTCAACACCCTTCGGGAAAAAGATTTTATTTTGTGAACATATCAATTCCATGACTTGCTAATAGTGTTAGTTGGTAGTTTCTAATCTTTTCAACAAACAAGAAGTAAAAATGAGAAAACACGAGAGTTTACTTTATATGTCACCTCTTTTCTTTGTTGTTTGTTTAAAGAAAAATTCCAACAGTACTCTTTGACACACCTCACCTAATAAAAAGCCTAAACATTAAATCCACCTACACATCTTTCTTCAAAGCTCATGTCGTTTGCAGATCTCCCTTTATATATGCAACATATATGTAGCTTATAAGATCATTTAATGCATACGTACTCGATATTCAAGGGCTCATAATACATTCTTCTTCGTCTTTGTTTTCATTCTTCTCCTAGCTCACTATCCAGCCATGAACGGTAACCACAATTACCAGGAAGTATATCCCCCTGTATTCCTTTTGCTTCTCGTTATTTGTTTGTTTTTCGCATCAAGTACTAATGCCGTCAATGCATCTCAAAATCTTTCGGATCCCACTCCACCAATACATTGCCAAAACGAAACTTGCGACGCATATCAGCTGACGAGACGACACGAGAGTTCCCCTGAGGTTCAGACTTCTGGCTGTCACTACTGGCGTCTAAAATTGAGAGCGCAAAGCATAAACTGTGAACGTTGTGACCAATGTCTAAGAATGAAATTCTATCTATACGGAAGTCCAAGCTGCTACTATTGTCTAAGGTTGAAATACCTTCTCTCTAGAAGCCCGAGTTGTCATCGCTGCCTAAGACTCAAAGTTCTTCTCCACCTAAACCCAAGTTGCCAGACCTCAACATGTGAACTGTGTCGCCGAGGCATATCACCAGAAGCTCGATGTCTTGGTGATTCTCTACCCAACCCCAAGCACCCACTAAAGAGGACTAGTCAACATAATAGACCTGAGCGACGACGAAGTACAACCCCCGTGACTCATCACAATCATAAACACTACCATGATCTGCCTGGAAGCGGACCAGAAGATGATGATATTGACTTTGTGCCTAGGCACCGGTCGAAAGAAGTTCATCATCATCGTCATCATTTGCCCAAGCGGGAAGAAGAAACAGATGATATTCCTAAGCATCATCCAGTAATGCATCATCATCACTTGCATAAGCCCTTGCCAGAAAAAAGGAATCTGCCTAAGACGGAACCGAAAAAGCATCACCATCTGCCAAAAGCTCAGCTGGAAAAACATCATATGCCTAAGACCAAACCGAGAAAGCATTATCATTTGCATAAACACTACAGCCCTCCAGCACCCAACCCTGAGGACCTAACGGATTCTGCAGGACCAATGAGTGCTCCCTTGTCCGTCTCACAATCGTCTAGACCTTGATCATTGTTTTAAATTGATAAATCAGTTCACACTTGGATATTTTATATATGTAATCATGTTTCTCCAATTAATCGTCTCTCTGAGTTTGGTTAAGGCACATGTTAATCCCACATATATTTCGTGTAATTGTTACAAAAATAATGGACTAGGTTAGATTCCTTGAATTTCATTGACGCCATTTTTGTTTCAGCTTGCAAATTTGACCCCAACCATGGAAAAGTCTCATCAGAAGTCAAGGCCTCTGATTACCCATGCAGCCGTGCCCTTCTGGACCGAGGGCATGTTCATGTTAGCAAGGCTCCAAATGGGATTCAAATTCTCATTCTCGGGAGCCTCCCATTTCATTTCAGTCAAATTCTTTGCTATTTTAGATTCTATCGGTCAGGTGTCTAGGTCTAAAACCTATATACTGACGGACACCCATCATCCTAGAAACGTCCTAGAGAGGGTGCTGCACTGCTGCATCAGTAATGTTGTTGTGGTGTCACTTTTTCTCTCTGTTCTTTGTTTCACACCAGACGTCTCTCACTAGTCTCTATATGTGCACAGTCTTTTCTGATTTTACGCTTTTTACTGTGTGTGAGTTGTAATGAGAAAAACCTGCAGAGAAATTTACAAGCCCCAAAACCGTGTTCTTTCTTGTCACTTTTATCCAAAATCCTGATCAGAAGATTACTCTCTCTGAATACAAATCGATTCCTCCACTACCTCTCTCTCTTCATTATAATTCAGTCCTATCATCATCTCATTTTTTACCTGTTTTCAGAAGAAGATAATGGTCAATCTCAAACTCCAAGACAAACCCCATCCCCTCATCTCATCCCTACCCCTTTTACACCTTTTTCTAGAGAAATTAAAAGTGAACCCTGAATCATCAAAACAAAAATGGGTTCTTTTCATTCCATTCAACAACCATAGAGCCTCAAAAAAGAAAAATCACTGTATTTTCATCATTAAAAAAAAGAAGAAAAAAAAAATACAAGGACTAAAAACTAAAACAAATGAAACGAAAAAAAAAAAAAAAGAACACTATTAAAAGAAAACATTAAACAAAGAGGGGAAGTCAATTAACATAAAATCTAAAAATAATAAATCAGAATTTGATGATCAGCTAGCTAGACGAGAGAATCAGTATGGTGGAAGTGGATGATGATGTGATTGCTGTCTTGGTGTAGGAGCCCAGATAACATCATTAGGGAGATGATACATTGACTGATGGTGATGATCATTTTGTGGAGAAGTTGTTGTTGGTTGGGGTGTTGAATGACTATCCCTTTCTTCACTACCAACACCACCACCACCACCGGTTGTAGTGACTCCACCAGAAACTGAAGAATTGTTGTTATTCCTGACTTGTTCATTATCATCATCTTCAACAGGTAATCGATGAAAACTAGGATTATTAAAAGAACTAGCCACGACAAAAACAGTACTAGCAGCAATCAGACTACCAACAACAGACCCACCAAAGATTTGTCCTTGAGGACCAGCTAATGATATTGAAAATCCACTTATAATTGCTGATAATGAAGAACTCGGAGGAACAAAAGTTGCCGAAATTGATAAAATTTCAAATCTTCCATGAAAAGTAACAGTTGCACCTGCTGTGGTCGAAGGTTGATGAAGACTAACATTTGCAATACTTCCTGAACCGGATAACACACAAACACCTATGTTATGTCGCCGGGAGAAACGAGTAATCGCATTTATGATGTCAACACCAATTGGTATCTCAAGAACATGAGGTCTCATTGCACATTCATCTGTTGGGATGGTTTGGGTTATTACAACTGGTGGTTTAGGTCTATTTTTTGATCCTGGTGGTCTTCCTCTTGGTCTTCTTACTACTTCTATGGTAGCCCCATCTCCACCGCCACCAGCTGATCCTGAACCAGACCCATTGTTGATAAGTAGGAGTTGATTGTCTTTCTTAATTTTCTTCGTTGGTTCTTGGAGATTGATAGTACTGTTATTATCGTTACTTCTACAATCATCTTCTTCTGATGTTTGACATTGATCTCTGCTACTTAGTTGTTGATGATGTAGTTGCTGTTGTTGGTGCTGATAATGATGTTGTTGTTGTTGTTGGTGATGAAACTTCTGAAACATATTGTTGGGATTTTGTGTAATTTCATGCTCTCTTCCTTTCATCTCTTTTAATTGATTATTATTTATGAAAAAAACTTTTTTTTTTCACAAACCAACAAAACAGAAGACACACCCAAAGATGATGAGAAAGGGGGGTTTTGTTTGAAAAAACTAATGGAAGATCTAAAGAAATGGGGCTCTGTTTGAATAAACAACAATATCAAAACAAATGGAGAGAGTATATAGAGAGGAAAAAGGATGCAGAGAAGATGAGAGATAGAGAAACAGAGAATGACGAGGTTGTGAGAGAGAGAGAAAAAAGACAGTAGTGGTTAAACTTGTAAACCAAGGAAAGGTGCAGCGATTTCACCACTTGGTTTGGTTGATAGAGGATTGGTACGTGACAGTAGTTTGTGGGCCCATTACATGGTGAAAGAAAGAGTAGGTGTCTTGACTAGGATCCAAAACAAGCCGGCTCCGAAGCTGCTCAATATATCGGTCACCTTAAAATGCTAGAGTCGGTCCAAGGAGTGGAGTAATTTTTTTACTTCATAATGAAAATATCATTTTACTTTTAAAAATTGTTTTGAAATTTGATTTTCGAAAAAAGGGTCAACCAATCTTGCTGCATGAACCGCTGTTTGTAACAGCTAGTTAACAGCAAAATCTACGTGGAGGCTAGGTGTTTAAGGAGTACACGTTTATCTTCCACATCATAGAAAATTAATGAAGTGTAAAAATAGGAAAAGGTGCATAGCTCGAATCAGCCGTTAGATTAGGAGAATCAACAGATCATTTTCTTTTCTTCTTCCACTCTTCTCTTAGCGAAATTAGGTTTCTAAATACAATAATTTTAAGTGTCAGATTTACTCTTTAATGTGTTTAGATTAAATCCTCTTTGTGACTCTATCTCATTTCTGATACTAGACTCCGGCTGCCCTAATAATACAAGCATCTAAACTTATTCTTCCTCCGCCCGATCAACTGATCAAATACTAGCAATCTCATAACATGGATTTTTTTTTCTTATTTTGCTCATTATACAAACTCATGGATGAGTGATTTGATGATTAATCGAGTCTTTCTAGTATGAGCCGCTGAGTTTGATTTACTTTATTGTTGTTATTGATTTCTAAGATTAAAATTAAGTTAAGCAACCTAGAGGTCTTGATGGTGATAACAGAAGAAAGCCATGAAGTTACAAGTTGATCTCATTGATGGAATCTGTGGTAGCTTTGTTGCAAAGAAGAAAAAAGATCTAGAATTTTTTTATGCAATTCAGTTTTTCAACGGGTCTGACTTACTGGTGCTTTTACTTGTATCCTAATTTTGCAAACGTGGATGACAGTGTGAAAAAAATCTTTACCACGTAGTGTGCCACATTAGACTCGTTGTTAATCAGCTGTCATTCGGCTGTTCAAATAGCAATATTGAGGTTCGACCATGCTTAACAATTGGTAGGTGGAGTTGATTCCAAAATTAAGAGTGAAGTAATTTTCTTTTGTAAGGAATATTATTTTTTTTAAAAAGCCATTTTAAAATTTAGCTTTCAAACTAATATTTTATTTTTCAACTTAGTTTTGAACATTTCAACTTAGTTAAAATGAAAAGTTAATCTTTAGACGGTATTTAAAATAAATATTAAATATTTTTGACTAAAAAAACATCCTAAGACAAAAATAAAAAAGCCAAAATGTAGACAAATATGAGCCATTACTGCAAAAGATATACCAAAGTAGACATGTTATATCAGTTGGTACCAATTATAAGTATGTATCGGCAAGATACAACCAATACGACGGAACACGGAATATCCACACCAAGTGCAAAACAGGCTTGTATTTTGCAACTTGCTCGTCCAAATGGGGATCAAGTTTGTATTGATATGGGTCATAGTTTGCAAGAGTAAAACACAAGTTTGTAACCTCAAAGCATGTACGTGCGATTGCAACTGGGAATCATTTTGTGAAAGCAGGAATAAAGAAACTAGCTAGGATTGAGCTGAACTTCCATATCCATAAGTACATACCCACGAGATCTGAAACTACAAAGAGAAAACTTACTTTAATTTTGAGAGAGAGAGAGAGATGTCCAATTCGGTGTTTTCTTGCTTTGTTTCTTTACTTTGGACGTAGCTTAGCTTAGGTCTCAACCCTTCATCACCTTCTTTTGACCAAAAGAGGAGGCCATAGTATTGACATTCCAACAAATCAATAAGCCTCCTTTAATGCCTTTTGGACAAACTCGTCATTTTGTCTGCGCCTCTGTCTGCAAGTGCAAATTGATCCTTTTTGTAGAGCTTGTCTTTGAAATGTCGTAGTAGTTCTTCCCCTTTGGATAAAGAAAACAAAGCATGCCCACATCCTTTGACGAAAAACCTGGATTTTTATAGTCATTCTTCTTAATTGAATAAGAAGATCAAACAAGTACAACTCCTAACGCACCCTTTTTCCATCGAAGGGTAATAAATTCAAGTTTTGGTTGGTGGGTATGGATGGATAGGGTCCATTTTGATATGACATTACGGCCCCATCTCACTGTTTTGTTTGGAATGGATAGTTCTCGGGTACAAGGACAGCTTATCAAATTGACCAATATGGCATTAAGTAAGGATGCATATTTGGTCCTAATCATATATGTTTTGGCTGGATAAGTTTTTAAAACATTTGATTAAGATGAGACACGACCATGCAAAAACAAAAGGAAGAGGATTGAATTGTATATCATCGTTGTGGGAGATTTTTGGAGGTTTCACTTTCATCTTTAGAACCGAAGTTCTTGACTAAAGACGCTAGAAAGTACGGCTAGACATGCACCGTAAAGAACTTCGCTCGAGAAAAGAAAGAACATGAACTACAAAAGAAGTAAAAGAAACATTACGGCTATTGATGATGATATGTTCGTGACAAGTCTCTGTTTATGAGAAGGCTTTACCTGTTTAGTAGAAAAAAGAGGAGAATATAACAACTATGATAGCTTAGGCTGGCTAGATGTTCTCCATGAGGAAAAAGAAAGGGTATTTACAAATATGGTCACACTGACTTTACTATTCCGGTTTACAAAATGATCCCACTGTTACAAAGTACTAGCAAAGTGGTCACTCAGCCGTTTACTGCAAAGTTATGTCACGTGTCAGGCGTTTGTCGAGATGTTAACTTACCTAAATGCCCCTAAACCGTGTCATTTGCACGTGTGGGATCTAGTAGGGTTGATTAACAAATCTCTAAACAATCTGGTGCGTTGGATCAAAACAAATCAAACCCCTAGTTCAAATACGATTGTGACCATTTCCCACCTCATAACTTTGCCTTGTTCCCTCACTTCTTCTCTGAAGAAATGGAGAAGAAGATGACGATTCCATGAAGCAGTTACAGGTCGTACTGTTTCTTCACATATTTCTTCAATATCTTTTACTCTTCATCTCGATCTACTAGTTGTGAAGCGAAATACGAGTTTAGAGATTTGTGAACCAGTTATCGAACAGTGAAGATAATCAGTGTTAAAGCTCGATATCAAGATGTTTACAAACATCACCAGGTAAATATCAATCCACCTTATACTGCTTTTGTAGATTATCAACTCGATTCAGAAACCCTGATTTTCTGAATTTTAATTTACAACTGATAAACCCTAAATTTCGGAAATTGGGGATTTGGGATTTTCTTTAAAAATTTGTGTTAGGGTTTGATTAATATGTTAGTAAATGGTAATCATTGTCAGTTCAATTTTGTGCAGGAAGTATGTGAAGTACCCAACTAGGAATTTTAGGATAGAATGGTTTTGGACAAATAAGGTTCAGTATTTTGATAACGTGGATGTTAATTCTGGTGGGTTGAAAGCATTTTGTGATAAAGTTCATGCATCTTTTAAGTTAGCACCAATTAAGAAGGTTGAGGTGATTTGGATTGGTAATGATGAACCAGAATATATGGTTAATGATTCACATTGGTATGAGATGTGGGATAAGGCTGTTGCTGAGGAAGGGTATGTAAATTTATGGTGCAATGTTAGTGATAGGATTGTGCCTCCTGGTGATGGATGTGCTGAAACTTCTGATATATCAAACAAGAGAGACTCAACACCATCCAAGGTTATAAGCAGTTCAAGAACATGCATTAACTATGCTTCTTCACCAGTCAGACTTGATCCAGAGATGTTTACCACACCTAAGAATAAGTTAACATGCATTACATTACCACATCAAGTCAGAAGGAGTCCAAGGATAATTAAGAGATATGTTGATGCAGTTACTGGAGGTTCTAGCAGTAGCAAGAGGTTATTTGAGAATGTGGATGAGTATGTGAATGTTGATGATGATGATTATGAGAATTTTGTCTTAAGTGCTGAGACACTCCAAGCTGAAAGGGAGTATGAGAACATTTAACTACCTAATGATGCTGAAGATGTTTGTCATCCCAATGATGATCCTAGTAGTCCAGTTTCTGATACTGATGAAATGGGCCTTGGTGTATACTGTGACTTTGTCAACAATTACTTTAAGGGCCACAACTGGGTTGACTCTATACATCCAAAGCAGTATATGGAAGCAGTCAATGAAGAACAAGAAAGTGTTGTGAAGCAGGAGGATCCTAAAGAAAAATAAATTGTTCCTTATGATGTTGAGGGTAATGAGGAGTACAATAGTGGTAAGGAAAGTTCAATCTCTGAAGGTAATTGTGTAGCTTATTTGGTTTCATATTGGTATTTTTAGTTTTAATCATGGCATTAGTCTTTTTTGCTTTCATATAAAAGAACTGACAAACCAAGTCCTTATGTTTATGTAGGTGTAACATAAGTACAAGGACCCAATGACTGTGGTAATGAGCCAACTCATCAGAAACCTCATCCCTGGTATAACAAGTTTGAGCAAATACATGGTCCATATATTGATGCAGATGGCAATGGAGATTTGTTTCCTAATGCTGATGGGAATACATTACTCATGGTTGATGTTGACACAATGTTTGTGGGAATGGAGTTTGTGGACAAAGATGACTTCAAGAAGCACCTAAGGGGTTATGCCATTAAGAAGAGATTTCAGTACAAGTTGAAGCCCAATGACAATGATAGGATTAAAGTAATATACAGGTTCAACAAATCTCAACACTGCAAGTTCTTTATCTGGGCAAGTGTTACCAGGGGTGAACCAACTTTTACTGTGAGGAGGTTCAACTTAAAGTATACATGTAGCACTCAACTGAAGACCAGGAATAGAGCAGCTAATGCAGAATTTGTTGCTGAGTATTTGTATGACAAGATAAAGAGAGGAGATGCAATGTCACTGCCATATGCACTGAAAGATCAATTTTTTACTGCTCACAACACCAATGTTCCATATCATGTTGTTGGGAGAGCAAGAACTATGACTTTAGAAAGACTCAACGGGAGCTATGATGAATCTTATAAGTTGATTCCAGCCTTTTGTGACATGGTAAAAGCAACTAATCCTGGATCAGTTGCAAATTACTCTTTTGGAAGGTGAGTTTCAAGCTAACTTTAATAAGAGTTTATTTGTTATAGTAATAGTACTATGTACTGCTTATGTATTATATATAACCACATAAAATACTATGCTAACTTATGTCTTATGATTATGTTTGTTTCAGTGAGGATAAATGTTTTGAGTCCACGATGATTGTATTTGCAGCACCAATTCAAGGATGCTGGTAGACCATTCATTGGTTTTAATGCCTGCCACTTGACTGGAAAACATGGTGGATGTCTAATGGAAGCTACAGGTTTAGATGGATAGAATGGGATTGTTACTCTAGCCATAAAGGTGGTAAGGAATGAATGTGGTGAAAATTGGCACTTATTTATGAAAGAGCTGTTGCCACTTATTGAAGACCATCCAGCTGGGAAGATAAACTTTATATCAAACAGACAAAAAGGTCTTCAAGAGTCATTGTATGAGGTTTTCAAAGAACATTTCAAAAGATACTGCCTTCGGCGAGTCTTACATTATTAAAGGAAACCTTGTTATTTTTTAAAAATTTACTATTTAAGAACTCTAACTATTGTGATATGTTTTCAACCAGTCATATGTTCAATAACTTTAAGACTCACTTCAAAGGATCAAAGCTGCACTACCTTGTATACAATGCTGCAAAATGCTACAAGGAGAGACACTAGAAGGTAATCTCTCTTCCTAATTCACAGTTGTCAGCTTTTTGGAGTCATGTTAATAATAGATTTGCATTTAATTAATCTTGTTTATGGTATGTGTAGGCCAATATGGATGATATGATCAAGTTATCACCAGCTGCTGCATCTTACATGATGAAGGAAAAACCAGAACAATGGTCTAGGGATTTCTTTGACCCATCTGCATGTTGTGATCATCTAAACAACAATTTATCAGAGTTCTTTAACAACTTGGTTAAACCTATGAGAGACAAGCCTATTTTTACCCTTAGAATGATGTATGGCCATCTAGTTATGGGTACTATGTACAAAAAAAAAAATATGAGTGCAAATTGGGAAGATGGTAAGTTGGTGCCAACTGCTCAAGATTTGATTGATGAGATGCAGAAATGTTGTGGAGCATTCAGAGTTAATGGAGCTATTATTGATAAGTTATATGAAGTGACTTCAAATACCAATGATGTATTTCATGTTGATGTGGTTGAGAAAACTTGTTCTTGTCTTCAACGGAAAATTAGAGGCTTTGTATGTCAACATGCATTGTGTGTGCTCATGGACATAAGAACCACTTAACCTACTACACTTATTATTGCACTTGTGTAATGCATCTCTTTAGTTGTTGTGCATTTATTTTTGGGTTGTTAGTTGTAATGGTTACCTATTTATCACTTATTATTGCTGTGGTTATTTATGCAGTTATTGCAGCAAGTACTATCATGTGGAATCTTACAAGGAAATTTATGCACCTGAGATGGGGTTACTGATTGGAAGAGAAGAGTGACCTGAGGTATGATGTGTTTCTTTTTTAACCTTTCACATTTTGTCCTTTTTCCCTTTGTCCTTTAATGTCTTTTGATGTCATTTAACAATATTGTAGGGAATCTTATGCTTTTTGGGAAAACAATAGTTTAAGTTTAGGGTTTTCATTTTGTTTATATATACTTTATAGATGCTTATCTTTATCTTCATTCTCATTTCATTTTGCAACCATTGGTAGAAATCAACCCACTCATAGATATGAGGAAACCAAGGAGGCCTTGCAAGAAAAGGAAGAGAGCACATGATGAACCTCACAGTCAGAAGGTGGTCAGAACTTGTAAGAGATGCAAGATGCCTGGTCACAACAGGAGGACATGTGCTGGTGCACCAGTTGGATCCAATCCAAAAATAAAAAGACAGAGAACTATGGTGGAAGGAGGAACTCACAAGACTACTTACCCAGATCATGCAGAGCTTAGTACCAGTAGAAGGGAAAGTAAGAGGGGAAGAGGTGGGAGAGGTTATGGTGCATCATATTCTCATCCTACCACTACATCATCTTCTCAGCCTACATCTGCTTCATCAACTCAGCCTACATCTGCATCATATGGATCTAGAGGTGGAAGGGGTTCAAGAGGTGGGAATGGTTCTAGGGGAGGTAGGTCTGGTGGTATATCTGTGTAACATACATTGAGCCGAACCATCAGTGGTGGTATTGTGTTGTCTCAGACTCTCTCTCAGACCTTCACAATCCCTAAACCAAAGAAGGTGACCTTCTCTGCTACTCAATGAAGACTAGTTGCTAGTAGTTAGAATGGATGTTGTATTGGGTTTAGTTCAGTTTCTTGTTTGAATGGATGTTTATGATGCTTGTTACAATGGATTTCACTGCATCTGTTTGCAGTTAACTTAACTTAAGAAGACTTATATTAAGTAATTATTAATGGGTAATATATGTAATTAACTTAATTTCATATCTTTATTGAGTGTCACTGATTACATTTTACATATTTAGATTGCCTATTTGCTTGCATAGTTCTGCCATTTTCAGGGTTGCAACTTTGGTTTCATGGAAAAGAGCATCAGAAATCCATTGAAACTGCAGACAGTTGGAACATTTGAGGTAAGTTATTCCAGAGTTATGTTCATTTTTACATATACTTAATGTTATTGTGCCCTTATATTTGTTTTTATTACAGGGTTGATTATCCCATAGACAATTGATTTTTGTATGCCTTTTGTCACCACAAGCAAAGCAGGAAAGTGGAGATGGAAGCTGAATTTCCATTGCTTTTCCAGATGTTGTAGCATCTGCAAACCATTCAAAGTATGGGCATATGGAGCAGCTGAAGAACTTCTCACCTGGACGATCATCTGTTTGGGCTTTCAACAACTTCCTCAAACCATTGCAAGGTACCATTTTGCATCTACAATATATCCATGGACATTCTATTGCCTCATGCATACCTTTCTCACACATTAAACAGTAGTTGTTGATGCTGCTCATCTTGTTGTTGCTACTTGATGTCTCCCCTGAACTGCTGCTGCAATATTCTTCCATCTTTCCACCACCCATTCTAAACACATTAGTATATGAGGATTGTGAATGATGAATGAGTGTTAGCTGTGTTTTCAGGTGTGTGGTTTTATAGTGAAGGGAAAGACAGCTCAAGCCGTTGGGAACGGTCACATTTCTAACCACATAGAAAACTCCACGTGTAAGAGTGCCAGGTGGATTGCCACGTCTACAAGATGTCAGGTGGCGTGTCAGTGCCACGGATGCATAGATCTTCCACATAGACGTATGTTAACCATGGTTCAACTACCACGGTTAGAAGAGACCAAGGGGTATATTAGTCAGATAGTTTACCGTTTTATTCATTTTCTATGTGTCGGATGGAAAAATACCAGTTTGTGATCACTAATTTAAAGTATGATCATTTTGTAAACTAATTAAAGAAAGTGTGACCATTTTGTAAAACACCCATACTAAGAATTCAGATTTATCAATCAAATAAATGAAAAACAAAAAGGAACATAAATGGATCTTCGCCGATAAAAGTTGTTTATAGTATAAAGTGCTATCCAACGATGAACTTAAATACAAAAAAAAAAAAGTAAAAAATGATACATTTTTTTCCAAGAAAAATTTGGGTGAATTTGGCAGTGAAAATATTGAGTTTTTGAAAAGATTGAAGGACATGATGTCAGTATTAATGTTGGTAATTTTCTTTTCATGAGAATATGTTTAGTTATTTAAAATGGTGTTGGAGCCCAACTTGTTGTTAGGCTGAGTGTAGTGGAGGAGGGGATGTAGTAGTTGAGAAGTGATGACACGTCACACTGAAGGGAGAACTGAGTGTAGTGGTGCAGGAGGGAATTTTCATATGGGCGAGGATTTGATCCTCGCCTAAAAGAGTTTTATTTATATAAAACACTATAAGTGGGCCCAAAATTTAATATTTATATATTTTATTAGTTTTTTTATTATAATAAAATTATAAGCGATGATTAATCCCTCGCTTTTCTCTTTTTTATGGCGATGTCCTAGACCTCGCCTCTCTTCAAATCCCCGCTGAAGTCCCCTGATTTCGAGCAGAGAGAAAACCAACCCAAATCTTTTCGTGGTTCAACTTCTTCCTCACGTCGCTATCATCCCCTTCTTTCTCTCCACTAAACTCAGCCTTAGGCTCCCATCTAGTTTCTTGTAAAACTTTTATTTTCTTTCCAAATAAAAAAATAAAATAAAACAAAGAAAACAAAACAAAATGTTTAGAAAAATAATAATACGAGATCCAATCTTCTCGATAGCTAAATATATCGTTTCCATCGGCCTACGTAAATATATTGTAATTAAGTTTTCTATAACAAAAAAAAAAAGCAGGTCACCATGCTTGACGTATAGATTATGGAACAATATCAAGTTATAAACTTAACTAGATCTCAATCTAATTAGGTAATGTAGTCTTTAGTCCTAGTCTAGATAGTTTGATTAGTAACTTTGATAATAGGTTAGCACTAATCCTTCAATGGATAAGATTGAATTTTACCTAAAGACTCATGGAAGTTATGGATCAAGCCAAAAAACAAAAGAGTAGACACATATCGTTCAGGAAGTTAACCGCAGCATCAAGATACAAACGCATGAATAGCAACTTCAGTCAGTTGCATCGTACACCTCTACCTTCATCCGAATTCCTGTGGACACTGCCGTGTCCATCAAAAATACAGCATTGAACGAAGGCTTTTCGACATTTGACACCAACATCCGCCGTAGATGCAACTCTGATCTGAAGAATGCCATTGTGCTCTAATATCATGTTACTTTAGATTTTTGGCTTACCAATTTAAATGTAATTGATGAATCTTGGGATATTATATACCCTCAAGTAATAGTCCTTTAGTAGTTCAATAAATTTCATGCTTAAAAAAAAAAGAAAAAAAAAACCGTTTTGCCTAAATGGGTTGTCGAAGAGTGTCCGATTATCCAAAACGTAATCGAACTAGTTGATTCAAATATGATTTCAGATCTTACAATTTGACTCATTAGCAATTTTAATACTTGATAGATATAATAGTTTGGAAATGATAAGACTGTGGAATCTAAATTGGTTATGGTCTTACAATTTGACTCGTTAGTAATTTTAATACTTGATAGACATATCATTTTGGACTAGATTTGTGCCCGTGCTATGCACCGGACATTGTTTTCTATTAACTTAGTGTGCGTGGGGCTTCACCCCTCCCCGTGACGGTGTATTTTTAATCAGTTTTGTTTTTCAACTTAGCATTGCACTCTAACATCAGTTGTGTATTCTACAATCTAGCCATACTCTTTAGAGCTTCTTGAGAGATTTTCTAAGCCAAGCAAAGAAAATAAAAAAGAAAACATTGCGCAACATCGTAATTGTGAACCTAATAAGGTCGAAAAATAAGTAAAGTTATCCACCTGAGCAACGGTGCTCCAATTTATTGCATATAGTAGTAACACGTCCATTTTCCATGTTTGCTTGCCTGCTTAATTATATCATCACTTTTCTTAATTAGGCATCATGGGATTTCACGTCAGTCTATTGCAGACTCAGAGTTGACAGAAACGAAATTGTAACACAATTCAATTCTCTACCTGAAAATAATTGTAAAAAAATTCTCTTTATTTTTAAAAGATAAACAGAAAAAGGTAAGAATCTTTATCAACTGGACAACACTTGAATTTGATAATCAAGTTTTTATAATACCAATTAAATTCTAAGAGAAGGGAGTCCTAGGCAGAAACTACTACGATGATGGGCATTATGAGGCACTGTGGTGAAGTATCAACAAAAGTAGATAACAAATAAAAACATGACATGCAACTTACCTGCTGATGATGTAATTTTTCTTTCTGCATCACTGAGCGAAGTCTAAATTGCACCATCCTTGTAACAAAAGTCATAGGTTATTCAGTACTTTCATGATCGTGCAAGAACATAGTTTAACAGAGACAGAGACATATCTTTATAATTCTTCACTGTTACAGGCTATTCAACATCTTACAACAACGCTTTGGAATCGCATGTGATACAACAATCCAAAAAGCATTAGACATGGAAATAGACCAACAAAGCTTCAGAAATCTGTTTCCCCGCAAGCTGTAAAAGTAGTGTATATTTAAAATAATACCTTACTGTATTTCATTGCACGGGAGGATTACATTATTTAAAATTAAACTCCAATTCATAACTCATGCTACTATTAATAGTTGTCCCTCCATTAGCCTTGTGATCGTCGTATATCTATTTTTCTTGAGAAGGAGCATTCTCTTGTACGGGGCCTCGAGATCAATCTCTATAATGTAAATGGAAAATGAAAAATGCAGTCATTCACATACATACATCATTTGTAACAAAGGGTCAGACAAAAATTCAGAAACACGAATAATAATGTTGTATCCATCAATTATATTCTTTGATGAAACATGCACGAATTCCATAAGCTCGACCTTTCACAAAGATACCATCCCCTGCATGCAAACTGCGCATTAGTGTTTTACTGTTAGGATACAATGGCAATAAAAAAAACCAACAATCGTTAGCTCTTTCTATTTTTGAACTTTGTTTTTGGCCAAGTAGTATATATATATTATCTAGCAATGTCCTAGAACCTTTTCCCTGCATTGAGAAATACAATTAAACTCATCGAGTGCTTGGATTTTGGGTTTTGTTTTCTTAATCATCATTATAATGTAATCCCCTAATTTTGTTCAGCCTCAAAATTTCTTGTTAACATACTTAAGTACATACTGATTCATTGTTAAGTAGAAAAGTGATTCATTATTTAGTAGAAAAAAAAATATTTTACCCTTGTCACAGGAATCAATATGCAGTTGCATGAACGAATCTGAAACAACTAGCATCGAAGGTACTGGATTAGGAATTAATGCGCCACAATGGTTCAAAATGATAAATGACATTTTCGTTTATTTACGAACAACAAAATCTCAACTAATACGAACCTGTAAAGAGGACAGGTTCTTATCCTCTGAAGAAGCACAACTTTAGGTGGTGGAAGTATTTCACATGAGAAAAATGTCCATAATGTCATCACTGTGAATTAAGGTCTAATTAACTGAAACTCTATCTACACTTCTACAAAAATTTGAAACTCTAACTTGGAAGACATCAGAAGAAGAAGCAACCTTTTAAAAAAGACTATGCATTGAAAGAAGAATTGCAGTAACACCTCCCTATGAATTCTTAAAGGTAACTAAAGAAGTGATCTACACACAGCTGAGTACAATAAAGGAATCTTCTTACCTCCTTAAAAGAGTTAACATCACATTCCCACGGCCAAGCATCACAACCTACATCTCTTGCACCCCAAAGTTTATTTCTACGATCATCCCCAATGTGCAGAGCATCCTCAGGTTTGACCTTTAGTAAATCACAATCCTTCAAAAATATTTTTGGATTTGGTTTCTAACTTTCTTTTGGTGCACAGCCCATTAGAGCGTGCTCGAGGAAACTCTCTTAATGGAATCTCCGCCAGCTCATGTTCTAGACTTCTCACTTTCAAATTTTCTTCCTGCAATAAATAAAAAAAGACATTTATTATCAATAAACTACATCTTAGTGTTCCAGTACATACGATTAGATCATTGCAATTCATAATATTAGCTTCTAAACATAATAGAAAAAGTGTTTATCCAGACTGGATTTAAAACAACAATACTCTTTTGTGAAGCTGATTTGTAGGAGAAACCCCTAATTATCAACTCAAACAATCAATAAACAGTAAACAATCGTGAAGCTGAACTGGATTAAGATATTTTGATATGTAATTCAGGATATGTTACTATAATTGAGGTATACGCATTCAATTATGATAATTGAGGAAGAATTTAGGTTTGTCTATAAGACAATAAAGAAATATCCTTTTCTGGGAAGGGTCAGGTTCTTCATGTGTATGTAATCCAACTTCATAACACTCTCTGATCACAATCAAATACTGCCCATTATCCTATCCCCAAAGTTCAATACGTCTATCAATCTAGGGTTATTAAAGAAATTTTATGTTTCTGTTGTAACCCATGATGCTCAAATACAATTGAACAATCCATCACTTTGATTTTGTGTTAATCACTAATACTGTATAATATACAACCTAATCAGAGATATATTCCAAGAGATTAATTTTTGAAAACCGTAACAAAAGAAAATCGAAATTGATGTTGGTTAGAAAAGGAAAATCTCACCAGTCGACATAGTGCGGCTTCTCTTGTTTGGAATATTTTAAGAGCATGATTGATTGCTTCATCAGTGAAATCCTTCTGAGTTCAGCCGATAAAAGAAAAATTGAGAAATATAATCTACGTCTAGTTGGGTAAGTTCTTCATAAATATCTAAAATTAAAGTCTACTATTTTGTGTTAGGTTAGATTTTAACGTAGGTATCGTATAATCAGACGGTGTCACTAACGTCCAGTTAAATGATTGATGTAAACGGAGTGTAACCAACTTAATTAAGTGTAAACTCTGACAGGAGTATTGTCTACCCTCATTTACACTAACGACGTTACTAACGGTCAGTTAAATACCTGATGTAAACAAAGTGTAATTTAAATTTTAGTATTTTGACCAATAGAGTTTTGCCAAGTGTCCTCACCATAGCTTCCGCATTAGAAAAAACCTATTTCGGCCAATAAGAAGTGAGGGTTTCATCACCGTTTAACATGGAAGCATATTTTGTCAAGGCTTTTAAGGAGGAAGATATGATAAAACTCTGGATTCTAAATTGGTTATATTCAAAGGACCGGTACCTCGTACTCTTTTTTTTAATATATGTAACCAACATGGATAGTTTGTATTTTTGGCCTTTTTCCATTATTTTTTTTTCTTAGATTTGAATATTCTACTAAAATATTTATAAACACATACAATATTTTATATAGAATAATAAAATTCAAAATATAGTGGGGACGATAATAGGTATTTTATGAAGAAATTTAATCATTTTATGCTGATGTACCTGACAAATACTTGGGCTGTATGCTTCAAAAAAAAAAAAAAAAAAAACTTGGGTTGTCGGGTATCTAAATTTTATTATCGGTTCAAGCTTGACTAACTTAGGTGCATGGCTGACTATGACTCTAAGGATGGCCAAAGCAGACATAGAAATATGCCTCTTTAAGCATTTGACAATGTCTACATACTTTGACTATGGGTCGATAATATTAAATATCTAGTTGTTTTTATTTTCTTCTAGAATATTAATTGTTATATTGGTAATAACATTAGTGTCGATTATCGATCTTATTTCTAAGACACTAAGAAATTTAGGGATATTTATCGTTTGGTACCCAACAAATGTCCAACACCTAGCTTTGGTACCCAGTATTTTAAATATTAAGGCTTGGTACCTTGACCCGTCAGAGACTGTTCTGTCAAACCATTGACCTAACTATGTTAGCATATAGTAACAGAATCAACGTTTTCACTTTATTACTCTTATTATTAGTAGTAGCATTGACTAGAAAAGTCCAAACTATGATTTCATTGATCCTACAACAAGAAAATGGGACACAGTTAAACTTGAAGCTGTTTTTGATCAACCTTCTGTAGAGAAGATTGAGGACATTCCTTTGTCTAATATTCCTTCTAGAGATAGAAGGATTTGGACTAATGCTAAAGATGGTAGATTTTCTACCAAAGTGGCATATTATAGTCTCTCCTTAAGAGGAGATACTGACAATTCTGACCTTTGGCTCAAAGTGTGGGCTTATAAAATACCAGCAAGAATTAAACTATTCTTGTGGAAGGATCTAAAAGGAGCATTACTTGTGAGACTAAGTTTGCATCGTAGAATGCATATCTCACACACCATCTTCCCTAGATGCAAAATAAAAGAAGAAACAGTTATGCATTCATTAGTTACATGCTCACATCTTAACATAGTATGGACAAAAGTCAATATTCAAAATCAACAATTTCAAGATCTTACCTTTGTTGAATGGATAAGATATTGGTTGCAGCTGAACCCATATAAGATGATTCTAATAGGGAAGAATCAGTGGCAATAATTGCTTGCATGATTTGGTCAATCTGGACCAGTAGAAACTCAATTGTTCATGAAAGGAAGATTGAAGAACCTTCTTCAATATTGGCGAGAGCAAAAGCGATGCTACTAGTGCAGACAACTAAACCGATTCTTCTACAAATTTCGGCCATAACACCTTTTGCAGACGATTCTTCATGGACTTCACCAACCTTAAATTGGATCAAAATTAACTGTGATGGAGCTTGGGATCTAGCTTCGGTGAATGGGGGGATTGGTTTTGTTTTTATAAATTCGACGAACAAAATTCTAATTGCAGAAGGAAGCTATATCTCGTGTGGTTCTGCAGAGGAAGCGGAAATAAGATCAATAAGAGAAGCTATGACAACTGCTTGGGAGAAGAAGGAACAACAAATTTTGATTGAAAGTGATGCGGAAGATGTGATAAGGATAATCAATCGGAGGGACTTCTATGGAAATCAGAGAACTCAGGCGTGGTTATCTGATATAGAAAACCTAATTTCAAAATTTAAGGGAATTGAGTTTATTTTTTTTAATCGAAAAGGCAATGGGGTGGCACATAGTGTAGCCAAATGGGAAAAAACAAACAAAACTAGTATGGCATGGGCTTCTCCACCAATATGGCTTATGACATCCCTAAGTGCAGACCATAGCCACACAAGAATGGAACAAAGGTTGTAATTTTTTCTTTTGCTTATAAAAAAAAAAAAAAAAAAAAGGAAAGTCCAAACTTTTATGTCTAATTATTCACGTGTCTCAATCTTCCACCACCACTTACTTTGATTTCGATTTCGTTTTCGTTTTTCCCTATTCTAAGTTCTAAAACGAAAAAAACATAACAGTTGGATATAAGTTCATGATTCTCTTTGATTTCTTTCAGAAGAAAAAAAGATTTATCCTACAAAGAAAATGGAAATCTCGATGTGCGTTTTGGAAAATGAAAATCTCAATGTGACTACAACATTAGGTATTTGATTTGCTTCTAAATTTCCCATTGATCTGGATGTAGACCTAATGATGATAATAATCAATACATAGATTCATAATTGATTACATGGTTATTTAACATTTGGCACCAGCAAATGTCCAATACCTAGCTTTGGTACCCAACATTTCAAATATTAAGGGTTGATATCTTGACCCGTTGTTGAATGTCAAGTCAAGACATTGACTTAACTGACTTAAACTTTCAGTAACAGAACATAAATTATTACCATTTAAGTCTTAAAAATTATAACAATGACTTTGTATGTCCTAACGTCCAGTTATAGTGGCTACACATGTCTGAATCTGAACGAGACACCCTAATAAACGACCACGATTATATCATCTCTAATAAAACCCTAAAACAGAGTGGGAATGTAATAAACACCCCTACTATCCATGAGCCCTTCACAAATACCCTTATCCATTATGTACACACTCCTCACCTTCCTGAAGGAAACACACAAATATTTGTATTCCAGTTTTACCCATTATACAAGATTTAGTTTATTTCGTTTTACATTTTCAGATCTCAAACCTCTCATGTGTTTCGGCCACCTCTTCCACCATCTTCGCCGATGCCTACATCACCACCACCAAAATCAATCGAATAATACTCCTCCACCACCTCCATCTCCATCTCCATCTCCACCACCACTTTTTGTTTATTTTTTCTTCCAGCGAGATTCGATCGAGAGAGAGAGAGATTTGAATGTTTTGAGTGAAATCATCAGCTAATTTTTCGATGATTAAATCACTAGAAGAAGCAGCAAGATTTGATAAACAAGGGTCAGATGTTGAAAGATGAACATATTTCAGAAAGTTATGGTTCGTTATCTACTCCTACCTCAATATCAATATGTAAATTACTTTCTTTTTTTTTGTAAAAATTGATGATGAGTTTTGATATTCGATTATGTTGTATTTTTCCACCTCAATTTAGGATCTGTAATTCTTTTTCCCCAATTTGGGATTTTAAATTAAATTAGGTGGTTGTATAAAACCGAAGGTAACTTTATTATGTTAGAATATTGCAGCAGATACGTATCTCTAAGTGAAATTACTTCTCACATTCATTTGGATATATATGTTCTATGGATGAAAAACATTCAATGGTAGGAGACGCAATTATAAATCTGAATTGTCGTTATTGGAGGTGGCTGTGGTGTTTAGTGAATAATTGAATTGATTTTCTTTACATTTTGTTGGTGAATTATGTTTACTTAGTGCTTGAATGAATGTGTGAAAAGAATGGATTAAAATAAAAAAATTAGTTAGAGTTGAATATATATATGTATAGTATTATGTTGTGCCGATAATGATATTTATAAGCTCTCTTGGATCTTATTTGGTTGAGTAACTAGATCTCATTGTTTTTTAAAGGTATGCCCACACTATCAGTGTTGTTTGATTGAATCTGATTATAAGATCCTAGATACAAACAAACATGTTGTATTACGACCATTGTTTTAATTGTCAATGCTTAATAGTGGTGTAGTCCTTAACAACTTTATCCATTGGAATTTGATATTTTCTTTGATTCAGATTGGAAGTTTTATTTTATGTCTGAAATTCACTTCATGCTTGTTGTGATTTGATTCTCACTTCAGTTCGAAGAATCATTATGAATCCATCTTGCTGCCTATGTTAAAAATCAAGTTTATTAAGCTCATTTATACAAGCTCATTTTTATTAAGCTCAAGTTGAAAAACAAGTGTAGGCACTTATGAGATCCCTCCCTCCATGGCTTACAATAGTGATGCACGTTCATGCACTCACTCACTTTATTAAGCTCATTTGTATGTTGATTCCTTATTTAGTATCAGAATTACAAGTGCTAACATTTGGGTATCTAAGTTAAACTTGGGTGAATATTCAGTCATTTTTTTAGATAACAAGGCGTTCTAATTTTATTCCTACCTACTAAAGAAGATCCTTGGCTCAAGAAATATGTCTAGGCCTTTCATTGTCATTTCTGTCAAATTGTAGGTAGCTACTTTTTTTAGCGCCTTTTATACTTAAGTGGAATATTAAGATTATGATTGTAAGATGGTTGGGATGGGCTTTCATAACATTTTTGTTGGATATTTTTATTCATTGCAGCGCATGGGGGTTTTCTTTTAATCTTTCATCATATAGCTGGAGCAAAGCCTTTGGCTAAATATTTTACACCAAATTGTCAAGGGAAAGAGCGGATGGGTCACAAAAGAAGAATTTGGTTGCTGCAGTATGTGTCCTGATCTGTCTTGGTTTTCTATTTGTTTATTATGATGGTTCATTATTTGTTTCTCAAGTGCAACAAAGTGCATCATCTTTGATGAAGCTTGGGTCAACATATTTGGGTTGTGAAGAAGATGATGATCTTACCAGCAAGTCAGATGAACCTTCAATTAAGTTTTGGAAGGAAGATGAGAATGATATAACGCCGAAAAGTTTCCTTGTGAGTTTTCATATAACTGCTTTTGTTACGAGTTCTTGTTGTTATTTTCTTATTTGTTTTCTTATTTGCAATAGAAATATCGATGTTGAATGATGACGATGGTGAAACCTGACCTAAGATTTTTACTATGAAAACGTATAATATCGATGCTGAAATGATACAGATAGTGAACCTTAGATTATTATTGTTTTCTTTACTGGGATACTTTCTTGTTGAGGACTTTGATATCAGTGAACTGAGTGAAGTGCTCAAACACTACTCCCAAGAGCATCATAGAGTTGAGAAGGATGGCTAACCAGTTTATATTTATAATCTCTTCCATATTCTTTCAGGTATTCTCTCTTAATGCATTTTTTGATCCTTGAGTCTATCTGGCCAAGAACATATATACATGGTTCCATTTTGGCTTGGGATTAAAAATAGTTTAACTTTATCTAGTTTCCTCAACTTCGTTCTTGGACTCTAGATTTTGGGGACAACTTAAGAAAGTTGCTTTCACTTTTGGAGTAAACTTGAACTAGTTGATTCCAGATTGGAGGAAACTTGAGCTAGTTGATTCCATATTGGAGGTAACTTGAGATATTTAATTCCAGATTTGAAGGAAACTTGATCTAGTCGATTCCAGTTAGGAGGAAACTTGGTTATGTTTTTGGGTCCATTCATGCATCTGAATTTATCTTATACATATATCTTAGATTAGTTGCGACGAATCTGTGGTGCAATGGTAACATGGTTGTGTTGAGTTGCTGTTATAGCCAGTTAAACTGGTGGAGATTAGGTTGTGTTAAGTTGCTGTTATAGCCAGTTGAACTGGTGGATATCAGGTGAATGTACATGGTTGTTGAGCTTCCAATTTTCTTTGTTTGTAGCAATGCTTGTGGTAGTGGATGTCGCAGTGGAGGTGGTTTGTTGTGTTAGCAGTAGTGGTGATGATAGTGGATGTTGCAGTTGTGGTGGGGGTAGTTGTGGAAGACAATATGAACTTGTGTTGGATGTGAGTAAATTACTAGGCATGTATGTGTTACAGACCATAAACATCTGTATAGTTTTATACATCAATAGGTGTAGTAGATCTATCTGGATGTGATTTTGATATGCCATTTTTCATTAACGAATATGTGGTGCAATGGTAGCACGAATGACTCCATATCATATGATGTGTGTTCGAATCACGCCAGGTTAACTTTTTTGTGTATACTTTTCCTTTTGAGAGAACTTGTCCTAGTTGCTTCCATATGTGGAGACAAATGGAGCTAGTTGCCCCCATATTTGTAGACAACTTGAACAAATTTCTTTCAAATATGGAGACAACTCGAGCTAGTTGGATCGATATTCAGAGACAACTGTGTGCTAGTTGCCTTCACTTTTGAAGGCAACTTGAGCTAGTTTCCTCAGATTCGGAGACAACTTGAGCTAGTTGCTCCATTTTTGTTTTGAAAATTGTTCCTACACACTATTTATTGGAGACAACTTGAGCTAGTTTTCTCCACTTGTGGAGATAACTTCAGCAAGTTGCCTTCAGATTTGGAGACAACTTCAGTAAGTTGACTTCACATGGTGGTGGTGGAATTTGTGGTGGCTGGTGGTGATTGGCGGCGGCGGTGGAGGAAAGTGGTGATGGTTGGTGGCGGCAGTGGGAAGTGGTGATGGTTGTCGGTGGTGGTAGACTGTGGCGCTGGTTGTTATTAGTGATGGTAGTAGTTGGCGGCGGCGGTGGTTGGCGGCGTTGGTGGAGGGAAATGGTGGTGCTGGTTAGCGGTGGTGGTGGTGGTTGGTGAAGGTACTTGACGGTGTTGGTGGACAGTGGTAGTGGTTAGCGGTAGTGGATAGTGGTGATGGTCGGTGGTGGTGGGAGGCGGCGGTAGCGGTGGTAGATAGTGGTGGTGGTGGACAGTGGTGGTGGTGAGCAGTAGAGGTAAATTTTTTTTTTTGAATAGTGGTTAGTGGTGGTGGTTTGTATACACTATACAAAGGAGGGTATTTTAGTAATGTATTAAGCTTGGGGGTATTTGTAAAGTTCATAAGGGTATTTTGAAATGGGCCTCACAGTAAGGGTATATAGATTATGTTCCCGGGTTTGGGTTTTGTTTGAATAGTTGAGTGGAGATATTGATAAAATGTTGTAGCTTCTTGTTGATTTGATTGTTAATTCGTTAACGGGGGATTAAATTAAGTATGATTGTGCGAAATTGGGGATGGTTTTTTACTAGATTTCATTGGCTTGATTGTGGTTGTGGTTGTGGTGGAGTGTTTCTGGTTGCGGTGTAGGTGGTGTTGCTCATTGTAGGGATGTTAATGGTGGTTGGTATTTTTTCAACTCTATCAAGTTTTGATCCTTCTGGGTTTTTTTTAGATTCAAATTATTTTACTGTTGTTCAATGATTTGGGGAATTCATTTTTATGACTTGCTGGTGGTGGTTGTACTACTGATTTCGATATATATGAGCTGAAAAAGCTTTGTTGCTGCTGTACATGATTTTCTGTCGAGACAGAAAGAAAATCCTGGTAGAGAAAGTGTGAGATAGGTGTAATGACTTCATTTTAACGGTGAATCAACAACATTAAAGAATTAATGTTTATTAATAAATTAAATGATTTAGCTAACCGATTGTTTGGTCAACAGTTTGTATTCACGGTCTCTGACGAGTCAAGGTACCAACCCTTAATATTTGAAATATTTGGTACCAAAGCTAGGTACTGGACATTTGTTGTTACCAAACATTGAATAACCCTTAATTATATTTAAATGAAATCAATGTTCAAAGATTTGGTGGCTCAAATTACCAGAGAAATCAATATCAGAGAAGGAGAAGATTTTAATTTTTTCGGTACCCATGTTTTAGGATTTGTTGAATCAAATCAAAAAGTAGGCTAATTCAGGGTTTATGGATTACAAATTGTATGTGGTTTTATATGGGTATTTTAATGTTTACAACAGTGCTGGTTGGATGAGTATTGTTCTGAAATTCATAAAAAGACAAAGATTTGTTACCATCGAAGTGGGTAATGAAAGGTGGAAAAATTGAATGATTTTCCTGCTACCATGTTTCATGTGGGTTTTTGTTGATGGGTAAGAAGAGTCTAAACAAAACAGAGATTAATGGCGGAGATGTAGTGAGTTGGATGGAGTCTGTGATGGTTGGTCGCTATGGAAGAAGATGAAGAAAATAGTGGTAAGGTGCAACCGTGTGAGAGAGGCATATATACAAACCATCAAATTAGTTGTTAGATTAGTCAATTTATGACCACCAGATTAGATTTGTAGGGTCATATGCTAACGGTTCTATAAGTCGTTAAATAATTATTATTTATTATTATTTTTAATAATTTAGTTAACGGAAGGTTAAGTCAATGGGTTGACTTGACAGTCTCTGAGGGTCTAGGCACCAACCCTTAATATTTGAAATGTTAGGTACCAAAGCTAGGTGTTTGACTTTTGCTAGGTACTAAATGTTAAACAGCCCAGAAATATACGCGTGTAGTTGAAATGGAGCAGAGTACATTATATGGTGCGTAGTTGAAAATAAGAAGAACAATAAAATAGAAGTTGTTATTAATGGATTATAAGCTCATTATTGGAATATTCGTTGAGAAGAGTTCATTCGAAAAGATGTCTTCACTTAAAACATGATTGAAAGTCAAAGATGCATTGTTTGTGTGCTGCAGGAAACTAAATTATGAACATGTATCAGTGGTTTGTAAGGAAATTTTGGTATGACGAAGATTTTGATTCAGAATATTCGCCATTGGTGCATATATCACATGCTCTTAGAGGCAAATCCACTTTTGTTTTAGTTATTATTCTTGCAAATTATTGTGGATTACTCTTGTTTTTTATTTTATGTATATTATATTAGGTGAATCATCAAATAATCAATGAAAAAGTCTACAAAAGAGCTTAAAAGTGAAGTACTCCAATTATTCAAGTATCTAGTGAAAAAACGGGGGTACAACAACCACACCCAATATTTCGTTTAGGCAATCTATGTGGACAAACACCAATATACTTCCATGAGAATGAACTAGACGGTCAGACTCAATCAAGGAAAATATATCCAAGAGTTGTACCTCTATTCCTCAATGTAATCAACAAATCAAACAGATAGAGATCCGCGAGCCTGATACTGTATGTTTCTGACCTGGATTCAGGAACGCATGTGACGATTCATATTTTATGATTCGTGAACCGCTTCACGATTTCTGCGTGAGTGAGCATTCCTTTCAGAGCCATGATGAATATGTTTCTCGAAAGGCCTCCCAGCTGAGCGTTCGATGCTGCACACATTTCATCATGACCTCTACGTAGAATCAAATGATTGGGCGGCACTCTAGACATAATTGTTTGTTAGAGGGATTAATGCCTTCAGGACGTCAACGCTGCTCATTGTTCCCCGACTAGGTAGAGTGACCCACCTCTATATAGAATCTCAAGGATTTGGAAGTTCTTAGACATAATTGTTTGTTAGAGATGTTAACGCCTTCAGGACGTCACTTCCCTGACTATGTAGAGAGACCGTGTATACATTCAGGCGAATCTTTAGACATAATTATTTGTTAGAGGGCTTAACGCCTTCAGGACGTCAATGCTGCACGTTTTTCCCTGACTATGCACCCCTCATAACGAATATGATACTTCAACTATCTCATATCTCGATTCTGCACATAGATTAACTCTAGTGTCATTCGCCAACTAAATTCCTAGAAAATGATCTATTATATCTCATTACTCCATTCCCTGAACCCCCGGCTGGATTCCATGGATTAGTAATAGATAATCAGCTCATTTTATTATTCCGATCCATGAATCATTCTCAGCTGAATTTCATGAATTAGTAATAAATATCCAACAATCGGGCGTCTGGGCTATCACTGAATAAGCCCCAAGTAAATAGTGCAGTGTGTTAGAGCATTGCTCGGTCGAAATAATCGGGCGTCTGGACTATCTCAAGAATGTTTGTCAATGTTTGTGATCAAAACTATAAGTCTTGATTTCTAGTCTACTATAGATAAGGTCTCGGACTAGGATAAAAAGTGTAGTTGAGATCAAGAACTCCATAGAAATAATCATACAAGACGAAGGACTACTCAAGGAACTGGTGGATCTTCATCGACTAAAAGGTATGTGGAGACTTGAACTTATCTATCACTCAAAAGTCTATTTATCTCCTATCTTGAGATAAAAGTAATTTTGATATATAGACTAAGATTATACACATTTAGTATTTCGAGACGAGTTTACCTCGCCTATCTATTTCTCAAAATATGTGTTGTTAAAGCTTTCGCTTTAGCCAAGTTCATCTTCACCTAGTGACGAAAGTCATGTTAAGTTTCAATCACTTTGAAAATTGCTCTGACGAAAAATGGTTTGTGAATAACAACTATATAACGTCCTCTGAGAATGTTTTAATGATTGAAATGAGAGTTTAGACAATATAACCAATGGAGGATATAAGCATTGTTGTGGAAACACATATATGTATAAGTCCTTATTCCTTGAACCAAATATTGCGAACTTTGTTGATCAAGAGAACCGGAGAAGTACGTGAGCTTCAGTCCGCGAACCCAGCCTGCGAACTAGCAAAGTTCTCAAACTCGAGAATTTCTACTAGAGTTTTGAACTCCATCCGGGAACTTAAGTCCGCAAACTTGAGTAGGTTATGTCTAAAAACGATGTTTGTGAACTTATCTTTATAAACTAAGGAATGCTATTTCAAACCATGGATATATAGTTCATGAACCGATTCGAGTGAATCAAATCGTTTTTGCTTCAATTATGTCTTGTGTAGTATATGATATTTCCTTGCAATTGAACAAATCTCTAACTAGTTCATTTGAGTCATTTGAACTAGTTACGGTGAAGAATAATATGGTTGATATGAAAGTTATCATATGGCTAACCACTTGGTTAACTATTGTTGAACCAACTAAGTTTGGGTACGGTTGCACAAGCCCACAAACGTACATTACATGTGTGTATAACAAGATATGTTTTCGATCTAACGGCTGATAAATATTATCTTGAATCTAATCAGGTTTTCATCTAACGGAGAATATTAAATGCTTTGTTACTAAGCTAACATTGATTGCAATTATATAAGGGAGAACTCTAACAACTGGGAAACCTAATCCCCACACATTCTGTGTGATACTAGTTGTGCTAAGCTAGAGTCGATTCTCCTTTAACCTTTGTTTTCTTCTTCTAAACCAGGTTAACGACTTAAAGACTTCATTGGGATTGTGAAGCCATACCGATACTACTTTTCTTGTAGTTGTGTGATCTGATCTTGTTGTTTCTATCGTACGAGTACAATTATAATAATTGGCTTGAGATTTCTATCTCCGATAGCAAGATAAAAAGTAATCACAAACATCTTCGTCCCATCGTTTGTGATTCCACAATATCTTTTTTCGATGCGTCGATTAAGATTATTGTGAGGTGATTGATAATACTGAGCTGTTCTTCGGGAATATAAGTATGGTTTATCAATTGGTTCATGTTCACCTTGATTTATCAAAAGACAGAACAATACTCGTAGGTATATTCGTGGGAGACGGATTTATCTATTACCATAGAATTTTCTGTGTGATACAGATTTGTTTATTAAAGTCTTCGACTTTGGGTCGTAGCAACTCTTAGTTTTGGGTGAGATCAGCTAAGGGAATCAAGTATGTAGTATCCTGCTGGGATTAGAGGCGTAGGAGCATAATTGTACCTTGTATTAGTGTGAGATTGATTGAGGTTCAACTACAGTCCATACCGAAGTTAGCTTGGAGTATGCTAGTGTATGTAGCGGCTTAATACAGTGTATGGTTAATCTGGACTAGGTCCCGGGGTTTTTCTGCATTTGCGGTTTCCTTGTTAACAAAATTCTAGTGTCTATGTTATTTCTTTTCCGCATTATATTTGTTATATAATTAAAATAATAAGGTTGTGCGTTGTTCAATCAATTAGAATATCCGACCTTTTGTTTGTTGATTTAAATTGATTGACACTTGGAAATTGGTCTTTGGTACCATCCAAGTTTATCTCTCTTGTATTTAAATTGAGACTCGCAGTTTGCTTGAGTAAGATTTAAATCGAGAGATAGATATATAAACTATTTGATATACTTTTATCTAGATTGAGTCTGACTGTCTAGTTGATTCTCTAGAAAGTATGTTGGAATTTGTCCATACACATTGCTAATTCGAAATATTGGGTGTGGTTGTTAGACCCCTGCTTTTTCACAGTGTACTCAACGATGATGCACGAACGATCATTAAAAAATATGGACAAACGAGGAAACCCACATAAAATAGGGGAGAGAGAGAAAAAAACGCCTAGGGACCAGGCCCACCGGCCGGTCGGCCATGCCGCCGTGGCTGGTCCCCCACGCCTCTTGCTTTATTTTTTCTTATTTTCTTATTTTCAGGATCTCATGAAGACTCCTTTATTCGAGCAACTTTCCTTGTTTGAGCAAAACTCACGGTTTCTCAATATTTTCCTTCAAAGATTGAAAAATAATAAAAATAGGGGAAGTTTCACGGGATCGGGCTACCTAGTCGCCCGACCATGCTCCGTCCATGGCCGGTCCCTTACCTTGCAATCCTTTGTTTTCATAATTTTCCCTCATCTCATGAAACTCCTCCGTTTCAGCAAAAACCCTGGTTTTTCCATATTTTCTCGAATATTGCTCAAACGGTGAAAATGCCAAAAAGTCAAATGGTCACATGACCGACTAGGCTACTCATGAAAAATATTAAAATATTATTATTTTAATATTCTCAAAATATTTATCAAAAAAGAAAAGTTCTACTTACTCATTCGAGCAAAATCAAGAATTTCAGTCAAAGATCAAACTCTTTTTAAAATCCAAAATATTGCTCAAACGTGCATAACAAAATATCAAAACTCTCATAACTGAGACAAGGACATTATGGTGACACGAGAATGCTTCCTTGACTGACCAAGGCCGGCCTTAAGGCTTGCAAGGATCCGGTCTCACACATCTTTATAATTTTGACCTAATTTTCTCAATTGCTCATATTGGGTCCAAACTCTTTTCAACCAACTTGGAATTTGCTCAATCGACCGTCAGCTGGTCCCACACTATTAAGGGCCGTTTCTATGCTCTCTTGGTCGATACCTCGCTTCTCCATAATTAGGTTTTATTACCTAATGCTCAGAGGAGCACTATTTTAATAAATGATTAAACCAGCATTTAATCATCCTTTCACCAACTGATCAACAAAAGACTCTGGTACATGCTCACACGAGAACTTGGGAACTACATGGATGTCCATCATCCCATGTAGCCGGTCCCTTCTTCAGTAATTGATTTTCAATAAATCACCAACTGATCGGATATCGATCAAAATTAGGGTTTTGAACGGAATGCTCTGCAAATCATCATTTTGAGCAAGTTTAAACACTAATAATTTTATGTTGATCCAGCAATCAACATATTAATTAATTATATAATATTCGGTCCAGCTACCAATATTTTAATTAATATTTTATTTGGTCATGCTACCAATAGTTCATCAGACGAGAAATATTTGCTCAGACGAGAAATATTTGCTCAAACGAGGAATATTGATTTAACTATCAATATTCAATAATTTACTCAGACGCGAGCAACGTTGCTCAGAGTGGTAATATTGATTCAACTCTCAATATTCAATAATTTATAATAGAGCAATATTTTTTCAGACGAGCAATATTTGCTCAAACTATCATCATGTTAATTCAAGAACTATACATCTCAACAGACATGTTTAATCCATGAATCACTGAGCATTCGTCAATCATGCTCAATTCCACAAAACTTAGACTCAGTGTCTAATCAAGTCAATGAATAACTTATCAAATACATGTCTGCTTTGCGGACTCCACGTTCGTGAGACATCAATCACGTCACATGAAGGATATCAATTAAGGTTTTGTTCTTGAGGCCTACATCGTGTGTGTTCATCCACGATGAGAAATGTGAGTAAGTTGTGCAAGCAGTTGAGAGAGTTAGAAAAGTAGTGGGTGGACAATCAACAAAGTCTCTGCACGATATGGAACTGGTTAACACATGATTTCCCACTTTCTCACTCTTTCACTCAAGCAACCGTCGCACTTACTGGAGATCAATGTGTATTCTGGCAATATAAATAAGTCTCTGAATCCACGATTGAGGGGTACACATAATTTTTCTACTCTCTGAATCCACGATTCTGGCAATATAAATAATCACCCTCAAGAGTTCCATCAATCGAACAAAACTTATTCAAACTCAACAGTTCACAAAAAACTTGCAGAAACCCACAACACATTCACAATCCTTGATCATCATTGATATCACAGAATTCTCATCTTCCCTATTACAGATCAACCCTCTTCCGTATTTGTGACCGAATTGACTCTGGAACGGCCACTGTCTTGGTTTAGGCCGGAGTCCTACAGATTGATCTCTCGAACTCAAAGCACTCCCGTGCAGTGAATCTATTTGAGGTTAAGCAGTTTTCTCGGTTGAGGAGTCTCGTCCGCACGGGCGTCTCTTTATTTTTCTAAAAAACCAGCGAATCATTTTTCCCCATCTACATATGAGAAACAACTTGAAAGATACCAATGACTAATATTCAAGTGCCAATCAATTTATATCAAAAACCAAAGGTTGGATTATCTAATTGATTGAACTACGCACAACCTGTGATATTTCAATTATATACAAATATAATGCGGAAAAGAAATAACACAGACACCAGAAATTTTGTTAATGAGGAAACATAAAATGCAGAAAAACCTCGGGACCTAGTCCAGATTTGAACATCACACTGTATTAAGCCGCTAAAAACTCTAGCCTATTACAAGTTAATTTCTGACTGGAATATAGTTATGCTCTAACCAATCTCACACTGATTAAGGTACAGTCGCGTTCCTTACGCCTCTAAATCCTAGCAGGACTCTACGCACTTGATTATATTAGCTTATCTCACCCAAAACCAAGAGTTGCTATGACCAAAAGTCGAAGACTTGATAAACGAATATGTCTCACACATAAAAGTATATTGAATAGATAAATCTGTCTCCACAGAAATACCAACGAGTTTTTGTTCCGTCTTTTGATAAATCAAGGTAAACATGAACCAATTGATACATTGGACTTATATTCCCGAAAAATATCCTAGTAATATCAATCACCTCACAATTATCTTAATAGTATGGAAATGAAACAAGATATTGTGGAATCACAAACGATGAGACGAAGATGTTTGTGACTACTTTTTATCTTACCTATCGGAGATTAAATATCAGGCAAATCTTAGAGAAGAAAATACTCAATATGATAGAACAAATTAAGATCATAACACGCATCTACAGAGAAAATAGTTGGGTCTGGCTTCAGAATCCCAATGAAGTCTTAAAGTCCTTAACCTATAATGGTTTTAGAAAAGCCTAAGTTAAAGGAGAATCGTCTCTAGTCGCAACTAGTATCACACATGAGGTGTGGGAATTAGGTTTCCCAGTTTCTAGAGTTCTTCCTTATATAGTCTTCAAATCAGGGTTAGCAATCAATGTTACCTTGGTAACAAAGCATTCAATATTCATCGTTAGATGAAAACCTGATTATATTCAAGCTAATATCTTTCAACCGTTAGATCGAACTTAGCTTGTTGCACACAAATGAAATGTGACTTCATTTAGATATGGGTAACTGTACCTAAACGTGTACACCTTGTTGTCTCAATAATAGTTAACCGAAGTTATCCATATGAACACTTTCATATCAACCTTATTCATCTTAAACTAGTTATGGAGTTCTTCAATTGTTTATATTCTCATAGAAGTATACAAGGCATAATTGAAGCAAAATCGATTTTGATTCACTCGAATCAATTCATGAACATTATATCCACGGTTTGATAAATATTGCATTCCTTATTATATAAATGTATTTGTTCATGAACAAATCGATTTTAGAACTTAACCCACTCAAGTATGCAAACGGGTACGCATACCTAAGTAGCCGGACTTGGTCTGGGTTCGTCAGTATGCGAACGGGTACGCATACTATCATATACAACCAAACTCATTAAATTCCCGAACTTGAACTATTACGCCGGTACGCATACAGGTACGCATACTAAGTTCCTGGACTTCAACTATCAAACCAGTATGCATACGGGTATGCATACTATGGTTACCCGGACTTGGAATAACTTGCAACAATTAGCATACAAGTACGCAAACTGTGTTATATCCAATCAATGGTTAGTTGTTCTAAACTACATTTTAATCATTGCAACATTATTGGAAGACTTGAATAGTTGTCTCACACAAACTATTAGCTTCAAAGCAATTTTAAATTGATCAAACAATCAATACGAAACATTACGAGTCTACATCAAATGACTGTCTCACACAAATCATGTAAGATCTTACCAGGCGATTTTCACATGATCATCTTTTGACTTTCGTCAAGAATATAAGATGAACTTGGTTAAAGCGAAAGCTTACCAACATATATTTGGATAAATATGTAAGCGAGTTAAACTCAACTCAAAATATCAAATGTGTATAATGAAAAGTCTATATATCTATATGATTTTTGTCTCAATAGGAGATAGAATAGAAATAAAATTTTGAGTGATAGTTGAGTTCAAGTCTCCACATACCTTTTGTTGATGAAGTTCTACAAGCCCCATTTAGTAGTTCTTCGTCTTCAATCGATGAACATCGTGAAGTCTAAAGCTCAACTACACATTCTATCCTAATCCGAGACATAGCTATAAGTAGACTAGAAATCAAGACTTATAGTTTTGACAACTAAACTTGACAAACAAGCTTGAGATAACAACGCTTGCGAGTTTGACCGAACAGTGCTCTAACAATCTCCCCGTTTGTCGATTTTAGTGACAAAACTATCAATACATATGGATTACAAAATAAATAAACTTTGTAGATTCTCATCCAAATGCTTGATTTCCTTGGTTCTTCAACATTACTCGAAATTTTCGTCACTTCCAAGTACAATGATTCTCTGAACATGTTCAACTTCGCATCATAGTTGTTAAAGATCCGTAGCCATAAAAATCAGAAAACAATTGTTCTTAATCATTGTTATATAGTGTCATAGTATTATTATACAACATCAAAGTCCAATTGTATCACAACTTTGACAACAATACTATGGTGATATGTATCACTCCCCCTTAGTCAATATTTCATCTCACAATGAAAACCACTCCCCCTTACATAATGATCCGTAAACCATATGTATTTGTAGCATGAACTACACAATAATTCTCCCTCTTTTTGTCAATATAAATTGGCAAAGGTACGAAAACTAGCGGGATCATAATGAAATTCTCATAGAGATACTTCATGACTAAAATAGAACATGTCAACTTTGTTTCTATGATTTTCACATAGTCGAAACTTAGTGTATTCATCAAGGAGTTTATAAAGATACAAGAAAACTCCTATAATATTTCACAGCCATACTCCCCACAAAAATTTGGCAATTAAGCACAAACTCAATTAAGAACTCTCCCCTATAAAATTTCATTCCCGAAAGAACAACAAGAGCTACCTTACATTTACAAGAAAAGAAGGATATTTTTTTTTACATTAACAAATTTCATGAAACATGAATTTGTATCAAGAAAACTCAATTAAATTAGCCACAAGAAAACCCATAATTAATTTAATCGGAAATGCTCAACATAAGAGAACTTACGGATCCATACAGTACTTTCACATACATGTGGATTAGGGAAAGATCAATACTGTGAAATATACAAAGATTCATTCGATTATTCATAAATATTTGCATAATGACACAGTAGACTTGATCTTTGACATCAAAAGTTCATTATATTTTCCATCATTATTTGCATACCGACATAATAGACTTAACTTTTGACATATATGGGACAATCATAGTTCACGTATGTAGTAGCAGGAAATCTCACACTACACCCCTCACAAGAATTCACAATAATCAACACATCTTTAAAAGATTAAGAACAACATTTTTATTAATTGATTCACATAAATGTTATAAGAAGTGCAAGAAAACAAGAATACAATCGATCTTTTAACTTTCTCTCTCCTAATGACTTGCTCAACACTCGAAAAAAGATCTCTCTCTTCCCTACGCTTATTCAACTCTTTATATAGGGAATTACATAGTGGATGACAGCTAATCTGTCCTTTATTTCAGGATCTGACTTGCGATATTCTCGTAAGAGTTATATTTTTAATTTTCGCAAACACTCTAAACATCGCAAAGTCATCACATTTTTCTCTCGTTTCTACAATCGTCATCTGTTATGTCATTCTTCAATTTATTCTGCGACGCTCGCAAAGTGTTGTTGATCAAGCTGCGCAAATATATCCTTCTTACAATATTATGATCCTACATCTTGCCTCTTCTCATGTCTTCTCTGCGAAGGAGAGAATTTCATGAGAAACTAATTTTCTAAATGCCGCAACTGTTCATATAACACCCCGAGTTCCGGAATAGGGTCAAACCCATATGGAGATCCGAACTCGAAGTGTTTCGGGTCGGAAAGAGACTTATGCATACATATTTTTGCTAATTTACTTTTTCACAAAACATAGTTGAAACTTTATATAACATAAACTGAAGCATATAAATCCGCTTATTATCTTAACAACGAATTCAACCAAACATATTATTTCAAATTACATTTCAAGCAATACAATTAAGCAATTCAATCACTAAGCTACTCATTCCTAGCTTTTGCTGTGCCACTCTGATAAATCTGCAAGGATGTCAATTGGGGTGAGATGACAGCTCAATAGAATGTACCCCTATTCTCTAAATATGCGCAAATATAATCATTTTATCAAGGAATAACATACGTTAAGAAATACAGTGCAACTTCAACGAATATATTCAACCAACAACATTACCTCACAAATATTATTTTCACTAAATCACCTAATTCATTTGTCCAATCATGAGTTCACAATATCAATATTACTGTCAACAATTTATCTAATAAGATTTCAACATATAAGTTCATAGCACCAATACTATTTTCAGCAATTCATCCAATCATATTTCACACACGAATTCATAACACTATTAATATTTCCTACAAATACGTCAATTCGTATTTCAATGCTTGAGTTCATAAAACCAATAAGGTTTCCACTAATAATTCAATAGAGATTTCAACACACGATTCACAAATTAATATTGTCACCAACAAGCCATGAGTTCAAAATATTTATATTATTATCAACAAATCATTTATCAAATCATCCATTTAGGATTCAACTCATCAATTCACAACAACAATTCATCCATTTGAATTTCACAAATGAGTTCATAACACTGATTATGTTACCAACAACTCATTTAATTTAGATTCCGAACACATTATTCACATATTTATAAGTCACCTCAAACCATGAGCTCACGGTACGAAAACCTTGGTTCGTACACCCACCTATAGTTTATCGGCACATACAGCCTCCATCGATGGTCATGAACAAAAGTTCCTATGGGGATCATACCCATTTTCTCTTGGGGATCATTACCCTTTTCATTCACAGTACGAAAACCTTGGTTCGTACACCACCTATCGTTTACCGACATGGACAGCCGCCACCGATGGTCGGGAAACACAAGTTCCCATGGGGATCATTACCCATTTAACTCTCGGGGATCATTACCCGCCGTTAGCATGAAAGCATATTTCATCCAACGGAAAAACATGAACTCATTTCCTTTTATAAATCGTTTTTACAAACAACACAAGCAATCATGGCTTAATAACATGAATTTCTTTCAAGCATTTATGCAAACAAGTTAACTGCAGCCATATTACATTATGCATTTCAGGTGATAACTTTGTCCGATCTACCTCAAAATTTTATGGAACATTCCTGACACCATCATGTATAACATATCCAAATTTGACATTAAACTAATGGCTCAATCAAACTATAATGAATTTACAATTACATCCTAAAAACTGGACAGATTACATGTCTTTACCAAACAATTCATGATAAATTCATATAAACCTGAAATTAAGCAAATCCAAAGCATAATGAAACATAAGACATTTATCTACAACTTTTATTAATACCTCAAATCGTTTTAACATCATTAAGACTTCCTAAGAACATAAAAATCACAACAAATAAAAATTGTCCAGAATTTCAGAAAATATCACTCAAATTCAAACAAACATTCAACGGTGAATTTACATTGAAAAATTCTCAAATTTCAACAAGAGATGCTTAATCGTATTTTATATCAATAATAGATGTCTGATCATCAACCAGAGATACATATTTGTTTCAAATAAATTACTGAATCATAAAAATACAATATCATATAAAATAAACACCAAAGAAAAACACCTAAAGATAAAGGGTTTCACATTCTACCTTTTATTAGCTACAATCTCCTTTAGATTCTCCATAGAATTCTCCTCTAAAACCAAGCTCCATATCCTTCTCATACTCCCTATATTTTAGTTTCCTAATCTCTAATATTATTCTTCTTCATTTGATAAAAAAAAAACTATATATATATATATATAATGCTAAGTCTTTTCATTTTTCTCTTAATTTTATTAAAATATTAAAATTAAATAGGTGACTATATTTTCACCTTAGCCGGAAAGAGACTTATATATATATATATATATACTTTTATTATTTAAGTTATTTCACCAAGCACAATAAAATTTTATAAAAATAATAATTCACTCTTTAAACATCTTTAATTATATTTCCAACAAACAATGATATCAAATTAAACGTTAAGCAATTACAAGGACACAATGAAATCACTGCAAATAAAAAATGTCCAGAATTTCAGAAAATATCACTCAAATTCAAACAAACATTCAACGGTGAATTTTCATTGAAAAATTCTCAAATTTTAACAAGAGATGCTTAATCATATTTTATATCAATAATAGATGCCTGATCATCAACAAGAGGTACATATTTGTTTCAAATAAATTACTGAATCATAACAATACAATATCATATAAAATAAACACCAAAGAAAAACACCTAAAGATAAAGGGTTTCACATTCTACCTTTTATTAGCTACAATCTCCTTTAGATTCTTCATAGAATTCTCCTCTAAAACCAAGCTCCATATCCTTCTCATACTCCCTATATTTTAGTTTCCTAATCTCTAATATTATTCTTCTTCATTTGATAAAAAAAAACTATATATATATATATATATATTTATATGTAGATGCATTTTACTACCAACTACATCCAAAGGATAGAAAGCTTCTACTCAAGTCAATTGAAAGTAAGCACTCAACAATGAACACAAGATATACGTGGTTCGGTATGATTACCTACATCCACGGGGGTGAAAGGGTGAATCTTATTACTTCGAAGTGTTACAAAGGTGTTGCTCTTAGTCGGATTTCCTTACAAAGATGAACTTACTTCTCACTTTCTTCTCCTTGGTGTAAACTCGAGTTTCTCTCTTTCTCCCCCAAATTACAACCTACCTCTCTTAGATACAAGTCACTCTATTTATATGAGAAGTTCCATACAACCAAGTTAGGGTGTGGGTCATGTTACATCTATTATGAAGTTCTATGATCGGGCCTTCTTACGTCGCCCCTTCTTCTATGCGCATGGCCTATGCATCTTGATTCCTTCGTCTGTCCCTTGTCCGAGCCGACCTCTTCTGGTGTTCTTTTGACACGATGTCGCCTGTCTTGTCTATCGCCTCAGCGGTGGGCCGATGTGACACGTACTTTCTTATCCTTATGACCTTTGCACCTCGTTTGACCCACCCTGTCTTGTATTGTCAACTCTGTCAGAAACCTGGGGTTAAGTCTTGTCCGACAGCTGTAGAATGATCACGCCCGATCCACGTGGCTCCTCAAATCTCACGCATGCTGATATTCCTTCTATGCTCCGCGTCTCTTCATTTTTAGGTGCACCAAGGCTTAAGATGTTGCCACCTGGATCTGTGGATAATTTACACCTACATTTATGCCCCTTCTTTCGCTCGTGTGGGAGACACGAGTGGAAGAACGTCGTCCCAACTGCCCACGTCTTCGTCCATGCTGAAAATCCCGCCATGTAATGCCCCACTAACTGCACTTTATTACATGTAACCGTCGGCGTCGGTTACAACTCTTCCCCTTTAAATAACCCGCTTCTTTTTCTCCTTCTTCTTCTTTATCTTTTCTCTCTCTGTTCCCTGTCGCTGCAACTTTTCTCCCAGATTCCTTCATCACTCTTTGCTTCAGAACCCTAATTTTCTTGATTTTCTTCCTTCATCTTCTCCTCACCGATTACTACAGTAGCCGCTGTTTCAGTCTCGTCGCCTCATCTCTCTTCGTCGAGAACCAAGTTCTACATTGTTTCCGTTAATGGATTCTTCTCCCTCCATGACTGAGAGAAGGTCTGTTGATGATGTTTTTTCCGAGATTGATGTTTTTTCCCTTTCTTCACTGTTTTCTTACGAGAGTCCCTCCGAGTACGATGTTCGTGCCATGAAATCTATCTTTCCTGATGATTCTCCTTCTGTTTCGTGCAGGTCCGAGAGAAGGGTGAAAAATCTTTCCGACGAGGAGTTCGTTCAGCAGCTGAAGGAAAAGTATGACCTTGGAAATTACGAAGTTACCCTGATCTCGGGCCAAAACAGCCTTTTGAATAAGTCTGATATGACGAAGCACGAGCAGTCGGCTGATTGCGTGGTCATTACTCAGGGCCAACTGGAGCTAGGCCTTCGTCTTCCCCTGTACAACCCTGATAACCCCTTTTATTACGAATTTCTTTCCCATCTCAAGCCCTCTCGTGCTTTGGATCAGTGGACTGGCAATACTCTTCGAATTATGAGCGAATGGAGGGATCGTCGAGATGGTCATTGTTCTACTGTCGAGTGGTCGACCTACAAGCCCAAGGACGCTCCAGAATATACCGTTGCTAATTTCCTTGTCAATTATCGAGCTGGTACTTCCACCTTAGGCGATCTTGCTGGTTTTGCTGCTAGTCCTCATCGGGTCAAAACTATGCCCGAGGGTGTTGACAGGATGATGTTGGATGCCGATCCCATCGGCCAGGGTTCCAACAAGCGAGCACGCCATTCTAATGATCCGATCTATCCCCGAGTTCCGCTTCTCGTCCAATGCCCCATTCTATATGGTAGCTTCCCGTCGCCTACTTTTCCTGCCGAGCCCTATTCTTTTTGGGTAGTTAATGATGACAAGGCTGATAAGGTATGTGTTTTCTCCTTTGTTGTTGTTTGTTATCTTGGTAGCCTCGGGCGTCAACTGATCACTTGTTGTTGTTTGAAAATCTCAGGGCGATTCTACTAAGGGAGCCGGATCGTCTAAGAAAAGAGGTGCTGGCACAAGGGTTGAGGAAGACCAGAGGAAGGTAACAAACATGATGATTTTCTTATAAGTACATGTACTTTCCCCTGTTTTTTGCCTTCACATGTTCTGACGAGACACCTTGTGCAGAAACACCTTAGGCGTGATGATGGTGATGTTGACGAGGTTGACCCCCATCCTCTTAGGCGTAACCCCCTCAAAGGTAAGCAAGTTGCTAAGCCACCGCCGAAGAGGGCCCCAGTCATTGAACTTTCCTATGAATATGAACTATTTGGAGAGAATATCTCGGGTGACCAAGGCGATAAGAGAGGTGTGGGCGAATAGCAGGAGCCCTTGGAGACGGCCGTCGTAGAGAAGGTTGTTACTGATGTACCGGAAGAGCTGCTTCGCGTGCCCCGGATTACTGAGGGGTCATCTTCTTGCGCTGCAATTTCATTCACCGTCTCTGGCCTTATCATGAATTCTTTGGGTGCGCTCACTTCATGTTAGGCTCGGAAAGATACCTACTTCTATGTATAAACTGCAAGTGCACAGTATCGACAAGCAACACAGGGCAAGCACAGGTCGAACCACAGAGACTTGGAGAGTGTAGAAGTTGATTCTAAATCCTGATTCAGAGAGTAACCAAAAGGGGTTTGATTTTGTCGATACGACGATATGATTTTCAAGTGACTGAAATAATAAAAGTAAAAGATGCAAATAACAAGATATGTAAACAATGATAATATGGATACTAGGGTATTCAAATCCACCAATAACCTATGATATGCATTCAACTTGTAATATTATTCTTGTCCTTATAGTAGATTCAAGTCTACCGTATAACTAAGGTGTTTCTCCAATGGATAATTTAATCACAACTAAAGTATTTCTCCAAAGCATTAATTGTCTAATTAAGCACAACTAATCTAAAGATCAATATTTGGTTAAGCATGAGTTATAGCATAATCAACATAGAGATATTCTAACTACAATGGATACATGGCATACATTGTGAGAGCAAGATGTTGAAAAACTTGGATTAAATTATATCTTTAAACAATTCTAAACTTTCAAGAACAAGATACAAGATATGAATACATACCAATGAGATTAGGGCTTCATCTAAACCCTAGTAAATGAAATTAGAACATGAAGAACATTACAACAAAATTGAAATTTGATAAACTAACATGAACAAGCTATTCTTGGATGGTTTTTCAACACAACAACCCTCTCTATTTATACAAAAAATTCCCTCAAGCACTTGGATTCGAAATTTGGAAAGCATCCACTCAACAAAACATGTTTTCTTAATTGATGGATTGAATGGAATATATTTGGTTGTGGGAAACAAATTGGGAGTGATTGAGTGAGAGAATGGGGATGTTTTCTTTAATTGATGGATGAAATGGAATACAATGGGGGTGAGTTGGATGTTTGGAAAGAATCCAATGGGGGTGAGGTGGATGTTTTGGAAAGAATCCAATGGGGGTGAGGTGGAAATGGATTTGGGTCTTGGGTTTTGGATCATGGGTTGTTTAATCCCATGAATTTGTAAACAAAGTTGCCACTGATGCGCGAGCGGGTTGCAACGCTTCCAACTTTCTTCTCTTTTGTCTTCTCAATTCTTCCAAGCTTTATTTAGTACTTAAAAACACAAAATTAATTAATACAAATATTTATTCTTGAAAATGGTAAAAATGCAGAATTTGGGATAATATATGACTTTGAAGCGCGAAAGATGAGTTAAGTGCCAATGAAAAGGTGTATGAATATGTAATATTTGTCACTCATCAAATACCCCCAAACCTGAATTTTACTTGTCCTCAAGTGAAACAGAAATCCAGAAATCCTAACTATACCACTGTCATTTGGTCTCTCGAATGCATTTAGCGTATGCATCAAGCCTTTAAACCCCTAGGTGTCCCTAGTGGACGAGTTGTAGTCTCGTGAGGGCCTACCAAAGATGTACCCACAAAACCTTCTCCAATTTCAGAGCATCCATAGAAATGTCTTCGTCTTCGGTCTTCAACTCGTAGATGATGAACTTGAATTTCGTAGAACCATGAAAATTTGTAACCAATTTTTTTTTTTTTTTTTTTTTTTTTTAAGACCCTCTATACAGCTGGTCATCATTTTTTTTAGTGACCCGCTACACAGCTGGTCATCAGATACCAAACACAAGATCCGATATTTTTTTTTTTTTTTTTTTTTTTGAGACCCGCTACACAAAGGTCTTAGAAGACAACAGAAGACCCGCTACACAGCTGGTCATAGAAATAAAAGACTGCAAGACCCGCTACACAGCTGGTCATAGAAAACACACTACAAAAAATGCAAAAGACTACAAAATATCCTACAAAAGACTCGCTCCACAGCTGGTCATAAAAAAAATGCAAAAGACTACAAAAAAAACTACAAAAGACCCGCTACACAGCTGGTCTTGACAAAGACAACCAAAAATAAAATGCAAAAGACTATAAAAGTCCCTATAAAAGACCCGCTCCACAGCTGGTCATAAAAGACACAACAAAAATTGCAATACTCCCCCAAACCTAAATCTAACATTGTCCTCAATGTTTCAAAAGATAACAGAAACAACAAAACATGAGAACAAAACAGATTCAAAGGAAAGAGATTACCAGATGCCAAAAAGGGTGGTGCTAACCATAATTCAATGAATGCTTTGAAAGCAAATAATATGAGCGCAAGACAAAATGTTTGGTTAGCACACAAATATATCAACAAGATTCAAAATTTTACCTACTAGATTATACAATGATGACTCACCATGTACCAACAATCTAAAAAGTTGAGGATCAACCCAAAAGACGTAGTGCGGAAAACATCAACAAACCTTACACAATTATAACAGACAAAGAATGAAAGTGAGACTGCATATGTGAATGAGTTACCCCCAAACCTAGATTTTTCAATAGATATATTTTTGGGTACAAAATCTAACAATTTCAGGGTGCACCATGCACAAGATCTAGTTCAAAGTGGATTTTGTCAGATGGATGGAGAGACATGAGTGAACTCTAATTGTGGCTCATCAAAGGTATTATATTTAATCGCAAAATAGTCCAAGAGGACTTGAGAGGCACACAGTTCCAATCCTAGATTAGGTACTCTTAGAAAAGTAGGTTTAACAATAACTTTACAAACCAAATCTAGGTTGGGTGCAAGATTACCAGTTTGTGACATGGGCGGGAGGTAGGCACATCATTATTAGGCACATCTATAACTCCTAAATCATTTTCCAGTGTCGCAAAGATGCTCACATTCATAGAACAATCCATCAAGACCCAAATAAGTATCATGCTCATCCAAAGTTTTATTCTCATGCATAGACAAATCCAAAGAGACATCACAATGTGACCCAGGCAGAAATCGACACGTCAATTATGTTTTTATGCATAAGATCATTAGTGTTGACAGAGATTCAACATTACCTATGTCGACACAAGTACAACATCATGCTCATGCTCATAAAACAAATCAATAATCCCCAGTTCACAATCATCCCCTAGAACTTCAGTTTCATGCATAGGAATATCACAAGAAACTTCACACCGTGACTTAGACAGAGAATCGACACATCAAAGTTATTTTCATGTATAGTATCATTAGTGTCTACGCGAAGATTCAACATTTTCTAAGTCACAAACAAGTTGTGTAGCATGCTCTCTTTCACAGGACAACTGCACATGCTCAAGATTAGTAACCACATCACATGTAAATGGAACATTAGAAGAAACTTCATCCATTAAGGTCGAGGAAGATAAGCCTAATGTCTCTGAACCCAAAGGTTCGACAATATTTTCAGTAAAAACATATTCTTCTAACATAATATCATCATCATCATCATCATAGAAATGCATTTCCTTATTTAAAATCGTAGTATTTCTAGTCCCTTCATTTAAAATAGGTTCATATGTAATATCAGCTGCACAAGTAAGACTAGGCATACTATTTTCACATTTTATTTCATTAGGACAAACAAATATTTCATCCTGAAATTCCTCCTTTCCTACATTTTGTAAATGAATCAAATTCATTTTTAAAAATGCATTAAGTTGTTCAATGGAAGGAGAGTCTTCAACAGTAGGAAATTCATAATCAATGCTACATGGTTTATCATGAAATACACTCCTAGCATTATTTTGTTCGAAGCTTCTGAGATTTTCCTCCACATATTGAGAAGTACAAAATTGTTCAAATTCCCACTGTGGTGGATGATACATGTGTGCATGGTCATTAGGGTCTATAAAATACTAATCGCAACCTTCGAAAGGTTGATTATGGTCCCAATGACTATCAGCTTTGTAATCTGTTGGCATTTCATATTTTGATTTTCATGATATTCTCTAGATTGCCTAAAATCATGCAAAATATAGCAATTCTCAGCAGGATGGCCTAAGCCTCCACATAAGGTACAAGCATAGATTTCAGATTGCATTTCTAAAGCTGTGATTTTAGCTTCTAACTGATCCAAAAATGATGACTGTGAGGGTTGGGCACTGTCAAGATGTTCATTTTCACCCTGTGGTGGATGATACATGTTTGAATAGTTATTAGGGTCCATGTATTGATGCTCAGGATTGTGAAAATGTCCATAAAAATCCCTATAACTATTGACATCATGGTCTGTTGGAGGCTCATAATATGAAGCATGCCTGTAAGCAAGGTCTCTAATGAATTTGTTTTCATCCTCACCGCACTGTAAAATCCTGACATGATCTCTAACTAGCACTAGGCTTGTTGCAGAGATTGGGAGGTACACACTGAAAACAGACCAATATTTTTTTTTCATTATTTGTTTATTTGTTTTTTTATTTTCAAGCCCGTTCTCTAATGACCTCGGGCATACATTAGAAAAACAAAATAAAATAAGAAAAATCATAAACGGAAGGGAAGTTCTATGCAATCGCAAACAAGGATGACTCCACCATAGTAAACTTACTGATTTCTAGCAAATAAAAAGCATGATGGATCCACTTAGATTGTTTTCTAGACCAGCTTCTAATCCTTCGAAAGGGAATTCGTTACAATCTGAGCAAACCCTTCTGGAATCAATCTGAGTTTAAGTAAATTGAATAGAGTCGAGGGAAGCTGCTAGAGATTTGATACCCAAGGCCTCACCGTATTACAAGGCGACGCAGTCACGCATTCAACTTACAGAAACCATCATGAACTTCGAAGTATGCTTAAAGAGTAACCAATATTTTTCGAACGACTTTCCTACTAAGCTCGTTACCTTATAGGTCTCGTTCTATTCCAAATTTTAAAGCTTAGGTTCACGTTAGGTATCGTTTTCCTAAGGCGGGCAAGAAGAGAACGGTGATGAAATCCGAACTCTTATCTTGTATGGCCATTCCTTGCCCTTTACTAGGAAAATAAAACAGCCGTATTCAATTCCTCAACATATATGCAAACGAAGGAATACAGTAACTCGCTAACAAGGGATTCGCGAGTGTTTTGACAAACTTACTTCCCGTACCAGACGGGGGATGAACCGTTGTTGTCGTCTCGGGCCACGACTCCTATGTCATGAACGAACCCGAGGGGCCGAGGTGATATTGTAATCACCGTCCTTCTCTACAAACAGTTTGATATTTAATACTACCCTTCCGTAGGGTTTAAAAATAAAAATAGAATGTCCAAGTCCAAAGTCCAAAATAAAGTGCAAAAGAAAAATAAAATTACAAGAGTAAAGGAATCCTAATACAAACTAAAAATAGATAAATAAAATAAACTCTTTTTTTTTTTTTATTAAAATAAAAACTTCTTCCGCTTTCTTTCGCTTCCTTTCCTTCGCCTTTACAACAGCTACTCAGGAACCTGTTGAGCTCAAAAGAGGTAGTTAGGGTTTCGAAGTTTTAAAGAAAAAGCAAAATAAAAAAAAATATCAAAAAATAAGTGTAAAATTGACTGTGAATAGTTACGATGCTACAGTAAAATACCTGTTGTACAATGAAATATGTACATTGATTTATGCTACAGTGAAATATGAACAGTCTAGCAGATGAAATATGAAAAGTGACAGGAGATAGAAACTTCAACTACACCGCTACCGAGTCCCCGGCAACGGCGCCAAAAACTTGTTAGGCTCGGAAAGATACCTACTTCTATGTATAAACTACAAGTGCACAGTATCGACAAGCAACACAGGGCAAGCACAGGTCGAACCACAGAGACTTGGAGAGTGTAGAAGTTGATTCTAAATCCTGATTCAGAGAGTAACCAAAAGGGGTTTGATTTTGTCGATACGACGATATGATTTTCAAGTGACTGAAATAATAAAAGTAAAAGATGCAAATAACAAGATATGTAAACAATGATAATATGGATACTAGAGTATTCAAATCCACCAATAACCTATGATATGCATTCAACTTGTAATATTATTCTTGTCCTTATAGTAGATTCAAGTCTACCGTATAACTAAGGTGTTTCTCCAATGGATAATTTAATCACAACTAAAGTATTTCTCCAAAGCATTAATTGTCTAATTAAGCACAACTAATCTAAAGATCAATATTTGGTTAAGCATGAGTTATAGCATAATCAACATAGAGATATTCTAACTACAATGGATACATGGCATACATTGTGAGAGCAAGATGTTGAAAAACTTGGATTAAATTATATCTTTAAACAATTCTAAACTTTCAAGAACAAGATACAAGATATGAATACATACCAATGAGATTAGGGCTTCATCTAAACCCTAGTAAATGAAATTAGAACATGAAGAACATTACAACAAAATTGAAATTTGATAAACTAACATGAACAAGCTATTCTTGGATGGTTTTTCAACACAACAACCCTCTCTATTTATACAAAAAATTCCCTCAAGCACTTGGATTCGAAATTTGGAAAGCATCCACTCAACAAAACATGTTTTCTTAATTGATGGATTGAATGGAATATATTTGGTTGTGGGAAACAAATTGGGAGTGATTGAGTGAGAGAATGGGGATGTTTTCTTTAATTGATGGATGAAATGGAATACAATGGGGGTGAGGTGGATGTTTGGAAAGAATCCAATGGGGGTGAGGTGGATGTTTTGGAAAGAATCCAATGGGGGTGAGGTGGAAATGGATTTGGGTCTTGGGTTTTGGATCATGGGTTGTTTAATCCCATGAATTTGTAAACAGGTTGCCACTGATGCGCGAGCGGGTTGCAACGCTTCCAACTTTCTTCTCTTTTGTCTTCTCAATTCTTCCAAGCTTTATTTAGTACATAAAAACACAAAATTAATTAATACAAATATTTATTCTTGAAAATGGTAAAAATGCAGAATTTGGGATAATATATGACTTTGAAGCGCGAAAGATGAGTTAAGTGCCAATGAAAAGGTGTATGAATATGCAATATTTGGCACTCATCACTTCACCCGATTTTGGAGCGTATACTGAGGAAGAGATGTTAAATGCGGTTCCCCTCTATGGCGATATCGCCCAGACTCTTGACACAGTGGTGAACGGCTCGTTTTGGCATAGTGGTGCCCCCCATGATTTCTGTTCTTATTGTCGCTTACAAGTTACTCGCGTTTACTTGTGTTAGATCCTGAATCGGGTACGCTTATATGCCGCCAGTCGACACAGAGAAAAGCAATTGTTAGAGTCTATCCAACTCCAGATACAGAACGAAAGGAGCCGCGCACGCGAGCTGGAAATTAAACTCACCGACGCCAAAGGTATGCTACAATTTTGCGACTCTTAACTTATGTTGATTGAGTTTATCGTGCCATCATCCTGAGTCGGGCATCCTTCTACTAGCCGAGGTAACTAGTGTAGGCTTAGACGCGTCTTCAGAGTTTAGGATCATGAAGAGGAAATGGGATATTGAGAAGGATTTGGTAGAGAATCTCCGTCGGCGAATGGCAAACAAAGATGACAAAATAGATCTCCAGGCTGGAGAAATCGAATATCTCAAGGAAGAACTAGAACGGTATCGTCAGTTTGAGTACGACCCGGCTGAGATAGACAATTTACGAGCTCATCTGGGCTCTTCCCAGCGCCTTGCTGCTGAAAAAACTACTCTGGCCACGAACCTAGAGCAATGGGTAAACACTTTGCAATTACAGAATCGAGACCTTCATGAAGATCGTCGACGAATATTAAGAGACAAAGATGTGGTGGAGCGAGCTAATAATGATCTGCTAGGCCGAGTGAGTGAGTTTGATAAAGTGAGGGATGAGCTAGAGTGGAATATATCGCAGCTTGCTATGCTCCAGGTGTCGCGCAATCGGTTAATGGAGGATTGGAGTGAGCATAAGAAATATTGCCCCAGTAACGAATTCAACGAACAACACTATAGCGAGTTAACCATGAAGTTATCCAAGGCCGAGGATGAGTTGACCAAGTCGGTAGAGTCGCTTCAGTCGGTGTTTCCAGACCTTTCAGGTATCTTGGACGATGTGTTAGGGCCGCTCCTTAGATTTAGATTATGTCTTATTCTTGCAAAATTGTTAAATTGTGTTCGACGAATAATGTTCTGTCTTTGTGATTTTGTAGCCGAGCAAAAACGTTCTCAGGAGATGGATCTAGAGGTACGTCGATTGAAGCAGGTTGAGGTTGATTTGAGCTCCCAGCTAGCCTACGCCGAAGGGAACGTTTCTCAGCTTACCTAACAACTCGAGGATGAACGCGTCGCCCATGCAGACTAGATAGATGAGAAGGTCCATACGGGTATTGAGACGTGGGTGGAGAACAAGCGGCGCGAGGTCGCACAAAATAAGGCAGGCAATGTTCCTCCGAAGGCTTGAACTCCTCTTTTGTAGTGATGCGTCACTAAGTTGCCCCTTTCCGTCGGGTTGTAAATCGCTTTGAACACTTGTCCCATTTTTTTTTTTCTGCTACACTGCTTGCTTGCTTGTTTTTATGGGGGTGCTGCGTCGTCGACGTTGTTTGTTTTATTTCCGTTACATTCTTCGTTTCACATGGTTACACGACATTTTCCGTACTTTCTTACTAGATGCTTGACGCAATCGAATTATCCTTTGTTTCACATGTTATTCCTGCAATTATTGTTTAAGTAAGTTAGTATTTTAATCATTTCTGTCGAACACACCCAACAAGGAGGGTCATCGGGCCCAATACCATGTCCTGATTGGGGTATCTCATCACTATCTCTTTGGATTCAGTGGAAGGGTACCAGTCAACCTAGTTCTAGGCTCGACATTCCCGAGTGGTTATCGACCATCCAGTCTCGGGCAAGTGGACACGGCCACCTGCGATGGGGGTGACCTTTCAAATGTAAGTAGGCCACCTAGCTGAGGAGACATCGCGTCTCAACAACCTTTGGAACTGGTTTCCAACCACCAGAACCCTTAAGCTACCTCGGCACTTGCACACTGCCACTGCCCCGAGTACGAATAGCCAGGCGACTGTAAGGCACCAAGCACTTCCACACTGGCGTTGCCCCGAGTACGAATGCCCATTCGAGTGTAAGTCACCTCGGCACTTCCACACTGGCTTTGCCCCGAGTACGAATGACCATTCGAGTGTAAGTCACCTCGGCACTTCCACACTGGCATTGCCCCGAGTACGAATGACCATTAGTCGCTCATGTCCTATATCATACCCCTCACGGTTTCAAAGAGATAGGAGACATGTATGCTTACCGTTTTTCCGTGTCTCCCGTCAAGGATGGTAGAGTTTCAAAAACTTGATATTCCATGGTTTGAGCTCTTTTGTTCCGTCGAGTCGCAGTAGTCGATACGATCCTTCGCCCGCCTTAGATTCAATTATATACGGCCCGCCCCATTTTGGTGCTAGCTTTCCACCCTTTTTGTCTCACTCCCATTCAGCCAGAAATTTCAATACTTGTTCTCCTGGGTTAAATTCTCTTGGTCGAACTCGCTTGTTGTATTCTCGTTGTAACCTCCTTTGATAGTTTTCCATTTTTTGTAACGCCATCTCTCTTGTTTCTTCCATATCATCGAGTTTAGCCAAAATCAGATCGGACGAGACGTTTCTCCTCCAAGCTTCCATTCTTGTAGTAGGGATCATGCCTTCTGTCGGTAAGATCGCCTCGGTTCCGTAGGTAAGCATAAATGGAGAGAATCCTGTAGCTTCCATTCGTGTAGTTTTGTATGCCCATAGGAAGTTATATAGCTCCTCACACCAATTGCCATATTCACCGTCCAGTTTCTTCTTCATGTTATCGACGATAGTTTTGTTAGTGATCTCGGCCTGCCCATTACTCTAGGGGTGAATCGGGGTAGCTTTGCTCTTTCTGATGTTGTAAGTTTTGAACAGGAGATCAATTTTTTCTCATTGTAGTTGCTTTCCATTATCCGAGACGATAGATGCAGGGACCCCAAAGCGGCAAATGATATGTTCCCAAATAAATTTAAAAACGTCTTTGTCTCGGATGTGTCTAAGTGGCGCTGCTTCTACCCATTTGGTAAAGTAATCCGTGGCTACTATCAAATACTTCCTTTGCCCAGTTCCTACATGTAAGGGTCCGACTATGTCTACCCCCCACTTTGCGAAAGGCCATGGGCTTATAACTGATCTCAAAGGTACTCCAGGAGCATGGATTTTCTTTCCGAAATGCTGAAATTCTTCACAAGCTTTTGCCATTTTCTTCGCATCTTCGTTCATGTACACCCAGAAGTAACCCATTGTCTTTGCCTTGGACGATAAGCTTCTCCCCGAGCTATGATTTCCGGCCGCTCCATAATGTAATTCGTGCAGGATTATGTGGCCCTCTTCTTTACTCAAGCATTGTAGGAGCGGTCCTAGGTAAGATTTTCTATATAAAATCCCTTCCCACAGCTCGTAGGCGCCCGACTTGCTTTTGATTTTGTTTATCTCAGGCCAACCCTTAGGTAGTTCACCCGTCTCTAAGTATTGATGTATTGGCTTTCTCCAGTTGCCTTCTTTGTATCTCTCGGCTGTGTTAATGGCCACCTCGACCCGTATTTCTGGTGTTTCTGGGATAGACGGGATAAGAAGCCTCGTGACATGTATTCCTTCGATACTCGGGTCGACTAGCTGTGAGGTGATGTATGATAGAGCGTCCGAGTGCCTGTTATCTTTTCGGAAAATGTGGCGGAATCCAATGTTGGCTATTTGCTTGATGTAAAATTATGCGAGCTCCCAATACTTTTGCAGCACAGGATCGTGTGTAGCGTATTGGCCCGTAATTTGCCGAATTACTAATTGTGAGTCGCTAGTCAAGTGGACCTCTTGCATCCCCATCTCCATAATTATTCACAAGGCATGGATCACCGCTTCATACTCGGTGACGTTGTTTGTTGCCTTGAATTCTAGTCTGAACGAATGCACGATCTTCCTCCCTTTTGGTATGGTAAATACTAGCCCGAGGCCCGATCCATCTTTGTTTGATGCCCCATCGACGAAGACCTCCCATCGTGTAGGGCTATTGGCGGCTAATAGGTCCGCTGGTTCCTCTTGTTCCTCCATCATTCCCGGTATACCTTCTACCTCATCCTCATCACTAAGGGGGAAATCCGCCAAGAAGTCGGCCACTACTTGCCCTTTTATCGCGGTCCTCGTCTCGTACGCCACGTCATATTATTTGATTATGGCTCCCCACTTGGAGATTCTTCATGATCGTCCAGCACTATCCAATACTGCTTCAATAGGCGATTTGGTGAGCACCCGTATTCGGTGAGCTTGAAAATATGTTCGGAGCTTAGAAGCATCAAAAGCTAGCGTGAGTACCATCTGCTCCATTCTTGTATAGTTTCTCTCGGCTGGGCTTAATGTTTTACTAGTGAAATACACTGGCTTCTCCACATTCCCCTCCGATTTTACTTGCACTGCACTAATGGCATATGGTGTCGCCCCTAAGTATAGGGTGAGAATTTCTGACGGCTCGGGCCTCTGAAGAACCGGGAGGCTAGCTAGGTATAACTTGATATTTTGAAAGGCCTCTTCGCTGGCGTCCGTCCATTGGAATTTTTCTCCTTTCTTCAAGATGTCGTAAAAGGACTTGCATTTGTCCGATGACCGTGATACAAATCGCCCTAATGCTGCTATGCAACCATTTAGTTTCTGCACGTCTTTTACCGTCGCGGGAGATGGCATTTCAAGGACTGCCCGGAATTTCTCGGGATCCGATTCTATTCATCTAGGGGTGATGATATACCCCAAGAATTTCCCTGATGTGACCCAAAAGTCACACTTGGCGGGGTTAATCTTCATCTTGTGCTTCCTCATTTTTTGAAAAATCTCCCGAAGGTCTCGGACATGGTCTTTAGCGCGACGACTCTTGACTAACATGTCATCCACGTAGACTTCTATGGTGTCGTGAATCTTATCTTCAAACATGTCGCCTACCAATCTCTGGTATGTTTCCCCCGCATTTTTAAGTCTGAATGGCATTTTGGTATAACAATACAATCCCCTCGGTATGAAGAAAGAAGTATGCTCCTGGTCCTCGTGCGCCAATGGTATTTGGTTGTAGCCCATGTATCCATTAATTAAGGTCATCGCCTCGTATTCGACTATCGATTCTACTAGTTGATCTATGCTGGGGAGGGGGAAACTGTCCTTCGGGCAAGCCTTGTTCAAGTCGCTGAAATCAATACATATTCTGACCCCTCCTTTATTTTTTGGCACCACGACCATGTTAGATATCCACTGTGGGTAGTGAGATTTCCTTATTATTCCGGATTCCTGTAGCTTTTCACTCGGCCTCGATCGCGCTCGTAATTCAGTGCGATGCGCCTCATTTTTTGTCTAACTGGTTAGAACTTTGGATCAATATTTAAGTGGTGACAGCAGACCTTCGGGGTCAATTCCCTCCAAATCGCGCACCTCCCAGGCAAATGCGTCTAAGTTTTCCCTTAATACCACCGTGAGTTGACTTGCTTGTTCGTCCGATAACAATATCCCGATCCTTACTACCTTTGGCGCCTCTACCATCCCCAAGTTTACTTCCCGAGTCGGTTCGACCGTCGAAAAACTTAATTTGTTCTCCCGGAAGATACCCGCTTCCTTTGATTGCTATAAAGGGTCCTTCTCTTGGGTCTCATACGCCATGACCACTTGTGAAATCACCTCTTCCAATTCCTTTGCAGCTTTTACTTCCTCGGCTTTAGTCTTCTCTCGCCTATGCCGAGCTCGCCGATCCTCATTAATTTTTGCAACTACTTGCATACATTGCCGTGCTGCTTGGGAATCGCCCATAACTTCAGCTATTCCCTTGCAGGTCGGGAACCTTAATCTCTAGTAGTATGCCGATGATACCCCTTTAATTCCAGCAATCCATGGCCGCCCGATAATCGCTTCATAAGGTGAGGCAACGTCAACCACACAAAAGGTAGTTAGTGTATCGAGGAAGCCTCCACCATCCGAGACCCTTAGGGTTATATCGCCCCTGGGGATAGTTACTGTGCCATTGAATCCGTAGATGCGATATGTTGATGGGACGAGCATGTCGTCTGACAGTTTCATTCTTCTGAACGTGTCGTAGAATAACACCTCGACCGAGCTTCCGCTATCCACAAGAATCCTTCTTACTCCCCAATTTTTGATCAGTAAAGTGATGACCAATGGGTCACTTTGTGCTTGTCCATTCGCTGGGACATCCTTGGCCGAGAACGAAATGGTTTGCACCATCCAAGGTTCCATAGGTGGGGCCTTATCTTCGCTAAATATTTCCTTTCCATCCCGAACCCTTTTATGGATCCTAGAAGTAATTACTGGGCCGAGAGTGTAGTCTTGAATAGCCGAGTGTGAAATGGTGCTCACGAACTGAGTTGTTCTATCGATGCGGACTTGATGAACTGGTGCATCAGGTGTTGCTATCGGCTGTGGTGGTTTCCATACAAATTGCCTCAAATATCCATCTCGGGTGAGATGCTGAACGATATCTTTTACTTCTCGGCAGTTGTTGGTGGAATGGACCCTATACTGATGGTAGTGAAAGTATTCGGGGTTCTCCCTGGTCTATTAGAACTGAACTCCCCTCGACGATGGGTAGTTGATATCGTTTCTCTTCTCGACTTCCTTGAATACCTCCTCCAAAGGAGCATTTAGGGGGGTATATGATCGGGCTTCCTGCCTCGGCTTCTTCCCTTTAGCGATCCACTCTTTCTTTTCACTGCTTCTCGGGGGTGGATCTGATCTTTTTTCTGTTCGCCTAATAGGGTCGTCTGTGACCGCTTTAGCTTCAATACCCACTTCAGTACTAGCTTCTTGTATTCCTCTATCTCTTGACTCGGCCTGAATTTCTTCCAAAGCGATGTAATGCTCCTGCATTTTTCTCATCTCCTTTAAGGTTTTCGGTTTCTCGGAGAACATGGCTATCCATATGGGGTCCGATCTCCCTAACGCGTTTTCAAACCCAAAGATGGCCTGATCCACCGACACCTTCCCAATGTCAGTACATAGCTTCCTCCACCTATCGGCCAGGTTTCTTAAGGGATCCCTGAATCTTCGGGCGAGGGTAAACAACTTGTTCAATCTAGGCCGAGGTCGACTGTTGTGCATGTAGGTCTCAAGGAAGGCTTCGACTAACATCTCATACCCATTAATCGACCCAGGTGGAAGATAATAGAACCAGTCTCGTGCCTCGCCCTCCAGGCTAGCTGGAAAGAATTTACACATGACTACCGGTTTGTTCTTCCATTGGATTAGCGACATGGTGTACATCTTCAGATGCTCGATCGCATCTCCTGTTCCGTCGAACCTAAAAGGAAATGTAGGTAATGTACACTTTGGTGGGAATGGCATACGTTCGAGTTCTTGAGAGAAGTGCGTCTTCTCGGCTTCGCTCATGATTTCTGACAATTTGTTCTCTTCGCCTCTGCCCGAGATCTCTTTGATTTTTGCCTCCAATTCCTTATATTTAGCCTCTGTCGCTCGATCCTGTCGCCCGTCTCTACCTCGCCTATCCTCATCAGTGGACGAGTCCTCAGGTGGCCCATATATTTGCGTGGGGGGTACCGGAGGCGATGGTGGCTGTCCTGATCGGCCAGACTGATTAGGATTGCTCGGCCCATCATAGGTGGCGCATGACCTGATCGGTCATGGTAAATCGATGTTCCTCGGCTGGACGAGCCTCTTGATCTGGTTCGCTGATTTCTCAACTGATAGTTCTCATATTCCAAAGCGAGGTTCCGTTGATGGAGTTCTCTTAGTGCCGCTTCTTGTCTCCTTTGACTCTCCAAAATGGCCAATAATGTCGGGTCCATGCTTTCATGACTAGAATGCCCATTTGGGTTGTGTGGCCGAGGCTGTAATGGTACATAAGGGGGTGGTGGGGGTATTATCGAACCGGTTACATGGCCAACCGTGTGAACAAGTGTTGGGCCGATATTTCTAGATGTTCCTCGTCCCAACTGAATATGCCTGAGACGCTCTTGCTCTTTCGCTAGGGCTTCCTGGTACTCTACTTGCTGCCTCGCTCTTTGTCTCTGGGCTTGTGCTGCAAGCGCTACCTCATCGTCATCGGTGTCTGAAGATGTGATCCCATCAACTTGTTCAACTCTTCTCTGAGTCAAAATAACTTGGTCCAAGGGTAGAGTGTTATCGTCCCGCCCCAGATCGACCTCCTCATCGACAATTGGCATTCCTCGCGCAGCTGCATGAGATTCATCGGGCGGTGGTTGTCGACTGTCTTCTTGCCTCGGCCCAGTTACCCCTGCTTGCATGCTGCTGCTAGTTACTATACGATTCCTCAACATTCTTCTCGTTCCTGAAGTGCTATCCATCGGGTACTTCGCGCAGTCAGCCGAGTATCGCCCCAACCTACGTCAGCAAATACAAAGAACACCTTACTTTGACCTGACTTTTGGAACATAAGTTCAAACAAAAGACCAAAATGTTCGACTGACACCACAGTTACTACTACGCCTGCTTTTGTTGACAAAATTTCTTCATATTACTCAGGTGGGTCCACCTATCTATCCTGTTTTGATCCTACGCTGAATCTGCGTCAGTTTTTTCGCATTCGTCCTTATCTCTCCGTACGACGTCGCTTTCAGTACCCGACCTATGTATTTAAGTTAGTTTTTCCTTTGTTCTACATGATACAAATCATTGAACTTATGCACATGATGCTTAAATGGTACGACACGCAACCCTAAGATTCAAACTAAGTTTGTAATAGCTCCACTTTCTCGAGACCTAATCATGACCTTTCCGACAACTTATGTTACACCGCCGGAAAAATCTCCAATCGGTTAGCAGTTTAATACACTAGGAGATATCTAAAATGTGTACCCTTGGTAAATCTAAATGCTCAACTCCATACCGTAGCTAGAGAACGATTTGTTTATCATCATAGATCACTCAACTATTGGAAACAAACAGTCGTCCTTTCAACAGATTCTTCATCTAGCTTCTAACCCGAACTGTTAGTCGATGGTGAGCTTATGAAGATTCTTTGCTGATCGAACTGTTGACGGGTGAAGAAAATACGAGAACTATTACTTTCGAAGACACTACAACTGTTCTAACTTTACATGCACGGCAAATGACTCAAAGCAAGCATCATTTCTGCCAACAGAGTTCATCATAGCTTCAACTACAACACGTTAGCGTCTATTTAGGAGCTTTTGATCGTCTCTGAAGGTTTTCACGGCAAGGTATCCGGAGATCTTAGTCGGCGCCAGAATGTAGATGCATTTTACTACCAACTACATCCAAAGGATAGAAAGCTTCTACTCAAGTCAAATAAAAGTAAGCACTCAACAATAAACACAAGATATACGTAGTTCGGTATGATTACCTACGTCCACGGGGGTGAAAGGGTGAATCTTATTACTTCGAAGTGTTACAAAGGTGTTTCTCTTAGTCAGATTTCCTTACAAAGATGAACTTACTTCTCACTTTCTTCTCCTTGGTGTAAACTCGAGTTTCTCTCTCTCTCCCCCAAATTACAACCTACCTCTCTTGGATACAAGTAACTCTATTTATATGAGAAGTTCCATACAACCAAGTTAGGGTGTGGGTCATGTTACATCTATTATGAAGTTCTGTGATCGGGCCTTCTTATGTCGCCCCTTCTTCTATGCGCATGGCCGATGCATCTTGATTCCTTCGTCTGTCCCTTGTCCGAGCCGACCTCTTCTGGTGTTCTTTTGACACGATGTCGCCTGTCATGTCTATCGCCTCAGCGGTGGGCTGATGTGACACGTACTTTCTTATCCTTATGACCGTTGCACCTCGTTTGACCCACCCTGTCTTATCTTGTCAACTTTGTCAGAAACCTGTGGTTAAGTCTTGTCTGACAGCTTTAGAACGATCACGCCCGATCCACGTGGCTCCTCAAATCTCGCGCCTGCTGATCTTCCTTTTATGCTTCGTGTCTCTTCGTTTTTAGGTGCACCAAGGCTTAAGATGTTGCCACCTGGATCTGTGGATAATTTACACCTACAATATAATAATGCTAAGTCTTTTCATTTTTCTCTTAATTTTATTAAAATATTAAAATTAAATAGGTGACTATATTTCCACCTTAGCCTTTCTAGGTCAATCAACCCACCTAGGCTAAGGCCAAGAAACAATAACTTAAGACACAAGGTCAACTAATTTCGGTATAACCCGACCCAAAATAAGTAACTAAAAATACAAGGTATTACAGTTCATCTTTTCATATTCTCTATACTGACACGACTCTGTACTTAACGTAAATTTTGTTACACGTACTTCTTCTTCCACCCATCTTTTGACACGTCTTTTTCAACCGCTTCCTTTTAACCGTTCACATCCACTCTTCGCATTAAATTCATTTATCTTCTCGAGAACTTCTACTCTCTATATATACTTTTTTCATTCTTCTCTCCTCTTCTTTTTTACTTTCTTTCTTATTTTCTCTACAACTTTCTTCATCGTTATTCCGCGAATTCCGCTCCTGCTACTGTAATTTTTCTTGATTATTCTTCTTTTCAAGTTTTTACTTTCTTCTCCATTCTCATACTAAAAAATGCCTCCAGCTGGTCGTAAGAATGAGGTTGCCTTTGAGAAGGCTCCAAAGAAACTTCAAAGCAGAGGTTTTACTTTATCTCGCATTCCCGGTCAGAACCCTAAATCTGAGTTAACTGCAAAATTATTTTCTGATCATCCCTGCAATCAGGGGAAGATCATAGTTTCGCTAGGTCATCTTGAAGTTGGTCTTCCCATTCCCCTCTATAATCCTGAGCTCCCCTTGTTTTATGAAATTCTTTCTCATGCGAAGTTATCGCGAGCTATGTACCAATTGAGTGGGGACTGCATTCGTCTAATGCTCGATTTTGCCACTCGCGGTACTGGTAAGAAATATCTTTACCCAACTGAAGTTAAGAATCCTAAATTCGCCGGAGTTGCGATTATACCTGCGAAATATACTGTAGAAAACTTCTTTGCGAATTATGAAGTGATTCCTATGAAGAGAGACAGTACTTGCTGGGGTGTTCGCTTACATAAGAAAGATAATGTTGCTGATGACGAATTACTCATGCAAGACATTGACTGGCATCCTAGCGATAATTCTGCTCCGCGTCATTCTAACGATAACAAGTGGTGTGTTTTCCCCTTAATTCTAGAGGGTCCGTATATTTCTGGTTCTGATATCTTACCTGCGAATCTCGCAGAGTTCCATCCATGGGTATTTAACTGGCCCGAAAGAGATGGAAAGGTACATTTCCACCTTTTTCTTGAATCATTATTATTATTTTTCTTATATTCTTACATGTGTTCTTGCTAATCACTCCAATATTTTCGCGTAATTGCGAAATTTCTAGATTGAAAAGTTGAAAGCAAGCTACAAGAAGTTTGGGAAAGCTAGTACTTTATAAGCTTTTCAATCAATCACAGATGAAGTAAGAAATATTATTTTAAGATTCTTGACAATATATTGTTGCCTCTATTTCTTATCTTTATCTGTGTTTGAAGGTTATTGGTGAGATAGAGGAGCCCTCCAAAGTTGCGAAGAGCAATGGTAAAGGTAAAGGCAAAGGTGATCCTCGCAAGGAGAATTCTGCTGCTCCTCCTTTAAAGAAATGGAAAGTACAATCTCCCTCTCCTTCAGATCTTCAATTTAGTGAAAGTTCTGATAGTGATGATGATGAAGATATTAATACTTCTTTTGTCCAAGAAAATTCTCCACCTGAATATTCTACGGCACAGTTGTCTGGTATTTTCTCCAACACTATGCATGAATTTGGTGATACTCCTCTTGCCAACTCCTGCAGATCTCTAGCAACTATCGGTGATGCCCATCTTTTAGAAAATAATGAATCTCTTCGCGGGGTTTCAAGATCTATTTCTGCGAGTTTCTTACATTCGCTTAATATCATGGTAAGTTTTCATTATTATACTTTTCTTCTTTTACTTTTGCCTTGAATTCATAATTAATTCCTAAAATTCGCTGCATTATTTCGCAGGCTGGGAAAGCTTCCTTTGTTGTTGTCTCAGATTTGGAGAAAAGGCGTGCGGCTTTCGCAAAGAAGAATTTTAAACTTATCAACAAAAACGTAGAATTGGAGGCTGAAGTCGCCGGTCTTCGCGAGAAGGATAAGCAAAATGAAGGATTGGAGATCGAAGCTGCTAATCTTCGCGAAAGAATCAAACAATTGGAATCAGACAATTTTTTTCAAAATGACAAAATATCTAATCTTCAAGATGCCAATAAGCAACTCTATGGTATGGGATTCTTTTTCTTTCCCCTTTATTTTATTTTCTCAAAAATTTCTTCTTATAGAGTTTATCATTTCGCAGACGTCTATGGTCTTACCGATGAAGCTATTATTATTCATACATTTCCCAATCTCATGGATGATGATACCCTTCTTGAACATCTAAACACTTCTCTAAATAGTTTTTCAAATAATAAGATTGAATCTCTTCCCATAAATGAACTTGGATCCAAACTTCGCCTTTTAGAAATTGAACATAGATCTGTCCTGGATATGGATAATAAATTTAGACAATTCTTTCACAACTCTAAAGAAGAAATACATAAGTTACAGGCCAAACATAGTGATCTGATAGATGAGAAAGATCGTATTTCTCTCCAAGGTGCTCAGACATTAGCGAAATTTCAAGAAATTCTTCTTGAGATTCAAATTGAAAGAGATGACCTCAAACATAGAAATGTTGTACTCTGCGAAAGAGAGAATCAAACTCGCTCCCGCATTCTCATAAATGTTGATGATGAATTTGCTTGGGTTGCGAAAGTTCTAGATAATGCCAGGAATAATTTAGGTGTAGATGTTAGTCTTCAAGTTGAGCAAACGGCCTTGATTAGAGATATGATTTCTAACAAAGAAGGTTGTTAACTGTTCTTCCTTATTTGATTATTTATTTTTCACAACTTTCTGTCAAATTGTTGATTCATTATTGTATTTTCGCAGAAGCTGAAGAGAGATATCGCAGTAGTATTGAAGAACTTGAGAATGAAAAGGCGGAGCTCGCAAAGGACCTTTCTTCTCATAATGAGAAATGTTTAAGATTGAAGTCTCAACTGAAGATCACTATTGCGAATTTTGGGAATGACGCAATTTCTTATCGTAATGATACTATCAAGGCGATCTGTGATGACAACAAGATTCCTCATTCCAAATATCCTTGTCTTTTAGACAACATCCCGGAGAATGTGCCTAATTTGATCATCTCTGATAGTGAAGCTGATGAAGGAGAAGAATTTGAAGAGGATGGAAATGATGAATCTGATGAAGATAAGGAAAAAATCTCTAGTAAAGGATCTGATGGAATGAATCAAACTCGAAATAGATTTTGCTTCCTTGCTTGCTCCCTTGTAAAATTTGTACATTCAGTCTCCAATCTTTTACTCTTGTAATCTATCACTATAAATTTCTCCAATCTTTAATATAAGTTCTTTCCTGTTTCTCCCTACATGTGTTAGAATTTTTTTTCCCTTTCACAATATGACTATCCAAAATACAATTAACTTTTTATACGTAAATCTATCATGTGAAAACAAATAACACTTAACTTATTTTATGCATTCCCATACTTTCCTCTGTTATTTGAATTCAGATGATTGATTGAGAAAGCTGCCTCTGTTTAATAAAATAATTTGTGATAAAATTGCAATTATATCTACGAAATCTCGCAATCATAAATTGTTAGAAAACCACAATTATTTCTGCATAATCTCGCAATTATAAATTGTAAAATTTCATTCTTTCTCATATTCTGACGTGGTCTTATTTTGCCTTCCTAAGTAAAGGTCTTATTTTTCCATCTTTTTTCTTTTACAACAAAATCGCAAGACATTTCTACACTTTCATGTAGAAACCCATTGATCTTGCATTAACTTTTTGTTCTTTTGTATTTTTGGTGCGACAATATGACAGGCCTAAATTTTCTTGCGAAACTAAAGCCCCGTAACATTGCCGTCTTGCGACGAAATCGCAGGACGTCTTTACACTTGCATGTAATGACCCCTTGATCTCGTCTTATCTTCTCTTTTGTATTATTGCCTCTTTAGGAATGTTGCACAAATATGACAAGTCTTAATACTCTCGTGAGTAAAAAGTCTTATGACATTTGCGTCTTAATACACTTATCAGCTCCCTAATAGAGGGTGACGCCCTTATCTTTTCCCTGGTTTCCCTTTCAAGGAGACGTACATCGGCCATACAAGACTAGCTCCTCCCATCCAGTCTTAACAACAACCAGTTGTGTTCGCATCCTCTTATCCCTTTTTCCTATATGGATTATGGTTACGAGACTGCACCCTAAGTGGGGTTTTCTTCGGGCCGAGTGCATCATAGCCAAGACTTGCGAAGAATGGCCAGGGTAGTTTCATACGCCCCGGGCACCCTTGGCTCAACCGTGTACCTCGGCGCCTTTGTCATACTATGCACCCCTTAAGAGAGTCCTTCTTACCTTAGTCGCCCAACTCAAGTCATATGCTTAAGTTGAGAATCCAAGGTGCCTCTCCTGGATGGGATTTCATTGACCCTAAATCTCCATGACTCAGGTTCCAGCAGCGGTGTGACCTTATCGCTGAGTCATATAACAGATACCCCCTTTTATGACGTACTTTAGGTCTTACATTTGCCTCTTGCGAAATTTAATTCGCGAACTAGGGTGTACGCCATAAAGGTTCGTCCCATTCTGGATCTTAAATGATCGTTTCTTGCGAAATTTTCGCACATTTTCATTCTGTTTTTGATATTTGCAATTTCGCATCTTTCTTTTCATAAATTTTTTGTATTCATTCTTTTCATTTTAATCATTAAGAAAAATATATTTTTTGAAATTTTCGTAACAAACCAAGTACACATCTTTTTTCTTTTCCTCAATATTTCTTTCACTTCACATTTAAATTTTTTTTACCTTTGTTATTTTCTGCCTCTATTCTTTTGTTGATTTTCGCTACAGTCTTTACTTCTGCGACATTTTTATCATTGGGTTTTTTCAGCAAGTTTTGACTTCGCATCATTCCTTATTTTCTCTGTCCTACTTAATCAACCATCAATCTCTCACTTCTTTGTCTTTCTTTGATGTTACGCTTATAATTCCCCTTCTTCGCAGCTCTTTCTTCGCAAGATTCTACATCAATTTCATAGCACTTCTTTCCTTCAACCCAATCTCCCATTATTACTCCAATGCCACTAGGATGTGGAAACTTAATGCACTGGTGTAAAGTTGATGCCACACCTAAAATCCCATGTAGCCAAGGTCGACCAATTAAGGCATTGTAGGGCGACTCCACATCGACAATACAGAATAGAATCTTAGAAGATATCCCCTTTAATGGAATTCGCATTGTGATCTCCCCTTTAGGTTTATTGGCAGTGCCGTTAAAACCATAAATTTTATAGGTTGAAGGTATTAGATCCTCATCTCTGCCTCCCATTGTCTAGTAAGTATGATAAAACAAGATATCTACAGAACTCCCTATATCAATTAAAACTCTATTAATTGCCCATGAATCTTCGGTCTCATCATCTTCATCTTCATCTTCTCTTTGTTTTGGGTTTATCTCTAGTCTCACCACCAATGGATTGTCATGCATTTCGCCAGGTTCAGGTACTTCTTGTGCAGTGAAAGAAATAGTCTGCTTTTGCCACTCTTCTAATGGCGAATCTTTCGCAATATTCATTATTTCTCTCCCTTCAGTATCTCTTGCGAAAACTATGCTTAGGACATTATCATGGAAATCTTCGATTGTTTTGTATGAATGTACAATAGAGTTACAAAAAAAAAATTTTGCCTTCATCCCAACTTCTATGACGAATGTTTCTTATCCTTTTGGCGCATTAATTCTGCGAATTTCTGGTGGTGGTGGCAAGAGTTGAGATTGAGGGTTCCCTATTAGAAAATGATTTAGATTTCCCTGGTCTATCATTCTGAGAATGATTCTCTTTATGTTTCTGCAGTTATTTGTAGAATGTCCATGAAAGTGATGATAAGAGCAAAATTCTTGGCTCATGTTATTTGAAAGCGGTTATTTTCCCATGTTCCAAGGTGTTGGTATATTCTCCATTAAAATTATTGCTTCCCAAATTTTTTCCACACTAGTATTCAAAGGCGGCATCTTGATCTCTTCCCATGTCATTCTTTGACTTCCTGATCCTCTCTGATAGTTTTGTGTTTGTCCTCCATATGTTTCTTGTGGCTGGTCAAGTCTTTGAATTTTATTGTTCCCTCGTCGATTATAAAGATTTCTTTCTCTTTCGAATTCTTCTTGATCCCTGCTTCCCATAGCTACCAACTTCTGTTGATTATCATTCTTATTTTCTTGTTATACCTGCGAAGTGCTCGCAACTGTGTTTATCAATTTTGGTAGCAAACTCGCATTCGCTGCTGATGAGCTTGTATTTGCAACATGATACGATTCCATTTCATTATGTTTTTCTTCAAGAGCAATGTACTCCTCCTGTAGCTCCCGTAATTTAGCCATTGTGATTGTATTTTTGATTCTAAAAATTTGAATGTATAGCAGATTGGTTGCGAACATTGCATTGATGAAGGATAAAATGAGATATCTCTCATCCACGCGTCCAACCATATCACTACACATTGTCTTCCATCTTATGGTTAGATGCTTCAAACTTTCTCCAATCCTCTGCTTTAATCCAAATACATCTTCTATTCCTGGTCGCGAGGAGTTGTTAGTTATATATGCCCCTAAGAATGTAGTCTGTAAATGGTTGAAAGATGTTATAGTATTCCTAGGCAGACCCTCAAACCATTTTAGCGCCTCTCCTGTTAGACTTGATGAAAAATACTTGCACAACACATCATCATGATTCTCCCATTGTAACATACATCTCACATAAGCTTTAATGTGTTGAATCACACAAGTTGTTCCATCAAAGATGCTAGTTAACACAGGCAAACTGCATTTTGGCGGTATTCCTCCTAATTGTACTTCTTATGAGAACAGAGTTTTCGCAGCTTCTTCTATGGCTTCATCCAATTTTATCCTACCTCCTTCCCTCCTATTATTCAGAATTCCACTCATTTCTGCCAGTTTTATTAATATTTTTTCATTTACCCCAGACGCTGGTTCCATTGGTCTCTTCAATTCTGCTTATCTTCTCCTGCGTTCTTGCCTGTCTTGTGCTGTGAGAGTTTGATTTCCTTCCACAATATTTTCTTCTTGTCTTTCTCTGTGATATTCTATTTCATTTCTTTCATGAATTCGCACACCATTATATCTCTCATTTTCTCCTCTGCAATTTTGCTCACTCCTTATCAATTCTCTTTGTTGCCTTTCGATTCTCCTTTGTATTCTATCATATTCTTCATTGATATTACCATTGTTGATGTTTTGCTCGCGTCTTCTTTCTCGATTATCATGGTTGTTCTGACGTATTTCTTCTTGGAATTCTGATTCCTCCACTTTTTCTCTCAATATCTCTCTCTCGCAGGCTAAACGTGCCTGTTCAACATAATGTCTCTCAATTTCTTCTTCAATTACTTTCTCATTTATACTATTTTCTCTCCCATGTAATATTCTTCTTCCTTCTTCTTGGTTTTCTTCATCACCTTGGTTATTTCGTTCCTGACGCTGCCTGCTTTGTGGAATTTCACCATGTGGAATGTATCGATCTTCAATCATTTCTCTATTTTCGCGACGTTCTTCATCTAAATTTTGCACCTCTTGCCGAATATTACCATCAACCTTTTCCACAAATGAGTTTCGTCTTTCTTCCTTTATGATTGATCTTGAACTTGATCTTGTAGTACTTCTTGACCTTCTATTTTGTAGTATCATATTATCAATTCTCAATTCATGATTCTGTCTTGTCAAATTAGCACGTTCTTCTGCTTCTACTCTCCTTTCTTCATGTATTCTTTATCTCAATTCCTATAATGCTTCCACTTATCCATTTCCATGAATTATCCCTCCAACTACTTCTTGATCTTCCTCTATTCTCCTATCGTTTATTAATCGTTGCTCCTCTTCCGCTTCACCTGCTGAATCTGACTTCCATGTATGTATACTCACTCTATCATAATCCATAGTTCTATTTTGCGTTAGTGTATGCTGAATTGGTTGTTGAATTTGATTTTCTCCATCATTTATTGTATTCATTCTTGACGGTTCTCCAGTTTCGTTTCTTATTTCTCCAGCAAGTCTCTTACTCCTCCTCATAGTTGTTGGTTGTCTTGAAGCATTTCTTCTTCTAGCCATCTCTTCAACCTCAATGAATTGTTGAAAATTATATGAAATCTATCACAAACTGCTCCAAATTCTTTCAAATCACAATATTAAATTTCACACTATCAACAAGGACGAATCCCTGTTTCTAGCGTCAATATGTAGTAGCAGGAAATCCCACACTACATCCCTCACAAGAATTCACAATAATCAACACATCTTTGAAAGATTAAGAATAACACTTTTATTAATTGATTCACGGAAATGTTACAAGAAGTGCAATAAAACAAGAATACAATCGCTCTTTTAACTTTCTCTCTCCTAATGACTTGCTCAACACTCGAAAAAAGATCTCTTTATTCCTTACGCTTATTCAACTCTTTATATAGGGAATTACATAGTGGATGCCATCTAATCTGTCCTTTATTTTAGGATCTAACTTGCGATATTCTCACAAGAGTTATATTGTTAATTTTCGCAAACACTCTAAACATCGCAAAGTCATCACACTTTTCTCATGTTTCTACAATCGTCATCTGTTACGTCATTCTTCAAATTATTCTGCGACGCTCGCAAAGTGTTGTTGATCAAGCTTTGCAAATGTATCCTTCTTGCGATATTCTGATCCTACAACGTACGCAAACACAAATATCCCATAATATTATTTGCAATATATAAAACCAATAAAGATTAATACTGCAAAATCATCTTCTAAATAAACTTTAGAATTTAAATAAATAAATCTAAAAACATTGCAAGATGAAAATCGTTGGAAATAGCAATGTCTAATCACAATATAGGATATTCCAAACCCTAGTTATCCTTCTTCAAAAAAAAGAATAAATTCTCATAAGAAGTTTCCTAGACATTAACACCTCTGAAAAATTCTTTATCGTCCCTGAACTCCTTGTCGTCAACAGCCATTGGAACATAAGGTTCATGAAGAAAGGAGTCAATTCCAACAAACCTTCTTGACTGATGCCGAACCAAGGCCTTCTGAATTTCAAGAGTTCTTAAAACAATAGCCTTTATTTGTTGAATCTCCTTCCTAGTTTCCTTCAACTCTTCAAGAAAACTTCTGAAGATTGGAGGGGATAGACCTTGGTTTCTTCATATTCTTCCTTTTTGTCTTTAAAGTTGTAGAGGAATGAGATTTATATTTTTCCTTCAAGATTGATGGCTTAACAATCATATTAACATCTTTTCCATCAGTAGACATGATGCTTGGAGTTTCCATTCCAATATGGGATTGTGAGAAAACATAAACCAGACTCTACAAGCAGTCTTATGATAAAAAGAGTTTGCAGAGAAGGAAAAAGGAATGTAGGGTTACAGAACCTTTATACAGGTAAAAGGATTCGCTTACGTCCAATTCACATCCCTAAAAAAGGATGAATTATCGAATTTAACCCTCTTTCAATAATCAAAAAGGGAAATCCTTTTCAATATCAATCAATGATATGAAAACATCAACAGAATTCCAGAAAATCAAAAGAAAACAAAAAAAATAATCTTTTCTTAAAGCCTGAACAATGCACAAATCTTGTCTATTTGGTCAGGCACATGAGACAAGATGCACTTTCAACACAGTTAAGTTGTGTTGGGGTGAAAAATAATATGTCCACCATTCAATTCATGTATGAAATTCTTAATACCATGTTTCACAAAATGTTTAGACCTTGTTCTTTTACGAAGAGGTCTAATTAATTATTTAGAAATTAACTTTTTCGAAGAAGAATTGAGTTTACTTACCTCAGAAGAATTAGACTTCTGAACAAGTTTGAGCTTGTTTGCTAATCGATTTGGTCCCCGTTGAAGTTTGTTGACATATCTTATTTTATATGTGTACTTGGAACACATAGAGAGTTCGTGACCTTTAAAAGTACAATAAGAACATGTCAATGTGGAGGACGTTTTAGACACCATAGCTGATCATGCTGCTAAAAAAATTTAGGTACCTGAAACATGTGAAATAGAATTTTCAGTAGACAGGGAAAAATCCATTTTATCCTCCATAGTGGTTGAAGAAGTTTCTCCAGGAAGAATATCAAGATTGATGTACGTGTTGCTACAATTATCAAAATCAATATTTTCACCAAGGAATGCAACACTTGACTTTTCATCTTCATCTAAATCATAGTGATCATGTATTTCATCAAGAGTTTCAGCAATACCTTTGTTCCCAATATATTTCTACGTTTGGACGCTCATTAGCAAAATGACCAAAACCTTTACATTTGAAGCACTGAGGCATATCCTCATTATCAGTGTTGAATGTGTCCCTGTTTTTAGGAAGAGCACGGTCATGAGGTTTTACTGATAACCTGGGTTTATCTCTGATGAACCGTTTACTTCTATTCAAAAGAAGATATCTAAATTGTCTAGTGATCAGTGAAGCTGAGTTGTCAAGATCTTCATCTGATGAATCAGTCTCAATAGGATCAACAAAAGGGTTGCCAACACTTTTACTTTTGTCAAGCAATTTAGTGTTCTTTTGTGCTTTGAAAGCAATATCCTTCCCAGATTTGGATGTATGCTCATGATCAAAGATCTTAAAATTCCCAACCAGAGTATTTATGGATAGAGTATTAAGGTTATTTCCTTCAACGATGACATGTTTCTTAGAATCGTATTTGGCTGGCAATGACCTGAGAATTTTCATCACAATGTCCTTTTCAGGAATAGTCTTACCCAATGCAAAAGATGCATTAACAATTTTATACATTTTGTGATTAAACTCATCAAATGAATCTTCATCAGCCATACGAAGGTTTTCCCAATCATAATTTAGGTTTTGAAGCCTAGCTTCTTTTTCAAAGGAATTTCCTTCGAATACAGTTTCTAAGATATCTCATACTTCTTTAGACTTAGTGCTCGTAGTCACATGGTGCTGAATTTCTGTGGTAATGGCATGGATGATAGCATTTAATCCATCAGAATTTTGCTTTGCAGGAAGAATCTCGGCAGGATCATATGCACCAATATCCTTTGAAACAGTTACATCGCCTTCTGTAAAAACCGGAGGATCATAGCCATTAACTACACGAATCCATGATTGAAAATCACGCGCATGAAGAAAGGCACGCATATCAATTTTTCACCATAAGTAATTCGAGCCATCGAAGACTGGTGGTACGCTTATAGAGATAATATTTCTGTCCATAGAGTCAGATTGCTAAAAACACAGACTTATGAGGTCTTAAACGTGTTTGTATGCTTTGATACCAATTGAAAAGGCGGGGGTACAACAACCATACCCAATATTTAGTTTAGGCAATTCGTATGGACAAACTTCAATATACTTCCAAGAGAATCGACTAGACAGTCAGACTCAATCAAGGAAAATACATCCAAGAGTTGTATCTTTGTTTCTCAATGTAATCAGCAAATCAAATAGATAGAAATACGCGAGCCTAATTATTACGAGAAACAACTTGAACGATACCAAAGACCAATGTTCAAGTTCCAATCAATTTATATCAACAACCCAAGGTTGGATTATCTAATTTATTGAACTACGCACCACCTGTGATATTTTAATTATATAAAAATATAATGCGGAAAATAAATAACACAGATACTAGAAATTTTGTCAATGAGGAAACCGCAAATGCAAAAAAACCCCGGACATAGTCCAGATTTGAACACCACACTGTATTAAGCCGCTACAAACTCTAGCCTACTACAAGTTAATTTCAGATTGGAATGTAGTTGAGCCCTAACCAATCTCACAATGATTAAGGTACATTCACGTTCCTTACGCCTCTGAATCCCAGTAAGACTCTACGCACTTGATTCCCTTAGATGATCTCACCCAAAACTAAGAGTTGATACGACCCAAAGTCGAAGACCTGATAAACAAATATGTTTCACACAGAAAAGTCTATTAAATAGATAAATCTGTCTTCTATAGAAATACCTACGAGTTTTTGTTCCGTCTTTTGATAAATCAAGGTGAACATGAACCAATTGATACACTAGACTTATATTCATGAAGAACAACATAGTAATATCAATCACCTCACAATAATCTTAATCGTATGGAAGCAAAACAAGATATTTTGGAATCACAAACGATGAGATGAAGATGTTTGTGACTACTTTTTATCTTACCTATCGGAGATTAATTCTCGATCAAATATTAGAAAAGATAGTACTCAATAAGATAAAACAAAGTAAGATCAGAACACGCAACTACAGAGAAAATAGTTGGGTCTGGCTTCAGAATACCAATGAAGTCTCTAAGTCGTTAACCTATAATGGTTTTAGAAAAACCTAGGTTAAAGGAAAATCGACTCTAGTCGCAACTAGTATCACACATGAGGTATGGGGATAAGGTTTCCCAGTTGCTAGAGTTCTCCCTTATATAGTCTTCAAATCAGGGTTTGCAATCAATGTTATCTTGGTAGCAAAGCATTCAATATTCACCGCTAGATGAAAACTTTATTAGATTCAAGCAAATATCTTTCAACTGTTAGATCGAACTTAGCTTGTTACACACAAATGAAATGTGACTTCATTTAAATATGGGTAACCGTACCTAAACGTGTACACCTTGTTGGCTCAACAATAGTTAACCGAAGTTAGCCATATGAACACTTTTATATAAACCTTATTCATCTTAATCACAACTAGTTCAAATGACTCATGAAACTAGTTACGGAGTTGTTCAATTTTTTATATTGTCATAGAAGTATACAAGACACAATTGAAGCAAAATTTATTTTGATTCATGAGCATTATAACCATGGTTTGCAAAATCGATTATTTGGAATACATGCTAGATTAATTTATTGGTCATTTTATTGTGAATAGAAAGTTGGGTGATAAGTATAATTGTCCAACAACAATCTACACAAGTACCAATCGTGAAACCTTGCAGAGGGATTCTATGGATGAATTGTGAGTAAATATAACTCCAGAAATACCTTTATCAAAGATTTTAAATATTGGGATCAACCTAAATTCACAAAGCCTAAGGCGTTCTACTGAACAATACCTTGAGTGATCTACTACTTGGTCATTTAGACGAATATAATACGGCAAGCTAGAACTTCTGTATCCAATGATATAAATAGTTTTAGGGATATCACTGACCCAGTTGTTATTCTAAGATTGCTGATGAATGATTCTAAAGAAAGATAGATAAGTATACTCCTTGATTTAGCTTTTGGTAATAATGAAGCATTTCATAATCATTTATTTCTTGTTTTATATAATTTAAAATCAAACCAAACCCCCCTTTAGTATTTGTTTTTATTATAGTTTTGCAAATATAAATAACATCTCAATTATACACTCGGTGTGGAACGTTCCTTACTACCACTATATTACTAGTTAATTAGTGGAAAATATCTTAAGTAATCTGTTGCACTTACGACACGTATCATATTTTTGCACCGCTGCCGGGGAGCAGTTGCTACTTGATTTGTTATTTCTTTTATTTTGTTTTAGTAGTTTAGAACTTTTTCTCGTTTTTTCTAGTGTTTTCAGGTTTTTAGGTATTCGTTGGGTTAACAACTATTTAAAGGTGTTAGTCACTCGTCAAAAAAAAGAGAGAAAAATTATGAAAACAGGTTGTAAGTATCCCTTTTGTTTTATTATTAATTTTTAGATTTTTTTGCTTAAATTTTTCCTTTCTTATAAGTCTTCACGTTTTCCTTCAGAGATAACATGTACAGTGCACAAGATTTGTCAAATAATAATGATAATCGATATGGTTTTTGTTAGAGCATAACTCGGTTGAACCCACCAAGTGTTGGTATGTCATTTTGGTTGTCATATTTTAGTATCACAACTCATCTAGAGTCGCTTGATTAAATACTAGAGTCAAGTTCATTTAGGTTAGACTAGAAAGTCTAGGAATGTTGAGACGTACAAGTATTACTCCAAAGACCTGAAGAATTTGAAGAAGTAACGACTACAATAATGACATCATCCTTTCTATTGAGGTTAGTAATATCGACTTGATCTTGTTTCCATTCCTAACGTATCTCTCAATTCGGATTATATTGAAAACATAACATGCGAAGATTGATAATTTCATAATTTATTGTACTTTTGTTATCAATTCCATGCTTTTATTTCCTATATTTCTTGCAATATACCTTGTATTACTCTTTTTTTATTTTGTTTGTCTTATGGTAGAATCATCCAAAAGGAACGAAAAGAGTGCTAAAGTGGACATAAATAGTGAGGGTGGACTAAGTACCAGGAGTAACTCGAACAAATTTAGGAATATTCAAATTTATTTTGTAGAGAATGAAGAGACGAAAATAACTAAAAAATAATGAGGTCATTCCGAGTTCGTATGCAAAAGTTATGGGCAATCCCTTGTTGTTGGGTAGACCATTTATGAGCACTGCTGAAATGAAGATTGATGTACAACAAGGTACCTTAACCATGGAGTTCGATGGAGAAGTTGTACACTTCAATATATTTGAGGATATGAGGTATCCAAGTGATGTGATCTCTTTATTTTCAGCTGAAGTCGTGGAAGTAGGAGAAAGAGTAGCCGAAATATCAAGTTGGGATGACGACGTTAAACCAAGCGCTACATGGGAGGCAACCTATCGGTTTTGTATCTCTATCCATTTTGTTTTTGTTCGATTATTATTTGTTTTCATAGTTTTCATATCATATTTTGTATTCCCATCTTAAATCATTACAAAGTCCTATATTTATAATGAATGTTTTTGACGGAAAGCTATTTTTCGTTAGAAAAATTATGACTGCGCACCTTGTGCAAAAATAGCTCTCGAGACTTCGTTCGAAGTACTATTTGAGTGGTAGACCCCAATTTTAAAGATATTTCTTTTCCAAAAAGAAAATCTGAATTTTGAGTCTGTTAAGTTGGACCTATTGGCTTGGACATTTGAGTTTCGGTATTTTTCAGAACTTTTTCAGAGTGCGCGTCTGTCAGCCCGAAGGCCATAACTTTCAAACCACTTATTGAAACACCGTGCCCTTTTGAAACGTTATATAAAAGTCGTAGGCGGACAACTTTTATCAATGAAGTTTTTCCAAATTCCTTAACCAATTGTACATATTTCAAGTGTTCCAGGATGTTGCATCAGAAATCAGAAATTTTGATTTTCTGTGACCGATCATTCTTGTAATTGGTGTGACCGATCCTGGAAATTGGTGTGACCGATCATAAGAGGTTGTGTGACCGATCCTTGTAATTGGTTTGACCGATCCTAGTGACTAGTATGACCGATCACAAGTAGGTACCATGTTTAGGTAGAACTGATCCACGTGATTGGTATAACCGATCACAACCCATCACTGTGATTTGGTGTGATCCATCAGAAATTTCGGTTTTTGAACATTGAGGACAATGTAGAGTTTAAGTGTGGGGGAGTAGTTAAGCATGTTTGGGTAGTAGTATTAGTATTCACTTTTATAGGATATATTTAGTATTTTATATACTTTAAAAAAGGAAAAAAGAAGAATAAGAGAGAACCAGAACTTTATGATTTCTTGGCCTTTTGAAACTTCATCTCTTTGAGGTTTTAAAGCTAACTAGGATGACACCAAATCAGCCTTCTGGGATGATAACTTCGATTCTTTTGGCTATAGAATTTGTTTTCTTATCATATTCGAGAAGAATTGATCCAATCTATTCATATGAAAAACTCTGTTGCTAAAAATAGCATGATAGTCGTTGAAAACATCAATACAAGAACTTCTGCATGCATTACTCATAAGTTGTAATCTATCATTACTGAATCACCTTCTTTTTACTTTTGCAGTATATGTTTCTCTAAGTGATTTGGTAAGACTTTAGTATTGCTTTGATGTTGTCGTAAGGAAAAATCATTGGTTGAGATAAAAGCCCCAAAGACAATGAAAACCAATTAAATTGGTTGGTTATATGCACTAATTTTCAAATTTGTCTTATATACTTAAAAGTGAGCCAACACATAAAAATAAAAATCAGGCTTGATTATTACCACAATACTACTATTTGTAGCAAATCCAAAATATTTGAGGTGGTATTCAATATTTGATGGAAATAGTGTGTGTTCTCCCTGTCTCCGTCGTCTAAACAAATGTGGAATGCAGGATCCATGGGAACTATCGTGTGTATGTTGTTGGATCCAAAAGATCCATATTTGTCAAGTTGTCGATAAAATTGAGTGAAACCACATCATTATTATATAGCGAATCTGAATCAAAAGGATTTGATGTGGGCATCGACACGTGGGTGGAAATATGTGTAATGTTCTCCCTGTCTTCGTCGCCTAAACATGCGTGAAATGCAGGATCCATGGGAAATAGCTTAGATCCAAATGATTTGATTATGTTGTCAACAAATAGGAGTTGCTCTCAACTATTGCGCTGTATATAAATAATCCTTTGACGATCATGCAATTATAATGGGTAACATCGTTCATCTTAGTCAACATTTTCACACTTCACTTTTCCATATATTCTCTTATCTATCCGTGTGATCCAAGTTTAATATACAATTAATGTGTATTTTCTGAATAGATACGCTAGTACTATGCGTAACGTCGAAAGACACTGCATCGAGTATATGTCAATGACTATCTGAGTAGAGTTTGCTTATTTTTATGAATATCGCACGCAAGAATTTGCTTTTGTGTTATGATTGAAATTCATGTGGGATATTGTTAGCTAAAGAACACTTGTATGCTATTTATTTAGCTTGTTCATTGTCGATCCTTAATTGTTCTTTCGTGGCTAGAATTTGGAGTAGGTTTTGTGGATATACCTCTTGTAAACCCTCACGATACTACAACTCGTCCACTAGGAGAACCTAGGGGTTTAAAGTCTTGTTGCACATTCTAAGTATAACCGTGATTCTAGCGAAAGTGAATTAGGATTTTGTTTAAGTTGGGAAGTTTGTTCGAGGACTAGCAAAAGCTAAGTGTGGGGGAATTTGATAAGTGCATAATTTACTGTACTTTTGTTATCAATTTCATGCTTGTATTTTCTATATTTCTTGCAATATACCTTGTATTATTCTTGTTTTATTTTGTTTGTCTTATTTATGTAGAATCATCCAAAAGGATCTAAAAGAGTGCTAAAGCGGACATAAAACGTGAGCATGGACTAAGGACCAGGAGGAACTAGATCAAATTCAGGAGTATTCAACTCTATTTTGTATGCAAAAGTTATGGGAAAAACTGTTTGGATAAGATAGGGACCAATTCTCACCTACGTGTGTGACCGGTCATACCCTCAAATAAGTGACGAAAATACTTGCCAAAATTGGTTTTCTTAGTTCCAAAGTACCCAAACCCAAATATTCTTAGGGATATTTAAGAATACAAAAAATATATTTTAAAGAGAAGAGTTCCAAGTTCCGGTGTAACACCCAAAATTCCGGGCTGGGTTTCTACCCAAACCCAAACCCAAAATCCGAAATGCTACTTTTAATAACAAGCCTAGACTTCCACACTTGGCCCAAGTCCAAACGACTAATTCTTTGTCTTATTCTTTATTTATGTTCAATTCAGAAATTCGGTCGCAGCGGATACGTAAAACTTATTTCAGAAACATCTAACCGTTAACTTGTTGTGATTTTTTAACCCACATGAACACTAAAGAACTATAGTTTACCGGAAAAATTAATTTCACCGTTAAACATTCCAGATTTAATCCAAAATAATCGCATGTTTAAGGAAGAATCATAAAACAAAAACAGACATTAGTTGACTCCAAGAATTTTAGTGAACCCATTTCAGATCCAAAAATTATTATGATTATACATTCTGAATCCTCACTGAGTATAGTTCCATTCATAAATTTTATAAAAAAATTAGATTATCTCAAGGACCTTTGGACCACAATCAAACACGTAGTTGACCAGAACTTCAGAAAAGAGAAATAGAGATAGTCCATTTTATAAAAATCGTATAAAATCACACACAACTCCAAATTAGGTTTAATTTATCATTTTGAAAAGTAAAAAAGAAAGCTCTTCATGTTTAAAGAAGACACCAAAGACTAAAACAAGCCATAGAATAGCTTTAAACAGGAAAACTTCAACATAGTTGAATTTGTCAGAAAATATCTGAATTTCTTATAGTAATAAACAATTGTAATAAAAATACTTCCGGGACTCAGAAAATTCTAATATTTTAACAACTTCATAAACCGTGAGTTTTACACATACCATAAAATACTCAGTCATAAATATCTTGTAAAATAATTATCATTAACAGTCAAACTGACATGACTCAGAAATTTTCGTTTATCTAATCAATTAAAATTTTCTTAATAACACATTGTTCCATTAGTTATAAATTAACCCAATAATCTCCAAGGTATTAATAATCAATAAATCATCTAAAAGAGAGTTTAATGATATTTTATTACAATTTTTCAATCATAATATGAAAACTACTAATTAAAACACCAAAACCGATCTTTATGCTTTTCCGCCATTAGCTCCTTGTGGTGTCATAAAATATGGAATTTTTGTCATGAAACGACGTGAGTTGTGACACCCAGTAGGAAAGAAGCAACAAAGAATTTTATTCAAACATTTTTCAATTTCTTTCTAAAACAACTAGCATGATTAATAACACCGTAAACACATGGAAACACCACATCCATAACAACAATAAATTCAATTAATCCGCTCGCCCCAGGGAGCCCCACGTGGGTTTAGGAAACAAAACCGTTCCAAGGATATCTCGTATCCCGTCATAAATAATTCTTTAAGAATCACAATCTATGGACCGCATCTCACAACATCGATTATCATCCATATATTAATGAAAACTTGCAAACATAAATTTAATTCAAAGAAACTTAAATTAAAAAAAAATTGATTGTGTTGCGCCTACCTCGAATCGCAATCCAAAAACTATCAATAATACAAGGAAGAGCTTTATCACCGAAGAAATCATCTTTGATATAAACTAAAAGAATCTCTAGCCATTTCTACTAATTTAGATTTTAGTTTCCATTATATCATTCACAACTACAAAAGAATAATGGAAAGCAGAAGAAAAGGTTGGCTAGGTTACTCTTTTCTTTTCAGTATAAGATATATATATACTCACAAACTAAAACGAGCTCCACCTAACCCCAAAGTTTTATTCTGCATGTTTAAAAGTTTTGGTCAAGATAAGGAAATTATAATTATGTCCTTCAAAGTGGTGTTAATAATTAATGTCTACCACTACCACCTTCCTTTAATTTCTTTCTCTCTGCAACATAATTCTTCCCTTTTATTCTTTATTAAAGCAAACAATACTATAAAGAAATGTATTTCATTGAGTGATTCATAGGATTCCACCAAAAACCAAAAAGAATTTCTTTAATCTGATAAAAAAAAAAGATTAACAACAACTACTTTCAACAAAATAAAAAAGAATTCTTTGTCTACCACTAAGAATTCTTTAATCTGATAAAAAAAAGAATTAACAACAACTACTTTCAACAATCAAAAAGAATTCTTTGTCTACCACTAAGAATTCTTTAATCTGATAATAAAAAAATTAACAAAAACTACTTTCAATAATCAAATTCTTTGTCTACCACTTAGAATTCTTTAATCTGATAATAATAAAAAAGAAATTAAGAAGTAACTCATGGTTCCGTCATTCATGACTTTTTATTTATTAACTCATGAGGAATTTTGTTAAATCCTTTTAACACGAAGTGGGAGACATATTTATTGATAGCCTCTCCAAATATCGTAATTTTTTGGAATTGTAAAAGTATTTTATTAATATTTTACGAAAACAGTGAAAGAACAAAAACTAACATTTTGTTGAGATGTAGAGTTTTTTATTACATGTTTCATAATGATTCCTCAATACCATCGTCTTCAAATTTCGGGAGAGCATTTATAACATATGTATCTATGTCATATCCAACATTTACGAAAACGTAACGGTTCAAATGAAAGTTATTGATTTTATACGATCATTCTAAAATCTTGGCAGATTGCATCATTTTACCAAACTATTCATGGTAAATTCATAATAATTCGAAATTTAGCAAACTCAACGCACAATTAAAGATAAGACATAAATCCACAACTTTTATCAAGATCTAAAATCGTTTTGATATCATCAAGATTACCTAAACACAGTCAAGAACAGACAAAGCGAAAATGTACAGAAATTTCAGAAATCAACATCCAAGTTCAAACAAACATTTAACGGTGAATCTGTGGTGAAGTATTCTCAAAATTTAACTAGAGATACCTAGGCATGTTATCTATCAATACTAAAAGGCCGATCATCAATTAGCTTCATAGTTTTAAATCAATAAATTACTGAGATCTAATTATACAAATTCAAAATCAAGTATAACAAAAACATAAAGAGAAAGGGGATCTAGCATTCTACCTCAATTGCTTAAAAAGAAACTCCTCTTGATTCTCCACTGATTTTCCATGGTTTCCTTCTCTAAAATAAACCCTAGATTTATCTCCTTCTTCTCCCTGGCTTTTAGTTTTCTCCTCTCTAAAACTTCTTTCCTAAACTTTTAGTTATAAAACCTTAATAACATTAATGTTAATAATCCTAACTAATATTCATTATTTGGGTGGCTCTATTTCCACCCTAACTTGTAGCCTTTCTTGTTAAATCCACCCACCTAGGCTAAGGCTAAGGAACAACAATCTAAGCACAAGGTTAACCAATCCGGGTATGACCCGACCCGAAACGGTAGCTAAAAATACAGGGTATTACATTCTACCACCCTTAAAAGAAATTTCTTCACGAAATTTAGAAGTTACCTTGGAAAATCTCAGGGTATTTTCTCCGCATCTCGGACTTTAATTCCCACGTTGCTTCCTCGACTTGGCGACGCTGACACTGTACCTTAACCATAGGGATGGTCTTTGTGCGAAGCACATGTTCCTTAAAGTCCAAAATTAGAACCGGTCTCTCCACGTACGTAGCATCCTCTTGAATCTCCAAATCTTCCCAAGCAATAATATGTGAAGGGTCAATAACATATGAAGGATTTCTCTCGTACTTTCGTAAAATTGACACATGGAAAGTGTCATGAACATGCCCAATTCGCTGAGGTAACTCCAACTGATAAGCTGCTGCACCAACACGCCGAATAATCTGGAAGGGTCTAATGTAACGTGGTGATAACTTTCCTTTCTTGCCAAAACGCTTAACACCTCTCTTCGGGCTCACTTTGAGCAACACTAAGTCTCCCTCAGTAAACTCTAAAGGTCGACGTCTCTTGTCTGCATATCTCTGTTGACGACTCTGAGCTGTCATTAACCTCTGCCGAATTAACTGAACCTTCACAGTCATCTCTCGTACCAAATTAGGTCCAAAAATGCTACGTTCGCCAATCTCATTCCAACACACTGAGATCTACAAGGTCGTCCATACAATACTTCAAAAGGTTCCATACCAATACTATCCTGATGGCTATTGTTATAAGCAAACTCTACTAATGGAAAATGCTCACTCCAACTTCCTTTGAAATCCAAGGCACAAGCTCGTAGCATATCCTCCACAATCTGAATCACCTGTTCATACTTCCCGTCGGTCTGGGGATGAAAGGCAGTACTAAGAGAGATGCGTGTACCTAACGCCTTCTGTAAACTTTCCAGAACTGAGAAGTAAAACGAGGATCTCTGTCAGATACAATTGATACTGGCGTACCGTGCAACCTTATTATCTCATGGATATACATCTGACTTAACGTGGCTAACGTATCAGTCTTCTTGATTTCTAAGAAATGCGCTGACTTGTAAGCCTATCAACGATAACCCATATAGTATCCATGCCATGTGTAGTTTTGGGTAATCCCATGACAAAATCCATAGTAATGTGTTCCCATTTCCATTCTGAGATGGGCAATGGTTGAAGTAACCCTCCTGGTTTCCGATGATCAATCTTCACTTGCTGGAAAGTGAGACATCTCGACACATACAAGGCAACATCTTTCTTCATCCCTTTCCACCTATACTGTCTTTTCATGTCATGGTACATCTTCGATCCTCCCGGATGAACGGTAAACTTAGAATTGTGAGCCTGTTCTAGTACTTCCATCCTCAATTTCGCTGGCACAAAAAGTTTCCCCATAAAACGAAGTACACCATCAGTTTGAGTCCAACCATCTGGTGTTCGACCTTTCTCTATTTGAGCAAGAATCGAAATCATATCTCTATCAGTCTGTTGAGCTTCTACAATATGTTGTTGTAAATCTGGAACAACTACAATATTGTAAATCATCTCGTCAGGTCTCAAGTCGTATTCCTCCATAAGTCTGCACAAATCCCAAGCATGAATAGTCATACTTGCTACACCAGCCCTCAATTTTCGGATGAAAGCGTCTGCTACAACATTTGCCTTCCCTAGATGGTAATGGAAAGTATAAATGTAATCCTTAAGAAATTCCACCCAACGCATCTGTCTTAGGTTCAAATCTCGTTGGGTAAAAATATACTGCAAGCTCTTATGGTCACAAAATATGTCTATCTTTTCACCATACAGATAATGTCTCCACAACTTCAGAGCAAACACAATAGATGCCAATTCGAGTTCATGAGTTGTGTAATTCAACTCATGAGTCTTTGATTGTTTTGAGGCATAAGCTACCAATTTTACTTCTTGCATAAGAACACATCCTAAACCCTTCAACGATGCATCATAAAAGATCACATAACCAATCCCACTTACTGGTGTTGTCAAAACTGGTGCAATAGTTAATCTCTCCTTCAGAATGGAGAAAGCATTCTCACAATCATCATTCCACTCGAACTTGGAATCCTTTCGAGTCAACTTCGTCAATGGTGAAGCAAGCCTTGAGAAATCTTGAATGAATTATCTATAGTAACCCGCTAAGCTTAGAAAGCTACGAACTTCAAACACATTCTTTAGCCTTTCCCATTTAGTAACTGCTTCAACCTTAGATGGGTCCACCTTGATTCCTTTTCTACAAACTACGTTTCCCAAAACCGGACTTCAGAAATACAGAAGTCACATTTACTCAACTTAGCATACAACTGATGAGATCTCAACAAATGCAACACTAATCTCAGGTGCTCCTCGTGCTCTTCTCGTGACTGTGAATAAATAAGAATGTCATCTACAAATACCGCTACGAATTTATCCAAATACGGTGGAAAATTCGATGCATAAGATCCATGAATGCTGCTGGAGCATTTGTGAGTCCAAATGGCATCACTACAAACTCGAAATGTCCAAATCGAGTTCGAAAAATGGTTTTCGGAATATCCTCATCCTTGATTCGCAGTTGATGACAAGCTGATCGCATATCAATCTTCGAGAAAAATTTGGAATCCTTCAGTTGATCAAACAAATCCTCGATCTTAGGTAAGGGATACTTATTTTTCATTGTAACTTCATTGAGTTTTCTATGATCGATGCATAATATTAGTGAATTATCCTTCTTCTTCACAAAAAGGACTGGTGCACCCCAAGGTGACATACTACCTCGAATAAAACCCTTAGCTTCCAACTCGAGTAGTTGTTTGTCCGGTTCTTTCAACTCTATTGGTGTCATTCGATAAGAAGTCATCGAAATTGGAAAAGTACCCGGTTGAACTTCAATGGTGAAGTCCATTTCTCTTCTAGGGGGAAAACCTGGTAATTCTTCAGGAAAAACATCTTCAAACTCTTCTACCACTGGAATACCCATAGCAGAGACGGAATATTGTTGCTCGTCTTCTATCATCTCTAAGTGATAAAAAAAACCCTCTAGAATGAGTCTGTCGAAAATGTCTTTCCGAAAAGATAAGGGGAGCTGCAAAACTACGAGTTCCGATAAAGTGGACAACTGAACCTTCACCCGAGTACAGAGCCACACGTTTTTGAAAACAATCAAAAATAGCATGATGAGTGGATAACCAATCCATACCCAGGATTATGTCATAACTAGACATATTCATCACAAAAAGGTCAATCAAAACTCATGCCTAGCTATACGTACTACACACTTTCGTGACACGCGATCAACACGTGCACTACCTCCTACAACACTAGCTACGCCAAGAATCCCATCAAGTAATTCAGTTTCTAAACCCAAGGAAAAGACAAATGAAGAAGCAATAAACGAATGAGTAGCACCAGTATCAAATAATATCTTAGCCCAAGAATTGTAAACTAAGAATGTACCTTCAACAACTGAGTTATCCGGATTCTGTCCAATATGAGAAATATTGAAGGCCTTAGGTCGCTGAGGGGGTTGTCGAGCTTGGTATTGTGGTGGATTGTTCTGAGGACGGTTCTATTGATACCCTTGACGCTGGTTCTGAGGTGAAAATGGTTTTTGGTTCCTATGAGAAATAATTGTAGGACAGTTCCTCTTAAAATGTCCAGGTTGTTTGCAGTGATAACATAAAGGTGCAAGAAACTCCATATTCGGTCCATTTCCTTTCTTCTGGTATGGATGGTTGTTATTTTTGTTCTTGTTCTTATCCCCAGTATGACGTTCTCGAATTCTATTTACCTCCTCAATGTCTCTCTCAGCAATCATTGCTCTTTCCACTATCTCATTATAAGAGGTAATCTTCAGAATAGACAACATACTCTTAATTGAAGGCCTAAGTCCCTCCTGAAACTTAAAAGTCTTCAATCCTTCATTCTCAACCAGGTTAGTAGAAAAACGAGAGAGTTCTTTAAACTTGTCTTGGTACCGTGCCACCATCATGTTCCTCTGGGTCAACTGCATAAATTCGATCATGCGCTGGTTTCGTGCAGTTTGTGGAAAGTACTTATTTAGGAAGGCTAGTCGAAATTCCACCCAAGTAAACAGACCGTCATTCCTAGAATGACGAGTCAAGTCCCACCAACGAGTGGCGTCACCCTCAAGCTTATAACAGCAAGATCCAGCTTATTCTCATCATTCACGCCTAATAGAGTGAATATTTTCTCAATCTTATCTATCCAATCTTCAGCAACTAGTGGATCAGGACTACCCTTGAAGGAATCAGAATTTTGTTCAATAAACCTTCTAACTAACAAAGACCATTGATTATGTGGTGGGGTAGGGGGAGGTTCATTCTGATTAAGAGTCACTTTTTGCTGCATTGCTTAAGCAACATCATTCAATGCACGGACGACATCCCCAAAACCCCCATCTTGTGGGCCGGTTGAACCATTATTACGACGAGACATGTCCTGAATGAAGGAAATTAAATCATAAGTATCACAGAGAGAATTCTCTATGCAAAAAGGAGTGCAACCTATTATGCATTCTAACAAACAAAAATCAACAAATACACAAATAATTTCACATTCAAGCATATACACGCTCAAAGGATCAGACTCGCTCTGATACCAAACTGTGAAACCCAAAATTCCGAGCCTGGGTTTCGACCCAAACCCAAACCCAAAATCCGAAATGCTACTTTTAATAACAAGCCTAGACTTCCACACTTGGCCCAAGTCCAAACGACTAATTCTTTGTTTATTCTTTATTTATGTTCAATTCAGAAATTCGGTCGCAGCGGATACGTAAAATTTCTTTCAGAAACATCTAACCGTTAACTTGTCGTGATTATTTAACCCACATGAACACTAAAGAACTATAGTTTACCGGAAAAATTAATTTCACCGTTAAACGTTCCAGATTTAATCCAAAATAATCGCATGTTTAAGGAAGAATCATAAAACAAAAACAGACATCAGTTGACTCCAAGAATTTTAATGAACCCATTTCAGATTCAAAAATTATTATGATTATACATTCTGAATCCTCACTGAGTATAGTTCCATTAATAAATTTTATAAAAAATTTAGATTATCTCAAGGACCTTTGGACCACAGTCAAACACGTAGTTGACCAGAACTGCAGAAAAGAGAAACAGAGATAGTCCATTTTATAAAAATCATATAAAATCACTCACAACTCCAAATCAGGTTTAATTTAATATTTTGAAAATTAAAAATAAAGCTATTCAAGTTTACAGAGACACCAAAGACTAAAACACACTATAGAATAGTTTTAAAACAGGAAAACTTCAACATAGTTGAATCTATCAGAAAATATCTGAATTTCTTATAGTAATAAACAATTGTTTTAAAAATACTTCCGGGACTCAGAAAATTCTAATATTTTAACAACTTCATAAACCGTGAGTTTTACGCATACCATAAAATTTTCAGTCATAAATATCTTGTAAAATAATTATCATTAACAGTCAAACTGACATGACTCAGAAAATTTTCGTTTATCTAATCAATTAAAAGTTTCTTAATAACACATTGTTCCATTAGTTATACATTAAGCCAATAATCTCCAAGGTATTAATAATCAATAAATCATCTAAAAGAGAGTTTGATGATATTTTATTACAATTTTTCAATCATAATATGCAAACTACTAATTAAAACACCAAAACCGATCTCTATGCTTTTCCGCCATTAGCTCCTTGTGGTGTCATAAAATATGGAATTTTTTTCATGAAACGACGTGAGTTGTGACACCCAGTAGGAAAAGAAGCAACAAAGAATTTTATTCAAACATTTTTCAATTTCTTTCTAAAACAATTATCATGATTAATAACACCGTAAACACATGGAAACACCACATCCATAACAACAATAAATTCAATTAATCCGCTCGCCCCACGTGGGTTTAGGAAACAGAACCGTTCCAAGGATATCTCGTATCCCGTCATAAATAATTTTTTAAGAATCACAATCTATGGACCGCAGCCCAACATTCATAATCATGCTCACAACATCGATTATCATCCATATATTAATGAAAACTTGCAAACATAAATTTAATTCAAAGAAACTTAAATAAAAAAAAAAATTGATTGTGTTGCGCCTACCTCGAATCGCAATCCAAAAACTATCAACAATACAAGGAAGAGCTTTATCACCGAAGAAATCGTCTTTGATATAAACTAAAAGAATCTCTAGCTATTTCTACTAATTGGGCCGATCGAGCGAAGCGAGGGAGGACCTTTATATGGCCACTTTTTTGTAAAATGTAAGTGATCAATTGACACAAAAAGATTGGAAATGGTTAGGGCCGAAAAACCAAAAATGTCCCTCCCTTTTAGTCAAATTACTATAACTCATTGTGTATCCTATCTTTTCAGGGGTATAATTAGAAAACAAACTTTAATATAACATATTTAAAAATCCGTGCCTTGGAATTTTACAAATTTTATCTCGTTGGAAAGCTAATAAAAAAAACTATCCAACGAGCACAAACAACAATATCAAATTTTGAGTTTTTACGAAAAATTTGGAGGTATTTATCATTTTAGGCACAATTTTAGAAAATTAAATGTATATCCATTATGCAAACCACCACAAAGGATACAATAATACTTTATGTAACCATATTTTGATTTATGCATCAACTAATTTTCCGTTGCAACTAATAAAACGTTGTACTCCCTCCGTTTCAAGAAAAGTGATATTCTCATTTTAGGCAAAATTCTCGAAAATTAAATGCATAGTCATTATACAAACCACCACAAAAGATGCATAACACATCATGCAACCATATTTTGATTTATGGATCGACTAATTTTCCGTTTCAGAAAAAGTGATACTTTTTCTGAAACGTGGCAAAAGTATCACTTTTTTCGAAACGGGGCGAAAGTATATTTTTTTACGAAACGGGATGAAAGTATCACTTTTTCTGAAACGGAGCTAAAATATCACTTTTTTTGAAACGGGGTGAAAGTATCACCTTTTCTTATACGGGACGAAAGTAATCGCAGACAAACCCATCTTCAGATTTCTCTTCGGTCGGCCCTCCCACCGTGGCAACGGTCGTACTAGTTTAGATTTTAGTTTCCATTATATCATTCACAACTACAAAAGAATAATGGAAAAAAGAAGAAAAGGTTGGCTAGGTTACTCTTTTCTTTTCTGTATAAGATATATATATATACTCACAACCTAAAACTAGCTCAACCTAACCCCAAAGTTTTAGTTTGCATGTTTAAAAGTTTTGGTCAAGATAAGGAACTAATAATTATGTCCTTCAAAGTGGTGCTATTAATTTATGTCTACCACTACCACCTTCCTTTAATTTCTTTCTCTCTTCAACATAATTATTCCATTTATTCTTTATTAAAGCAAACTGTACTATAAAGAAAAGTATTTCATTGAGTGATTCATAGGATTCCACCAAAAACCAAAAAAGAATTTCTTTAATCTGATAAAAAAGAGATTAACAACAACTACTTTCAACAAAATAAAAAAGAATTCTTTGTCTACCACTAAGAATTCTTTAATCTGATAAAAAAAAGAATTAACAACAACTACTTTCAACAATCAAAAATAATTCTTTGTCTACCACTAAGAATTCTTTAATCTGATAATAAAAAAATTAACAATAACTACTTTCAACAATCAAAAAGAATTCTTTGTCTACCACTAAGAATTCTTTAATTTGATAATAAAAAAAAGAAATTAAGAAGTAACTCATGGTTCCGTCATTCATGGCTTTTTATTTATTAACTCATGAGGAATTTTGTTAAATCCTTTTAACACGAAGTGGGAGACATATTTATTGATAGCCTCTCCAAATATCGTAATTTTTTGGAATTGTAAAAGTATTTTATTGTTGTAGGGCTTACGGCCCATATATGTGCGGCCCATCTATATAGTTAGGGTTTTACCTTTCCATGTATATAAAGGATACTATAGCTATGTAATAAGGTTGATGCTATCAATAATAACCTTCTTGCCATTTTCTCATACTCTTCATCTTCTCCTAAACTCCTCTTGAACACGTTATCAACGAGATGCTATACCACAGAGCGAGATTAGTTGATTTTTTTTCCCTCTTTTCTACATGGATGATAAACACAAGTTGTTCGGAAAAAAAAATGGTGTTCAGATTTACATCGCTGCAGTTACAAAATCATGTTAAGATAAGTGTTTCTCTTCCCCTTGATTGTTTGTGGAAGATTTTATTTGATTTTATTTATGGGTTTGAAGGAAATCTATTTGATTTGATTAATGAGGGAAAGAAAATACACCTGGTTATATGTGTTGTTATATACAATGTAATGTGTGTAACATACGAGTAACCAATTTTCACATCAACTTTAATGGCAACAAGAACTTTGCCGGCCCAATTGACTACCTTATTGAGTTGAACTAGATCCAATGTCTACACTTATGGAATGAAAAAACGAGACATAAATTCTCTAAAGCACTTGAGATATATTGGGTGACACGTAATATATATTCACTCTAAAGTACTTGACTTGTATCCCACTTTTATTACGTAATAAGGCCACACCACTTATTAAAACTCTCAAGACCCAAGTGTCTAACTCATAGTTGTTTTTCTTCCACTATCTTAAGGAATTTAAACTAGTTGTTCAACTATTTCCTTATAATGTGACTATGAGGATTGGATCATCGAGCGAAGCACTGCTCAAAATTTGTTTTCAAGATAGAACAAAGATGTCATAAAATCTCTACATATACCAAGAGATAATCACACCTTGTTAAATTCCCAAGTAACCCGTGCAAATGGATATCATGTGGAACATCAAAATGATGAGAATGTAATTGATTACATCTTTTATAATCACTAAAGTATTTGGAAGGAAACATACTTTAGAGAGACTAATGAGTCAATTTAGTGAAATGTAAATCACTATAGTATTAATTTGGATTATTGAATCCATATTGATTCCAACGATAAAATGTTGGAAATTGACTCATACAGGCTTTGGGCATAACCATAAAGCAACTTTTGTTGTGACATGATGATCGTTTTGAAAGGACTCATGCGAACATCACTTTATTTGAGCGAACAAAAATGGGAACAATATTGACAGAATGCGAAGTAATGACATATCTCTCATTAAGTGTTTTCTAAAGATCTAGATGCACAACCCCATCCTCCCTCCCATTATACTCATTTTTACAAAGTCTTCAGTAAAACAGGATCGAGACCATCCTAAGATGCAAATGGTAAAAATTTTATATTACAAAGAAAACAAGGTGAATTTTAGAAAAATATTCATGCAGAATGCGGACCATTAAAGTGACTGATGGATCTGGTGAATGTTTTGACATTTTGGACTATCTATAGTTCCCAATAAATTTGCGTTTGAAAACTACTAGCACATATCACACAATGCGAAGTGCAAAGGCTAACCACCCTTGTTAATGCTAGAGAATTTACATCAAAAGGACTTGATGAATATTGCATGTTTAATAGGATCAATGCAGAGCATCTTATACCCAATGGTCTCGCAGAGGCTACCATCAAAGTTTACAGATGGTGCCTAAGGAATAGGTTATGCGTACCAACCTATCTTTTATTTCTTTGATATGCAATATTACACGCATCTTACTTAATTCGTTTTTAGAACCCAATATTAGTCAAACTTTTCTGCATACCAGTTGGTAACTGGATTTAAGCCTGACATTCATGTTCTTACGTATTTTTGGTTGCACTATATATGTGCCATTACGACTCCACATCGTACTATGATGGGTCTTCAAAACTGTTAAGTAGTCATGTTGGAAATGAGTTCCCAATAATTATCCGCATTTTAAAACTTTTGGCAGGAGATCTCTTACCGCTAGATTTGCGGGTTATCACTTTAATGAGATAGTCTTCCCGTCGTTAGGGGGAGATAAGAAAAAGTATTTTCTAAGGGAACAACAGGAATTGTCGTGGTGTGTTCTGTGTCTCATATTGATTCTTATACTCCACAAATGTAAATGTGAAGCGATAAAGAATATTCGATTTTCAGAATGTACACTGATATTGCTAAAGTGATGAGATCACACATACCAGATGCAAACCTACCTACAAAGTTACAAATCCTCAATACGAGATATACACCATAGGCTAAAGTGTTGCAACTATACTCAGTGGAAGTGTAGTTAAGGCCGTGGCTCCATAAAGGAAGATGGAGATGCCACTAGGTTCGATCAATGCTCACCTAGAGAGGAAGTAGATGAGTAAGGCACAACCTAATTGTATCATTAATGAAATCATATCATTTGATTTTCTCTGACTATGTCCATGAATCAATACTGGAAGACGCTCCGAAGTTTAACGATTCCAGAGAAAAATGACATCCCAAGTGGATTATGAGAACACACATGAGTCAATGGAAAAATCGTGTGAGCATATTAATGATTATTATTTTCATATACAGTTGCTAAAGGAAATCGAGCACGATGAGATCGAACCATGCTTCTTATTGTTTGAATATCAACAATAAAGAGCATATTTGTTTTACACAATCCAGGTAGAATTTGATTCTTTGACAAATATATAGGTATTTGGTGTGGTAGTGCTAACCAACCAAGTGTAAAGCCTGTGGACATACATGATTATTTGTCACAAAGCACAGTGAGAATAATGAAGTCGTAATGGTATAAAGACTCGCCTTGTGGCGCGAGGTTTCTCACAAATCCCTGGAATTGTTCTCTTATAATGAACGGTATAGAGTTCCGCTACTTAGTTAGCTTGGTAATTTCAAAGGACTTGAAATGCAGCATATGTATATGGTTGTTACGTATCTCTGAAAGAATCAAGAGATAGCAGATATTTACAAAAGTACTAAATAGACTTTTGTTTTCCCAAATCAAGTGACTCTAAACCACATAGTGCGTTTACAGTTAGATATAACGCTCACTTATAGATTGAAGCAATCAGGAGGATGTGGTATACCCGTATAAGTGACTATTTGATTTGGAGGGATAGACAAGTAAGTTATTTTTCCTTGCGTATTCACAAGAAAGTTCCTGATTTTGAATTGTAGCTATCTATGTCAATGGTACAGACATGATGGGTACTCTTGATGTGATAAGAGACCTTAGAAGCTATTTGAAATCCAAATTTGAGATAAAAATCTGGGGAAAGCTCGACCGAAAACTGAGCTTGTGGTATATTATCCCACCAGTTTGCATTTGTCTAAAGTTGTCAGGAAATTTAACAAAGACATGCATCCTGATAGCACTCCCATGATTAGTCGAGGTTCAAATGTAAGTAAGTGACCATTTCGTCTAAAGGAAGAAGACGAAGATATGTTGGGAGATTAAATTCCCATATCTAAGTACAATAGACGCATTGTTATACTTAGTATAATAATGTACTCAATAAAATTTTGCATCCTCAAGGAACTTGTTAGCTAGATATAGCTCAGCGCCAACGCAATATCACTGGAATGGTATAGTGAATGTAATCATGTACTTAAAAGTAACCATTGACATAAATTTGTTTTATCCCTACAAAGACATAAAAAGGAATGCTAATGAAAGCGCAATCCAAAAGTTGTTGATTATGAAGGAACAATAATCTCTTCTCCAACGAAAGTAATCAGAGGGAGATATGGTAGATTATTTTCTAGGTTATTACTAATATTCAGTTTCGAAATGTACATAACTAAAGAAACTGTGTGGAACAACTCTGAAAGTAATCAGGGGGAGGATCCAAGGATATGATGTCGACATATTTTACTTAGAAATTGAAGATGTGTTGTACTCTTTTTCCCTTCGATCGAAAATAATTTTTCCCAAAGGGTTTTCCACTCGACAAGGTTTTTAGCGAGACAACACTAAATACATCAAGTATGTTGAATGTTGAAGACATAAAGATCGTGTTGATATTACTAAAAATATCTGAATTAAAGAAATGAAACGCGATAGTCGGTTAAGCAACGTAACTTCCAAAATCAACAACAAGGTCTTATAAACATTCAAGTCACCAAAGTAATGTGTGATAAACTTCTTTTGACTGCGTTAGACTAATAAAAATTGTCTGACATCAGGGGGAGCATCTAATAGTGTGTTGAACTATTTTCTTTCATAGAGGTTGCTTTTTTACTACATGGTTTTGTTACTCGGCAAGGTTTTTAATGAGACAACAACAAACACCGGGAATGTAATTTCCCAGCTAAGACTATTGTCTTTCCCACGAGGATTTTCTGCCTTAGGAGTTGTGAAGCAACTAGTCAACTTCAACGGAGCAAAGTGATCATATGAAATGGATCACCTTTACTTGCATCTGTCACGTTGTACTCTTTTCCCTTCGTCAAGGTTTTGTCCCACTGGGTTTTCCTTGTCAAGGTTTTAATGAGGCAACATATTCGAGTCTAACTCTGTTCTACGTTTGCATAATATTGTACTCTTTTTCTTTAGTTCAGGTTTTATCCCTTTGGGTTTCCCTGACGGAGTTTTAATGAGGCAATTAACTTAGACTCGTCGATCTTTGAATATCATATTGCATGTGATGAACTACATGTAAAATACAAGACAACATGTGAAGTACTACATGTGAAGAGTTGTACCAAGGTTTTATCCCACTGGGCTTTCCCTTGTAAAAGTTTTAATGAGGCAATTTATTTCGGCGCAAGTCATCAAGGAGAGGATGGAATTTTAAGAACTACATTCGAAGCACTATATGTGAAGCACTACATATGAAGTTCTATTGGACCGCACAAGGGGGAGTGTTGTAGGGCTTACGGCCCATATATGTGCGGCCCATCTATATAGTTAGGGTTTTACCTTTCCATGTATATAAAGGATATTATAGCTATGTAATAAGGTTGATGCTATCAATAAGAATCTTCTTGCCATTTTCTCATACTCTTCATCTTCTCCTAAACTCCTCTTGAACATTTATTAATGTTTTACGAAAACAGTGAAAGAACAAAAACTAACATTTTGTTGAGTTGTAGAGTTTTGTATTACATGTTTCATAATGATTCCTCAATCCGATCGTCTTCAAATTTCAGGGGAGCATTTATAACATATGTATCTATGTCATATCCAACATTTACGAAAACCCAACGGTTTAAATGAAAGTTATTGATTTTATACGATCATTCTAAAATCTGGGCAGATTGCATCATTTTACCAAACTATTCACAGTAAATTCATAATAATTCGAAATTTAGTAAACTCAACGCACAATTAAATATAAGAAATAAATACACAAGTTTTATCAAGACCTAAAATCGTTTTGATATCATCAAGATTACCTAAACACAGTTAAGAACAGACAAAGCGAAAATGTACAGAAATTTCAGAAATCAACATCCAAGTTCAAACAAACATTTAACGGTGAATCTGTGGTGAAGTATTCTCAAAATTTAACTAGAGATACCTAGGCATGTTATCTATCAATATTAAATGGCCGATCATCAATTAGCTTCATATTTTTAAATCAATAAATTACTGAGATCTAATTATACAAATTCAAAATCAAGTATAACAAAAACATAAAGAGAAAGGGGATCTAGCATTCTACCTCAATTGCTTAAAAAGAAACTCCTCTTGATTCTCCACTGATTTTCCATGGTTTCCTTCTCTAAAATAAACCCTATCTTTATCTCCTTCTTCTCCCTGGATTTTAGTTTTCTCCTCTCTAAAACTTCTTTCCTAAACTTTTAGTTATAAAACCTTAATAACATTAATGTTAATAATCCTAACTAATATTCATTATTTGGGTGGCTCTATTTCCACCCTAACTTGTAGCCTTTCTTGTTCAATCCACCCACCTAGGCTAAGGCTAAGGAACAACAATCTAAGCTAAAGGTTAACCAATCCGGGTATGACCCGACCCAAAATGGTAGCTAAAAATACAGGGTATTACATCCGGACAAAGATTTTAGGAAGAAAATACTGAAATGGAGACAAGAAGACAAGAAACGAAAGCTAGGGTTTCGGGTTCTTACATTACCGAATTTATTTTTCTTTGATTATCTCTGATGTATATCATGGGTTTTACTAAATCCATGAGTAACTAAACTCCTATTTGATTGATGATGAATTCTAAGTTCTAAACGAGATTTGATTTCTTCAATGTACACACAGTTGCAGAATCACAGATAAAAAATGTGTACAAGTATGTACACATCAAGAAAATCCATGTGTATGACAATATATACAGATAAACATGTGTACAAGGGAATATGTACACATCAAAGAAAAGAAAAAAGAAACACTAAACATAAAACTCACCGTATCCCATCGTTTATTTCTACTATGATGAATATTTATGATTGATTGATTGATTACTTTAGGTGGCCAACTAAAATGATTTCTTAATTGATCTAATGCTAGTAACGGGTTAGGATATCCATAATTGTTGAATAACCCTTACACAAGTAGAAAATGTGAGACCTTGCAAAGGGATTCTGTGAAGCAATTGCGTGTAGAAACAACACTAGTAAACAGATCGAGCTTATATGTTTGATGCTAGGATAAAACTAATTCATAAAACCAAAAGCATCCGATTAGGTTACATCGTGAGAGCTTATTCATGGTGGCCTAGACTGATAGAATCTGGTAGTCGAGTGCTTCCGTATCCAATGATATTAGGAATTAAGGGGATATCAGAGCTAGTTGATATTCCATGGTTGGGTGATAATCTATGATTTATGACGAATAGTTGATATTCTACGGTTGGTGATATTCTATGATTTATAACGAATAGATGAATATATTATTTCAATGATTGTTTAGTAACGAAAAAGTATTCCCCGATCATACTCCTCATCCTTGATTACATCTTAATTTATTTTCTTTGTTATTTACTTTGCTTTATTTGCAACCTAAAAACAAAACCCCCTATTTGTGACATTTGACAACTGAAAACTCCTTGCTCTTCGTGGGAAAGAACCTTGCTTCCATTATATTACCAGTTAATTGTGTGGTTATACTTTGTCATTATATTACACTCACCAAAGATATATATATATATATAATACTCTAGTGGTTAGACTTGGTCATGACATTATGATCGAAGTGTCAAGGAATTTATTGAATTACGAAGTATAACGCTTATCTTTTGAACTTCGTAAATACGACATCGACATAATCTATTGTATATAGTTGTTTGATTATGTGTGCATTATATATGAATGATTTCACCCTAGGAAACAATTTATTATAACATTTGTTTAAAAGAAATATATATATGAACTTGTTTCATAATCGAAAGGAAATCATGATTTGTCAGGTTCTTTATTGAATATCTTTTAAATGACCAATATAAGATGAAAAGGTAGAAACTATCTTAACTTGTTAAGATTTATCGTATAACCGGTCATAGCCTATATTATAATATAGCTTGTTGTAATCGGTCACGATCTACATTGGAAATCAAGGTGTAACCGATCACAAGCTATATTGGAATGCAAGTTGTAACCGGTCACAGTTACTTTGGGATCCAAGGTATAACCGGTCACAAGATAAATTATGAAGTTAGTTATAATCGATCAGAAGTTACCTTTGGGAAGAAAGGTTTAACCGATCACAAGCTAACTCATGAAGCAATGTGTAATCGATCACAAGCTAACTCAGGAAGTAAGGTGTAACCGATTACAAGCTACCTCTGGGAAGCAAGGTGTAACCGGTCACACAACCTGGTTTGGGAAACATGGTATAACCAATCACAACTTATATTATGATGTTGGTACAACCGATCCCAAATAGCAAAACCAAGTTTCTAATATTCACATATCTCTTTATGTTTTGTGTGGAGCTTGGAATTAGGGTTTGTTGAGAAACTTCTAGATGTCGACATTATTTGAACATGTACCTAACTCTTATCATTTATCGTTCAAAAATATTCTTTGATACTCAAGATGATCCCATGTACGAAAAAGTGAAAAGCATTTAATTATGATTTTCATCATATATGTTTTAATTACCAGCAATTAAAGCATATCCTCTGGAAAATATTATTAGTTAATGTGCTAGACTAATAATAGAAGTTTTTCTATGAGAGTTTTCGGAAATATGGTTTGACATTTATGTGGAAATAGGAAAACTGAAATTAGGTACTTTAATGAGAATATCTTGAGAATATTTTTGGTTTTGGAATTTCCTTGTTATCCAAACAACCTTGGTGTATAAATACTTAGGGCAATTCTTATGGCAATCAACAAACTTATTATTTTGTTGAGCCACGTGGATGAACAAACTGCATTTTCCATTATGGAAAACCAAGTCAAAATGAACAAATCTGATATTTTAGGGTCCCACTACTGATTTTATTAATATAAACTAATAAGAGTTGGGTTCCACTAGTGATTATATTGATATAAACTAATAAGAGTTGTGTCGCACTGATTATTTAACTAATAAAACAAATAATAAAAAATAAAACCTAAATATAAAAGACGAGTTTTGAAGAGAGAAAACCAAGGGACGATCTTTCTTCCAACGCTAGCGTTTTTTCTTCCAACGCCTAGTTTCCTTTCAATGCCAGAGTTTGAGCCACGCTCGCCCCGTCTTCCATCGCGCGCACGCTTGATGTTCCATCTCACTCAACAAACCAACAAATTTGTTGGTTTGTCCATCCATTTTTCATGTTTGTTGAGTCCATAGTTGGATCAAAATCAACAAAATAAGGATCCGTTGAGTCCATAGGAAGTGCTCTTAGGTTTGGATTTCTTATAAACTATCCTAAGAGCCAAGCAAACTTCATTTTTTTTGTTTCTGGTGAATCCGTCTATTTGGAGAGGAAAGTATCCTAATTAGGTAAATTCTCTTACGACCGCTCGTTTAAAGACTTTTGTGGGATCAAGAAGCTCTAACAGTAACATTAGTGGGAAACTATATAATTGCATTGTTATTGTAGATTTCGATTATTAATTTGATTGACTAATGGGTGTTGATACTTTGATTTCACCTAGTTTGTTTATTCTCGAGAATCTTCTCTTCTGATATAAGATTCACTCAAACTAGATCAAAGTATTGACAGGATCTTTAGCATCATTTTCGGATCTAAAGATATCTTGTGATGATCCATTTTTAACAGACTCCATTCTGTGCATAGTTGATCACAAGAGATTTTAAGTGGTGTTGTGTAGGTTATTATTTAAGATAAACGAAGATTTGAAGACGACGAAGTTTTTCTTATTAGTTTTAGTATCTTGTGAATTGTGTGCACAAACCTTGATCGTCTGGGATCCAACTAGAGTCGGTTTATCTTTGATAGGCTTGATTGGTTAGTTGTTTGAGATCGACATCACCTTATAGTTTCTCCTTTAGATCTATTTTGATTGTTTACGAATCTAAAGTTTGATTATTTCGGTAGTCAAATTTTGGATTGATCTAACCAGACAAAGGAGTTTATTAGGTTGAACGAAAGAGCCTTTGTCAAAGACTCATATCTTATTACCAAGAATGAATAGAGTGGTAAAGGATTGGTGATTCACATGCGTGACTCTAGAAGTCGAAGGCGCATGGATACTGAGGAAACTAAGTAGCTATGGGTACTCTTCTTGGTCTCAACTATACGAAGTTGGTATTAGATTTTGTTAGAGCATATCTCGGCTGAACTCACCAAGATTTGGTATGTCAAGTTTGGTTGTCATATTTTAGTATCAAAACTCATATAAAGTCGCTTGATTAAATACTAGATTCAACTTTGTCTAGGTTAGACTAGAAAGTCTAGGAATGTTGAGACATATAAGTATTACTCTAAAGACCTGAAGAATGACAAGAAGTAACGAGTACAACGACGATATCATCCTTCCACTTGAGGTTAGTAATATTTACTTGAACTTGTTTTATTCTTAACGTATCTTTCAAGTCGTGCTATATTGAAAATATAACATGCGAAGCTTTATATGTTGTATATAATACTCTATTGGATAGACATGATCATAACAATATGGTCATAGTATTAAGGAATTATATTACGAACCTGTTGATGGTGGTTTTTAGCTTAGGGTTAAAATCGTAAAACTGCACATCTGACATGATGTCACTATGACTATTTATTGAATCGATCAGCATGCCTACGCAAGAATTATCGGGGTACCTTTTTTTTTTACATGAGTCATGTTCCATGGCAGAACCCTTAACATCGACTGACATCATCTATGCAAAACCCTAATTCTCATGCTACCGCGCCAAGGCATGCCAGCTGCACCACTGTGCCAATGGCAAACCATGCCAGTCACATCTTCGCGCCAAGGCATGCCAACCATGCCAGCCGCACCACTGTGCCAATGGAAAACCATGCCATCCACGTCCTCCACGCCAAGGCATGCCAACCATGCCAGCCGCACCATAGTGCCAATGGCAAACCATGCCAGCCACATCTCCGCGCCAAGCATGCCAGCCGCACCACTGTGCCAATGGAAAACCATGCCAGCCACGTCTACCACGCCAAGGCATGCCAGCCACGTCTACCGCGCCAAGGCATGCCAGCCACGTCTACCGTGCCAAGGCATGCCATCCATGCTAGCCGCACCATGGCATGCCAAACCCTTGGCCCCAACCATGCTAGCCGCACCATGCACCAACGACATGCCAAACCCTTGGCCCCACCATTCCAAGCCAACCACATCTCACCTTGGCCCCACCATGCCAAGCCGTCCTTGCCAAACCCTTGTCCCTACTATACCGAGCTATCCGCGTCATTTGCATTACCATGCCGACATTCCCTAAGTGGCTACCAAAAAGAAGGCGTGTGAATATCAACGGCCACCCTTCAATCCTAGCCGTCCAAGGTCGCCAGAAAACGCATGGTGACCTTTGTCCCAAAACCCTAGTTTTGGCCACGCCAAAGCCATGCCGCTGGATACCAACATCCCTTCTAAATTCTTCATGAGTTTTACTTTCGGGCTGTTTTCACCTCCCGAACGAACTCAAAACCTAAATATTCCCGCAAAGGGAGATAGGAAATTCTTTTTCGTACAGAGTGGAGGTGCGAACCATCAAAATCAGAGCCTGTATTAGAATTCTACATCGATTCTAGTAAAGGGTGCTAATTAGGGTTTCAGTATACCAAACCCTAATTTAGACCAAGCCGCAAGCGCTTCCCTTCTAAGCCGCACGCTGCTAGTGGCTCCACTCCACGTTAAAGCCATGCCAACCATGCTTTCACCAAACGAAGGGTTGCAACGTTCAACGGCCACCCTTCCGTCTAAGATGCAGATCTTAGTCGTCCAAGGTCACCAGCTAACGCATGGCCACTTTTGGCCCAATGCTAAAATCCTAGCCTGGCCACGTTAAAATTCTAGCCTGGCCATGCCAAAATCCTAGCATGGTCATGTCAAAATCCTAGCCCGAGAACGCCAAAATCCTAGCCTGGTCACGTCAAAATCCTAGCCTGGTCACGCCAAAATCCTAGCCTGGCCACGCAAAAATCCTAACCTGGCTATGACGCCTATCCTTTGGTCATGGCACCAACCTGGCTACGACGCCTATCCTTTGGTCACGGCACCAACCTGGATACGACGCATATCCTTTGGTCACGACACCAACTTGGCTACAAACGCCAAATCCTTTGGCCAAGACTCACGTAGATACATGTTTTCCACGAAAATACTCGAGACATCAATGCATGTCACAAACTGGGGGATGCTCATTGGGTATTGGTTTGGCGGTTTACAGTGTGCGGCATACACCACGCCCGTTGTAAGAAAGTGTCATAAAGATGAGGCGATTAGTAAATACAGGGAGTAATGGTGAAACGCTTTCTTTTGTGGAACATAAATTCCAGGCGTTACCGATTACCACCTCCTCCCATTTACTCACCCGTTTTTCATTCCTTAATGAGATCAGAGTACGTTTTACTTGGACTTGTATAAATATGCATTCCCTATTTCCACCGAACAACAAGTTCAGGTCAGGAGCATAAAACACTCAGAAAACATTTGCTAGCTCTCCATCTGTTAGCTTCCCACTTTCTGATACAAGTCGTAAAACAACTACTCTTCCAGAATCAATTATTCTGGTCTAAACACTTTCTTCGCTTCCCTCCCCAAAACCAACCCTTCTCCTTCACTTTGTGACTGAAGCAAGTCTAGAACGACCATTTCTTGGTTTAGGCCGGATTTGTACAGATTGATCTCTCGAATCTAAAGTACTCCCTTGCAGTACATTGTTTAGGGTTTAAATTAATTTCTCAACCACACACCCGAAATTACCGAAATTAGCAGAAACCGTTTTCACCCTCAAACAATTGGCGACCTCAGTGAGAGATTGATCTTTCGGTTACAATGTCAATTTTCGATCATCGATCTCATGCTTTGACCCAGACATCAAGATGCTAGAAGTAGGCGATCCGTACAGGGATCGACGACTCAGTTACCAGATGACCCGATTATCAGTCTTGACACGGCAGGGGATGATTGGGGACTTTCTAGAGATTAAAAGTGAATGATCCAACCAGGGATCGACGACTCGATTATCAGATGAGACGATTGGGAACTTTTCACAATCATGGCGGTGCTTCCCATAAAACTCGGTCTTACACCCGGAAGGTTCCCTTTTCATCAGGACACCTGAAAAACTGAGTAAGTCTTACCTAGATAAGATACATGGTTTGTTATTTCAAGTTTTCACGGGAATGATAAAACCGATAACCATGTTATGTTTCACCCCATGTCATCTACCAACACACGATTCCACGGTTTTCCTAAGATATTTGCGTCACTTGAAATCGTAACCAAGACAACATCATTCCCAAAATAATCCATTCCAAAACAATTCATTCCAAAAGAATAATCCAAAACCCTCAAGGTAACATTTGTCTATCAACCCAAGAAATCAAACCATAAACCATGCGCTTTTTTTTCCTTTAAAAAAAAAAAAAAACAGTCACCTACTCGTACGTGCCTACTTTTCATAATAATGATTACCCGTCACTATTCATGAGGTAACCGACGTTACTACAGTGATATTCGAAGAGGAATTATTTATGATGAAGTATTTATTCAAGTTTATGAAAGGCATACCCATGGCTAGGGTTTACACCAGTTCAGAAGAAAAATATTTCTACAGATTTATGGAATGCATACCTATGGCTAGGGTTTGCACCAACACGAGAAAATAAGAGAACAAATTGAAAGAGGAAAGCTGGAGTACATAGATGGAATATGCTTGCCCACTTTATTGCTACCGCTAACTCCAGGATGTGATAACAAAGATACGAGATAAAAAAAGGGGATCCAACCCCTTTCATAAGCATAACACTTTTTGGAATTTGAATAAGGAAAGGATATCCTGTTTGAGCTACGTATGGAAAGAGGAAACTGGGCCCGCAAGAACAAGTCGGCGCCACGCCAAGCTAGCATCGTGCCAAGCCAATAGTTCGCGCCATGCCCAGCCAACAGTCCGCGCCATACCAAATCCAAGCTAGTGCCCATTCCAAGTCGATCCAATGCTAACAGCTTGCATCCTTCCAGTGCTAGCAGCTTGCATCCTTCCAGGACTAACATCTCACATCTTTCCAGTGCCAACATCTTGCATCCTTTCCAGCGCTAACATCTTGCACCTTTCCAACGCCATCTTCTCCGCTCCATAACCATCCAAAGCAGCGCCATCCTCACCCTTTAAAACAACACCATGGCTCTAGCACTCCGTTATCAAAACCGCGCCATCTCTGCACGATACACCTATGATCACCAGAACCAGAGCCGCTTTCGCCACCCCAATGTTTCTTTAAGTATGAAATCTCCAACCATCACCAGACACACTGCTACTCCACCATCAGGGCAAGATACTGTAAGATATGGAAGAAGCCGACCTCCTTTACCACTATTGATTTGATGGAAAGACAAAAGGTTCTCGTAAGGCTCAGACATACATGTTTATACATAGGAAAGAGATACCTATTTCCTCAAGACACTGACAGAGCGTCCATCATAAGAGTCACGTCAACCCAAGAGGGAGCTGACAAGAAATACTTTTAACATCTGGCGCAGGCATTTAAGCAGGACGTGCATTTATAGATGAAGGGGCTCGCGTTGCTCTTGAACACCCAGTAGAAGAGAATTATCAATCCGATTTCATCATAATTAAAGATCATGAACGACTTCTCCAAAATCTAGGAAAAGGAAATCAGCAACCCTCCTGAATTCATAGATGCCCTCTTCCCGTCAGGAGATGCATAATTTTTGGGGACTTCTCCCATAAAATCTTGCAGTTTATGGTGAAACAGTTGTGTGAGATTCTATACTTCTCCAAGGCGTAGTGTCAAGATATATTTGCATCCCTCAACCGCACTGCATCAGGAAAGCATCCTTTTCTAGCCATGGAAGCCGTTCCCAAACCCAAACCTCTCTTGGAAAGCATGATCGATAGATGAAACTGGGGACTCCTAGCCACTGTTCACTTGAGGGATGTCGAGTTTGACAGAACGCTGAGTGACACAGTTTCCGACTTCAACATTGTAACTGTCAAGGCTCTGAGAGTTTCAAGGCGCTGTTTCGACATTCTCTCCAAAAGTGGCCCCGCTTTAACGTTCTTTGGCAGCGGCTCTGCTTCAACATTCGCTTCAGTAGCTGCTCCGCTTCAACATTCGCTCCAGTAGCCGCTCCCCTTCAGCATTATATCCATAAGCTTTTCCAGAATCCGAAGCAGCATTTGGGTCCTTAAGTTTCAACGTCCTCTTCAAGAGCCGAAGTCGCTTCAACACTACTCCTTCATGCAAAGGGTCGTGCCACCACACTCCCCATGTCAAGAATCATGATCGCAAACAACCAATCTTCATAGTCATGACCACCTTTTGATCCATCCTGCCAAAAATCGTGACCATGAAAAGTTTGCTCGCTTACGCATCCAACCAATCCTTTTACTTCCATGGATGCCCATACAATTCTAGCCAACCTACTTTGTTCCCACGATAACGTAGTCTTTTCTGATTACATCTTCTACCAAGAACTGTTGCCGCTTATTTTTTGATACCATCCATAGCTTCACTGTAGCAGCAATCACTACAAAGGTAACCCGTACTCCTCCATATTTTAGTTTCATGTGGAAGAAGTAACAAAATCACCAGTACGAACGCACGATGGTGATGTCTTTATCATGGTCAACCAACTGACCATACAAGATGGAAACAAGTAAACCATACTTGGGTACTGATGATCTACACGGAATCCTTTCACTGTCAAAGCTCAGAAGACACAGTCAACCAAAAGGCCATAACCACAACAAGGTCATCTACTCTTCCATGGTGTAGCATAAGAATATCATCATCTCTCTATCTAGAAGACACCTTCAACACTTTATGAGGCTGCGTAGGATCCTAAAGCCTTTTCATAGGAAAATAACTTCAGAAACTAAATAAAAATGCGATTGGGGACTGCTCATCGCACTTCATCCCGACGACCATCAAGACTCATGAGATAACTCCAGAGACGCGGATGAAATATTTTTTTGAAGAAACAGAGGGAGCCACGATAAACAACATAACTCTCTCATTCCTGCCTCTTCACTATCCAGAATATTTCGTCCATGTGCATCCCAGCGTCACATCCAGAAGAGTACAATAAGCTTGTATCAAATCTTGTGGACATGGATTCAAGGCGATGCGATGAAAGTAGGCTACACATGGGGACTACCATAATGAGACACTTTCACTCCCCTCAACCTGGTTATTTCCGATTTCGACATCATCACTGCCGAAGTTTTACGAGCCACGAGAATTTCTCAACATGAAGCCATACATGTGCATCGAAAACTACAAAAGCACGCCACAAAGATGCATTCACATATCCGGCCATGCCATCGGATCTAACAGAAATATAACTGGGGACTTCTCACCGCATCCCATTCCATATATATGATAGTCAGAGATTCAGAAGATTGTTCGAAGGATGTCGCTTGGAACAAATCCCTTGAATACTTGATAGCAGCACATCGGCAACGGAACGTCTCCCAACCCATCTATTTCATATAGTGGCTCCAGAAGATTTCTACCATACAATCATCCACAATATATCAATCATCGCGAATAGAAGGTCCAAACACTGAACAACCTAAAGTCAAGGATGAACCGACAACGCAACAACAATCTCCAAGATTAGCCCTGATATGACCGTTGCCGATCATATATTTCATTCATCCATCCCAAGAATGCAGTGGAGTTTTGGTAAATTTTGGAATCCACTAGAGAGACACTGCAGACGAAAGTACAGATCCAGATGATCAATAGAAGAGGGTCGATACCTCTTTTCATACGGACGGAGTTTCTAGAGTTTGAACAGAATGAAGATTCCTTATTGCTCAATGAACGGGAATAGGTGACTGGGTGCGACTATGCCACCTTGGGCCCACAACATTCCTCCTGAATTTTACTGTCGAGCTGTTTTCAGCTCCCGAACAAGATCAAAACCTAAACATTCCCGCGTACGGAGATAGGAAATTCTTTTCCGTTCAGAATGGAGGGGAGGATCGTCAAAATCCTAGTCCGTACGAGAATTCTAAAGCGATTCTAATAAAGGACGCTAATTAGGGTTTCGACATGCCAAACCATGATTTAGACAAAGTTGCCATCATTCCATGGAACTGAAGCCGGTCTTCATCCTTCCACGGAACTGAAGCCAGTCGTCATCCTTCCGAGGAACTCAAGATAGCTCCATTCCAATCCGACCAATGCTGACGGCTCCATTCCAAGCCGACCAATGCTAACGGCTCATTCCAAGCCGACCCAATACTAAAACGGCTCATTATAAGCCTATCCAAAGATAACGGCTCCATTCCGAGCCAGTACAATGCCTGCGGATCCATTTTAAGCCGACCAATACTGACGGCTCCATTCCAAGCCGCACAAAACCTACGGCTCATATTCCGATCCGAGCAACACCAATAACTCACCAAGCCAGCGTCATGATGTTCCCTAACTTAGCCAAAATGATGCATAGCCATACTAAGCCGATGATCTTTATCTCACCACTTCACGGTCTACACCACAAATAGAATCTATGCAAGGCCGCCAAACACGGGGATCATGAACTCTCCTTACCTCTCGAAAAAGGCTAGTCGGACCTTCCTGACCATATTTTCACGACTTGTTTCGATTTTTATCCTAGACTGTCACCATCTTATGCTTACCTCGTAACGATGCTCCCGTTCCGAGCTAAGCAGGGGACATAATGTTGATGGTGGTTTTTAGCTTAGGGTTAAAATCGTAAAAGAGCACATCTGACATGACGTCACTATGACCATCTATTGAATTAATCAGCATGCCTACGTAAGAATTACCGGGGTACCTTTTTTTTACATGAGTCATGTTCCACGGCATAACCCTTAACATCGACTGACATCATCTATGAAAAACCTTAATTCTCATGCTACCGCGCCAAGGCATGCCAGCCGCAGTACTGTGCTAATGGTAAACCATGCTAGCCACATCTCCACGCCAAGGCATGCCAACCATGTCAGCCGCACCATTATGCCAATGGCAAACCATGCCATCCACGTCCTCCGCGCCAAGGCATGCCAACCATGCCAGCCGCATCAGTGTGCCAATGGCAAACCATGCCAACCACATCTCCTTGCCAAGGCATGCAAACCATGCCATCCGCACCACTGTGCCAATGGAAAACCATGCCATCCATATCTCCGCGCCAAGGCATGCCAACCATGCCATCCACACCAGTGTGCTAATGAAAAACCATGCCAGCCACGTCTACCGCGCCAAGGCATGCCACCATGCTAGCCGGACCATGGCATGCCAAAACCTTGGCCCCAACCATGCTAGCCGCACCACGCGCCAACGACATTCCAAACCATTGGCCCCACCATGCCAAGCCGTCCTTGCCAAACCATTGTCCCCACTATACCGAGCCATCCACGTCATTTGTATTACCATGCCGGCCTTCCCTATGTGGCTACCAAAACGAAGGCATGCGACGATTAATGGCCACCCTTCAATCCTAAATGCAAATCCTAGCCGTCCAAGGTCGCCAAACAACATATGGTAACCTTTGGCCCAAAACCCTAGGTTTGGCCACGCCAAGGCATGCCATGGAACACGTGCCAATGGTATGACAACCACCTTTCCGTGCCATACCATGCCAGCCTTCGTGCGATGATCAACGACCACCCTTCAATCCTAGATGTAAATCCTAGACGTCCAAGGTCGCCAAACAACGCATGGTGACCTTTGGCCCAAAACCCTAGTTTTGGCCATGCCAAATCCATGCCGGCAATGGCGCTGGCTACCAACATCCCTCCTGAATTCTTCCTGAGTTTTACTTTCGGGCTATTTTTACCTCCCAAACGAGCTCTAAACCTAAATATTCCCACTTACGGAGATATGAAATTCTTTTCTGTACAGAATGGAGGGACGAACCATCAAAATCTGAGTCTATATGATAATTCTACATCGATTCTAGTAAAGGGTGCTAATTAGGGTTTCAGCATACCAAACCCTAATTTTGACCAAGACACAAGCGCTTCTCTTCCAAGCCGCACACTGCTAATGGCTCCACTCCACGTTAAAGCCATGCCAGCAATGCTTTCAACAAACGAAGGGTTGCAATGATCAACGACCACCCTTCCGTCTAAGATGCAGATCTTAGACGTCCAAGGTCACCAGCTAATGCATAGCCACCTTTGGCCCAACGCTAAAATCCTATCTTGGCCACACCAAAATCCTAGTTGGTCACGTCAAAATCCTAGCCTGATGTTTATAGGTGAAAATGGTTTCTGCTGATTTTGGTAATTGCAGGTGTGAAAGTGAGAAAAAATTTAAACCCTAAACAATATACTGCAAGGGAGTACTTTTAGATTCGAGAGATCAATCTGTACAAGTCCGGCCTAAACCAAGAAATGGACATTCCATACTTGCTTCGGTCACAAAGTGAAGGAGAAGGGTTAGTTTAGGGAGGGAAGCAAAGAGAGTGTTGAGGCCAGAATAATTCTGGAAGAGCAGTGCTTGACTCGTATAAGAAAGTGAGAGCTTTGAGAAATCTAACAAGAGTTGCCTTTCTGAGTGTGGTATTTTCCTGACCAAGAAATCGTGTCTCTGGTGGAAATAGGTAAGCCTACTTATACCAGTCCAAAAAGAAACATACTCTGGCCTCTTAAGAAAAGAAAACGGACGAGTTAAATGGGAAGAGGTGGTAACGCCTGGTATTGATGGGATTTGATGGAATTGATGTCCCATAATGAAGGAGCGTTTCACCGTTGCTTCTTGCATTTACTAACCGCCTTAATCTTATTACACTATCTTGAAACGACCATTTGTGTATGCCGCACGCTATAGACCACCAAACCAAAACCCTAATGAGCATCCCCCAGTTTGTGTTGATGTCTCGAATGTTTTTGGAAAACATGGACCATGTTGTTGTGGCTTTGCAAGTCAAGATAGGAAAACTTGCTAGCCTGGTGACCTTCGACGGTCGAGATTTTGCATCTTGAGAGGAGGGGAAACCGTTAATAATTGCGAGCCTTCGTTTTGGTAGCCGCGTAGTGAGGGCCAATGTGGTGGCGCAGCTAGGTTGGCATGCCGTTGGCATGGCATGGTTTGGCGTGGCCAAACTTAGGTTTTCGGGCCAAAGGTTACCATGTGTTGTCTGGTAACCTTGGATGGCTAGGATTTGCTCCTGGGATTGAAGGATAACCGTTGATTGTTGCACGCCTTCGTTTTGGTAGCCGCATAGTGAGGGCCAACAGGGTGGCGCGAGTAGGGTGTATTTAGGCTTGGCATGTGGGGCCAAGGGTTCTCCTTGGGCGTGGCTAGCTTTGGCTAGGTGCGATTTTGGCTTTGGCATGTGGGGCCAAGGGTTTGCCATGAGCGTATGGCGTGTCCAGGGCCGAGGCAAGGGCTCTAGGCTTGGCATGACGTGACTAGCATGGCTAGGGCCAAGGCAGAGTGCGTTTTGCATGACGCGGCTAGCTTGGCTAGGTTTGGTTTTGCTTGGCATATGGGGCCAAGGGTTTTCCATGGACGTATGGCATGGCTAGGGCCAAGGTAATGGCGTTTTGGCTTGGCATGATGTGACGTGACTAGCGTGGCTAGGGCCAAGGCAGAGTGCGTTTGGCATGGCACAGCTAGCTTGGCTAGGTTTGGTTTGGCTTGGCATGTGGGGCCAAGGGTTTTCCATGGACGTATGGCATGGCTAGGGCCAAGGTAAGGGCATTTTGGTTTGGCATGACGTGACAAGCGTGGCTAGGTCCAAGGCAGAGTGCGTTTGGCATGGCGCATCTAGCTTGGCTAGGTTTGGTTTGGCTTGGCATGTGGAGCCAAGGGTTTTCCATGGAAGTATGGCATGGATAGGGCCAAGGCAAGGGCGTTTGTCTGGGCATGTGGGGCCAAGGGTTTGCCTTAGGCATATGGCGTGGCTAGCTTTGGCTAGGTGCGTGAACAATCTAGGGTTTTGGGCCAAAGGTCGTGAGGTGACCTTAGACGGGCATGATTTTCTCATGGGATTGAAGGACAACCGTTGATTGTTACACACCTTCACTTTGGTAGCCGTGTGGGAAAGGCCATCATGGTGGCGCGACATGAGGGGCCATGGAGAGATGTGTTTGTCATGGCGCGGTCGATGTGGCTGGCATGATTTTCCATTGGCACAGAGGTGCGGTTAGCATGGTTGGCATGCTTTGGCGCATTTAGTGTGGCTTGGCATGATTTTCCATTGGCACAGAGGTGCGGCTATCATGGTTATCATGCTTTGGCGCGGTTGGTGTGGCTGGCATGATTTACCATTGGCACAGAGGTGCGGCTAGCATGGTTGGCATGCTTTGGCGCGGTTGGTGTGGCTGGCATGATTTTCCATTGGCACAGAGGTGCGGCTAGTATGGTTGGCATGCTTTGTCGCTGTTGGTGTGGCTGGTATGATTTTCCATTGGCACAGAGGCGCGACTAGCATGGTTGGCATGCTTTGGCGCGGTTGGTGTGGCTGACATGATTTGACATTGGCACAGAGGTGCGACTAGCATGGTTGGCATTCTTGGGTGCGGTCGGTGTGGCTAGTATGATTTTCCATTGGCACGGAGGTGCGGCTAGCATGGTTGGCATGCTTTGGCGCGGTCGATGTGGCTGGCATGATTTTCCATTGGCACAGAGGTGCGGCTAGCATGGTTAGCATGCTTTGGAGCGGTCGGTGTGGCTGGCATGATTTTCCATTAGCACGGAGGTGCGTCTATCATGGTGGGCATGCTTTGGCACGGTCGTTGTGGCTGGCATGATTTTCCATTGGCACGGAGATGCGGCCAGCATGGTTGGCATGCTTTGGCGCGATTGGTGTGGCTGGCACGCTTTGGCGGGGTTGGTGTGGATGGCATGATTTTCCATTGGCACAGAGGTTCGGCTAGCATGGTTGGCATCCTTTGGCGCGGTCGGTGTGGATGGCATGATTTGCCATTGGAACGGAGGTGTGGCTAGCATGGTTGGCTTGCTTTGGCGCGGTTGGTGTGGTTGTCATGATTTTCCATTGGCACAGAGGTGCGGCTAGCATGGTTGGCATGATTTGGCACGGTTGGTGTGGCTGGCATGATTTGTCATTGGCATAGAGGTGCGGCTAGCATGGTTGGCATGCTTTGGCGCGGTCGGTGTGGCTAACATGGTTTTCCATTGGCACAGAGGTGCGGCTAGCATGGTTGGCATGCTTTGGCGCAGTCGGTGTGGCTGGCATGATTTGCCATTGGCACAGAGGTGCGGCTTGCATGGTTGGCATGATTTGGAACGGTCGGTTTGGCTGGCATGATTTTCCATTGGCATAGAGGGGAATTAGGGTTTTGCTTGTTGTAACCCTAATTTGAAAAAAGGTACTCTGGTAATTATTTAGAGACACATTAAAGGCTTTTCAGTAAATGCGCCTAGTAAATGCTTTATCACTTAAATTTTGTGTCGTCACTATCTGCTAGGGTTTAGTTTTTACGATTTTAACCCTAAGCTAAAAACCACCATCAGCATTAAGTCCCCTGCTTAGCTCGGAATAGGTGCCTTGTTGTGAGGTAAGCATATGATGGTGACAGACGAGGACGGAATCGAGATGTAAATCATTGCAAAGATGGTCAGGAGAATCTGACTAAGCTTTTGAGTGGTGAAGAGAGTTTTGGCTTCCCGTGTTGGCGGCCCTGCGTAAGTTGTACTTGGAATGCAGACCGTGGAGTGGTGAGATGAAAGTTACCGGTTGGTCTGGTCGTACATTTCCAAGGATAAGGGGGCGTGGTCTTGGAAGGAGAAGCAAGTGGATGGTTTGGATCGAGGGGCCAAGAGGTGGCGTGGTCCTGGCCGCGGCTACGGCATGGTGGAACGTGCAGGGGCGGCTAGACGTGGTGGGGCCGTGACGACGGAGCGAGGGCTTGGCCGGGTGTGGCCATGGCAAGGCGAGGTGTACATGGACGACTAGGCGTGGTGGGGCCGCGATAATGGAGCGAATAGATTGGTGAGGCAAGGTATGCATGGGAGGCTCGGTGCGGTTGCGATTTTTCTTTGGAGCACGATTGCTTCTTATTCGATACCAGTGGGAAATTTTTTCCCCTTTCGAACATTAAAGTATCATATCCTTCGATCCCGCCTAGCTTTCATTGAGGTTTTGATGAGGCGTTTCGTTTGAGGATGATTTCTCGGCCGTGATTTCATCATGTTTCTCCTATTCAGCCTGCGTTTCTCTTTCTTCCTTTAGGGATTCCACAGTATTTACGGTTGGTGAAGTTGTGTCTTGAGAGTGATCGTTCGAATGTCAATCCCCAGTTCTGGAGCGGTAGCGGCGGCGAGGCCCAGCCAAACTATGCGTACCCTTGGCATGGTGGCGCTGCTATGTTGGCATGCCCTTATCATGGTGTGGGCATATCCTAAGCACAAATTGTTGATGGCGGATTGTTGCAAAAACTGAACGTGGAGCGCTGACAAGACTAGCACTGGCAAGGAAATAACGGATATCTTGGGAGTGGCAAGGATTTCTCTTGTGGGACTGATTTCCTTTCATCATGCGCGGCTTTAACATGGAATTCTTTCCTTATTCAAAAAATATTTTTATAGAGGTAGGTAGCATCTGCAATCCTTTCATCTGGTATCTTTGCAAAAATTTCGGTATGATTGGGTGTCTTCAGGGCTAGGCTTTGGAACGCGAGGCGGAGCTGCTAGCATGGACTTGGCATGAAAGGGACCATTAGCACTGACGGGCATGGAACGGATGTGGGCTGCTCTGTAAAAGTGCTTGGAAAGGCATGACGCTGGTAAGGTAAGCGCCTTGCAAAGGAAGTGCTTGCAAGGGAAGTGCTTGTGGTTTAGGGTTTGACATGCCGAAACCCTAATTAGCACCCTTTACTAGAATCATTGTAGAATCCGCGTACGGACCCGTATTTTGATGGTCCGCCCCTTTATCAGACACGAAACAGAATTCTGTATCTCCCAAAGAGGGAATATTGAGGTTTCGAGCTTGCTTAGGAGGTGAAAACGGCATGTTTCATCATAGACTGTACGACTTTGTGGGCGAAGTTCCCATCGTGCGAGTCCTGATGGGAGAAGGGTCTCCGTGAACTCAGGAGGATTGTTGATTTCCTTTGCTTTCTATTTTGGATAAGTCTTTCCCGATCTTTACGTGTGATAAAATTGGATTGCTGATCCCATTCTACTGGGTGTTCAAGAGCAACGCGAGCCTCTTCATATAAAACGCACGTCCTGCTGAAGTGCATGTTATCTTTTCATCAAATCAATAGTGGTAAAAGTAGGTCGGCTTCTCCCGGCTCTTCCAGTATCTTCCCCTGATGGTGGAGCAGCGTCCTTGGTGACTGTTGGAGCTGTCATGCTTGAAGAAACGTTGGGGTGGCGGAAGAGGCTCTGGTTCTAGTGATCGTAAGTGTATCGTGCAGAGATGGCACGGTTCTGATCACGGAGTGCTGGAGCCATGACACTGTTTCGAAGGGTGAGGATGGAGTTGCTTTGGCTAGTAGTGGAGCGGAGAAGATGACGCTGGAAGGGCGCAAGATGTTAGCGCTGGAAGAATGCAAGCTATTAGCGCAGGGTGTGGTATTGTGGCTGGCATGCGCGTGCGGCATGTGTGCCTGGCATGCACATCTGGTAAGTTCGTATGGTAAGCGCGTCTGGTAAGCTCGTCTAGCAAGCTCGTATGGTAAGCGCGTCTGGCAAGCGCGTCTGGCTTGCGCATCTGGTAAGCTCGTCTGGTAGGTGCGTCTGGCAAGCTCGTATGGTAAGCGCGTCTGGCAAGCGCGTCTGGCTTGCGCGTCTGGTAAGCTCGTCTGGTAAGCGAGTCTGGCATTGGATTTGGTATGGCGCGGACTGTTGACTGGGCATGGCGCAGACTGTTGGCTTGGCACAATACTGGCTTGGCACGACACTGGCTTGGCATGATGCATACTTGTTCTGGCGGGCCCAGTTTCCTCTTTCCTGACGTAGCTCAAACAAGAAATCCTTTCGTTATTCAAATTCTAAGAAGTGTTATGCTTATGAAAGGGGGTTGGCTCCCCTTTTACCTCGTATATTTGTTATCACGTCCTTGTGTTAGCGGTAGCGTTGTAGTGATAAAGTGGGCGAGCATATTCCAGCTATGTACTCCAGCGTTTCTCTTTCAATTTTTTTTTTTTTTTTTGGTTTTCTTGTGCTGGTGCAAACCATAGCCATAGGCATGCCTTCCATAAACTTATGGAAATACTTCATCATGAACAATTCTTCGAATATCACCGTAGTAACGTCTGTTAATAGTGATAGGTAATCATTGTTATGCAAAGTAGGCACGTACGGGTAGGTGAGTTTTTTTTTTGGAAGGCAAGCAAAGCACTTGGTTTATGGTTTTTGATTTCCTGGATTTCTTGGGTTGATAGATAAATGTTACCTTGACGGTTTTGGGTTATTCTTTTTGGAATGAATTGTTTAGGAATTAATTGTTTTGGTTATGATTGAAAGTGACATAGACATCCCAGGAAAAACCTTAGAACCGTGTGTTGGTAGATGACATGGGGTAAACTATGTATCTTGTCTTGAAAACTTGAAATATCAAACCATGTATCTTGTCTAGGTAAGACTTACTCGGTTTTTAGGTCTCCTGATGAAAAGTGAACCTTCCGGGTGTAAGACCGAGTTTTATGGGAAACACCGCCATGAAAAGTCCCCAGTCGTTACTGAGCCGTCTGATAACCGAGCCGTTGATCCTTGGGAGGATCGTCTTCTTATATCCTCTGGGAAGTCCCCAATCATCCCTTGTCGTGTCATGACTGATAATCGATCCGTCAAGTAACTGAGTCAGAGTGGATCACCTTCCTCTACCATCTTGACGTTTGGGTCGAAGAATGCGATCAATGGTTGAAAATTGACATTGTAACCGAAAGATCGAACCTCCCGCTGTGGTCGCCAATTGTTTATAGGTGAAAATGGTTTCTGCTGATTTTGGTAATTACAGGTGTGAAAGTGAGAAACAATTTAAACCCTAAGCAATCTACTGCAAGGGAGTACTTTTAGATTCGAGAGATCAATCTGTACAAGTCCGGCCTAAACCAAGAAATGACCGTTCCAGACTTGCTTCGGTCACAAAGTGGAGGAGAAGGGTTGGTTTAGGGAGGGAAGCGAAGAGAGTGTTAAGGCCAGAATAATTCTTGAAAAGAAGTGCTTGACTTGTATAAGAAGGTGAGAGCTTTAAGAAAGCTAACAAGAGTTTCTTTTTTGAATGTGGTATTTTCCAGACCAAGAACTCGTGTCTCTGGTGGAAATAGGTAAGCCTACTTATACCAGTCCAAAAAGAAACGTACTCTGGCCTCTAAAGAAAATAAAACAGATGATTTAAATGGGTAGAGGTAGTAACGCCTGGTATTGATGGGATTTGATGGAATTGATGTTCCATAATGAAGGAGCGTTTCACCGTTGCTTCTTGCATTTACTAACCGCCTTAATCTTATTACACTATCTTGAAACGGTCATTTGTGTATGCCGCACGCTATAGACCACTAAACCAAAACCCTAATGAGCATCCCCCAGTTTTTGTTGATATCTCGAATATTTTTGGAAAACATGGAGCATGTTGTTGTGGCTTGGAAAGTCAAGCTAGGGAAACTTGCTAGCCTGGTGACCTTCGACGGTCGAGATTTTGCATCTTGAGAGGAGCGGCAATCGTTGATCATTGCGCGCCTTCGTTTTGGTAGCCACGTAGTGAGGGCCAATGTGGTGATGCGGCTAGGTTGGCATGGCATGGTTTGGCGTGGCCAAACTTAGGTTTTCGGGCCAAAGGTTACCATGTGTCGTCTGGTAACCTTGGATGGCTAGGATTTGCTCCTAGGATTGAAGGACTATCGTTGATTATTGCACGCCTTCGTTTTGGTAGCCACGTAGTGAGCGCCAACAGGGTGGCGCGGCTAGGGTGTGTTTAGGCTTGGCATGTGGGGCCAAGGGTTCGCCTTGGGCGTGGATAGCTTTGGCTAGGTGCAATTTTGGCTTTAGCATGTGGGGCCAAGGGTTTTCCATGGACGTATGGCATGGCTAGGGCCAAGGTAAGGGAGTTTTGGCTTGGCATGACGTGACTAGCGTGGCTAGGGACAAGGCAGAGTGTGTTTGGCGCGGCTAGCTTGGCTAGGTTTGGTTTGGCTTGGCATGTGGGGCCAATGGTTTTCCATGGACGTATGGCATGGATAGGGCCAAGGTAAGGGCGTTTTGGCTTGGCATGACGTGACGTGACTAGAGTGTCTAGGGACAAGGCAGAGTGCGTTTGGCATGGCACGGCTATCTTGGCTAGGTTTGGTTTGGCTTGGCATGTGGGGCCAAGGGTTTTCCATGGACGTATGGCATGGCTTGGGGCAAGGTAAGGGCATTTGGCTTGGCATGTGAGGCCAAGGGTTTTCCTTGGGTGTATGGCATGGCTAGCTTTGGCTAGGTGCGTGCCCAAGCTAGGGTTTTGGGACAAAGGTCGTGAGGTGACCTTAGACGGCCAGGATTTGCTCCTGGGATTGAAGGGCAACCGTTGATTGTTGCACGCCTTTACTTTGGTAGCAGCGTGGGGAAGGCCAGCATGGTGGTGCGACATGAGGGTCCATGGCGAGATGTGTTTGGCATGGCGCGGTCAGTGTGGCTGACATGATTTTACATTGGCACAGAGGTGCGGCTAGCATGGTTGGCATGCTTTGGCGCGGTTGGTGTGGCTTGGCATGATTTGCCATTGGCACAGAGGTGCGTCTAGCATGGTTGGCATGATTTGGCGCGGTTGGTGTGGCTTGGCATGATTTTCCATTGGCACAGAGGTGTGGCTAGCATGGTTGGCATGCTTTGGCGCGGTTGGTGTGGCTTGGCATGATTTTCCATTGGCACAGAGGTGCGGCTAGCATGGTTGGCATGCTTTGGCACGGTTGGTGTGGCTGACATGATTTACCATTGGCACAGAGGTGTGGCTAGCATGGTTGGCATGCTTTGGCGCGATTGGTGTGGCTGACATGATTTGTCATTGGCACAGAGGTACGGATAGCATGGTTGGTATGCTTTGGCGCGGTTGGTGTGGCCGGCATGATTTGCCATTTTCACAAAGGCGCGGCTAGCATGCTTTGGCGCAGTTGGTGTGGCTGGCATGATTTTCCATTGGCACAGAGGTGCGGCTAGCATGGTTGGCATGCTTTGGCGCGGTCGGTGTGGATGGCATGATTTTCCATTGGCATTGAGGTGTGGCTAGCATGGTTGGCATGCTTTGGCGTGGTCTGTGTGGATGGCATGATTTTCCATTTGCACGGAGGTTCGGCTAGCATGGTTGGCATGCTTTGGAGCGGTCGGTGTGGCTGACATGATTTTCCATTGGCACGGAGGTGTGTCTAGCATGGTTGGCATGATTTGGCGCGGTTGGTGTGGCTAGCATGATTTTCCATTGGCACCGAGGTGCGGCTAGCATGGTTGGCATGCTTTGGCGCGGTCGGTGTGGCTGACATGATTTTCCATTGGCACAGAGGTGCGGCTAGCATGGTTGGCATGCTTTGGCGCGGTCGATGTGGCTGGCATGATTTGCCATTGGCACAGATGTGCGGTTAGCATGGTTGGCATGCTTTGGCGCGGTCGGTGTGGCTGGCATGATTTTCCATTGGCACAGAGGGGAATTAGGGTTTTGCTTGTTGTAACCCTAATTTGAAAAAAGGTACCCTGGTAATTATTTAGAGACACATTAAAGGTTTTTCAGTAAATGCGCCTAGTAAATGCTTTATCACTTAAATGTTGTGACGTCACTGTCTGCTAGGGTTTAGTGTTTTACGATTTTAACCCTAAGATAAAAATCACCATCTATACCTGGTCACGCCAAAATCCTAGCATGGTCACGTCAAAATCCTAGCATGGCTACGCCAAAATCCTAGCCTGGTCACGTCAAAATCCTATCCTGGTCACGCCAAAATCCTATCCTGGTCATGACAAAATCCTAGCCTGGCCACGCCAAAATCCTAACCTGGATACGACTCCTATCCTTTGGTCACGACACCAACCTGGATACAAAGTCTATCCTTTGGTCACGGCACCAACCTGGCTACGACGCCTATCCTTTGGTCACGATACCAACCTGGCTACGATGCCTATCCTTTGGTCATGACACCAACCTGGATACGACGCCTATTCTTTGGTCACGGTACCAACCTGGCTACGACGCCTATCCTTTGGTCACATCACCAACTTTGATACAAACGCCAAATCATTTTTCCATGACACACGTAGCTACATGTTTTCCACGAAAACACTTGAGACATCAACGCATGTCACAAACTTGGGGATGCTCATTGGGTATTGGTTTGGCGGTTTACAGAGTGCGGCGTACACTATGCCCGTTATAAGAAAGTGTCATAAAGATGAGGCGGTTAGTAAATACAGGGAGTAATGGTGAAACACTTTCTTTTATGGAACATCAATTCCATGTGTTACCGGTTACCAACTCCTCCCATTTACTCACCTGTTTTCCATTTCTTATTGAGATCAGAGTACATTTCACTTGGACTTGTATAAATAGGCATTCCTTATTTCCACCGAACAACAAGTTCAGGTCAGGAGCATACAATATTCAGAAAACATTTGCTAGCTCTCTATCTGTTAGCTTCCCACTTTCTGATACAAGTCGTAAAACAACTACTCTTCCAGAATCAACTATTCTAGTCTCAACACTTTCTTCGCTACCCTCGCAAAAACCAACCCTTCTTCTTCACTTTGTGACCGAAGCAAGTCTGGAACGACCATTTATTGGTTTAGGCCATATTTGTACAGATTGATCTCTTGAATCTAAAGTACTCCATTGCAGTACATTGTTTAGGGTTTAAATTCGTTTCTCACCCACACACCCGAAATTACCGAAATTAGCAGAAACCGTTTTGACCCTCAAATAGAAGTATAACACTTATCTTTTAAACTTTGTAGATATGACACTGACATAATATTGTATATAGTTTTATGATTATGTGTATGTGTTATCATGAATATTTCATCCTAGGAAACAATATTTTACATTTGTTTAAAGGAAGTACGTATGTGAACTTGTTTCATGAATCGAAAGGGAAATCAATAGGTATATTGGTCTGGCTAGCTATTCATTGCATATTCTTTGGTTGACCAATATGTGTGAGTTGGTAGAACCGATCTTAACTCAAGTTATGTGTCTTGGTATAACCGATCATAATACCTAGACTATGATTAGTATGCCCGTTCCTGGTAATTGGTGTAACATATCCTAAGTAATCACTATGAGATGGTATGATCGATCCTTGTAATTGGTGTGAACGATCATAAGAGCTTGTGTGACCGATCCTTGTAATTGGTATGACCGATCCTAGTGACTGGCATGACCGATCACAAGTGGATACCATGTGTAGATGGAACCGATCCTTGTAATTGGTATGACCGATCCTAGTGACTGGTGTGACCGATCACAAGTAGGTACCATGTTTAGGTAGAACCGATACTAGTGATTGGTATAACTGATCCGAACCCATGTATGTGACTTGGTAAGACCGATCACAACTAACCATTGTGACTTGGTATGACCGATCACATAGTAAACTTGGATTTTGGTAGAACCAATTCTAAACTTTTTTGGAAGTGTGGTAGAACCGATTCCAAGATGTAAATACAAAATAAGGATTTGTTGAGTAATGATGTCAACATACTTTGAACATGAGCGGTAAATCACAGAGAGACAAACACTGTCGATTTAAACAGACAAGATTTAAGTCCAAATAAAAAATTATTCCAGAAAGTCAACTAAGGAATTTAAATAATGTGATTTTTGGATATGAATATCTTGTCTCAAGAATGAGAAAAGAACATCACAGTTCGAAAATAAAAAACTCTCGAACTTGTAAGAATGTTGAAATTTCGAAGGAAATAAAATTCAACAACCGAAAATTGATAACCTAACTAGGCTATCGTAAACATAAATCCTTATTATTTATTTTCAATAAACAGTAAGGATGTGTCTAAATATTTTAATAAAAATATTTTACGGTTAACGTAATTAAATGGAATAATATTCTCAAATATTATGAGAAAACTTTTCTTATTTATATGAGAATAAAATTTTCATTTCATTTCATAGAGATCTGACAGAATGTCTACATCTAGTTGCAACTCTCATAAAGTTGAAAAAGTCTGGACTATATTATTTCTTAACAAGAAACTTCTTCTCAAATCTTCGAATGGTGATTCAGACTCTGCTCCAGAACTTAATCAAGATGTTCCTAATGGAGAGATTTCATCACTTAATGATAATCTTCTAAAAAATATTTCACTAAAACTAGATCTGATTTTATGTGAAGTACGGAACATGGAAAGGGATTTGCGAAAGGAAGTAAAGGAAGTCAATAACAATCTTATGAGTCTTGAATCAAGATTAATGATCATTGAAGATGATTGGAATCCTTTGAGATCTCCTGATCTGACTCCAAATCAGACCGATTTTTTTTGAAAGAGTTGAAGAGTCTTATTTAAAGAAATTAGACATCAATGTATTGATTTATTTCGATATTTTTGTATAAGGTCTATTTTGAATAAAACTATCAATATTTATTTATGGATAAAATTATTACTTTCTAATTTTTGTTTCATGTGATAGTTTCCGATTACATAACCTATGTATGAATGTTTATATTTTGCTATGTGATTTTCGGATTTATGAGATGTCTGATTTCAGTTTTTATTAACCTTAATATTCGATCTCATATGGTGAAGCCCTTATGATTTGTGTGGCTTTTTGATTTAGCGAGATTAAGTTTTAGCTCATGTTGGTAGGCTTTATCAAAGGATCATAAGGTGTTCCGATTGAAACTCATATGTGAAAAAGTCACAATATGTTGAATCAATTTATGTTTACATAAGTTGTGTTTAGCATAACATATGTGTTTCGGGTTTAAACTTTTGCTATTGGCACGCATTAGTTAAAACCGATTCAACCTTACGCTTAATGATATATCTTTCTGGGGAGTAGTGGCTGCGGAAATTGAGGTAACAATTTTATTGTTAGTTAATTGTTTTTCCTGTTTAAGAAAAGCCTGTTTATATTCCATATATTTTTCTCTTTCTTAACAAAATGTCGGTACAATTGATATGTTCCATTATGATGTGTATGTATTGTTTATGTGATTCAATTGTTTCCGGTTAAGAAAAACAGTGTCAATTTATTTGGCTTATGGTTTGGTATCTTCTTTATTGTTGGGTATCAAGTGTTTTTGCTTAACGAAATTTTATGCAATTGCGGTGATGTAATTTCTATATTTGTTTCAATTGCTTCCGGTTAAGAAAAATAATTTTGCAAGTTATTTTATGTTGGTTTGTATCTATTGTTTTTGGCTTAACAAAAATACTGGGTCATTCGTTTAGTCCATTTGATTCCAGATAAGAGAAACTAAATTAATCCTGATCTTAGTTAGACTTATCAATTGGAGGATTCGGTTATTCAAGTCTAATCGAATGCCTTGACAAGAAAAACCTTTTATCTAACCTAGTATTTGTCTTGTGTAAAGGGAAAGGTCTAAGTTATTGTCTGAATAATTAGAACCTGATGAGAAAAATAAAGTTAATTCTGATCTTTATTTTTTTCTTATCGAAACAAGCGATTGTACATACGCAATCGGTTCAACAGTAGAATTAAGTTTCTTAGTTGATTTGTGGACTATAGGGAAAATTGCTTCGGGCAATTTTTTCCTTGATAACATATTGAAACTAAATTACTTTTGTAGTTTCAGTTTTAATATTGGTTATCTAAAATGGTATGTGAAACCTTCGTGCTTAACTCTTATAGGTTGTACAAGTCTTATAGATTTGTAAGATCCTTCCGGTTTGTCCTTTATTTGCTCGAACCTTTGTCATTTTGTGATAAAAAAGGGGATAAACATATGGAGTAATTATATTTTAAATATTCTCTTGTACTTTTGACATCTAGACATAGGCAGAGAATATTTGAATCCTCATAACACTTTGGATGCTTCTGGCAATGGTGTAAATAAGAGTTGGAGTAGTTTTTGTGGGTATACCCCTTGTAAATCCTCGCGAGACTATAATTCTTCCACTAAGGACACCTAGGGTTAGACAACGTAACACCAAAGCCATGTTTATATCTTGGTGGTGCACCTCTCCTGGTTGTTTTAATCTCCGATTTACTAATTTTATCTTGATGATAGTTATCCCTTTGATTGTCTACATAACATCAAAATGCTGAAGCACGGCCAGAGAAAAGGGATTTGGCTATTTTTTCTTCATTGAATTTACTTTTGAAGTACCACAAGACTCAACCTTAATAGGATTATATTAATTTTTTCAGTAAAAAATTTCAATCATGTATTGCCGTAAATCTTCTTTGAAAGAAGCATCTACCTGCATACAATTGAACCCCATACCCTTAAAACATTCATGGTTTCACGAACTATATAACTTGATTTTTTCCCCCAAAAAATATACTCTTACTATTATCCCATATAATGCTTCTCCTCCTCATTTTTCCTTCGATTTTGATTAAAGGGAGAAAAAAAGTGATCCAAGGAAAGTGAAAATCATAGTTGACTCGCTAACTGTGGCCTATTGTGAAAATGCAGGGGTACCAAATACACCGCTATTTTTTTTTTTCGGCAACCTGTATGGATAAAACCTAATACAATTGCAAATAGACAATCCTTAATGATCCTTGACAATATGTATATAAAGTTTATATCTCCGTCTCTTCTCAATCATTAATATGGACTAAGGTGTTCGTCAACCTGATTGGTAAGAAGAGTACTTGGACGATTTCAAAATCAATATCCAAGATCAATTCAATAGTATCCAAATAATATAATCAGAATTTTTCCAAGTAATAAACTTGTTATCTATCTTTCAAGATACGAATTTTATAAGAAAAAAGTCTTGTAATCGATCATAATTAGATGATCGTACATGCTAAGATTGAATACATGCTACTTGCGAAATCCTACTATAATGAAAAACAATATAATGCGAAAAAGGAAAAACACAAGATACCATAAGTTTTGTTAACGAGGAAACCGCAACTACAAAAAAAAAACCCCAGGACCTCATCCAGATTTGAACACCAAACTATATTAAGCCGATACAGACACTAGCCTAATATCAAACTATATTAAGGCTCTACACAATTGATTCCCTTAGCTGACGTCCTTTACAGCCTAAGAGTTGCTTCAACCTTAGTGAAGTCTTTTGATTCTAATCTTCTTCTAACAGATAAGTTTCTTTGATTTCACTTTAGATCAAAGATCAAGGCTTGAAAATATGTTTGCAATAGAAAAAGCTAGCAAACCTCACAATCCAGAACACTTACATAGATGAGAAGCCTGGATGTTTTACCACATCTCAAGAACAATCTTCAACTTGTCACTTAAGAATAATTTTCAGATATCTATCTTGAGGAATCACAAGAACTTTGTGATTTCTATCTATCTTGCTTGAAATAGATTACAAGAACCTCGATAATAGAAAAACAAGATTAGGATACACGAACTATTAAGGTAAGGATAGTCGAACCTGGATTCACGAATCTCTGAAGCGAAGTCTTTTAGTCGTAAACCTAATTATGTTTCTCAGAGGAAACCTAGGTTCATGGAAGACGACTCTAGCTATCAACTAGGACATAAAGTTCCAGTGATCGAATTTCCCAGTTGATATAGCATCTTTATTTATAGTTTTTCAAGATTGAGGATTGCCTAAAACTCAAGCTAAGATAACTTGAGAATCAAGCAAACTCTTTCTCTGTTTAGATGAAACTCTAATTAGGGTTTCAATTAAAATATGTGAGAATTAATCTTGAAAATACAAAGGAATAATATACACAGTGGTCCGGTTACAGAACTGTATTAATGACCGTTCTGGTTTGGAAAATATGCCTTTCAAACTCAAAGCAAGTTGATGTTCATAAAACACTTAGGATTTTAATCATGATGCACACATATAAGTATTTTAGTAATCAATGAAGTCTTAGAAGTGTTTAATAAAGTCATAACAATGCTACATGTATTTAAAAAATAAGTCTTTAAGCATCTGCTAAATTCTACTGGGACCATTGGTGAAACGGTTCGTAAACCATCAAGCTAAAGTTCACGAGTCAGGGAGCTACGAATCATGAACCAGGTTGTCCAACCCTACTCGGCTCGAGAACTCAAATATACATTGTTTGCGAACTGGGTTAGCCAAGTGTACTCGATTTATGAACTCGGATGGACACAATTCGTGAATTGGGTTCACCAACCTTAAGCCTTTTATACCAACACCGAAAATTTTGTTCCCAACTGCACTTGTGGTTCGTGAAATGGTTCGCATACATTCCCCGTATTTATGAAATCAAATATTTATGGTTTGCAAACTAGTTTTCCAACCTACCCTAAGAAGAAATATCAGAAGTTCATGAATTTATCTCTTATATTGTTTGAAATATTCCCAAATGGTAAATCACTTATATGGGAGATTTCAATTGATCCACAAATTAATTCTCGAACAACAAATTGTTTTGAACTAATATTGTTAAGGACCTTTGAACATCCATGCTTGAATCATATTTCGAGATTTTTAACAAGACAAGATTGACTCAAAACTTCTTCTTTGTAAATCTACTTGAAGTCATAGGAGATAGAATGGTAAGATAATGAGTAAAATAGAATGGTTTAGTATTTACATACTTGATAAAAGAAGTTCTCCAAATATCTTCATTGATCTCCAGTCTTCGTGGGTGATGTATGTATTGTTGGTGGTTTTCAGTTCAGGGTCAAAATCGTAAAACCCTGCATTTAATGTGTCATCATTCTGCAAAGAGTCCGAGTCATGTAAAAGTGATGAATGTCTAACCTTGTCACTTGCGCATTTATTCAACAATTCAATATATTTGCATGAAATTTATCCAGAATGGTGCATGTAGCAACAATCTCAGATATTCTGTAAATTTCGACACCCTACCTGTATTATTCATTAATATAGGACTCACTGAATACTTTATGTGTTGTGTTCCACGGATGAGCCCTTAATATTTATATGACATGACAATTAGTGTTCACTCGCAGCTGAGTAGCATAAATTTCCCGAAGTATCAAGGTTGAGGTTTGCGTAAAAGTACTCAGTCAGAAAGCATGCTGCTCTTTGGCAATAAATAACTCTGTGTCAACACGCAGAATCCAATCAATTTTGTGATAATTCACAAGATTCAATATCAACCTAATTACTTTGCAAAAATTAGGTTTTTTGTGCCCTGCGCAGTATATCAGATCATGTTGGTCGAAACTAAACCTAGGCAAACTAGGCAATTGATCCTCCATGGATTAGTAGGAGTAAAGTCCTACCCAAAATCATAAAACAAGGAATAAAAGAGGAGCCACGAAAAATAAAAGCTGCAACAAAGGGAGGTGTGGCCGTGCCATATGCCAGCTGGCGCCACCTGGCCATGCCCTCATGCTGCTTGCCGGCCCTCCTCTTTCCCATCGACCAATCAGGTCGCTTTAAATTCTCCACAAGCACTAGAGGTGTGGCTGCGCCCTATGTTTGTTCGACCCTTTTCTTGACCAATCAGGTCGCTTTAAACCCGCCACATGCATTAAAGGCCAAACGCACCCTGCCACACCACCATGTTAATTGGCATGCCAAACGCGCCCTGCCACGCCATAATTCTATCTGGCATGCCAAATGTGCTATGCCACACCACCATGCTAATCGACATGCCAAACGTGCCATGCCGCGCCAATATGCTAATTGGCATGCCAACATGCCAATGTGCCACAAATGGCGCAACTTCATGCTAACCCACTTTATGTTCGTGGAAAACGCTATAACGGACTCCAATTAGGGTTTTATGATCGAAACACGACTTTTTCTTTAGTAGCATTAGCCGAAACCCTAATTTTTGGTCATATCCCAGAACTACGCCACTTTGGCCCCACAACATGCCATGAGCCACTTTAGCCTTGGCCATGCCACCAAGCCCTAACTTTGGACACGATGCCAAATCCTTGCCTTGGCCATGCCGCCAAGCCCTAACTTCGGCCACGACGCCAAATATTAGCCTTGGCCATGCCGCCAAACCCTAACTTTGTCCACGAAGCCAAATCCTAGCCTTGGACATGCCTCCAAGTCCTAACTTCGACCACGACGCCAAATCCTAGCCTTGGCCATGCCGCCAAGCCCTAACTTTGGCCACGACGCCAAATCCTAGCTCTGGCCATGCCACAATACCGCATGCGCGGCTATACCACTACGCCGCGGCTATGCCACTATACCATTAACAGATGCCAACAGAATGTGGCCATAATCAATGGACACCCTCTCTCTTGAATTACAATCTCAGCCGTCCAAATTCGCCACATAATTGATCGGCCTATGGTAAGTCTTAGGCGACCAACCAAGACTAACCTAATAGCATCACACTATTCTCATGCGTCAAGTCTCCTGACTTTGAATTGCCACACATGGCTACCTGCTACTTAGTTGGCATACAATTAATCAAAATAGCTAGGCCTTGCATACAAGACCCACTCAGAAATATGCTACACATTTTCCACGAAAATGCTCGAGACATCAAATATGTCACAAACTGGGGGATGCTCATCAGGGTATCTATCTGGCGGTTTACAGCGTGCGGCGTGCAACACGCCCATTATAAGAAAGTGTCAGGAAAGCGGGCAGTTAGTGGCGGCAAGAAGTAGTGGGTGTAAACTAACCCGTTTCCTTCATAATGGGGGCATAGTTTGTAGCATTTACACATTACCCCACTTCTCCATCACTCAACTACTACCACGTCCTACGAGATCATGGTGCATTTAATTATGACTTGTATAAATAGGTTTCTACCTATTTCGACCAACAACAGTCTGGATTAACAACAACACAAGAAGTGTAAACAACACAGTATCCAGAAAACCAAAGAACTGATAGCTTACATTTCGCAACCCAATTCATATTTTGATACAAGTCATAAAATATCCACACCTTCGGAGTCAACCACTCTGATCTCAACACCTTCTTCGCTTCCCTCCCTAAGATCAACCCTTCTCTTTCACTTTGTGACCGAATCAATACTGGAACGACAATTTCTTAGTTTAGGCCAGGACTGTACAGATTGATCTCTCGAATCTAAAGTACTCCCGTGTTGTGCATTTATTTGGGGGTTTGGATTCGTTTCTCATCAACACACCCAAATTACCAAAACCAGCAGAATCAGTTTTTACCCCAAAACAGTATGATACTCAACTACCAAATTCTAACCTAGTCTGAGACTTGACTTAGTAGACTAGAAATCAAGAAATAGTTTTGATTATCTAACATTGATAACAAGCTTGAGATAGTAAAACTTGTGGGTTCCACCGAGCATTGCCCTAACATATTGTGTATATTTTTCTGACTCAGGCGAAACTATCGTGATTAACTATACTCATTAATGCTATAGTACTTACACCCATCCTCTGGATAACTTCACCACCACTGAAACCCATGATGATCATTATAAATAATGTTTTTAGAAAATTATCCAATTCTTCGTTTAAGATTGTTCCTCTTTCTAAGAGATTTTGGAATCAATCATTCCTTGTATTTTTTCCCATTTCATTCATTCAATCAATTACTTAGAAATAAACAAGAAAGTTAATTATACTTTTTTTTTTCGAAAAAGAGGCTTAACCTCAATACATATATTGACACAACCGATTTAGGAAATCAGAAACCTTACAAAAAATTTGCAATATCATCACACAGTCATACATGTTGTAGTATCTCCACCAATTCTTGCCTATCAAATCTATTCCTCTAGATCTAAAAACAGTTTCAGAAGACTTTCTCTCTCGCAAAGGAGAGGACCAAACATATAGGGTCAAACTGTTTTTCAAAAGAAAACTAGTATGGGTCAAAGCACAAGGCAGTGACCGGATCAAATCCAACCCAATGTTCATCAGAACATATAAATAATATGAACCAGATTTTTTTAGTTTTAGATTGCCTAGTGAAATCAAGGTAACAATAACCCAACTAGTAATACTAGTATCCAAGAAGTAATCAAAGTGTCTCACGTAACCAAAGTGTCTCAAACAGTAGCCAAAGTGTCTCATGTACCAGTAGTAATCTGAATCAGTCTTTAGGTTTCTGTAACGGAACGGATCGGCGGGCTGACTCGGCGTTGGAGATGTAGCAGCAGTTGTAGTAGTATATGAACTTGAGGATGATCTTGAACGGGTTGGAGCTGTCTTTGTTTTCATTACTAATCCTAGAACAGAAAAATCCAAAACTAGAACATGACTTAAACTAATGAAACCAACCCTAAAACATAAACAGGTTAGGGTTATAGGAATTTTCAAATACAACATCAATACATGAGCTACACACGTAGTACAAGTTTTAATAGTTTTCTGAAGACCCCATCCTTCCAAGGAAGAATTAACAGATTCGTTGTTATCCAGAGCAAAAGTTGCATAAACAACAAATTTCCATGGTTGAAAGAGAAGGATCTTCAGTTTCTTCAACGTCTTGAAACTGCCGGACCGCGTTGCCGTGAAGATATACGCATCTGTACTCGTTCATCAATTTCAACAAAAATAACCCTACACTGTAACCAACTAGTGGAAGATGCATAAACTTCAAAGTTAAATAAAAACACACTAATGAACATAGAGAAGATTACAACGATTACAATTAAAAAACCAAATAGAAAATTTAAATCTAACACAAGGAAAATTAAAGAAACAGAAAGGCTAAACCGGAAATAAAGCTGATCTACAAGAAGTTGCCGGAGAAGAAAATGATGCTTTGACAATGACGGGGATTAGGAGTGTATATGTCTCAATCTCTTGTATTGCTCATGACAAGAAAGCATACAAACCAAATTAGCCGATCCTCTACCAACAAATACTTGAAAATCGAACGGGAAACTTACCAGAATTCCAAATAAAGATGATATCCAACTGAAAATCACAGAGAAGATAGGGAAAATGAGTATAATCTACGGGTGATGATTGATCTGCTCAGATCTACTCCAACTGAGCCGATCTGAGCAGAATGGCGCTCAATGAAATAGAGTTTTCGTCGGATTATTTTGGAGAGAGAGGATCTTCGGTTTTACTAGATTATTTTGGAGAGAGAGAAAGTTAATTATACATTGTGTTAATTTTTAAAAGTATTTTTTTTCTCGATTCCACAAAAGTTAATTGGGCCGACCGAGAGAAGCGAGGGAGGACTCTATATATGGTGACTTTGTGTCAAATGGGACATGAATTTTTTTTCCAATTTCACAAAAAAGATTGGATTTGGTTCAACGATGAAAAGACCTCATTGCCCTTCTAAATAAAAATTTTCTTTTTTTCCTTTAGATATTTTCGTAAATAAACCCAAGAGGAAGGGCAGTAAGGTATTAAACATTTTTGTAAATAAATCAAAGAGGAAGGGCAGTAAGATATTAGACATTTTCGTAAATAACCCAAAAAATAAGGGCAACTAGATATAAGAGCCAAATTTTATTAAAATTCCGTATATATCCTATTTCTTTAGGGGTATAATTGACAACCAAACTTTAAAATAACATATCTAAAATCCGTGCCATGGAATTTTACAAATTTTATCTCGTTGGAAAGCTAATAAAAAAACCTATCCAACGAGCACAAACAACAATATCAAATTTAGAGTTTTTACGAAAAAATCGGAGGTATTTATCATTTTAGGCACAATTTTGAAAATAAATATATATCTATTATGCACAAAGGATACATAATACTTTATATAACCATATTTTGGTTTATTCATTAACTAATTTTCCTTTGCAACTAATTAAACGATGTATTCTCTCCGTTTCAAGAAAAGTGATACTTTCACTTTAGGCACAAATTTTCTTTTACAGTCCAATTGCAGCAGTGTTTCTTTTTTTCTTCGGTCGGCCCTCCCCACCGTGGCAGCGGTCATCTAGTATATGGTGACTTTGTGTCAAATGGGACATGACTTTTTTTTTCCCAATTTCACAAAAAAGATTGGATTTGGTTCAACGATGAAAAGACCTCACTGCCCCTCTAAATAAAATTCTTCTTTTTTTCCTTTAGATATTTTCGTAAAAAAACCCAAGAGGAAGGGCAGTAAGGTATTAGATATTTTTGTAAATAAATCAAAGAGGAATGACAGTAAGGTATTAGACATTTTCGTAAATAAACAAAAGAAAGAGGGCAACTATATATAAGAGCCAAATTTTATTAAAATTCCTTATATATCCTATTTATTTAGGGGTATAATTGACAACCAAACTTTAAAATAACATATCTAAAAATCCGTGCCTTGGAATTTTACAAATTTTATCTCGTTGGAAAGCTAATAAAAAAACCTATCCAACGAGCACAAACAACAATATCAAATTTAGTGTTTTACGAAAAATTCGGAGGTATTTATCATTTTAGGCACAATTTTGAAAATAAATGTATATCTATTATGCACAAATGATACATAATACTTTATATAACCATATTTTGGTTTATTCATCCACTAATTTTCCTTTGCAACTAATAAAACGATGTACTCTCCTCGTTTCAAGAAATGTGATACTTTCACTTTAGGCACAAATTTTCTTTTACAGTCCAATTATAATAGTGTTTCCTTTTTTCTTCGGTCGGCCCTCCCTACCGTGACAGCGGTCATCTAGTTATACATTGTGTTAATTTTTAGTCTGATAATATATGATTAAATCAATAAACATCATTATGTTTTTTAGTGTAAATCTTTTTTGATTTAGGTCGATCACTACTACTGAAGTACGAAGTTTTGAACGACTTTTGCATCGATGTTTTGACCTAATATTTTTCTTACAGATTAAATAAGAAATTAAAAAACTGAACAAAGCTTTAATTGTTAGTTTGTTGGGCCGACCGATCGGAGGGCCCGAAAGGCCCGTAGGGAGGGAGTCCCTTTTATGACCACTTTTTCAATTTCATAAAAAGATTGAGAAAGAATATTCCTTACAGATTCCCGTCACATTTTTCCTAGACAAGATTATCCCTCTCTTTTAGTCCAATTACTATAACTCTTTGTGTATCCTACTTTTCAGGGGTATAATTGGAAAGCCAACTTTAATATAACATATATAAAAATCCGTGCCTTAGAATTTTACAAATTTTATCTCGTTGGAAAGGTTGTAAAAAAATCTACGCAACGAGCACAAACAACAATATCAAATTTAAACTCCATCTTCAGATTCTTTTTCGGTCGGCCCTTCCACCGTGGCAACGGTTATACTAGTATAAAAAAACATCATATTGAAATCTTATAGAGTAACAACTTATAAAGAATAGGAAAATCTTGAGGTTTCAATCGAATTTGTTTTATGTATCGTAAGTCTTCAGTTTTTCATTCATGTTCTTAGTTCTATTTTTTTTTGATATGCTCTGATTGTATTTCTTGATTTGGATGGAACCAACGACGACAATTGTTAAAAACATTTTTTGAGTCGTCATGGAGGAGTTGTTTGGAAAACGAGGTGAGTTTTGTGTGATTAATCATTGTATTTAGTAAGAATAATTTGGTCTGATTTAAATATTTAAATATGTCATATATATCGATGATTGCTAAAGGCGGATACCGAGATTGTTAGGGAGGGTACCAATTTAGAGATGCAATGTCAGGATCGTTTTATTTTATATGAATTGGTACTCATCTTAGAAATTTCGGTACACATTTCTAACAATTGTGTGATATTGGCTCTCCTCAAATCACTTTTTGCTCTCATGTTAAAACTTTTTAATGTTCCTGTTTTCTAGGGGTGTGCAACGGACGGACGGTTGCGGATTAGGGGTCACCCGCAACCAAACCGTTAAAGTTGCGGATTTGGAAAATTAAACCGTGACCGTCCCAATCACCCACGGATTTGACCTCTGCGGATCAGCGGATTGTACGGGCCGGATGCGGATTAATCGTGGATTTGGTGAAAAAAAAAGTAAGTAAAACATTGCAGTAGTAGTAGAACTTGCAATGATATTACTAACAGATGCATCTGAAATTGGTTGCACCGCTACAATTGCATTTTCAGTCGAATTACTAATGTTAATTTTCATGAATTTTCTTATCATAAAGAAGAAGAACAAGTGTGAAATGAAAATGAAAATCATTTAAGAAAGTAGTTTGGCTAGAGAACCTGAGAGACTAAGGTAGTTAAGATGTGAAGGTATCTCAATGGCTGATAATGGAGAGAAACTTCCAAGGAGTTGATTATTACTGTGCTGAGACTCGTGAAAGAATTTGTGTTCACCACCAGAAGTTAACTAACCATACTATTTGGCTCATAGACTACGCTGCAGATAAATTCGCGGATTTACAAAACCAACCGTAACCAAACCGCTAAACCTTGCGGATTTGAGAATTCACCCGTGACCGGTCTATAGACTCTTGCGGATTGGTTTTCACCCGCAATTTTGCGGACGGTTGCGGATGAAACCCGCGGTTCCGGATTGTAAGCACACCCACAAATGATATTTTTGGTATTTCATGGCCCAACTTAGAAATGCTATTGTAGTTCATACTGGGCCTTCCACAACTGTCCACAGAACACAAACTGCCACCATAAAACTTCCGCGTAAAAATGTCGAGCAGTAAAACATCAGTCTTGTTCGGACTCCAAAGTCAAACTCCAAACCTTAAAATCCAAAGAAAGATCTACCTCTGAACATTCAAAGAATAATCTTCTGATCCGGTCAGTGTTTGCTGATAATAAATCACTATCCATGGCTAGTGGAAATCTGGGTTGTGTATTGGTAACAGTAGATGGAAGTGAGGAAAGTATGAATGCTTTAAAATGGGCAATTACTAATCTCAAATTACGTCCTTCTTCTACTTCTTCTGAATCACAGGTACAAGAAGAAGGTTTTTTCTTGATCCTTCATGTTCAGTCTCCACCTAATATCATCACTGGTCTTAATCCTGGTTCAATCCCTTTCGGCGGACCTGGTTAGTATTTCATCATCAGTAGCACAATCCAATTTCTTGATTTAATTCTTTTTTTTTTTGGTTATTTTTTTTTCTAATTTTCTGTTGTCTGTTTGGAATAATCAAAATTCTAGGTAATTATGAAGTTCCTGCTTTTGCTCAAGCTGTTGAAGCACATCAGATAAGAATTAGTGATGCAGTTATATCTCACGCAATAGAAATTTGTACTCAGAAGGAGGTATGATGAGTGTTGAAATTTGATTTTGGTGTTACTTCTGCTTTGTTGTTGTTGTGATTGATTTTAGTTCACTGATAATAAGTCTGTGTGTTGAAAACCTAGGTTAAGCATAAAACACAAGTAGTTGTGGGTGATCCAAAGCAGGTGATTTGTGATGTTGCTGATAAGCAACGTGTGGATTTGCTTGTGATGGGTTGTCGCCCTTTTGGCCCTATCAAAAGGTAAATACAATTTGAACTATATGTTTCAGTTTGGCAATATGTATCCTCATTCCTCATATTTGATTATACTAGCTCTTAGTAATCATATCTACTATTTTGTTGTGAATTGAGTTCTTCTTAGTTAGCATCATTGTCTTATATCAACGCCAAAACATGACAACATTTGTGTAGGAAGAGCTTGCAACATGTTTGGAAGAGTGTTTGAACCAGTGCTGGCCAGTTACGGCTACAAGGGATGATACTATGCAGTGCTAGCCCACTTGCCTCACAATCTCTGCTTGCTTGAGATTTTATCTATCAGTTAGATTAGGTTGGTTAAAGGATTAATCCAAATGAGATATAAATAGCACGGTTGAGTGTGTTTAGAGTTGACAGCACCATTATGAATTGGTTCTTAAATAAACCCTTTCGTTGATGTTTTTCTTTCTTTTAGTACTAATTTGCCGGATAAACAAGAAAAAAAAAATCAGCCTTGATTTAATACAAATAGAGGATTTCATGATGTATGATAAGTTACCACAACCATTTGTTTTTAACATAGTCATCATTTCTTCTAGATCAGCTTGAGTTGGTTCCCTTGTTGACACTTGTAGTTGACTGGACGAAGTAGTTAAGTTTGAATGATTTTTGGAATTGAGGAGCTTTCCGGAAATGACTGTTAATAGCTTGCTGACAGTATTAGCTTAGAAATGTATTGCCGACTGATTCACATATTAAATACTCCCTCTGTCCCACTATTAAGTGACCTATTTGATTTTAGATTTTGTCCCACTAATAAGTGACCTATATCACTAAACAAGGAGATATTTCTAAAATTATCCTTTTAGTTAATTATAAAAAATATAAGAAATATGCATAATTTGATAGGCATGTTTATATTCGTTACGTAGGTGTTTTAAAATGCTTTTCAATGGTATGAAGTTTGCGAACATCTGTGAGTAGTTTGAGAGATAAATCGTTTCTAAATTTCACTAATTATTATCCATAAGGGTATAATCGTAAAAAATGCTTAAAAGTACTCTTTTCCTTGTTTGCCTTAAAAATTGTGCAAACTTAAACTAGGTCACTTAATAGTGGGACGGAGGGAGTATCTTATTCCCATTTCTAAGCATTTGTTTAGACCAATCACTACACATTGTGAGTTCAAAGAGTTTGTATCATTCTCATCTCACTGTTTTAGTTGAGGGTTCCTATGTGTAACTAGAAGGGCTGAATCTAATAGATGGTTAGCTGTCAGATATGATTGTGCATATAGGATAGGCTTTTGAGCTATCATGCTGTGCGGTTTGCCAGAATCTGTGGGAGTCCATATTTTGGCGTCTTACTTAACTGCTTTTGCTTTCGAGCTTCTGATTCTTTCGATTCGGTTGACAAACTCACTGCGTGAATATGGAGGAGGCATTGCTGAGAAAACTAGTTTGTATGTAGAAAGAACTAACCTGTATAAGAATACTTGGCATCTATTAGAGTTTCGATAATATACTACGTAGAAATTTAACAATTATCAACTTATGCAACAGGATGTTTTTGGGAAGTGTAAGCAATTACTGCACAAACAATGCACAATGCCCTGTCATTGTTGTCAAGAACTTTCCATGATGTTCTAGGTATGTATCTTACACTCCTGCAAAGAATTCTAGTAATGGTTTTTGCATCAATTCATGTAGTTGCTTTCACATGATTCCTTTTTTCAGTTCTTGCACACAGTTCTCTCTCTTATTGTTAGTGAGTGGTAGTAATATCAACTAGTATCCATTGTGTGCAAAAACAGGAAGTTTCTACATTGAATAGCATGTTAAATCATTAGAAAACCTCTCAAGTCCTCGGAGATGTTTTTGCTGAAGTTATGGTTGGCCTCTATATCTTTAACCAGAATTTTTTAATGGGTTAAAATCACATTTTAAAAACAGCATGGTTTCTCTGGAAGTCTGAGCAACTGCAGCATCAGCAGTTTCCAATCCCTGGCAATATTGGTTATTTAGTGCTCAATGTAACCATAAGTTCCACGCCACAGACTTTGCTATGGGCTATTAAGAACTGCTCAGTAAACTTCTCCTGTTGTTTGTAGTTTGTATATGCCTTGAATTTGGTTTGTTGTGTCATTAAAAGTCTTCTGAGCTTAATGTAAAATCTTATCAATAAGATATTTACTGCTTGCTTTGGTTTGCAATGTAATCTATCTCCTTCGATATGTAAAATTCTTTATTATCGTTTTTATAAATCTGATAAAACCTCGCTCTACATAAGTTACTACATTTTTAAACCCACAGATATCATAAAGAAAACACAAACTTCAGGCAGTACTTGGATAAACATGTTCCTTGTCTATAAACCCTTTGTAATTTTATAATTTGAGGAGACTTCATAAATCTGAGTGAGATTTCAGAAGAAGATCAGACCCAGAAACATAGTAAGTTCACAAAGAACCTATATTATTTACTGATCTCTTTGAAGTGTAGTTATTTTCCACCAGTTAATGAACAAAAGAGGCTGAATTATTTCCTGTAGCAGTACTGCTGACCAGTGCATGTGTGGGTGTGGCACATAGCCTAATAGAACAAAGTATATTCACGGACATGGAATATGTTTTTGTCAGGTTTTGAACTCTGATCTGGATGGGCTGGGAGAGTAGTACTGAGTCGACTGCACAATAATTGCCTATTAGGTACAAAAATTTCTTATCAATCCCAACCCACTTGAGCAATGAAATGGGATTGTATATACAATTATTATGCTTTGTCTTACCATGCTGAATGGACGTTACATCAATGACCTGAACTCTATGCCCGTGATAGGGAGGATAGAGTCTTGTCTATCTATCTAGATAGATAGAGGGATGTTGTCTTTGTTCTGTAAAGTTGAGCTAAAATGACACCACTGGACAACAGCTATGAAGAAAATCACTTGTATTTTACAGCTTTGAGGGCAATAAATGTCTTTTCGAAGTAAGTTAGCCCTTAACATAAGCTTTTTGACAGAACTTAGAATATTTAGATGGACACCTCGTGACTGACAAAAACACATCTTTGGACCAATTGTTATTGAAATGCAAGGGGTCACATGCATTCAATGGACAAATCATAAGAAAAGGGCATATTCGTCATTGAAATCACCAACTTCCTTCTCTATAAAGCTTTCACGTTTCACTGCTGAATTTGCAAATTCTTATCCTAATTCATTCAGCTCGACTGTGAACGAAGTTCACTACTGAGTCATGGCTTTCCCCATTACTGCATTCCTCTTCATATCCCTTCTTATCTCAACCACTCATGCTTTTGAATCATGCAAAACTTCCGAGTTGTCATCAGATGACTTAGAACTCTCAGTCCTTCACATGTACGGCAAATGTTCACCATTCTCACCCCCCAAACAAGAGTCATGGCTCGATACTGTTCTAAACATGGCAAAAAAAGACCCAAACCGAGTCAATTACTTGCTAGCTCAGAAAACAGTAACAGCAGCACCCATTGCATCTGGACAAGTTCTAAACATAGGGAACTACATTGTTCGAGCTAAACTTGGCACACCTGGTCAACTCATGTACATGGTCATGGATACTAGCAATGATGCAGTTTGGGTACCCTGTTCTGGGTGCACAGGTTGCTCTTCCACAGTTTTTAACCCTTCTTTGTCCACCTCCTTCGGATCACTGGACTGCAAGACGACTCAATGCACCCAAGTTCGAGGTCTCTCATGCCCAACTGCTGCTGAAGCCAGCCCCTGCCAATTCAACCAAACATATGGCGCTGTTGATTCATCATTCTCAGCTACTCTCTCCCAAGATTCTCTTAATCTTGGAGGGGTTGGTGTTCTATCGAATTTATCTTTTGGTTGCATCAACTCTGTCTCAGGTCACTCTTTGCCCCCCCAGGGACTATTGGGTCTAGGTCGGGGTTCCATGTCGCTTGTTTCACAATCACAGTCACTTTACTCAGGGGTGTTCTCTTATTGTCTACCTAGTTTCAAATCCTACTACTTCTCTGGTTCACTCAAACTCGGCCCGTCAGGTCAACCAAAGAACATCAGAACCACTCCGCTTCTTCGCAATCCTCGCAGACCATCATTATATTATGTCAACCTCACTGGTATTTCTGTTGGTAAGGTTTTGGTTCCCGTTGCCCCAGGTCTTCTAGATTTTGATACTACCACCGGTGCTGGAACTATAATTGACTCGGGTACAGTTATTACTCGGTTTAAGGCACCTCTTTACACTGCACTTAGGGATGAGTTCAGGAAACAAGTTGGTAAAGACATATCATCTTTGGGTGCTTTTGATACTTGTTTTTTGGCTACAAATGAAGATCAGTTTCCAGTTATAACACTTCATTTTACAGGCATGGATTTGAAGTTGCCAACTGAGAACACACTGATTCATAGTAGTTCTGGCTCATTAGCTTGTTTAGCTATGGCTGCAGCTTCAAGTAATGCATATTCAGTGTTGAATGTCATAGCTAATTTGCAACAGCAAAATTTCAGGATTCTTTTCGACCTTACTAATTCCCGCGTAGGTATTTCTCGTGAAATCTGTAACTAGTTTACCTCTCGCTCTAGAATGTAGTTCTGTCATCTGTGTTGATGTAACTGGTTGCCTGTGTTTCACCTTTTATTTTCAATGTTGTTATGTTTTAGTTTTCTTTTCCGTCGTTGTAAAGAATGGAAAAAGTTTCCATTTTCATTCAAAAGAAGTGTGCTTATCAATTTTAATGGGTTCTGAAGATCGTTGCATGAAGTTCTAAAAGAAATGAATGAAAAAGTGTACTATTTGAATGGTACATTGCAGAGTTCTTTCCATGGCCAGTATATGAATATTTTCCCTGAAAGTAGGCATATACAACATACACATCTCTTTCTCGGTGTCTAACAATGGAAATTTGAAACCGTTATCATCCCAACCACTGATGAACAGCAACACCTTCATCCCTCAATCTCCCATACAAAGCTAAACATTCCCTGTCAACTGTTCTGCTCTAAGAACAATTTTCATCCACCTAAGAAATAGCTCTTCAAAATCTTTTCCTCGACTTCTACTTCTGCATTAACATTTATTCACCAATCATTTAGACGTTCTAATCTGTTGCATTCACCTGTTAAATGTGGGAGAAACTTGGCGCTCTTCAAGAACTCCTTAGAATTAAACAAGGTTTTCCTTGGTGGCTGAAGAAGAACATCTTCTGCAACATTCAATGCAGCTCTTCTTTTGCTTCTGAATCCAATCCGAAAAGACGCCTTGTTGTCTGTGTACTTGAAGATAAATCACCTGAACCAGTTTTTCTCATAGCTACAATAGTTTGTGTGAAACGCCGAAGATATTCAATTCTGTAGTTGGAGGGTTTTCGGAAAGAACCCGAGTTTTTGCTACTAAGCTGGACTACTGCGACTCCCTTGGTTTTGAGCATTCGATCAATGATTGCAACAGTTTCAAACCCAGAAACCATGACGAAATCATATGTGTTATCGGGAATTGAGTTTTGGCGATCAACATCAAATTCAGAAACCATACTCATCTCATATTTCTTATTGAAAATGTCAAGGTTAACGAGAGAAGCCTCACCAGGGCTTCCTGTGCCAAATAAGAGTCCTTTATTACCTACGGATTCAAGTATTCCCTCGTTAACCAGATCCTTGAAAAGCATTGGCAGTACCGCGCCATTAATCGGATCAGAAGCCACAACATTGTAAGAACTGAATGATCTCAGAAAGATGAAGAAAATCCAAGGGAATGTAAATATGACTAATGATAAAAGAAGTGATCTGGATATAATCCTTAACATCCTACAATGAGGGACCTTGATGACCAATTTATTATGATCTGGTCCAAAATGCAAGAACTTGAACCTGTTTTGTTTTTTCCCTTGGTATGCATGACCCATTTCCATTACTTCGCCTATCGATGCCAAGAATTTGATTTGGATCCTTTAGGTATCAAAATTGCAACTTGCAAGACTTTAAAAGCATAATAAAGAAATTTTGAAGGCAAAAGAGGAGGAATGACAGATGAATTTATTAGCGGGTACAAAAACGGGAAGAGGTGTGATTTCCGCCAACGAGAGTTGCACGAGTAGTTCGTGTTCTTGACCGGAGAAGCATCAATTGTTCAATTCTCGGAATCTCCATTACTTAACTTCCTCCAGATTATCAGTTGAATTTAACGTTGCATTTCCTCAGAAGCAATTGAAGTAATGACAAGTTGAATAGTTGATGAAAACAATGAAGAACACGGGATTGGTGTGTGTATATAAGAGAGATTTATTGAAAGCCAAGTCACGAAGAGGACACGGTTATGACACGGAAAACTGCTGGTTGTTCATTTCTGGACAGAGAGATAGCAAACTGTTGGAATTTTTGAATAGAAATATGAATAGGTGTGTCAACTCACTTGAGTCTTTTCAACATTGGTGTCTTATCCCAAGGGATGTGACTCTCCATTAAGGGTTGTGACTCTTCATGAAAGGACTTTTCCAAGAGTCACCTCTAGCCCATATAAACCCTACTCATTCTCCATTGCAAGTATATGTGTTTTTAGAGTCATAAAACTAGTATTAGAAATTTAAGAGTTTGCATGTGTCTTCAAGAGTTAAAGAAGAGTTTGTGCTACATCCATTCGCGTTCGTTGTTATCGAAGTGCTGCGAAAAACATCGAGGTATTGTTGAATGTTGGAGACATATGCCGCTAAATCTGTAACAGCATTATATACAGGGCATCAAATGTCTTAAGCAAAGAGATTACTCGCCTCAATACACCCAAGTAAGTTTGTTTAAGTTTTGTGATTGATCATCTTTTTCTATCCTTCTTTTCTTGTTTTGTTGTTGGTATTACAAGATGTAATACATAACTGGATCGTTGTTACAAAGAGTTGTAACGAATCGGTGGATATAATAAACGAGTCGTATTATGGAGAAATCGGTAACGAAGATAATTTACCCAACAATAATTTACCCAACACAAACGATTACATTTTTTTTAAAGGCTGTAACCGGGCTACTACTGCCAATGTATATTGGTTTCAAGAGTTGCAATTTCCTGGCCTATTTAGAGATCGCACGCTAACCCTACTTGCCCATCCGGTCTGTATTCGTACTCTTAATACTTGGATGAGAAATTTTATTTGGTCCGGTGATATTAATATCGCTAAACCAGTTATTGTTGCTTGGAAAACGCTTTGCTTACCTTTTGCATAGGGTGGTCTTAATTTTCGATCGCTTAAAAGTTTAAATCATGCAGCTTTAATGAAAACTACTTGGCAGATTGCTACGGATAATAATTTTTATAGTGAATTAATTCATCAAAAAGAGATGTTGGCGGAAAAAAATTTCTTCATATGTTAGATCGTCCATTTGGCCTGGTATTAAGAAGACTTGGCAGGAGATTAAATTTCAAATTCAGTGGTTAGTCGGAGATGGGAAAACTGTGAGTTTTTGGAATGATTCTTGGTGTCCTAATTTAGGTTGTTCTATTGCGGACCACCTAGGATGGGATGATGGGGTTATATTAGGAAGATCTGAAGTGATTGCTTATTTTAGGGAAAATGGGCAGTGAAAATTCGGAGACTTGCCGCTCGTTGATCAACATATAAGGGATGAGATCCTCTTAACTTCCTGTAGCTGAGCATATGGAAGATAAATTGGTATGGCATCACAGCAAAAATGGATCAATTACTTTAAAAGATGCATATGAATTTTCGAGGCCAGGAAATATTGTTCGCGAAGACTTTTCCAATCTTTGGGATGCAGTGACACCACCAAAACGTGCTTGGGTACTCTGGAAGCTTTTCTATGATAAAATTGCGACTGACGAAGCTATACGGAGAGTGGGAATTACTGTAGTGTCTTGTTGTTTCCTTTGTAGTCGACCAACTAACTTTGAGACTACCAGACATTTATTTTTTGAATGTAACTTTGCCATTTCTTTATGGAGATGGCTTAGTATCATATTTGATATTAACCTGGTTTGTTCTTCTGTTGAAGAGCTATTTATGCAGGTGAGACAAGTTAATTGTTCTTCACAACTCAAGGGAGTATTATGGATTGGTGTTATTAGTTGCTTATGGGAGATATGGTATCTGCGCAATCAAATTAGGTTTGCCGATGCTGCTGCCTCTCTTCAACATGTGATAAGTGCATAATTCATATGATTTTAGTATCCATTCCAACTTGTTTTAGCTATTATTCTTGCATATATTCGTATTATTACTTTGGTTCTCTTATTTGTCTCTAATAGGTGAATCATCCAAAAAGGAGCTACAAAGTGGTGAAAAGATCTAGGAAGAGAAGTATTCCAAGTATCCAAGTTCCCAAGTCCAAGAGAAGTAGAAGAAGTGCGATGAAAATGAGCAAAACGCTCAAAATCAAGAGAAGGGACAAAGACCGATCTTAACTCATTCAAACTAAGGATTTCTCATCATCATCTTGAAGATAATTGAAAGATAAAAATAATGCAAAAAGAATGAGGTCATTCCGAGTTCGGATGAAGAAGTTGTGGCCAAAACAATTTTTATTGAATATCGAAGACAGTAAAGTTCGCGAACTAGGTTCGTATACCGAGTTCGCAGACTTAATTCCGAATATATCTTCTGGAATTTGAAGTTTGCAGACTGGGTTCACAAACTTAGGTAGTAGGAAACGTGTATTTGCACCTTGGAAAGCCTAAGGGCATGTTTGGGGTCGTTACTTCGTGTTTTCGGGTCGGATTCTTGAATCGAACTAAATACTTGGAAGCCAAGTAATGTAAACCTATAAAAAGGTATTCGGTTATGTAAAAGAGGAGGAATCTATCGAATCATATCACAACTTGTACATCAAAAACCTAGGGTTTACCCCTTTAGGGGGAAACCGTCATTATCATCTTATTTGTAATATGAGTAGCTAAATCCTTCGTTGATTAAGGATGAATTCAATGTTCCAAGAGTGAACCTTTATTAATAATACAAGTCTATATGAGGTTTTAATCATCATAGTTTGTTTTCATTATATTTAGGTTTTATGATTGATTCTTAGAGTGGTTTGGGTGCGCAACCAGATTAGTCTATTGATCATTCTATTGCTAGTAGAGAGTTGAACGATCCGTAATTGTCATGCATCTCCTACACAAGTAGAAAACATGAGACCTTGCAGAGGGATTCCGTAAAGCAATCGTGTGTGGAAACAACACCAGTAAGTGAACCGAGCGTACTGAGTTTAATTGCTGGAATCAAACCTAAATTCACAAAACCTAAAGCGTTCGATTGAGTTACACCTTGTAAGTGTACCTCAAGGAGGCTCAGTTGGATAGAATCCGATGACTAAGCGTACCTGTTATCCGGTGATAAAAGGAGTTTTGGGGATAGCTAATCGTACCTGCTATTCTACGGTTGGTGACGAATGGTTCTAACGGAAGATAGATAACTATTCTAATCCAGTAATCGTTTGGTAACGGCGAAGGATTCATTAGTCATCTCTTTTCTTTATTATTGTCTTTCTATTCATCTTATAAACCAAAACCCCCCTTTGTTATTTACTTTATCTTGTTATTTCAAATAACCTATCCATTACACAGCTCTTTGTACTACCTCTATATTACCAGTTAATTAGTGGGAAATATATTTATTAATTTGTTGAGCCTACGACAACCCAAACAATAGGCCACGTCTAGCATCAAAATTTACATTGCTGAATCAGGCAGGTTGGTCAAGGGTTTTTGTTGCGATTTAAAGGAGCTTTTCATTCTTCGCTTCTTTAACATTGCTAGTAAGGCAAGGATGGCTCCTTAAATTATAGAAGTTAAATGGAAGTGTCCTCTTTATGGTTGGTCCAAATTCAATTCAGATGGATGCTCTCTTAGTAATGTAGGGAGTTCAGGTCGTGGTGTTATGCTGCGTGATCATGATAATTCAGTTAATGAGGAGTTTTGGGGGGAAATTCATGCCTTTCGTATTGCTATGGAGTATAAAATAACTCGTATTTGGTTTGAATGTGATTCGATGAATATAATTCTAGCTATTTCGGATAAATCTCTTGTTCCTTGGAGGATATTGGTTCACTGGGAAAATTGCTTAAAGTATTTGACAACGACTCAGTTTCGGTTCTTGCATATCTATCGTGAAGGTAATCGTTGTGCAGATATCCTAAATAAGTGGTGTGTCGGTGCTGCTATTTCTCAATTTTGGGTGAATCCACCTTCTTTCATTCATGGTGTAATAGGGAGTGATAGAAATGTTCTTCCCAATTTTCGTTTTCGGTAGTAGTATTCTTTTGGAGGTAAGGATTTTTTCCCCCTCAGCTCATTGTTTTTCCTTTCTTTGATCAATAAATAACCCTCTGGGTTTGCTTAAAAAAAACTTGCACATCCGGTGTTCGAAATGTCAAAAACACTAAATCGGTGGAGAAGACTCTGATCTTCTAACTTGAAGGTGGAAAGAGAGGAATTTTTATTTATACAGAAAGAAGAACAGTGATCCAGTAAACATTACTACACAAGCATACATCGGAAACTAATTATCATAATCGCACGTGTGAGTAACACAATTTACACTATGCTAACACTCACCCCCGAAGCAAATGACATCTGCAACAGAGACATTGAGCTTGTCCCTTAGAATTAAAAATCTTGGGGAAGATAAAGCTTTTGTCAAATCATCAACAATCTGATATATGTAGTTGAAATATTCCTGACTTTAAGTGCCTTGCAGTCACCAACTCGCGGACAAAATGAAAAGTAATCTCCAAATTTTCATTTGGTTGTGAAATGTTGGATTTGCTAACATATGGGTGGCTCTCCATGTTAGCACACCACAGCGTAGGTGGAGCTGAGGTGGAAAAATGAAGGTCATGCAAAAGAGATTGAACCAAAATTAACTCAGAAGTAGCCTCAGTCATAGCCCTGGATTCAACTTTTCTGCTAGATCTAGATATAACTTTTTGTTTCCTTGAGCACCAAGAGATCAAATTGGGACCCATGTAAACAGTCATGCCACTGGTTGACCTCATATCAACTGAATCTCTCCCCCAATTCACATCACAAAATACTTACAATGACAAAGCAGTACATTTTTTGAATTGTAGCCCATGACCCCTAGTGCCATGTAGATATCTTAAAATCCGCTTAAAAGAAACTCAGTGTTCAACAAAGGGATTTTTCATAGTCTGACAAGCTTCTCTAACTGCAAATGAGATTTCTGTCCTGATGATAGTAAGATACTGCAAAACACCCATAGTGCTTCTGTATAAATGTGGATCATCAAATGATTGAGGTGCAGAATGAGTGTTGGCGACAACAATAGGAGTGGAAACTGATTTAGCCTTCAACATCCGAGTTATTTCTAAGAAATCGTGAGTGTACTGTTGCTGTCTAAGATAAATGCGTCTTGAAGTATAAGTAGCTTGAATGCCCAAAGAAAAGTATATAGGGGCAAGATCTTTGATAGAAAAATCAGTGCTTAAGCTGGAAAGTAGAGACTGTATTACAGAATCTGAACTGCCAGTCGCCAAGATATCATCTACATCTACATAGATGAGAACATACAAAAAATAGGAAGATGAAACCTTATAAAATAAATAAGTATCTGTCTTTGAATAGTGAAAACAGTGAGAAGCAAGAAAGGTACTTAATCTCTCAAACCAAGCTCTGGGTGCTTGTTTGAGACCATAGAGAGACTTCTTCAAGGCACAAACATGGTGAGGAAACTCCTTATTGACAAATCCAGGTGGCTTCTTCATGTAAACGTTCTCAGAAGGAAAACCATGAAGAAAAACATTCTTCACATCAAATTGTCTAATGGACCAACCTCTGAAAAGTGCAATAGAGATCATAATCCTGATTGTGGTAGGTTTAACCACAGGACTAAAGGTATTTTGATAATCAATATCCTCAACTTGATTAAAAAATTTAGCCACAAATCTGGCCTTGCACCTCTAAAAAGAGCCATCAACATTTTTCTTGACTCTGAACATCCACTTGCAGCCAATCACATTTATACAAGGAGAAAATAGAACATAAGCCCAAGTACCATTTTGACTAAAAGCATTAATTTCTTCAAGTATAGATTCTCTTCAGACTACAATCTTATTGGCCTCGGAAAAAAGTAGTAGGAGTATTTAAGGACTCAGCAGAATGGTTATAAAGGCTTTAGGTTTGAAAAATACCATTTATACTTCTTGTAATCATGTTGTTATTGGAAGTATGAAATAGTGGATGTGCAACTGTAACAGGATTGACGGACTGAGCAAAATGTCATTTACAGAATATTATTGTCATTTGGGGTTGGTGTTGTAGGAAGGGTGCCCTGAAGTGGTGTGGGGGAAGTTACAAGTGTTGGAAGTTATGCAGGTGATATTGGGGAAGGAGGGAAAAGATGAGGTGTTACAAGTGCTGAGGTAGAAGGTGGAGTAAGAGAAGGAGTAGATGGACTTGGTAGGGATGCAAGTGTAAACATGGATTTGTAAGGAAAATCATGCTCATCAAAAATGACATTTCTACAAATAATAAGTTTATCTGTAGAAGGGTTAAGGCACCTATAACCTTATGCATATCACCATAGCCAAAAAAGTTAAATTTGACTGACATGTTTTCAAGCTTGTAATTGTTGTAAGGCCTGATACAAGGATAACAAGCACACCCAAAAATCTGGAGACATGAAGAAAAAAAACACTCATATGGTGTAGAAAGATCCAAAACTGGAGTAGGCAGTCTGATAATGAGATAATTTGTTGTTTCAAAAGCATAGGACCAGTAGGAAGTAGGGAGAGAAACATGATTCAACAAAGCTAAACCAATTTTAAATTTGTGTCTATTTTTCCTCTCATCCTTGCCATTCTTCTCATGAATATGTTGACATGTAACTCTATGAACACCACAAGAAGTAAGAAAAGAGGAAACATTCATGTATTCTCCTTTCCGATCAGTTTGCATCATCTTGATTTCCCTATTAAAATAAGTCTCAACATGAACTTTGAATTTATGAAAAGTAGAAAACACTTATGATTTATAGGAAAGAGGATGCAACCAAGTAAACCTGCTAAAATTATCAATGAAACTAACATAGTACACGATGAGTGCTTAATTTTTACATATTTACCACTCAAACATCATTTTATTAGTTCTTTGTTTTCTACAACTTGATACTCTTATTTAGTTTTTCAGTTTTCAAAAAAATAATGCTCGACTGGAATAAAACACTGGCTTTTGGCGAAAATGATTCAGAAGCCAACTTCACTTATTGTCTCGGCTGCTAAGGTGTGGACCTGCATGGTGCATGAATTGAAGAAGTCAATATAATCGGTCGTCAAATCCATGTTTCTATCCATAAACGTACAACGGGACTAAAGCCTAAAATGGGAAGTACAAGAGATTTGATCACATGCGTACCTATTTGGATACTTGTTTACATCACAAATTCACAACAAAGAAAGTCAATTTTACTACTTGCCTTATGCCACCCCACGACATGTGCCATAGTGAGTCCAAAACATGGAAGGTGAAAAGACTTGGTGAAGTTAATTAACAATCCCACATCAAAAGTCTAATGGAGGAAATTTTTCTTGTGAAATACTTGAGCAAAGGAGAGGGACCACGTGCATGCATTAATCATTCCTAAGTTGGATGTCGCATATTGCATGAGCACATATATTAAAGTAAAGAAAATCCTTTGTTTTTATGGTGGACTATTCTTGTCTGATAGTCGAAAGATATTTCTTTCATGTGATTAAAGGTGACGAGTGTTGTAAACCAAGTTTATTTACTAAGATGTCCTTCGAGTGTTGAGCGAGAGAAAGAAATCGCGTGATGTTAAGAGAAGATGAGGGTACTAATGGAAACTAATGAAATGTAAATACTTTTGGTTAGGAAAACTATGTTATCAATATTCCAATAAAAGATTTATATTTTCTATGCTGTTAAAAGATAATCATACCCTTCTTAACTTGTGCATGGATGCAAAAGTTAACAAAACATTTTACATATTGCTTTTTACTTTATATTATGTATATATAAATAGGAAATCATATTTGAGTTCGGGTGTCCCATGTTCTCTAATTTTTTTCATAGAGAAAGAAAAATAAATCGATCTAAAGATGGTTTATACAGTTTATATTCCTTCAATAAAACTGTAATCACCAAAAATTGTTGTTATCGCAATATAAATACCTTTACAGTAACTAATCAAGTGCATAGTTGAAAAACCTACGGCCAATTAACTTTGGTATCTTCATCCATTCGATGAAGATCATGTGATTTAATTATAAATAGTTTTTACATATCTACAAGAAACCATCCTCAACACGGAATGAATTTTCCATATGCGATAACTAATGCGGCATATTATTTTTCCTTTTTGTCGATGTAATTTTGGTGTACCATATAAACCAATTGGTATTAATTTTTCTCCATCATAGAAGGATATTGGTTTCTCTATAAATCCTAGACGGATGATATGTCGTTAGCATATTATTCACAATTGCAAACACCAATTGCTGCATTCCTAACAGATATTAAGCAAATTTTTCTTCTTCCTAATACTAATCTCCTAAATTAAGACCATTCAACTTGGTGTTAAAATACAATAGGACACAAAAGATCAATGGGTGCGCACCCGGCTTGTTAGCCTAAATCATTAATTAGTCCTTGTAGTGACTATATTGATCTTGATATTAATTTCGTTAAATGAAATAAAGTGTCTATAATTTCATTCTTAGGTGAATGAATATCTTGTCGGCCTTATAGGTCATTGGAGATTTATATATTTCTTGCTCTAACCATCCATGGTTGATTTTAAAGACTATAATTTTATTTATTTATTTGGACAATTCTTTTATGACTTTTAAAGTCATTATCTACGGTCCAACTGGTATTGTTAAAATCCAGATGTTATTACGATTATATGTCCTCGATTCAATCAGATAATACTCTGCGAACTTGTTTTCATATATGAGATGATTATATTTCCGCCATAATTAGGGGGAGAATATACATTACCAGACGTTTCTCTCCCATTTTGATCAAATCGAAAAAGGTTGTCTATTAGGCGGGAAAACATCTCATTTAACTTTTCCATGCCGTTTGAAAAGTAAAATTCAATCACTTCTAGCAAGCATGTATCATTTTAGTACAAGCTAGATAGTGCTCTGATAGAGTTTATCATAATATGATTCCATTCTCATAATTCATATATCTTCATTTGAATAATAGGAGATTAAAACTCCCGTGGGCGCTGGTACCAGTAAATTTTGAATTTTTCAAAGTATGCATACATTTGGGTTATGTGGGATCGTAGTAAGCTATAAATTTGTTGCATATTCATTTATATTATCTTTTGAAATAATAAATGATGGTGGTTGTGAACCCCGACCTCTGCAGAGGAATATCGACATACATGATTGGTTGGCATACAATCCAAATTAGATTGGATTCATATAATTTCTCGATTGATGCAATTTTGGATCCAAAACTTACACCTTATAATTGCCAATCCAATTACTTACAGAAATATGAGAATTGAGTCAAGGGTTGTACGAGAAATATGTTCCTTTTTAGGACGATTTAAGGGTTTTATACATGCTTAAACCCGAGCATTGATTCAATAAATTTTTGTTCCCTATGTATAATGCTTTTGGCGTGGTAGTCCTTGAAGGACTCATATTGAATTTACACAAGAAATGTGATTGGGAACATATTCAAATTTGTAATCCTTGTAGGATTCAAATTATATTCAGACAACCACCTGACTCGATTGTGTTAGGTTTTAACAATCCTTTTTGTGTTTTAAAAATTTGGAACAAAACCAAAAATCCGGATTAATTAGTTGATGACTTCAACATTATAGGTGTCTTGAGGAGTCCTTAAAAACACATAAATCCACACCTTTGCAGCATTTTTTTATTTTCTTTTTTCTTAAATCTCCAGTTTAAAAATTATGCATGCATGAACGTTATCTATTGTGATATATGATATAGATTTTTAAGTATCTATTTTGATGGTTGCTTATTTTAATACTCATTTATATTAAGTTAATTAGCATCCTTATTTACGTCAAAAATTATACTCTTTTCTCTTCGCTTCAGGTATTGTCCCATGTGGTTTTCCTGACAAGGTTTTAACGAGGCAACATCTTGTTGACGTTTTTCTTTCAAAATGTTGATATTGCTCTTTTTCCTTCGTCCAATTTTTTTTATTTTACTTTTTTTTTCCCATTGAGTTTTACTGGAAAAGGTTTTAGTGAGGAAATTTATTCAACATGGTGGTCATCCAAGGGGGAGTTGTATAATTTATGTTATTTGGTGGATTCCCACCATTAACTAGGTCATTTTGTTAGGCCAAATCAATATAACAATCCCTTAGTAATTTGGATGTAATTCCGATTCAATAAGGTATGACCATAAATTCATTTTTGTTCACTTATGGCAATTTATCTACATCTTGGCTCTATGTTGAAGAAAATACATCAATAATTTCTGCAAATCATCTCGGGAAGCTAGCAATCCATGACACAAGTTCCCAATGTGTTGAAGAAGAATGTAGACTCCGCAAAAGTATTATCGAAGGCATTACTGCTTGTGCAACACAAATGAAAAATTCATCAACTATCCGACATCTTCATGAAAGCACAGTCCTCTTCAGCATTCAAGAAATTCGTTCTTCAAAATTGGAAAGTCTCGACTCAAAGATTTGCACGCCGAGATTTTACTAAAGTATTTATCAGGGGGAGCGCCATCATCAAATTAAGGTGCATTCACTGGACTTTATCGCGTTGTACTATTTTTCCTTCGTCAAGGTTTTGTCCCGCTGGGTTTTCCTTGTCAAGGTTTTAATGAGGCAACATTTGCGTGTCCAACACTGTTTTGAGTCTTTACATGCTTATGCAATTTCAGGTTTTTCTCTTTTGAGTTTTCCTGTTATATTTGTAATGACTTAGCCACAATGGTCATCAGGGGGAGTGTTGTAAACCAAGTTTATTTACTAAGATTCCCTACGTGTATAAGTTTATGGTTTACATATCTTGGACACCAAGTCTTCTATCTATATAAATAGAGGCTTAAACATTGTATTCTACACACATTAATAAGATTTAACTCTCCTTCTTCCTCTCTACTTTGTGTCTCTCCTTCTATATTTTCTAGTTTCACAACAACGAGATTTTATTTCACATTTTAGTGCATACTGGGGATTTCATATCCAAGAGAAGCAATGTGTCATGACTACTATAAATATGAGATGTAAAGAGCAGAACGGTGGGGAGTTTTGATGGCGAATAGCCGACACCTCTGTAATTTTAGGTTGTTTTGTTTTCTTTTTGTAATGGAAAGCTAGTTATCTCTGTTGGGGATAAGGAGGAATCCAATAAATCGTGTAATAAATTCTAGTACTATTTGAATAAATATTCTTTTGGAACTTAAATGTTTTAATTAATCTCTCTTCATATTTAGCTTTATTTTAATTGTTTTGGATAATCTTCGGTTGTCGATCTTTAATAAGCGAAGGAGGTTATACTGTTTTGGTACAACATAAAGTTGTAATATTTGTTTTAATCATTATATATTCTGAGACATGATATTGGGTTCGATATTGTCTTGTGTTACATTACGAATATTTTTTAGAGAGGAATGATTATTTTACATTATTGATTTGGTGGAACCCGAAACCCTAGGTTTTTCCCCCATTAATCATCTTAGCGCATTTTCTTTATTAATCTTAAACCAAATCTTCATAAAAGTTCGAGAAACGAATCTTTACTTACCAATGTTAAAACTACATCAGTACCCATAGCTATTGACAGAACAGACAGGTGGACACCAAATATCAAAATGAATGAGATCCAAAGGACCATATACATTATATTCACTGAAGCACTAAAAGGTAAGGCATGTGATTTATCCAACTAATAAACACTACAATTTTTTAAACACAAATGATATAAAATAGAAGAATCCACCACATCATAGCATATCCGAGAGTTATATAAGCAGGGTGACCAAGCCTGCTATGCCAATCTGCATAAGAGGTAACTATTGACTAACAAAAGCTTGCTTGGAGGAAGAAGAATCGAAGTTGAGATCATAAAGTTCATTCTTAATACTTCCTTGAAGTAACTTATGAGAAAGACGATCCTTCACAAAGAAATGAGTTGGATGAACCTCAAAATAACCATTGTTATCCTTAGTAAATTGAAGTACTGAAAATATATTTCTAGAAATAGCATGAACATATAGAAAAACCAAAGATTTTAATAGAAGAAAATTAGAATCACATGAGAAAATTATAGAAGAACCAAAGTTTTTAATAGACAAACCTGCACTATTGCCAACTTTGACTCGATCACAAACTTGGTATTCATAATGAAGGTCATAATTTCTCAGCTCATTAGTGACATGATGCGTAACACTAGAATCAGGAGTCTAATTATGGATCTAGCGCAAGAAGATAGAAAATCTTCATCATAGACAACATAAACCTTGGGATCTGGATTCCAGTACTCATCGTACGAATCATTGTTAGAGCACTGCTCAGTCGAACCCACATGCATTGCTATCTCAATCATGTTTGTCAATGTTAGTTATCAAAACTATAAAGTCTTGATTTCTAGTCTACTATAGTTAAGGTCTCGGAGTAGGATAGAAAGTGTAGTTGAGATCAAGAACTCCATGGCGATCATCATGCAAGACGAAGGACTACTCAAGGAACCAGTGGATATTCATCGACTAAAAGGTATGTGGATAGTTGAACTTATTTATCACTCAAAAGTCTATCTACTCTATATTCTATCTTGAGACAAAAGTCGTATTACTATATAGACTAAGATTATACCACATGAGGTATTTCGAGTTGAGTATATCTCGCTTATCTATTTCTCGAAATATGTGTTGGTAAAGATTTCGCTTTAGGCAAGTTCATCTTTACCTAGTGACGAAAGTCATGTTATGTTTCAATCATTTTGGAAATCGGTCTGACGAAAAATAGTTTATGAATAACAACTATATAACGCCCTCTGAGAATTTTTCAATGATTGAAATGAGAGTTTAGACATTATAACCATTGAAGGATATAATCATTGTTGTGGAAACACATATATGTATAAGTCCTTATTGCTTGAACCAAAGTTTTCGAACTTTGTTGATCAAGTGAGACCGGAGCAGTTCGCGAACTGGCGTAGTTCTCGAACCCGAGAATTTCTGTTGGAGTTTGTGAACTCCGTCCGCGAACTTGAGTAGGTTATGTCTAAAAATGATGTTCGTGAACTTATGTTAATAAACTAAGGAATGCTATTGCAAACCGTGGCTTTATAGCTCATGAATCGATTCGAGTGAATCACATCGTTTTTGTTTCGATTGTGTCTTATGTAGTACATGAGATTTCTTTGCAATTGAACAACTCTCTAACTAGTTCATTTGAGTCATTTGGACTAGTTATGGTGAAGAAGAATATGGTTGATATGAAAGTTATCATATGGCTAACCATTAGGTTAACTATTTTTGAACCAACTAATGTACAAGTTTGGGTACGGTTTTCACAAGCCTACAAACGTGCATTTCATGTGTGTATAACAAGCTATGTTTTCGATCTAACGGTTGATAAATATTAGCTTGAATCTAATCAGGTTTTCATCTAACGGTGAATATTGAATGCTTTGTTACTAAGCTAACATTGATTGCAAACCCTGATTTGAGAGACTATATAAGGGAGAACTCTAGCAACTGGAAAACCTAATCCCCACACATTCTGTGTGATACTAGTTTGCTAAGCTAGAGTCGATTCTCCTTTAACCTTTGGTTTTCTTCTTCTAAAACCAGGTTAACGACTTAAAGACTTCATTGGGATTGTGAAGCCAGACCGATACTACTTTTCTTGTAGTTGTGTGATCTGATCTTGCTGTTTCTATCTTACGAGTACAATTGTAATAATTGGCTTGAGATTTCTATCTCCGATAGGCAATATATAAAAGTAGTCACAAACACTTCGTCTTATCGTTTGTGATTCCTCAATAATCTTCTTCGCTGCGTCGATTAAGTTTATTGTGAGGTCATTGATAAAGCTGAGCTGTTCTTCAGGAATATAAGTACTGTTTTATCAATTGGTTCATGTTCACCTTGATTTATCAAAATACGGAACAAAAACTTATAGGTTTATTCGTGGGAGACAGATTTATTTATTGCTGTAGACTTTTCTGTGTGATACATATTTTTTTATTAAAGTCTTCGACTTTGGGTCGTAGCAACTCTTGGTTGTGGGTGAGATCAACTAAGAGTATCAAGTGCGCAGTATCCTGCTAGGATCAGAGGCATAGGAGCATAACTGTACCTTGGATCAGCGTGAGATTGATTGGGTTCAACTACAGTCCAGATCGAAGTTAGCTTGGAGTAGGCTAGTGTCTGTAGTGGCTTAGTACAGTGTATGTTTAATCTGGACTAGGTCCTAGGGTTTTTCTGCATTTGCGGTTTCCTCGTTAACAAAATTCTGGTGTCTGTGTTATTTCTTTTCCACATTATATTTTGTTATATAATTGAAATAATACAGGTTGTGCGTTGTTCAATCAATTAAAATATCCGACCTCTTTGGTTGTTGATTTAAATTGATTGACACTTGGATATTGGTATTTGGTACCATCCAAGTTATCTCTCTTTGATAAAGACTCGCATATTCTATTTGCTTGAGTAAAGATCAAATTGAGAGATTGAGATAATAATTCCTTGAGATATTTTCTATTGATTGAGTCTGACTGTCTAGTTGATTCTCTAGAAAGTAACTCGGAGTTTGTCTATACAGATTGCTAACTGAAATATTGGGTGTGGTTGTTAGACCCCCGCTTTTTCAATTGGTATCAGAGCAAGCAAACACGTTTAAGACCTTACAAGTCTGTGTTTGTAGAGATCTGACTCTATGGACAGAGGTGCTATCTTAATAAACGTACCACCAGTCTTCAACGATTCAAACTACCCGTGGTGGAAAATTGCTATGAGCACGTATCTTCAAGCTCGTGATTTTCAAATATGGGTACATTGATAAACACGTTTGTGCTACATTTTATACCCATATTTATATTAGTTAGGACTCCATAATTTTACTAATACCATTATTTTAGTGTTTTTGTAGAAATTACTAGCAAATCGATCACCCGGAGAATATATGGTTTAATTAGAAGTGGAAGTTGGCGTTTGCGACAAAATGGAATCTCAGCTAAGTGTGCGCCATTTGATTTGTCTTTGGTGGCACCAATATTAGCCATTCTTGGCTAAAGATTGCCAAGCTCAACTCAATTGCATGACCTACACAAATGGGCCAAGAAGAAGGTCGGCGTGGCTGTATTTCAACCACATTTTATATGTTAAACGTTCAAGGCATCGGAGAAGCATAACTCTTTTCTACAACTTAGCAGTTCATTTCTAATCATAAGAGAAGAAGATCTGGGCTTCAACTTTCACCATGCAGCTGCGCCCACAGCCACCGATGACTAGTTACTGGGAAATGAATGAGATGTTTATTGCTACAACCAATGATTTTAAGCTTCTTCTGTCTGCAGGCAGTGTTAATTGATCTCTAATACCTCGAGTGGGATTTGTCTGTAACTTGATTTTGGCCAGTTGGCTGCCAGAGGGGTGATATTCAGATGTACAAGGAGTTGAGGCATGGACTGTGATTCAATCGAAAGAGAAATTGTTTTCGGACTCGGTACTGGGATGAACTTGGAAGAAGCCGGTGTTGGTTTGTGTTGGATTCTCGAACTCATGGCAGTGGTGGTGACTCTCGGTCACTGCAACAGCAATGATGAGTTCATGTGTCGATGCAGTTTGGGGATCGGAGTTAATTGGTTAGACGAACGGAGGGGAGTAGAAGGCTGTTCTCGGCTGGACTGGAACATTTTGGAGTAACGACAACGGTCTTTCTGGTGGAGATGCTCAAAGGGTCATTGATTCAGCTACTGGCAGTGATGAATTTTATGCTCGGTGATTAGAGGCAGTGCCGTAGATGTTATCAGACTCAGTACAGGCCTGAATTTGGTTGAACGGATCGTATTCGTGGAAGAAGAGCTAATGTTGTGGTCAGTTTGGGAATGAATCTCATGGGTTTGATGAGTCGATGGAGTACTGGAGGAACGAAACAGCAAAGAAGCAAAGACTGAAAGACGTGATTAATGGTGCTATCCAACAGTGGTGTCTATTTATGGCAGCATTTCTTGAAGACTGCAGATGAGAATGGAGATGATTCCGAGACGGATTTGGCAGGCAGAAAACGAAGTTGGCCGAGAATGATAAGTTCAAATGATAGAAATTGGTCGAGACGACAGCAAGAAGAAGAATTTACTGACATGGTTTGTAGGGTTTGAAATGGGACCATTGCAGGTGTTGGTTCGAATGTGAATCACAGGGAAAAGAAGATACCGTCAGCAGCATCATGAGAATATAATCCGAGCAGTGCTGGCAGTGGCGTTTCTCTCGAGTTCGGTACAGCAACAAAGAAAAGAAGACACATAAGATGGTGCTGTTCGCCTGGGGTTAGGAAATTGATGCTGCCATGATGTTGTTGGAATGGTGATGAAGAATGGAGGAAGCAGGGAAGCTGCTTTTGAATATTGGGTTTACTGTGGCCGGCGGAGAAGGAAAACAGACCGTGGCAGGAGATGGGGTTAGGTCCTGGTCAGGGTGTTAAGGTTGAATGGCCGGAGATGGACATAATGTGCATGGTCAGTTTCAGGATGGAGTTACTGGACTTTGAATGGGTCCAGATTTATAAACTATCCAGGGTGTTGGACTGGGCCTTGGGGGAGAGTTTCTAGGTATGATTTATCGCAGCAACACCTAAGAGATATAAACGAACAGAGATCGGAAATGAAGGGGAAGGGAGGCGCGGCTACTCAGCCGAATAGGGTTTGAAGTTCCGTTTCATTTTCTGTTTCGATAGCTAGATATTTTTATTTAATTTGTTTATGGTTTTTAGAAAGCATGGCTAGCTAAATCCATGTTAGGGTGAAAGGATGAATTTGTAGGTCGATTTATTTGTGTTCATAGTTCATACCAATTGAACTTAATGCTAATGTTTTGTCTCTCTATCAATGTTTTACCTTCTAGTTACACTTTTCATGTTCTATGCCATGTATAGTCCATAGTAGATTAGTAGAAGAACTCATTGAACCTTAGCAGTAATTGAGATATGAATTTCATTTGACTATTTATGCCATGTATATCTAGTGCTTAAGAATTCTACTTTAAGGTGAGAACAAACAATCTTTTTGATAAATCTTGTCGACAATCGTTAAATGAAATATCTTTCGTGTCAACACCCTTTGTGATTGAATACAATAATTTACCTACAACGGATTCCCGGAACCTTAACAGCTTCACATCCTTGGTTACGTTTTTATTATTTTTCTTTCATTATTCCATAAACATTCTAAAATATTGAACTTGATTTGTTACTTTTGATATTAGTTAGTAGTAGTATTTCACACTCCTCGTAGGAACGACCTGTACTTGCCATTGTTCTACTAGTTAGACACTGTGCACTTGCAGTAATTATTATTGTAGGTTTTCGAGCCTACCATACATGTTATTAATGGATATGATCCTCCGGTGAATACAGAAGGCGATGTATATATACCTAAGGATGTTGATAGTTATAGTCCAGAAGAAATTCTTGCTGCAAAGCAAAATTCTGAAGTCCTAGATGCTATCAGACAAGCCATTACCCCAGACCTTCAGCACTATGTGTCTTCTTGCACAAAGTCTAAAGATGCCTGGGATATCTTAGAAACTATTTTTTGAAGCCAACAAACATGTTTCTAAGAAATGTACCATCGATGGAGGAAATAACCTCAATGCTCTTTCTGAAAATTCATCTTTCGGGAAGGTAAGAATTCCTGATCAAAATTATGGTCAAACTGTTGCATTCAATGGTGTGTCAAACATAAGTGAATACACTACCTTGTCATGGGGTGATGAATGTTGTACGGATAATGTCTGGTTCAAAAAACCTTTGATTACAACAAGGATCAACGAATTTGTAAAGAGGAGCATTAGACGTGATAAGCGTCCTCTGTCTTCTTCTGTAGCTAATGATTCTGTAAAAGAAAAACCTTTAAGTGTCAACGGGTTGAATATGGCTGATAGATGTGATGAACTCTCAGCTTTTACAGCAGAAACATCTACGTACTCAAGTTCTGATTCAGAACATGAGACCGACATAGGGGTTTTCGATTTCTTGAATAAAGAGGTTCTTTAAGAAAATCGTCAATTAAAAGCTTTATTGAAGAAACTAGAATCATTAATCCAAGTGAAAAATCTTGATATAGACTGTCTTAATGATAAACTCACCAAAACTATAGATTTAAAGGAGAAAGAGGTTAATACTCTTAAGGATGATCTACAAAGATTGTCCGGAAGCTCTGACAAAATTTCAACAATGCTATTTGGTCAGAAGTCCTTTGGAAACACTAATGGTTTAGGATACAAAAGCAAATGTGCAGACATTGTTAATCATGTTGCTTCTATTGATCAGGGAAAAATGAAATCTAACAGCTGTGTTAAGCAAAAGATACCTCAACAAAACAAAGAATCTTTGATTTGTTTGTTCTGTGGAAATGCAAAGCATGTTCAAAGCACGTGTTGGAGATTTAAGAGAAACATTGAAAGAATTGCCAAACTGCAGAAGAACATGCAAAAGATGAATCTGGATAATCTGCGTGGTTCTCCTAAAACCAATGCTTCCAGAATCAGGAGAGGTAAGAAAAATGCTTACACAACAAACCTTGAAAAATCACTATGTGATAAACAAGGTGAGCATCTTGCTCATAACGTCTCTATCTAACATCAAGAGGCGTTCGCATCCCCATCTTTAACTTGAGAAAATGGGGTTTTGTGTCTTTGTGGCTCAAGTTTTGTATCTATTTCTGTTAAGAAAATATTCTCCTAACTATATGGATAATGGATCATTAAACTTCAAGACACTTGTTCTTCTAGGGTTTTTTGATGTTCATAAGTCTATTTAATTGATAAACTTCCTCTTTCCTTGAAAAGATACAACTTTATGACTCCTGTAACCAGAAGCATCACAAGCAGGGATGCAGTTGAAGAAGCTAATGTGTATCTGTGTAAAGGGATTTCTTCCTCAAGGGTGAAGAAAGTGAAGACTACAATTATTGGAGAAGGTTCTTCCTCTAACTGCCTCCTTTCTATTTGTCCTTTTGATGCTAATTTTGGGGGCATAGTGAAAGAGTTCATGAACAAGAGAAATGGTTTAAAATATCAAATTATTTCCTCTTTGGAAAAGATAACTCACTATGAACAAATGTTGTCTCTATCTAAGAACACCCTGCGTGATTTGAGAAGAGAACTCAGTGAGTTAACTGATATTTCTGAAGATTTGGAGGAATTGAACGATCCCATAATCAATGGGTTTTTTCAACAATGAGAAGGAATTATCAGTAGATGCTCTGACAAAGATCTACAACAACTAGTAAGTCTTCTGATGAGAATTCTTTTTCTTTTTTTTTTGTTTAGAAGAATAACTAGTATTTGGAATATCCATTATTGTGATTTCACATAGCTATGTCCAATGTTTTCATCTTCTTGTTTTTTGATTTATTTGTTTAAATTCTAAACTTGTTCAGAAGATGATTTTTGCAGTATTAATCTTTATGGTTTTATATATTGCAATATTTTTATGGGATATGTGTGTTTACGTCCGTGAACTTGATTGTCCCATATTTTGTCAAAAGTAAAGTCGTTCGTGTATTGATATGAAAGTATTGATAAAAGAATGAATAAACTTTTGACAAACACAAAAGTTAAGCCTATATTGTCAAGTTTTGATGGAAGATAGGTTAAAATCTTTTGTGATTTAAGGATTATGTCTATTGTATTTCATCGTGCAAATGGTGATGGAAATATAATGAATCCTTGCTTATTCCACAGTATAAGGTCGATCTCAGATCCACAATTTTTGTGTAAATATTGTGTTGTTCCATGAAGTGACTTATGTTGAGCACTAAAACAACAAAAGTTCATTACTTGTGATTAGCTCTGTTGTTGTTCCATAAGGTACTTTATGTTGAACATGTTAAACTAAATTAATCATCTTGTGTGGTTATTTAGTTAGCACTCAATAAGTTTTCTTATGTTTGAGCATTTCTTTGACTGGGTTGGTTATTCATGATAACTTAGTCATTGCTCCATAGATTTATTTTATGTCGAGTGAGATCAATTAAATTGATTACTTTTGTAATTAGTTTGATTGAGTATGGAAATTATATTATTTGTGAGTTCTCTTGTGATTAATCTAATTGATTTATTAAGTCTCCATAAGTTTACTTGTGTTGAGCATATTTAGTCAATCATGATTCGCTTACGGTTAATTTGATTGAATATTTCTTTTTGGATTCCAAATTCATACTTGTATGATATTTGTTGAGTCCAAAGAAATCCTTATTTTCTTTTGAAATTAAGGTCGCTCTTATTGTTCCCTTGGGAATGACATTTTATGAGGGAGAGTTCTTTTTGAACTTGCGATTAATTGCCAAATATTTGTGGGGAGTACGGATGTGGAATACTAGAGGGGTTATCTTGTATATTTATAAACTCCTTGATGAATGCATTTATCTTAGGCTTTATGATTGCATCTAAACAAGATGATATACATTTACCTTTGGTCATGAAATGTCTCTTATGGAAATTTCATTAGGATCTCGTTCTTGTACCTTTGCCAATTTTATTGACAAAAGGAGGGAGAATTAATATGTAGTTCACACTACAAACACATATGGTTTTCGTATCATTATGTAAGGGGGAGTGGTTTCCATGTGAGATGGAGTATTGACTAAGGGGGGGTGAGGTATCACCATAGTATTGTTGTTAAAGTTGTGATGCAATTGGACTTTGACGATGTGTAATGATACTATGACACTGTATAACAATGATTGAGAATTCTTGTTTTCTCATTGTTATAGCTATGGATTTTCAACAACGATGATTCTAAACTTACAACCTTTGGGATCATTGGAGTACTTGGAAGTGACGAAGATTTCGAGTAACGTTGAAGATTAGACGACATGTAGAATATGAGCTACAAAGTTTATTTATATATTTTTTTGTATTCCATATGTATTAATAGTTTTGCCATAAAAATTGACAAAGGGGGAGATTGTTAGAGCATTGCTCGGTTGAACTCGCATGCATTGGTATCTCAAGCATGTTTCTCAATGTAAGTGATCAAAACTATAAAGTCTTGATTTCTAGTCTACTAAAGCTAAGGTCCGGACTAGGATAAAAAGTGTAGTTGAGCTCAAGAATTCCATGGCAATCATCATACAAGACGAATGACTACTCAAGGAACCAGTGGATCTTCATCGACTAAAAGGTATGTGGAAACTTGAACTTATCTATCACTCAAAAGTCTATCTACTCTATCTGCTATCTTGAGACAAAAGTCGTATTACTATATAGACTAAGATTATACCACATGAGGTATTTCGAGCTGAGTTTATCTCGCTTATCTATTTCTCGAAATATGTGTTCGTAAAGCTTTCGCTTTAGCCAAGTTCATCTTTACCTAGTGACGAAAGTCATGTTATATATCAATCATTTTGGAAATCGCTCTGACGAAAAATAGTTTGTGAATAACAACTATATAACGCCCTCTGAGAATGTTTCAATGATTGAATGAGAGTTTAGACATTATAACCATTGAAGGATATAAGCATTGTTGTGGAAACACATATATGTATAAACCCTTATTGCTTGAACCAAAGTTTGCGAACTTTGTTGATCAAGTGAGACCGGAGCAGTCCGCGAACCCAGTCCGCAAACTGGCGTAGTTCTCGAACCCGAGAATTTCTGCTGGAGTTTGTGAACTCCCTCCGCGAACTTGAATAGGTTATGCCCAAAAACGATATTCGTGAACTTATGTTAATAAACTAAGGAATGTTATTGCAAACCGTGTCTTTATAGTTCATGAATCGATTCGAGTGAATCACATCGTTTTTGTTTCGATTGTGTCTTGTGTAGTACATGAGATTTCCTTGCAATTGAACAACTTTCTAACTAGTTCATTTGAGTCATTTGGAATAGTTATGATGAAGAAGAATATGGTTGATATGAAAGTTATCATATGGCTAACCATTTGGTTAACTATTGTTGAACCAACTAATGTACAAGTTTGGGTACGGTTTTCACAAGCCTACAAACGTGCATTTCATGTGTATGTAACAAGCTATGTTTTTTATCTAACGGTTGAAAAATATTAGCTTGAATCCAATCAGGATTTCATCTAACGGTGAATATTGAATGCTTTGTTACTAAGCTAACATTGATTGCAAACCCTGATTTGGGAGACTATATAAGGGAAAACTCTAGCAACTGGGAAACTTAATCCCCACACATTCTATGTGATACTAGTTTGCTAATCTAGAGTCGATTCTCCTTTAACCTTTGGTTTTCTTCTTCTAAAACCAGGTTAACGACTTAAAGACTTCATTGGGATTGTGAAGCCAGGCCGATACTACTTTTCTTGTAGTTGTGTGATATGATCTTGATGTTTCTATCGTACGAGTACAATTGTAATAATTGTCTTGAGATTTCTATCTCCGATAGGCAATATATAAAAGTTGTCACAAACACTTCGTCTCATCATTTGTGATTCCTCAATAATCTTCTTCGCTGAGTCGATTAAGTTTATTGTGAGGTGATTGATTAAGCTGAGCTATTCTTCGGGAATATAAGTCTGGTTTTATCAATTGGTTCATGTTCACCTTGATTTATCAAAAGACAGAACAAAAACTTGTAGGTTTATTCGTGGGAGACGGATTTATCTATTATTGTAGACTTTTCTGTGTGATACAAATTTGTTTATTAAAGTCTTCGACTTTGGGTCGTTGCAACTCTTGGTTGTGGGTGAGATCAGCTAAGGAAATTAAGTGCGCAGTATCCTGCTGGGATCATAGGCATAGGAGCATAATGTACCTTGGATCAGTGTGAGATTGATTGGGGTTCAACTATAGTCCAGACCAAAGTTAGCTTGGAGTAGGCTAGTGTCTGTAGCGGCTTAATATAGTGTATGTTTAATCTGGACTAGGTCCCGAGGTTTTTCTGCATTTGCGGTTTCCTCGTTAACAAAATTCTGGTGTCTGTGTTATTTCTTTACACATTATATTTTGTTATATAATTGAAATAATACAGGTTGTGCGTTGTTCAATCAATTAGAATATCCGACCTCTTTAGTTGTTGATTTAAATTGATTGACACTTGGATATTGTTCTTTGGTACCATCCAAGTTATCTCTCTTTGATAAAGACTCGCAGATTTTATTTGCTTGAGTAAAGATCAAATTGAGATAATAACTCCTTGAGATATTTTCTATTGATTGAGTCTGACTGTCTAGTTGATTCTCTAAAAAGTAACTCGGAGTTTTCCATACATATTGCTAATCGAAATATTGGATGTGGTTGTTAGACCCCCGCTTTTTCAATCATCATATAAGGAATCATTAAAGAAAACATGATGTGCTTGAGAATAGTGAGAATCACTCATGTTGAACCGATAATGACACTCAAGGGCAGTATGACCATATCTAATACATATCTGAAAAACATGAGAGGATTGTGAAAAGAAATTAGAATGCTTATCATCATATCCAACACGAAAACCTCTACGATCAGATCTTCCACCAAGAAAACCTCCACGAGGACTAAAAGGATGAAATTTCTGGCCACCACCATAAGCTTGATAATGATAACCACCAGCAGAATTACCAGTCAACAAGAACTCAAATTTTTTATGGATTACGAGATAAACTTGCACCAGAATAATCTAGAGGAGTAGGGTTTAATGAATTAGGTGTTGAGTGGACAACATTAGCAGAAGTTGTACTGATATCAGATAAAGAATCGATGCTTGTGATTCTTCATTCAAAAGAAGACTAAGAAATCATATGAAGTAATTGATTCTAAATTTGAGTTTTTGAATGTTTACTGATGTATAAAAAGTATTGAATTCAGATGGTAATCCATGTTAAATATGATAAACAAGATCTTCATCAAGAAAAAGATGGTTTACCTGAGCAAGTTGATGAGAAATTGACTTATCTCTACTAAAATAAGCTTTCCAAACATTTAGAGATGTGGTACATCCAAGAACTGAAGAGCGTGTTTCTTCAGTCAAACAAAAATCAACCAAGAAACAAGAGGATGATCTTGATGAATCCATGTTAAGTATGATGGATTGTCAATCAAAGTTTGAGTAACATGATCTCAAACAAATTCAGTTAGTTCTGGAGAGCCATCCACTATTTATAAATCAAATCTTCTTAATAGAGGAATAATTTGTGACTTCCATAACACAAAATTTGTGGAACTGAGCTAAGAAGATGGTGGAATACTAAGCTTTAATGGATTTGAATGTGTATAAGTAGTTGAATTAGCTATTAGAATGAAAAAAAATTGATCAAGAACTCATAATTTGTTAAAGAAAAAGATGAAGATTGAAAGATATTTTGATTTTAGGGCTTGGAATCAGAGAATGCTATGATACCATGTCAAAATACCTAAGTAGGTGGATAAGGCTCTGATCTTCTAACTTGAAGATCATAGAGAGACATGAATTCTTATTTATACAGAAAGAAAAAGAATTATAGTGACTCATTCAACACTGGTACACAAGCATACAACGGAAAATAATTGTCACAATCGCATGTGTGAATAACACAACATTGTGCTAACACGGAATTTCCTAACAGCTTCGCACACAGTTGCTTCTTTTCGCTAGTCATGAAAATACCGGACAAAATATGATTCCCTATATCAGGTTGTTTACTGTAACCATCACATTTTCCCAATTCAAAACCCACGTAATAATATTAATCATCTTTAGGGTTTTGGTTCCCATACGTAAAAGAGGTTCCGGGATCAATCATCTATGCCCTTTATTTTATTTTCTCATTCTCCATTTGCACTCATTCACATATGTATTTTACTAGCCAGGCTCAAATTCAATATATGACGTGAAAGGTATATGATGTCACATATAGTTACTAAATTCCACCAGAGTTTTCAATCTTTATATGAATGTATGGTGTTCTAGTAATGGTAACAATCCCATGTTTAGTTAATTACACATCTATCCATAGATTTGTGCGCAAAGGAAACATGAAGAGGGAAAAAAACAATACTCTTGCACTTCGTAAGAGAGGTATCAATATTCACTATAAAATGATGGATTAATTGGAAGTATCAAGTCAACAAAACTCCACTTATTGTCTCTCCTCTTCTCTCTACTCTCCTTACTCCTTATAGAAACCATAGTTACAACAATATCTCTCTATTCTTGCTCGGATTTAGTCTTCGGACTAGATACGAGCAAGGCTCTTTTAACTCATGGGTTTATCAAGTTTTAATCTTGCTAGTCTGAAATGGATATGCATTTCTAAAAATCATAATTATTTTTTGGATTTGTCATTTAATTTTCAAATCTAAGCTTTTTGTTGTGCTTTTGTTTTCATTCTCTTTGTGCCTTCTTCCTCAGTTTCTTAATTAGTCATGACTTTGAGTAAAACTATCCTTCTATTTAGTGGTTTAAAGAGAGGTTTCATTTGTTGGTGACGGATTTGACGCATGATGATGGGTGCCGAAGATGTAAAGATATGAAGTGTAGTCTTGAATGCTTCTGTTTTGAGTTCGAGGGTATAATAGTGATGGTAGCGTTCGGGAGTCCTTCATGTTTGGGTTTATTTGTGTGGGACTTTTTAGGGGGTTCTTCTTCAATGCTTGGATTAATGGTGGATTACTTTGGGAGAAAAAAATTTAGGCATTTTTCGGAAAATCCTAGATCTTCTCACAAATGTCTATTTTTGCTTCAAGTGCAGAAGTTCAATCAAAAAACCATTTCATTGCTTCAAGCAGTTGCTGATTTTCATGCCTTATGAGGCGGCAGGGGGGTCTATCAGTGGTGGTGGTCATGGTTGGTGACTAACATCCTAGGGTTAATTTTAGGGTAATGAAAACCCGATTTGGGTTGTGGGCATAAGTCCGGTTTTGGCTTATGAGTCTTTGTGGACATTTGAAATCATGTGTGGTATATTTTATAACATTTCATGTAACAGGGCATGTTACATCAATTTGTAACATGTATATTACCTTATTAATACAACTAGTTTTTCACCCGTGCTACGTACGGGTCTTTTTTTTTCATTAAGATGTTTTAAAATTAATCTTTGATAAGAAATTAATTTTTGATAAGACATCTAATAAGCTAATGACCGTTAAAACTAATGAAACATTTTACAAACTCGTAAAAGTTATTCTGCTATAATGCTTCTCCAAATTTCAATATTCACTAAATTTTTCAATATAGTTCGTCAGAAGAAGCGTCATCCAGATCATGGTATATCATATCTACAAAGAACCTCGTTTAGCCACTTGATTTTTTCATCCATCTCGATTATATCATGAAATTTTATTGGTATTTTTATAAGGTAAAATGGACATCAAGCAGTGATTTAATTTCTTTGGTAACTTGATGACCTTTTTGGTTTTCATTTTCTTTCTTCCACAAACCTAAATATATATTTACATGAAAATTATGAATTATCAAACATATAATAAATTAGTGAATTCTATATATTTCCATAAAATACTCCCGAACGTGTGTGTACCACAAAATACTAAGAATTAAAATAAAACATTAATTTATGGATCGAATTAGTTACTAAGAATTATAATAAAATATTAATTTATGGATCGATTTACTATATGTGTATGTATGTACCTAGGGAACTATAGGATGAGAGGAACCAAATGATCATAAGAACCTCAAAACAATAGGTATTGAGAAAGTGTAAAAGTGACACTAAATTATAGGATGAACCTGTGTATTATGGAGTGAGATATATGTAACTTGAATGATCGTTCATGTATGGATGTTTATTCTGGGTATATAATATGAACCCGTAAATTAATACAGTGAGTGATTCTATATAGAGATAGTTTTCGTGTACCCATAAATTATGCAGTTAATAATACTTTTTTTTTTGCTGCCAAAGATGAAATTTATTAATAACTTGAAATTGTAATATTATCTGCTAGTAAAAGACTCTCAATAATAGATGGTGGTTTATACATCCAAACTCTAGTGACTCCATATTTTCTGATGTACTTAGCTAGTTTATCAGCAGGTTTATTACACTCTCTAGGAACAAAATAACACTCCCATTATGGGATAGTTTTAAGAACATCAATGGAATCAAGAAAAATATCCTCGTTTTCTCATGCTATCACTGGTGCAGCATGATTGATGAAGCTTTGAATACTCTTCAGGTCTGTTTCCAGCACGATATGTGAATGATGCATCTCCCTGCTCCATCTGACAGCTTGTCAAAACGCTAGACATTTTTCCTGCTCAGAACCCCTTACTCCTGCATAGCACTTTGTTGAGCACCCCCACCACTTTCCTGTAAAATCACGCAAGATAAGAGCGATACCTGTCAGTCCAGAGATTTTATCATAAGAAGCATCACAATTTATAACATGAAATGGAGATGCAGGTGGTTTCCAATGCATGAAAGACATAGTATGAGATGCATCAAATGGACTGTGTACAGATCTTGCATTCAACTTTTCTAAGTAGACTGCAAAGCTAATAGCTTTTCTAGCAACTTTCTGAGGACAGGCCTGCATCTGCTGGAATTTAACTTCACATCTTGTATTCCAAATCGACCATGATACAATCATTGCAGTATTTAACCACCATGTTTGCATATTACATTGACTATTAGGCTTCATACATTGTTTAAATATAGCTGCTATGCTGATATGACTTCCTGAAGGGATGCACGATCCACCTGGTATGATCATCCAAACAGCTCTGATGAAGGAACATTTAAACAAAACATGAACCGTATCCTCATCATGTTGATTGCACAAAGGACATTGTCTATTTATGTACCCACATGATCTAGATAGTCTTTCATTAGTGGGAAGGATATCTGCGAGACATTTCCACCAGAAGTGTTTTATTCTTGGCCAAATTTGAATACCCCAGAGTTGCTTCCAAGTTATTTCAGTGTTATGAATGTTTAGAGAAACTTCAGTGTTGCCTAGGCTAATCTCATGTAACTTATTATATGTAGACTTCAAGGTAAAGACCCCGTTTCTTATGAGTGTCCAGACTATCATGTCATCAGCGGATGTAGAGATTCTCATCTGCAGAATAAAGGTTGCAATGGTCAGTTCGAAAAGATGATGTACCAGAGGTTCATTTTATTGTTTTCCATCATGGTCCAATAACTCTTTTACCCAAATGTAATTCTCACTATTAGTTACTCCCTGTTTCGGACTTGGTGGTTTACTCAAACCCACAACCCAAATATCGAGCCAGATCTTAATTTTATGTCCTTTACCAAATCTCCATCTACTATTAGCTTTAATAAATGAAATCTGTTTTTGTATTCCTCTCCAAGTCCAAGAGCAGCTTGTTTTGGCATTAACATGTAACATACTGGTGGCAGGGAAGTATTTTTCCTGTATGGCTTTAACCCATTCTTTATTTTTATTAATGCACATTCTCCAAGCTACACGAGTTAGAAGAGCTTGATTTAGAGTTTTCAAATCTCTGAAACCCTGTCCTCCAAGATTCATGTGCAAACCAAGACGTTTCCAAGAAGTTATGTAAGTACCCCTTTTCTCATTAAATCCCCACCAGAAATCTCGTTGTACAACATTAATCTATTTGATTGTCTCACATGGCAGTTGGAGGCAGCTCATAGTATATGATGGGATAGTATTTGTAACTGTCCTTACCATTAAGGATTTGCAAGTCTGAGACATAGAATCTCCATTCCATTTTGAGAGTATACCCTTCACTATGTCAACCAAACCTATGAAGCAGTCAATCTTCTTCTTCCCAATGAGGAGAGGCAAGCCCAAGTACCGTTCATTAGACTTCATTTTTGGGACTTTCATTCTTCGAGTAAGTATTCTGCAGAATTTATGAGGCACATGCACGCTGTAATAGACACTTGATTTATTAAAATTTACTGATTGACCAGAAGCTGCGCCAAAATCTTTGATTATGTCTAGTAAATTATTTTCATTGTGCATGTCAGCACTTCTAAACAATAGACCGTCGTCCGCGAAGAACAAGTGGGAGATTGAAGGAGCTCCAACTGCGATTTTGATTCCTTGTATTTTTTTTTTTCTGCATGAATTAATTGTCGAGAGAAAGCTTTCATGACAATGATAAACAAATATGGTGACAATGGATCACCCTGTCTAACTCCTCGTGTTGGCTTATAGGCATGGAAAGGACTTCCATTAAGAAGAATTGAAATTTGAGTGGTGCTAATGCATTGGAATATTATATTGCACCACTCATGACTGAATCCCATCTATAACATAACATCCATAAGAAAAGACCATTAAATCATATCGAAGGCTTTTGAAATGTCGAGTTTCAATGCCAAATGTTTTGAAGTTTCCTTCTTGTTATTCATCGTGTGCATAATTTCTTGTGCCAAATGAATGTTGTCAGATATTTGGCGCCCCGGAACATAAGCTGCTTGTAAAGGAGAAATAACTTTCTTCATGACTTTCTTCAATCTTGTTGCTAAGATCTTGGAAATAAGTTTATATGAAGTGTTGCATAGAGCTATAGGACGAAGATCAGATGAGAATTGTTTGTTCTTAGATTTTGGTATAAGAGTAACATTTGTGGTATTTAGACTTTTGAGGATGTACCCAGTTCTAAAAAACTGCTTCACCATATCAATCAAGTCTTGACCAACAATCTGCTAATGACATTTAAAAGAGCATTGAAGATTTCTGCATCATCAGGGACTCGCGTGAGTGCACTGTTTTCTTCAGCTGTTATAACTTTAGGAATACATCGAAGAATGCTATCATTCTTTTCTGGAGAGGAGGTAGTATGCAGATTTCTATAATGATTGACTAGAAGTTCTTCAAGAGCATTCCTAGTTTGCACCAGTTCCCATCATCCTCTTTTGAAGATGCAATATTGTTTCTTGAACGTCTTCTGTTAGCATTTGCATGATGGTATTTATTGTTTCTATCTATTTCAAGAAAATATTCATCCCTAGCCTTTTGCCCCCAAAACTTGCTTTGAATTTGGTGCCAATGATCTAACTGATTTTTTACTTCTTGTACTTTGGTATTTGTATTGAGATCTGGAGTACTATCTTGAAAAACCTCTAGCTGTTGATGCAGTAAGGAGATATTACTGTTTATATTCCCAAAATTCTCTCGATTCCGTTTTGAAACAAATTTCCTTGTAATATTGAGTTTTATCGAAAATTTGAATGCATGAGAGCCAACAACAGGTTGGCCCCATGCGGAAGCAACTTCATCTCTTAAGGTATTATCCTTATCATAGCATTGGAAATACTTTCAATTTCTTTTGGTATCACCATTGGTATATGAAGAATCCAACATGATTGGACAATGGTCTGAACCTAACTGAGGGAGGTGAAGAAACTTTGCATCTGGATAATGAATAACCCAATCTCCATTAATTAAAAATTTATCAATCCTGGATATTCTGACTCCCGTTCCATGCACATTACTGGACCAGGTGAAGGATCTCCCTGTGTATCCAAGATCTTTTAATCCTTCATCATAAATCAAGTTGACAAATAGAGAATCCCGTGAAGAAGAAGTAATCACCGAAGAAGTATTTGAAGACCTTATTAAAGAAGTAGAAGTATGTATTCTGTCTTCATCCTTGAACACCAGATTTAGATCGCCAATGATTACCCATGGTTGCTGGACAGTGTCACTTAAGTACCTGATGTAGTTTTATTTAATTTCCTTGTTGTTTATGTAAGAAGAACCATACATACATGTAAGAAGGAATTCCGGCTTTGAAGGGTCATCAGGCACTTTACAGTTTATAATCCAAGACTCTGCATTTATTATACTAAAAGTAAAGCCATATTTTCATAAAAGAATCATGCCACCAGTGCGACCAATAGACGGTATGAGTTTATGGTTAGGAAACTTAAAAGGTCTTATGAGTTTCCTCATTTTATCAGCAGCAAGTTTAGTTTCTGAAATAAATATAATATCAGGATCATATCGGTAAATTAAGTCTTTTAGATGATCTCTTGTGGTTTTGCTATTGAAGCCTTGGCAATTCCAGGCAATGTCTCTCATGGTAATTTTCAAAACAGTTTTATGGTGCAAATCTAAACAAGACCTACAAGTATGAAATGAACAAAAACTAAAAACAATCAACTTCTTATAACTAATAAAATGGAATAAACGATTAAGAAAATATACCTCAGTAGGAAGGCTTCTTTGACTGTCCATAGATTCAATCTTTGCGTCAACAACAACATTTTATCGAGTGTTCATTTCAACTTCATTGGGTAACTCAGCATAAGTACTCGAAGAAGTAACATCATTACCAGTCCCTCCATGAATAGCAAGGATAGGCCCTACAATGGATGGGTTGGAACCATTATCTTGAATATCTTGGTTTCTAGCTCTCTTAGCAATTCTTTGTCCTTTTGCTTCTTCCACGGACTCAGCATCATTATCAGCTTGAATGAGATCATTTTGAATCTCCTCAGTATCAGCATCACCATCAGCGACTTGTTTATTTTTTGCATTACAATGCTCTTCATATTCATCTTCGGTCATAGCTCTTTCACGAAGGAATTCAGCAACAGCCTCACAAGTATCGACATTATGATCAACCATATAGCATTCACCACAAAGATTATGCGGTTGTTTAACCCAGTGATAACGAATCCAAACAAGTTCTCCATTAATAGAGTTCCACCATTCTCCCCTTTTGAGTGGTTTTTTGAGATCAATTTCCACCCTGGCAGTAATCATGTTTCCTGAACGAGGTCGACAGTTTTTTGGTTATGTGGATATTTTCTGTCCTAAGTCTTCGATAGCTTCGTTGATGACTGCTACATGATGATGTTCAAGAAGAAGTCCCTTGAATTGAACGTTCCAAGCTTGCTTTGTGAAATCATAATCCTTATATGCTATTGCAGTGGAATATTTCTGCAGAGCCAAAAGATCTTTTAGGACTATCCATGGTGATTTCTTCAGAATATTGTTCATATCTTTTTCCGTAGCAAACTTAAACACAAACAAATATTTTCCCACAACCTTTGTTTCCCTTTTCATATAGATTTTCCATAAGATATTTAACTCATCTTTGATGGCATAGGTTTCAATGTCTTTCTCCTATGTAATTAGTTTGCCAATTAAATTGAAAGACCAGGCATCTGCAGCTTCTTTGATGTTTTTTGCAGGACCGATAGCTTTCCTTATGATCTTGGTATCTTTCATCTTCTTAGTGATGTTTGAAACGTTGTTGTTATTTGTCATCTCCATCCAAATACACAAAGATAAAAGTTTTTTAGGGTTTACAAGATTTTTGGTTTCAGAGGAATAATTTGGTTTAATCTTTCCTATATAATGGGAATATAATAAGAAAGGATAAACACAAATATTTTGTTTACAAATAAACAATATTGAATAATTCCAGTAAAAGAAAGGAATTGATTTGTTATAATTCTGTTGTATGTAGTCCGCTAAATTATGGAAATTTCTAAAAACTCGGGGATTAGAGGGCGGAAAAAAGGTTTTTTGAATTTTGGAACGAATCAGTTGTTGACTTAGACGCATGCATTAAATATTTATGGATCCAAAAATTTGGTTTGGGAGGTAATGATGAATCTCATACTGAGAAATACTTAATCTTGAGAATGTTTGTTGTTGCAAAACTGCATGTTGAAACTGTATTTGAGCAGGCGATACTGCCTTAGTTGCCAAAATTGTCAAGAGAAGAATGTATGACACAAAGATCCAATACTTGGTGGAATCCATGGTAAATTACAGGAAACCTGCAAAAGAGAAACTAAAACTCCATAAAAGAAATTAAAAGAAAATAAAGAAAGATGAACCTAATAAAAACTACTGACAAATTCTTGTAACAAAAATAAACAAAGGGATATAAGAATTTCAAAACCCTATATAAGCTTCCATTGAACTGGGTTATACTGCAGTACTTTCAAAACTAGATGATAAGATTAAACAAGATGAATCGATTAAAGAAAACGATAGTTAGATTGTAGATACCAAAAACCACACTCGACGCGTGGAGTAATATGAATGGTGGAGTAACTTAGCATCCCTAGGATAGTATACATAGCATCTTAACCAAGATAGCTTAGTTTGAAAGCAAAGGATACAAATGTAAATCCACTTTTACTCCTTAGTACATAAAGAAAATATCTAAGAGAGAGAAGGGATCAGATTTCATTTTCCCTTAACTTCATCTTCTTCCCCAAAACTAGATCTAGAGCTCCAAAACTCATTAATGGAGTTTCATGTATTCTAGTGAAATCTGTGGATGTAGATCCATTTATGGATCGAACCAAGTAAAATTGTGTGTCTCTTTTATCATTTAAACTCCTAAAATTATCATTTAGTGTTCAAATAAGTTAGATCTAGAAATTGTTCATGAGTTTGAAGTAGAAATGTGTTTAGAACTAGAAATAAGATTTAGGTGTAACTTCCGATGGATTTTCCGTAGTTACATTTTGGCGTCCAGAAACAAGGATTTGACTTGTGGATTCAAGAGAAATTTGGTGAAGTTTGCTGCTTTATACAGTTTGCTTTTCAGGATCTTCAAGTTACGATAGCCAATATGGAAGTTTCACCTGCCCAACTACGAACAACATCAGAAGTTCAGAGAAATTTAGTAACGGAGAGGAATAAAATTGCAACCAGAAATATCAACAAATTTCTCAAAAGGGACAGATCTCTTCATCCAGTGTGTTGATGTCCAGATCTGAAAATTTTATGATAAAATGGAAGCAGCGAAGTGGGATTGCAAGTTTCACATGGATAAACCGATGAACGAAGAAGGAGCTCAGTTAGCTGGTTGGATTTTTCATCAACGTGTATCATTAAACCAGCTGAAGAATCAGATTCGTGTGATACAAAATTCAGGTGAAAACACGTTAATCTAGCAGAACAAAGTGAAGTATTGCTCACAAGTAGCGAATTTATCCGGTTAACAACAAATAGAATCCAACTAGAACGATCAACAAAGAGAAGGTTTGACGAAAATGAAATATGCTTTGTGGAATAATCAACGACGTTAGGAAAACAAATACCAGCAAAACCTATTTTGTCATCAATATCGGCAATGCCATGATAATCCGCGAGAATAAAAAGACGTATTAGCTAAGCTTACTTTTTCATCAGCAGTGGCAAGGCTCTGAAACTTTACGATATGGTTTGGCGAGAAAAAAGGAACTTGCTTCGTCACCAAGTTAGTATATCACTTATCGAAGATGTAGGTACAGAAAATCTGCCCGCCACGTGTCCGAGGTAGATTGAACGAGGCAACGAAGTGAATCTTCAAGAAAGATATTATTCACCAATCCCTAAGAAAGTGTAAGTGAAGAGTAAAATCAAGTGTCAAATTTACCTTAACGAAGTTCAGATCGCGAGGTATTAATTAACGAGATAGCACTGACTTGCACGGGAAGATACTTCACGAATAAAATTGGAAATGCGAGGTATGGATTGTTGTGCAAGAAAAGGGAGAGCATACGAAGTCAACGGCGCAAAGTGTGGCATGCTGTGTACGAAATAGTAGGATCCCCGAGGTAAAATGAGCGATATGTGGATTGTCGTGAAAGAAATGGGACAGCTGCCCCCGACAACAGCCAAACTTTAAGGCGAAAAAGAAGCGGAAAGTTAATCTGAGCGAAGTAAAAAGTGTATACCCGAGATAAATTGGGTTGTCATCCATTATGTAGCTTTCTCCTATAAAAGGAGGACTTATCCCACTGTAAAAGGGGTTGGAACATTTGGGAAAGGTGAGAGAGCTCTTGTGAGGGAAGAGTTAGGATCTTGAGTGTCCTTGAGCGGCTTGTAACTTAAAATTCTAAAAAATCAATTGAAATATAATATTTGTGTTTTATCTCGTTCGTGTTCATCTTTGTGTTCATCAAGTTAGTAAGTGGGTGTAACTATGGATTTTCTGTAGTTACATTTTGGCGCCGAGAAAAAGAGATCTCATGTTGAGATTTCAATCTCACTTGAGATAGTTTGAGAGATTTTTTATCATTTGAGAGTCCTCCTTTAAAATCATTAAGTGAGTTGTTACTTCATAAGAGCCGGAGATTAGTGACTAAGAAACCGTGGCAGTTTTGGAAGAGGAAAGGTAGATCTGAGATCTGTTATCATGAAGGTGAACAAGTTAGGTCTGTTCAAAAAAGCCGGTGAGTCGGAAAAAGAAAGATAATTGGTTAACAGGTTGTCCATGGCAAGAGTACCAGAACGAGCACATCACATCATCGCATTGAGAAGGAGCTTGCGCCTGGCATGGAGAGAAGGAGGAAGGATGAAGAGAGGCGAAACGTCAAACAGAGGAGGAAGACAAGGTGCAGTCCAACAGGGAGAAGATGATCGTTATCGAGAAGGATCGATCCATACCGCTAACACCGAAACGGAGGAGGAAGAAGAACATGTGTAAGGAAGCGGAGAGGAGAATATCAGTGAAGAAAATATGACGTTAGAACAAATCAGATAGGTGCTAGGTTTATAAATAGAAATATAAAGAGCTCTAATGGAGCAAATAGCCATACTCATGAGGAAGAATGCGGTCCTGATGCAGCAAAACAACCAACTCAACGAGGAAAGGACTGTTCATGATTTACGAGGCGAAGCCGGTACAGGAGAAAATATAACTCAAGGGGGGGGGGGGATACCACTGAATGAACAAGGAAAAGAAAGAGGAGAACGAAGGAAAAGGCGTCAAAGATAAAGCAGCGAAGAAATGTTACTGAGGAGAGCTATGGAGGAAACTAAGTGGGAAGATCAAAGACGGCGATTTGAGGAGGAAAGAACTCGAGAGGCAGAAAGGCTTCATGAAGAAGAAAGACTAAGAAAAGAAGAAAGAATACGAAGAGAAGAAAGATCTCGTGAGGAGGAAAGACGTCGTGAACAAAAATGGCAAGAGGAGGCAAGGAGGTACGCAGAAGAGGAAGAAGAAAGACATCAAGAAGAGAGAATGAGACATGAGGAAGAGGGGAGGGAAGATGATGATGAGCGAGATAGAAAAAGGAGGAGGCGTAGGCGAGATGAAGGAAGAGACGAGGTCAATCAAACGGTCATGAAAGAGATACAAGAGATGAAAGCATTACTCAACAATTCGCGAAGAGGAGGACGAGTGCAGCTGGCAGAAGCAATTGTGGAGGCTGACAAATCACCATTATCGCACGAAATTTTGTAGGGAAGAATCCCGGGAAGATGTTCATTTCCCACCTTCGGAAGCATCTTCGATGGAATAGGGAACGCGGTACGACATCTAAAACAGTATACCCTCTCAGTAATGCAATGGGAGAAGTATGAGATGGTGTTGTGCCAGTATTTCCCAGCCAATTTAACTGAGGAAGCCTCAAAGTGGTTTGAAGGTTTAGCAGAAGGTTCAATCTCGTCGTTCAAAGATTTGCAGAGTATATTCTTGACAACTTACATAAGATTTGCAGGTCGGTATGCAGTGAACTCGCAGGAAGAGTAGATGAGAGAAATTTCATTCTGGCCTTCATCAACGCATTAATACCAACTGATCTCTTGCACACATAACTATTCGTAATTCGTAACACAATAACGATGAGTGAGCTCCGAGAGTATCAGGAGGAATACGTAGCGCTAGAAGAAAAACAAAGGGAGGCTATTAAGGAAGCTCCGATACAATCCAAGCAGGGGAATTCACATCTCTTGCCGAGAGTAGCAAGTGTAATAGAAGATGACATGAAATATGTGGAAGCATAGCCACTAATAACAATTCCCGCGAAGTTGGTAGCAGTGTTCAGCGGAGACCAAGAATGGATAGATCAACATCCGAGGTATAATGATCTCAGACCTCAGAACTATGAGTCACGAGGTGATAACTTGAGAAACTCACGAAGGTATAACCCAGGACAATGATACGGAGATAAAAAACCACAGTTCGAGGATGCAGCGTTACCCAAAATTAACACAACAGTCGAGAAGATATGGGAAGCAATTGTTTTAACTGAAGAAATTCCTCCCCCGATAAATTTTGGGGTGGAACCCTTTCCAAGTGCAAGAAGTGGCGACTTTTGCAAATATCATAGGTTTTCACGGACACCTAACGGAAGACTGCAAAAACATACGACGAATAATACTTTGTCTAATTGAAAAAGGGAAGCTCAAGCATTTTTTGGCGAATCCAGGGCCATTACCGCCACCACCACCTCGGAAAGATGATCAAAATCAAGCAAAGGTATACATAATCGAAATTGATAGAGATACCCAGAGACTAAATTGCAATTCTATTATTCATTCTGCGAAGAACATACAGAACTTTCATGGTAATGTATTACAAAGGGTTCATAAACGGGATTTTGAAGGAAACGAGATATTAAGTATCACAAAGAACGAGCCATTGGAAGAATGGCAAAAAAGAGCCATTTCATTTTCAGCAACAGACGCCCCAGACGGAGGAGCTTCGCACACAGACCCATTGGTGATCACCTTGAAATTTGGAGAATACACAAAGTGGGAAGAAAGTTCCACGAGAAAAAAGAAAGTATGGGCAATAGACAGAATATTGGTGGACACGGGGAGCTCAGTGGATATTCTCTTTTATCACCCAATCAAAACAATGGGCTACCGAGACTCAGACTTAGTGCCATCAACTTACAATATCTATGGGTTTAATGGAATGGCGTCAAAGCTGAGAGGAGAACTGGTCGTGAAAATCTTCGCAGGGGAAATAGAAACCGAGGTAACGGTATGTGTGGTGGATATAGAATCCCCGTACAATGCTCTTATTGGGCGACCATGGATACATGGGATCAATGGAGTAGCATCAACTTACCACTAAGCTATCCGATTCCCGATGCCAAGTGGAATCGGCGAAATAAAGGGAGATCAAAATGAGGCCAGGTAATGCAACGAAGAAGACATGCATAACTATAACGAGAAGTTGAGATACAAGAAAGAGCAAAAGAAGAAGTTGCTGGAAGCAAAGAGGGAAAAAGAATTAATGATATATATGGTCAAAGAAAAAGAAGGGTGGGATGTTCCCAGTGAAATTCTCGAAGATAAAGATAAGCCTTTATAGCAATTAAAGGAGACATCTCCACTCGGAGAACCGGTCATGAATTTCGCCGCAGTTGAACCCACACAAGAGATAAACTTGGGTAACAAAGGTGGGATGAAGATGGTGAGGATCGTGACGAAGATGGAGACGGACAAAGAGGAAAGATTGATAAATCTGCTGAAAGAGTACCTCGATATATTTGCATGGGGCATGAACAAAATGTCAGGAATAGACCCGGAAGTTGTCTGTCATAGACTAGATCTAAACCTAGCAATCAAGCCAATAAGGCAACGAATACGGAATATATCAACTGCTTACCACAAGCAGATAGAGCAAGAATTACAGAAGATGCTGGACTCGGGAATAATAAGACCCGCAAAGTATACAACATGGATTGCCAATATGGTAATAGTACCAAAGAAAACAACAGGAATAAGAATATGCATAGATTTTAGCGATTTGAATACTGCTTCTCCGAAGGATAGTTTCCCGATACCCAATATACCTCAGATGGTGGAGTCAGCATCTGGGTACAAACGTCTATTGTTGATGGATGGTTATTGTGGATACAATAAGATACCTCTGGCGGAGGATGACCAAGAGAATACGACTTTCTTCGCCCCTAGAGGGTTGTACTGCTATACGAGAATGCCATTTGGTTTGAAGAACGCAGGGGAAACTTACCAACGGATGGTCGAGAATATTTTCGCTAAGTGGGTGCACACTATATTGGAAGTTTACGTCGACGATATATTGGTAAAAACTAAAGAGTCAGGAGATCACGTTGAGGATCTGAAATAAATCTTCGAACATATGAGGGCATATAAGATGAAAATAAATCATGTAAAGTGTATATTCGGCATGGAGTCAGCGAAGTTCCTGGGGCACATCGTGTCCGAAAGGGGAATTGAAGTAGATCCCACCAAGGTTCAAGCCATATTGGACATGTCATCGCCAGCGACAGTAAAAGATGTACAAAAACTAAATGGGCAGTTAGCAGCTTTGGGTAGATTCATTTCTAGATCCTCAGATAAATACAAACATTTCTTCGATATCTTGAAAAAGGGAGCTAATTTTTCATGGACGCAAGAATATGAGCAGGCATTACAAAATATAAAAGAATATCTTATCAACCTATCAATTCTCCAAAAGCCCGAACCAGACGAAGAATTGTTGATCTGCCTCGCGACTACACCAAATGCAATAAGTTCAGTGTTACTTCGATCAGATGAAGGTGTCGAAAAACCTATCTTTTAGTCATCAAAACCCTCAATGCTGCTGAAAATAATTACCCGAAGATAGAAAAACTAATTCTAGCATTGGTATACTCATCAGAAAAATTACGAACTTATTTTCATACTTACAAAATTAAGGTTCTAACCAGAATCCCAATAGAGTCAACTTTAAAGAATACAAAGAGAGTCGGGCGAGTTGAAAGATGGAATACCTGAATTGACCAATTCGGATTAAAATACGAAGTCCATACTTCCATGAAATCACACTTAGTTGCAGAATTTCTGGCCGAATTCCCAATGGAAGAAGATGAAGGAGTGGAGGAAATGTTAGATGTAGATGAGGAACGTCCAGATCCTACAGACTTTCTAAAAGAAAATCATCCGAGGAGATGGGAGATATTTGAGGACGGAGCATAAAACAACGTCGGAGGAGGAATTGGAATCGTATTTACTTCGCCAGCAGGAGCGAGAACAGTACTATGCTTCCGGTTGGAATATAAAGCTACTAATAACGAAACAAAGTATGAGGCAGTCATACAAGCTCTAAGGCTGGCCATCGAGATGAAACTAGATGAAATAAGAATAATTAGTGACTCTCAATTGGTAGTCAGGCAGATAGAGGGAAGGTATCAAGCAAATGATGCTGTGATGAATCGATACTTACAACTCGTGAAAAAATATTCAAAGAAGATACCAAATATAATCTGGAGACAGGTAAGCAGAGATAATAATAGATATGTAGATGCCTTATCATTCATCGCATCAATGATTGAGAACACCTCAGAGAAATACATATGAATTGAAAGGTTAATGTGTCCATCAGTAACTAACGAGTTGGAAGGCGAAAAGGTCCTAATGATAAAAGAAGACAATTTACCTGACGAGTTGAGAGAAGGTTATTGGAGAGGCCCGATTCACAAGTATTTGGAGAAAGGAGATTTACCTAGAGACAGATTTGAGGCACACAAGATCAAGGGGGGATCCACAAAATATGAGTTACGAGAAGGAATCCTATATCGGAGGTCATTCCTGGGCCCACTGTTGCGGTGTTTGTCACAAGAAGAAGGGATACAAATCATGAAAGCAATATACATTATGGCGATGTTGGGAATCACAGCGGAACAAGGTCATTATTTTATAAGGCTAAGACGCAAGGGTACTTCTGGCCGAACATGCATAAAGATGCAAAAGATATTGCGACGAGGTGTGAAGCTTGTCAGAGATTCGGAAAACGCATACATGCGCTATCAACAAACTTAAATTCTGTGTTGAGTGTATGGCCATTTTCTATATGGGGAATAGATATCGTGGGACCGTTTGTCGCATGAAGCCAGCAGCGAAAATACCTGATAGTGGCAACAGATTATTTCACGAAGTGGGTTGAAGCTAAGCCTGTGAAAAATATGCGAGATGGCGACATATACAATTTTACACTCGAGCACATCATATGTAGATTTGGTATCCCTCTGCAGATCGTCTCCGATAATGGGATGCAATTCGAAGGTGAAAATGTGAAGATGATGTTTAGCACTTTCAAGATACAATCTGCAAAATCGACCCCGCTGTATCCGCAGAGTAATGGACAAGCGGAGGCGACGAACAAAATGATAGCATCCACTTTTTTAAAAAAGTTAGATGGGCATCTCCATAACTAGTACGAAGAAGTTCTGAAGGTACTATAGTCGTATAGAACCACCAGGCGAGAAGCAACAGGGATGTCTCCTTTATGTTTGGCGTATGGAGTAAATGCGGTTCTACCTACTGAGATCATGTTTCCTACCACTAAACGAGAGTCCTGGAAAAAGGGTCTGAACTCGGATATGATCCTGGAAAAATTGGATGACTTTGTGGAAAACAGGGAAACTGCTCTACAACACATGAAGAATTATCACCGAAGACTATCTCGTGAATACAACAAGAAGGTGAAGGAAATGGGTTTCGTTCCAGGGGATCTGGTCTTGCGAGAAATACCGCCATATCAAAAAGGACCTGGAGGGAAACTGGAGCCTACATGGGAAGGACCCTTCATTGTGAAGAGAAGAGTGGGGAACGGAGCTTACGAGCTCGCAGACTGTGAGGGAAAAGATACAGATAGCAATGGAGACATCATATATGGCGAAGCAGAAAAGCAAGGCCGTAGACTAGACCACCCGTGGAATCCGATCTACATCAAGAAGTAATATCCTTAGAAATCGGAGAAATCCGCAAAGAAAAGTGTAATAAAAAAAGAAAGAGAAAGCATTGTTTTGTAAACGACAAAAGAAATGAAATGAAGCGTTTATTAAGCGTAATCAAAAAATGAGCAAGAACAAAGCAGAAAGCGAGATGAAAATACCGAACAAAATAAATAAATATGCAAGGGTGAAAAGTAATACCTCACTAGGAGGTTGCGTAAGACCCACGAAATAAAAAATATACAGAAGAAAAAGCAAAAGTAAGTCCTCTATAAAACCTCTACTTAGGGAGGCTGAGACCTCGTGGCGTGCAATTTAGTTCGCTCAAAGTGCAAGAGGCAAAAGTAAGACCTAACGCGCGACACGAGATAATCTCAGAAACAAGAGCTAGGGGAAAAAGTATGACCCATCCGCCGGGGACCCCAATTGGGTAACCACTCGGTAAGGGGTGTAAGAACGAGCCAGTAGAGAATAAGATGGCATGGTGTAGTTCTTCCACTCGGTCCCAAAACCACCTCACCTAGGGTGTGACTTCGTAACCAAGAGCCATATTGGTGAAAGGGAACGAGGTCACGAAATAACTGATACCTAATCCCAAAAGCACGGGGGTACTCAGAGGGGAAGGGATGACACCCTCATTTAGGGAGCTGGGTGACCAAAAAAAGACGGAAATGTTACGGGGCTGGTACTCACGGGAGTAGGTAGGCCTGTGATATTGTTGCATAATAAGACCTCAATGAGCGAGATAAGGCTAGGTTGATAGATCTTTACTTCGCAAGAGTAAAGAGCGCCTGAGACTTCGTCGAAAAGCCCTGATCAACGGGGTGGGGCATAATAAGACCTTAACTAGGAGGCAAAATAAGACCCCTAAATGATGAGAGAGATGTGAGGCATAAAATGAGAACTGAGGCAAAACAAAAGGGAAAGATACAAAGAAAATCAAGAGGCAAGCACATTACAAAGTTTGACCACACGAGTCACACAATTCTAAAAGTATTGTTACGTTGCATAAGAAGTACCTACAATTGAAAATATACTTTTGATAATATCCAAATTATCATGATAGAATTGCAGGATAAATACTAGTGATGTAGGAACAAACAACGATACGACAAGGTGAAACTATCAGCGAGGTGATAAAGACACAGGATCTCCTATAAGCGAGCGACAAAGGCAATGAAGGTAAAACTGCGAGGAGCTAATAACAAAAGGTGTGCTGCATAAATCTGCAAAAGAATAAGAGGCAAGTATATACTTTTAAATGAGGATTTAATTCTTTTGAGCATTTACTTCGCACTAAGGAAAGAGATTAATGAATCTGACGAAATATAGAACGGCTTATATTTTCTACTTCCGATATACTTCGGAAATATCCAAAGAATAAGAGGCAAGTATATACTTAGACACATTTATTATTCTTTGACTATCTCCTTCGTAAAGTATATACTTGACATATCGGATTGATTCCGAGTTAGTAGGATAATCTAGCGAGATACATGTAGTATTTATCAGATATGCGAATTACACATGCTAACCATGGTAAATGCAACTAGCTGAACGAGATAAGAATATGAAATGACTAAAGGGAAAATGTTGATATATTAAGGCAAAATAAAAGCAGAAAATGTTATGCCCCCCAAGCTTGGGAGCACCCCAGATAAAATGTTAAAGAAACGAAGGACTAAAAGATCGAACTGACATCAAAATAAAAAATCAAGGATTGCCAGCTTCCTTCTCAACAGAACCACTTCCAGATCCTTGAATTCCAGCATCACCACCGCCAGTACCAGCACCACTGTTGCCCACGAGATAGGTGCAGGACTTGATTCTTCCAACTTTCCTCAGATTCTACAAAATGACAGCGAAGTGAGAAATAAGACTAACAAATCAAAATACGAAGTATGACAATAACACCTAGAGCTACCTTCTTTCTGTGAAATAACATAACTTAAAGTTTTCTGAAGGTGGATGTTCAAAAAGTCAAGTCTTGACGCTTCTGATTCAAGAAAGTTGCAGAGTTCACGAGAAGATTTATCCTCATCCCTGTTAAGATCGGGCGAAGGACTATCATCATCAGGAGACCCTATAACAAGTTTACCACTCCTCGGAGGAACAACAAGCTTCTTCTTCATATGGGAAGCATGAGCTGTTTTCTTGCCTTGAAATCTCTCCAAGCGAGCCAGGATGGAGGACATTTCACTATTTAACCTATTATTCCCGTCTCTTAACCCAATATTCTCAGTCTTCAACTTCTCACATTTAGGCCCTAACTCGGAAATCTCACTCTTGAGTTTACGAAGATCAACTTCGGATTTATCTTTCCTCTTAATTATCCTCTTTTTATCCTCCACTAGTCGTTTACCTTGATCCATGGAGGTGGAATGAAGATTTCGCGAAGTAGTAAGAAGATTATTAACTCGACGTAACTCAGTCCTTAAACGTTCATTTTCTTCGTGGAGATGGAAGTTCAGCTCTTTATTATTAGCAGACTCATTAGCTAAACGCTCATACAGGGAATATGACGTCGTCAGTTTCTCACTTAAAATCTCATTTTCGGATAAGTAGCAGTTAATTTGAGACAGAAGATTTGCTTGTTCTGCTAGGCAATCCTCAGCGGTCGACTTGGCTTCCTCATAATCCATATAACACTTCGTAGAACGGGCTTGATGAAAATAAAAGAATAGTAAAGACAAGAACGAAATAAAATTAAAGACAGGGAAAGGGTTGAACTTACTGCTGAGTTCTGAAATTCTTTGATCCTTCTTAGGCGAGAGGTCCTTCTCATCGGCAAGATCATTCTTAAGTTCCTGAACTCGGTCCCTGGCAGTCTTTAAATTCTCGCGAGTAACTCTTATCTCCACGAGATGAGCCATGTGGCGGTTGAATTCCTGCGAAGTACAACAAGTTAGAAAATAACTAAGGGAATCAGCTAGGTTAAAGTCAGTAATACCTACCAAGGCCATAATAGCAGCATACTGCGGGAGAGAGAGATTCAGGGAAGCATTATAAATTAAGGACTAATCCTCAGCCAAAAAGGAGTCGGAACTAAAAGAAATCATAGATTCAGTGGCAGCGGATCTAATGGATGGAGTGTCACGAGTTAAAAGGAAAGCATTCCTCAAGAAATCCAAATCGGTCTTATAAGCGGGATCTTCCACTTCATATACCTTCCTCGCCTTCCTTGAGACCCACCAGAGAGAGTAGCAGGTGAATCAATGGGGGAATCACCCGCGGTACTGATCGGAGTCGGCATGGTGCTTAGAAACTTGAGTAGAAGCATCTTTCTCAGGCACCTTGGAAGCCTTGCCTTTAGGAGGAGGAGAAGCAGGTAATTCTGAAGACTTCGTGGAACTAGGGATTTGAGTTAAGGCATCCATATCTAAAACCCTATGGCGTTTCGGGGGAACAACAGCAGAAGGGGACTGAAGCGAGGTATCCTGGTAAATACGAAATTAATACATCGAAGTATGCAAGCGCGAAGTTAATAAAACAGAGAACAAAAGATAGCGATAAAAATAACAGCGGAATACCTTGGCAGTAGCAGCAGCAGAAGAAGAAATTTCTTGGCGATCTCGCTTGCTGGGAACCCGAGGAGAAATAACAGGAAGATCCAAAAAATCATCCTCCTACGAAGCACAAGGATTAGTCCATTTGAAAGAAAAGAATCAAAGCATACGTAGAAGGCGAAGTAAACAATAAATCACTTGATCAGGAACTGGAGATCCGGCAGTAGATTTTTTGGCATAAGACGATCTGTCCTTGATCAAGCCAGAAAAAGGGAGAAAATACTGTGGAAAAATGGGAAACTTAGATAAAGGAATGAAAAATTAAATAGAGAAGAAGTCTAGTGAACTTACATTGGAAGGCCTTTCGGACCAACAAAATTTCCAAGGCTCGTAGGCAGTGAGATGAACATTATCTGGGAGAGAACCCACCCGAGATTTTCCTGACTCATCAAAGCCCCAGACCAGGGGACCCTCAACAACTACCAGAAACATCATCCAGTCTTCATCACTAGTCAAGCGCAGAGAAGGGCCTTTATGAGCATCCTTCGAAGAACTGACGGGCTTGACATCCAGGAGGAGAACCTTGGAGGGATCCTTCATGGACTTCCGGGATAGAGCGATGCCCCACTCTTGATACTTCCTTCTTCGGCCTTGAGTTTTATCGATGTAGTTCTCCGAGAAAGAGGTAATGTTGTAATCAACCGAGACAAATTCCTCCGCTACTGTGGGAATTTGAGACAAGCCACCGGAAGAACGTCTCACAAATTCGTTGACAATGCAAATTGCGTTGCCACTCAGCTGGAAGACTCATCTGTTGAGATAAATAAGAATTTCATAAAAAGTGGATTCCGGGCATCATACAGAGGGAAAGTTAATCCCGCTCTCAGCTGACCTAAGGTGGTAATCATCCTGGTAGACGACCATGTTTCTGCTTCGATCTAGCGGAAGTTCAACTCCATCTGCCTGGTTGCAAGTACCGGAGGCGTAACTGAAGAATCCACCACCGGGGACAGAGTTAAACCCAATCTCTCGAGATCAGTATGGAAATCCTCAAGGTACTTTGATGTAGTGGCATGGGGAAATTTCTTGGGTGCCATTGTTAAGAGAATAGATGATAATGATGCTGAGAGATCGAATAAGAATCGAGGATAGCAGAAAGAAAAGAAGCGGAGTTTGCAGAAGGGCGGTGCCGGAGAAGAAAGAGTTGGAGATTGTAAAGAAGAGAAAGAGATGGAGAAGAGAACTATTTATAATGAACCAAGGCACGAACGGGAGAAGTGGTTGCACGACAAGAGGAAATGATATAGTGCATGATATGGCTTTAGGTTACCATGAGGAAAGGGAGCGCCGAGAACGTGGTCGTCTCTAAATTTGGAAGTCTATCATAGTTTGGTATGTTTTGGCTCTGATACCAAATGGTGTAGGATGTTAGTATAGGATCGATATAAACACACACATTTATCAAAACATCACAACTGGAAGTAATTTTATTAAACTCAAATTCCATCCCCTAATATAATTGACGCAGCCTTTATATATAGGCTTCACAGCTCAAACCATAAACGAATACTAAAAAATCTAAAGAAATAAAGAGAATATTTGTTCATGCCATAAGCAAGAATATATTCATTATTCTTAATCTAAAATAAACCAAAACATACCAAACTATGATAGACTTCCAAATTTAGATACGACCACGTGCTCGGCGCTCCCTTTCCTCATGGTAACCTAAAGCTATCTCGTGCACTACATCAGGAACCGTCTAATAACGATTAATAGGAATCGTGGGAGACAAGATAGCGAGAAATCCGGGTTCGTGGCGGTTACGAACTTAATGCAGGATTCTCTTTCCTTTCTTGGTTCCCGCGAATGGAATGAGAAAAGGCAAAATATAGGTACATAAAATCTGCCCGCCACGTATCCGAGGTAGATTGAACGAGGCAACGAAGTGAATCTTCAAGAAAGATATTATTCACCAATTCCTAAGAAAGTGTCAGTGAAGAGTCAAATCAAGTGTCAGATTTACTTTAACGAAGTTCAGATCGTGAGGTATTAATTAACGAGATAGCACTGACTTGCACGGGAAGATACTTCATGAAGAAAATTGGAAATGCGCGGTATGGATTGTTGTGCAAGAAAAGGGAGAGCATACGAAGTCAACGGCGCGAAGTGTGGCTTGCTGTGCAAGAAATAGTAGGATCCCTAAGGTAAAATGAGCAAGATGTGGATTGTCGTGCAAGAAATGGGACAGTTTTCCCCGACAACAGCCGAACTTTAAGGCGAAAAAGAAGCGGAAAATTGATCCGAGCGAAGTAAAAAGTGTATACCCGAGATAAATTGGGTTGTAATCCATTATGTAGATTTCTCCTTTAAAAGGAGGACTTATCCCACTGTAAAAGGGGTTGGAACATTTGGGAAAGGTAAGAGAGCTCTTGTGAGGGAAGAGTTAGTGTAGTTGCGGATTATCTCACAACTACACCCTCATAAGAATCCATTAAAATGATTCCTAAATCTAATTAATTTGCTATGAAACTAAGAATTAAAGTATTAAAATTATAAAAGTGACACAAAGATTTTTACGTGGTTCGATCAATGTGATCTACATCGACGGTTCTTCACTAGTAATTGTATGTAATTACATGATTGTACAATTGAAACTCCATTAATGAATATTTGGAGATCTCGTTTTTTGGGGAAGAAGATGATAAAGATAATAAATCTCTCCTAACATTTTCTCTCTCCTCCTAAAATTATCCTCTCTTGCTCTAAAAAAGACCTCCTCTACTTCTCATGCCTAAATGGCTATTTATATGATCTTACAAAATATGACAGTTGTGTTGTCCCGCCATTTCAGATTTGATAATTATCTTGCGAACCTTCGTAACTTCATTTCGCGAACTTCTTTTGCTTTCCTCGTGATTTCCTTTGCTCGCAAGATGTCTTTTCTCTCCACAATTTCGTAAGTTATCATTTGTTGTGATATTCCGCTCCTACAGTTAGGATCTTGAGTGTAGTCTTTGGAGTAGTCTTTGATCTTTGTTGATGAAGGAACGAGCGAAAGAATATCAAACTCAAAAAGTATATACTTTCCTCTATTCTTTTGCGAAGTTCTGAAGCTTTAAAAAGTAATTAGAAGTATCATCTTGCGAAGTATGAAGTATGTGAAGTATCTTTAAGAAGTATGAAGTATAAGAAATATAAAATATCCTTGAAGAAGTATAAGAAGTACTCAATCCTCGAAATATATAAGAAGTATTCTTCCTTGAATGAGAGTGATAAATATTGCCTCTGTTCATGTGAAATTTTTATTCCCTCTGTTCATGTGAAATTTTTATTCCATTTTTGATGAGGATTCTTGCTGAGAAGATAAAGAATCATAAAATATTTTCTTGGATATCCATAGTTGCCTCTGTTCTTTATCTATGAAGGAGAATCCTTAAGAAAATGTTGAATAACTAAATTGCGTCTCTATTCTTATCTTGCCTCTGCCTCAAGTGGTAACCCTACTAACTTCTGAATTTTTCTGCAAATTTCTGAATTTTTCTGTGAATTTCTGGGGTTTTCTGCGAATTTCTAAACTTCTGAATAATGCTGCGAATATAGTGTTGCGAATATATTATTGCGAACTATGAATAATCCTGCGAATTATGAATGTTTCTGCGAAGTTTCGCGGTATTATCCTGTAAAATTTTGTAAAATACTTGTGCGCATATAATATTTATGTAATGATTATGTTATGAAATGTGTATGCGATGCTTATGCCCTGAAATGCTTATGCAATGCTTTTATGATGCGAATATGATGCTTGAATGATGCGAGTATGATGCTTGTATGATGCGAGTATGATGCTTGTATGATGCGAGTATGATGCTTGTATGATGTGAATACTTATCTATTGCAATGTATATTTCAAGTTTCTGTTACTTAGCTCATTTTGCCGTAGTAAAATTGATATATCTTTGAGTTGCCTCCATTCATATAAGCATCTTCGCAAGTTTACTTGTGTATTTTCGCGAATGAAATCGCCTCTTCTGGTATGACTTCGTGATATATATTCTTGTAAAAATTCTTCAATGATATTGATGGAATTGTCTTCTTTGATATATATTGTCTTCAAAATTCTTCAATGATCTTGATGGAATTGTCTTCTTTGATATATATTCTCTTCAAAGTTCTTCAATGATCTTGATGGAATTGTCTTCTTTGTTAGGACTTCATGATATATATTCTTGTAAAACTTCTTTAATGATATTGATGGAATAAATTTCATGAATTGCTGTGGTCTTATCATGCCTTCCTAAGTAAAGGTATTATTTTGCCACCTCTTTTGTGATAATATTTTGTATTTTCGATAATATGACAAGTCTGAACATTCTTGCGAATATACAACCTCGTGACATTATCGTCTTGCGATGAAATCGCAGGACGTCTCTACACTTTCATGTAGTGACCTATTGATCTCATCTTAACTTCTTTATTATGTTCTGCGAGTTCTTTTTTTTTTTTTTTTTTTTTTTTTTAGAAGGCTCGCAGAAGTTCAATTGTTGCACAAATATGACAAGCCTTTATGTTTTCGCAAACAAGAAGCCTCGTGACATTTGCGTCTTATAGCACGTATCAGCTCCCTAATGGAGGGTGCTGCCCTTTATCTTCCCCCTGGTTGCCCCTTCAAGGAAGCGTACATCGACCATACAAGGTTAGCTCTTCCCATCCGGTTCTGCCAACAACCAGCTTTTGATCGCAACCTCTTATCCTTTTTTCCTATAGGGCTTATAGTTACGAGGTTGCACCCTATGGGGTATCTTTGGGCCAAGTGCATCATTTGCCAAGACTTGTCAAAAATGGAAGATGTGGTTCAACCTCACCCGGCACTCTTGACTCAACCGTGTACCTCGGCGCCTTGATCGTTTTCTGCACTTCTTGGGAAAGACAGTATGCCTTAGTCGCCCAACCTAAATCCTCTTACACCGCATTTTATATTGCGTAATGTCGCTATATTAGGTGAGAATCCAAGGTGTCTAACCCGGATAGGTACCCCATTATTGGGTTGTACCCCTAAAATTTTACCATGTACTAAGGGCCCTTGGTGGTGTTCCGGTTACCCTTAGCCATGTTTATAGGTACCCCCTTAAATGGCGCACTTTAGGACTTTGCCTCTTACGAAATATAGCTTCGCGAACTAGGGTGTACGCCACAAAGGTTTTCCTGTATAAAAATTTTTGCGGCTCTCTTTCTTTTTTGGAGGCTGATCACAGATTGCGGTCTTTTATTCGCAAATTAATGAAAGTTTAATCGCAATTGATTTTTGGCGGTATTTTTTCGCCTTTTTAAAAATTCATCGTAAATTTTTCATGTATATAAAATGTTGAATGTTTTCATGAAATGTTTAGTATAAGAAGTGTGAGAAGTATCCATATCACATCTTTAAATCAAAATTATTCTATAGAAATATAGGAATTGAATTTTCTCTGTTTTTTGCAATTTTGAAGTCTTTGAAATTTTTTGAGATCTTTTAATTTTTGCGATGAAGTAATTTTAGAATCTTGCGATTGTATCGCTTTTTACCAATCTAAAAAATCTTTAAAATGTTTTGGAATCTTTGAAATTGTAGAAATTTTGCGAGTATATAATTTCAAAAATCTTTTATCTTCCGTAAATAAAGTATTAAAGGAAGTGGTACTTACCTTTTTACGGCTTGTTGATGTCTCTTGCGAAGTATATGACTTGCCATTTCTTGCGAAATAATCTCCCACTCTTCTTCTTGTGAAATATCCAAAAATCTTGCGAAGTAATGATTTACATGAAGTAGACGAACATTTGCGTCCATCATCTTATCAGCTCTTCTTGCGACCATCTGTCCAAGCTCCTATTTTTGTAAACGTAGTTGAATTCACCGAACTTATTCTGATGTTATCGTCCTTTATATAATTTTTCCCATCATCCTTTCTTCTTCCTTCCTGAGTTGTTTTCTTCACTAGAATATATGACAAGAACATTGTCCATCCTCCCCTTTCTTCTTCATTTCATATTGCTTTGGTTCTTATGTAATTATCTCTTTATTTCAAAGTAACTCTTCTTATTCACTCGTGTTGTTATTCTCTTCTCAGAAACTCTTCCCCCCTCATTTATTCGTACGGCTGTTTTAGTCTCGTGTTGTTACTCATGCTGTTTCGTATCTCTTTTATTCTCTTAAGCTCCTCTTCACAGGATTCATTAACTTCTCATGCAAAATAGGCTTACAAAGATTCGCAAAAAACTGAATATTCGCAAACTGAATATTGAGTCGAACTGAGTTGAGACGCGAACTAAACTAATTGATGTTGCGAATAATGATTGCCTCAAACTAACTTGTTTCCAACTGGGTTCAGTGAAGGACAAATCAACAGATTAGTTGGTTCACTTCAGCATCAACTTCATTATTCGATTATCAACTGTCTTAGCTATCGAACTAGGTAGCAACTTCATTCACGCTGCTGCTGTGACTGTCCGTGACAATGAAGAGTGACAATGATCGAGCTTGGCAGTTCATGGTGATCAGTATTTGAAGCTTAACGGTTGTTCGAAATTTATGGATTAATGGTACTTGAGCTCGAGATCATCTGTGGTTTCTTTCCTGGTTTACTTTCTTTCTGATTTCTTTACCGCGAACCATTACTTCACGAGTATTGTCTGGTGTACATTAAACTTCTTCACGAGTATTGTATGGTGTACAAACACTGTTGTAAACTTTATTTGTTTTCTATGGTTGAATGCTTCTGGACGAAGTGCTTGGATATCACGAATTTCCTGAACTTCTCGAGTAAGTAACTCTTTCAAATTGAACCTGAGGTATCATGAACTGGTTTGTTCTCTTCTTTTCTTCTTTTCCTGAACTTCATTTGTCTCTGTCTACTTTTCCATCTTTCCGTTGATTCTTTGCGTACATTCGTAAAAAAATTCGCAAAACTCATCAACAGCTCACTTCACTGTTGACAATGATATTGATGGCTTGGAATTGAATTATTGTGGATTGGGTTGTAGGATGCGAACTGATCTGTTGTTTGCGAAGTGAATGAAATCATCACATCTTTCCTTCTTTTGTTGCTCTACATATCTTTTTGCTACAACTAGATTCTGCACCTACATCCACCTTCTCCAGCTTTGACTATTCCTTGTATCCCTTCGTTTGATGCGTCTGTTCGTGAAATATTCACTTTGCTGGGAACCAAATGTACTATCTACTGTTCGGAGTCTCAATTGTATGTTGCTTGGTGGGTGCTTCCTCTGTAAAAGTATATCCAACCTATTATCCAAGCTCTCGGCAATCCAAAAATTCGCAGAAAGAAAAAATTCACATAGGAGTTCTCAGCAGTCCACACATTCGCAAAAATAAAAAGTATTCGCGTAGAGTGGGATTCGAACTTGTGATGTCAAACTCATTATCTTCACCTATAAACCATCTCTACTTTCTTCCATTTCTGAAGGTGTTGAACTGCATTCTTGATTTACCTTATTTTTGCTCTTTGTATACCAAAAATATATGAAAAAATTCTATTCGCAAGCGGACTCGAATTTGTGAACTCTTTGTTATTCATTTAGTCTTGAACCATCTTCGCGAATTTATGTTCGTGAAAAAAATTGCAGCGTTTTCGTCTTATCTCTCCTTCGTCCTTCCTTCAATTTCCTTTCTTTTTCTTTCTCCTGAACATCAAAACTTTCCATGAAATTTCCATTTTTCCCTTGAATTTCACCACAATAACTAATCTTTTCTCTCATTCTCTTCATGTCTTTGAATTGTTGATGATGTTATTCCCTGAAATTGTGATTTTTTCCATAGAATTTCCATTTTGAACCTAAAATTTGCAGATCTAAATAAAAAGTATGGAAATTAACTAATCTCCATAGAAACTCTTGATCCAACAAGTTACAGGAAGGATAAATCCATTACTCTCTCCCTGTTTCTAGCGCAAATTATGTAGTTGCGGATTATCTCACAACTACACCCTCATAAGAATCCATTAAAATGATTCTTAAATCTAATTAATTTGATATGAAACTAAGAATTAAAGTATTAAAATTATAAAAGTGACACAAATATTTTTATGTGGTTCGATCAATGTGATCTACATCCACGGTTCTTCACTAGTGATTGTATGTAATTACATGATTGTACAATTGAAACTCCATTAATGAATATTTGGAGCTCTAGTTTTTTGGGGAAGAAGATGATAAAGATAATAAATCTCTCCTAACATTTTCTCTCTCCTCCTAAAATTATCCTCTCTTGCTCTAAAAAAGACCTCCTCTACTTCTCATGCCTAAATGGCTATTTATATGATCTTACAAAATATGACAGTTGTGTTGTCCCGCCATTTCAGATTTGATAATTATCTTGCGAACCTTCGTAACTTCATTTCGCGAACTTCTTTTGCTTTCCTCGTGATTTCCTTTGCTCGCAAGATGTCTTTTCTCTCCACAATTTCGTAAGTTATCATTTGTTGTGATATTCCGCTCCTACAGTTAGGATCTTGAGTGTCCTTAAGCGGCTTGTAACTTAAAATTCTAAAAAATCAATTGAAATATAAGATTTGTGTTTTATCTCGTTCATGTTCATCTTTGTGTTCATGAAATTAGTAAGTGGGTGTAACTATGGATTTTCTGTAGTTACGGAAGCAATCAACAAAGACCAATAATCACGAAAAAGCAGCACCCTTACGAACAGACGAAGTAAATACTTCGTGAGAAACAATGAAAGGAGATATGCTCCGGCAAAGTTAAACAACGAGATTCATTTCGTTGGCCACGAACAACACAATCAAAAGGGAGTACTTTCATCCTCGTATTTCTGATTCTAAAAGTTATTACGTTAAGTGATGTTAATCATTAGAATTCTCAGGAACCCCTGTTTAAATAAATTTAAACTACAATGTTATTATTAATTTTAAGCCCTTTTGGGCAGCCACTAATCTATAACTGAAAATCACGGATACTCGTACAATCATTGATAATAATCATCAAGATTCGATGAAGCATTATCGATAACATAGAAAATGCACACTGTTGCCAGTAAACCATCATGCTTAAAGCAATGAAAATCAAAAGAGAATCATGAGATTTCGGTACGGAACCAAAACCCAACAGCCACAAGAAATGACGAAGTAAACAAATCAACTCACTTGGACTCGACAAGAATATGGAACTATCGAAGTATCATCATCGACGAATGACCAGTTTAAATCAAAGTCAAGTTAACTTCAGAAACATCACCAAATTTAATTTGTAGCAAACATCTCGTGAAAGTTAGATGGTTACAATCTTTAGATATTGCGAAGAATAAACACACAGTTGACAAACCAACATATTTAAGACCATTCATGCACGGGAGTGCTCATAGATTAACAACTCAGCTTCGGGACAAGCCAAATCTGACGGAGATGGCGTCCCCAGCAGACGACGAGTTCTCATAGAATCCAATAAAGATACTAAAAACAACCAAGGTCAGTTAGTTACGTAAGCAATCAATGAAGCACATCAGCTCATAATTCTCAACAAAGAAAAAAGATACAATGGCCAAGCTAATCTCATCAACAACACTAGCAGCAAACTATAAGAAGGCAAACCAATTCGTAATTCTCGGAAAAATATGCAGCGACTAAATTAATTTTGTCAACATCTCATCACGCCGGAACGATCAACTAAGAAGAAACCTAGCTTAGAGTCAGCTAACTCAAGAATTTACTCTACAAAAACATCCATTTGAGGTTACCATCCCGAACCGTACCTTCTCAGAACGATCAGCTTACCTCATGATGATGACGAGCATTACAATAGATGGGGGCATGTGTAGCAACAAAGAACACTAGCAATACGAAGAAGAGTTTACCTCGTGCAACCATCCAATAAGCAATGAAAATAGAGATCACAGACTCACAGGCAGAGCAAAAATTCCAACACCCTTGTAGGTACAGAAAATCTTCCCGCCACGTGTCCGAGGTAGATTGAACGAGGCAACGAAGTGAATCTCCAGGAAATATAATATTCACCAATTCCTAAGAAAGTATCAGTGAAGAGTCAAATCAAGTGTCAGATTTACTTTAGCGAAGTTCATATCACGAGGTATCAATTAACGAGATAGCACTGACTTGTATGGGAAGATACTTCACGAAGAAAATGAGAAATGCGAGGTGTGGATTGTTGTGTAAGAAAAGGGAGAGCATACTAAGTCAACGATGCGAAGTGAGGCTTGCTGAGCAAGAAATAGGAGGATCCCCGAGGTAAAATGAGCGAGATGTGGATTGTTGTGCAAGAAATGGGACAGCTGTCCCCGACAACAGCCGAACTTTAAGGTGTAGAAGAAGCGAAAGTTAATCTAAGAGAAGTAAAAAGTGTATACCCGAGATAAATCGGGTTGTAATCCATTATGTAACTTTCTCCTATAAAAGGAGGACTGAGCCCTCTGTAAAAGGGGTTGGGACATTTGGGAAAGGTGAGAGAACTCTTGTGAGATAGGAGTTAGGATCTTGAGTGTCCATGAGCGGCTTGTAACTTAAAATTCTAAAAATCAGTTGAAATATAATATTTGTGTTTTATCTTGTTTGTGTTCATCTTTGAGTTCATCAAATTAGTAAGTGGGTGTAACTGTGGATTTTCTGCAGTTACATTTTGGCGCCGAGAAACAAGGATCTCATGTTGAAATTTCAATCTCACTTGAGATAGTTTGAGAGATTTGTGATCGTATGACAGTCCTTCTTCAAAATCATTAAGTGAGTTGTTACTTCATAAGAGTTGGAGATTAGTGACTAAGAAACCGTGGCAGTATTGGAAGAGGAAAGGTAGATCTGAGATCTACTATCTTAAAGGTGAACAAGTTAGATATGGTCAAAAAGCCGGCAAATCGGAAAAAGAAACATTAACAGGTTGTCCATGGAAAGAGTACCGGAACGAACACAACACATCATCGCATCGAGAAGGAGCTTGCGTCTAGCAGGAATAGAAGGAGGAAGGATGGAGAGAGGCAAAATGTCAAACATAGGAGGAAGACAAGGTGCAGTCCAACAGGGAGAAGATGATCGTTATCTAGAAGGATCGATCCATACCGCTAACACCGAAATGGAGGAGGAAGAAGAATCTGTGCAAGGAAGAGGATAGGAAAATATCAATGAAGAAAATATGACGTTAGAACAAATCAGAGAGGTGCTACGTTTAGAAAGAGAAAAAGAGAGAGATCTAATGGAGCAAAGATCCATACTCATGAGGCAGAATGTGGTCATGATGCAGCAAAACAACCAACTCAACGAAGAAAGGACTATTCATGATTTACGAGGTGAATCCGGTCCAGGAGAAAACGTAACTCAAGGGGGAGGAGTACCACCAGATGAACAAGGAGAAGAAAGAGGAGAACGAGAGAAAGCAGCGAAGAAAGGTTGCTGAGGAGAGCTTTGGAGGAAACCAGGTGGGAAGATCAAAGACGGCGATTTGAAAGGAAATAACTCGAGAGGCGGGAAGGCTTCGTGAAGAAGAAATACTAAGAGAAAAAGAAAGAATACGAAGAGAAGAAAGATCTCGTGAGGAGCAAAGACGTCATGAACAACAATGACAAGAGGAGGCGAGGAAGTACACAGAAGAGGAAGAAGAGAGACATCAAGAAGAGAGAATGAGATATGAGGAAGAGGGAAGGGAAGATGATGATGAGCGAGATAGAAGAAGGAGAAGGCGCATGAGAGATGAGGGAAAAGACGAGGTCAATCAAACGGTCATGAATGAGATACAGGAGATGAAAGCATTACTCAACAATCCGCGAAGAGGAGGACGAGTGCAACTGGCAGAAGCAATTGTGGAGGCTGACAAATCACCTTTCTCGCGCGAAATATTGGAAGGAAGAATCCCAGGAAGATGTTCATTGCCTACCTTCGGAAGCATCTTCGATGGAACAAGAAATACGGTACAACATCTAAAACAGTACACCCTCTCACTAATGCAATGAGCAAAGTACGAGACAGTGTTGTGCCAGTATTTCCCATCTAGTTTAACCGGGGAAGCCTCAAAGTGGTTTGAAGGGTTAGCAGAAGTTTCAATCTTGTCGTTCAAATATTTGCAGATGATATTCTTGACAACTTACATAAGTAACAACATGTTAAGACCCGAAATTGAAACCTTATTCAACTTGAGAAGGAAACCAGGCGAAAACCTGCGAAGTCTCATAACGAGATGGAGGTCGGTATGTAGTGAACTCGCAGGAAGAGTAGATGAGAGAAATTTTATTCTAGCCTTCGTCAACGCGTTAATACCAATTGATCTCTTTCACACACAACTATTCGTAATTCGTAACACAATAACGATGAGTGAACTCCGAGAGTATCAGGAGGAATATGTAGCACTAGAAGGGAAACAAAGGGAGGCTATTGAGGCAGATCCGATACAATCCAATGAGGGAAATTCGCATCTCTTGCCGAGAGTAGCAAGCGTAATAGAAGATGACATGAAATATGTGGAAGCAGAGGTGTTAGCAACAATTCCCGCGAAATTGGTAGCAGTGTCCAGCGGAGATCAAGAGTGGATAGATCAGCATCCAAGGTATGTTGATCCTAGATCTCGGAATTATGAGTCACGAGGTGATAATTCGAGGAATCCGCGAAGATATAACCCAGGAAAATGATATGGAGATAAAAGACCACAGTTCGAGGATGTGGCGTTACCTGAACTTAACACCACAGTCGAGAAGATATGGGAAGCGATTGTTTTAACGGAAGAAATTCCTCCCACGGAAAATTTTGGAATGGAACCCTTTCCAAGTGCAAGAAGTGACGACTTTTGCAAATATGATCGTTTTCACGGACACCTCACGGAAGACTGCAGAAACATACGACGAATAATACTTCGTCTGATTGAAAGGGGGAAACTTAAGTATTTTCTGGAAAATCTGGGGCCATTACCGCCGCCACCGCCTCGGAAGGATGATAAAAATCAAGCAAAGGTATACATAATCGAAATTGATAGGGGAACCCAAAGACTAAATTGCAATTCTATTATTCATTCCGCGAAGAACATAAAGAATTTTCATGATAATGTATTACAAAGCGTTCATAAACGGGATTTTGAAGGAAACGAGATATTCAGTATCGCAAAAAAGGAGCCATTGGAAGAATGGAAAAAAAGAGCCATTTCTTTTTCAGCAATAGACGCTCCATATGGAGGAGATTTGCACACAGACCCACTGGTGATCACCTTGAACCTCAGAGAATACACAAAGTGGGAAGAAAGTTCCACAAGAAAAAAGAGGGTATGGGCCATAGACAGAATCTTAGTGGACATGGGGAGCTCGGTGGATATACTCTTTTATCACACATTCAAAACGATGGGCTACCGAGACTCAGACTTAGTGCCGTCAAGTTACAATATATATGGGTTTAACGGAGTGGCATCAAAGCCGAGAGGAGAACTGGTCGTGAAAATCTTCGCAGGGGAACTAGAAACCGATGTAACAGTATGTGTGGTGGATGTAGAATCCCCTTACAACGCTCTGATTAGGAGACCATGGATACATGGGATCAAGGGAGTAGCGTCAACTTACCACCAAGTTATCCGATTCCCGATGCCAAACGGAATTGGAAAAATAAAGGGAGATCATAAATAGGATAGGGAATGCAACGAAGAAGACGTGCATAACTATGACGATAAGTTAAGACGCAAGAAAGAGCCAAAGAAGAAGGTGCTGGAAGCAAATAGGGAAGAAGAATTAATGATATGCAAAAGAATGGTGGGCTATTCCCAGTGAAATTCCCGAAGATAAAGATAAGCCTTTATAGAAATTAAAGGAGCCATCTCCACTCGGAGAACCGGTCATGAACTTCTCCGCAGTAGAACCCACATATGAGATAAACTTCGGTAACGAAGATGAGGTGAAGATGGTAAGGATCGGGACGAAGATGGAAACGGACGAAGAAGAAAGATAGATAAATCTGCTGAAAGAATACATCGATGTCTTTGCATGGGGCATGAACGAGATGCCAGGAATTGACCCGGAAGCCGCTTTCCATAAACTGGATCTAAACCCAACAATCAAGATAATAAGGCAACGAATACGGAAGATAACAACTGCTTACCACGAGCAGATAGAGCAATAATTACAGAAGATGCTGGACTCGGGAATAATAAGACCCGCGAAGTGTCCAAGATAGATTGCTAATATGGTAATAGTACCGAAGAAAACTACAGGAATAAGAATATGCATAGATTTTAGCGACTTGAATACAGCTTCCCCGAAGGATAGTTTCCCGCTACCCAATATACCTCAGATGGTGGAGTCAACATCTGGATACAAACGGCTAACATTTATGGATGGTTATTGCGGATACAATTAGATACCACTCGTGGAGGAGGACCAAGAGAACACGGTTTTCTTCGCCCTAGAGGGTTCTACTGTTATATGAGGATGCCGTTTGGTTTGAAGAATGCAGGAGCAACTTACCAATGGATGGTCGAGAAGATCTTCGCTAAGTGGGTGTACACTAAATTGGAAGTTTACGTCGACGATATGTTGGTAAATACAAAAGAGTCAGGAGATCACGTTGAGGATTTGAAAGAAATCTTCGAACAGATGAGAGTATATAAGATGAATATAAATCATGTGAAGTGTATATTCGGTGTAGAGTCAGTGAAGTTCCTGGGGCACATCGTTTCCGAAAGGGGAATCGAAGTATATCCAACCAAGGTTCAAGCCATATTGGACATGCCATCGCCTGCGACTGTAAAAGACGTGCAAAAACTAAATGGCCAGTTGGAAGCTTTGGGTAGATTCATTTCTAGATCCTCAGATAAATGCAAGCTCAGATAAATGCAAGCATTTCTTCGATATCTTGAAAAATGGAGCTAAATTTTCATGGACGCAAAAGAATATATTATCAACCTCTCAATCCTCCAAAAGCCCGAACCAAACGAAGAATTGCTAATCTGTCTTGCGACTACACCAAATGTAATTAGTTCAGTGTTACTTCGATCAGATGAAGGTGTCGAAAAAACTTATGTTTTACGTCAGCAAAACCCTCAATGCTGCTGAAAAGAATTACCCGAAGATAAAAAAAACTAATTCTATCCTTGTTATACTCATTAGAAAAATTGCGAACTTATTTTCAGACTCACAAAATTAAGGTTCTAACCAGAATCCCAATAGAGTCAACTTTAAAGAATACGAAGAGAGTCGGGCTAGTTGAAAGATGGAATACCCGAATTGACCAATTCGGATTAAAATATGAAGTCTAGACTTCTACGAAATCACACATAGTTGCTGAATTTCTGGCTGAATTCCCAATGGAAGAAGATGAAGGAGTGGAGGAGATGTTATATATAGATGAGGAACGTCCAGATCCTTCAGACTTGCTAAAAGAAAATCATCCGAGGAGATGGGAGATATTTGTGGACGGAGCCTCAAACAGCGCCGGAGGAGGAATGGGAATTGTATTTACTTCGCCAGAAGGAGCAAGAACAATGTTCTGCTTCTGGTTGGAATATAAAGCTACTAATAACGAAACATAATATGAGGCAGTCATACAAGCTCTAAGGCTGTCCATCGAGATGAAACTATATGAAATAAGAATAAATAGTGATTCTCAGTTAGTATTCAGGCAGATAGAGGGAAAGTATCAAGCAAATGATGCCGTGATGAACCGATATCTACAACTCGTGAAGAAATATTCAAAAAAGATACCAAATATAATCTGGAGGCAAGTAAGCAGAGATAATAATAGACATGTGGATGCCTTAGACTTCATTGCATCGATGATTGATGATACTTCGAAGAAATATATCTGAATTGAAAGATTAATGCATCTATCGGTAACTAACGAGTTAGAAGGTGAAATGGTCCTAATGATAGAAGAGGACAATTTATCTAACGAGCTGAAAGAAGATGATTGGAGAGCCCCGATTCACAAGTATTTGGAGAGAGGATATTTACCTAGAGACAGGTTTGAGGCCCAAAATATCAAGGGGAGATCCACGAACTATGAGTTGCAAGAAGGAATCCTATATCTAAGGTCATTCCTAGGCCCATTGTTTCGGTATCTGTCACAGGAAGAAGGGATACAAATCATGAAAGCAATACATTACGGTGATGCTGGGAATCATAGCGGAACAAGGTCATTATCTTATAATACTAAGACGCAAGGGTACTTCTGGCCGAACATACATAAAGATGCAAAAGATATTGCGACGAGGTGTGAAGCTTGCCAAAGATTCGGAAGACGGATATATGCGCCATCAACAAACCTAAATTCTATGTTGAGTGTATGGCCATTTTCCATATGGGGAATAGATATCGTGGGACCGTTTGTTGCCGGAAGCCAACAGCGAAAATACTGGATAGTGGCAACGGATTATTTCACGAAGTGGGTTGAAGCTAAGCCTGTGAAAAATATGCGAGATGGAAACAAACAAAACAATAGCATCCACTTTAAAAAAGAAGTTAGATGGGCATCTTCATAACTGGTACGAATAGGTTTCGAAAGTACTATGGTCATATAGAACCACCAGGCGAGAAGCAACAGGGATGTCTCCCTTCTGTTTGGCGTATGGAGTAGAGGCGGTACTACCTACCGAGATCATGTTTCCTACCACAAAACGAGAGGCCTGGAAAAAGGGTATGAACTCGTATATGATCCTGGAAAAATTAGATGACTTGGAAGAAAACATGGAAACTGCTCTACAACACATAACGAATTATCACCGAAGACTATCTCGTGAATACAACAAGAAGGTGAAGGAAAGGGGTTTCGTTCCAGGGGAACTATTCTTACGAGAAATACCGCCATATCAAAAAGGACCTGGATGGAAACCGGAGCCTACGTGGCAAGGACCCTTTATTGTGAAGAGAATAGTGGGGAACGGAGCTTATGAGCTCGCAGAATGTGAGGGGAAAGATACAGATAGCAACGGAGACATCATATATGGCGAAGCAGAAAGGCAAGGCCAAAGACTAGACCACCCGTGGAACCCGTTCTACATCAAGAAGTATTATCCTTAGGAAGCGTAAAAATTCGCGGAGAAAAGTGTAATAAAAAAAGGGTATCGTTTTGTTAACGACAAAAGAAATGAAATGAAGTGTTTATTGAGCGAGCAAGAACAAAGCGAAAAGTAAAATGAAAATACCCAACAAAAAAAATGCAAGGGCGAAAAGTAATACCTCACTAGGAGGCTGAATAAAAAATATACAGAAGAAAAGGCAAAAGTAAGTCCTCTATAAAACCTCTACTTAGGGAGGCTGAGACCTCGTGGCGTGCAACCTAGTTCGCACAAAGTGCAAGAGGCAAAAGTAAGAACTAACGCGCGTCATGATACAACCTCAGGATATGGCATATCCGCCATGAGCTAGGGGAAAAAGAAAGACCCATCCGCCGGGGGCCCCAATTGGGTAACCACTGGGTAAGGAGTGTAAGAACGATCCAGTGGAGAAGAAGATGGCCTGGTGTAGTTCTTCCGCTCGGTCCTAAAGCCACCCCACCTAGGGTGTGACTTCGTAACCAAAAAACATACCGGCTAAAGGGTACGAGGTCATGAAATAACTGATACCTAAGCCCAAAAGCACGGGGGTACTCAGAGGGGAAGGGACGGCACCCTCCTTTAGGGAGCTGGGTGACAAAAAAAAAACGACAATGTTACAGGGCTGGTACTCACGGGAGTAGGTAGGCCTGTGATATTTCCTCATAATAAGACCTCAATGAGCGAGATAAGGCGAGGTTGATGGATCTTTATTCTAACCCGAGTAAAGAGCGCCCGAGACTTTGTCGCAAATCCCTGCACAACGGGGTGGGGAAAAATAAGACCTTAACTAGGAGGCAAAATAAGACCCCAAAATGATAAGAGAGATGTGAGGCAGAAAATGAGACCTGAGGAAAAACAAAAAGGCAAGATACGAAGCAAAGCAAGAGGCAAGCACATGACCATGCTTGATCTCGTGAATCATATCAAATAAGAAAGAATGATGAAGATTCGAGAAATCTTTATCAATTGAGAAACACCTGCAATTGAAATATTGCATATGATAATAATACTTATATTAACTTGATTATGCTATGATTTGAATATTAATAATGCAGGAACAAGCCCTAAAAGGCAATGAGGTATAATTACAGACGATATGGGAACGAGAAGGAATGCAAGGAGTATAGATACACCAAAAATTAAGGTACGCTGCATAAATCCGCAAAAGAATAAGAGGAAAGTATATACTTTTAAATAAGGTTTTATTCTTTTAAGCATTTACTTCGCGCTAAGGAAGGAGACCAATGAATCTGGCGAAATACAGAATGATTTATATTCTCTACTTCCGAGAAACTTCGGAAATATCCAAAGAATAAGGGGCAAGTATATACTTAAATACGTTTATTATTCTTTGACTCTCCTTCGTAAAGTATATACTTGGTATGTCGGATTGATTCCGAGTTAGTAGGATAATCTAGCGAAGTACATTCAGTATTTATCAGGATACGCAAATTATACATACTAACCATGGTAAGTGCAGCTAGCAGAACGAGATAAGAATATGAAATAACAGATCGGAAAAAGCAGGTATATTAAGGCAAAATAAAGTATAAAATGTTATGCTCCCCTTTAGGCGAAATAAAGCAGAAAATGTTATGCCCCCCAAGCTTGGGAGCGCCCAGATAAAATGTTAAATAAACAAGGAACCAAAAGATAGAACCGACATCAAAATATATAATCAAGGATTGCTAGCTTCCTCCTCAACAGGACCACTTCTAGATCCTTGAATTCCAGTGTCACCACCACCAGTACCAGCTCCACTACTGCCATCCACGCCTAGGGGAACTTCGCTTTTGGGCTCCTCAACATCTTCGTCAGTCTCTGTATCTTCTCTCTCACCATCGACATCAACGTGAGGTTCATCATCGGAGAAGACTTCGAGATCCATGGGAGGAATGTCAAGGCCATGAGAACTGCAGAACTCAGTGACGAATTTCACCTTCTCCTCTTGGGCATTTCTGTGAGTAAACTTCACAACTTTCTTGGCATCCTTTTCCATCTTATCACAATCTTCGTTCAGGAGTGCAAGACTTTCCTTCAGATTGGACACCTCTTTAGCAAGACCATCCCTTTGGCGATACAGGTGCAGGATTTGATTCTTCAAACTCTCCTCAGATTCTGCAAAATGACAGCGAAGTGAGAAACAAGTCTAACAGAGCAAATATTAAGCATGACAATAACACCTAGAGATACCTTCTTTCTGTGAAATAACAGAACTTAGAGTTTTCTGAAGGTCGATGTTCAGAAATTCAATTCTTGACGCTTCTGATTCAAGAAACTTGCAAAGTTCGTGAGAAGATTTATCCTCATCTTTGTTAAGATCAGACGAAATACTATCATCATCAGGAGACCCTATAACAAGTTTTCCACTCCTCGGAGGAAAAACAAGATTTTTCTTCATAGGGGAGGCATGAGATGTTTTCTTTCCTTGAAATCTCTCCAAGCGAGCCAAGATGGATGACATTTCACCATTTAACCTATTATTCTTGTCCCTTAGCCCAATATTCTCAGCCTTCAACTTCTCGTACATCGGCTCTAACTCGGAAAGTTCACTCCGGAGGTTGCGAAGTTCAACTTCGGATTTATCTTTCCTCTTAATTATCCTCTCTTTATCCTCCTTCAACCGTTTACCATGAACCATGGAGGAGGAATGAAGATTTCTTGAAGTCGTAAGAAGATTATTAACCCGACGTAACTCAATCCTTAAATGTTCATTTTCTTCATGGAGATGAGAGTTTAGCTCTTCATTATTAGCAGACTCATTGGCTAAACGATCATACATGGAATATGATGTCGTCAATTTCTCACTTAAAATCTCATTCTCAGACAAGTAACAGTTAATTTGAGACAGAAGATTTGCTTGTTCGTCTAGGCAATCCTCAGCGGTCGACTTGGCTTCTTCATAATCCATATAACACTTCGTAGAACGGGCTTGACGAAAATAAAAGAATAGTAAAGACAAGAACGAAATAAAATGAAAGACAGAGAAAGGTATGAACTTACTGCTGAGTTCTGAAATCCTTTGATCCTTCTTAGCCGAGCGGTCCCTCTCGTCAGTGAGATCATTTTTAAGTTCCTGAACTCTGGCCCTGGCAATCTTCAAATTCTCGCGAGTAACTATTATCTACATGAGATAAGCCATGTGACGGTTGAATTCCTGCGAAGTACAGCGAGTTAGAAAAGAACTAAGGCAAGTAGCCAGGTTAAAGTCAGTAATACCTACCCAAGGCCATAATAGCAGCATGTTGCGGGATGGATAGATTTAGAGAAGCATTAGAAATGAAGGACTAATCTTCAACCAAAAATGAGTCGGAACTAAAAGAAATCAGAGACTCGGTGGCAGCGGATCTGATGGATGGAGCGTCATGAGTTAAAAGGAAAGCATTCCTCAAGAAGTCCAAATCGGGCTTATAAGCAGGATATTCCACTTCATATACCTTCCTCGGCTTCCCTTGAGACCCGCCAGCAGAAGTAGCAGGTGACTCAGTGGGAGGATCTCCCGCAGTACTGATCGGAGTTGGCATGGTTGGCTTAGGAACATGAGTAGAAGCAGCTTTCTTAGGCACCTTGGAAACCTTGCCTTTAGGAGAAGGAGAAGCATGCAACGCTGAGGACTTTGTGGAGCTTGGAATTCGGGTTAAGGCACCCATGTCTAAACCCCGGCGACGTTTCGGGGGAATAGCAGCAGAGGGGGACTGAAGCGAAGTATCCTGGTAAATACGAGATTAATACATCGAAGTATTCAAGCGCGAAGTTAATAAAACATGAAACAAAGGCTACGAGATAAAAATAACAGCGGAATACCTTGGTAACAGCAGCCACAACAGAAGAACTTTCTTGGCGACCTCGCTTCCTGGGAACCCGGGAACCATCAATGGGAGGTTCCGCAAAATAATCCACCTACGAAGCACAAGAATCAGTCCATCTGGAAGAAAAGAAGCAAAGCAGACGAAAAGGGCGAAGTAAACAATAAATCACCTGATCAAGAGTTGGAGATCCGATAGTGGATCTTTTGGCATAAGACGATCTGTCCTTGATCAAGCCAGGAGCAGGGAGCGAATACTGTGGAAAATTGGGAAGCTTAGATAAAGGAATGAAAAATGAAATAGAGAGGAAGTCTAGCGAACTTACATCGGAAGGCCTCTCGGACCAACGAAATTTCTAGGGCTCGTAGGCAGCGATATGGACATGATCCGGGAGAGGACCAACCTGAGATTTTCCTAACTCGTCAAAACCCCAAACCAGGAGACCCTCAAAAACTACTGGAAACATCATCCAGTCTTCATCATTAGTCAAGCGCAGAGAAGGACCTTTAGGAGCATCCTTCGAAGAACTAACAGTCTCGACATCCAGGAGGAGAACCTTGGAGGGATCCTTCATGGACTTCAGAGATAGATCAATGCCCCACTCTTGATACTTCCTTCTTCGGCCTTGAGTTTTATCGATGTAGTTCTCCGAGAAAGAGGTAATGTTGTAATCAGCCGAGACAAACTCCTTCACTGCTGTGGGAATTTGAGACAATCCACCGGAAGAACGTCTCACGAATTCGTTGACAATGCGAATTGCATTGTCACTCAGCTGGAAGACTCCTCTGTTGAGATAACCAGAATTTCATAGAAAAGTGGATTTTGGGCATCATACAGAGTGAAAGTTAAGCCCGCTCTCAGTTGTCCTAAGGTGGTAATCATCCTGGTGGACGACCATGTTTCTTATTTAATTCAGCGGAAATTTAGTTCCATCTGCATGGTTACAAGAATCGGAGGCGAAACTGAAGAATCCACTGCCGGGGACAGAGTTAAACCCAATTTCTTGAAATCAACCTGGAAATCCTCAAGATACTTTGATGTAGTGGCAGGGGGGAATTTCTCGGGTGCCATTGTTAAAATAAGAGACGATAATGATGCTGAGAAACTGAAGAAGAATGAGGATAGTATAAAGAAAAGAAGCGAAATTTGCAGAAGAGAGGTGCCGGAGAAGAAAGAGTTGAAGATTGTAAAGGAGATAAAGAGATGAAGAAGAGAACTATTTATAATGAGCCAAGGCACGACCGGGAGAAGCGGATGCACGAGAAGAGGAACCGGCTAATAACGTTCAATAGGAGTCGTGGGAGACAAGATAGCGAAAAATTAGGGTACATGGAGGTTACGAATTTAATGCAGGATTCTCTTTCCTTTCTTGGTTCCCGTGAATGGAATGAGAAAAGGCAAAATATAGGTACAGAAAATCTGCCCGCCACGTGTCCGAGGTAGATTGAACGAGGCAATGAAGTGAATCTCCAGGAAAGATATTATTTACCAATTACTAAGAAAGTGTCAGTGAAGAGTCAAATCAAGTGTCAGATTTACTTTAGCGAAGTTCATATCATGAGGTATCAATTAACGAGATAGAACTGACTTTTATGGGAAGATACTTCACGAAGAAAATGAGAAATGTGAGGTGTGGATTGTTGTGCAAGAAAAGGGAGAGCATACAAAGTCAACGACGCGAAGTTAGGCTTGCTGATCAAGAAATAGTAGGATCCCCAAGGTAAAATGAGCGAGATGTAGATTGTTGTGCAAGAAATGGGATAACTATCCCCGACAACAGATGAAATGTAAGGCGTAGAATAAGCGAAAAGTTAATCTGAGCGAAGTAAAAAGTGTATACCCGAGATAAATCGGGTTGTAATCCATTATGTAACTTTCTCCTATAAAAGGAGGACTGAGCCCTCTGTAAAAGGGGTTGGGACATTTGGGAAAGGTGAGAGAACTCTTGTGAGAGAGGAGTTAGGATCTTGAGTGTCCATGAGCGGCTTGTAACTTAAAATTCTAAAAATCAGATGAAATATAAGATTTGTGTTTTATCTTGTTTGTGTTCATCTTTGAGTTCATCAAATTAGTAAGTGGGTGTAATTGTGGATTTTCTGCAGTTACAACCCTCTCACAACAAAATACTAGTCGATACTCAGTAATAAGTCCTACATCAAAACAACAGTCTCAGTCAAGTACCAAGAAACCAAGTTCAAAAGTCTAGAACGAATCAGCTCACACAAAGATAAAAGTCAGTGAACTAAGCCAGAATGCACAACTTCGTCACCAACCAACGAATTAACTTGGTGATCCAACCCTTTTATCATTAATTTTGTATCGAAAACAATGAGCAAAGGAGAGACTCAAAGCAATAAAGGAAGAATAAGAGGTTCTGCGAAGATTACTTCGTGGTGTCTTTGAAGGACGGTTTGGAGACTCAAAGCAAAAGGAGGAGGAGTTCTGCGAAGCATACTTCATCAAAATTATCAAACAGTGAAGCTAAGTTAAGGAACGAAAGGTATAGGAGAGATCTACTTTGTCAACAACCCCAACGAGCCAACCATCTATCTGCGAGGTTCAAAAATATCACTTCGTCCACCTACTTGAAACAGAATCTTCTCGGCAGTTAGCTCGTCACAAAAGAATCCTTTCTGGAAAAATCAAACCAAGCTCAAAACCACAACGAGATTCACCAATCAGTGAACGAATGATGCATTAAAAGGGAAGCATTCTTATCCTTTCATTTCTTATTTAAACAAGTATCGTATTACATTATTGCTAAGCATACCGTTAAAACGTGAACAATTCTTGAACTTTTACCATCTTAATGGAATTATCGTAATCTTGTATATCATTTACTCATTTAAGCTACGAGTTACAGAATTAAAAGGTACCCAAAAGGCACGGAATGACAAACCTGAGAATTTCCACTAAGAAATGCACACAGAGAGGAGATGCGCAAAGCCGTCGATGTGATAAATCATCGACGAAGAGGAGGAAGCAATGGAAGATGAAGGCAAAAGAAAATATGAGAAGAAGTAATTAAGTCCAGCGAGGCAAAGATGAGCGAAAGAAGCAGATATGAACATCTATCACGAGCGAAGAAGAAAATAACGAAGTGTCAGATTACTTCGTCACAATTTAGGCATCCAAAGCCAGCGAGCAGCTTCTTCGTGCAGCAGCTCCCATCTCGACAAAGACATAGCTCTATATGAGTTATTAAGAAGTTGATGCTGCTCGTCGAGATAAGTGTGAACTGAATAGTGAAGACCTCATATCAAAAACAATCCAATAGCACCAGTTAAAGTAAAGCTTGATATTTCATCAAAGGGAAAACCTAAACGTGAAGGTATCAATGAAGAAAAGGGAGGTCTTCACCAAGTGTCAAGAAAGCAAGCTGCAGAAGTCTACGTAAATCAATTTGGACAAGTTAAAGGGAGGAAGAATACGAGTCTCTAACGAGAAAAATCTAAGTGAAGAGTCCAGCGAACCAAGTGTCAGAACTATAAGCAACATAACAACAAATCCATTACACAACCAACAAGAAGTCATGAGCCACATAGAACGAGGGAAATTCAAGTTGGAAATTATTGAGTAAGGAAACAAATTCTCAACAACAACCCAACTATCTCGTAACCACTACATACTACGGGATACTTCTTCAGGATCCAGATCATTGTAGAGCAAAGCTCACTTCGCGGAATACCAAAGATGATCGATGGTAGTCCAACCAAAACCCAGCAACTTCCGTCAGAACTTCATCAACCAGTGAATCCACCCAACTCAACCAACAAGATAATCAATTCAGCAAACCATCCTTCTTGTCACTCATTCAAAACACTTTACCCACTCATCTACATGAACAAATCCAAAACCAAACACGTTACTCACTCACATTGTATGTACAGAAAATCTGCCCGCCACGTGTCCGAGGTAGATTGAACGAGTCAACGAAATGAACCTTCAAGAAAGATATTATTCACCAATTCCTAAGAAAGTGTCAGTGAAGAGTCAAATCAAGTGTCAGAATTTACTTTAGCGAAGTTCATATCGCGAGGTATCAATTAACGAGATAACACTGACTTGTACGGGAAGATACTTCACGAAGAATATTGGAAATGCGAGGTGTGGATTGTTGTGCAAGAAAATGGAGAGCATACGAAGTCAACGGCGCGAAGTGTGGCTTGCTGAGCAAGAAATAGTAGGATCACCGAGGTAAAATAAGCGAGGTGTGGATTGTTGTGCAAGAAATGGGACAATTATCCCCGACAACAGCCGAACTTTAAGGCGTAGAAGAAGCGAAAAGTGGATTTGAGCGAAGTAAAAAGCGTATACCCGAGATAAATCGGGTTGAAATCCATTATGTAACTTTCTCCTATAAAAGGAGGATTTAGCCCTCTGTAAAAGGGGTTGGGACATTTGGGAAATATAAGAGAACTCTTTTGAAAGAGGAGCTAGGATCTTGAGTGTCCATGAGTGGCTTGTAACTTAAAATTCTAAAAATCAGATGAAATATAAGATTTGTGTTTTATCTCGTTTGTTTTCATCTTTGAGTTCATCAAATTAGTAAGTGGGTGTAACTGCGGATTTTCTACAGTTACATTTTGGCGACGAGAAACAGGGATCTCATGTTGAGATTTCAATCTCACTTGAGATAGTTTGAGAGATTTGTGATCGTATGAGAGTCCTTCTTCAAAATCATTAAGTGAGTTGTTACTTCATAAGAGCCGGAGATTAGTGACTAAGAAACCGTGGCAATACTGGAAGAGGAAAGGTAAATCTGAGATCTGCTATCTTGAAGGTGAACAAGTTAGATTTGGTCAAAAAGCTAGTGAATCGGAAAAAGAAAGATTAACAGGTTATCCATGGCAAGAGTACCGGAACGAGCACAACACATCATCACATCGAGAAGGAGCTTGCGTCTGGCAGGAAGAGAAGTAGGAAGGATGGAGAGAGGCGAAACTTCAAACATAGGAGGAAGACAAGGTGCAATCCAACAGGGAGAAGATGATCGTTATCGAGAAGGATCGATCCATACCGCTAACACCGAAACGGAGGAGGAAGAAAAACCTGTGCAAGGAAGCGGAGAGGAGAATATCAGTGAAGAAAATATGACATTAGAACAAATCAGAGAGGTGCCACGTTTAGAAAGAGAAATAGAGAGATCTCTAATGGAGCAAAGAGCCATACTAATGAGGCAGAATGCGGTCCTGATGCAGCAAAACAACCAACTCAACGAGGAGAGGACTGTTCATGATTTACGAGGCGAAGCCGGTACAGGAGAAAACGTAACTCAATGGTAAGGAGTACCACCGGATGAACAATGAGAAGAAAGAGGAAAACGAAAGAGGAGGCGTCGAAGAGAAAGCAGCGAAGAAAGGTTGCTGAGGAGAGCATTGGAGGAAACTAGGTGGGAAGATCAAAGACGGCGATTTGAAGAGGAAAGAACTCGAGAGGCGGAAAGGCTTCGTTAAGAAGAAAGACTAAGAGAAGAAGAGAGAACACGAAGATAAGAAAGATCTCGTGAGGATCAAATACGTCGTGAACAAGAATGGCAAGAGGAGGCGAGGAGGTACGCAGAAGAGGAATAAGAGATACATCGAGAATAGAGAAGGAGACATGAGGAAGAGGGAAGGGAATATGATAATGAGCGAGATAGAAGAAGGAGAAGGCGCAGGTGAGATGAGGGAAAAGACGAGCTCAATCAAACGGTCATGAACGAGATACAGGATATGAAAGCATTACTCAACAATTCGCGAAGAGGATGACGAGTGCAACTGGCAGAAGCAATTGTGGAGGCTGACAAATCGCCATTCTCGCACAAAATATTGGAAGGAAGAATCCCAGGAAGATGTTCATTTCCCACCTTCGGAAGCATCTTCGATGGAACAGGGAACGCAGTACAACATCTAAAACAGTACACCCTCTCACTAATGCAATGGGCGAAGTACGAGACGGTGTTGTGCCAGTATTTCCCAGCCAGTTTAACCGAGGAAGCCTCAAAGTGGTTTGAAGGGTTAGCAGAAGGTTCAATCTCGTCGTTTAAAGATTTGGAGAGGATATTATTGACAACATACATAAGCAATAACATGTTAAGACCCAGAATAGAAACCTTATTCAACTTGAGAAGGAAACCAGGCGAAAACCTGTGAAGTCTCATAACGAGATGGAGGTCGGTATGCAGTGAACTCGCAGGAAGATTAGATGAGAGAAATTTCATTCTGGCCTTCGTCAACGCGTTAATACCAACTGATCTCTTGCACACACAACTATTCGTAATTCGTAACACAATAACGATGAGTGAACTCCGAGAGTATCAGGAGGAATACGTAGCGATAGAAGAGAAACAAAGGGAGGCTATTGAGGCAGCTCCCGTACAATCCAAGGAGGGAAATTCGCGTCTCTTGTCGAGAGTATCAAGCGTAATAGAAGATGACATGAAATATGTGGAAGAAGAGCCGTTTGCAACGATTACCGCGAAATTGGTAGCAGTGTCCAGTGGAGATCAAGAGTGGATAGATCAGCATCCGAGGTATATTGATCCCAGACCTCGGAATTATGAGTCACGAGGTGATAATTCGAGGAATCCGCGAAGATACAACCCAGGACAACGATATGGAGATAAAAGACCGCAGTTCGAGGATGTGGCGCTACCTGAACTTAACACCGCAGTCGAGAAGATATAGGAAGCGATTGTTCTAACCGAAGAAATTCCTCCCCCAGCAAATTTTGGGATGGAACCCTTTCCAAGTGGAAGCTCAAGAATTTTCTGGAAAATCCGGGGCCATTACCGCCACCACCACCTCGGAAAGATGATCAAAATCAAGCAAAGATATACAGAATCGAAATTGATAGGGGAACTCAGAAACTAAATTTATTCATTCTGCGAAGAATAAACGGAATTTTCCTGATAATGTATTACAAAGGGTTCATAAACGGGATTTTGAAGGAAATGAGATATTCAGTATCGCAAAAAAGGAGCCATTGGAAGAATGGCAAAAAAGAGCCAATTTTTTTTCCAGCAACAGACGCCCCAGATGGAGGAGCTTCGCACACAGAACCATTGGTGATCACCTTGAACTTCGGAGAATACACAAAGTGGGAAGAAGGTTCCACAAGAAAAAAGAGAGTATGGGCCATAGACAGAATCTTAGTGGACACGGGGAACTCGGTGGATATACTCTTTTATCACACATTCAAAACGATGGGCTACCGAGACTCAGACTCAGTTATGTTAACTTGCAATATCTATGGGTTTAACGGAGTGCCATCAAAGCCAAGAGGAGAACTGGTCGTGAAAATCTTCGCAGGGGAACTAGAAACCGATGTAACAATATGTGTGGTGGATGTAGAATCCCCTTACAATGCTATGATTGGGCGACCATGGATACATGGGATTAAGGGACTAGCGTCAACTTACCACCAAGCTATCTGATTCCCGATGCCAAGCGGAATTGGCGAAAAAAGGGAGATCAGAAAGAGGCAAGGGAATGCAACGAAGAGGACGTGCATAACTATGATGAGAAGTTAAGACGCAAGAAAGATCAAAATAAGAAGGTGCTGGAAGCAAAGAGGGAAGAAGAATTAATGATATATATGGTCAAGGCAAACGAAGGATGGGCTATTCCTAGTGAAATTCCCGAAGATAAAGATAAACCTTTATAGCAATTAAAGGAGTCATATCCACTCGGAGAACTGGTCATGAACTTCGCCGCAGTAGAACCTACAAAGGAGATAAACTTGGGTAGCGAAGATGAGGTGAGGATCGGTACGAAGATGGAGACAGACGAAGAAACAAGATTGATAAATCTGCTGAAAGAATACCTCGATGTATTTGCGTGGGGAATGAACGAGATGCACGGAATAGACCCGGAAGTCGATTGCCATAAACTGGATCTAAACCCAGCTATCAAGCCAATAAGGCAACGAATACGGAAGATAGCAACTGCTTACCATGAGCAGATAGAGCAAGAATTACAGAAGATGCTTGACTAAGGAATAATAAGACCCGCAAAGTATCCAGCATGGAATGCCAATACGGTAATAGTACCGAAAAAAACTACAGGAATAAGAATATGCATAGATTTTAGCGACTTGAATACAGCTTCCTCGAAGGATAGTTTCCCGCTACCGAATATACCTCAGATGGTGGAGTCAGCATCTGGATACAAGCGGCTAACATTGATGGATGGTTATTGCGGATACAATCAGATACCACTCGTGGAGGAAGATCAAGAGCACACGGATTTATTCACCCCTAGAGGGTTATAGTGTTATATAAGAATGCCATTTGGTTTGAAGAATACAGGGGAAACTTACCAACGGATGGTCGAGAAGATCTTCGCTAAATGGGTGCACACTAAATTGGATTCTACATCGACGATATATTGGTAAAGACAAAAGAGTCAGGAGATCACGTTGAGGATTTGAAGGAAATCTTCGAACAGATGAGGGTATATAAGATGAAAATTAATCCTGCAAAGTGTATATTCGGCGTAGAGTCAGCCAAGTTCCTGGGGCACATCGTGTCCGAAAGGGGAATCGAAGTAGATCCATCCAAGGTTCAAGCCATATTGGACATGTCATCGCCAGCGACGGTAAAAAGACGTGCAAAAACTAAATGGGCAGATAGCCTCTTTGGGTAGATTCATTTCTAGAGCCTCAGATAAATGCAAGCATTTCTTCGATATCTTCAAAAAAAGGAGCTAAATGCTCATGGACGCAAGAATGTGAGCAGGCATTACAAAATATAAAATAATATATTATCAACCTCTCAATCCTCCAAAATCCCGAACCAAATGAAGAGTTGCTGATCTGTCTCGCGACTACACCAAATGCAATAAGTTCAGTGTTACTTCGATCAGATGAAGGAGTCGAAAAACCTATCTTTTACGTCATCAAAACCCTCAATGCTGCTGAAAATAATTACCCGAAGATTGAAAAACTAATTTTAGCATTGGTATACTCATCAGAAAAATTACGAACTTATTTTCAGGCTCACAAGATTAAGGTTCTAACCAGATTCCCAATAGAGTCAACTTTAAAGAATACAAAGAGAGTCGGGCTAGTTGAAAGATGGAATACCCGAATTTATCAATTCGGATTAAAATACGAAGTCTAGACTTCCACGAAATCACACATAGTTGCAGAATTTCTGGCCGAATTCCCAATGGAAGAAGATGAAGGAGTGGAGGAGATGTTAGATGTAGATGAGGAACGTCCAGATCCTACAGACTTGCTAAAACAAAATCATCTGAGGAGATGGGAGATATTTGTGGACGGAGCATCAAACATCGTCGGAGGAGGAATGGGAACTGTATTTACTTCGCCAGCAGGAGCGAGAACAGTATTCTTCTCCCGGTTGGAATATAAAGCTACTAATAACGAGACAGAGTATGAGGCGGTCATACAAGCTCTAAGGCTGGCCATCGAGATGAAACTATACGAAATAAGAATAACTAGTGACTCTCAGTTGGTAGTCAGGCAGATAGAGGGAAGGTATCAAGTGAATGATGCCGTGATGAATCGATATTTACAACTCGTGAAAGAATATTCAAAGAAGATACCAAATATAATCTGGAGGCAAGTAAGCAGAGATAATAATAGACGTGCGGACGCCTTAGCCTTCATTGCATCGATGATTGATGATACTTCGGAGAAATACATCCGAATTGAAAGATTAATGCGTCCATCGGTGACTAACGAGTTGGAAGGTGAGAAGGTCCTAATGATAGAAGAGGATAATTTATCTGACGAGCTGAGAGAAGATGATTGGAGAGACCCGATTCACAAGTATTTGGAGAGAGGAGATTTACCTAGAGACATATTTGAGGCCCACAAGATCAAGGGGAGATCCACGAACTATGAGTTGCAAGAAGGAATATTATATCGGAGGTCATTCCTAGGCCCATTGTTGCGGTGTCTGTCACAGGAAGAAGGGATACAAATCATGAAAACAATACATTACGGTGATGTTGGGAATCATAGAGGAACAAGGTCATTGGCTTATAAGACTAAGACGCAAGGGTACTTCTGGCCTAACATGCATAAAGATGCAAAAGATATTGCGACGAGGTGTGAAGCTTGCCAAATATTCGGAAGACGGATACATGCGCCATCAATAAACCTAAATTCTGTGTTGAGTGAATGGCCATTTTCCAAAATGGGAATAGATATCGTGGGACCGTTTGTTGCAGGAAGTTAGCAACGAAAATACTTGATAGTGGCAACGGATTATTTCACGAAGTGGGTTGAAGCAAAGCCTGTGAAAAATACGCAAGATGGCGACATATACTATTTTATACTAGAGCACATCATATGTAGATTCGGTATCCCTCTGCAGATCGTCTCCGATAATGGAATGCAATTCGAAGGAGAAAATGTGAAGATGTTTTTTAGCACTTTCAAGATACAATCTGCAAAATCGACCCCGCTGTATCCACAGAGTAATGGACAAGCGGAGGCTACGAACAAAACGATAGCATCCACTTTAAAAAAGAAGTTAGATGGGCATCTCCATAACTGGTGCGAAGAGGTTCCGAAGGTACTATGGGCATATAGAACCACCATGCGAGAAGCAACAGGGATGTCTCCTTTATGTTTGGCATATGGAGTAGTGGCGGTTCTACCTACCGAGATCATGTTTCCTACCACTAAACGAGAGGCCTGGAAAAAGGGTCTGAACTCGGATATGATTCTGGCAAAATTGGATGACTTGGAGGAAAACAGGGAAACTGCTCTACAACACATAACGAAATATCACCGAAGGCTATCTCGTGAATACAACAAGAAGGTGAAGGAAAGGGGATTCGTTCCAGGGGAGATGGTCTTACGAGAAATACCGCCATATCAAAAAGGACCTGGAGGGAAACTGGAGCCTACATGGGAAGGACCCTTTATTATAAAGAGAATAGTGGGGAACGGAGCATACGAGCTCGCAGACTGTGAGGGGAAAGATACAGATAGCAACGGAGACATCATATATGGCGAAGCAAAAAGGCAAGGCCGTAGACTAGACCACCAGTGGAATCCGATCTACATCAAGAAGTATTATCCTTAAGAAGCGGAGAAATTCAATGGAAAAAGTGTAATAAAAAAAAGGGAGGGGTATCGTTTTGTAAACGGCAAGAGAAATGAAATGAAGTGTTTATTCAGCGTAATAAAAAAATGAGAAAGAACAAAGCGAAAAGTGAGGTGAAAGTACCGAACAAAATATATATATATATATATATATGCAAGGACGAAAAGTAAGACCTCACTAGGAGGATGCGTAAGACCCACGAAATAAAAATATACAGAAGAAAAGGCAAAAGTAAGTCCTCTATAAAACCTCTACTTAGGGAGGCTGAGACCTCGTGGCGTGCAACCTAGTCCGCACAAAGTGCAAGAGGCAAAAGTAAGGTCTAACGCGCATCACGAGACAACCTCAGGAGATGGCCTATCCTCCATGAGCTAGGGGAAAAAAGTAAGACCCATCCGCCGAGGGCCCCAATTGGGTAACCACTCGGTAAGGAGTGTAAGAACGAGCCAGTGGAGAAGAAGATGGCCTGGTGTAGTTCTTCCACTCGATCCCAAAACCACCCCACCTAGGATGTGACTTCGTAACCAAGAGACATATCAGCGAAATTGCACGAGGTGACGAAATAACTGATACCTAAGCCCAAAAGCACGGGGGTACTCAGAGGGGAAGGGACGGCACCCTCCTTTAGGGAGCTGAGTGACCAAAAAAAGACGGCAATGTTACGGGGCTGGTAATCACGGGAGTAGGTAGGCCTGTGATATTTCCGCATAATAAGACCTCAATGAGCGAGATAATACGAGGTTTATGGATCTTTATTCTAACCCGAGTAAAGAGCGCCTGAGACTTCGTCGCAAAACCCTGCACAACAGGATGGGACAAAATAATACCTTAACTAGGAGGCAAAATAAGACCCCGAAATGATGAGAGAGATGTGAGGAAGAAAATGATACCTGAGGCAAAACAAAAAGGCAAGATACGAAGCAAAGCAAGAGGCAAGCACATGACCATGCTTGATCTCGTGAATCATATCAAATGAGAAAGAATGATGAAGATTCGAGAAATCTTTATCAATTGAGAAACACCTGCAATTGAAATATTGCATATGATAATAATACTTATATTAACTTGATTATGCTATGATTTGAATATTAATAATGCAGGAACAAGCCCTAAAAGGCAAAGAGGTATAATTACGTACGAGATGGGAACAAGAAGGAATGCAAGGAGAATAGATACACAAAAATTAAGGTACGCTACATAAATTCGCAAAAGAATAAGAGGAAAGTATATACTTTTAAATAAAGTTTTATTCTTTTGAGCATTTACTTCGCGCAAAGGAAGGAGACCAATGAATCTGGCGAAATACAGAATGATTTATATTCTCTACTTCCGAGAAACTTCAGAAATACCCAAAGAATAAGGGGCAAGTATATACTTAAATATGTTTATTATTCTTTGACTATCTACTTCATAAAGTATATACTTGGTATGTCGGATTGATTCCGAGTTAGTAGGATAATCTAGCGAAGTACATGCAGTATTCATCAGGATATGAAAATTATACATGCTAACCACGGTAAGTGCAGCTTGCAGAACGAGATAAGAATATGAAACAACAGATCGGAAAAGCGGTATATTAAAGCAAACTAAAAGCAGAAAATGTTATGCCCCCCTTTAGGCGAAATAAAGAAGAAAATGTTATGCCCCCCAAGTTTGGGAGCGCCCAGATAAAATATTAAAGAAACAAGGAACCAAAAGATTGAACCGACATAAAAATAAATAATCAAGGATTGACAGCTTCCTCCTCAGCAGAACCACTTCCAGATCCTTGAATTCCAGTGTCACCACCACCAGTACCAGCTCCACTGCTGCCCTCCATGCCTTGGGGAACTTCGCTTTTTGGCTCCTCAACATCTTCGTAAGTCTCTGTATCTTCGCTCTCACCATCGAAATCAACGGGAGGTTCATCATCGGAGAAGACTTCGAGATCCATGGGAGGAATATCAAGGCCATGAGAACTGCAGAACTCAGTGACGAATTTCACCTTCTCCTCTTGGGTATTTCTGCGAGCAAACTTCGCAACCTTCTTGGCATCCTTTTCCATCTTATCACAATCTTCGTTCAGGAGTGCAAGACTATCCTTCAAATCAGACACCTCTTTGGCAAGACCATCCCTTTGGCGAGACAGGTGCAGGATTTGATTCTTCAAACTCTCCTCAGATTCTGCAAAATGACAGCGAAGTGAGAAACAAGTTTAACGGAGCAAAATATGAAGCATGACAATAACACCTAGAGTTACCTTCTTTCTGTGAAATAACAAAACTTAGAGTTTTCTGAAGGTCGATGTTCAAAATGTCAAGTCTTGACGCTTCTGATTCAAGAAAATTGCAGAGTTCGTGAGAATATTTATCCTCATCTTTGTTAAGATCATACGAAAGACTATCATCATCAGGAGACCTTATTACAAGTTTGCCACTCCTCGGAGGAACAACAAGCTTCTTCTTCATAGGGGAGGCAGGAGCTGTTTTCTTGCCTTGAAATCTCTCCAAGCGAGCCAAGATGGAGGACATATCACCACTTAACCTATTATTCTCGTCCCTTAGCCCAATATTCTCAGCCTCAAACTTCTCATACTTCGGCCCTAACTCGGAAAGTTCACTCCTGAGTTTGCGAAGTTCGACTTCGGATTTATCCTTCCTCTTAATTATCCTCTCTTTATCCTCCTCCAGCCGTTTACCATGAGCCATAGAGGAGGAATGAAGATTTCGCTAAGTCGTAAGAAGATTATTAACCCGACGCAACTAAATCCTTAAATGTTCATTTTCTTTGTAGAGATGGGAGTTTAGATCTTCATTATTAGCAGACGCATTGGCTAAACGATCAGACGGGGGAATATGATATCGTCAATTTCTCACTTAAAATCTCATTCTCAGACAAGTAACAGTTAATTTGAGACAGAAGATTTTCTTGTTCGGCTAGGCAATCCAATGCGGTCGACTTGGCTTCCTCATAACCCATATAATACTTTGCATAATGGGCTTGACGAAAATAAAAGAATAGTAAAGACGAGAACGAAATAAAATGAAAGACAGCGAAAAAGATGAACTTACTGATGAGTTCTGAAATCCTTTGATCCTTCTTAGCCGAGCGGTCCCTCTCGTCGGTGAGATCATTTTTAAGCTCCTGAACTCGGGCCCTGGAAGTATTCAAATTCTCGCGAGTAACTCTTGTCTCCACGAGATGAGCCATGTGGCGGTTGAATTCCTGCGAAGTACAACAGGTCAGAAAAGAACTAAGGCATGCAGCCAGGCTAAAGTCAGTAATACCTACCAAGGCCATAATAGCAACATGTTGCGGGAGAGAGAGATTCAGGGAAGCATTAGAAATGAAGGACTGATCTTCAGCCAAAAAGAGTCGGAACTAAAAGAAATTAGAGACTCGGTGGCAGCGGATCTAATGGATGGAGCATCACGAGTTAAAAGGAAAGCATTCCTCAAGAAGTCCAAATCAGGCTTATAAACGGGATCTTCCACTTCATAGACCTTCCTCGGCTTCCCTTGATACCCGCCAGTAGAAGTAGCAGGTGACTCAGTGGGAGGATCGCCCGCAGTACCGATCGAAGTTGGCATGTTGGGCTTAAGAACGTGAGTAGAAGAAACTTTCTCAAGCACCTTGGACAACTTGCCTTTAGGAGGAGGAGAAGCAGGCAACTCTGAGGACTTTGTGGATCTAGGAATTCGGGTTAAGGCACCCGTATCTAAACCCCGGTGGAGTTTCGGGGGAACAGCAGCAGAAGGGGACTGAAGTGAGGTATCCTGGTAAACACGAGATTAATACATCGAAGTATGCAAGTACGGAGTTAAGAAAATAGATGACAAAGGCTACGAGATAAAAATAACAGCTGACTACCTTGGTAAAAGCAGTGGCAGTAGAAGAACTTTCTTGGCGATCTCGCTTCCTGGGAACCCGAGAACCATCAACGGGAGGCTCCAAAAAATCATCCTCCTACGAAGCACAAGGATTAGTCCATCTGGAAGAAAATAAGCAAAGCAGACGAAAAAGGCGAAGTATACAATAAATCACCTGATCAGGAGTTGGAGATTCGACAGTGAATTTTTTGGCATAAGACGATCTATCCTTGATCAAGCCAGGAGCAGGGAGAGAATACTGTGGAAATTGGGAAGATTAGATAAAGGGATAAAAAATGAAGTAGAGAGGAAGTCTAGTGAACTTACATCGAAAGGCCTCTCGGTCCAACGAAATTTCCAGGGCTCAAAGGCAGCGAGATGGACATGATCCGGTAGAGGACCCACCCGAGCTTTTCCCGACTCGTCGAAACCCCAAACCAGGGGACCCTAAACAACTACTGGAAACATCATCCAGTCTTAATCATTAGTCAAGCGCAGAGAAGGACCTTTAGGAGCATCCTTCGAAGAACTGACGGGCTCGACATCCATGAGGAGAACCTTGGAGGGATACTTCATGGACTTTCGAGATAGAGAAATGCCCCACTCTTGATACATCCTTCTTCGGCCTTGAGTTTTATCGATGTAGTTCTCCGAGAAAGAGGTAATGTTGTAATCAGCCAAGACAAACTCCTCCGATGTTGTGGGAATTTCAGACAAACCAGCGGAAGAACGTCTCACAAATTTGTTGACAATGTGAATTGCATTGCCACTCAGCTGGAAGACTCCTCTGTTGAGATAAACCAGAATTTCATGGAAAAGTGGATTCTGGGCATTATACAAAGGGAAATTTAAGCCGCTCTCAGTTAGCCTAAGGTGGTAATCATCCTGGTGGACGACCATGTTTCTGCTTCGATCCAACGGCAATTTAATTCCATCTGCCTGGTTGCAAGAACCGGAGGCGTAACTGAAGAATCCACCGTCGAGGACAGAGTTAAACCCAATTTCTTGAAATTAGCCTAGAAATCCTCAAGGTACTTTGATGTAGTGGCAGGGAAAAATTTCTTGGGTGCCATTGTGAAAAGAAGAGACGATAATAATGCTAAAAGACTAAAAAAGAATGAGGATAGCAGAAAGAAAAGAAACGGAATTTGCAGAAGAGCGATGCCGAAGAAGAAAGAGTTGAAGATTGTAAAGAAGAGAAAGAGATGAAGAAGAGAACTATTTATAATGAGCCAAGGAATGACCGGGAGAAGCGGTTGCACGAGGAGAGGAACCGGCTAATAACGGTCAATAGGAGTCGTGGGAGACAAGATAGCGAAAAATCCGGGTACGTGGCGGTTACGAATTTAATGCAGGATTCTCTTTCCTTTCTTGGTTCCCGCGAATGGAATGAGAAAAGGAAAAATGTAGGTACCGAAAATCTGCCTGCCACGTGTCCGAGGTAGATTGAACGAGGCAACAAAGTGAATCTTCAAGAAAGATATTATTCAACAATTCCTAAGAAAGTGTCAGTGAAGAGTCAAATCAAGTGTCAGAATTTACTTTAGCGAAGTTCATATTGCGAGGTATCAATTAACGAGATAGCACTGACTTGTACGGTAAGATACTTCACGAAGAAGATTGGAAATGCGAGGTGTAGATTGTTGTGCAAGAAAAGGGAGAGCATACACAGTCAACGGCGAAATATTAGGATCCCCGAGGTAAAATGAGTGAGGTGTGAATTGTTGTGCAAGAAATGGGACAGCTATCCCCGACAACAACCGAACTTTAAGGCGTAGAAGAAATGAAAAGTGGATCTGAGCGAAGTAAAAAGCGTATACCCGAGATAAATCGGGTTGTAATCCATTATGTAACTTTCTCCTATAAAAGGAGGATTGAGCCCTCTGTAAAAGGGGTTGGGACATTTGGGAAAGATAAGAGAACTCTTGTGAAAGAGGAGTTAGGATCTTGAGTGTCCATTAGCGTCTTGTAACTTAAAATTCTAAAAATCAGTTAAAATATAAGATTTGTGTTTTATCTTGTTTGTGTTCATCTTTGAGTTCATCAAATTAGTAAGTGGGTGTAACTGCGGATTTTCTGCAGTTACACACTTCGTCAAAACCTTATCAGCAAGTGACGAGTCCCAAACAAACCCAAACCAAACTTTAATCTAAGCATCCAAACCCAGTGATTCTTGACAAACAACTCCAGCAAGAAGTAGGCCCAATGAAGCATAAAGGCAACGCGAAGCAACAAGCATGAATGTATGCCGAGAAAAAGAAAAAAAAACGAGCAAACAGATCAAAGAAAAAGGGCAAAAGTAAGACCCAAGAAAGAAAGAAAGAAAGAAAAGAAAGGAAAGCAAAGAAAGAAACAATTTGGGCGAAAAGTAAGACCTCACTAGGAGGCTGCATAAGACCTCACTAGGAGGCTGCGTAAGACCCACGAAACAAAAAATATATAAAAGAAAAAGGCAAAAGTAAGTCCTCTATAAAACCTCTACTTAGGGAGGCTGAGACCTCATGGTGTGCAACCTAGTTCGCACAAAGTGCAAGAGGCAAAAGTAAGACCCATCCGCCGGGGGGCCCAATTGGGTAACCACTCGGTAAGGGGTGTAAGAAAGAGCCAGTGGAGAAGAAGATGGCCTGGTGTGATTCTTCCACTCGGTCCCAAAACCACCTCACCTAGGGTATGACTTCATGACCAAGAGCCATATCGGAGAAGGGACACGAAGTCACGAAATAACTAATACCTAATCCCAAAAGCACGGGGGTACTCAGAGGGGAAGGGACGACACCCTCCTTTAGGGAGCTGAGTGACCAAAACATACGACAATTTTACGGGGCTGGTACTCACGGGAGTAGGTAGGCCTGTGATATTATTGCATAATAAGACCTCAATGAGCGGGATAAGGCGAGGTTGATGGATCTTTTTATTCTTACCCGAGTAAAGAGCGCCTGAGACTTCGTCACAAAACCCTGCACAACGGGTGGGGCATAATAAGACCTTAACTAGGAGGAAAAATAAGACCCCGAAATAAGAAGAGAGTTGTGAGGAAGAAAATGAGACCAGAGGCAAAACAAAAAATGCAAGATACGAAGAAAAGCAAGAAGCAAGAACATGACCATGCTTGACCTCGTGAATCATATCGAATGAGAAACACTTGAAATTGAAATATTGCATACGATTATATTTATATTAACTTGATTATGCTATGATTTGAATATTAATAATGCAGGAACAAGCTTAAAGGCAGCGAGATATAATTGATGGAGAGATGAAAATGTGAAGGAATGCAAAAGATGAATCTGAAACTCAAAACAAAAGATAGTCGAAGAAAGGAGAATAGAAACACAAAGAACCAAAAGCACAAGGTATGCTTCGAAAATCCACAAAGAATAAGAGGCAAGAACTAATATGATTGTTTTGTTTTTGTTATTCCTTGAGCATTTCCTTCGCAAGGAGCAATGAATACGCGAAGAACTAAATCCATGAGATGAGGAATAAGAACAACACAAAGCGAGATCGATACTCTCAAGACTCAATAAGCTAAGTAATGCATATTATCCCCATATAGCATCCACTTACCACATACATATAGAAAAATCATATCATGCATATAGCATTCACTCATCACGCACATATAGAATATACTAATTTCATACATTCATTGAACATGCATCATATTTAGTACACTTTGGGAATTCATACTTCTTGAAGACAATACTTATCGCCACGAGTGCTTCCTGAAGATTGTTAACTAAGAATACTTCTTACACTTCGGATTATATACTTATAAGGATACTTCGCATGTAAATGAACCAAGGAAGATATTTCTTCAATACTTCGCTATCAAGTAGTAAGACATCAAGTGAATCAAGGGAAAGGGAAAGAAAGAGGAAGCATATTATTTTAACTTCGGATAGACTTATTTCCTTCATCTACCGAAGCGAAAGGAGGCACACATATATGGGAAAATGCATATTATACACTTCGCGAATTTTTTTTCAAAATTTTGGATTTGATATGAATCAAATTTTGAGGACGTTAATCTACAAATGAACCAATATCATGTGAAAATCTACAATGAGTCAAGGAAAGAACAAGAAGTGATACCATCAACTCGTCATCGAGGGCAACATCAACACAAGGTTATCATCGGTAAAGCTCAAACTAGTACTTACAATGGACTTCGCGCAAGAATGTGGAAAAGGAAACATGGAAGAAAATTATCAAAACCAACTTTCAAGGTCAAAGCTCACAAATAAGAAACTCGGTACATTCACCCGTGAAGATATCTCACATGTTCAATACTTCGTCAACAACAAGAATCCTCAACAACAATATAGTATACGAATCAAATGCCATATCATCAACTTTAGCTCACTACATGTAACACGACACTTCGCTACTACTCATCAACATGAAGAACCAATAACCAAGCATACAAGGGAAAAATCAAGAGCAATGAACCGTTCCAACAATAACTTATAATCAACAACAACAAAATTGAGGATCGATACTTCTTATATCTTTCGAGGATTAAGTACTTCTTATACTTCATACTTCGCATACTTCATACTTCATATACTTCGGGAGTGATACTTCTATACAAAAGCAAGATTTCGGAACTTCGCAAAAGAATAAGAGGCAAGTATATACTTTTTCAAGTTATTATTCTTTCGCTTGTTCCTTCATCAACAAAGATCAAAGTCGTCTACTTAAGCACCACACGTCTTGCTCCAAAGAACTACACGAAGATGGATTTTTCTTAAGAATCGCTCTTCAAGCAACACTCAAGAAAAATAGGGCAAAATGTAGATACCAAAAATCACACTCGACGCGTGGCGCAATATGAATGGTGGAGTAACTTAGCATCCCTAGGATAGTATACATAGCATCTTAACCAAGATAGCTTAGTTTGTAAGAAAATGATACAAATGTAAATCCACTTCTACTCTCTAGTACATAAAGAAAATATCTAGGAGAGAGAAGGGATCATATTTCATTTTCCCTTAACTTCATCTTCTTCCCCAAAACTATATCTAGAGCTCCAAAACTCATTAATGAAGTTTCATGTAAACACCAAATATTCTAGTGAAATCCGTGGATGTAGATCCCTTTATGGATCGAACCACGTAAAATTGTGTGTCTCTTTTATCATTTTAGCTCTTCAAATTATCATTTAGTGTTCAAAGAAGTTAGATCTAGAAATTGTTCATGAGTTTGAAGTAGAAATATGTTTAGAACTAGAAATAAGATTTGGATGTAACTTCGGATGGATTTTCCGTAGTTACATAGATCATGATGAAGTAACAAAAAATTCAGTTAAAATCGGCTTATTAGGATGTTATTCACGTATCAATATTTTGTGCAGGAGGACACATTAACCCAGCTGCAGTTAATAATACGTTACTTATTAGTGTAGACAATAGTCATTAGTATAAAACATGGTTTGGATAAGTTTTCCTTTGTTAGTGGTGGTCAGGATTTGTCTGTACAAAGATAAATCAAGGGCTGTGGTTCTCCTGACCACCCCCTACATCTCGCACGTGTGGCGTTAATTCCAATATTATGAATGAAAAATGAATACTCAAGTCAAGATATGGAAATTCAAAAATTATACAGGGAAGTTCGAACTCATGACCTATTGTGTCATAAGAGTGGCCTCTAACCAGTGTTCCACCTTGGTTGGAATTGATAGAAAATATAAATCAACAGTGGTGGTTTGTTCAGCTCAAATACCATAATTACTTTATTAATTAGTGTTTCACTAATTGCACATAATAAATAATCTATTCATTATAAAGTGTTTTATTAATTAGTGTTTTATTAATTAGTGTTTCACTAATTTCTCATAATAAATGACTAATCATTTTTAATTATAAATGTTTTCTTAATTAATTATAATATTTATTTATATTAATAAGCAATTTTGATAAATAATATCAATAGACATTTTCTGCGACAATGAGTAGTAGAAGAGGTGGAGGCCGAAATATTAGTGGTGGTTAAGGGCAGAGCCAAGCGCAATTATATTTATTTTTGTTCGTTTATCGTAAAATGGGATACAAAGTCCATTTTTCACATGTATCCAACTTGCCAAGATTTTTTTCTCCCCCTCTCCTCAAAATCCTGGCTCCGCCCCTGGTTTGTGGTGGAAGAAGTAGTGACGGTGAATGCTGGTGAGTAGTGATGGACAATATTAATTTTATGCTATCATTACCACATCGATAACATCGTAGTGTGGAACATGTGGTTGGTTGTTTTTAACACTTATTTCAGGGATGATATCATACAAGACAATATTTTCATGATCGTAGTTGGATCACCCAAATGGTGCCCCTGTTATCTTTGGTACTATATTGTATAAATCATGATATTTTAATGTTAAAATAAAATTGATTGAAATACAAAAAAGAATATATACACGGAAAAATAATAATGAAACTAATCAATTGACGAAATTTTGTTCAATATAAACCTCATATATGGCATTTGTGATTGAAAATTAGAATTGCGTCCAACAACCTACATGGGATGGGCGGCAGTGATGGTGCTAGTGGTGGAGTCAAAAATTGACATTGACGAGGCCTATTTTAAAAAAAAAAAAAACATGTAAACTTTGGTGGACTAAGCCATAAATATATATGGACAAAGTACTATTTATAAAATAAACTAAAAAAATTATGTAGTTTTTAAAATTTTAAGGGGTTAGAGCCAGGTTAGTCAACCCTTGGCTCCGCCACTAGGTGGTGGTGGATAAAAAAAGTGGATTCATATGGTTTTATGGTGGTGGCGGGTATTGGTGAAAAAAAATATTATGCTAATTTCGTAACGCCACAAAATGTGTAACGTTATATTATAAAGAACGCGCAACTGGGGGATATCCAAACTAATTGGGGGATATGAATTACTTCCCCCAACTAAGGGTGGCTGATAAGGCATAACTTTTGAATATGAAAATACCAAAATACCCTTTCCTAATTAAAAACCTTTATGAAAAGACTGTTATGCCCTTTCCCCTAAAACAATTAAATCTAAAAACCAAATAAGTTTATCCCCCAATTTCATTTGATTGCCAGCACAGTTAGGGTTTTGATTTTTTTTTTCTTCTTCATATTCTTCATTGTTCTTTGAGAAGGTTAGTGATTGCTGAAGAAGATGAAGAAGAAGAAGAAGAAGAAGAAGAAGAGAACGACGCGGCGAACTCGGACGATCAACCACTCGCAGTTATGGCTTCTTTGAGAAGGTTAGTGATTTTGAACTCATTTATAATTGTTTTAATCGATTTATAGCAATGGGTTTAGGTTAGAATCGCCAAACATAGATGAACCAGTCGAGTTACATAGAGTACCGGCATTCTATCTGGGATGAATACCATGCCGGTTTTAAGTACCGGCATTCGATCTGGGATGAATACCACGCCGGTTTTAAGTACCGGCATTCGATCTGGGATGAATACCACGCCGGTTTTAAGTACCGGCATGTTCGATATAAATATATCCATGCCGGTAGTCAAGTGAAAAAAAATCAAGTTTATGGATACTTTTCATCATGTACCGGCACAGAATTATAGGATGAATACCACGCCGGAAGTGAGTTCCGGCATGGTTATTTAGGATGAAGACCACGCCGGAAGTGATGAAGAACATGTCGGAAATGATGAAGACCACGCCGGAAGTGATGAAGAACATGTCGGAAATGATGAAGACCATGCCGGAAGTGATGAAATTCAATGCCGGTACTGAGTTCCGGCATGCTCGATATAAATCTTTCCATGTCGGTAGTCAAGTGAAAAAAAAAAATCAAGTTTCTGGATACTTTTCATCATGTTCCGGCATAGAAATTTAAGAAAAACCCATGCCGGAAGTAGTTCCGGCATGCTCGAAAACTAGATTACCATGCTGGTACCTGTTCAAAACCAGAAAAAAAAATCAACATTCTTAAGATCAAAACCAGAAAAAAATCGTAACGAGAGAGCTACGCCCCCCCCGGATAGTGGCAATAATTTATGCACATTTCCAACAATGCCGGCATGGGTTTTTTGTTGAATACCATGCCGGCACCGAGCTTTTTCAGCTACAACAATGGTGGATTCAAAGACAAAAAATCAAATTTTCAACCTCTTAGCTGCAATTCTCTCATCACAATCATCTTCCATTTTCAAAAAAAAAAAATTCCACTCAATTTTTTTTCCCCTACTTCAACTCCTCACTCACACAAATTAAAATAAAAAATCAAACTAATCTATCCCCCAAATACTTAACATTTCTACTAATTATAATTATTCACTAATTAGGATTAGTCAGGTCTAGATTAGGAATTAAAAAAATAATTACATAGGGGGTCACCCAGAATTGCTATTGGGACACCAATTTTGTCCTCTAGCTATATCCCCCAATTAGTTTGGATATCTCCCAATTGCGCCTTCATTATAAAGTATAAAACATGGTTGATCATTTTAATGTTAAAATAAACTCGATAAAACACGTGTCCATTTAAAAAAATTGGTGCAATCAATTGCCATGTTATGTAATAAATAAACGAACGACACGAATCAAGATCAGAACATATAAAATTATTTATTATCGATTTGTTTATGTAAAGAGTGGTCAGGATTTGACTTTGGAAAAGATAAATTTACCGCTAGGGTTTGTTCAACTTAACCATTTTTAAACGTTTTATTAATTAGTGTCTCATTGATTGTTCATAATGATTAATTAAATTTTGTATTATAAATATTCCTTTAATAATCTAACATAAATACATAATTTTATTAATAAATAATTTTACTAAAAATTATACTAATTCTAATGGTGAGTATAAGCGGTGGCTGGTGTTTGTGAATAGTGGAGAAGGTAACATTACTATTGGTGGAAGAAATATTGGCGGTGGATGGTTTTTATGGTGGTGGGTGTTGGTAATAGTAGTGTATAATAATAGTTTTTGCTTTTTAGTGAGTTTTATTGACCAAGTAAAAAAATAATCTTCACAAAACATGAAACATTGTATTGTGAAAGATGTAGTTGGTTGTTTTTAACACGATTGATAAGGACAAAAACCAAATATTTCGAGGATGATACCGGAACGTATAAGACAATATGATCATGACTGTTCGATCACTCGTATTATATAAAGGAAATTGGTGTACCCGCGTAAGAGAACATTATCGCTCTCTCAAGTACTATTACATTCTTTTTCCTGAAAGACCATTAATGTCGAGTTGTTTCGCGACAACTACCTACAAAGACAACAACTTTCACTCAATTCCCGATATAAAACATTATAGACCGAGAAAATGTATTTGCATTCTAAAATATTTGTTTGAAAATTATATTTGTTCATCAAAATCATTATAAAAAACTCTAAATCATAAATCTAAATTTCGACTCCGATGTTTATGGAATATTTTTTATATTTTACATTCTCAAATCATGCGACCTCTTGATAGTAAATCAACAATATCAAATTACGGATCAATATGTATAGGTTTCATTCACTGGGTTAGAAGGTAGAGTAGACACAGATGGGTAGATCACACAAATCAGAACATGACTGAGAATACTTCAATAATTTGGTCAAGAGATAAGGTCAAAAATTTAAGATTAACTTTCTATAGGAATAATTAGATCGGCTTCGATAGGAGCTGAATAAAATATGGATTAATAATAATTTTCACGTAACACGATTGCAAAACATAGTTTGGTTATCTCTGCCTATGTAAAGAGTGGTCAAGATTTGTCCTTTCTCAATTGCTATGTTATGTGAGAAGAAGGTGATATATAAGATTGAAGTATAATTCAAATCTATTAGATTCATACCATTTACAACTAGATGCCTTGAAAAAAATTGACGTGTTGTTATTATTATTAAAGGCAAGGGATACATTTACATTGACCACACTTGCGCAAATAGTTCACTTCGCAAATGATTGATGTTGCATGTACTGTCTAGAATGCAACGAGGAATTTGAGGAAAAAAGGCACCAGAAGCAGTGTCCAGAGTATTTTGGATATAGTAACTTAGTCCCGATGTAATACTTATGTTTTTTTTTTTTTAGTTTTTCCACAATCTATTTATTTAAGAAAAATGAACATTGCAAATACATAACATCAACAAAAATTAGACATACTGCGTTTGGCAATAATGGCTACTGATGGTCCATAAACGGCTAAAAAAAGAAAGAATTGTTGGGACATACAACGGATTACTTGATACGAATGAAAGAGGTATAACTATTTCGATTCTGAAATCACATAAAGTTCACAGTAGAAGATGACATCAAGTTTAAAGTTAGTAACAAACATAATATGGCTAACTAAAATGTTAAAAACAAACAAGATATATAAACTTACAAAGTCGTGGGACTTGAAGAGGCCAATTTTGAAAACTACAATCTTAGAAAGCAACGATCCATAATACCATATATTTTTATTTTTTTTATAAATATTCAACGTAGAATATGTCAACTTTTGGTAAAGGATCTATTGACAACCTATTAATTTGAAATAGGATCAGGGAGTACAATATGTGTTCAAGATTCTTTATGAGGTAATGTGTCGCCAGATTGTATTCCAAGTGAAGGTAGGAACATACGGAAGTGACAAAATGTCCAAGACTTTTGAAGTTACCAAAGCCTTCGTTAAGACGAATTTCTGGGCACAATACTTTGTTGAAGATTTAATGGCAGAGGTTCGCATATATACAATCCCTTACAGGAAAATCATGTCACATTGGATAGTTTGTATCATTCGTTCGGTGCAAAAAAATACTATTCTCTGCCTATTTGGAGGATCGACAACATGACCATGATAGATGAGTCAGCTGGAGTGAAATAGGAGCATGTGGAGACTTTCATGGACGATATTGATTAGTTGATTTCACTGAGATGAGCGCTGCTGATGACATATTTCCAAAAAATATTTAAACTTCCATGTTCGTGTAGAGCATTATCTCATTATAAGCAATGAACCTAAATAAAAAAGTTTCTGGAAGTTAAGATTATATTTCTTTCGTTTGAGCGAATCTCCGGCGGTAAAATATTAAAGGAAAAAACAAAGAAAACAATAAAGGAAAATCCCAACTATTTTTATGACAAATACATATTAAATCATAAGGATTTGATAAGTATTCGGGACACAAATTATACGATATATTAAAAATGATCCAACATCAAGGCCCGTACCGTTACGGCACGGGTTAAGGGCTAGGAACACAAAAATTCTAATGAAGATTTTTATATAATGACTTTCCGTGTATATATATAGTGTATTTAAACTCGAGAATTTTTGTAAATTATAAACCCGTGATTTTGCTAAAAACATTGCACGCGTGTAATAAATTATTTATTCAATCAGTGTATGCATGCGTAACATAAAAATTACGATCCAAATGAAGTGAGTTTATAGAGATTATGTAACTGTATGTTTGTATGTGTACATGAGAGCAATAGGATGAACCCCAAAATGATACGTATTTAAACTTTAGCCCATGAGTTCCCATGATACATTACGTGTATAACTTGGTCGTACAATCAACTTATGCGTACTCAAGAATTCCTATATATTGAAGAGAGCGTGCATATTATTTCGCCGCAAAAATAAATAAAAAGAGATTCAAATTTAAGTGATCATATACATAACTTGAGTGTGTACTGTGTATGTACATGAGGGCGTAGTTTTACCCGTTAAAATGAATGAATCTACGACAACGGTGAGAATTTTTTTTTTTTTTTTTTTTTTTTGACAATCAACAATTTTAATTTATTCATATCAAAATTGTGATTACATGATCGCTTACAAGAATAACAAAAACATCAAAATACAAGATAATCAACGCCATAATACAAATAAAGATATCAATTACAAGTATATCGCGAAGAGAAAGAGTTGGTATAATCCGGAATCGATTTCGACCATTTAATCTGATTTTCATCTTCTTGAATAAGAGATGCTCCTAAAAGAAATGAGTAATTCGCCCATAATCCTGTAGATCCAAACATACATGGATGCTCCAAATCCCTTTGATTGAAACTGGATTTAAAGCAATACCGTGTTGAAACATCGATGTTTTTGTATCGAGAATAGCAAGCCACGAACCAACGATCAAGGTTTGAATAAATCGCACTCAAAGCGAGGAGAAAATCGCCCCAAATGGCGAAGAAAATTCGCTCCAAACAACGACGAAAAATGTCGAAAGACATAAAAACTAATAGAAAAATTAGTTTTATTCAAAATCTACTTACTAAAAACTTAAAATGAGAGAAATCTTACTCAGATCTAGTCCAGAAAGGACCAAATCTGAGCAAGATGTTAAGGGAAAAATGTGTTTTTTTTTTTCTCAGAGAGAAAATGAAAGAAAAAAATGATATTATTACGGGTCCATTTGTGGAGCTGTCCATCAAAGAAAAATTAGGCTAAAAACTATAACAATGCAGTTCTACTTTTGTGATAGGTCGAGAACCATCAATAAAATACCATCTCCACGTCGTATTGCTACTACACAAAATCAGCGTACGAATCTAGTTAACAAAAAAAATTGATCAAATCGAAGCCTTAAATGTCACAATGTGATTTTATTCTTGCCAAGGGAAGAGGTGCCTATGAAATCAAGCACGATGTCAATTAAGGGGAGGGCCAGACCTGAATAGATAACCAATTTCTTAATAATAGTTACCACCAGTAAAAGATTTAGCATATCAAGACGATCTGTAATGCATGAGAGACCCGACTAAATCAGTCATAAACCAAATACATTCACGGACTAAGTGGCTAACTTTACCATTGTTTATAACGTACTGGCTAAGTGGCAAGCCAGAGACAAGTATAGGCACTTGTCCCAAATTTACCCATAAGTTGGAAGGGTTAAATTTTTTTCCACACTTACTTTCCGAGAACTTGCTCACATTCTAGAAATCTTTCCTTGTATGTCATGTCTTGTCGATGATGTCCCTAACAACACATTTCTCTTTCACTTTTTTTTTTTTTTTAATAAGCAAAGACTGTCAAAAGAGCTAATGGTCCTCCACAACTGTTGGAAGGATCCAAACAGGGGGTGTAGACCAGTACATGGAGGAGTTGTTTTGCTTAGCCCAGCTAGCAAGCTCATGAGCAACAAAATTACAAGTCCTAGGTTGGAAAATGAAAATACAAGCAATAAGTTTAGAAGAAAAGAAGAAAATATCTTTAAAGATAGCATCCGTCCTAGTATCTCCCTCAAAATTTCCAGCTGAAAACTTGTCAATGAGAGATTTAGCATCACTTTCAACAATGATGTGGGTTAGCTTTTGTTCCACAGCTTTTTTTAGAACTTCCCAAATGGCTCTAGCTTCAGCTTCTTTAGCAGAGGCAACATCAAACACCAGGGAGGCACAAAAAGTAGCTTTCTTAGAGAAGTCTCGCATCACATATCCTGCACCATTAGCTCCAGTTAAGATATCAAAGGCACCATCAGTGTTACATTTAATCCAGCCAAAGGGAGGGGGCATCCAGTAGTCACACAAACTGACAACAGGACTAGAAACATCAAGCACACTAGAGAAAATAGACTTCCTAGTAAGAAGCATGGCTTTATCTCTAGAAATAACAGTAGAAAATTTTTCATTAGTATTCTGGAAAAAAAGGTTATTTCTACTTGTCCATAGGGACCAAAGGATAGCCACAAAGAGACATTGGTTTTCATCAGAGAGCTTGGAAACATGATCAACAAGCCAGAAGATCAACCAGTCTGTGAAAGATTTGTTCTGAAAAAATTGGGTGTTAATATTGAAATCAGATAAAAACCAAACCATGCTAGCAAAAGAGCAGTTAACCAGAGCATGCATAATAGTTTCAAGAGGGTGAGAGAATCTAGTGCAGTCAACACAGTTCATTGGCATTCTAGTTTGGAGGACAACCCTACTAGGTAAAGCATTTCAAGCAGCTCTCCAGAGAAAGACTTGTATTCTGTAAGGTACTTTCACTTTCCAAATACACTTCCATAGATTTTTACAAGGGGAGGGCCTCAGGCCTCTAAGCCACAAGTAGGTAGATTTTGAAGAAAATTTGCCAGTCTTAGAAAGTTCCCAAGCCCTCCTATCAGGAGTGCAAAGCTGGCTTAAGGGAATGGTAACGATCTTCTGGACAGAAGCATCATCAAAATGGGTAGTAAGTCTAGGGACATCCCAAGACTTAGAAATGGGGTCAATAAAGTAAGCAACCTTGATACTTGGATCAAGAGGGACAAGAGGATTGGGTGTGGCAGATCCCATGCTGGGAATCCACTTGTCACACCATGGGTCAATAAATTGACCATCCCCAATAATCCAAGAAATAAAGGGTTTAATAAGTTCCCTAATGGCATGGAGGCATTTCCAGGTCCAAGAGGAATTAGCAGAACATTTGGCATTAAGAAAATCAGTGTTGGGAAAATATTTAGCTTTCAAAACAGTATCCAAGAGACAATTAGGTTTTTCCAGAATTCTCCAAGCATTCCTAGCTAGCATAGCAAGATTGTTCAACTCTGCTTTCCTAAACCCCAGACCACCTTCACTTTTAGGGGAACATAAGATATCCCAACCTAGTAGGTGAAGTTTTTTGTCTTTAGGGTCCAGGGTCCCCCCCACCAGAATTTGAAGAGATTAGAATCTATTTTCCTATACAGATGTTTAGGGATAAAGAAAGCTCTCATCTGGAATAGAGGAATGGCTTGACCAATATGCTTAATCAGGGTAGTCCTGGCAGCCTGGGATAAGATCTTATGGAGCCAGATAGAAATCCTAGCATCCACAGCTTGGAGAATTCCCATGTGAGTTTGTATTTTAGAAGCTTGAAAAACAGTAGGAGTACTAAGGTATTTTTCTCCCAAATCTCTGCTCTAAATATCTAGGATATTAGCCAAAATTGCTTTCCTATGTTCTGGAATTTTCCTACTAAACAAGATACCAGATTTCTCAAAATTTATTTCTTCCCCAGAAGCTAAACAATATTTTTTAAGATAGTCCTTGATGACATAAAAAAAAAATTTCAATAGCTTTAGAAAATAACAGGGAATCATCAGAAAATAACAGGTGAGTCATTTCTGGGGCATTTTTGCAAACCTTAATACCATCTAACACACCTTTACTCTGAAGGGTATCTATATAAGAAGATAGAGCTTCAGAGCAAAGAATGTAGAGGTAGGGATATAGAGGGTCTCCCTGTCTAAGGCCTCTTTCAGGTTTAAAAAAACCAGTAGGACTACCATTCACGAGGACAGAATAAGAAACAGTAGAGACACATTGGTTTATTAATTTAACCCAATGTTCTGACATACCCATCTTAGTTAGTACTTTTTCTAGAAAATCCCACTCTAGCTTATCATAAGCCTTAGACATGTCAAGTTTGATGGCAGCCATGCCTTCAACCTTAACATAATGATTAACAGCATGTATAGCCTCATTAGCTAGTAAGATATTATCAGAGATGCTTCTTTTTGGTACAAAAGCACTTTGGTTTTGAGAAATGACTTTATCCATGAAAGGCTTAAGTCTGTTAGCCAAAGTTTTAGACAAGATTTTATAGATAAAATTGCAAAGACCAATTGGCATATACTGGGTAACCAACTCAGCTAAAGGGACCTTAGGAATGAGAGCAATGTTGGTATGATTGAACACTTTAGCAATATTTCTAGTTCTAAAGCAAGTCTGAGTCATATCAACAACATCATCTCTCACAATGTCCCGATGCTTTTGGTAAAACAGACCTGTAAAACCATCTGGTCCTGGAGCCTTTTTTTCCCCCATTTGAAAAACAGCATTCTTAATCTCCTCTGGTGTAAGAGGAAGATTTAGAGAAGCATTATCATCTTCAAAAAATTTAATAGGGAAAATAGCTAGGATATCATCTTGGAAAGATTTAGATTGAGAAGAGTAAAGAGATTTGAAAAAATCTATAAAGGACTTTCCAATGCTGTCTCTATCAGTTATGATATCATTTTGGGAGTTCTTTAGCCAACTAATGGCATTTCTTTTTCTTCTAAAGAGAGTTACTCTATGAAAATATAGTGAATTTCTGTCACCTTCCAAAAGCCAGACTTCTCTAGATTTGTCCTTCCAATATAACTCCTCCAGATTGTATAGGTATTCCAATCTAGCTTTGAGTCTGGAAGTATTAGTGGTGTCAGTAAGATGATTTGTATGGAGATCAACTAACTCCTTCCTAACATTAGAGATATTAGTTTGAATATTTCCAAAAGAGGACTTATTCCAGTCTCTTAGGCCATTCTTAGTGTTTAAGAGTTGAGCTTTAAGCTTATAGGAAGGAGATCCTACCACATTAACAGACCAAGAGTTGGCTATAATATCTCTACATGTAGGATCCTCTATCCACATAGCCATGAAATGAAAAGGTCTAGGCATAAAAACATCCTCATGGTTGAAACCAATATGCATGGGACAATGATCAGAAGAATCCCTAGGTAGGTTATTGACACGTATTTTAGGACATAGATCTTCAGCAGTTTGGTTGATAAGACATCTATCTAACCTTTCAAGAATCAAATCAGGCCCTTGCTGCATGTTAGATCAAGTAAACCTTGGGCCAGAAAATCCAGGGTCATGCAAGTTAAAAACAGAACAAAATTATCTAAGGTTTTCAAAATCAGGGTCATCAACATCTAAACCACCATTTTTATCCTCATTGCTTAAAAGGGCATTAAAATCTCCAATGACAAATACAGGTTCATCCAACGGAGCTATAACTAGGTTGCATTGTTCTTCCCAAAAATCATGCCTCAGACTACTATTAGGTTCACCATACATAAAATGAATGTGACAAGTTTTAGAATGGATGATGTCAGTAAAAGTAACATAGATTCCCCTTTGACTAGAAGATGTGACATTTAGGTGGATTTCTTTTTTCCAAGAAAGGGCAAGTCCTCCACTTCTACCAATACTGGGCACATTCAAAGTGCAAGGATACCCCATGTTTCTAAGTTTTCTAGCTGCCATATCTTTGTTCATTTTTGTTTCAGATAAGAAAATGATATCATGATTGATATTTTTGCACAATAGACTAAGATCCTTGTTGGCATATTTTTTTCCAAACCCTCTAAGGTTCTAGTAAATGCAATAAACATTATTAACAGGGAAAGGATTCATAGTGGTAGGTTCACACACAAATATGGGATAAATTTAAGGATGATTTTCCTGAGTGGTATGATCAGAACCACCATTGAGGGAAGTGTTAGTACTGCCACCACTTTGAGAAGCCATTTTGGGAGAATCCAGACTAGAAGAAGCAGCATGGAGGTTAGAATTATTGCAGACATCAGTGTTGCTTGGAGAACCAGAAGCAGGAACATTGTAATTACCAAGGGAATTGAGGAGAGTTTGGGTATTGAAAGAACAGGTGGAGAGATCTATGTCTGGTAGATCTCCCAAATTGGTGATTGGGGGACATAGTTGAGCATAATTGGGCTCAGTTTGGGGAGTTTCTTCAGCTGTTGCTACAGGGTTAATGGAGCTGGAATTAGCAAGGGTACGTTTACGTAACTCGGATCTGGGTTGATCTTCCTCTTGAGGTTAGCTAAAGCTTCTTGATCAGAATTATTAGCAGCTCCTCTAGTGACAATAGAGCTGGGATTTGGGAAAGTTGTTATTTTAAAATGCCTTGACGAGTTGGTAGTTCGAATCGGGCCGTTTTGGTTCAACTCAGCCCCAGAAATGGAAGCAGCTACAGAGACATTTTGAGTAGTAGTTTATTTGAAAATCAATGGTAAGCTATTTTCTACCGAAGTTGTATGTTGCTGAACTGGTCCAACATCAAAGATTTTCAGAGCTGATGATCTTTTAATGAATGGGCCCATTTGGAACACATTAGAGAAACTTTTTTTGAATGGAATTACCCATTTGTTGATCCACATCTTCATCTTTACCTTTAGCATTAACTTTAGAATCCGAGGGTAAGACCTGAGTATCTGGGATGATAACCGAAGATATAGAGGTAGTATCAGCTTCAGCAACTGGAGTAGATTCTATTTGATCAGTACTTGGTGACAACATTAACTTGGAAATAGTTGGTAGATTATAGTTACTGCAAGAAGCCTTGAGTTCTGTGATTTGCTTTTGTTTCTGCTTCCAAGATGGACAGTTCTTGTCCTTATGATCAAGAACACGGCAAGAGGTGCAGAAATACCTTGGAACTCTGATGTGTCTACATTCAATCAAGAAGGGTTCTCTTCTTCCACTTGTGAATAGAGGGATACCAGTTAGGAGAGCTTTTTGGACATAAATCTTGATACAGACCTTCACATTCTTCATGAGAGGGTGCTTTCCAAACGGGTTTTGGGCTTCCACTAATTCTCCCATATCCATAGTGAGTATCTTGAGGTCATTGAACTCCGTGCATTCGTTTGGAATGTTGCATAAGATAAACCACAAAGTTTCTTCATCAAAAGAGAGTTAATTATTGATTGGCCAGCCTTCAGTCGGAACCACTTTTAAAACAGCCAGATAGCCACAAACAAACCAAAGTTTTTGAGATCTTATTCTATTAAAGTCTTCTTCAGATAGAAAACGAATAAGGACTTTGTTCCTTTGCCCATTCCAAGAAGAGACTGTGGGGTGTTGAGCCAAAGGCCAGTTGTTACAGATATAGTATCTGATAGAGGAAGTATAAATCAATGTTTCTCAACAGATATATCCCACAATACACCACTTCCAGTTAGAATCATCTTCAGCAAGAATGACTTTTTTGTCTATGAATACAGGATTAACAAGAGAGGATGGTAAGGTAAGTTTCTCAGACATTTGTAAAGAAAGGTTTTGGATATCTTGGTTAAAAGCTTGATCATGCTTAGGGGTTTGGGATGAAGTCATCAACAAGGAGAGATATATGTGAAAAATTATATGTTGATAGGAATTGATTTTTTTGATAGTCAGGATAAAATACAGTTTCAGGGATATGATACCATGGTACTTACTGAATTGATATTGACCCCATATAGAGTGTTGAGAGATGACATAAGACTCTTTTGTTTGGTTATGGTTACCAACCTTAAAAAAGGAATGCAACTTTTGTTGACTATGATTTAGGGAAAATTCAGGAGAAGATTAATGTAAGGTAGTTGTAGCATGATTACAAATGTTAGTCTGGGGAAGACTGTTGGGACAAGGCATGTCGTTCTCATATCTGGGGGAAACAGGTTGGTTCGGAGCCAAGTGGTTTATGTGAGAGATAGAGATATAAGACCACTTGTGGAAAAATCCAATAATGGATCGATATTCCTTTTGATTTAAAGAAATGTGTAATTGCAAAATATAAAGAGAATATCCAGTGCATTTATCAATTTTGGCAGCATTTGGGTGGGACAAAAAGACAATTGTTATAATGATAGAAATTTAGGGGGAATGTTTGAAATTGGGGGGTTGGGAGTGAATATGATTTACGTTGGTGGTATTAGCAAGACCTATGCCAGGGGTTCTTCGAGTCGCACTGCTGCCTCCCACCTGAAGCTGCCTTCGACTAGCCTGCATTAGGAATAAGATAGTTTGAATTAGACCCCAAAAGAGAATCTCAAAATTAGAGGACTTACCAAGGCCACCCTAAAATATGGTTCTGTTAGGTATTGGGGTAGTAAATAGGATTAGGTATTGACGATAGGGTTCCATAGGGTAATGATATTCATTAGGGAGAAGCTGATACGCATGGTTTTGCATGGGTGAAGAGCACGAAGCGATATAACGGTTAACCAAACGGCATAAATAGCAGTTAATGGTAGGAGTTATTCCTTTAAAAGGTGGGTTTTGATTGATATTAAGAAAGTTATTTTTAGTTTTACTGGAAGAGGAAAGGATAGGGAAACATTTGAACGATGGATAATTCCAGAGATTCTGATCCTTTGAATCCACCAATGTCCAGTCTCTACAATCAGATAAAAACACTTTCAAGTAATTTAAGCACTGAAGAGTTGAGGAAATTAGAAATTGATTTCCAGACGGAGTTGCAGCGTCGTGAAGCAGTTCAACGACAACATGAGGAAGAGGAGGTTCGTAAGCAAAGAGATGCACAACGAAAAGAGAGAATATATGCTGAGTGTGTGCCTCAATACATAAAGCGGCGGGAGAGAAAGGACATTGAGTGGGAAGAAAAGCAGGAGGAAGAGGCTGGACGGAAAGCCAAGGGGCCTCGGTATGGAAACGAAACTAATGATGATACGGATTCAACTGGTGGTTTTGATGCTGATGAGGATGCTGAATAAAGAATGGAGAACATCGACCTTGATTCTGATTATCGAGACAGCAGTCAGGAAAGGGTTGTTGAGCATCTTATGTATGATGAAGATCATCTAAGGACTCGATTTGGGCATGAAATTGCCATCCCCAAGAAGTATTCATGCACCATAAATGAAGGAGAGCAGTTTCCATTGAGTGTGAGTGCCAGGGTTCCTTTTTCAGATGAGGAATCAGACTCCAGTGGGACCTCTCCGGCTTCGTCAGAAAGTGAGGATAGGGAGCGGTGAAGAGATGAGGGGGGACAAGATGTGTGGTTAACTCCACAAAGTTATCAGGAGGAGCCAAATTTGTTGGAGGTTTGAACAGTTTGAAAATTGTTAATAAATTTTTTGTGCAGAGGCTCTTCTGATGATTTCCTTGTCTACCCCACTTCTTGAAACTGCTCTTGATGGTGATGGAATGTTTTTTCCTCTTAGTTCTTTCTTTTGTTTGGCTGAAACTCTTTTTTTGGTGGTTAAACTCTTGTTGTTGCAGAAGGTTTGGATGATGGTTGGAAGTAGTAGTGTTATCGGAGTGTGTGTTTGATAGTTTTTGTTTAGCAATGTCGAAGGGGTCTATAAATCTGAATTGCAGGTGATGTAAGTGGTGTTTGGTATTGGTTCTTATGGTGTGTAAAGATGTTGAAACATGTGTTATGATGTCTTCAGAATTCTAAACTATGAATTATAAAGTTAATGTTGCCGATGGACTTTGGTCTTTTCTTACGGTGATGTTTGAGTCAATTTGACACTTGGTTTTGATAAAATAGGAATGATTTTGATGTTTTTCTCTGATTGTGAGCTTGATTCGATAGCACCAGAGACTGTAAATTAGATAGCTGACAATGAGGGAAGCAAGCTGAGCGATTAACAACTGAGACAATTCAGTAAACATGAAACAGGCTGAAGAGCAAAAGGGAGGCCGAGTTGAGGCCGATTTGTAGAGCAAAATCGGATGAAAGAGGCTTGTCTCTGTAATGATTAGGTGTCCATTTCTCTTTCATTTGCTCACATGCAAATAGCATAGCCATACCCATACAATCGATTTTGCTACAAAATAGTCAACTGTGCAAATATATGCAATCAATGTTTTTTCTTTTCTTTTTTGAAGCATATACAAATATTGATATAGAAGTAGCAGAATTAACGTTATATTCCGAGTATTTCCATTTATTTCCTGTTTGAATTGAATGTATTTGCGGTCAGATACTTTGTTTAACTTTTTTCCCTGTAGTAACTTTTAAATGTTAATTAGTTTATTTTCAGAAAAAAAATATGTTAACATTAACATAGATGTAAAATGGTTGAATTTACAATTTTACCTCATCTTTTTCCTCCCATTCATGTCATCTGTTTTTAAAAGCCTATTTTTTGCAAAGATTGCGTGTTTGCGTGTAGCTGCTTACCATATTTCTTAGATTTCATATTCATGCCATATTGTTTACATCTTTTCCTGTCCAATGCAATTACGGTAGTACCGTTACTCTATGGTAAAAACAAGTACCTAGCAGCACGCCAACACATTACATACCAATTTAATACGTAACCTCCATTTCCTTCAATTACTACATATTTTAGTAAATCAATTTAAAGTCCAACGAAAAATGCATTTATAATACAAAACAGAATGGGTTTTTGAGTTTGGACGGTCGGATAACATTTTGAGAGACAAACTTTGCATCCGACCATCCCAGTCTCCTCCCAACGAAAGACATTCGACGGTCGTTGTTTCTGTAACCCCTCCCATTATGAATCAAAATTTATTAATCTTTAATTATTGCATCACCTCTTAACTCAAGATATTCAAAGAAACATTAAATGAAATCATAATATATCATACATGCATTAATTGGATTCAGTGGTGGCATGATGAATCTAATGGGAAATGAGATTTATTTATTTATTTTTATTCATCTATGCTTATACAATAGGAGGGTTTGTTGTGTCACCCAGCGGCTAGGATGCATTGGTTTATCCTAACTAGCGGTGGTGATCTTCCTTCCCTTCCCAGTGTATTTTTCTAAATTTGATCAAACGGTCCTCCATCTTCATATTCCACGTGAACGTCATAAATTCAACACTCTTCACGTCTTTAGTTCCCTTTTCCACTCCCTTTACTCTTCCGATCTGTAACGGTGAAATCCAGCTCTTCAATTTCAAGATTTCTCTTTAGCATAAGGAGATTTTAGTGGGGAAAAAATCATAGTCTATGGACTTCTCATATTCATTTTACCGACTGGTAATTAAACCCTTGGAAAAACGGCAGCTTTCAATTAATTTTTTCCCTACAAATTATCTGATCCTGTTCGGACTTCGGACGGAACATCAATTCAACCTCTGCAACACGTAAAATCTTCCTCTCTGCAATATTCAGTCTTTTCCCCAAAATAATTTGAGAATTTCTGCTTTGTATAATTCGATTTTTTTCTACTGAGATGTAAACCTAATGTTGATGTGGGATTTCTAATTTTAACCCCCCCCCCCCCCTTTTTCCCCTTAATTAGCTTAATCTGATAGTGTTTGATTCATTTTTGTTGGATTAATCTAATAGTACTTGATGGAAATTTTCCCCCTTTTTGCTGTGTTGATTTTGTTTTTGGATTATCATATCAGACATTAGCTATGCAACAGAAATGATGTTCTGAACATGGTAAAGTTATTTTTTTTCTCACCTCCTGTTGATTATTCAGATTGCTTTGGTTAGTAATTATGTTTGTTTCTAATGAAATTTTTGTAGCCAGAAAGGAAAAGATATTTGGTTGCTATTTTTGCTGTTAGTGTCTCATTCCAAGGAATATTTGGCTAGGAATCTCAAGATTGGCTATAAATTCAAAACATCCATGCAGAAATCCATTTCGTTATAAGGTAACTCCAAACGTCTTTTTGTTTCCATTGTTTGGGATTTTTTTCAGAACCCATAAGTTGTTTGTTGAAATTCCACAAAGAAGTATTTTCCATTATTGTTTTTTTTTTATGTTGTATGTCATAGTAAGAATATAAGCATCTCATGCCGTAGAAATTTTATCATAAGTCAATTTGGATTCCAGAGAAGCGCTTTCAGAACTGAAGGAATGTGGAAGTTGCCTTTTATTCCTGTTCCTCAAGAGTGTATTGGACGGAACTCAGTCAGATGCTCAAATTATCCATACCTACATTGTAAAAACCTTTGGCAAGCAAGGTTTTATGCTCAATTATCTTACTGAAATTGGTGGTTCTTAATGGACCTGTCTCAAGGATGTTAACAATCAGTAGTACTGCAGTATATGAGTGAATAATGAAAATATCGATTGAACAATTTCATGTGCTAATATGATGAATGTTTAGTAAGCACAACCTATTATTGATTTTAGGTTTAAAAGAAGAACATCGATCGTCACGACGCTGATTAAAGATGGTATGGTGTAATACTTTTAAACCTTGTCCTTTTCTTTCTGTCAATATGTTTGCATTTTTTTAAGAAACCCTAATCATGGATTTTTTTTTTTTGTTGTTTCATTGTGTTTCAGTATTAGGCCACTGATGTGTTACTATAAAGTTGTCAACTAAGCCTAATTCGAGATGTATCCTTAGAATAATTTCAAATAATAAAAAAGGATGTGCTTGGAAGATGTACCGATAAGTAAAATTGTGTGGTGTCAATCTGATGGAAGACAAAAGAAAACTCAATAGGCTTTGGACAAGGTATGTTGTATAAGAATTAATATTATTGTACTATGTTATCTTGAATGTGGATGTTAATGGAGTTTCATTTTGCAAATTTTGGTTTGACAGAAAGAATTTGAAAAGCGAGTTGTAATCAAACTGCTATAATGGGGTAATACCATTTTATGTTGTGGAGATTTTTTGGCAGTCCTATTATGTTTATTTATTTGTTAGAAATGCTCCGTTTATTTTTTGTCTCTTGAATTTGCCAGTTTTTAGTTAAACCTCAGTTTGAAACTTCTCACAACAAATTGAAAAATCCTTATCTTCAAGGTTTACACAAAGGACCACAAATAATATGTCTATCGTGTGTACTCTTCCCAAAAAAAGCATGGTGATCCATGATAAGTCCACGTCTGATGAACTGTGTGAACAGTGTCATATTATCCATCCATTTCCTGTACTATTTTCCTTTGCTCATTGGGTAGAACAATGTAGTTAGATACTGAAGTACTATCATTGGATTTGAATAAGTAGAATCTGTTTTGATTTACACATATGCTTATGCCTACGTTATTGTCGTTATAGGTGGTGGCAGAATCTTGGAGTTGCGCCTGAACTTAATTTTGCAAGAGACAACCTGGATTGAATCTTCTTATGGAGCTTGGGGATTTCTATATTAGTACCAACTAACGATGCAGAGAATAACTTTAAATGCTCATGGTATATTTTTCATGGTTCCTTAGAAGAACTTGATGTAAGTAAAGGTAACTATATATATCCTGGGTAGTTATAAGAAATTTTAATAGCTAATCCAGTAAAAAGTTTTGAAGGACTGAAAGATGTTGTTTTGTCAACTTATAACTCATATTTGAACTAGGTTATTCATGTGCCTAAATGTTATTTCAGTTTACACTACAGGTGGAACAGAAAGCTATCGTATTATATCAAAATATGTTTATTACCAGTTTACGATACAACTAATTAATGAAATTTTTACTACTGTGTAAGTTATTAATTTGGTCGCTCTATGGATTTTTTATTTTGGTTTTTATCTTGGGATGATATATTTCAAATGATGTCAATCATTTTCAATGAATCTATACGTAATGGAGATCTAAAAATTTATCACATGTGCTTACTTAAATTCGAGGTTTGTGTGAGAATCGGTCGTTGATCCTGTATATCTACCATCTTGGTGGAATGGTTTGGATATTTGGATCATGCTATATATGGTGTTCTTTAGTTAAAGGCAGGCTTGCCATACTGTTGATAGTTTTAACTTTTAACTGTACTTTTGATAGTTTTAACTTTTATTTAGTTCTGCGCTAACTCGCGCCGCAACATTATCGCTAGATGTGGCTTCTTCCCTATATCATCTATAGTTCCATGCATACTAATAAATTACCTATGAGATCATAATTCATTCACTTGCATACTCTAATGCCTCATGATGTGCACAGTGAGAAGAGAATAAGGCAGTTATGTGTCCAATATTTGTAGTTGTGTGTCTAATCTTTGCACCATTATAATCCTTTTCTTAGTTGTGTTTTGTTTTCATTTTCAATTGTTTCTGTATGTTTCTTACTTTTAATTAATGGCCCTAATTTTTTTACAAATATTTAAGTCTCATTCTCGGTTATATGCTACCGTCTTTTGCATGTTCTCACTTCTTTCAAGCACTAATGTACAAGGTTCTACTGCGGTGTTCAAAGTTAAATACGCCTATCCTTCTTTGATTTGCTTATCCTATAACATAGTTTAACTATTTTTATGTTGCACTTTATGAAGACCTGGGTTATTGATATGTGGAAGAGGTTTGAATTGAGTCATCCTGACAGGTAACTGAACAGTTAGTGTTAAAGCGACGTTAGCTAATCTTTATACCTTTATGAACATGGGTGGTTGAATATGGCGGCGATGATGAATTTAAGAGCGTAAGATCCATTTCAATTTAAAATTTAGAATCAAGGTTGATGGCAGTGGCAATGACCAATAATAGTAACATTAGTACATAAATACATAGATCTAACATCTGTGGAAGATATTTTCAACAGTTAAAGCACTTGGATGACCTAAGAGAGGCATCCCAGAACTTGCTCTTTGTCTGAAGTATAACTGAACAAACTAAAGAACTATTGTGGTGTTCTTTTTTGCCCGTTAGAGTACTGTTAATTGTGGTGTTCTTTGTTGCCAGGAGTAGAATTGAACAGGCAAAGATATGTTAGTCCTTCAGAGTATTATTTGATGTTTGTGATATCCTAAACCTATACCATCGGCTGTGGTGGACAGAACTCTTCCGCCATCAAATTTCTAATCAGTGGGATCAAGTGGTGTTTCATTTCGACCTGAATGAGCTATCAGTGATGGAAGAATAAGCACATTAATGGGCTTGATCAGTTTTTCTCATGAGGTTAATGTATTACTTTTGTTTTTTCAATAGTCTAGATGACCTGCATTGTTGTCATGGTCATGCTTAGGTGTAGCTTTTAATCTAGAAGTTGTAAATATGAATTTCATAAAGTGATACGATTTCGCTATCACTTCTATCAATTGTTGACAGTGCATGTTTTGTGACCAACTTTGAGCTTTACTAAAATAACATAGAGATCTAATAAGATTTTTTATTTCACTTTTAATTTGTCAGGCAGTTGAGACTATAAAAAATTGTATTTAAATTTTTTTTGAAGGTTAAAATTTGTATTTAAAGATTCATTTACCATCGTAAAATGACTCCGTTCAGAGAATCTTCTGATATAGTCACGGTGTCGAAACAAAGAATCTTTTGATAACGATACGTGTAATAAAAAAAAAATCATCAAAATCAAAACTTGGTGTCTGGGCTATCAGGCAAAGACATAACACATATATTTGTTCGATATGAAAATTTCCGAAAAATTCAAGATAATGGGCAATCAAATCCGTTCGATCTGGACATGAGCAAAATATATCTTCTTATACCTTCATGCTGTCCTGAACTCGATCTTTGGCCTGAATTCGCGTTAAAGCCACCGTGAAATGGCACGGGTCATTCCCTAGTAACTCATAAGTGAGATATGCATACACACTATTACTTAAATGATTTTGTGTTCGGTTTTGGATATTGTATATGAATAATTTTACAATGTACTTATAGACATTATTTTCGTTTAAAACAAAATAGAAAACTATCTTGCAAAGGAACACGATTTAATTTAAATTACGGAAAAAAAGAAAATTTGCATCAGTCAAATATCATACTAAAGCAGTGTCGTTACGGCACGAGTTATCTCTAGATATTTATTAGAACTCTCTGTTAACCTCATATCGGGCCATTACGGCACGGGTTATTTCTAGTGTTGAGTACAAATTAGTATAAATTAACCGAGAACTCGGATTTTTGATAATGTTGTATTGTTGTGTCGGCTTGAGACAAAAGACCAATTCCTCTTTAGTAAAAAAAAAAAAAAAAAGGTACGGACAAACTTGTCGGCTTGACAGGTTTCAATATGAACAAAAATATTGAAACATGTACTGAACTATGGAACAATCAACTCACTTTATTGGAAAAACCAAGGAAAAAGTTGACAAAATCATATATAAAAAAATACTGAAAAATCAAGTAACAGTAATCCCCAAGAACCTCCAGGAGTAACAGTATATCCCCAAAAATCTCTCCTGACCTCCCGTTGTGGCAGCTATCAACGCCGACCACTATACGCTGGGGGTATCTGTGTAAAAAGATTAAAAAAATTAGTCAACAAAATCAATTGCTATTTTTTTTTAAGCATAATTGCTAACCATTTGAAGAGTGGGAAAGGAAAAAAAATCTCCCACCAAGATCGCAACAACGAAAAATTCTTCATCTTTTATACCCACAAAACGTCGCACTGCATGAACAAATCTTCAACATCACGATTCACGCCCAAAACAAACAAATTTCAAGTTTACCAAAAATATAAATTTAAAATAAGTTTTCCTATTAAATAAGATAAGAAAGTTAAAATGGGAAGAAAAGAAGCGTACCATCAACAAAAGCTAAGTGATTCCAACTCCTATTCTTTCAATATTTCTAAATATTTCTTCTGTTGTTTTGGATTATACTGTCCTCATCGAAGCACGTAAGAATATGAAAATTGCATCTTTGATGCGTCTTAAATGCCGTTCCCGAGGATCTAAGAGTTGATTGTAGTATTGATATTAGTGAAGCACTGCAGAGACGACAATAAGGAGTAAAAAAACAAAAAACAAAACAAAACAACACGTTACCAGATTTATAATTATGTTGTGAGTCTGCATCACCTGGAAACGAAAAACCTTTCCAGCTATTAACCTGATTGATCAAAAGCAAAATAATTAAAAAATGGGAGAAAAAGGGTAAGGGAATTTTGTCTGGTTGGCCACTTTATATAGAGGGGGAGGTTATGACAGCAAAAGATCATTAGAGTATCAATTTCAGAATAAATAATAAGTATATTCTTACCTAATTCACAAATCCTATTTTGGATAGTTTGTTTTATAGAGAATAAAAAAAATACTATTGCATGTCTAATATAACTATGTTTAGAGAGAGAAATAAAATAAAATCCATTTATTTTACAAAAGTAACTATGTTTAGAGTGAAAATAAAATTTTATTTCACAAAAAAAAAAAACGAAAATCCAAAAAATATTTTTTCTTTTATCCTACACTTCTGTTTTTAGGAAACCTCTGTAATTTTGGATAGTTATATTATTTTCATATTACAGTTGCAAATATTTTTGTATAAAAACATATATTACATATTAAAAAAAATAAAAATTGGTTTTATTTAATTTATTTTTTATTTTAGACTAATTTTATAATTAATTATGGTATGACCAAAATTAAGAAAAGTAATACGAAAATTATCTTTTTGTTTTTGCTAGAATTTTCATATGCTCGTTTTTGTGTTGGATTGCTATAACTTCAATTCTTGCTTTAATTTTTTTTGATTCAGATTCTAACAATTTTGTAATCTTTTACTTTTCTACAGGAAGACTAAAAGATTTATTTGCAAAAAAGACACAATGCTAGAATCAAAGGTTAGTACCCACTATCAATCTGATCAATTTTTCTAATATTCATTGTAAGTATAATCTTATTGTTTAGTTTTAGTTGATAGAATGAAGTTGTAATTAGGAAATTATTCTTCAGTTTTAATTGATAGAGTGATTTGGAAAAATGTAACAGGACATTACGATGAAACCATGGATGTTGTGTTTTAATTTGTTGATTATCATGATGAAATCTTGGATTTTGTGATTAACTATTCATTTATATATTACCGACATGTTTTGAGGTTTTCAAGATCTAGCTATTTCAAGCAAGATTATTTTTTTTGAATCTTTTTTAAGATTTAGCTTTCTTATTATTGGCAAAAGAAAATATTTTTCTGATTTTTTTTTGTTTAAATTTGATAAGTTTTCCAAAATAAAAATAAAAATGGTGGGGCCAGAATCAACCAGAAGCGAGAATTAACGTGGAGCTCCAGTGAATGAGAACGCTTTAAAAAACTCTGTTATTATATAGAGAATTATATGGGTTATTTAACGGTTGGTACCCAGCAAATGTCCAACACCTAGCTTTGGTACCCAATACTTCAAATATTATCGGTTGGTACCTTGACCAGTTAAGTCAAATTTTTGACTCGACAAAGATAACATGTTCGTAACTGAAGTGGTCCTATTACATAAATGCCCTTTCAAATGCTAACATTGACTTGAATTATCCTAACGTCTGGTTAGGGAGATATACACGTGGCTAAATCCGTACGTGTCACACGTATATTTTATTTTAACGGCCACGATGAAATCTAGACATGCCGATATAACCAAGAAGACTAAAACCTAATTTTACTTATCTTATTCTTGTCGCGGGAAAATCAGAGAGGAAATTAGGATTCGCCGCAATGGAGAAAAATTGGGGATTCTGAGTGATTTCTGAGTGATTTCTTTTACCTAATCTTAGAATTTCGTTAGATCTACTACTGATACACATTGGGTAACACTTATTTTAAGTAATCGAAGACAAAATCAAGCATAATCGTGACCAAATCGAGACTCTGTAAGATGAGTTCTAAACCCTTTATCTATCTGATTTGTTTTTTTGTTTTTATAATAATTGATTCTCGTTTCTATGTGATTTATTGTTAGAAAAATAGGGTTTTTGTTAGATTTGAAGTATGGACTGTGGTTTTTATGGATTTTACTGTTAAAGAATGGATTTTTATTTTGTTTTCTACATAAAGAACAAGTTGATGTTTTTGTTTGAAGGGACAATATCCATCATATCTAGTTGTTTTCTAGTTCTTTTTGTAAATCCAATTTAGTAGTTTGTCTGATGGTCCCCTTATCCTAATCTTTATTGTTTTTGTTTTGTCAGAAATGGTGGGTTCTCATGGAAATAAGTATTTCCCTACTAAAGATGGATATTTAGTTGATAGTAACAGGGCTAAGAAAGAAACTGGATTAAATAAGAAGAGAGAAGATTGTGTGTTAGAGGAAGAATTGGATTGGTTATCTCAGATCAATAAATTTGATGAGTATGTCAGATGCATTCATGTGGATGATGCAGTAGCATATGGAGACATTATTGAAGGTACTAAAGCTTTACATCCAGCAGTGCTTGTCCAAGTAAATGCAGATATTAGTAAAGATGTAAATGCAGTTGCTAGTAAATTTGTTAATGTAGATGCCAGTAGGGATGTAAATGTAAGGAAAGATGCTAGTAAAACTATAAGTGTGGATGTTAGCAAGCAAGCGTAGGCGCTAACTCCCAGTGAACATGTCCCTAAGGAAAGGTGCAAGGAAAGGTGCTTGTAGAGGTGAAAGGAAATGTGCTTGTAGAGGTGCAAGGAAAGGTTCAGTACATGAAGATGTGAATGCATGTACTACATATGAAGCTGTAAATGGTAGTCAAGTACATGAAGGTGTAAATGCAGTTGATGAAGTAAATGAAGTTGTAAATGAACAAGTGACAGGGTCAGTAAATGTGGATGTTTTTGAAGATGGGTTGAGTGAATTTGGTGGTCCCAGTCAAGTTGAGGGAGTTACCCAGGTGGAGTTTTCACAGCCACACCATTCAGTTGTACCTAAGGCTGCACATGGTCCGGTACGGTCCGGTTCTCCTATGGAACTGGTCCCTGTACTTGGTGTTGACCGGGACTGAAATTTGAGGAACGGTACCTGTACTTGTACCTGGTGTTATACCTGTACCTCCGGTACCGGTCCGGTACAAGTCCGGTACCGGGTTTTTACCTATTACAGTTATCAATAAAAAAATAAAAAATATCATGCATAAGTTTATCATGATCAAACAATTCTATTTGATGATGAATTTCAGTAAAACCACATATTGTGCAACCTTCAATCAAAACCACAGCCTCAACAAGACAACATTTTGTTTTCTTCAATGTTTTCATGGCACCAACAATCTCCAATACGGAGGACAATACAACAAATCTCAACAAAAAAACACTAATTAATTGAATCAGATGAACACCCAAGTCATCTAAATCCAAAAAAAAAATCAATTAAGTAAAACCCTGGTTTAGTGAATCAATTAAACAAAACCTGGTTTATTGATTCATATCAAAATCCGAATTTCACTAAATTGAAACATAATTTCTGAAAAAACCCATACTTAATCCATGGAACCATCTTGTTCACCGCAACAATTCTTTAATCTAAGTTTTAATTGCATACCCACATTCACAGCGAAAACCCAAACTCAATTTCCAACCCATAATAATTTTGGTTCTTCTCGGCAACAGATCTTCCCATCCTTGACTTTAAATACTCCTTCAACAGATCCAAACATGCAATAAACAGTTTAATTAAACATGCAATTGATTATTAAGAACCCTAATTTAATCAAACAAATTTCAAATTACCCAACATCAGATGAATGAATTACCTGTTGTGGACTTGTGGTTGGTAATTGATGATGGTGGTGGGGGTGAAAAAGATGGTGGTAGTGGTGGTGAATCTGATGGAGATTAGAGACAAAGATGGTGAACAAAAAGAAGAAGAAGAAGTGAAGTTCTTCACGTCGAGAAAAGAAGAAGAAGAAGAAGTGAAGTACTCGATGGATAAAATACCTAGGATCAATGACCAGGATTACATCTAATAAATATATCTACGGCTTATATCAACCGGTACTTGTATGCGTGTCGTAACCACAACAAATTAATTAATACTTTACTACCTAATTAACAAGTAATATAGGGTAGTCAAGGTCGATCCCACGAGGAGCACGAGATTTTAGTTGTCTTATAATGTCACAAAGGGGGGTATGTTTTAGATAAGTAAACGAAAATAAAATAAATAAACAAAACAATTAAAAAGATAAGAGAAATCAATAAGAGAGATTAGATCAAGGAATCCTTCTTCGCTGCAAAACAATGATTAAAGTTATGTTCTTTTCCACTTCTTATTAGTCACAGATTATCACCAACCGTAGGATAGCAGGTTCGCTTAGCTAACCCTAAAATTCCTTATTTCACTAAGTAACAAGTTCGCTTAGTTATCAGATTCTATTCAAAAGAACCACCTTGAGGTTCGCTTACAAGATGTAATTCTCCGAACGCATTAAGATTTATGAACTTAGGTTTAGTACTAGTAGTTATACTCGGTTCGTTTGGTCCACTTTCTAGCGTTGTTTTCACACACAATTGCTCCAAGGAATCCCTCCGCAAGGTCTTGTGTTTTCTACTTGTCTAAAGAGTCAAGAAAAGACTACTTATCCCCTAACTTTCACTATCTATAGATCAAATTAACAAATCAATTTAGTATGCATCCTAAACAATCTATCAATCAATCATTAACACTCTTAATAGCAAAAACAAACGATAATCATGTGAAAATTCAAAGTAGATTTAAAACAAAACTCAAAACATGTTAAGAACTAGGAATTCATCCTCAATCAAATTAGTTACTTATGCTAAGAGTTCACACAAAGAATAAAGAAAAGATAAGTGTTGTGTGTGTAGAAGTGTGCAAAGATGTGCAAAAGATATGTGTAAAAGATGTGTCTGGAAGTGTAGAGAATTCCTTTATTTATAGGCTTTAATGCTCTCCAAATCTTCCAAGGAATAGAATCCCTTTCCCTTTGTAGCTCAATTTCCAAATCCAAGCCTTTCTCAAATCTTCCATCTCCTCTTTCCAAATCCAAGCCAAATTCTTCATTAAATTCCAAACCCAAGTCTTCACATCCCATGAGAGAAATCCACACAAAATTCTACAACTTTGGCTCGCCGGAAAACTGGGTTTTTGGACGGAATTTGTCGCCGACGGCCACCTGTTCATGTTAGTTTATCAAATTTAAGTTTTGTTGTAATGTTCTTCGAAAGTTCTCTCCTTGTATCTTATTCTTGCCAAGGTATATTTCTCTATGTTGATCTTTAGATTAGTTGTGCTTAATTAGACAATTAATGCTTTGGAAAATCTTTAGTTGTGATTAAATTATCCATAAGACTAACGGTCAAATAGGTCAACCATATCTTGTCATCTTTTACTCAAACTGTTAGTCAAAGGTCAAAGGGAGGGAAATCGCCGTTCTTGGGAATTGAAGTGTAGTTCACCTAGTCTCCTGGAACTGTAAGCGATGTACAAAAGTCATTCTTTAGCGTGTCGAAAAAAAAAAAAAACAAAAACGCCCGCCCAAACAATCTAACTCTGTCTTTGTGTCAGCATTAAACAACGACAGTTATTTTCTGTGTCGTTCTTAGTCTTCAAAGAGTTGGATCATCCTTTATTCATCCTTTTATTCTTGCTAGGATCGACTATTACTATTCACAGTTGATTTTACACTTATTTTTTTATTTTGAAAAAACTTAAAACCTAACTACCTCTTTTGAGCTCAACAGGATTTTTATTTAAAAAAAAAAAAAAAAGTTTTACTTTATTTATTTTTAGTTTGTATTAGGATTCCTTTACTCTTGTAATTTTCTTTTTCTTTTGCACTTTATTTTGGACTTTGGACTTGGACATTCTATTTTTATTTTTTTTATTTTTAAACCTACGGAAGGGTATTATTAAATATCAACTGTTTGCAGAAAGGACTGATTACAATATCACCTCGGCCCCGGGTTCGACATAGGAGTGGTGGCCAAAATCCCGTCTGGGCGGGAGGTAAGTTTGTGAAACACTGTGAAATCCCTTGTTAGCGAGTTCTTTGTATTCATCGTTTGCATATATGTTGAGGAATTGAATACGGGCTTTTATTTTTCCTATAAAGGGCAATAGGATAAGGGTTCGGTTTCATCAGATTCCTTCTTGCCGGAAGAAAGCAGTACATCTGTGAACCTAAGCTTTAAAATTTTGAATAGAACAAGACATTTTCTTCTTTTGAAAAATATTGGTTACTCTTTAAGCATACTTCGAAGTTCATAGCGGTTTACCACAAGCCTAAACATTCATCTATTGCATTCAAATTAACATTCCATTCACTCGCATCCTTGTTTGTGATTGCATAGAACTTGACTTCTAGGTGAATGGTTAACACCCTATTTGTGTCATCTAGTTAGAATAAGTCAAGAAGAGTTAATTGAAATACATAGTTAAAATGAAAGTCAAACCCATCCGAAACAATGGGAGAACGATCGCTTGATCCGTGAGTCTAAAGGACTACATGTAATGAGGACAACCCGGTCTCGTGCATTATCTACTGTGTGAGTTCGAAATTTGTGGGACTCTTGGATCAACCAAATGCGGATGAGCACCTCAAAATGAAACTTTTTCCTTTTTCTTTGATAGACAAAGCCAAGACTTGTTTGTGTGCTCAATAATCAGTCATTTCATACATGGGATGCTCTTACGAAAGAGTTCTTCAAAAAGTTGTTCCAAACCATAAGACTACGACAATTCGTCAAAGTCTGAATAGTTTTGTGAATTAGAGGAGGAAACTTTGGCAAAATATTTAGAGAGATTGATGAATTATTGCTCAATGTCCTCACCATGGTTTTGAAAAATGGAGACTTGTGCAAATTTTGTATGAAGGTTTAGATGTCAAGAACCGGAACTACGTTTGAGACCATGTGCAATGGTTTTATTGAAAAAAGCTTGCTGATGAGTCTTGGGATTTCTTAATCGGTAATCATTGAAAAGACTCAGCGGTTGGAATCCCATGAACCAAATAGGATTACCCTTGCATCCAATGTTCATAGAATTGACTCGACTTGAAGGAAGTGCAAAGATGGCATCCTTGGCAGGGAGAATAGAAAAGCTAGAGCTAGAAAAGAATGGAAAAACTAATATCCCTACTCTCGTAGTCAAATTGAAATGGCCACTTGTGCTGCATGCCATGGTTCAGACCATCTAGTGGACACTTATGACCTCCATGCATTTCAAGTCTAAAACTGAGGAAGCCAATGTATTGTACCAAAGGCAAGAGAACAACCCATATTCTAGGACTACAACCCGGGGTGGAGAAATCACCCTAACTTTTCATGGTCTAAAGGGCATGTGCAGGGGAACATCAAATAATAACCAAGGATACCACTTATCCTAGAAACCCCAAAAGTGCAACCACATTCTCAGTACCCTGCCCGAAAGCCTAGCTTTTTCGGTTTGTTGACCCAAAATTTGGTACAACTTCAAAAGACCCGCAGAACGCGTTTTTCAAGTCTAGAACTTAAAATGGGTCAAATTTGTGAAGCATTGAATGAAAGAGACAAAGGAAAACTTCCTAGTCAACCCCAACAAAATCAAAAAATGTATATCAGGCAGAAAAATTCAACTCGAAATGAATGGCCTCCAATAATCAAGTAAATGTTGTCACCACTCTTCGTAGTGGTAAAGTTGTTGAAAACAATGTAGGTGTACCACGATCAAGTGTCTACATCGGACTCACAAAGGCAAAATACCACAAAAACACCTATTGTTGAAAACAAATCGAGCAACATAAAATTCCCATAATTCTAATGTCTCTACACCATCTCATGTACTGTTGCTCCATTCCACAAAGATTGGTGCAACAAAAAGAGAGTACACAAGATGACGAGATTTTAGAAATGTTCAAACGAGTTAACATCAACATCCCGTTTCTTGATGCAATCAAGCAAGTCCCCTTATGCTAAATTCCCAAGGATCTATGCACAAAAGCGAAAGCTTCATGTGCATAAGCGTGCTTTTCTCACTGAGCAAGTGAGTGCAATCATTCAAAACACACCACCTAAGTTTAAAGACCCCGAGTAGTCCAACTATCACATGCAAAATAGGTGACCATACGGTTAAGAAGGCGTTGCTAGACTTAGGGGCAAGTGTGAATTTACTGCCATATTACCGCAGTTAGGTCTTTGGAGAGTTGAAGGCAACACCTATAACTCTGCAATTACGGACAGATCCGTCAAAGTGCCGTGGTGTGGTAGAAGATGTTTTGATTAAGGTTGATAAATTTTACTTTCCTGTGGACTTCATCGTTTTAGATACTCAACTTTGTACAAAAACCACAATAGGTCACATTCTGTCATTTTGGGGCGTCCTTTCTTAGCGGCGTCCAATGCAATCGTCATTAACTACTAGTAATGGAGTCTTTGAAGTTGTCATTTGGTAATATGACCGTGGAGTTGAATGTTTTCAATGCTAAACAACATTTAGATCTTGATGATGATAATGATGTGCATGAAATCAACATGATTGAAAGTTTGATTAGAGTCGCTACCTAGTAGCATGTCTGACCCTTTGGATGCTTGTTTGAATAATTTCAACCTGATCTGTTTGATCAAAGATGTATGATGAGCATATTTTGGACATGATAGATGAGTTTCTTGAAATCTTCATGGATGATTTTTTTGTCTTTGGCTCTTCTTTTGATGAATGTTTGCATCATCTTACTCGTGTGCTTATTGATTGTAAAGAAAGAATTTGATCTTGAATTGGGAAAAATGTCATTTCATGGTTGATTCGGGCATTGTTCTAGGGCATATCATCTCGGAAAAAGGCATAGAAGTAGATAAAGCCAAGGTTGATATCATTCAACACTTGCCTCAACTCAACCTTTCTGTGAGGGAGGTTAGATCATTTTTTAGGCCATCTTGGTTTCTACCGTAGATTCATTAAAGATTTCAGTAAGATCTCAAGACCACCTGTGTAATCTACTCGGTAAAGATGTTACATTTGTGTTTGATAATACTTGTGTGCATGCTTGGAGGAGCTCAAAACTCTTCTAACTTGACCCCTATAGTCCGACCTCCAGTTGGAAATTGCCATTTGAAATCATGTGACGCATCTGATTTTCTTTGTTGGAGCTGTCTTAGGTCAGCGAGTCGACAAACACCCCTATGTGATCTACTATGCTAGTAAGACTTGTTGAACTATTCAACAACCGAAAAAGAGCTGCTAGCTGTTGTGTTACATTAGATAAGTTTAGATCTTATTTGATAGGATCTAAAATCATCATTTATCTTGACCATCTTTAGCATTAAGATATCTTTTATCTAAAAAGATGCCAAGGCTCGTCCCTAATTCGATGGATACTCTTGTTACAAAGTTCCACCTCGAAAATTCGAGATAAAAATGAGAAATGTTGTTGCTGATCACTTATCTAGATTGAATGTCGAAAGGAATCTCTGCTGATGAATCGAGAGATTATTAGAGAATCTTTCCCATGATGAACAACTCGATGCTAGTTCACGAAATGCCATGGTTTTGCGACATCGTGAACTACCTTGCTCTGGTAGGATGCCACTTCATTGGTCTAAACAAGACCGGTCTAAATTCTTGGCCGAAGTGAAACATTTCCTATGGGATGACCCATATCTTGTTCAAATACTGCACACTAAGTGGGTAGAAGCAATCGCAACAAAACTAATGACCACAAGGTGGTACTTTCGTTCTTAAAGGAAAACTTTTTCTCGATTTGCATCTTTAGAGTAAGCTCACTCAACTATGATAATGCAAAAATATAAACAAAGAATTTTCAGTCTAAAAATGTCACAACCAAGAATGTCTTCAAGGTCAATGAAAACCGTTCTCATCTTCTTGATCCGATCTATGTGGACTGAAAAGTTCACCCCTTTGTACATACCATGATTTAGGTCCCTGTTGGTTGCTTTGGACATACTCTCTGTCTCTGGTTTTGGCATCTGGTAATCTCTTCCTTTTAGTTGAGGACAATGTTATGTTTAGGTTTGGGGGAGTATTTGCTTATGGCGTTTTGAGTCTTTTGCATTTTTTTTTTTTTTTGACCAGCAGTGTAGCGGGTCTTTTGTAGGATCTTTTGGCTGAGTTGGATCGCAAATTATCAAAAGGATTCTACGAAAATTCCGGTTCATCATCTCATCCGAAGACAAAGACATTTCTATGGATGCTCTGAAATTGGAGAAGGTTTTGTGGGTACATCTTTGGTAGGCCCTCACGAGACTACAACTCGTCCACTAGGGACACCTAGGGGTTTAAAGGCTTAGTGCATACGCTAAATGCATTCGAGACTGGTATAGTTAGATTTCAACTTGAGGACAAGTAAAATTCAGATCGATCATCGGACTCCATCAAGTGAGAAAACATGTTTTGTTGAGTAAATAATTGCCAAAATTCGAATCCAAGTGAGTTTTTGGATCGAATAGCTTGTTCATTTAGATCAAATTTAAGTTTTGTTGTATCTTCATGTTCTAGGCTTGTATCTTATTCTTGAAAGTTTAGAATTGTTTAAAGATATAATTTAACGGTCCATCTTGCTCTTTCAATGTTAACTCCATTGTAGTTAGAATATCTCTATGTTGAATGCTACAACTCATGCTTAACCAAATATTGATCTTTAGCCAAAATCCGGAGAAACACCTTAGTTATACGGTAGAGTTACTATAAGGACAAGAATAATATTACAAGTTTAATTATAGGACTTTTAGAATCCTACCGTTTTCATTTTCTTCTTCTTCCTGAGACAAGCCTAAACATTCATCTATTGCATTCAAATAACATTCCATTCACTTTTCCGGCCGTTTTCAGGCATTTTCTTCTTCTGCGACAAAGCAAATGTTCACCTTGCAGCTTCACCCATTCATCTGCTACTTCATTCTTGAGATGTACTGCAGCAGCAACACATAACCCATCTCCATCTGTTCTTCACAGTGGCAAAAGCAACACCACAACTTCATATGATTTTAACAACAACACCATTGTTCTACAATCGAACCAACAATATCCTGTGATATACTGACTTCGAACTCAATCAACAGATTCCAGCAAATTTCGCCACTGAACTTCGATACAAAACCATCACTGATTCACTCTTTTCCTCTCTCGATTCAACAACCCATGAAAATCTTCACAGCAACCCTAACTATTAACCCATCTCTAATTCATCCATTAGCAGCTATCGATTCCACAAATCTCAACAGAAGCCAACTCGAACCCCTTTTTAACCTCATAGACTCGGATTTCCACTCTAGCAACAGTTTAATTTATTCAATACAACAAAACCCTAACTGCTTCAATTGCAGAGACAGATTAATTTCATCAATTTCTCGTTTGTCTGTTCTTGAACATCATCCCTTGTAATCATCAACAGCAGCGCTGCTGCTTTTCTCAAATTCCAGTTCTTCTTCATTATTTGGGAGAGAAAGAAATGTTAGATTTAGGGTTAGATAATTATTGGGGTGGATAGTATGCCCCAAATAAATACACCCCAAGCTGGTGCTCCATAATAGTTGGTTACTCTGATAAGGGCTAGCCTATTAGCCTCCCCTTAACCACAGATAGGATGTCTTTAATAATTCTCCAAAATAGAGATGCCCCTTAACCTTGACTTGGATCCGTATAGTGTCCGCCCCTGAAATGACCTTTTTGCCCTTTTAGCTCAATTTTGGTGATTTCTTCTTCTTTTACTCCGTGCGACTCCAGAGTACCTAATAACTCAAAAACACACGTAAAATACATAATTCACACGAAAAATAGCAAAGAAAGCATAACTACTAGATAGTAAATTAGGTGTATTCTACACCTATCAAATTCCCCCACACTTAGACTTTGCTAGTCCTCGAGCAAATCAAACTTAAACTCACAACTTTCAAAGCGTTCCAGCGTCCCAAGCATCCAAAGAGCTATGAGGACATAGAGTTTCTGCATGCTAGTAATAAGAAGTTAGAAATACTAAAGAACATATTCTCATTCTTAAATGTTGAGTGAGAAATAACCACACCATAATGAGAGAACACGTGTTTGAGAAACGATCAATAAGCATTTCGCCTCGACTTCTGCCTCACCAAAAAGGGTTTTATGATAATTGCACTCAAAAAGACAACTTTTTTATGGGTCTCACATGTGTGCAGGTAGGAATGAAGAGAGAATTCCTGCAACACGTTGAATGGTAGGAAGGATAACTTCCGAAATTTTGAAAAAACCCACATCTTTTAACATTTTGAAAATCCATTTTTCTAACGATCTCTAAGAAAGGAAATCAACCACTTATATCGAGGATGAGATTACTTACTTACCTTCACATCCGATTGCCAATTATGATAACACCACTCTCACGGAATCCAAAAGAAACGTCTTCCGCTCCTTGTCTTCATCTTCTTGGTCTTCGGCTTCAACTATTGATGATAAACACTAGAACTTCGTAGATCCTTGACAATTTGTAACCTTTTTCCTTAAAATCCTTGTCGCTTGAAACTTCCTTATAGATTTTCCTTCCCCACGGCTTATTAAATAAAAACAAAAATAAAACAATAGATATTTCTCTTGTCTCATATTTTTCAATTTTTTTCTTTTCTTTTCTTTTTCATTTTTTCATTATACTTTTTTTTTTCAAGACAAGAGAAACAAAATACAAAACAAAGTGAAAAACAAAACAAACATGGCCGTGGAAAAGTACTTTACCGCTTGATTCTTCACAACTTGTATCGTCTCGAAATCATAAACTTCAATAATTCTCACCTTTTCTTTTCTTCGCTCTTGTAAATAAGTCTTAATACTTGGATATAGAATTACCTCTTTGCATTTTAAGTCTTCAACATGTATGTAAAATCTGCTCATTATATGTTGCTTTACTTGGATATAAAAATTTGCTCTTTTTCTTGTTCCATTGTTGCTTGCAAACCTTAAACCTTTGCAACTTTCCTTGTAGATTTTGATGTCGCTCCCTTGTTGATAAATGTGGTGTTTCTATGGACCCGTTGTTGTCGAGCGAGAGAATGGTGCTAACTGCAAATCGAACTTCAAGAAGGAGGCTTTCATCATAGATGTCACCCTCGTGATTGACAAAAATTAGCACTCAAGAGATCAAAATAGTGCTGAAATTGGTGTGAAATTGGGTAGCTCACCATTCTACCCGGAATTAACGTACGGTGACACACACTCAAAAGAAGCTCTTTAGTCATGGAAGAATTTTTGGTCGGTGCCTTGGTTGATATGAAAATGGGTAGTCTCCACTAATGATTGATCAGCAACTCTAATAACGCACTTCTCCCTGCACCAAATTTGCATCACCGGTATGATTAAATCCATTATTTAACACTCTAACAAGCAAGAAATCGAACGTAGTTCCCTAACACTTCCAAGTTCAATTATGTCGGTCAGAATTCTCTATGTAATCATACCTAGAAGCATGCTAGTGACTCTATAATCTCTAAAAGTTGAAGTTTTAATGCAAAAAAAAAAAATTATGCAAAAATATATGCTTATCCACTCCCCCACACTTAAACCTTACATTGTCCTCAATGTAATTGAATCCTCCTAGTAAAGTCAAGGTGGGAAATCCTAATATGATATGGAACAAGAAAAATAAATAAACGAAACAAAAATAAAAATAAAAAAACACAAGGATAAGAAATACAAAACCTATGGGTTGCCTCCCATTTAGCGCTTGTTTTAAAGTCGACGGCCCGACTTAGCTCTTGGTTCGTACTCCTCCTCTAGAGGGAGCAAATTTTCAAATGGAAGTTCATCCACATTCACATAGGCGATGTTCTCATAGTATGGCTTCAATCTATGGCCATTGACTTTGGAAACCGAGTTGTCTCTAAGACTAGTAATTTCAACTGCACTATAAGGAAAAACATTAGTAACAACATATGGTCCAATCCAATAGGACCTTAACTTTCCAGGAAATAGTTTAAGGTGAGAATGATATAAAAGGACTTTTTGTCCCACGATAAAGCTTTTACGAGAAATCATCTTGTCATGGAAAAGCTTAGTCTTCTCCTTGTATATTTGGGCACTCTCGTATGCATCATTACATATCTCCGCTAGCTCATTTAGTTGTAACTTTATTTGTTTCCCCGCTTCATCATACTCCATGTTGAATTTCTTTATCGCCCAATAAGCCTTATGTTCAAGTTCAACCGGGAGATGACAAGCCTTGCCATAAACCAACCAATATGGAGACATACCAATCTGTGTCTTGTATGCCGTTCTATACGCCCAAAGTGCATTATTGATCTTAAAGCTCCAATCTTTCCTTGTTGTATTCACCGTTTTCTCAAGAATGGACTTGATTTCACGGTTTGAAATTTCCGCTTGTCCACTAGTTTGTGGATGGTAAGGCGTACCAATCTTGTGTGTTATGTTGTACTTCTTGAGGAGAGCGTGGAAAGACTTCTTGAAATGTGATACTATATCGCTTATCACCACTCTTGGTGTACCGTTCCTAGTGAATATGTTTTCTCTTACAAAATCACAAACAACTTGAGAATCATTAGTTTTGGTTGCTCTAGCTTCCACCCATTTTGAAACATAATCTACGAAAAGAAGTATATAAAAATTTCCATTCGAATTGACAAAAGGGCCCATAAAATCAATTCCCCACACATCAAAAATCTCTACGACGAGAATTGGTGTGAGTGGCATTTGATTTCGAGCACCTAGATTTCCCGTTCTTTAACATCTATCACAAGATTTACAAAAAACATATGAATCTTCAAACAAGGTGGGCCAATAAAATCCACTCTCGAGAACATTGAGAGCGGTACATTTTGAACCAAAGTGGCCACCACAAGCAAAAGTATGACAAAATGAGATAATGGATTGAAATTCGGAGTTAGGTACGCATATACAAAATGAGTTAGGTACGCATATACGCATATACACAAAACAAAAAGAAAATAAAAACAAAAAGAAAATAAAAACAAAAGGATAAGAAATACAAAACCGGTGGGTTGCCTCCCACTTAGCACTTGTTTTAAAGTCGACGGCCTGACATGGATCTTTGTAAGATTCACTCCCCATATACTAACAATCGGAAAATTTGGGGATCCTCCTATGGTACCTGTTTTGCAAACAATAGCTTCATACAAATATTAGCACAAGAAAAGAATAATAAAGTTATGGCTCGATAGAAATTTCCCCCACACTTATTCTTGTCCACACTCGGAAGTGTATAAAGAATATAGAATTTGGGAACTTCCATGTATTCCTCTTGGAAAACCTGCATCGTGTTAGAATCAAGTGTTTCCAATGGTGGATATCTAGAAACAAAGTCATTCAAAAATACTTTCGAAGCACATACATTCAAACCAATAAGAGGTAAAGGAGAAGAATCAATATGCAAAGGGTTAGACAAACCTTGCACAATTTCTTGTATTACGGTATCCTCCTCATCCTTAAAAAATTCAAGTGAATTACTTACCTCTTGCATATCGTGGTCCTCTATCAAACCTTGCAACCATTCTTCATCATTTTCTACCTTAACTAAAGTTTCGGCATCATCATAATCATTAGCAAGTTCAATTGGGTCTTCCACAAATTCAATCAATTCGGTTTCATTATCGAGCATCATCTCTTCAACATCTTCATCATCGGAATCGGGCCATTCTTCTCTCATAAAATCTTCTTCGGTGTAAATTGTAAGATCTTCTTGTGAGGGTGTTATACCGTTTACAACAATAGGCAAGTCACACACAATCTCCTCCTTTTGAATAGGTGAAGGATCGTTATTATAATCCGGAGTTGGAATAACTTCCTCATTATTGCAACGCTCATACACTTCCGCGGACTCATAATTTTCCCTAAGGAATTTTTTCCAAGCACTAAATGCATCTTCCTCAAGCTCTACCTTTTGAATAGGTGATTGATCATTATTAAGATCAAGGGTCGAGTAATCTACACTAGTGTCATCAAAAGTTTCCAAAGTTTGGTCCTTTTCAACACAATCATCTTCATTATCGGAATCACCATAATAAGAATCTTCATCGGTTTCATAACCTTTATCCCGACGTCGTTTAAGTTCCATATGAATGGTCCTACTAATTTCTGCAACAAGCTCTTCCGAGTCTCCATCATCTTCCAATTTGTATAACTTTTGTGCAAGTTTACGGACATTAACACGCTTACCACCGTGTATAGAGTTTCTGGATTGTACATCCTTAAAAAGTGAAGGAAAAACACGATGAAGAGGAGTATATTCCCAACTCTCCGTCTGCACATTACTAGAAAACAATGTATTAGAAGCATAATTATCCGTCCATCCTTGTGATTGTTTACTTACATACCCGTCATAAGGTTGTTGATATGCATGAGAATATCCATAAGGCTCCGTAGGATTTTGATCATAGCCAAAAGATTGATTTTGATTGTATCCTAAGGATGGTTGGAAGTTGCCATGATGTTGAGGTTAAAAACCGTATTGATTGTTGTAATATGCTTGCTCTTGTCCACCATACATGGAAAGCGGTACCTGAAAAACAATTCAAAAACTAACTAAGTTAGATACGGTAAAGAATCCAACAAAGAAAGAATAAAACAAAAAGTAAAAAGAAAACAACTAAAATCATTTGATGCTCCCCGGCAACGGAGCCAAAATTTGTATGCGTGTCGTAACCACAACAAATTAATTAATACTTTACTACCTAATTAACAAGTAATATAGGGTATTCAAGGTCGATCCCACGAGGAGCACGAGATTTTAGTTGTCTTATAATGTCACAAAGGGGGGTATGTTTTAGATAAGTAAAAGAAAAGAAAATAAATAAACAAAACAATTAAAAAGATAAGAGAAATCAATAAGAGAGATTAGATCAAGGAATCCTTCTTCGCTGCAAAACAATGATTAAAGTTATGTTCTTTCCCACTTCTTATTAGTCACAGATTATCACCAACCGTAGGATAGCAGGTTCGCTTAGTTAACCCCAAGATTCCTTATTTCACTAAGTAACAGGTTCGCTTAGTTATCAGATTCTATTCAAAAGAACCACCTTGAGGTTCGCTTACAATATGTAATTCCCCGAACGCATTAAGATTTATGAACTTAGGTTTAGTACTAGTAGTTAGACTCGGTTCATTTGGTCCACTTTCTAGCGTTGTTTTCACACACAATTGCTCCACGGAATCCCTCCGCAAGGTCTTGTGTTTTCTACTTGTGTAAAGAGTCAAGAAACGATTACTTATCCCCTAACTTTTACTAGCTATAGATCAAATTAACAAATCAATTTAGTATGCATCCTAAACAATCTATGAATCAATCATTAACACTCTTAATAGCAAAAACAAACGATAATCATGTGAAAATTCAAAGTAGATTTAAAACAAAACTCAAAACATGTTAAGAACTAGGAATTCATCCTCAATCAAATTAGTTACTCATGATAAGAGTTCACACAAAGAATAAAGAAAAGATAAGTGTTGTGTGTGTAGAAGTGTGCAAAGATGTGCAAAAGATATGTGTAAAAGATGTGTCTGGAAGTGTAGAGAATTCCTTTATTTATAGGCTTCAATGCTCTCCAAATCTTCCAAGGAATAGAATCCATTTCCCTTTGTAGCTCAATTTCCAAATCCAAACCTTTCTCAAATCTTCCATCTCCTCTTTCCAAATCCAAGCCAAATTCTTCATTCAATTCCAAACCCAAGTCTTCACATCCCATGAGAGAAATCCACACAAAATTCTGCAACTTTGGCTCGCCGGAAAACTGGGTTTTTGGCCGAAAATTAGCCGGAATTTGTCATCGCCGGCCACCTGAAAGTCCTCTCATGGCCAAGGTATATTTCGTTGGTCAACCGTTAAGACTAACGGTCAAAGAGGTCAACCGTCAGTCAAACTGTTAGTCAAAGGTCAAAGGGAGGGGAAATCAGACACCGAGTAAGCTCACTCAGCTGTCTAAATCTGTCTTACTGGCTGAGTTGGATCGCTCGGATCGATCATCGGACTCAGCTGGATCGGTCCCGTCGGCTACCGAGTTAACTCGCCGGAGCCAAAATCCGGCCGAGTTCCGTTTAATTATAGGACTTTTCCGGCCGTTTTCAGGCATTTTCTTCTTCCTGCGCCAAGCCTAAACATTCATCTATTGCATTCAAATAACATTCCATTCACTGCAACAGAGCTTCACCCATTCATCTGCTACTTCATTCTTGAGCTGTACTGCAGCAGCAACACATAACCCATCTCCATCTGTTCTTCACAGTGGCAAAAGCAACACCACAACTTCATATGATTTTAACAACAACACCATTGTTCTACAATCGAACCAACAATATCCTGTGATATACTTTTGACTTGAACTCAATCAACAGATTCGAAAGAAATTTCGCCACTGAACTTCGATACAAAACCATCACTGATTCACTCTTTTCATCTCTCGATTCAACAACCCATGAAAATCTTCACAGCAACCCTAACTATTAACCCATCTCTAATTCATCCATTAGCAGCTATCGATTCCACAAATCTCAACAGAAGCCAAATCGAACCCCTTTTTAACCTCATAGACTCGGATTTCCACTCTAGCAACAACTCAATTTATTCAATACAACAAAACCCTAACTGCTTCAATTGCAGAGACAGATTAATTTCATCAATTTCTCGTCTGTCTGTTCTTGAACATCATCCCTTGTAATCATCAACAGCAGCGCTGCTGATTTTCTCAAATTCCAGTCCTTCTTCATTATTTGGGAGAGAAAGAAATGTTAGATTTAGGGTTAGATAATTATTTGGGTGGATAGTATGCCCCAAATAAATACACCCCAAGCTGGTGCTCCATAATAGTTGGTTACTCTGATAAGGGCTAGCCTATTAGCCTCCCCTTAACCACAGCTAGGCTTTCTTTAATAATTCTCCAAAACAGATATGCCCCATAACCTTGACTAGGATCCGTATAGTGTCCGCCCCTGAAATGACCTTTTTGCCCTTTTAGCTCAATTTTGGTGATTTCTTCTTCTTTTCCTCCGTGCGACTCCAGAGTACCTAATAACTCAAAAACACACGTAAAATACATAATTCACACGAAAAATAGCAAAGAAATCATAACTACTAGATAGTAAATTAGGTGTATTCTACACCTATTAGTACTTATGGTCCGGTACTGGCCGGGAATTTGCTGAGAACCAGTCCATGTACCTGGTGTTGACCGGTTCTTAATTCCTAGTCCCGTTCCCTGTACCGGCTACACCGGTTCCGGTCCGGTACCGGGTTTTTTTGACCAGTTCAAGTCCGGTACACCGGGTTATTTGTGCAGCCTTAGTTGTACCACCAGTTATACCAAACATCAACAATTGTGAGCCCGAAGAAGGTTATCATTTTGACTTTGATGATGAACCCGAGCAAGAGAACTTTCCAGATATAGATGAGCATGAAGATGATTTGAAAGAAGAAATCAACAAAGTTATGAGGTCAACATCAGATTATAAGGAATGCGTAAAAACTAGTGGAAGAGTGTATGAGGAAGAAGAATTAAATATGTGGAATACAGACACTACCATCTTAGACACATGTTTGATAAGACAGGAGTGGGCTACTTATTATCATCATTGTAAGGACTATATCAAAGATCAACAGATCTTCCAGAATTATGACATCAAGCAACTGAAGAACACCCATTTCAAACAATCATATGAGTGTGTGCACAAAGAATCCCAAGGGTTTGAGTGGTGGATATATTGATCTAGATTTAACAAGGTTAGCTTTAAGTGTAAAAGTGGCTTTTTTAGCACACTTGTACCACTACCCATCGGATAATAAATCATGTTGCAAAATCAAGGTATTGTCTTATCTCTTTTAACTTTATTTGTTTTTTTTTAAACTTTAACTTTTAACTTTTATTTGATGTTCCGTCATTCAAAATAGTTTTAATATTCTTACATAGCAGGCAAGCGAGCAACAAGCTGCGCCGCAAGCCCTTTTTGAATTGCAAATCCTATTCTTTTGAAAATAAACTCTCTTGAATCGGGGGTCATGACATTACTGTGCATGACTTTCTGAACTCTTTTGAGGAGTCCAACCGCCTCAGGAGACAAGAAACCAAAAGTATCAAAAGCAAAGGGAATAAAAGTGTGTCCATTATCAATACATGCTTTCTCATGCTTTGTTATCTTACTTGAGGAAGCTCTCAGCGCTGCTTGGCCGACAGTAAAGGTACCATGTCCAATGCCTACTAACGGAGAAACCCCCGTAAGGTCAACACATGCATGTTTTCCATTATCCCATCCAAAGATAAGTACGTCTGTTGGTCTGAGTGTGGATCTCCCCTCCAGTGGGTTTGTCAAAAAGTTGACAGCCGCTTCCTTCTTTGCTGAAATACCAGCTCGCCAGAACATATCATATAAGATATCTCTCACATGATATGTCTAAACTTAAAACCAGGATCTACCTTACAATGGACAGCATGTTCCCCATATGTGTCTAAGCATCCTGTGAAGCAAACAGGGAAGCGTGAATCATAAGGGTATAAAGGGATCATTAACATGTATTTAAGGATGGATCGGTACTCCACGGGTGACATCTTATGTCCAAGGCCCTCAATTGGAATAGCTAGAAGGAAGTCTTGGGCATGCGTTGCTCGTAGGCAACCAAAGACAGCTTTCTGTCTGTCTGATAACTCGTAATCTCGATCCATGTCTTTAACTACTTTACCAAAAAGGGAACTCGCCAGGTTACTTTGTGCTTTAAGGGGAGCGGTGTCCTTACTAGTGAAGCTGCTAAAGTCATAATAAGGAAGAGTTGCCTGTAATGCCTCCAAAGCCTTATGAAAATTTCCATCCATGCCTTCCACTCCAGCATCCCTTAATATGTGATCTTGGAAACCCCATGATTGCACACGCGATACAAGAAAGGCATAATACGACGTCTCTTTAGCAGTGTATAAGCCAAGGCCTCCATATCTAATAGGTAGGGTGGATAACCTCCACTGTAGATCCCCAAAAAAAGGACCTCCACAAACCACAATACCCTCCACCACCTCCATCAAACCTTTATCAAAGATATCCAATGCCTTTGTGGTGTATTCTGGACAACCAATACGAAGCCCAAAGAGCAACTTGGAGATTCCCATACATGCACGAAGGAGTAGCAATTCACTCTGGGGATCTCGGAGCTTGGATAAAACTTGCATTAAATCTACTGCCTTCTCAGCTCTCTTAACGGCAAGTCCCTTCACAAACTTATCATCAAGGCTAACCGCACCACCCAATAATTTGACCCCATCACCTGGCCTTGATATTCCAGAAGGAACATCCCATCTATACCCTTTCGCCCATCACAGGAAGGCCAAAAAATTTCTGTTTTCTTAATATTTAATATAAGCCCCAGGCCAGGCCCTTCCGTTTGGATAATCGTGAGTGCCTTGGCCACTTCTACAGTATCACCAATAATAGTGCCATCATCAAGGTACCAAGCCTGTACAGGTAGTGTGCATTGTCTATTTATCTTTGCTATAAGCTGATGAAGAACCAAAGCAAACAACAGTGGCCCCAAAGGGTCTCCTTGTTGCACTACTGTAGACGAATAGATATAATAGTCTCCCACATACAATCTTGCAGGTTATCCATACAAGTATTCAACCCAAGGAGAAATAGATGGACATAACTTACGAAACTCAAGAAGCATGGATGTTCGGTCGACTAAATTAAAAACATTTGTAAAGTCTACAGTTAACATGGTAAGGCTAGCATCTGCATAATGTTTACTGACATACCTATTCACATCGTGTAGAATTGCCTCAACCCCTCCTGAGACACCTACACCGAACTGAAAATCATGTAAGTAAGATGCCATTTCTTTTCCAACCCCCTTCATTGCTACCTTGGACACAAGACGACGCCAAATCGTCCCAACAACAATAGGCCGATTGATTTTGTCTGGTTTAAGAAGTGGTGTTAATGGTGCTGATGCAATGAACTCCGCAAGGATAAGTGGACATCTGCCGCTCAACCACAAATTGACCACCCTTGTTATTGCCATGACTAAGTCAGCAGCAATAGTGGAACCTTCTCCACAAAACGCATCCAGCAAATGTTGGGCCCTAAGGCCATCCTTCCCACATGAAGTTCCTTTGGTAAATGGCTTAATACAACTTAAAATAGTCCCTTCTTCATATAGTAAGGGTGTCTCATGTATCTAGATGGTTGGCATACACGAAGGAGGCATGGTCGGATGCTTATCTTCAAGAGATTTCCGTGTCTCCGCATTATTTGGCGCTACCCCCGATGAACTGATGGCCTTAACCGGAGCTGTGAAGTGTCCATCTGCCACTTTTCGTAAACAAGTTGAAACATTAGTTACCCTGTTGTCTGTCTCTTTATCATCAGCATCAAAGCCCTTAAAAACTGCATGCCGTGGTATCTGTAGACATCCTTAACAAGCTGTTTTGCTCCACCACTCTCGCCCCAAATTTCCAGTGCCCGAAGTATTTGTGTCTGTTGCGTAGCTTTGCGATTCCCTGACCTGCACTCTGCTCTACCATGTGGTCTGTAAACATGCATTGTACATCGAGGAAGTAGCAGCAAACGAACCCAATTTTTGGTCAGGTTAGGTTCTGCTGCAACTTTCAGAAGTGCAGCCTTGAAAGCGTGAGAAAAGTCCAACCTACACCCTCTTGGAATACTTTTAACAGTGCAAATAGGAGCTCGACAGACTGCGTCTAACGCGTCAGCATTAAGATCAATGTCACTGTCTAGTTGAAGTGGAACTGAGCTTGGCCGTGGAACCCCTAAAATTGTCTCGACTACCTCACCATCAACCATTGTAGGCCTAACATCCATGTCCCCGTGTTTGCACACCCTACTCCAGGCTTGTATGCTCATGCAATCAAAGCACAACCATTGCTTCAATTTCCTCAGCGTATTCTCGAAACCCATGAACATATCCAAGTCACACCTGATGGCCTCCTGTATTGCATTCTTCCTCTCCATGTTGCAGAAGTGTAGTCTTTTTATATGAGGGATTAAACATGCAAATCCCTTACTCCCAATTCCCCCATCTGGGAATCCATGGAAATCCCTGAAGGGGCAAAGCATAGGCATCATTCAGGCAATAAATTAAAAAGTTACAGCGCAGACATAGAAGTACCTCACTCATGAAGAGCAGACAGTTCCCAAGTCTTGCTCAAACATGGACAATCTAGCAGACAACTATACAACTAGAAATTTAATGTAGAAAAAAAAAAGAGGAAGAACATTAATTTCACACGAAGGGAAAGTAGCGTAGAAACCCCAACGAAAAACAAAACAAAAAGAGAGGAAGAACCCCCTACACCACCCTAACCCATCGAGATGATGGTGGTGGTGTTGGGAAGTTAAGGAAGGTGATTTACGTGATTTACATGCAAGTTCCTTGGTGGTTTGAGTGGTTTACAAAACCCCAATTTCTGAAAAATTCGCAAAAGAAAGAAATTTTGAAGATCGCTAGCAGAAAGAAAGAAATATATTTAACTTTTTAATTCAACTTTTGTTTTTTTACTTTAACTTTATGTGTTCATGTTTTTGTATTATAGGTGGGCATATAGAATGATGTTGGAGAAGTATAAAGCTCATCCAAACTACAGACCAAAGGACTTCATTTCTGAAATCAAGTTGGCACATGGGGTGCAGATCTCATACATGACTGGATGACATGCTAGACATCTCTGTGTTGAGAGGGTGTTGGGAAATTTTGAAGAGAGTTACAGTTTTTTACCTGAATTCTGTAAACAACTTAGGTTAAAAAATCCTGGCAGTGTTGCCATTTGTAAAACTGATGAGAATGGTAAGTTCTTGTACTTTTGTATAGCTTACAAGTGTAGTATAGATGGTTTTATAAATGGAGGTAGACCTTTATTAGGGTTAGATGGTACTCATTTGAATGGAAAGTATATGGGGGTGCTATTAGATATCACAGCTCTGGATGGAAACAATGGTCTGTTTCCAATTGTTATCTTCTTGTATAGATCTGAGAACAAGGATATGTGGATAGAGTTTCTGAGAATTATGGCACCATATTTAAAGCAACATAAAAGGGCCTTAACCTTTATCTCTAATAGACCGAAAGGACTCAAAGCTGGTGTTGATGTCAACTTTAGTGATGTGAACCACTACCACAGGTTTTGTATGAGGCATATATGGAAGAACATGAAGAAGTATCATCCAGGACAACACTTGGAGAGTTTGGCTTGGAATGAAGCCAAGTCATATACCAGTACTAAATTTGAAGGATATATGGACAGAATGGGTGAAGTAAAGGAGAGTGCAAGGGTGTATTTGGAGAAGGAAGAGATTGAGCATTGGGCTAGAAGCTACTTTGATTTCTTCTGCAAGTGTGAGCACATCACTAGCAATTTCTGTGAAGCATTCAACTCTTGGATTTTGGATATTATGGGTCTTCCAGTATGCAAGTTGTTACAGCAGTTTCACCTCATGATGATGAGATTGATGTTTGATAGGAAACAACAAAGTGAAGAGTATCCTGATGGAGGTGTTGTGCCAAGGGCAGAGAGGATATACAAGGAAAACAGAGAAAAGGAAAAATTCTATAACAGAATTCCCTCAACTGAACATGAATGGTCTGTTGTGGATGCACATGGAAACAAGTGGAATGTCCACTTGCAAGAGCATACATGTGATTGCAATTATTGGAAAGTGACATGAATTCCTTGTACACATGCTATACAAGCATCATTCTACAATAAGAATGCTGATTGGAAAAGGTTAGTTGGTTGCTTCCATTATGTTTATTTACCTCTCAGTATACTTTTTTTTTAATAATACTAACTACATATTATTTTGTTTTTGTAGGTTGCTTGATCCTTATCATAGTGTTTCCAACTATAGGTTACAATATGATGGTTTTGTTGGGACAACACTAGATCAGAAAAGCTATCCCAAGCCTAAGGTGAGCTTTTACTGACAATATGCTTTGCAATAATGTTTTTTTTATTGTGGATAATAGTGCATATTGTTAATTTGTTATGGTAGCCTAATGATGATGGAGTGGTGGTCAAGGTCCTTGTACCACCTAATGCAAGGCTTCCTGGCAGACCCAGACTACAGAGGAGAAAGGATGCTGATGAAGGTGGTAATAGTAAAGTCACAAGGCAATGTGGAAAATGTGGGGTAATTGGTCATTATAGATCTACTTATACAGGCTTAACAGCTGAAAAAATTGCTGAGAGAGGATAAGGTATGCTACTTTGCATTTTTTTAATGTAGTTTTTCTATATTTGAAATATTGACTAACTATTGTTTGTTTGTATGTGTAGTCTCTACTGACGTTGCAGGACCACATAGGAGGAGGACAGCTGGTAGAGACTTTGAAAGAGTTATGCCTTCACCTCCTAGTGCACCAAGAACCACAGCTACAGAATATTTTGCAAGGACTGAACCAACAACATTTGGTCCAACTGTTGCTAGAGGTGAAAGAGGAGGAAATACAGGTGGCAAGAGAGGAGGTAATAGAGGTGGAAGAAGAGGAGCCAGGTTAGCTGCAACATCAGCATCAATGCCAGCTCAACATACTTCTCCAATGCAAGCTCAACAACATACTTCTCCAATGCCAGCTCAAACTGCATATCAAATGCCAGCTGAACATACTTATGTTGATGTACCAAGAGGTGGAATAAGAGGAGCTAATAGAGGTGGCATAAGAGGAGGTGGTAGAGGTGGAAATGCAGGTGGAAGAGCAGTGAGAGGTGCTGAATATCTGTTATTTGGTGAAGAATGTGTTAATTATGGTGAACCAATCAATGTTCAGCCAGTTTGGAGGCCACCAAGACTCTTCTCTTCTGAAATTCTTCTTCTTCTCTTATGCTTTCAGAAACATTTTTTTTTAAGTTTACAGAAACATAAAATCGAGTTCTTATCTGAAACAAATTGTAGTTTACAGAAACATAATTTTGTATAACTACTTCTTTGTTTACAGAAATTAGTTTACAGAAACTTTGTTTAACATAAATTAGTTTACAGAAACATCATAGTTTACAGAAACATAAATTAGTTTTTATATTTATCTAAAACTGGTTGTAGTTTCAATTTGTGTTTTTGTTTTTCATTTCTGCTGCCAAGTTCTAAGGGTTCTCTCTGTGTATGCTACACATAGAGGAGAACTAACAGTAGTTGTATCCTGGAGGTAATTTGTTAATTGCTATAGCATCTCAGAGGAGTAGCAGGCAATATTACCTTTAGCTCAGCGTATCTCATACGTGCCTCTACTAAGTTTTTTGTTACTATCTTCACTGCCTCTCCCGGTACAACAATCCAACTTTAGTGCAAGCTAAGTATTATTTCTCATTTACATACAAATATTGTAATTATTTCTAACATTCTAAAGGTAATATTTATTCCTGTAAGAACATGGGAAAAAATACTGTAGAAAGACCACCAAAGTTCAGTGGTAAGGACTTTAAGAGATGGCAGTCTAAAATGTTATTCTTCCTAAACGACCAAAGGTTAGATGGACTTGCTTTAAATAGACCCTCGAGAAGACTTCATCACCGTGGAAATGAAGATAAATTAGAAAAGTGGAATAGGAAGAATTACATGTGTAAGAATCATATTCTTAATGGTATGGATGACTCTTTATACGACTTCTATAATGCAAAAGAAAATTTTAATGCTTTTGATTTATGGGAAGCACTTGAAGAAAAATATCATGATGAAGTTGCTGGAAGTAAGAAGTTCTTGATGGCTAAGTTCTTGGAATACAACATGACTGACGAAAAGCCCGTGGTAGAACAGTTCGTCGAACTTCAACTCCTCATCAGCGAGATTCTTGCTGAAGGCATGCACTTTGATGAAGCGCTACAAGTATCGGCTATGATTGAAAAGCTTCCACCCTCATGGAGCGAATACAAGAGGAGGCTGCGACACAAGACTCGTGAAATCACCATGGTGGAGCTTGGCAAAAAGATCCAGGTTGAGGAGCTTATGTGCAGCAAGGACAAGAGCATGATGCTAAGCAAAAACATGTCCAACAAAGCTCACGTCTTGGAAGATAAAGCTGCTTCAAAGAAAAGTCCTGGAGAATCCAGCAAAATGGGTAATAGGCGTAACAGACGTCGAAAACCCAGAGGTAACAATTTTAAGCCTAGGGGTGGTGTCACTAAGCACACCATCAAAGGTGACCGTTTTAATTGTGTTAAACCTGGACATATGGCTAAAGACTGTAAGGCCCCTAAAAGGATCAAATATGATCCAAAACAGAAAAATAAGGCAAATCTAGTAGATGATTATGGATACTTTACTGGCATGGTGTCTGAAGTCGACCTTGTCTCTAGTGTGACTAATGTGAGAGACTGGTGGCTTGATTCTGGAGCCACCAGGCATGTCTGTAAATTCAGAAATGCTTTCTCCTCCTATGCCATAGTAGGAGACGATGAGAAACTGTATATGGTAAACTCTTCCACCGCGAAAGTGGTGGGGAAAGGCAAGGTCGAACTGAAGCTTACTTCAGGAAAAACTCTCGCATTGAATGACGTATTTTACGTCCCAGACATATGCAAAAACCTTATCTCAGAAACCATCTTACTAGGAAAAGGATTTAAACTTGTTGCTGAGTCTAATACTGTTGTAATTTCTAAGCATGGTGAATTCGTAGGAAAAGGTTATGTCACCGATAACATGATTAAGCTTAGTGTATCTGATTTGAAATTAAATGTTAATGCATCTTCTTCTGCTTATGTTTGTGACTCTTCACATGTTTGGCATGATAGACTTGGGCATGTTAATTTTAAATCTCTAGAAAGACTTGCTAATTTAGGTTACATACCTAAAATAAACTTTGATAAAAATCAAAGATGCGAAATCTGTGTTGAATCTAAATATGCAAGAAAACCGTTCAATAAAAATGTTGAACGTAAAACAGTTCCTTTAGAACTAATACATTCAGATTTAGGAGACTTGAAATCAACACCAACAAGAGGTGGTAAAAAATGGTATATCACTTTTATAGATGATTACTCATGCTACTGTCAGGTTCATCTTCTTAAAAGTAAAGATGAAGCATTAGAGGCCTTCAAATTCTATAAAATTGAAGTAGAAAACCAAAAAGGAGTTAAGATTAAAACTCTTAGGTCAGACCGTGGCGGTGAGTATGTGATACCCATAGGTGATTTTTGTAAAAATAATGGAATCATTCATGAAACCACTGCACCATATTCACCTGAATCGAATGGTGTAGCCGAAATAAAAAATAGAAAACTCATAGATATGGTTAATGCTATGTTGATCAGTTCAGGGTTACCTTCGAACTTGTGGGGGGAAGCTATCCTCTCTGCATGCTATATCTTGAACAGAGTTCCCTTTAAAAAACAAGATAAGACTCCTTATGAATTGTGGAATGGTAAACAACCTTCCTATGCATACCTTAAAGTGTGGGGTGTTTGTCCAAGGTGGCCATTCCTCTTCCCAAGAAAACTAAACTAGGTCCTAAAACAGTCGACTGTGTTTTATTAGGATATCCTGAGCATACAACTGCACACAGGTTTATGGTCATCAGTTCTGACCACTATAACATTGGTCTGAACACCATAATGGAATCGAGAGATGCTGTGTTTTTTGAACACATATTTCCTTTAAGGTCTGGACCTCGAAAAAGGGTCCATGATGACCTCTCTGATGTTCCATCGACAAGTCAACCCCCATCTCTAAAACTAGAGACTGAACCAAGAAGAAGTAAGAGGGTTAGAACTGAAACAAGTTTTGGCCCTGATTTTTTGACTCTTACGGTAGAGTCTGAACCCCAAACCTACAAGGAAGCTATGACTTCTCTAGAAGCTCCTTTATGGGAAGAAGCTTCATTAAATGAATGGGAGTCCATTCAGCAAAACGAAACTTGGGAGCTTGTAGACTTGCCTCCTGGAAGTAAATCCATAGGTTGCAAATGGGTGTTCAAAAGGAAACTTAGAACAGATGGAACTATAGATAAACATAAAGCTAGGTTGGTAGCTAAAGGCTATAGACAAAAGGAAGGATTAGATTTCTTTGATACCTATTCACCTGTCACTAGAATCACTTCTATTAGGATGTTGATTGCTATTGCTTCAATTTATGATTTGCATATACATCAGATGGATGTTAAAACTGCATTTCTATATGGTGAATTGAATGAAGAAATTTATATAGACCAACCTGAAGGCTTTATTGTAAAAGGTTGTGAAAACAAAGTATGCAAGTTGAACAAATCTCTATACGGTTTGAAACAAGCACCTAAACAGTGGCATGAAAAATTTGATCATGTTATGATAACTAATGGTTTCAAGGTTAATGAATCTGATAAATGTGTTTACATTAAATCTGTGGATGATTCTTATGTTATTGTGTGCCTATATGTTGATGATATGCTCATATTAGGCAATAACCTTGATATTATTAATACCATTAAAAGCATTCTTAGAGATAATTTTGACATGAAAGACTTAGGCCCTACTGATGTAATCTTAGGGATGAAAATCAGAAAGACGTCTGATGGATATAGTCTTAGTCAATCTCATTATGCTGAAACCGTACTAAAGAGATTTAATTATGAAAATGCTAAACCTGCTTCTACTCCATTTGATCCCACTTGTAAGTTGAAACATAACAAGGGTAAAGGAATTGATCAACTTGAGTATTCTCGCATTATTGGTAGTCTTATGTATCTGATGAACTGTACAAGACCTGATATTGCTTACTCTGTGAGTAGATTAAGCAGGTATACTTGCAACCCAGGGCAGGATCACTGGAATGCTCTCTTGAGTTTTAAGTTACCTGAGAGGGACCTCAAACTATTGCTTAAGTTTTGGGAAGTATCCTGCTGTACTGGAAGGGTATTGTGATGCCAACTGGATATCAGACTCAGAAGAGTGCAAGTCCACTAGTGGGTACATCTTCTTACTTGGAGGTGCGTGTGTCTCATGGAAGTCTACCAAACAGACATGTATAGCTAAATCCATTATGGAGTCTGAATTTATAGCCTTGGAAAAAGATGGAGAGGAAGCTGAATGAATACGATGTTTCCTGGGAGGAATTCCACTCTGTCCCAAGCCGGTGTCTTCAATCGCAATCCACTGTGACAGTAAAGCTGCTCTTGGTTGCGCAAAGAACAATGTATACAACGGGAAGTATATACATATACGAAGAAGACACAAGACGGTGAAACAACTACTCTCTACTGGTATTATCTTGATAGACTTTGTAAAATCCAAAGATAATCTTGCAGATCCTTTGACGAAAGGCTTAACCAGAGAGGAAGTTAAATTTACATCGAAGGGGATGGGACTTAAGCTCATAGAATAAATCACCATGAAGGATACTCAACCTTGTGATTGGATTTCCCAGATCAAGGTTCAATGAGACAACTAATTTATGGTGATATTGGGAAAGCACTATATTTGTCCCTCCCTATGGTGTAACCGTGCGATAGTGCTGCCTGCAGAATTTTAGGATGATATTTTGCGATCTTAATGGGTTCCATGGCTTTGATTAAAGCGGGGTGTGGCAGGACACTCTTTATGGACTCACCTTTGTGGATGTTGGAAGTGGGGCCGCTTCCTATGAGAATTTGAGCTGATTCTCTAGAGACATTCATTAAGTCCGGGATTTTAGCCCACGGCCAAAATGGGCACAACCGCAAGAGCTTGGCAACTGTTTTCTTCGGTTGAGGCATCAAGTGTGGCTGTTATTTATGAATTGCATTCGTTGTTGTCGGTTCAAGACATTGCGTTCACCGTATCAACAAGCAGTTCAGGTAACCTCTCACTAAGTTAAGGTTCAATCTTTGGGACACCTTAGCCTATATTGTTGCCTTATGTTTTCTCGTGTTTTATCGACATGTTTTATTATTCATGTGGGGGATTGTTAGAAAAAACAATGTTTTGTTTTAATCAAAAAATTCATGGACCATGTTTTGATCCTAAGACCTATTGCTCCCTAGATGTTTTTTCATGTGAATGAATAAAACATTAGTCCCATATAGACTAAAACACTTAGAGTTTTAGACTTAAATACCATTGGTTTAGCCTTAAGGGCATGGCCCTTTGGGTCTTTAGACCTTTGTGTATGGTGAAAGCCCTATACTATGGCAAGGTTGCCATTCCCTTATTGCATTTCTTATTGCCTTTCCCGTTCGCGCGGTGCTTCGCATAGAAGCACGCACGCTCGCTCGGGCTCGGGCGCGGGCGAGGGAGAGGGAGAGGGCGTGGGCGTGGGCGTGGGCGTGGGTGTATCCATCCTTTCTTTTTACTGAAATTTACCACACGCTTCTCCCACACATGTAAATAATTTTATTCTTTTCCTTCTCGGTTTTGGATATCCGACAGCCTCGAGAAGCATCTTCTTTCACGCGTGTCACACGGTTTTCTTGACACCTGTACACACTGTTTTCCTCGAGAAGAATCTCGCAAATTTTGAATGCGTGTGCACTGTTCTTTTAACGCGATTTTTACCTTACTTTTGCAACGTTCGAGATGCGTGAATCACGGACAGTCTGTCGTGCTTTGGATTCTCTTCCAACGTTCGAACATTTTCTTGCTATAAATACGAGTTGTAAACTTCATTTGTAAACCATACCTTTCAGAACTCTTCTCTTCTGAAATTCTTCATCTTCTCTTATGCTTTCAGAAACAATTTTTTTTTAAGTTTACAGAAACATAAAATCGAGTTCTTATCTGAAACAAGTTGTAGTTTACGAAACATAATTTTGTATAACTACTTCTTTGTTTACGTAAATTAGTTTACAAAAACTTTGTTTAACAAAATTAGTTTACGAAACATCATAGTTTACAAAACATAAATTAGTTTTTATATTTATCCTAAAACTCTGGTTGTAGTTTCGATTTGTGTTTTTGTTTTTCATTTCTCGCTAAGTTCTAAGGGTTCTCTCTGTATGCTACACATAGAGGAGAACTAACAGTAGTTGTATCCTGGAGGTAATTTGTTAATTGCTATAGCATCTCAGAGGAGTAGCAGGAAATATTACCTTTAGCTCAGCGTATCTCATACGTGCCTCCACTAAGTTTTTTGTTACTATCTTCACTGCCTCTCCCGGTACAACAATCCAACTTCAGTGCAAGCTAAGTATTATTTCTCATTTACATACAAATATTGTAATTATTTCTAACACTTCATACTGAGAATTTCTCATTTTCTTCGGTAATGAAAATTGATAAATAAAATTACAAAATGATTCAAGACAAATGGGCGAGTAGATTCGTCTATTAAAATTCATTGAATAATGGCATTGCCATGGGAGCCTAAAGAATTTACATGATTTTTTTACAACGGTGTATTGGACTGATACAAAAATGGATACATATAAACCACAGATCGCATATCAATATGATAGCGTCTTTTACAGAAAGTCTGGATCGGGGCAGGGAAATGTGGTATATAGTTCTCACTGGAGATGGTCTTAGAGCGTCTGCAGCGGTGCGATTAAGAGTAAAGAGTAAAAAAAAAGACCAAATTTGGGTTTAGTCCGTTGAGTGACGCAGTGGAAGGAAGACTAAATTTTTGGTGGAGCGTAAACTATAACAACGCCTGGTGTGGGGCGTGAAGTATACGTCCGCCTGATGTGGGGCGGAGGGTATAAGTTCGCCTGGTGCGAAAACGTAAACAGAAAAGAAAGAAAAAAAATGGGGCGTTGGTATATACCACGCCCCAAATTCTTATGGAAATTTTTGAGTGGGGCGTTGGTATAATCCACGCCCCACAAAAAATTAGAAAAAAAAAAATGGGGCGGGGAATAAACCACGCCTGGTGTGGGGCGTAGAGTTTACGTGCGCTCTGTGTGGGGCGTTAACTATATCTGCGCTCGGTGTGGGGCGTTAGCTATATCCACGCTCGACTAAATTTGAGTTTTGGTCTTAGTCGGGGACCAAATTTAGTCTGGAAATTTGGTATGGTCTGGTATTTGGTCTTTACTCCGTCCCACTGTGTCTCTATTTCTAACCAAATTTGTACTCTTAGTCGTCCGTGGCGGACGCTCTTAGGTGCTAGAAGATTAAAATCTACTGGTCACAGTATTGGTGGGATGTTGTCCCCCTCAAGTTGCACTAAACAATCGATCCACTGTGTTATTGATCCTAATCCTAAAATGGTCAACAGTTATAACGCATTGTAGTGTAACCCAAAGCTAGAGTGTTTAAGTGCTGATTTGTGCAGATCTCTTTTGACCGGAAGCTCCTACACTTCCCTCACTAGGTGGCGCTATCCAGACCCTTGATTCCATCAATTTTGATCCCCATGAAAGAGTAGAGGGTCCCATTATTATTGGCTTTGGCCAATACATACATGACACATAAGTGGGGGAAGAGAGTGGTGGAAGTGAATGGGGTCATCTAGCATTTTCACTTTAGACCGAATCTAAATCCTTGACATTCAGCCTTGATTTCTAGTCTTTTAATCGTCAAGTCAACTTTGAGAGGTCATAACTTTCATAATTGGGTAAGATTACTCCAAACTATTTCTGATCGGAGACGATCTGGATGATGTGGTGGTGGCTTGTCAAGGCTCGAGATGAAATTTCTATGAAACTGTTCGAGAAAATGAGCTTTCCATCATAGAGCAACTTAGTTGGTCTCTACTCATTATGGTTTATGCAAAGCAGTCACTCACTACTATAAGTTGGTTTCTGCTCAGAAGTCTTGAATTTTCTCGGTTTTAGTCTCAGTGATCCTTTTCTGTTATATGAAAAAAATAAGATTGCACTAAGAAAAAGGGTTACCTTGTTGGTTGGTTGAGCTGAGCCTTCTCATATAGGTGTTGGCTAGCTGCTAGCATCATATCTTCCTCCTTAAAGGCCTTGAAAAAATAAGCTCTCACGTTAAACGGTGATGAAATCCTTTTTTCTTATTGGTCGAAATAGGCATTTTCTAATGGAAAAGCTATGGTGAGGGCACTTGGCATAACTCTACTGGTTGGTATATTTAAATTTGGGTTACACTTTGTTTACATCAAGTACTTAACTATTCGTTAGTAACGGCGTCGACCAAAAAGTAGGTGGACAACACTTCTATAAGAATTTTAACCTAAATAATTTTGTTACATCGTATTTACACCAATACTTAACTATACGTTAGTAATACCGTTTTGGGTGGACAATACTTCCTTTAAACCTTTGAAATTTCGGAAACCGTGAAATTGTCGGTTTCCGGCTTAACTAAGGAAATTGTGTTAGTATGGAAATGTGGGAATGTTATTTATGCCCCTACTATCCATGGGCCTTGCACAAACACCCTTATGGGTCTTTACAAACACCCTTGATGGCATAATTGAAATTTTCTTTTAAAAAATAATAACCATAATCCATGTTTTAACCTTTCTTCCTTTGTTCTTCTTCATTTCTAATAACAGAAGCTCATCGCTCCCACCTCCATCATCTCTGTCGCCCTTACCATTACCAAGATCTATCACTGCCACCACAACTAGCACCACCACCTCCGTTAGCTCCGCCACTAGTATCAGCATATTTTCCATGATTTGTGTTCGACTTCAAAACAGTTCAGAGATCGATTTGATTTTTTTATTTTCGATTCAGTAATTTCGAGTTGAGATGCAGATTTTTGTTGGGTTTTTAGTTAAAGTGTCGGATTCAATGGTTTGAGCTCGAGTTTTTGTTGATTTTGAAACTGGTAAGGTTCAATTAGTTTCTGGTGGTGGTGGTTAAATCGGTGAAGCTAGGGTTAGGAATTTGAAGCTACTGATGGTGTTATTGGTACATTAATTCAGATTGAACTACAAACGTGATACGAAAATATGTATTAGGTTTAATTTTATTCAATTCGAGATAGTTTGAAAAACGTAGATCGATGTCAACATCATTTTTCTCGAAGGTTTACTGTAAATGGAAGGGAAGAATTGACGAGATTCAAGATCAGTTTAATTTGAAGGATTCATCTTCAAAAACGATTGAAAAGGTAAGTTAATCATTATCCTTTTAACTCAATCGGGAGTTTCAATTGGTCGATTTCAGATTTGAAATTTCTGAAAAGTAATTTTAGGATTTCAAAAAATTTATGATTTATCTCGTAGGGTGAATAATGGTGAAGGTTGGTGTTTTGGTTGTGGACTGGTGGTGGTGGTGTTGGTGTTGTTGCAACGGTGGTGGTGGATGTCATTTTAAATAATTATAGGGATAATTATTATTTTGTGCTTTGATTTTGTGTTTTGACTATAATCCCAACTGTGTTGTTGTTTTGGCTGGGTTTGCTGTTGTTGTTGATTTTTTGAGAGAAGATGGTGGTCGTCGCCATTATTGTGAGAAGTAAAGAAAGAAGCAGATGAAAGAGCTAGGTTAGATATTGACTTTTGCAGGCAGTTTAGCTGGTGTTTTCTGGTAGAATTACAGAAGATTTGAGTTGGTGTTTGAAGCTGTAGTTGCAGCAGAGAGATGGATTTGGTTTCTTCCAGTGGAAATGGAAGTTTCTGGTGATGAAGGTGGAGTTTATGAATGGAGAAGATAATTTACTACAGGTGGTGGTTGGGCTGTTATACAGGGTGCAGGTTGAGATTGCAGGTGATTACTGCTAAGACGGTGGTTCTGGTAGAGCTGAAGTTGAGTTTGTGAGCTGAACTGACAAGGGATGCAGTTGTAATGGTGATCAGTGACTTAGATTGTGGACTGAATGATGTTGGTGTTGCTATCAAAGAAGGTTCAAATAGGTCTGCATGATTGCAATGATGGTGGTTGCAGAGAAGGATTGAAGCTGTTGCATAAGCTACAAGCAGAGTTGAAGTGTTTTGTCTTGTGGAAAGACACGCAGATATGGATTTGGTTTAGCGATTATGCTTGAAGATGTCTTGGCGTAGTTGTAGTTATATATGGCATAAGTGGAAGGCATGGAGTCGGAGTTATGATTATGGCCGAGTTATGAAGTGTGAGGTGATGATACTAGTGCAGTTGCAGTTTTTTAGATCAAGTTGCAGGCATGAAGTGTAGGTGTTGTTGATGTCCATAATCTAAGAGGGGAAGCTGAGTTGCATTAGGATGTGTCAAAACTGAGTTTTCCAGCCTATTCATTCGAGACAGAGCAACTTGAGAAAGTTTGGACTCTAGACTTGGGGGCAACTTGTGAAAGTTGCTTTCAAATTTGGAGACAACTTGAGCTAGTTGATTTCATATTTGGAGGCAACTTGAGAAAGTTGCTTTCAAATTTGGAGACAACTTGAGCTAGTTGATTTCATATTTGGAGGCAACTTGAGAAAGTTGCTTTCAAATTTGTAGACAACTTGAGCTAGTTGATTTCATATTTGGAGGCAACTTGAGAAAGTTGCTTTCAAATTTGGAGACAACTTGAGCTAGTTGATTTCATATTTGGAAGCAACTTGAGAAAGTTGCTTTCGCTTTTGGAGGCAGCTTAAGCTAGTTGATTCTAGTTCGGAGACAACTTGTATGAGTTGCTTCCATATGTGGAGACAACTTGAGCTAGTTGCCGCCATATGTGAAAGCAACTTTCAAATATGGAGATAACTCTATCTAGTTGGCTTGAGATTCGGAAACAACTTTGAGCTAGTTGCTTTCAGATTTGGAAAAAACTTCATCAAGTTTACTCCACATGGTGGTGGTGGAATTGGTGGTTGCTGGTGGTGATTGGTGGCGACGGTGGTGGTGGATGAAAGTGGTGGTGGTTGGTGGCGGTGGTGGATGGACAGTGGCACTGGTTATCCGTGGTGGTAGTTGACGGTGGCGGTGTTGATTGGTGGCGGTGGTGGTTGACGGTGGTGGATGGTGGCGGCGGGTGGTGGTGGTTGGCGGCGGTGGCGGTTGGCGGCGGTGGTGGTTGGTGGCGGTGGTGGACAGTGGTGATGGTGGACAGTGGTGATGGCGGACATTAGATGTTTTTTTTTTTTTTTTTTTTTTTTTTTGGTTGATAGTGGTTAGTGGTAATGGTTTTGTATATACATTACACAAAAGAGGGTATTTTAGTAATGTATTATGCTTAGGGGTATTTGTATAAGTTGATAAGGGTATTTTGGAAGGGGCCCTATAATAAGAGTATTTAAATAATGTTCCCTATGGAAATCGTATTAGAAAGGAAACATGGTGATTCATCCTTTGTCTATATGTACACTTCATAAATTGTACAATTTAATTCAGAAAATTATTCAACTATAGTTTCTGTTTTCTTGCTACAATTTTTTTTCTCAAATAAAAAACTCTTCTTTTCTCTAATGTCTAAATATAAACACGGGTCATCAAGGATCAACCTTCAAAGGTTTTGGACAGGTGAATTGTGCCGAAAAGTTAAGAGTGAAGAACTAGATGTCGTTGGTCGCATATGATTAATCGTATAATAGAAGAACCTTAGTTACAGCAAGAAGACATCATTGACTGCACACCAACTTCTCTAACTAATTCCCAAGAGACGAGCTTTGCTCCTCTCCAAAAGCTATCAGTGGTAGCTGTGTTATTCAGTTGGCAGTCACCATCTTTTGTACTACAGCCATCACCACCCCATCCACCACCAGCGAATTTTGTTAAAAGAGAAGATGAGTAACTAGAAGACCCATCTAATTCACGAGACTTAATTAGTCTGTTGGTACTGCATGTCTTAAATTTTGGTGTTTGTTTAATTTTGTATAACATGAGACGGGGAAGTGCATCTTCTGTTAGATTGGACATCTAAAGAATTTTCGATTAGGTGCTACTGTTTTATCACTTTGGGAAGGAGATTCGTAAGTAACAGGCTGTCATGTCGTAGATCTTTGCATAATTTTTTTTTTTTTTTTTTTGTTGTTTGTCTAAGGCTTCCCAATATGTAGTTTGTGTTGATGTACTTCGATCGTAGTGCTACATAAGTTCGTCAAGAAATAAGCTTTTTTTGAGTTTTGTGAAACGAGCAGATACTTGCAACATATCTATCTAAAGACTTGAAGGCCTAGATAAATAAAGCTCCTACGTTGAATGGTGAGAAAACCCTCACTTCCTATTGGCCGAAATAGATCTTTTTTGAGTTTTGTGAAACAAGCGTTTTCGTGAGGACATTTGGAAATGTATAATTGGTTTAAAAAAAATAGAAAAAAGATTAAAAAAAAGAAACCAAATTCAATTTGGAAGGTGAAGTCACTTGGTAACATATACTCCTCCGTTTCACAGAGACAGTCCGCTTTGACTTTCTCAAAATATTAAGGAGACCATACTATTTTACTTGACTACCCTTAGTTACTTACCTATTTTATTTTAATAAAAATGCTAGCAATAAAGACTATCCAAAATTGATTTGAGAATTATAAATACGAAATATAAAAGATATTGAATTTAAGAAGTATAAACTTTATAAGGAATTTTTTTTTAGTGTTAAATGTATATTTCCTTAAAAGGAATGAATGATATATTTGTTTCCTCAATTATACTAATTTATTTAATATTTTAGATTGAGTTACGTTAAAAATAGATTTATGAATATAAAGAATTCAAGGGTATATTAGAGAGTTCATTGAAAATGTATGACTGTAAACAGAAGCTAGACATAATTTTGAAACTGACGAAAAAGGAATAGAGGACGATCTTTCAGAAACAGAGGGAGTAATTAGTTTAAAAATTACAAATTTAAAAGGAAAACCTAACTTACCGTGTTTAGAATTTTATGGAAGTTTGAAAATCGAGTAACTATTATATTTGGTGTCTTTTTTCCAAATTAATATATAAAGGGCAAAAAATCCACATATTTTTTACGAAAATAAAAGGAATATATTCCCCACTTATTTAATGTAATTTCCCGCCACACCAAATTAAAAATACATCGCCACGGGGCAGGGCAAAGTCCCACACACACCGAATAATAAATGCATCGCCACAGGACGAGGCGAAGCTCCTCGGAAATGCATTGACACGGAACGGGGAGAAGCCCCGCAAACACCAAATCAAAAATTCATCGCCACGGGGACACCAAATCAAAAATGTATGGCCACGGGGTGGGATGAAGCCGGCGCACACCAAATTAAAAGGAAAAAATAAATAAACTCTGCACATATTCTCCACTTATTTAATGTATTTTCCCCGCCGCAATAAATAAAAAAATGCATCGCCAAGGGGCAAAGCGAAGCCCCGGGCACCAAATTAAAAATGCATTGCCATGGGTGGGGCGGTGCGAAGCCACGTGCACACCAAGTTAAAAAATAATAATGCCCGGTGCGTAGCACGGGCACAAATCTAGTCCACCTAGTTTGTCAAAAAGGTTGCACTTGCATTGGTTGTATGGACCAGTGCAATGACTGATTTGTAGTTGAAAGTAAATATTGTTCTGTAACTTTTTTTTTTTTTTTTTTTTTTTGTGACTGCAAGTATGCTTGCATTATCCCTTGCTTTTTCTAGTCGAAAAAGATTGTTTTCCCCCCTTCTTTTGTCAAGGTTGTTATTACTGCCCTCAAATCGTGAATATGGTTCAGATGGAATTTTTGGTACTTGTAAGACAGCACCAACACCTGGATTTCCGGCGAATGGGTCGTCAATGGAATATAAGTCAAGTTTAGCTTTTAGTCCGAATGAATGGTCGGGGCCTAGCTCACGGCTCACGACTTCGACCTGGCCTCCTTAGACTTCAACAATAGTCATCATTATTTTTTTCTTAAGAAGGTCATCATTGTTATTATATACTGCATATAAGTGTTATTATATATTAGGTCTCCACCTGTGCCGTTACGGCATGGGCAATGATATGTGTTTCAAATGTATTCATCGATTCATACATGTCGTAATTGTCTGAGAAGAATCGAACCGATCGATCCAGGTCTAAATGTTTTGAGGAGTTGGTTAATAAACATGTCCTTATCCTCGAATCTTTTAATATTGTGTATGTAAGTCATACAACCCTTTCGGACAAACATAGTTAATCGTTAGAGCAAATCCTATGGGCAGTAGAACATTACTTCGTTCACTATTTCAAAAAAGTATCATCAAAAGGTCATTCACCAAACTTGTAACAAAACTAAAAACACCTAAAATTACTTTAAAATCAATTAGATTAATCTTGCAAAATCTCTTAGCATTATAATTTGATTTTTCTCTTTGATATATATTGTTGGGTTCCCAATTTACATAGATTTGTGTTTATTCATTTTCCTAAAATTTATAATAATTTTTAATTCTTGATCCATTTCTTTTCTCGTCTCTTTACCTATTATCATGAACTATTTCTCAAGCATGCATAATTACACGAAGTTGAGAGAAATGACAAAAACAGAAATCATGACAAAAAAGGGGAATAAAGAGAGATGTGAGAAACTGAATCGATTACAATTAATTCACACGTAGCCTTGCATAATCCCATGAAGTATGAGAGAAATAATGACAGAAACAGAAACCATGACAAAAAAAGGGGGGGAATAAAGAGAGATGTGAGAAACTGAACCGATTATAATTAATTCGCGTGTAACCTTGTGTTTGGTCAATTTTTTTACAGGTTTTATTTTCTTCCTGCCCCCTACCCGGTAAATCTTAAAATCACAACATCTTCTTTTTTGGAAAAATCTGGCCTTTAAAAATTGTTTTAATTTTAAAAAATAATATAAAAGTAATTTGAAAACTAAAATCAAATTAAAACTAAACAAAGAAAAATTAACCAAGGGTGACTAAATAATTTACCTATCTTAGGACACCTTTTCTCACCATACTACCACTACTTCTTCCACCACCCCATTATCGTCACCACTCCACCAGTCTCACCAATACCCACCACCATTATCCCCACTGCCGAGCCACCACCACCACCCACCATCGCAACCACAATTAGTGCTTAATTTACCTATCTTAGGAACACTTTTCTCACCCTACTACCATTATTTCTTCCACCACCACATTATTGTGACCACTCCACCAGTCTCACCAATACCCACCACCATTATCCCCACCACTGACCACCATCACAACCACCATTAATGCTTATTGATATGGTTAATATCAAATAAATTTATTATGTATCAACAAAAATATATTCATTTGATTAATTAAAGAAACATTTATTATGAAATATCAATTGAACATTTATTATTAAATTTTAATTAAACGTGATCACTTATAGCGGTAGATTTATGTTCTGCAAGTATAAATTTGATCGTTCTTTATCTGGCCTAACTTGTCCAAACTTTGTATTATATTCTGGAATTGTAATCAATTTTATTTTAATACTAAAAACCGTGATTTATTCGATCGGGTACTATAAATAGTTGGGATCCCATTTGGGTGATCCAGCGGTCATGATCATATTGTATTATATAATTTAGCATCCTCCTCAAAATATTTTTGTTTTGTCCTTACCAGTTATGTTAAACAGCCAATTACATCTATCACAATAAAATGTTGCCCATTTTGTAAAAACACTGAAAAAGCGGGGGTCTAACAACCACACCTAATATTTTGAATTAGCAATCTGTATGGACAAACTCCGAGTTACTTTCTAGAGAATCCACTAGATAGTCAGACTCGATCTAGATATAAATATCTCAAGGACTTATTATCTCAATCTCTCAATTTGATCTTTACTCAAGCAAATAGAAATCTGCGAGTCTTTATCAAAGAGAGATAACTTGGATGGTACCAAAGACCAATATCCAAGTTACAATCAATTTAAGTCAACAACCAAAAAGGTCGGATATTCTAATTGATTGAACAACGCACAACCTGTATTATTTCAATTATATAACAAAATATAATGCGGAAAAGAAATAACACATACACCAGAATTTTGTTAACGAGGAAACCGCAAATGCAGAAAAACCCCGGGACCTAGTCCAGATTAAACATACATTGTATTAAGCCGCTATAGACACTAGCCTACTCCAAGATAACTTCGGGCTGGACTGTAGTTGAACCCCAACCAATCTCATACTGCTCCAAGGTACAATTATGATCCTACGTCTCTGATACCATCAGGATACTATGTACTTAATTCCCTTAGCTGATCTCACCCACAACAAAGAGTTGCTACGACCCAAAGTCGAAGACTTTAATAAACAAATCTGTATCACACAGAAAAGTCTACAGTAATAGATAAATCTTTCTCCCACGAATATACCTACAAGTTTTTGTTCCGTCTTTTGATAAATCAAGGTGAACATGAACCAACCAATAAAACCAGACTTATATTCCCGAAGAACAGCTCAGTTTTATCAATCACCTCACAATAATCTTAATCGACGCAGCGAAAAAAGATATTGTGGAATCACAAACGATGAGACGAAGTATTTGTGACTACTTTTATATCTTACCTATCGGAGATAGAAATCTCAAGACAATTATTACAATTGTACTCGTACGATAAAAACAGCAAGATCAGATCACACAACTATGATAAAAGTAGCATCGGTCTGGCTTCACAATCCCAATGAAGTCTTTAAGTCGTTAACCTGGTTTTAGAAGAAGAAAATCAAAGGTTAAAGGAGAATCGACTCTAGATTAGCACAACTAGTATCACACAGAATGTGTGGGGATTAGGTTTCCCAGTTGCTAGAGTTCTCCCTTATATAGTCTTAATCAATGTTATCTTACTAAAAAAGCATTCAATATTCACCGTTAGATGAAAACCTGATTAGATTCAGGATAATATTTATCAACCGTTAGATCGAAAACATAGCTTGTTACACAAACATGTAATGCACGTTTCTAGGCTTGTGTAACCATACCCAAAATTGTACATTAGTTGGTTCAACAATAGTTAACCAAATGGTTAGCCATATGATAACTTTCATATCAACCATATTCTTCTTCACCATAACTAGTCCAAATGACTCAAATGAACTAGTTAGAGAGTTGTTCAACTTTATGTATTGTACAAGACACAATCGAAGCAAAAATAATGTGATTCACTCGAATCGATTCATGAACTATAAAACCACGGTTTACAATAGCATTCATTAGTTTATTAAGATAAGTTCACAAACATCGTTTTTAGAAATAACCTACTCAAGTTCGCGAACTGGGTTCGCGGACTCAAGTTCCCGGATGGAGTTCATGAGAACTTCGTCAGTTCGCGGACTGATCTCATGCACTACACCGGTTTCACTTGATCAACAAATTTCGCAAACTTTGGTTCAAGCAATAAGGACTTATACATATATGTGTTTCCAAAACAATGCTTATATCCTCCAATGGTTATATTGTCTAAACTCTCATTTTAATCATTGAAACATTCTCAGAGGGCGTTATATAGTTATTATTTACAAACTATTTTTCGTCAGAGCGATTTCCAAAGTGATTGAAACATAACATGACTTTCGTCACTAGGTAAATATGAACTTGGCTAAAGCGAAAGCTTTACCAACACATATTTCGAGAAATAGATAGGCGAGATATACTCAGCTCGAAATGCCACATGTGTATAATCTTAGTCTATATAGTAATATGATTTTTTCTCAAGATAGGATATGGAGTAGATAGAATTTTAAGTGGTAGATAAGTTCAAGTCTCCACATACCTTTTAGTCGATGAAGATTCACTGGTTCCTTGAGTAGTCATTCTTCTTGTATGATGATGGCCATGGAGTTCTTGAGCTCAACTACACTTTCTATCCTTGTTCGAGACCTTATCTATAGTAGACTAGAATCAAGACTTTATAGTTTTGATCACTAATATTGACAAACATGCTTGAGATAGGAACGCATGTGAGTTCAGCCGAGCAATGCTCTAACAATCTCCCTATATGTCAATTTTAGTGACAAAACTATTAATACATCTGGAACACAAAAAAATATATAAATAAACTTTGTAGCTCCCATTCCACATGTCTAATATTCAACATTACTCGAAATCTTCGTCACTTCTAAGTATTCCAATGATCCCAAAGGTTGTAAGTTTAGCATCATCGTTGTTGAAAATCCATAGCTATAACAACGAAAAAACAAGAGTTCCCAATCATTGTTATACAGTGTCATAGTATCATTACACAGCGTCAAAGTCCAATTGCATCACAACTTTAACAACAATACTATGGTGATACGTCACTCCTCCTTAGTAAATACTCCATCTTACATGGAAACAACTCCCCCTTACATAATGATCCAAAACCATATATATTTGTAGTATGAACTACATATTAATTCTCCCCCTTTTTGTCAATAAAATTGGAAAAGGTACAAGAACGGGATGATCGCTGTCGTAAGCGTCAAAAATAATTCACTTTCTTACTCGACAAAATATAAATGAAGTATAAAGTAAGAAAGAGTCTGTATCCACGGAGAGGCGATTTTTGTTATCAAATTCTAGTTTCTTAGTAACCAATAGGGGGGATTTCTGATTTTTGTAATATAAAAGTAAAATAAAAGCAAAGTAAATAGTTGGAAGTAGTCAATGAGAGAAAGATATTGGTCAAGGAATTCATCTTCAATCTTAAACATGTGCTTGCATATATGATTAGAATTACAATTTAATCTCTTTTATTATCAAAAGCCTAAAAAATCAAGAGAGCAAGATAATCTATTTATTTCCCAAGTTAATCAACATACACATTAGAGCTGCGTATGTGAATTCTACCTAAAGAATAACCTAACGCCTTGCACTAATCAAGTTCAATTCCCAAGAGAATTAAGTTTTGGAAATAGGCTAATCAAAGCAATTTTCATACATTGCGCATAACAATTCGGACAATGGTCAAACTCTACATATGATTATAAGAGTGTATCACTACAAACTATGATCATATCATGCTACTTGTATTTGGGGTTATCGCTCGATAAAAAACCCTAAAATAGCTATGGAAAAGATGCAAGTTCAATTAATTGGCCACTTAACTAACCAAACATCTAAATCCTATCACAATACATCAATCATGTGATTATTAAAAGCAGTAGAGATTTGAACGAAAAAAAAGAGAGAAAACTAATACATAACTCAAGCACACGTTTTAGAAATAGGACTACATCCTTAACCAATAATATAGAATTTAGCTACTCATAGCTATGGAGTTCATCATAATCAATAATCAATTAAATAAGATGAAAACAAAGCAAACCCTAGTAGATTAAGTTTCAGCGGCTCCCTCCTCTGCTCCAAGAATAATACGTGATTCCCAAAAGAAGTAGTAGTCTTCCCTTTTTGTAGCTTTTCCTCCAACTTTTAAATTAGGTCTTCAAAGCCCAAGGTCCAAAATACTCCAATAGTAAGATTCCACCAAGCCCAAAAGTGAGGAAAAACCCATGTAGAAAATATGTCCCAAAATTGTCGCCGGAAAACTGTGTTTTGGCTGGAATTTAGCCGCTGGTCAATAGTCAACTCAGTCAGTCGAACGGGTCAAACTCGGTCAGACCGAGTCAGGTTGAGTCAGAGCTGCGAGTCAGAGTCGGTTGACTGTGTAACTAGTTATGTCCTAAGTCATTTGCACTGGCTTGAGCTAGTGATGCAGCACCAATGCGCTTCACAAGAGAAGTCCATCCATGATGGTTGTACCCCGCAACCTACACACCATCACACAACCAACTATATCTCAATGTCTTCACTGTCTCAAAATCCAACACAACCATTGCACTTCAGTTTTACCACAAATAATCATAACCATCTCCAACTGAATAAACCCATTACTTCAAGGTTGTAGTTTCTGCAACACAGTCACCAACTCCAACAGCAGCTGCATCTATGCCCTGCAACACTATTTACAGCATTCCAACAGCAGCATAATTCATTCCATAAGCTTCGCTAGCAGCGAGAACAACTAGAACTGCGGCTCTATCATCCTTCATGTATCCTTGACTCCTACACAATCATTTCTTGAACTAATACATCATCTGGAATGACTCATCTCACTGCGAACATCACCAGCCATTGTCACAGCCTTTAGTGCAAGCCTAACCATTCATCTAACTGCATCCAGTGCGACTCATTCTGTAGCTTCATTCCTTCTTGACCTACAGCTTCTTTATTGCACAATAACCACCTATAAGCATACACAATCTCCACTTGCAACCCTTCTAAACAGCTCCACAACTCTCAATTTCTTCCCAGCTGCACCCTGTATAAATCTGCATCTGCAACTGACTGAACCCATAATAGTTCTGCAACAGCAACTCCAAATCTCAGGCTCACTGCAAAACAAAACCATCCAGTTCCATTCTTGCTTAACTGCATCAATTCCCAGCAACCATCAGTTCATGGCACCTGCAACACAATTCCAAGTCCCACCACAGACCAACAGCACTCAACCCCATTAACTCCAACAACACAAGTTATCATTAACTGCAACCTCATGAGCCCAATGCCACCAATTTTTTCTCAGTCAGATAAATTATCACAACTCATCTCCATTCCCTGAATTTCATTTAAGCTATTCATACTCCATCACTAGTGCCTTCGACTCGACTGCAATTCATTACTAAGCATACAATCACCAGTAACTCCACCTCATAGCTCCTGTATCCCCCAACAGCTACACCAGTTCTGAAGTCCAACTAGCTCAGTACCCATTTAATCACAGCAGCAATCCTCTTACCCTGCTCAAAACCAACACCTGCCATTCCAGCACCAAAGCCTTGTATTATCCAGCTCTGCAACATAAGCTAATGTCTCACTTCAAAACTGTTCTAGAATTTCAGCACTGACCCATACATTCCATTCCTGTAATTCTTCACATTTCAGATCCCCCTTTAATTATTCTCAATCCCTTGAAACATTATCTTCTCATCAACCAGCAGCAACTAACTCAGAAACCCATTTCTCCTTGTTGGTTTCTATGCTGCAATCTCGCTGCCAAAACAACATAAAATCTCCCATAAAACGCCAGTAAATCCACTTCATTCTAACTCTTATCGATCATAAACCCATCAAACTGAAGCTTCAGTTGCAGCTATATTCTATCTCTCTTCAATAACAGAGATGAATCAATTTCAATCTCAAGGCAGACACAGCTGCTCACACTCAATTTCTGTGAATTTCTGGGACATAATAATTGAGAAAACAATCTTTTCTCAATTTTAGGGTTGTAATAATTTGGGTAGATAGTTACACCCCATGGATAGGGACCACCCCACTCACTAGATAAGGGTCATCCAATAATTGGTCACCCCTTAACCACAGCTAGTCTTTGTTTAACTGTGAATCAATCCTTTGTGCTCCTTTTCGCTCCAAGTAGACACTCGCCTGTGGATGACTCTTTCGCTCTTTTCGAATTCTTTCACCCACAGCAGCCATCCTTTACTTCTCATATCCACTTCTTTCCTTCAATTATATTCATCACTAAAGCATTCATGCTTTTCAGACAAAATTCGCATCACTAAAGCCGACAAACTTTTCAGACAGGGATAAAGAAATAAAAGCAAATATGAGAAATAATCGCCTCCAATAACATTTGCACCTTTTGCCATGTTTCCTCTTCTTTTGCTCCAAACGACTCCAAAGTACCTGAAAGGTGTTTTACAAGAAAACTTAGCAAAGAAAGCATAAACAATAGATAAATATTAAGGTGTTTTAGACACCTATCACGGGATCCTAATGAAATTTCCGTAAGAGACATTTCATGACCAAGAGTAAATGTATATCATATTGTTTAGATGCAATCATAAAGCCGAAGCTAAATGCATTCATCAAGGAGTTCATAAAGATACAAGACCCCTGTAATATTCCACAGCCGCACTCCCCACAAAGATTTGGCAATTAAGCACAAGTTCAAAAGAACTCTCCCCCATAATATGCCATTCCCAAGGGAACAACAAGAGAGACCTTAATTTCAAAAGAAAGGAAGGATTTATTTGAACTCGACAAATATCATACAAGTATGAATTTGGAATCCAAAAAGAATATTTAATCAGATTAACCGTAAGCGAACCATGATTAATTTGACTATATCACAAGAGAACCCATAATTAATCTAACCGGAATACACAATTAAACTAATCACAAAAGTAATCAATTTAATCATTTATACTCACATAAGAAAATCTATGGAGCGATGACAAAGTTAATCATAAAAACAACCAACCCAGTCAAAAAATGCTCAAACATAAGAAAACCTTACGGAGTCATAACAAAATAATCACACAAGATGATTAATTTAGTTCAATATGCTTGACATAAAGTACCTTATGGAACAACAACTAAGCTAATCATAAAATTCAACTTTGGTTATTCTCGTGCTCAACATAAGACACTTTATGGAACAACACTTACACAAAAAAATGTGGATTGGAGAACGACCTTATACCATGGAATAAACAAGGATTCATTTTATTCTCCATCACCATTTGCAAAATGACATATAATAGACATAATCCTTGAATAACAAAAGATTTTAACCTATCTTACATCAAAAATTGACAATATAGGTTTAACTTATGTGTTTGTCAAAAGTCTATTCATTCTTTTATCAATACTTGCATATCAATTCATGAACGACTTTACTTTTGACAAGGTATGGGACAATCAAGTTCACGGATGTAAACACATATATCCCATAACAATATTGCAATATATAAAACCATAAAGATTAATACTGCAAAAATCATCTTCCAAACAAGTTTAGAATTTAAACCAATAAATCTAAAAACAAGAAGATGAAAACTTTGGACATAGCTATGTGTAATCACAATAATGGTTATTCCAAACACTAGTTATTCTTCTAAGCAAAACAAGAAAAATAGAAGATTTACTAGGCAAAAAGACCTTTGAAGAATTCTTTATCGTCAATCACAATCACAATGAAAAAGATTAAGAATATGGAAATAGATGTAGATGTTGGCGAATGTTCACAAGTGATCGATGTTTCCCATATCTGTCTGAAGGTCACTTCCAAGATGAACCTATGCAACCTATTAGGTTGAGCGACTGGTTTGAATTCTATATCAACTCACTGGCATATACAAGGGAACCAGGAGTGACTTTATTCAACCAATATAAAACTTCTTTTCTTTTTTTTAGACGGCATGATTAGATATTTTGGATCCAAGCGCATGCTTCTTGTCAGCAAGTATATGATAGTTTCCTTGGATCCTGCATTCCACGCTTGTTTAGGCGACGGAGACAGGGACTACGTTTCACACATACTGCTATCCAAGTGTCATTTTTATTCCGTTTTGGTCTAATTGGTCGGTTTTTTTTTTTTTTTCTAGTAACTCAATCACTCTATTTCATCCTAGCAGTAATAACACGTCGATGTTTAGTGACCCACCAAAGCACTTAGAGAACAATAGATAAATATGGAAAAATAAAAAAAAGAATGTGACATGGTGATATTCCGAGATATGGTAACAACTATCATGTTAATTGTGATTTCTGAGCTATGTTCGTCCATTTTAATTAATTGGTTCCTCAACTCCTGCATTAAAAATGGTTCCATCCACTAATGGTGTCATCCTAAAGGCACAAGTTTCTAGATTTCGGAGTTTAAAAAGCATAATTTTTTCTTGGTTTTTCTATATTTCTGATTTATTTTTTTTTGGCATAAAACACACTAAAACAAACTATACAAACATATAAATGCTCCCCCACACTTAAACTTTACATTGTCCTCAATGTAAAATTGAATCATCCAAAGAAAGTTCAAGGTGGGAAATTCCGCAAATGATATGCAAAAACAAGAAAATAAAGATAAAATGCATAAAGAATAAAAAGGTAAAGATACAAAACCGGTGGGTTGCCTCCCACTTAGCGCTTGGTTTAAAGTCGTCAGCCCGACGTTCTCCTTGTTTGATAAAACTCCTCCAGAGGGAGCACTTCCACAAGGTTCACTCCTTCCACAACATCCGAAGAGAAGTTCTCACAATATGGTTTCAACCGGTGCCCATTCACTTTAAGTTCATTTCCTGTAGCTAAACTATGAATTTCAACTGCACCATGAGAAAACACATTAGTCACAATAAAAGGTCCAATCCAACGTGACCTTAATTTACCCGGAAATAATTGCAAGCGATAATTAAACAAAAGCACTTTCTGCCCAATGCAAAATTGTTTCTTTGTAATCATATTATCATGAAATGCTTTAGTCTTTTCCTTATAAATCCTTGAGCTTTCAAATGCATCATTGCGAATCTCTTCTAACTCTTGAAGTTGCAACTTCCTTTGTTTTCCAGCACCATCCAACTCCATATTGCATTGCTTAATAGCCCAAAATGCCTTATGCTCATTTTCAACGGGTAAGTGACAAGGTTTACCATACACAAGCCTAAAGGGAGACATCCCAATAGGTGTCTTGTATGTGGTTCTATACGCCCACAAAGCATCATTGAGCCTCAAACTCCAATCTTTCCTTGTTGGATTCACCGTCTTCTCAAGAATGGATTTCACCTCTCGGTTGGAGACCTCGGCTTGTCCATTTGTTTGTGGATGGTATGGTGTTGCAATCCTATGCGACACATTGTACTTCCTTAACAAGCCTTGCAAGAATATGTTTTTGAAATGTGAACCTCCATCGCTAATTATAGCCTTTGGAATTCCAAACCTTGCAAAAATATTTGCTTGCACAAAATCTGAAACAACTTTAGAATCATTAGTTGAGGTGGCTTTAGCTTCTACCCATTTCGAGACATAATCAACAGCAAGCAAGATATAATAATTCCCATTAGAATTGACAAAAGGGCTCATAAAATCAATTCCCCATACATCAAAGACTTCAACAAATTGAATAATAGTTTGTGGCATTTGATTTCGAGCACCTAGAATGCCGGTTCTTTGGCACCTATCACATGTGATACAAAATGCATGTGCATCCTTAAACAAAGTTGGCCAATAGAAACCACATTCTAGTACCTTGAGAGCGGTTCTCTTGCTCCCAAAGTGTCCTCCACATGCATATGAGTGGCAAAAATACAAGATAGAGTTAAATTCAGATTCGGGAACACACCTTCGTATTACTTGGTCACTACAATGTTTCCATAAGTATGGATCATCCCATATGTATTGGTTTCCTAGCTTCTTAAGTTTGTCCCTCTCAGCACGAGACAAGTTCTTTGGAATTTTTTTAGAAACTAAGTAATTAATAATATCAGCGTACCATGGTTCTCCAAAGGCAATTGAGAATAGTTTCTCATCCGAGAAACTTTCACGCAATGGGATAGTTTCCTTGTCCACATCAAGACGGCTTAAGTGATCCGCAATGGTGTTCTCGATTCCTTTCTTGTCCTTGATTTCAATATCAAACTCTTGTAAGAGTAAAATCCATCGTATGAGCCTTGGTTTCGCCTCTTTCTTTGTAAGCAAGTACCTAAGTGCTGCATGGTCAGAAAAGACAACAACTTTTGTACCAATTAGATAAGAGCGAAACTTTTCCAAAGAAAAAAAAAACTAATAACTCTTTTTCAGTGGTTGTGTAGTTTTGTTGGGCTTCATTTAACGTTTTAGAAGCATAATAAATAGCATGAGGTATCTTCCCCACACGCTTCCCAAGCACCGCACCAACTGCGTAGTCACTTGCATCACACATGAGCTCAAAAGGCTTACTCCAATCCGGTGGTTTAATGATAGGGGCGGAAATCAAAAGTTCTTTCAAACGATTGAATGCCACCATACACTTTTCACCAAAGTTAAAAACCACATCTTTTTGCAATAAGTTGCAAAGTGGTGATGCTATCTTGGAAAAATCCTTGATGAATCTACGATAAAAACCTGCATGACCAAGGAAAAAACGTATCTCCCTTACTGTAGTGGGAGGGTTTAGAGCACGAATAAGGTCTATCTTAGATTTATCAACTTCCAAGCCTTTAGAAGATATAATATGGCCTAAAACTATGCCATGAGTTACCATGAAATGGCACTTCTCCCAATTCAGCACAAGGTTTGTTTCAACACATCGTTCAAGGATTAATGATAAATTGTTCAAGCAAAGGTCAAATAAATCACCAAAGACACTAAAGTCGTCCATGAACACTTCGATTATGTTTTCAACATATTCAGAAAAGATACTTACCATACACCTTTGAAAGGTAGCTGGAGCATTGCATAATCCAAAAGGCATCCTTCTATAAGTAAAAGTACCAAAAGGACAAGTAAAAGTGGTTTTCTCTTAATCCTCCGGTGCTATCACAATCTGATTATAACCTGAATAGCCATCAAGAAAGCAATAATAAGCGTGTCCAGCTAAACGTTCAAGAATTTGATCAATAAAAGGTAATGGAAAGTGATCTTTTCTAGTAGTGACATTCAATTTCCTATAATCAATACAAACCCTCCAACCGGTTTGCACACGAGTTGGGACAAGTTCATTCTTATCATTCTTTACCATCGTCACACCTGATTTCTTTGGTACAACTTGTACCGGGATCACCCACTTGCTATCGGATATGGGGTAGATAACACCCACTTCCAAAAGCTTGAGTATCTCCTTTTTCACAACTTCCATCATGGGAGGGTTCAAACGACGTTGCGCTTCCCTTGTAGGCTTTGTATCATCCTCCAAACGGATCTTGTGCATACAAACGGCAGGGCTTATACCCTTGATATTGGAAATTGTCCATCCTATGTCCGTCTTGTGCTTCCTTAGCACCCTTAAAAGTTTTTGCTCCTGTAATTCACTAAGATCATTAGAAACAATCACAGGTAACTCTTCATTTTCACCCAAGTACAAGTACTTTAAGTGACTTGGAAGAGGTTTCAATTCTAGCTTTGGAGATTTAATTATTGAAGGTTCAAGCTTTTCATCATTGCGAGGTAAAGAAACATATGAAATATTCTTAAGTGCAAATTTTTTCGGTAATGAGTCAAGAGAACCAATGGTTTCCTTAATCTCATCACCGTACTCCAAACCGTTATCAACAGGTGTAGTGAGCACGGTTTCCAAAGAATCAGCGCCATTCAACTCAAACATTTGTTGCGCCAATGTGTCCATCACATCAATGGAGAAACAAGAGTGGACATCACTAGGATATCTCATCGTCTCGAAAATGTTGAAACGTATTATTTCTCCATCAAACTCCATAGTCAGCGTTCCCTTGTCAACATCAATAATGGTTTTCGCTGTTTTCATGAAGGGACGCCCAAGTAGAAATAGAAGAGATGAGTCCGGTGAACCTTCATCCATCTCTAAGACACAAAAGTCAGCTGGAAATACAAGTTGATTAACCTGCACAAGAACATCCTCAACAATACCCATTGGGTAGACATTAGAGCGATCGGCTAATTGCAACACAATTCCAGCCTTTTTAAGAGGACCAAGATCAAGTGAATTGTACATAGATGCAGGCATAACATTAACGGATGCACCTAAATCCAACATAGCTTTGTTAAATGTAGTGTTACCAATAGTGACGGGAATGTCAAAGCTACCCGGGTCCTTGCACTTCAGTGGGAGTTTGTGTTGTAAGATTGCCGAGGCATTCTCCCCCACACTTAAAACTTTATTACCTTTGAGCCTTTGCTTATTAGTACACAAATCCTTCAACACCTTTGCATACTTTGGAACTTGCTTTATAGAATCTATGAGTGGTATGTTCACATGAATCTTCTTGAGAACGTCTAAAATCTCCTTTTCTAGTGCCTCCTTCTTGGAACTTGCAAATCTGCGAGGAAAAGGTAAAGGAGGAACATAAATAGAAACCGGAGTTTTAGATTTAGGAATAGGTACCTCAGAAGTTTGGGGAAAATCCTCATTATTCTCCTCCAAAACAGGTTCCTTTGGTGTTTCCACCTTACCCGAATCAGTAACTTTGGGTTGCACAAGTTGTGTACCACTTCTCAATGTAATTCCGTTGACACCCTATTTTGGGTTGATAGGTTGAGAAAGGAGTTTCCCACCAATTTGTGCCTTCACTTGGTTCAACTCAGTAGCCATGGAACCCATTTGTGTCTGCAAATCCTTTATCGCACTCTTAGTCTCTTGTTGGTTGTCTTTAAACATAGTAGAAATGCCTTGCATCATTGTTTGAAGCTTTGAGTCGATATCAGAACCTTGATTTTGCATTGATTGTTGTGGTTGCTAAAATTGTTGTTGTTGCGCCTGGAATTGTTGTTGTTGTGGTTGAAATCCACTCAAACGGTTGAAAGTAGGTTGTTGGACTGCACCTTGCTTGTTGGTATAACTAAAATTGGGGTGATCTCTCCATCATGGATTGTAGGTATTTGAGTATGGATCATACCGTCTTTGCTGACTTGGAAAGACCACGTTAGCTTGTTCATTGGCTTCTTCATACCATTGATGAGAACTTGGGATTACCGCAGCTGAAACTTGTTGCAGCATTGCTGTTATGTTACCCATTTGTTGACGAAGTTCCTCGACCTCGCTCACTTCATTTACTCTCCTAAGAAGCACATCCGAGCCACGATTCAAGAATTATTGGGAGTTTGCTGCCATGTTTTCAATCAACTCTCTAGCTTGTGCCACCGTTTTTCTCACTAGTTCACCACCACCCGCAGCGTCAATAAGATTCATATCGCTTGATTGGAGTCCTTCATAGAAGTATTGGATAATCATAGCGCCGCTGAATTGGTGGTGAGGACAGCTTTCCACCAACCTCTTGTATGGTTCCCAACAATCATATAAGGATTCTCCCACATTTTGCTTCATTCCGCAAATCTCCTTGCGAATTTGAGTAGCCTTAGATGCAGGAAAATATCTCTCTAAAAAGAGTTTCTTCAATCCATCCCAAGTTGTGACACTTCCGGAAGGCAAATAGTATAGCCAATCCTTAGCATTATCCACCAAAGAGAATCGAAACACTTTCAACATAGCACCATCCACCTCAACATCAGCTGGAAGCATGGCCGTGACAATGGTGTGGAAGTCCATAAGATGCTTGTTTGGATCTTCATTCACCATACCATGGAACTTAGGTAATTCTCTAAGCAACCCCGGCTTGATTTCAAAAGTATAGTTTGTTTGAATACAACCCTGCTGTGTATCTAGCTTATGAGAAGCCAAGTCCTTGAGTGTACGATTTGCAGCGTCACCCATTGCTTCTTCTTCAAAAGGTAGTTCTTGTTCAACCGGAACCTCTTGTTCTACAACTTCTTCTTCTACTTGCTGGAAAGTATCGTGTTCTACTTCCAAGTTGTCTTCTTCCGTTGTGCCTTACCTTGGTTGGAGTATTGTGCCTTTTCGAGTAGCTATCCCGCACCTTAGATAATTCCAATCTTTAGAAGCCAGGGATTAGGTACCTGAAAACAATTCTCGCAAACAAATGAGAAACAAGACAAGAAACAAAAACCAAGTATGCAAGTAGAAATAATAAAAAGAAACTAAAAACTTAATAACTAGCCGAATGCCTCCCCAGCAACGGTGCCAAAATTTGATCGCTGTCGTAAGCGTCAAAAATAATTCACTTTCTTACTTGACAAAATATAAATGAAGTATAAAGTAAGGAAGAGTTCGTATCCACGGAGAGGCGATTGTTGTTATCAAATTCTAGTTTCTTAGTAACCAATAGGGGGGATTTCTGATTTTTGTAATATAAAAGTAAAATAAAAGCAAAATAAATAGTTGGAAGTAGTCAATGAGAGAAAGATATTGGTCAAGGAATTCATCTTCAATCTTAAACATGTGCTTGCATATATGATTAGAATTAAAATTTAATCTCTTTTATTATCAAAAGCCTAGAAAATCAAGAGAGCAAGATAATCTATTTATTTCCCAAGTTAATCAACATACACATTAGAGCTGCGTATGTGAATTCTACCTAAAGAATAACCTAACGCCTTGCGCTAATCCAGTTCAATTCCCAGGAGCATTAAGTTTTGGAAATAGGCTAATCAAAGCAATTGTCATACATTGCGCATAACAATTCGGACAATGGTCAAACTCTACATATGATTATAAGAGTGTATCACTACAAACTATGATCATATCATGCTACTTGTATTTGGGGTTATCGCTCGATAAAAAACCCTAAAATAGTTATGGACAAGATGCAAGTTCAATTAATTGGCCACTTAACTAACCAAACATCTAAATCCTATCACAATACATCAATCATGTGATTATTAAAAGCAGTAGAGATTTGAACGAAAACAAAGAGAGAAAACTAATACATAACTCAAGCATAAGTTTTAGAAATAGGACTACATCCTTAACCAATAATATAGAATTTAGCTACTCATAGCTATGGAGTTCATCATAATCAATAATCAATTAAAGAAGATGAAAACAAAGAAAACCCTAGTAGCGTAAGTTTCAGCGGCTCCCTCCTCTGCTCCAAGAATAATACGTGATTCCCAAAAGAAGTAGTAGTCTTCCCTTTTTGTAGCTTTTCCTCCAACTTCTAAAATTAGGTCTTCAAAGCCCAAGGTCCAAAATACTCCAATAGTAAGATTCCACCAAGCCCAAAAGTGAGGAAAAACCCATGTAGAAAATATGTCCCAAAATTATCGCCGGAAAACTGTATTTTTGGCCGGAAAATCGCTGCCGGTCAATAGTCATCTCAGTCAGTCGAACGGGTCAAACTCGGTAAGAACGAGTCAGGTTGAGTCAGAGCTGCGAGTCAGAGTCAGTTGACTGTGTAACTAGTTATGGCCTAAGCCATTTGCACTGGCTTGAGCTAGTGATGCAGCACCATTTCGCTTCACAAGAGAAGTCCATCCATGATGGCTGTACCCCGCAACCTACACACCATCACACAACCAACTCTATCTCAATGCCTTCACTGTCTCAAAATCTAACACAACCATTGCACTTCAGTTTTACCACAAATAAGCATAACCAGCTCCAACTGAATAAACCCATTACTCCAAGGTTGTAGTTTCTGCAACACAGTCACCAACTCCAACAACAGCTGCATCTATGCCTTGTAACACTATTTACAGCATTCCAACAGCAGCATAATTCATTCCATAAGCTTCACTAGCAGCGAGAACAACTAGAACTGCGGTTCTATCATCCTCCATGTATCCTTGACTCCTACACAATCATTTCTTAAACCAATACATCATCTGGAATGACTCATCTCACTGCGAACATCACCAGCCATTGTCACAACCTTCAGTGCAAGCCTAACCATTCATCTAACTGCATCCAGTGCGACTTATTCTGTAGCTTCATTCCTTCTTGACCTGCAGCTTCTTGCTTGCACAATAACCACCTATAAGCATACACAATCTCCACCTGCAACCCTTCTAAACAGCTCCACAACTCTCAATTTCTTCTCAGTTGTACCCTGTATAAATCTGCATCTGCAACTGACTGAACCCATAATAGTTCTGCAACAACAACTCCAAATATCAGGCTCACTCCAAAATAAAAACATCCAGTTCCATTCTTGCTTAACTGCATCAATTCCCAGCAACCATCAGTTCATGGCACCTGCAACATAATTGCAAGTCCCACCACAAACCAACAGCACTCAACCCCATAGGTCCAACAACACAAGTTATCATTAAATGCAACCTCATGAGCCCAACGCCACCAATTCTGTCTCAGTCGGATAAATTATCACAACTCATCTCCATTCCCCGAATTTCATTTAAGCTCTTCATACTCCATCACCAGTGCCTTCGACTAGACTGCAATTCATTATTAAGCATACAATCACCAGTAACTCCACCTCATAGCTCCTGTATCCCCCAACAGCTGCACCAGTTCTGAAGTCCCACTAGCTCAGTACCCATTTAATCACAGCAGCAATCCTCTTACCCTGCTCAAAACCAACACCTTCCATTCCAGCACCAAAGCCTTGTATTATCCAGATCTGCAACATAAGCTAATGTCTCACTTCAGAACTGTTCTAGAATCTCAGCACTGACCCATACATTCCATTCCTGTAATTCTTCACATTTCAGATCCCCCCTTTAATTCTTCTCAATCCCTTGAAATATTATCTTCTCATCAACCAGCAGCAACTAACTCAGAAACCCATTTCTCCTTGTTGGTTTCTATGATGCAATCTCGCTGCCAAAACAACATAAAATCTCCCATAAAACGCCAGCAAATCCACTTCATTCTTCACCCTTATGAACTACAACAGCATCATGGATTTCTCTACCAAGTTCAATCCTAATTCCAACCCAAATCACCATCTAACTCTTATCGATCATAAACCCATCAAACTGAAGCTTCAGTTGCATCTATATTCGATCTCTCTTCAATAACAGAGATGAATCAATTTCAATCTCAAGGCAGACACAGCTGCTCACACTCAATTTCTTTGAATTTCTGGGACATAATGATTAAGAAAACAATCTTTTCTCAATTTTATGGTTGTAATAATTTGGGTGGATAATTACACCCCATGGATAGGGACCACCCCACTCACTAGATAAGGGTCATCAAATAATTGGTCACCCCTTAACCACAGCTAGTCTTTGTTTAACTGTGAATCAATCCTTTGTGCTCCTTTTCGCTCCAAGTAGACGCTCGCCTGTGGATGACTCTTTCGCTCTTTTCGAATTCTTTCACACGCAGCAGCCATCCTTTACTTCTCATATCCACTTCTTTCCTTCAATTCTATTCATCACTAAAGCAGTCATGCTTTTCAGACAAAATTCGCATCACTAAAGCCGACAAACTTTTCAGAAAGGGATGAAGAAATAAAAGCAAATATGAGAAATAATCGCCTCCAATAACATTTGCACCTTTTGCCCTGTTTCCTCTTCTTTTGCTCAAAACGACTCCAAAGTACCTGAATACTCAAAAACAAACATAAGATACATAATTTACAAGAAAACTTAGCAAATAAAGCATAAACAATAGATAAATATTAAGGTGTTTTAGACACCTATCACGGGATCCTAATGAAATTTCCGTAAGAGATATTTCATGACCAAGAGTAAATGTATATCATCTTGTTTAGATTCAATCATAAAGTCGAAGCTAAATGCATTCATCAAGGAGTTCATAAAGATACAAGACCCCTATAATATTCCACAGCCGCACTCCCCACAAAGATTTGGAAATTAAGCACAAGTTCAAAAGAACTCTCCCCCATAATATGCCATTCCCAAGGGAATAACAAGAGCGACCTTAATTTCAAAAGAAAGGAAGGATTTATTTGAACTCGACAAATATCATACAAGTATGAATTTGGAATCCAAAAAGAATATTTAATCAAATGAACCGTAAGCGAACCATGATTAATTTGACTATATCACAAGAGAACCCATAATTAATCTAACCGGAATACACAATTAAACTAATCACAAAAGTAATCAATATATGGAGCGATGACAAAGTTAATCATAAAAACAACCAACCTAGTCAAAAAATGCTCAAACATAAGAAAAACTTACGGAGTCATAACAAAATAATCACACAAGATGATTAATTTAGTTCAATATGCTTATCATAAAGTACCTTATGGAACAACAACTAAGCTAATCATAAAATTCAACTTTGGTTATTCTCGTGCTCAACATAAGACACTTTATGGAACAACACTTACACAAAAAAATGTGGATCGGAGAACGACCTTATACCATGGAATAAACAAGGATTCATTTTATTCTCCATTACCATTTGCATAATGACATATAATAGACATAATCCTTGAATCACAAAAGATTTTAACCTATCTTACATCAAAAATTGACAATATAGGTTTAACTTATGTGTTTGTCAGAAGTCTATTCATTCTTTTATCAATACTTGCATATAAATTCATGAACGACTTTACTTTTGACAAGGTATGGGACAATCAAGTTCACGTACGTAAACACATATATCCCATAACAATATTGCAATATATAAAACCATAAATATTAATACTGCAAAAATCATCTTCCAAACAAGTTTAGAATTTAAACCAATAAATCTAAAAACAAGAAGATGAAAACTTTGGACATAGCTATGTGTAATCACAATAATGGTTATTCCAAACACTAGTTATTCTTCTAAGAAAAATAAGAAAAATAGAAGATTTACTAGGCAATAAGACCTTTGAAGAATTCTTTATCCTCCCTGAACTCCTTGTCGTCAACATCCATTGGAACATAAGGTTCATTAAGGTAAGAGTTTATATCAATACACCTTCTTGGTTGTTGTTGGAGAACCAGTGCCTTCCGAATCTCATGATTCTTATACACAACAGCCTTTATTTGTTGAATCTCCTTTTGCATCTCCTTCAACACTTCAAGAATATCAGAAAACTTCTGAGAATTTGAAGGAACGGCTCTTGGCTTCCTCACATTCCTTCTCTTCCTTTTCAATGTTAGAGGCAATGGAGATTTTTCTTTTTCCTTCATGATTGATGGCTTAACAATCACATTACCATATTTTCCATCAGAAGACATCGTACTTGGAGTTTCCATGACCGTATGGGTTTGTTAGAGGAAATCACAATTATCTCAACAAATAGTCTTTAGATAAAAAGAGGTTTTAGAGAAGAAAAAAATAATATGGGGTTCGAAACCTTTAAACAGGTTCGTACACGACAAACTCTCAACCCTATGAGGAGTAGAATTGTCGATAATACCCTTTTTTTTGTTTGATAGACAAAAAGAAGAAAAACTAAGAAAAGAAGGGAAACAAACTTTTCATAAAGGACTGAAAAATAAAATCATTGTCTCTTTTAATCAGGCATATGAGACAAGATTTCAGACACAACACAATCAAGTTGCGTTGTGGTGAACAACAATTTGTCCACCATTTCCCTCTTGAGAGGAATCCACAAACCTTTGTCTATCAAGACCATTTGACCATATTTTCTTTTCTAATGGTCGTAGTTTATCCTTGGAAACTAACTTCTTAGACGAAGATAAAATATTACATACCTCAGCATTCTTTTGAGCCAGTTTAAGCTTTCTTGATAAATGATTTGCTCTTCGTTAAAGTTTGTTGACGTGCCTTTGTTGGTGTTTGAACTTATAACACTTTGAAATTTCATGACCCATTAATGAACAATATGAACACGTCAAACTTGGATAATAATCAGGCTTCTGAAATGTGCAAGCAGCTAGACACATAGTGGAACCTGAAATATTGTAAACAGTGTTTCCAAATAATAGGTCAACTTTGTCTACCAGAATAGTTGGGTTATCTTCTGAAAGAATATCAAGATTGATGTATGCATTGCTACAATTATAAAAATTAATATTTTCACCAAGAAGTGCAACACTTGATTTCTCATCTTCATTAGAATCATTATTGTCAGACATTTCATCAAGAGTTGTAGCAAGACCTTTGTTCCCAGTGTATTTTCTCCGATTTGGACACTCGTTTGAAAAATGACCAAATCCTTTACACTTAAAGCACTGAGGCATATCCTCATCACCAGTTTCATTATTATTCCTATTTTTAGGAGGAATACAATTATGAGGTTTGAATGATGCCTTAGGCTTATCTCTGGAGAACCGTTTACTTCTCTTCAGCAGAAGATCCCTAAATTGTCTTGTGATCATCGATACTAATTTGTCAAGATCTTCATTTGATGAATCTGTCTCAGAGTGATCATCTTCAGAGATATATACTTTTTTAATTTTATCAAGTAATTTAGTGCTTTGAACGCAACATCCTTAGATTTGGACGAATGTTCATGATCAAAGATCTTAAGCTTTCCAACCAGCGTATTTATGGAGAGAGTATCAAGGTTATTTACCTCAACGATGGCATGCTTCTTAGCATCGTATCTAGATGGCAGCGATCTGAGAATTTTCATCACAATGTCCTTTTCAGGAATAGTCTTACCCAATGCAAAAGATGCATTAACAATTTCAGACACTTTGTGATTAAACTCATCAAATGTTTCTTCATCTTTCATATGAAGGTTTTTCCAATCGGAATTAGGGTTTTGAAGCTTAGCTTCCTTCTCGCTGGTGTTACCTTCAAATACGGTTGCTAAGATATCCCAAGTTTCTTGCGACTTAGTACAATTAGACACGTGGTGCTGAAGATTTGGGGTAATGTCATGTATGATCGCAGTCAAACCTTCGGAATTTTTCTTTGCAGCAAGTATCTCAGCAGGGGTGTATTCACCAATATCTTTGGGAACGTTTACATTTCTAACTGCCACAACGGGAGGATCATAGCCATTAACAACAAATACCCATGATTGAAAATCACGTGCTTGAAGAAAAGCTCGCATAGCAATTTTCCACCATAAGTAATTAGAGCCATCGAAGAATGATGGTACGTTTATTGAGATAGCACCTCTGTCCATAGAGTCAGATCGCTACAAACACAGACTTGTAAGGTCTTAAACGTGTTTGCCTGCTCTGATACCAATTGAATAAGCGGGGGTCTAACAACCACACCCAATATTTCGAATTAGCAATTTGTATGGACAAACTCCGAGTTACTTTATAGAGAATCAACTAGACAGTCAGACCCAATCTAGTTAGAAATATCTCATGGAGTTATTATCTCAATCTCTCAATTTGATATTTACTCAAGCAAATAGAAATTTGCGAGTCTTTATCAAAGAGGGATAACTTGGATGGTACCAAAGACCAATATCCAAGTGTCAATCAATTTAAATCAACAGCCAAAAAGGTCGGATATTCTAATTGATTGAACAACGCACAACCTGTATTATTTCAATTATATAACAAAATATAACGCGGAAAATAAATAACACAGACACCATAATTTTGTTAATGAGGAAACCGCAAATGCAGAAAAACCTCAGGACCTAGTCCAGATTAAGAAAACAATGCATTAAGCCGCTACACACACTAGCATACTCCAATCTAACTTAGGTCTGGACTGTAGTTAAACCCCAACCAATCTCACACTGATCCAAGGTACAGTTATGATCCTACATCTCTGATCCTAGCAGGATACTACGTACTTGATTCCCTTAGCTGATCTCACCCACAATCAAGAGTTTCTACGACCCAAAGTCGAAGACTTTAATAAACAAATCTGTATCACATAGAAAAGTCTACAGTAATATATAAATCCGTCTCCCACGAATACCTACAAGTTTTTGTTCCGTATTTTGATAAATCAAGGTGAACAGGAACCAATCAATAAAACCAAACTTATATTTCCGAAGAACAGCTCAGTTTTATCAATCACCTCACAATAATCTTAATCGACGCAGCGAAAAAAGATATTGTGGAATCACAAACGATGAGACGAAGTGTTTGTGACTACTTTTATATCTTGCCTATCAGAGATAGAAATATCAAGACAATTATTACAATTGTACTCGTACGATAGAAACAGCAAGATCAGATCACACAACTACGATAAAAGTAGTATTGGTCTGGCTTCACAATCCCAATAAAGTCTTTAAGTCGTTAACCTGGTTTTAGAAGAATAAAACCAAAGGTTAAAGGAGAATCGACTCTACCTTAGCACAACTAGTATCACACAGAATGTGTGGGGATTAGGTTTCCAGTAGCTAGAGTTCTCCCTTATATAGTCTTCAAATCAGGGTTTGGAATCAATGTTAACTTAGTTACAAAGCATTCAATATTCACCGTTAGATGAAAACCTGATTAGATTCAAGCTAATATTTATCAACCGTTAGATCGAAAACATAGCTTGTTACACACACATGTAATGCACATTTCTAGGCTTGTGTGACCGTACCCAAACTTGTACATTAGTTGGTTCAACAATAGTTAACCAAATGGTTAGCCATACTATAACTTTCATATCAACCATATTCTTCTTCACCATAACTAGTCCAAATGACTCAAATGAACTAGTTAGAGAGTTGTTCAATTGATTAGATCTTTATGTATTACACAAGACACAATTGAAGCAAAAACGATGTGATTCACTTGAATCGATTCATGAACTATAAAGCCACGGTTTGCAATAACATTTCTTAGTTTATTAAGATAAGTTCACAAACATCGTTTTACACATAACCTACTCAAGTTCGCGAACTGGGTTCGCGGACTCAAGTTCCCGGATGGAGTTCACAAACTCCAACAGAAATTCTCGGGTTCGAGAACTTCATCAGTTCGTGGACTGGGTTCACGGACTGAGTTTGTATGCTGATTTCGCGGACTGAGCTCACGCACTACACCGGTTTCACTTGATCAAGAAAGTTCGCAAACTTATTTCAAGCAATAAGGACTTATACATATATGTGTTTCCACAACAATGCTTATATCCTCCAATGGTTATATTGTCTGAACTCTCATTTCAATCATTGAAACATTCTCAGAGGGCGTTATATAGTTGTTATTCACAAACTATTTTTCGTCAGAGCGATTTCCAAAGTGATTGAAACATAACATGACTTTCGTCACTAGGTAAAGATGAACTTTGCTAAAGCAAAAGCTTTACCAACACATATTTCGAGAAATAGATAAGAGAAATATACTCAGCTCGAAATACCACATGTGTATAATCTTAGTCTATATAGTAATACGATTTTTGGCTCTAGATAAGAGATAGAGTAGATAGACTTTTGAGTGATAGATAAGTTCAAGCCTCCACATACCTTTTAGTCAATGAAGATCCACTGGTTCCTTGAGTATTCATTCGTCTTGTATGATTATCGCCATGGAGTTCTTGAGCTCAAATACACTTTCTATCCTAGTCCGAGACCTTATCTATAGTGGACTAGAAATCAAGACTTCATAGTTTTGATCACAAATATTGACAAACATGCTTGAGATAGCAATGCATGCGAGTTCGACCGAGCAATGTTGTAACAGACACAAAACTATTATTGTCCACTACTATTCACTAACATCCACCACTGTGCGTAAAAACTAGCCACGCCCACTATTTTTTTCACCACCAGTAATGTTACCACCTCTACCACTCACAAATACCCGCCACTGTTTCTACCACCCACTGCTTCTTTCACTACCACCATTAAAAATTATTAATATAATTTCTAACCCGGGTCACTGTAATACAGTGGTAAAGTCATTGGGTGATGATACCAGTTACCTGAGTTTAAAACTCGCCAGCACCAAATTATTTATCGATCAATATATATATATATATATAGTTTTTAATAAACTTATTTATTAATATAAATATGTATTTATTAGATTCATTAAATGAATATTTCTCATGAAAATTTAATTAATCATTCATCATGAGCAACTAACATGACACTAATTAATAAAGTATTTATAATGGTTAGTTGAAAAAACCACCGTAGATTTATCCCTCCTAGACAAATCTCGACCGATCTTTATCTAGCCTAACTTAGCCAATAAATAGTTGGGATCCTATTTTGGGTGATCCAACGATCATGATCCTATTGTCTTGTATAATTTAGTATCCTCCTCGAAATATTTGTGTTTTGTCCGAACCAGATGTGCTAAAAATATCCACCTATCACAATAAAATGTTGCCCATTTTGTAAAGATACAAAACTATTATTGTTCACTACTATTCACTAACATCCACCAATGTACGTAAAAACCAGCCACGCCCACTATTTTTTCCACCACCAGTAATGTTACCACCTCCACCACTCACAAATACTCGCCACTGCTTCTACCACCCACTACTTCTTTCACTACCACCACTAGAAAATATAAATATAATTTTTAACCGGGGTCACTATAGTACAGTGATAAAGTCATTGGGTGACGATACCAGTTACCTGAGTTTGAAACTCGCCAGCACCAAATTATTTACCGATCAATATATATATATAGTTTTTAATAAACTTATTTATTAATATAAATATTATTTATTAGATTCATTAAATGAACATTTATCATGAAAAATTAATTAATTATTCATCATTAGCAATTAATAGGACACTAGTTAATAAAGAATTTATAATGGTTAGTTGAAAAAACCACCGTAGATTTATCCCTCCTAGATAAATCCCCGCCGTTCTTTATCTAGCCTAACTTAGCTAAGTCTAGAACGGTTCTTTATCGAGACCTCACTAGCGACGCTTGTCTCTTGACCTCTCGAGACTTAGTTCTAGACTTAGCTCTCGATATCTAGAGATTCAATTTTTGGCTTCAAGGCGTCATAGACGTACGTCTATTAATATATCTTTGCGATATGCACTAGTCATGTCTACTCATTATTCACATAATGTTTCCATGGATGACTTCATGAGCACGAGTGAGACTTAACTCTCCAATAAGCAAGACCCACGCCTCGGTCTCACGATCACGATCCAAGTTTCCTGATCCTAGTAACATTGGTCATTTTTTCTTTTTAAATGAATATGTTCACGATACCCGGTAGCATCCCTGCTAGATTCACTAATCAAATCAAGTGTTCCATAGTCTCATATAAACAAGAGACACTCTTAAGCATATATACAAGCCTCACTCTCATTCTTATGAGCATGTCTCAGCTGGCTCCATGGGCCTCACGAGCTCATTTACACCTCAGCTCTCTCATATTCATCAGAAAGACTCACCACCGGAGTTCGACTCCCACAAGAAATGCATGGATTTTCATGCAAATATGAGATTCATCCTCATCTCAACTCGTGTCTCACACATGATTCATGTCTCGTGTAATATACAACATTTACAAGAAAAATAGTTAAACAAAAATAACTATTTTAATAAATTAACAAAAGTAAAATTAGAAACATTTACATGTTTGATTTCGTTCTCTAACACCTAAAAATAACATTTCGATTCATTCGAGATATTTATGTGCAACACTGTAACCTGTCTTGTTGGCGCGGAAATATCTACTTAAGGTGTCTCCATTCTTCTGGATAATACAACAACATAATTGCTTTACTTATGACTCTGATTATACGTAACATCGCAGTCAAATCAAGTTGAGTCTCTTATTCAGAAAATAAGGCGACATGCAAATTGGTATCATAAGTATGTATTTATTTCAACAATGAACTCATCTAGTTATTTTTTATGCCAAACAATATGGAAACATCAGTACTTTCCTGGCAATTCGGCTTGTTTTCGAAATATTATAGTTTTGTGGTTAGAGATAAACGCGTGAATTTTTAGCAGTAAAGAGAAAACTATCATTTTAATGATTCACGCCATCTGAAACATCTTTTACACTTAGAGTCTGACTTTCAAAGAATTTGAAAAGGTCTAATAGAAGATTGGAAAAATTTGTACTTTAAACCTCCTACCTTTTTTATGTTATTTTTGGTGTAAATTGAGTCGTGCCAGCACGTTTATGGCCCATCACAATACGCTAAAATTTGGAAACCTCGTAAAGGGGCTTATGGACACACTAGAGGGCTTATGCCAAGATCTTAATGTCTAGTTAGTTGGTTAGGGTGGTGGCCTAAAGGCATATAAGAAGTCTAAATTACCCTTTTATCTTCAAAAACCTAATAACTAAAACCAATACCTAATTCTATTTCACTTCCTTCTCCTCTTCCTCTACTCGATCAAAATTATTTTATTTTTCAATTTAAAACTAATTTATCGTCTTCGATAAATCTTAATTAAGTTTGTCTAAGTACATGTTCTTCTCTTCTTCATATCCTTAACCGAATTATTTTAGATTCGTCAAACCCATCTTTTGTGTTTGAAACGGGTTAAATTGGATGAAAATGAGAAAAAAAAAAGGATTGCATATTAACGGTTAGTGTTCTTAATTTCCTTACCGTAAACTTTTTTTCTGAAGCTATTACATTCAAGAAACTAAGAACTCCTAAATGTAAACAGAAAAGATAGATTAAAAAGAATATTTATATGTGCTAACGGTTAGGTTTGTAATTGTAAATGGATTTACGATTAGTTTAAAAAGTCTCGGACCTAACCATAAACTTGGTTTCCCAACCGTAATCGACTATTGTTAGCCATAAAACTAACATATAAAAATATTTACAGTTGGTAATATAACAACCTAACATGACTGTAAGCAAACCTACGAGTTTTTTTTTTTTTTTTTAAATTTCCAACCGTAACTGGTTTTTTTCTTCAAATTGGGTTCTCTGCAATTTTCCCTAGTTACGGTTAAGATTTTATCATCACCTAACCGTAAACTCGTCTCATGGTTGGTTACGAAGGGAAAACCTAGTCGTAAATCGGTCAGAAAAGCTAAAAAATTCAATTTTTTTACTTACTTTAACCAATTTGGTTTCTCTTTATCATATAAGGATTCACCCACCTGAAATTTCTCACTGAGATCACTCATTTTAGTTGAGTGAATCGAAATCTAGGAGTTTTTGAAAAAAATTATATTTTTTTCTCTTTTTTCCTTCTACTTCTCTTCCCTCTTAAAACACAAAAAATTAATAAAAATTATTAACACTAATTAAATGAGGGTTGTTTAGCCATTATGAAAATTATTTAGATAAGGGTCTTTTGAAACTACTAACTGGTGACCTATTTTGTTTTACATGAACAACCGTTCTAGTGTTTCCACAAGTCCCTATATTAGGCTTCCAAATTAATTATTTAGATAAGGGGCTTTTGAAGCTACTAACTGGTGACCTATTTTGTTTTACATGAGCATCCCCTCTAGTGTTTCCACAAGTCCCTATATGAGGTTCTCATATCCGAGAACAACACGTGACCTAGCACAACATGGCACCACACGTTAGCTTCGTGTTATGGGTTAGTGCCTGGCTATTCGGTATACTGACACGACAAATCACATAATACTGCACAACACAACATGCTAAGAAAGCACGTTATAACATGTATAAAACATTACACACAACATGGTACAATATATCACATTTCATTCACATTTCAAAAAAGAATCTTTATTCTACCAAATTTTCGACATTTTATTTTTGTTATGTTGACTTATTTCTATACTAATATATATATAATATCCAAATAACTGAAAAACAGAAAAACCTTTTCTTTTGAAAATATAAAATAAGTGTGCCATCACAACACGACACAACACAATTATTTTCCTAGCACAACACAACATTTCTCCTAGCACGACACAACAAAATACGCCTTAATTTTTAGCACACATTACAACATGACACGTAGCATGCTAAGCACGTGGCTTCGTGAGTTGGACTGTGCTGGGCCGACACATTTCACATCTCTGGATGTTGATGTATGTATGCAACTTTAACTTTTATACCCATTTTGGTAGACCGACCGTCTTTTAACTCTATTTTTGATCCATATACTTTTCTTTAGTGATCAAAATAAAACTAGATACAATCGGATTTGCTATAAAAAATATATTATTAATAAAAAAGAAAAGCATAACAAGAACAAATATATATTTTATCCCTAAAACTCTTTTTCTCTCCCTAAAACCTTCCGATAAGAGAAACACAACAACTTTAGTTTTGCCGACGGCTCTGTTCCATGGGAGCGGATCTGAGCCGACCACAAATTAAAACTCTCTTTTTTATCTGTTCCTTACTGCGTGGTGATTTTTTCTTACTTTGTTGATAGTTTTAGGTTTTTTCGTTTGTTTTTTCTGCCCAATTTTCTCTTCTCTTACTATTTTCTTATCAACGGTTTGATTTATCTTATCCTTAATCTGGCTACAGTAATAGGCATTGGTTTGATTATTCTAGTTTAGATTTGGGTTTTTACTATGGATATTTGCCTGTCTGCTTCATCTATGAAGAGTTTGTTCAAGAGTTGTCACATGATTTCAAATGGAGAGAAATAACTACTGCAACAATAAGAACGACACCAACCTTAGCATCGAAAACAAAGATAGAAAATCTAACAAAATGAATTTCGTCATCAAGATCATTTGTTCTAGCAACTGTTATCAAGACTCCCATGCCGATTCATCCCAACTCAGCCCGATTCAAACCTCTTATTACCGATTCAGAAGAAGACCTATGTTCCTGTTACTTTGAAAACTTTACTTACTGTCACTTTGAAAATCTTAGTTGTTATTACTTTGATTCACTTGTATTTAGAAAAACTCGGTTGGATGTAAACAAGATCTCATTGCTGCTATGTGCAGTGATGCAAACTAGTCTTGTTGGGCTAGTATGGCCATCTGATGTGGTTATTGCTTCTAAAACTCGCGGTTGGATCTTATTAACATTCCATTGCTGCTATACGCAGTGATGCAAACTATTCTTCATTGGATAATTTGGCCACCTGATATGGTTTGGTTCTTTCGGATTTTTTAAACGGTCGAAATGTTTGTACGGGAAGATTTGTTAGGAAAGAATTGTAGGAGATACTATAGATTCAGTGATTGTATCATGAACTTGAAAAATTCTGTAACGTTTTCCGACTACCATAATCGGACGTATGAATGAATATTTGGAGTAAGGGTGTCAAATGTCAATGGATGTCCGAAAACTCCGGTATTCGTTCGAATTCGCATCGAAATATCAAATATTATTCGAAAATAGTTTTCGGATTCGGATATCCGGATGTTTTTTATCCAAAAATGTAACTAATCGGATACGAATTCGGATATGGAGATATTCGTATCCGAAATATCCACATCCGAAATTTATGTATGAATATATATATATATATTTTGTAAACCTATGAAAGTGTAAATCGTATCTTTTTTTTTTTATATATTTCAACATTTTGTTAAATTTTATTAAAAAACATAAATAATTCTTTTAATTTTTATTAATTTTTATTATGTAAACATTAATTTTATGCAAAAATAAAAATATTTTATTATTATTTTTGTTATGATTTCGGATCGGATAATTATTCGATATCCGGATAGAAATTCGGATACGAATCCGAAGTGAAAATTATTAGATCCGTTCGAATTCGAATAGCATATGGTTTTTTCGGATTCGGATGCAGATATAGCCCTACCCGCATCCGTATGCATCTGTTTATGCCGTTAGTTTGGAGGTTTTTTCCTCCTTTAATGAAAAAAAAATAATAATATTAGTATGTCGGTATTAGGGCTGAACATGGTTACCGGTTAACCGCGAAACCGAACCAAACCAAACCAATAAGGAGAAAACCGAACCGAACCATTTACTAATGGTTTGGTTTGGTTTCTAAATTTTAAAAACCGAGCTAATGGTTTCGGTTTTGGTTTGATGAAGAAACCGAACCATTAACCAATGGTTAACCGACTATTGAAAAAAAAATAATTAAATTTTCATTAGAGATGTCATTGTATAGCCTACCACTAGTTAAATCTTCTTTTGATCTCTAGATTTAGAGTAATCCTTAACTACTCTTGATATTCTTTCTATTTATTTTTTGTTTGTAATTTTTTGTAAACCAATACTATTTTTTTTTTGTAAATTTGTGTAATTTTTTTTTTGTTTGACATAATTATTGGTTAACCAAAAACCACTGGAAAAAACCGAAACCGATTGAAACCATTGGTTTTTGGAACCAATGGTTAATGGATTGGCTTGGTTTCAATTTTTGGAAAACCGATAGTATTGGTTTGGTTTAGGTTTTGGCTTGAAACCGAACCAAACCGAACCATGTACACCCCTAGTCGGTATTCTACATTGCAACTTTTCCTTTCCTTGCTCTACAGTTACTATACTATGCATCTTGGACCAAATGAATGGTAGGACTTTCAGCTGATGTATTTGACTGAAATGTATCTTTTGTTCACTTCTTTTGTTCCTTTAAAGAGTAATTCCTCGAGAAGCAAGGAGAGCTAAAGAATTGACCAAAACCCTTTTTCCGACATAAAATCAAATTCTACCCTCCTATAAAAAAAAAAATCATTCCCCAAGCTTCAAGTAATTTGCCAACTTTTTTATATTGACTTTATGGTCACGACAAAACCACTAATTAGTGACTAGTAGGTTTTCACATGGTAGAAACTAGAAAACGATTCGGTATTGTTAGCTTAAAAGGAAAGCTGAAAGCCAATACAGAAAAAAAGAAAAAGAAAAACACTCAATCACACACGGAGTATTTTGATTCAATACCACGTCACATGGGAATTCAATACATTATACCCCAATATATACGGAAGTCGGACCCACGGACTCTTTCTCCTTCCTTTCGTTCGTTCTTTCCTTATTCCATATCTCGCAGCAGCAGCCCTTACGACTTTCCTTCTCGCTTTCTCGAACCCTATAAATGAAAGAAAAATAATCATATTTTTCTCTTCACCTTCCAAATTGGTTTTGTTATTGTTGTTTGAATAGAGTCTCTTTGAACATCATATGTCTCAGAGGCCCAACATTCCACATTCTTCAACAGTAGCCTTCGGCTTACATTCTCATCTCCTGGTTTCCAGTGAGATGAACCCTAATTCCAATTGGTCTTAATTTCAGATTTCAATTTCTCTAATTCTTTTTTTATTCGGGGTTTCCAATTACAAACCCAGAAATCAAATCTTCAATTACCCATTTTTTTTCTCTATTTTTTTTTCAAATTCTAAATCAAAAATCAAATCAAGATGGGTGTCAAAGGATTTGTGGAAGGAGGAATCGCATCGATTATTGCAGGATGTTCAACGCATCCATTAGATCTTCTGAAAGTTCGTATGCAACTTAATGGTGAGATTCAAACCTCCAAACCAACAGCCGAATCGGTCCGACCCGCATTCGCCACAACCACCGCCGTTGCGGCTCCGAAACTCAACGCTACTCCACCACCGCCACCACCACGTGTGGGTTTGCTATCGGTAGGGAAGACGATCGTCCAAGAACAAGGATTACGTGGTTTATTCTCCGGTGTATCAGCAACGGTTCTCCGGCAAACACTCTATTCAACAACTCGGATGGGTTTGTACGATATCATGAAACAGAAATGGACCGATCCAGAAACGGGTAACATGCCTTTAGTCCGCAAGATAGGAGCTGGTCTAGTTGCAGGTGGAATCGGTGCAGCTTGTGGTAACCCGGCTGACGTCGCAATGGTACGGATGCAAGCTGATGGTCGTCTACCTCTGGACCAACGCCGTAATTACAAGAGCGTTGTCGACGCAATCACTCGAATGGCCAAACAAGAAGGGATCACTTCCCTGTGGAGAGGATCGTCGCTGACGGTGAACCGTGCCATGATCGTAACTGCATCTCAATTAGCATCGTATGATCAAATCAAGGAAACAATCTTAGATAAAGGTATTATGAAAGATGGATTGGGTACGCACGTAACTGCAAGTTTTGCAGCTGGATTTGTTGCATCAGTGGCTTCGAATCCAGTGGATGTGATTAAAACCAGGGTGATGAATATGAAATATGAACGTGGAGGTGTTCCACCATATTCTGGTGCGCTGGATTGTGCTATGAAAACCATCAAGGCTGAGGGTCCTATGGCTCTTTACAAAGGATTTATTCCTACTATCTCTCGGCAAGGTCCTTTTACTGTTGTTTTGTTTGTTACTCTTGAACAGGTTAGAAAACTTCTCAAAGATTTCTAAACTAAATCTTGATGACGATCGAGGATAATGAAAAAGATTGAAGAAACAGAGGTGTTCAAGATTAGGATGATGATGATGATGAAAAATTCCAATAATAGGAACTATATTAATTTATTTAAATATATATGATAATTATTTAAAAATGTTCTTGATTTTGGCAAACAAGAGCACGGCAACCGTAGATGATGTCGTTGTTCTTGTGGCTTCTGTTTTAAATTTTTTAATAATTGAAATTTACATAATTTGGCTCCGTTGATATTGGAAAATAAATTTTTTTATTAGTAGAAATTAGCTGTGTGTGGGTCCATGGTGGACAGTTTCTAGGTCTTCCACGTGATTCGAAAGATATTTAGAAACATGGTTGTATTGTCGTGTATATACCGGGTCGACCGAAATATATTTGCACTTTGCACTTGCAGCTATGTGCAAAGCTGCTCCATTAATTTGAAAAGCTGAGAAAGCGAGTCAGAGTATTCAGTGATGAGAAACTATTGTTCTGCTTGATTGGTGGCATTTAATTTGCGACCTGGTCTGGTAAGATCTATTTCATTCAGCATTCGATATTGCATGATGAAGTGGAAGGCAGAGCAGATGTTTAGACTTTAAATGTCCAATGGATGGACATAGGAAAAAAATTTGAACCCGCACTGCGGGAGCAAAAGTGAATTCGCAACATCATAGTCGTCTGATATCAAAGATCTGACATCATCTAACTGTGGACTTAACCACAGTTAGACGCCAAAGTTTAAAGTAAACATCTGTATCTTCAAATGGTTTTTTTCATACTTACATTTACTTCCCCAACTAACTCAGTATTCTTTTTCTTTTTTAACGAACACCTTACATATCACCCTACATTCATCAGATCTTTAGTGATTAGTGTTTGTGGGATTTAATTCAATCCTATTAGCTCTTTCCACATATCGGATTAACTACATTGTTATATCCAGCGTTTATTGTTCATTGCATGTTATATCTTCTTCATGGGTTCATGAATTTATGTTATACCAAAACCAGAGGGGAGTCATATTATCTGTTACCGATCTTACTTCATGTTTTGGTGGCTGCAACTAAAAAAGTGGAACGGAGTTTAAAATTTTTGTTTATAGAACTCCACTGTATGTCGGGATCAAATTATTTCTACATGATGAATCAATAACACTTGGTGATAGTTTGAGCTCCGTATTCCGTCGATGATGTCGACCTTTTCTCGGTCTGTGCTGATTAATTGTGACATCAACCTTATTAGTTGAGTTATCCTTGTCTTCTAAAGAGAAGACCTTTCAGTAAGAACCATATATACTACTTCTTTATAGAAGTCAAGTACTGCAAAGAGAATTCAGAAAGGAAGAGCTTATCAATTCTAAATCTGAAACCAATTAAAAATCCCACACATACGAGCAAGCAACAACTGTGGTTAGATGGAAGGAAGTATAAAAATAATACTATATTAGCTTGGTACATTGATCAATCGTTCTATAAGAAAACCTGATTGGAGACTGGGGTGCTGCTATAACAAGATTGCAATAGCATCAACACATTTTACTATCAGTAACGACATTAAGCATTTTCATAGAAACCAGATCAAAGTTTAGGAGAGAATTAACTTACAGTACTTGACTTGTTAGATGTCTTGCGAAGCTTTGCTTTTGTGATTAAATTGATGGAGCAGTTTCTTTGTTTGACCAAAAAATCTAGATATTTAACAGAGACGTATAGAAAAATATTGGCGCTTGAATTTAGGAAATTTTAGATAACTGAGACAGTTGGTAAAGTGAATATATGAAAAAACATTTAAAGATACGGGAGTAACTCTAAATTCGGGTGTCTAACTGTGGTTAAGTCCACAGTCAGATGGTCTCAGATCTTTAGTATCCAACGTCTATGATGCTGCGAAATCAGTTTTGCTCCCGCACTGCGGGTTCAAACGTTTTTCCATGGACATAGACCATGGTAGTTGGCTTCTTGTGAATGCCGATCAAACAAAAGAAAAGAGGTTAAAGCTGATTTACTCTTTTTTCTTGCCAAGTTATCGGTCTATTAATAGAGGGACTATTGGTGAGGAGAAAATGGAAACGGCTCCCCCCTCTATCGCCTTTAAATTCCAGTGCTAATTTATCTGTTTTATCCTCCCTTCGTTCCTTTTTAATAGGCTGGTTTCTATAAATAGTTGTTTCGAAAAAAAAGTCTTGTTTCCTAATTGGGAAAGTCAAATATTACTTTAGTTTTGTGGGACCACTTTTCTTAACTTCTTTTGATGACAAGTGTCATGTGGACCATTTCACTTTATTTCTTTTGGTGACAAGTGTCATGGGGACCATTTTACTTCACTTTTTTTATTGACAAGTGTCATGAGGACCACTTTCAATGATTAATTCTCTTAATTTCCTTAATTTTCTCTAAAAACAAAACCAGCCTATTAAAAATGAGCGGAGGGAGTAGTTTTTAGTGAATGGTGACCAAACAAAAATTCAGAGGGACTATTGGTGGGGGAAAAGTAAAAAGGGACTTCATAAAAACGGTAAGCGAGGAGTCTATTTTAAAAACTGGAAATCAATGCGCAAGTCATTAGAAGGAGTACTGAGAATTAAACATGTAATTGCAGGAAATCCCACAACACACCCCTTGTCATATTATGACTAGGTATCACCCCGGCCTACGGTCGGGGCTCAACCTCTTGAGGAAAGTAAAGAAAAGCATGATTGATTTCACAAAAATGAACTTTGACTTATCAATTTTTTGATTACCTCTTGAGGAAAGTATATAGCACTGTATAACTGAACACTAAAAAGAATCAATGACTCTTTGCCTGAAATTAATACTTCTCAAAATTTTAGTGCAACTAGAGAACCTTTGTAGAATATAGATCCTAAATGTATATCATCCATAACGTATACCTGTAGTAACAAAGGACACTGGTACACTTTAAACGCATGTTGCTGTATATACACAAATGGAATCATTTAAAATGGAAAAAAAATGTATCTACAAAAGAATAGTGCTTCTGTATATGGTTGGTAGTTATGTGAAACTTTATAAACGAATTCGCTAACATTTCCATCCTCATTTTTCGAATTCGCCACAAAACTCCAGTGACCTAGGCTTTAAACGAATCTAATTTCCACTGACTCGTAATGTGTGCACTAACAATTGAAAGAAAACACGTGAAGCAATTCGTGTCCTGGGTAATGCCTTTAACTACCGGTGACAGTATATACCACACTCCTCCAATGACTACATAAAATAAACTCGTATTATTGAGCATGTCTCAGTAGATTTCTTTGAGACAGATAATCTTGGAGTCCATGTAACTAATTTGTAGATTGATAAGAATTAAAACATGATCAAAAGGAAAATTCATCTTAATTCATCAAAAGTAGTTTGTTCTCTTCCATTAAGTCAATTCTCGGATTTCGTACTTAGCCCTTTAACATTATTGATTTCCACGTATATCTATATACCTAATCATCATAAGAACAACTAAGATGACATGTTTTTATGTACTCCAGTGGTTATTTTCATGTTATGACCTCCTTGGCTAACCTCCTTGGCTGATCGTGAAAGTATTACATGTTGTATGGAATTTTCATGGTGTAAGCATCTGCTAAATTCTTCGGATAGATTCGCCGGTGGATTATGATAAGCCAAAGGATGGCCGAGATTGGTCAGGTGCATTCCACGGCTTTGTTGATGCTTTGGCCCAATCTAATCCTATTAATCCTGGCTCTGTCCTGACTAACCTTGACTCTGAACCATAACGGAAACAACTTAACCCGCATGCATCACCGGTCTCTTTCTCATATTTTTTTACTCCTTTGTTGCCCTAAATAACCTATCGGATTCTTTCCAAGATACCGACATTCTGTTATACTCCTCTTTTACTCCTTTTTTGCCTTAAATAACCTATCGGATTCTTTCCAAGATACCGACATTCTGTTATACTCCTATTTTGCCCTAAATAACCTATATAATCCTAGTAATTGGTGGGAGTTATTCAATGCAAGCTTTAAATAATTTGTATTAATCTCTTAATTCGTTTACCTAAGGTAATCTAAATTATGATCGGTGTTTTAAGATTTCTTTGTGTTTCTTAATTTGAATAAGGTTTAGTAATTAAGAAGTTTTTCACCAAGAATAAATCGTACTGTATGTTTTATCCTGTTTCTGCCGCGTGTTAATCGATATTTGATGCGTTTCATAGTTTTTACAGAAAATTATCGCTGATGCACCTTATTTGTATGAGCCAAGGCTGTAGCTTCCTGAATACTTAAACGCATTCAACAATATCAGCCTCTGTTAGGTTTCAGAGTCCAATAATGACATCAAATATAATCTGCCTCTACTAATTGAATCAAATCAATAGAACAGTGCATCAAGATCACATACGATTAGAAACAAAGAGATTGAAATAGAATCGATCCGAAGATTAGATAGAGTTTTTTACGGCTAATTGAAGGTTAGCCGTGATTGATTGGGCTAGTTTTGGCTTGGGCCTCCATGTAATGAATGTTGTATCTAAGACCCAAGCCTTCATAATCGACGCTCAGATTTGTCCCACCCCTTTTGGACAGCCGATCTGTCCCCAGATAGAGGCAACGTTTTCTTATTCTATAGATAATAATTTCTAGATCAAAATCTATTTCATAACCAAAATAAAGATTAAAGTGATAAAACTATAAAATAAGACACAAGATTTACGTGGTTCGATCAGTGTGATCTACATCCACGGGGTTAGGGTTCTTCACTATGATTATTGAAATTACATTACAACTCAGATTAGCAACAGCTTAGTAGCTGTTATGAATTTTCAGTTGCTAATTTTTGTTGCAAAAAATTCGCAACAGTTTAAAACAGTTACGAAACTCGCAACTGTTTGATTCAGTTGCGATTCGCAACTAAACCCAGTTGTACGCGTGCGAAAAACTAGTGTGCTATCTACACTTTGAAACTGACTCACTATTTAGCTCACTCAGATTCTTGGGAGTCTGACTCGGTTCTCTTATCTCCATTATTATCGAATCTCGATCATTCATTCTATCTCATTCTCTTTTCTTCGTTCCTCTTGTGAACCCTAATGAAACCCCAAATCCCTTTGCCTCTTTTGGAGAAAGTTCTGAAATCGTTCAAATGAAAACCTATGTTCTTCATCACTGTCCTGCATCTTCTCGATTGAAAAACCAATATCTAGCCCCTAACCCTAGATTTGCTTAAAACAGATTTGATGTTCCTGTTGCTGAACAAGACGAACAAAGCAAATAAATTCTTATAAATTCTTATATCTGAAACTCACTAATCTCGTGTAGCAGATTTACAGTTTTTGTTACATTTGTGAACAAATCGATGAAGTGGTTTGATTCTAGCACTGGTGGTGGTGAAGAAGAACAAAGAATCGATTCATTGGTAGTCTGTGTTGTCAATGATAATATCTTTTTCGCGATTAATTGGGTAATTATCTATGACTTAATCTTCTTCATCATCTTTAATTTCAGAAATTTAAATTTTAATATTAGGGTTAGGGTAAAATTTCAAGCTCTTGATTTTCTTAGTAATTGAAGTATTGTTTTTCTTGATTAGGGTTGCAGGTGGCATCTATAGTGAATTCTGATGATGATGGTGTCGTGGTGATGATGAAGAAGAAGATGACCCAGTTTGCTAAGAAGATTACTCTTCACTGTGCTGGTCTAATGTAATGATTTGACCTATAGGTTTTGTTTGTTTTTTTGCTTTTGTTTCTTCAATTTGGGTTTAGGGGTATAGATGTTTTAGTTCTCCTTTTGGTTGATATATGTGCATATATACTGATGGTTGTATCACACAGTTTAATACCTTATACCTCTATGTAACATATATGCAGATGACCCTAATCAAATTGGGAGGTTTGGTATAGGGTTCATGGTAAGGTTGACTTAAAGAAAGTTGTTTGCTTTTCCTCAGGGTATCTAGAACTATTTTGTATCTCACATGCTAATTGGAGTTCTTGTGCAGGGAGGGATGGATTGACACATAATATGTTGGAGTTAATCCATGAGCATTAGAAGAGGCAAAGGATTTGTAAGGTTCGGTGTAGAGGTGTGCCGACTATTGATATGGACAATGTCTGGCATGTGTTTGTTGCTCTTTGCTCATGAGTTTTTTTTTTGTTGATATCTCGAGGTTAGACCATGAGTTTTTTTTTTGTTTGATCTTATTGGCATGTATTTGTTGCTCTTTGCTCAAGTATGAATGATAATGCCAGGAAAAGATAGGTGGAAAGATAATTCATCGGGAAATTATAACTATCGTACTCGTCCACAATACCCTGTAATGTTGTGGAAACCAGCCACTCATGTTTATCAGAAACTCATCCAGGAAGTTCTAGAAGGTTTGACCAAATTTGAGGCTGCTAACATGATAAAGAAAGGGAAGAATCTGCTGCCAATTTGTAAACTAGGTAAATAGTTGTTTCTTGTTTGAAGCATGTTGTTTTTCATCAATAAAATGCATAAACATCGCAGTATTTCTCAATTGAGATTGGGATTACAGGCTAATTCATAGAAATATGAATGCGCATATAGATACTATGTTGGCAGGTATACAAAAGCTATAAAATAACATGGATGAGGTTACACTATTTTCTAGGGGGATTTGCTTTTTACGGCTATGCAACCAATTATCCACACTTAGTTCTGCCTGCATTCATGTAGTGACTTCCACTTCTGGTGTTTTTTCTTCCCCTATGTAACAGTATAACTATTCTAGTATTCTGGTCTGCAAGTTTCTAGCTTGTTCAAAATATTGCAAAATTTTCCTTATGATAGAAAATATCTAGTCCAGTTTATGCAGCTACGGATAATCTCTTCTTTCTAAATACAGCCAAAAATGGAATTTACATGACCCTTGTGAAGGATGTCAGGGATGCTTTTGAGGAAAGCCCGTTGGTGAAGATTGACTGCCGAGGAATGCATGCAAGTGATTATAAAAAGATAGGTGCAAAGCTTAAGGTTCGTGTATTTAGTTCTGATACAGGAAGACCTACAAACCTAAAAGTTCGGTTTATGATCAATATATTTGGCCTGAGGCTTACACTCTCCTGATGTTACTTTACTGATGGTTAGCTGATAACAGGGGTTGGTACCTTGTGTTCTCTTGTATTTCGATGACAAACAAATATTGACTTGGAGGGGCAAAGAATGGAAATCTATGTATCCTGAAGCTCCGCCTCCAGTCATAGTCGGTAATCACTCCAATGATGGTGCTTCCTTAAATTCAAGTAATTTGGAGAAGAGTGAGGCGTTAATTTTACTTAATTTTGAATTCTGGAATGAACATTGTCAATTTCCTTTTGTGGGAGATGAACTTATCTAAGAATTTATGGTTCAGACAACCTTTAGTACAACTGTTACTAGTAAAATGTAAGGGTGTAGCTACCATAGGATGTAGTTCATATGTAATGTCACTGGAGACGAAAGGTTAGCATAGGAGAAATTGAACCGGTAACATATAGCAATCTGAAAATTCACATTGTAGATAGGTTGATCACATTTATGTTTCATTTGCTAGATGAATTTTGGCACTGATATGGTTGCCCATATGGAGCATGTACCGATAAGTCTCACTGGTATTGTGGTTGTTGTGTTATGTCTGTAAGTTGGTTCCATCTCTGACAACTCGGTGTGTGGTTTCCTGGAAATATTTCAGGAGAGTTGCCTAGCGCAAATAAAAGACTCGTCCCTGAGTTGGAAATCTCTAGCCCAAAATTTATGTCAAGATGGAAGAGGGCAATAGAGTCGAGCAAGGCTTTGTGCTACCCATGTAGTATTTTATTAAACAACTTACATGCATAAGTTTTAGTTTGGTTTTTGGATATTCAGTTGGAACTGTAATTCAAATGTTGAGCCTAAGACCTTGCCTCAGGAAGGCCAACTAATGCTTCAAAATTATAGTGTTCATTCTCATGGACTTATCACGTCGGCAATATATGCTCCCTTTCTATTAGTCTTTAATCTGTTTTTATTGTCATTCCTTGTTTAGGCCTACAAGAGAGTTGGCGGCATGGTTCATAGTATGGATATTGGGCGTGGCATAGTTGGAGTTATAGATGTCACTGAAATGGTAATAATGTCCATCTGCGCAAGGAAATATAGCAGGGTCAATGCTGTCATTTTGATTTTAGGAATTCATTTTTCTTGTCCTTATTTCCCTAGAAGGATTGCACTAATTTAAGTTATGTTTTCTTTTCTAGAGCAATGGGAATAAAGATTTTATAATGAACACCAAACAAGCATTCCGGGACTGCGAATAATATGCAACTTTGGAGTAGTGGTTGAGTGAAAATTCTGATGAATATTGGGATGAGCACTTTGATACGCTTCAGTTCTTTCAAGTTTGCAATCTTTTCACGCAATTGGGTTCATTCTACCAGGGCAGCGAAAATGACATTAATGAGTCTTGTCCCTGTGTTTGGAAATGCGGTCATTCGGTGACACCTAAAGTTTTCCTCTAGATACATTTGGTTCTGTAAGTCTTCCTCTTGTCCTCCAACTTGAGCTTTTCCTCTTTTTATGTTGTGTTTGTTTTTCCTTGTAGTTTTTTTTCTCGTGCTTGTGTTGTTTCCTCATCATAATACGTAATTTGTCTTACAAGGCACAATGAGCTTCTTTTTATGGAACTTGCTGAAGAGGTGAGTGAAATAAAATCTAAAGGGGAGGCAAAGAAGGACAAACATGTGGTAATTTATTGTTAACTTGTTGTTTTTCCTTCAATTATCCTAACTGAAATGTAAATGACATGTGTTTTTCCTTTAATTATTTTCTGCAAGAAGTAAAGAATGCTAGTGGAGATGAGAAAGTAATTGGTGGTCTCGCATGCTTGATGTCAGATACTATGAAGGAAGTTTAACGAATCTCTTTGGAAAAATTCAAGGTTCTTCTCTATGTTCATCATTTTATTGTATGTCATTCTATTGATACTACTCACGGAATTTGTATGTCCTTGGGACTTAAGAAATGTTTCTAGCAGTACTTAGTGATGTGTTTCTTACTTTTTGTGTGTATGTAGTTCATCATGGTATGTTATGGTGAATTAACATTGAGAAAGAATTACTTTTTTTGGATTAATTTGATTTCTAAATAAACATGGGTGACTTGATTTTGTTACAAAGAATTACTTTTTTTTTGTATTAATTTGATTTCTAAATAAACAGGGGTCACTTGATTTTGTTACTGGAAACTCTAATATTGACCTGGTTTTGACCAGTCAAAACCAGTATTTTTTTGACGTTGCAAAAAATTCGCAACTGTTGATATCTGTTGCGATAATTCAGTTCGCAACTGCTGAAATCAGTTACGTCCTTCCAATTCGCAACAGTTAAGAACAGTTGTGAACTTTTGACGTTGCAACAGTTTCAAACTGTTGCGACTGAAAAATTTGCAACGGCAACGTAGCCGTTGCGAAAAACTGCAACATGGACTTTCGTAACAGAGCTAAACTGTTGCGACCCCATTTTGCAACTGCCATCTATCGTTGCTAATCGCTAAATTTGGTGTAGTGATTTGGGTTACATGGAGACTCCATTAATGAGTATTTGGAGCTCTAGATTTAGTTTTAGGGGAAGAAGATGATAAAGAAAAATAAAGTCTCTCTCTCTCTGTTACAAAAATGTGTATCCCTCCTTTTCTCTCTCCTGATCTTCTCTTTATATAGGTGTTTACATAGTGGATGACAGCTAATCTGTCCTTTATTTTAGGATCTGACTTGCGGTATTCTCGCGAGAAATCAAGTGTCAAATTCGCAATATTCTTGAATGTCGCAAGGTCTTCACGTCTTTCTCATGTTTGAGCTGATGTCACCTGTTATGTCACTTTGTTGTTTGTCTGCGACGGTTTCGCAATGTTGCTAGCGTGATTTTCACTGATGTGTCATTGTTGAGATATTCTGATCCTATATCTTGCCTCTTTTTTCTTGAATATTGCTTGAAGAGCGATCTTTAAGAAAAAATCCTTTGTTGTAGTAGTCTCTAATCTTTGTTGATAAAGGAACGAGCGAAAGAATACTGGACTTGAAAAGTACGTACTTGCCTCTATTCTTTTGTGAAGTTCTAGAGCTTTACGAAGTAAATAAGAAGTATCATCTCTTGAAGTATGAAGTATCCTTGAAGAAATATAAGGAGTACTCAATCCTCGAAATATAGGAAATATACGTCCGTGAATAAAAATAAGAAGTATTGCCCTCTATTCATGCGAAATTACTACTCCATTTTTGGTGAGGATTCTTGCTGAGAAGATAAAGAACATAAAATATTTTCTTGGTAATCCATAGTTGCCTCTGTTCAATATCTATGAAGGTAGAATCCTTGACAAAATATTGAATGAGCGAATTGTTTCTTCATTCTTATCTTGCCTCCGCCTCATGCGATAGCATAATCTCTTCAAGTTGCTTATAATTGTGCAAAATGATCACATTCTGCGAAATAATCACATCTCCTGTGAAATTCTGAATGAGTCTGCGAAATTTTGAATGAGTCTGCGAAATTCTGAATAATACTCCTGAGAGATTCTAAATAATACTTCTGAGAGATTCTGAATAATTCTGCATAATTCTGCGATATTATTCTGTAAAGTTTTGTAAAATACTTGTGCGAATATAATGTTTATGTAATGATTATGTTATGAAATGTGTTATGCAATGTTTATGTCATGAAATGCTTATGCAATGCTTTTATGATGCGAGTATGATGCGAGTATGATGCTTGTATGATGAGAATGCTTATTTATCGCAATGTATAGCTAAAGTTTGTGTTACTTAGCTTATTTTTCCGCGCTAAAATTGATGTAGCTTTAAATTGCCTCCATTCTCCATTTCTCTGAATTTTCCTCTAGTATATGCATTCCTCCTTGTGTATTTATTTTTCTCGCAAGTTCATTTGCTTGTGCCTCATTTTTCTTGCTTTTATTCTTTGTCCATCTTTAGCTCATTGTATCTCATTGTTTTACTATCTCCACTATTTATTCCTGCACTATTAGTATCGTATAATATAATATAATCAAAATATCAAAGGTGCATCATTTTCACTATCTCAATTTAATTTATTTATACATGTTTGCAAGCTTGTTTGCTTACATATAATCATTTTCGCAAGTTTATTTGCGTACTCTCTTTTGTGGTCTTATTTTGCCTTCCTAGTTAAAGGTCTTATTTCGCCACATTTCTTTTTTATTTGCGACAAAATCGCAGGAGGTCTCTACACTTTCATGTAGAAACCCATTGATATTGCCTTAATTTTATGTTCTTTTGTATTTTTGCTGCGACAATATGACAAACCTAAATTTTCTTGTGAAATTAAATCCCCATGACATTGTCTTCGTGCGACGAAATCGCAAGACGTCTTTACACTTGCATGCAATGACCCGTTGATCTCGTCTTATCTTCTCTTTTGTATTATTGCCTCTTCAGGACTGTTGCACAAATATGACAATTCTAAATATTCTTGCAAAAATATAGCCTCATGACATTTGCATCTTAAGACACTTATCATCTCCCTAATGGAGGGTGTCGCCCTTATCTTCCCCCCGGTTGCCCTTTCAAGTAGACGTACATTGGCCATACAAGACTAGCTCCTCCCATCCAGTCTTGACAACAACCAGTTATTTTCGCATCCTCTTATCCATTTTTCCTATATGGCTTATGGTTAAGAGACTGCACCCTAAGTGGGGTTTTCTTCGGGCCGAGTGAATCATAGCCAAGACTTACCAAGAATGTCCAGGGTAGTTTCATACGCCCCGGGAACTCTTGGCTCAACCGTGTACCTCGGCGCCTTGGTCATATTCTGCACCCCTAAGAAGAGACCCTTAGTCGTCCAACCTAAATCATAAGTCTAGGTTGAAAATCCAAGGTACCTCTCCTGGATGTGCTTTCATTGACCCCAAATCTCCATGACTCAGGTTCCAGCAGCGGTGTAACCTTATCGCTAAGTCATGTAATAGATACCCCCTTCTATGACGTACTTTAGGTCTTACATTTGCCTCTTGCAAAATTTTATCCGCGAACTAGGGTGTACATCATAAAGGTTTGTCCCATTCTATGCGAAGTTATCGCATGTCTCTATTGTTTTGTAAAGAATCATAATCTCTGCGAATTTATCACATGTCTCATACTATCATATAATTTGAAGCAAAGTAAATATTCAAGTGAAATTCTAATATATTGTAATTCTGAAATCTTTGCAGTTGCGAAATCTTTGTATTTCTGCGATTGTATCGCGTTTTGTAAATCAAAATAAAAAATATTTTATTTTTAAATAATCATAAGAAAAATATTCAATGAAGTGGTACTTAGCTTTCATGTGATTTTCTGTTGCTGTCGTCTCTTGTGAAGTATATGATTCGCTTGTGAAATGAGAAAAAATGAGAAATGAACTCTTGATTGCCTCTTGCATACTTTCGCACTATACCAACTATGTTAATCCTCTCTTGCGAAATAGTCATCAACTTTATTCTTTGCGAAATAATCAAAGATCAACTATTGACCAACTATACTAGAGCTGATGTGCAAACTTCCATCGACATAACCAACTAATTGTACTAGAAATTCGCAATTGTACAACTGTTATGCGAACTTAAGCCTTGATATTTTGTTTACTGTTGGGTGAACCTTAGTGGGCTTGGACGAACTGGGCTTGTCTGCTACTATTTTCTTCTTTACGCTGGTATTTTGGAAGTAAACATCTTTGTGAAGTAAATGAACATCTGCGAAGTGTTCATTCTTGTTGTAAATATTCGCAAGGTAAACGTCCAGGACATCAGTGTATAATGTCTCACAGCACATCCCTCTTGAATGTATAAATGCCGCAGCAAAAATAAATGGTGAGTGGCAAGACTTGAACCCACGACCTTATACTTGTTCTCTTCGCCAGTGACCAATTGTGCTAGATGTTGTGTTTTTGTAAGTGAGGTAAGCTTCGCATAGTTATTTTGTTGTTATCATCCTTTGTATTCTGTTCATATTCGTTCTTTCTTCTTGTTCACGCACGGGTGATATCCCTATATTTTTTCCATTGTCTTCGTGCTGATGTGTATCATTCACTCTTTTGTGATCTGTCTTTGGTTTTTTCAATAATTGGACCTTCTATTTAGTGAAATGATTAAACCTTCTGATTAGCACTGTTTGTCATTTTGAGTTTCACACCACCTATTTCTTCACGTAAAGATGGTGTCCTGCGAAGTTGAGTTATCTTTGCCCTATGAGGCTCTCCCCATTCGTGATGTGATGATTAGTCCTTCGCACTTGATTGATATTGATCCACTCACGCTGTAATAATATTTCATTCAACTTTAACTCCAAGTATGAGAAACTATTCACCTCTGCAGTTCTTTTCGCGTAAACTGTTGGCAATTAATATCTATAGTTGTATATTGTTGAAATGTGGTTGTTCAAAATTATGATGTCTGTTATAGATCATTATTTGTAGTTGTATAGGAGGCTTTCATATTTCCTTGTTGGTGATGCTTGAGACTTAAACATATGAGTATGCTTCGCTGGGCTTGCTTTCTTGTGATTTCTCCTTGCGGTAAGTTTTTCATTGTTACAAACTAATTTTGGAATTACAAACTTGCATTCATCTTCCTGGATCATCTATGCGAATTCATGCTGGTGTTGTTGTAGTAAGCTTCGCTTAAGTTATTACTTTATGAAACTCCATGTGGTTCTTAGTGCTATTCACGAATGAGTTGCTGCATCTTTTTCGAGTGTTGAGCAAGTCATTAGGAGAGAGAAAGTTTAAAGAGCGATTGTATTCTTGTTTTCTCCCATTTCTGGTAACAATTCTGTGTATCAATTATTAAAGTGTTGTTCTTAATCTTTAAAAGATGTGTTGATTATTATGAATTCTTGTGAGGGGTGTAGTGTGGGATTTCCTGCTACTACAAAAGATGTCCAAAAATTCAACTTAGCTATGATAGTTAAAATGTGGTGGAGGTTTAAGAAGGATCCTGATTAACTTTGCACTTCTGTCTTCAAAGATAAATACTACCCAAAAACATATATGTTACACATTAATGACATTCCAAATATAACCGATATTTGTGTATGGGGTATGCTTAAAGGATACAACAATTTAAAAAAAAATGTCTCTGGGAAGTTGGAAGTTGGAAATAGAGCTAGAATAAAAATATGGGATGAATTCTGGAGTTGACTCCGATGGACAGATCTCAAACAGATAATGAAGGTATGCAAAAGGTAAGTGATCTGATTACTACTAACAATACAAGAGATTTAGAAAAACTGACTAGATTTTTTGATGAACATGCCATTGAGAAAATAAAGAAAATTCAATCGACTGATACCAATCATGAAGATACACCCCATTGGACTCTAAATGAAACGGGTAATTTCTCGGTGAAATCTCTTTATAATCCAATCAACACAAATTAAAATGCAAATAAAAAAACGGAATCTTATTTGGAAGATGGATACCACTCCTGCTGTGAAAATATTCATCTGGAATGCAACCCATTTCATACTGTCAAAAATAGTATTTTTTTTTAAAATATGCACCCTAGTGCCTTTTATTAAACCAAGAAAAAAGAAGGGGAGGGCTGAGCCTTACCCCCAAAAGATACTGAAGAATCAAGGAAAGCAAAGAAAAGAGCAGAACCCAACACGGTTACATATTGCGAAATCTATATAAGGGTAAAACCGAATTGTCTATCGCTATATTTCTTCTTGTGAAACTAGGCGGGTTTGTCCACTATCGAGACTCCACCGTCGCCCCATGCTTAGCTAGGGAATCTGCTACCGAATTACCTTCTCGAAATACATCAGTGCATTTAATCGTGATAGAAGAGGCGAACTTGATGCAATTTTCCCAGTGCGTAGATAAACACCATGGGACCAGACTTGGATTGTTGATAGCTTGTAAGACGAAGTCAGAATCGCACTCCAACCACAGGCGACTAATCCTCCTTGTCTTCGCTATTCTGAAGGAGTAAATAGCCCCCCACAGATCCTCCAGCAGTGAATTATTTAAACCCAGATTTTGCGCCAAACAGCCCCTGACTATACCATTTGAGTCTCGGAACACTACCCCGCAGCCGGAAGGACCCGGGTTCCCCAACGAGCAACCATCAGTGTTTGCCTTCATCCACCCTTGCGGAGGCGGCAGCCATTTCACGATTACCGCGCTTGGCATTTTAGGCGCTCTACTCTTGATACCTAAACTCTCCAAGATGCACTTATCTGCTGAGGTATTGAACGAGCACCCTCCACTATGTGTGCTAGATTCCATAATCAGTTTATCCAAATGCTTAACCGCTTGCTGAAGAGAAGTCGCAATATGATCAAACCTTAGCTTGTTTCGGCATGCCCAAATCAACCAAATACAGCTCACCACTGCCACCCATAGGAGATTTTTAGTCTGCGAGCAGCCCGCGAACCCCCTTACATCATCAAATATAGCATGAACACTGGAACAATTCAACCTATAATTGAAGACCTGCATAATCCAGTTCCAGAGAAAAGTAGAAAACCGGCAGTCCAAGAATAAATGATTTTGTATTTCCCTACAGCAAGGGGAAGGGCAGGGGTTGCGACAGTTCACCATGTCACGTCCAAAAAACTTAACATTATCATCAGAAGCAACCCTGTTATGTAGCACTTTCCAGACTGTGCAAGCGCGTCGAGGCTGAATCTTCATAGCCCAAAGATCCTTGAAGTCTCTCAACTCCGGGACCCTGTGTCTATGGAACTCATAAGCCTCCTTCATGCTGATGTTCCCAGAATATCTAAGCTTCCAGATTTTTATATCCTCAGAGTGAGCAGCAAGCGGAGTTTCTTTTATCCACTGCTCAACTTGACCAGACAACTTCGGCATATAAGAGGGAATACTCCATCGATCTTCCACTATGAAATCTGCTACCAAGTTTTGAAGGTTTGAGTGATCCAGCTCCAAGTACTCCGCGACCGACATCTCCATATTAGCGTTCCAACAGTCCTTCCAGAAGTCAATGTTGTTACCATTTCCAACCAACCATAAAACATTTTCGTTAATAATGCACCACTGCTGTTTAAGTCCATACCAGATGGATGAAATCTTATAAGCTGCACCTGCAAATCGTTTTTTAATGAAAGAACCAAAAGTAGAATTGATGGTCATCAGTTTCCATGTCATCTTCATCAGGGAAGCTTTGTTCAAGCTAGCTATAGACCTGATGCCCAGTCCCCCCTCATTTACTGGTAGACAGACCTTATCCCATGCCACAGTATGGTGTTGTCTTGAATTGATATCCCCTGACCAAACAAAATTCCTTATCCATTTCTCCAAAATTGCTATTAACGCGGCAGGCCAACTGTAGACTTGGATGATGTGCATGACCGAGCTTGCAATCACCGAATTTACAAGTTCCACTATACCCATCATTGATAGAGACCCTCCTTTCCAAGCAGGAAACTTAATCTTTATTTTGTCCATAATGTCCCTAAAATTAATATCTCTTGGCTTACCCCGAAAGATCGTAACACCCAAATAGAAAAAAGGCAGGGTCCCCATTGGTAACTTAAAAGAAGCAGCTATCTCTGCCATTCTGTTATGAGCAAATTTTCTTGAGTACACTGTGCACTTTTCAGCACTGATGAATTGACCTGAATTCTGACCATACTCCTTAAATATTTCCATTAAAGCCGTAATATCCCTCTTAGTTCCTCTGCAGAAGACCATTATGTCATATGCGTACAAAACATGAGAAGGAAAAGTTGTACCTCTTGTCGAAGATATGTGGTGAATCCTCCCCTGAGTAAAAGAATTCGCTAGAGCCTTACTTAAAACATCTTCTGCCAAGCAGAACAGGATGGGAGATAACAGATCACCCTGACGCAAACCCCGCTTGCAGCTGAAGTATCCCATTGCCTTTCCGTTAATCACAACAGAAAGCCTAGCCGAATTCAGGATCGAAATAATCCAACCCAGAAACTTGTCGCAGAACCCATAACCTTGCAGTGCCTTAATGAGGAAGTCCCAATCGAGAGTATCAAACGCTTTTCTAATATCAAATTTAAGAGCCATTCACATACTAATGTCAAAAATAGTATGTGAATGGCAGCCATTCTGCCAGAAATTAACACACAATATAACTTGTGTAATGAAGAGCAAGAAACCTTAACCCATCTGTTTCTAGATTATACTTTTGATATACAAATGTGGATGTACTTCAACTTTGATATGCAATTCATAAAAAATGGGACTAACAACTTTCATGATTGATTATATAATTGTTTTCAAAATACCAACATAGGTGGATATGGCGTAGACTGGTAGGTTTTGTGCAGTGTTACCATATGGAAAATCTGGAAGGCACGATGAAACATAACATTCAAAAAAGAACCTCGAAATAGTGAAACAACAACAAACAATATCATTAAGTTCATAAATAGTTATAGATAGTTCATATGCCTTATTATGAGATTGTGCATCTTCTGTACTATGCTTGATTATGATAGTTCATATGCCTGATTATGATATTATAGTACAGATCATCTTATGTACTATTCATATACAAACAACCTTATGCAATACACATAGAAAGGCTTTGCTTTGTCACTTCTTTATTCTTCATGAGCAAGAGTGGGATTTTAAAAGACTTTACTTGGGGATCATAAAGAAAAGCTAAGCTATATTTTCTATGATTTGGAGCATGTATCTAGGTGATTTTTATTTATCATCAACCCTAGATTTGATATATCAAAATATCTCTAAAATATTTCTCGTTGATCTTTTGCGGTAAAATCAATTAAGTTACAGAACGTGTAAACCCTATTGTTGAGGAGCATATTCTAAGAATTAACATTCTTCTTGAATATTTTAAAGAGTATCTTATAAAGATAATTAACATTATGCTAGAAGTTTTACAAGAGCAATTCCTACAAAGAATCGATGTTCTGCTATGAATTTTACAGGTACACGAATACAACTGAAGCAGATATTACATCTACTCTGAAACTTGGCAGTATGTAATATATGTAACAACTTAAATCAGTATGTGTTCAATTGGGACTAGGTCCCGGGGTTTTTATACAAGATTGTAGTTTCCTCGTTAACAAAACTTCTGGTGTTTGTGTTATTTCCTTTTCTCGTTTAATTGTTTTATTTGTATAATTGAAAAATCACATGTTGTAATTCATTAAACCTAGATAGTACTTGTTAGAGCATTGATCAGTCGAACTCACAAGTATTGATATATCAAGCTTGTTGTCAAATTTAGTTTTCAAAACTATATCTTGTTTCTAGTCTACAATTAGTTAAGTCTCGGTCTAAGATAATGGAGTTGAGAAATGAGCCAGTCATCATTTGTTTTCTACCGTTTGAATGCGAAGATCAACTGAAGCTTTTGGAGAACTTCATCGACAAAAGGTAAGTGAAAACTAAACCACATATTTCTCAAGTTATATTCACCTTCCTATCTTTGAGACGATTGTCGCATAACTAATTAGACTAGCTTGAATAGACAAGAATTTTGAGTCGAGAACTAATTATTTAGTTTACGAATTTCTCGAAATATAATGACTAAGCTTAATGAACATTTTTTCATACTTGATCAAATTCGGTGGAGAACAATTTAATATTCGGAACCAAATCTTGATTCGAGTTTATCATTCAAAAATAGCCTGGAACAGTGATATGTGTCATTGATATTATTCAGGAATGTTTCAAATTCATTTAGAGAAATATAGAACTACTATATTTGGAATACAAGACAGTGTTATTAGTCTTACAAACTGAGAAAACTATTATATGTCTGAAGCCGTATTACATGTATTCGTACACGTAGCGAGGTAGCTATATATCGACTTTCAGATTTGTGTGATATGCATATTCGTATGTTCATCATGGGATAATATGTTTATTTCGTGATCCGGATAGGTTTGTATATTCGTATACAAACAATTGTGGAACTGTGTTAAGGGAACCGGGTTAAAATAATCAAAACGGTATGCGAGCCAAAACAGTTATATGTTCTAGAACCAGTTTAGTACCCAAATTGATACGCAAGATGAATGTTCTGTTAACTCCGGAACAGAAAAAGGTCTTAAGTTTGCAAACCGGTACGTGAACTGAAAAGTTCTGTAGAGTCTGAAACTCGGTAATTGCATAAGTTTGCAAACCGGTTTATGAACTAAAAAGTTCTGTAGACTCTGGAACTCGGTAATTGCATATAAGTTTGCAAACCGGTCCGCATAATGTGACTCAGCCGATTCACTAACTATTCAAGTAATTGTATTGTGTACATTTACAAACTTTGTCGATCATGATTTCATTGCGATTAAATTATTTCTACGAATTAATTTGCATTTGATCATTTCTCTAATTAACACTAAACTCATTTGATCACATGATTGTGACTCAATATTAATGTCTCAGTGAACATGAAAATGAGTGTTAAAATTTTAAGTTCAAATCGGTTAGTTTCGGCTAACCACGTTGAACATAGTCTTTATACACGGTTCGGTTACGATTTCACTAACCATAGTGTATATCTTGTATATGTGATTAAGATTCAAAGATTTTATCTAATGGTGGATATTCTTTTCTCGGTTCCAAAGATACCTTAGCTTAAACCTAAAGCAACCTAGGCTTTGAAGTCTATAAAAAGGAGAGCTCTTCGCAACTGGGATTTTTGAATCCTGACACTACTTTTTAGTGTGTCCTAGTTGTATCTAGAGTCGTCCTCTCCAGAAACCCTTTTAGGATTTAGCGACTACAAATACTTCATTGGGATTCATGAAGCCAGGTCCAATTATCTTTTATCTTGATGACTTGAGTATCCTAATCATGATTGTTTGTAGAGCCTTTTTTCATCAATCAAGATAGATAGAAATCAACAAAGTCTCTTCGTATCATACTTTTTTGATTTCGTAAGTTTATACTTGTGAGGTGAATAATAATCTAGGCTGCACTTCGGGTTGCATAAGTCCAGATTTTGAGGATAGACAAACTCTTGTCTAAGTTGCTATCGATTTCCATCACCTGGATCTATCATTTGATCTGATCACCTATTTAGATCGAAAATCAGGAAATCAAATATAGGCTTATTCTGTGGGAGGCATATTTGGTTTAAAGAGTTGAAGAAACTCTTAGTCGTGGGTGACATCATCGAAAGGAATTAATTGCGTAGAGTCCTACTGGGATTCAAGAGACGTAAGGAGCGTTACTGTACCTGAATCAGTAGGAGACTAAGTTTGGGGATCAACTACATTCTAGAGCAAAGTTAATTGGTAGTAGGATAGTGTATGTAGCGGCTTAATACAGTTTGGTATTCAATCTAGACTAGGTCCCGGGTTTTTTATGCATTTGCGGTTTCCTCGTTAACAAAACTTCTAGTGTCTGTGTTATTTCTTTTTCTGCATTATATTGCTTATCTTTATAATTGAAATATCACAGGTTGTGCGTTGATCCTTGGACATTGGTCTTTGGTACCGTCCAAGAACTCTCTTTGTTGTTAGGTTCACATATTCAATTCTGTAAACATTTTAACAATAAGAGAGCGCGAGAGAGAGATTGAGAGATAACTCTAGACACTTTCCTTGATTGAGTTTTTACTCTTGGAGTTGTGTTATTTGATATTGTATTTATGTATCTAACGGTGGCTAGGAACCTTTTTAGCCCTTGATTCTAAAATTAATTGAATAAGGTTTACATAGACGAAATAGGCAAACGCGCAACAAGCTGCGCCGCAAGCCCTTTTTGAATTGCTAATCCTAACCTATGAAAAACAAACTTTCTCGAACCAGGAGTCATGACATTATTGTGCATGAATTTCTGGACTCTTTTGAGGAGTCCAACCGCCTCTGGAGCCAAAAAAACAAACTCTCTCGAACCAGGAGTTGTGTTGAGTTTGTCCATACAGATTGCCTAAGAAAAAGTTGGTGGCGTATCTTGGTACCCAGTGCGTTTTTAGATGGTATCAGGGAAGTCAAACACATTAATACCTAATAAGTGTGTGATTAAAGCACTCTGACGATATGGACATAGACAAAATCTCTACAGTCACACGCCAGAATTCCTTAGCGATTCTTCGTGATCTATTCTCCTCAAGACTTAGTGTCTCACAGGATGATCTCCATTCACTTAAGATTTCTAATATCTTTAGTGATTGTAAAGAATCGACGGGAAAAATTAAAGAATCCTCTGCAATTGTTAAAAACAAGAAACGTCATGTTAAGAGAAAGAAGCTTTGTTGTCTTAAAAGATTGTTAAACAGTCTGTTTAAGGAATGCAACATAAGAGGATCTATTAACGAAGATCTTTTTATGGCTTTTGGGAAAACATTCAAGTTCTTGGAATACATTTATATGATCATAAGTAAGGAGGCGCCCCTTCGTAGTTCAGTCTCTGAAAAGACTTGCTATCAGTGTGGGAAACCTAGGCATGTCAGAAAAACGTGTACAACTGCTATAGTTTTGATTACTTCGGATGATATTAGTAAATTATCTTTTGATCACCATGAGGATGAAGAAACTACTCCAGAAAACTATCACGCCAGATTTTTTTGTGAGATGACTGCTCATCCAACTACTTGTTAGAAAGAATCTGGTTTTACCCCATCATGTATCAACAACAAAGATTTGATACCTGATATATAGACAAGTTTTACTTGACAATCTCAAAAATCAATATCCAAGTAACAACTTAGTATGTATCTGGACTGTTATAAAAAACTGAATTCTAATAAGAACAAGTATTGCATTCTTTCTTTCATGATATGAGTTGTCCAAAATAAATAATATAGGCTCTACAATGTCTTTTAGGTTTAAACACTATACATGTTATTTAACGTACTACTTGGGATATTTATATTTTATAAATAAATAATACAATATAATATGGAAAATAAATAACATAAGACACATAAAATTTTGTTAATGAAGAAAACTGCAATGTGCAGAAAAACCTAGGGACCTAGTTCAGAACTTGAACACCATATTGTATTAATGCACTACAGACACTAGCTTACTATTAGACTTCGGACTGGAATGTAATTGAGACCGAATCAATCCTATGAGCAATTCATCTTTAGTTGTGATCATTTATGTCTCTTGGATCTCGCAAAATCTTACGTAACACGATTTCCCTAGTTGGCGTCCTTTACATTCTTAGAGTTGTTTCAACTCAAATGAGTAATTTTTGACTATTTTACCTCTAACAGAAAGCATATTTGATTTCTCTTTAGAAAATATTCAATCAAGGTAAGAAAATCTATATGCTTATGAGGGATCTTCAAAAAAAAAAATTTAAAAAAGTTTACTCTCTTAAAAAGTTATAGAGATGTCTGATCAATTCTACCTCATTAGAACAATCTAAACAAATAAAACCATAAGTGATTTAAATATCTATCTTGTTGAATCACAAAGTCTGAGACGAAGAGTGCTTTGTGATTTCTATCTATCTTGTTCTTGATCTGTAATTCGAAAACTACAACAATCAATAAGAAAAAGATCTGGACAACAAGAACTATTATGTAAATGATAGTCTGACCGGGCTTCACAAATCCCTTAGTGAATTCTTTCAAGTCGTAAACCTAATACAGTTTTACATGAGAGAACCTAGGTTTTTAGATGATGACTCTAGCCCCAACTACGACATAAAAAATGTCAGGATTGAGATTATAGTATGAAGGGAGTTCTCGATTCATATTGATGAACAAGTCTTGGTAGCTTACAGACAAAGCTATGTTCATGAACTAGTTTCCATGTTTGCGAATTATTTTTTAACCAAGAAACTTCACCATATAGATTGTTCATGTAGCATGTGATAAGTTTTCTTTGCATCACAAAGAAAATATGTGTAATCTTAAGTATACGTTATCCACCAGGTGGTTTTCCAGGGAACAATGGTTAAGTAGTTTCAGAGTCGACAATTTTAAGTTGGAATTTAATTATCACAAGACCAGATTAGTTCGTGAATGGCCAAAGTTAGTGAAGTAATAGTTGTCTCATATCTCTAAGAACTTTCAAAATCAACTAGTTCACGAACTGCATAATTAATTCATGTGCCATTGAAATAAAGGATATACGGAACATCTCAAAATCGACCAATTCGTGAACTGATAAATATCAGTTCGTGTACTGAGTTAATTGAGATTTAATTTATCAAGTTTTTATTTTTATAAGTTCAAGTTCGCGAACTGAGAAAAACATTTTGTGAACATAAGAACTAACTTGACTACTCTTTATTGCTTGAATTTATTCTTTGCAATGTTCATCATAATATCAAAGTCATACGATATGTCTCAATAGACAGAATGATAGATAATATGAGTAAATGGAATACTCAGTTTTCATGTACTTTTGTTGATGAATTTTTCGCTAACGTCATTGGTCTTTAATCCTTAATCTTTAAGGTCAATTGGTGAATTGTGATACTCAACTACCATGTTATATTCCTAGTCCAAGACTGAATTTTAGTAGACTATAAATCAAGATATAGTTTTGAGCAACTAAATATGACAACAAGCTTGACATACCAAAACTTGTATGTTTGACCGAGCGATGTGTTAATAGTTACTCTCTGAAACAAATAAAATTCCCTAAACTATACTACACTACTCCAGTTCAATTCCTAACTCTCATCCGGCGTACCATTACCACCTTCATGGCGTCTACTTCAATTTCTAAATCCTCCGCTTTAACCCATATATTATAAACCTTGTCATACCAAAAGCTAATATTGTGCCGGATAAAAATCTAAAGGTGATAGACCTAATAAATCTGGATTCAAAGATTTGGGATACAATAAGATTGAGTATTGTATTTGATCAATCTTCCAAAGAATTGATTGAAAAATCCCTCTTAGTTTGGAGACTTCTAGTTGATATAGAAATCTAGATACCATCTAAGAATGACAGCTTCTCTACTAAATCAACATATTTTTTGCTTAGTATTTTATTTTATTTTGAAGCAAAAGATAAATGTATTGAAGATAAATAAGTTACATGATAGAGTTCTATCCTCAAGAATTTGAGTTCTTATCTCTATAGGAGAAGAACTAGACCAAGTACATGATAATCCATCTACTCTAGCTAATCTAGAGAGGATGTCAGCTACTTTATTTCCCTCTATAGGAATATGATAACATTTCTAAGAGATGTAAGAAAAAAAACATACATGCATGACCACAATTGTTGGCGTGGAAGGCTCTTGAGCTTTACCTGTGAAGGAGATCCTTCATGACCGCATGCATATATCCGATTACTTCTGCCCTAAGTGAAAGATGATATCATAATCCATTACGCAATCTTTAATCATTTGCATAAATCTTGTTGGGGTTTGGATTATAATAAATGTTCAAGATATGTAATTTCACAATTATACATTTCAACAGTGGATTAGGTTTTGGCTTCAACTTCATCCATACAAGGATTCTTCTAACATATTGGAACATTTCCACTTAGTGACTTGCCTGATTTGGTCCATTTGGGATAATAGAAATTGTATAGTTCATAATATTAAACAAGAAGAACCGGAAAATGTAATAAAGAGAGCTAAATCGATGTTCGTGACTCCAAATAGATATCCTACTCTTCAAATAATTAATGCAATATCTGAAGATCTTACGAATTCTTCTTGATAGACTCCACATACATGTCGACTAAAATCAACACAGAAGGTTCTCGGAATCCTAATTCGATAGTTGGGAGGATCAATCTAATAATAAAATATTCAAAATATTATTTTATTTTTGTTGAATCAACTAACTTAGTATATTTCTTTGTAGAAAAAATGTAAGTGCAATTAGGGAAGCTCGGAAGATAGCTTTGGAAAGAAAGAAAAAGAAAATCATGGTTGGGAGTGATGGATCTTTAGTTATCGATCAAATCAATAAGAAGAACTTCCCTGAAGATCAAAGAACTCATTCGCTCTTTCAAGATATCAAAACCCTAATTCATAAGTTTCATTCTGTTTTTTTTTTTTGCTTATGGTAACCGTATGACTGATAATGTATCTCACGCGCTTGCTCATTGTTAAGTCCAATATTTGTTATCTGGTGTGGTCTATTCCACCAGTTTGGTTATTGCATGCCATGTGTGTTGATCACATAGAGGAGTAAGGTGCTTTGTTATTTTCCTTAAAAACACATAAGGTAATTTTTGCTAAATTATTTCGCTTCGAAGTAGAATCTTGCTTTCCATAGCCCATGCTCTTAAAATACTAAATAAGATATATTGTACATTGTCGAGAAATAAGTTCATATATTAAAGCAAGCATTATCGATTGCCATAGCTATGCCAAAACCCTAATTTTTGATAAGCTCTGGCATAGCCTTGGCTTAGGGACAAGCCAACCACTATAGGCCTTGGCTATGTTTGGTTGGATATCGAGTATCCGACCCGAAAATAATTGTTTGATACTGAATACCAGACCAAAATACTTTGATTTAGATAAACTAAAAGAAACTGATTGAATGAAGTGCAAAAAAAAAAAACAAAAAAAAAAAGGTCGGATACCGAGTATTCAACTAGGCCGAACACTCAATATTTGCACGCCAAGACTTCACTGTCTACTGTAATGTAGAAAAATTAGATACCGTAGTGGTTGCATTATTATGTATTCCATAGCCATAGAAAAATTTTGGGCACCATAACTTGCTCTTATGAAAAGTTAGTAACATATTGTAAAAGGCCACTTTCCATGTACACCATCATGTACTCTCTGGAAACTCTTTCTGCAATTCAATTTGATGCAAAACTATTCCATTTTATCATCTTTTTCACGTGACTCTTCGATTAGTGAGGGCATGCTAGATTTATAATCAAAATGGTGGAATGTATTTGTTGATTAAAATTCGTTATTTTAAACTGTAATTATGCATTTAATATGGAACTTACATCGCATTCTAGGGAATGCGCCCAATTCCTTGAACCGAACGGGGCAAATAACTTTATGGAATTAAGAATTTTAATTCCTATGATTCCAATTCCCTCCAAAATAATAGATTTCCATTGCATTGGTCCAATAGTGCAATGGAATTGGATTCCGGGGTAAAAACAAAGGTAATTGAATTACCTCAACCGAACATGAATTTTTCGGATTTGAATCGAATTCCTTAAAATCCAATTCCAAGAATTGGATTACCCCATAATTTAATTCCTAGCTTTCCAATTTTCCCACCCGAACGAGGTGTTAGTATTTTCCATATCTCTTATCATACTAGCCTGGATTAATATGACCGGATGTTCCCGGCCTAATTTGGATAGTGTGACTCTCGAAAGGGTGGAGTAACCGTAAAATCCACCAAGGCACTGGAACTATCAAAGTATGGGCCTGTCTTGGTGAGAGAGAGATGGGATGTATTTATGAATGAGTAATGATCGGTGTGTACCATGATCTGCACCGCAAATAAATCCAAGGGCGAGATTTGCAGAGGGTGGGGCCAAAGGTGGGGCTCATCTTTTTTCCCTCTCTCACACGTCGCAGCCGCGGGATTTCCACCCCGGTACACCAATCATTTTCGTTTATGAATTGTGACGATCTGATAGAAAACTCCTCCACATGTATAACCAACCACATCTATAACAAGTCGTATTTCATGGAGCAGATATTCAAGCTTAATATATAAGTTGGTGCCACTGATAGAGGAAAGCAGCTGTAATCCGGAAAGATGATACGATTCCGTAAATATCTATTTTTTATTGTTAGCATTATTAAAGCAGATACAATGGACCAAGGGGGCACATGAAACAAAACGTGATACATATATTATACTTAAAAGAGTACACACCAATTGGCCAGTTTGATTGATATGATTTGGTACTGAAATTATTATTTTTTCGAAAAAGAGGAAAACTCATAACATATATTGAGAAAACCGATTTAGGTCGTCGGAAACCTTACATGAGTTGTTCAAAATCACATAACAGTCATACATATTGTTGTATCTCCACCAATTCTCGCCTATCAAATCTATTCTTTCATACCTAAAAACAAATTCACAAAACCTTCTCTCTCGCAAAGGACAGGACCAAACATATAGGGCCAAACTGATTTTGAAAAAAAACCTAGAATGTGTCGAAGCACAAAGCGATGACTGGATCAAGTCCAACCCAATGTTCTTCTGATCATGTAGATAACATGAACCATAGTTTTTAAAGTTTAGATTGCCTAGTGCAATCAAGGTTACAATAACCCAACTAGCAGTAACAGTATCCAGATCGTAACCAGAGTGTCTCAAAACGTAACCAAAGTGTATGAAGTAGTAACGATAGTGTCTCAAGTAGCATAGGTTATCTAAATCGGTCTTTAAGTGTCTGTAACAGAAAGTATCTGGCTGACTCGGCATTGGAGATGTGATAACAATTGAAGTAGTGTATGAACCGGATGGTAATCTCGAACGAGTTGCTACTATTTTTGTTTTCATTTGAAAGCCTAAAACTAATAGGGTTTTGTTATCTTGTGCATCCATGCACAAGATAAGGACCAATCATTGAAGAGAGAATATGCATTTTTACATTGGAGAATGCATAATCTTGTGCATGGATGCACAAGATAACAAAACCCAAACTAATAAAACTGAACCAAGAGAGACTAACATAATAATCCTACAAACTAAATCTAAAACAATAGGTAGTGAAATCCTTTCAACACCACAAACAGGAAAAATAGCAAATCTGGAACTTTTTGGTGTGGTAGAAGCTGGTGCAAAAGCAATTGTTGAATCTTGGAATTGCTCAATGATTCGACTTGAAGATGATATTTTCTGATCGATTTTCTGCCGAAAGAGTCGTCGGTGTTGCTGGAACAGTCGGCGAGATTCAATGCTAAGCTCGAGGTCATGTAACAGAAAATGACCCAAATAAAGGCAAACTATTGCAGAAGGAATTACAGGACCCATTATCAAATGAAATAATACAGTCAAGATAATCCTAAAACCAGACCTAACAACCGAGACCAAACGAGATCTAAGATGAACTCGTATGATAAACCTCCTAGAACAGAATATGAAATTAAAAGCAAGGCAGGTAAAATTAGAATCAAAATCAGATGACCCTCATACACCAAAAGAAAACCAGATCTGCTTTGTTTTGGTGTATTTGATGAAAAAAACTAAAGATGATGATGCTTGGATTTGCTCATAGATCTGAACCAGTGATGATGGTGTGCTCACAAACACCAAATCTGAACTAAAAAGCCCCTGATCCATTAAAATGAAACCAAAAAAAAAAACATCAAGATCACACCGGAATAATATCTAAACCGTAAATAGATTGAAAATTAAAGGAAACAAACTAAAGGTGAATGATTTATATGGTGTTGATTGATCTTTTCAGATCGACTCCTAAGGAGCCGATCTGAAAATTTGAGTTTTAGGAAAAAAAAAGTTTTAGTCGCTCTGGAGAGGCAAAGTTTTATATCTTTCTGGAGAGAAAATGTCGCCCTAGAGAGAAAATTTAATACTGAATTGATCAGGAGAACTTCATGAGCTAATTCGCTGAAACAAAAGAAAGAAAGAAAAAAGAAATGACAAATACTATACTGGGCAAAGCTGTTTCTATCGAGGAAATGGCTAAAAATGGACTAAAACTGATGGAGCAATAAAATCTTACGATGTTTTGAGTTTCCATTATGGTTTTAAAAAAAAAACCATCCCAATAAATGTCAATGGTGAAGAAGATTGGTCTACATTTGGACCATGTTTTTGGTCCACCCGCGTCGATTTTTTAATTATAGCTTCTCCATTTATGACCTTAACAGAGCTTACCTTGAACTTCTTTTGTCACTTTCTACTGTTGCCGCAACTCTCTTGTAAGTTGTATAGACTCTCATTCCACATTCCTAACTAGAATTTAGTAAAGAATAGAAATACCACTCCTAAACTATTGCTAAATAATTGTGTAACTAGTATCTCTATATTTGGCATGCAAACATGAACATCTGATATCACTTCTAAACTTTGCAGAAATGAGGAGGATAGTGAGCACATCTTCTATCACTGCAGTTATTCTGCTTAGTATGTCATTACTTTATTAAAGAGTTCAAGGTTTTTTGGTGCTTCAATCTCAGTTTACAACAGAACTTGGAAGCCTGGAGAAACGTCTAAATGAAAGAAATACGAAAGTTTGGGAATTGTTACCTTATGGTGTGATATGGTAATAACAAGTCTCGACTCTTGACCCACTACAGACTTAATATTAGAGGTAAAAAAGCATTGTTAGTTCTTTTGGCCTCTGAAACAGATCTATTTTAGTTCATTTTTCTGTAAACAGCATCCTCTATAATTGAGAAGCTGTAATTGCCCAGATGATTGTATCTTCTTCTTGTTTATCAATAAAGGTAATCTTTACCACTTTTTCGTCAAGATGTTTTTTTTTTTTTTGACGATTTGACATCAAACTCACTTGCTGCTGTTCTCATGCACAACATGACAAGTAATGAGATTCATAATCTTTTTCCAACTGTTAAAAATGCTTAACGCTGTTTGATTACAAGGCTGTGCAGCTCAATTGGTGGAGATCATGGCTCCAAAATCCAAACTATGTGGCCGTGGGTTAAAAGTTTAAGCTATAGAGTATGTATGGAAAAATAAAGTAAAATAATAATGTGGATCTGGATTTGGCCGCCTATGAGTGCCCTGAACACCGGCACTACGCCCTTTAAAAAACAATCAAGTACTCTATAACTAGTTTGCAATCCCTGTACACTTAAATAAAATGTAAATTGGTAGAACTGCAAATTTTTTTAGATACAAATCAAAAACACCAATGTTACATCCCTGTGAGACACGAAATATAATCATAACATACTGGTCTACATTAATCTGGCCTTCTCTTTGTCATCATCTGGAGTTGGTCCTTCGAGGTGGAGTGTTGGGGGATTGACTATTAGAACTATCAGTTCCCCTGCTGGTTTCTATGTTATGTAGCTCATTTACAATCTGGGTTCTCCGTTCCTTCAAAAAATTGAGTCTGGTCGTCAGCTTTGAAAGAGCTGAAGATGTGGAAGCGGCTGCCTGTTGTTTGATGCAGGTGAAGTGTCAACTAGGTATTCTCACATTCCGATCAAATCAACCATCACAGAGATACTGACTACACTACTTGAAATACTAAAAAAAAATAAACTTCCTCATATCAATATAATGGATTACCATAAGAAAAGGCAAAAAAGAAATTCGATCCACGGTCATTTTTGGGGGCAGTGGCAATGAATGAGAAGTGGCACCAAAGTAAATTGCTAGACGGGAAGACTTACTTCAATCTTTGAACCTGCTTTCTTGGAATTAAGAGTTGATACCCCTGTTTCCCCAGAAGATGATGAAGCAGACCCTGGTTTATTATTGTCTTGACTTGATGAGTCTGTCTGTTGCTTTTGAGCAGACTGCTTCTTAGACGCAAATGATGTTTCCTGTGTTCTCAGTTTCTCACTTCCTTCAGAAGCATCCTGTTGTGCATAGACAGCATTAATATCCCAGAAGTATCATGAACAAATAAAGCTATAGTTCAAGCAAAAGTAGGTTAAACTACAAAACTCAGGTAAAGAAAGAGCGGAGTTAAGTAGGAAGATTTCTGACAAGGATATATTACAAGGACAGAAGTCTTTACTATCACTCAATGTTAGACTATGTTCATGATGTAGGGTGTTGGTGACAATGAAAGAGGTACAATGTTGGGTTCTGTGGCTCTAAGAAGCCATGCGAATAGTCCCATCCTAACAGATAACATTGTTTCTTTTTCATCTTTGAATCCACAAGTGTAAATATCTCAAGGGAGAGTCATACCTCGCTTTGTGCAACCAATTTATTCGAATTAGAAGTAATAGGTGCCTCTGCTGGAGGCTCCACGGAAGAAGAACCTACAGATATGTTACCGTCTTTACGAGCCGAGTCCTTATGTTGCTTCTTGCTCGAGATTTTCTTGGTTGAAGGAGTTGTTTTATGTGTTCTCACTTTATCAGTTTCTTCACTGGATGAACTATCCTGTTTTACATAGTAAGATAGATTAATTTAAGCATGGCAGAGAATCATAACCTAATTAAATTATGCTTTCCAATAGTTTCAACAGAAAAAAAAAGAAGGGAGAACCTCACGCAAGAAAAGATATTTCTAATTTCCACTTTAAGCTTTTACTATAGTGAAATTAGAGTCATAAAAGCAAATAGGAATTCTACGACAAAAACGCGTCCAGGACATAGTTGATAAACGGGAGTCATATTAAATTTTTCTAACCAATGTGAATCCAAAATCTGCATATTAACTAACAATGCTCGAAGGAGGGCATTACTGATTTGAAAAAAGTTAAGATAAGCTATGAAATTTATGTTCTTTTCTCTACGCACATCAATTCAATTCAACTTCCTAGCAAGTGAAAGTATAAAAGCTCTATGCAAGACATACCTCTCTCTGTTTAGATGATTCATGAAGAGGTAAAGCAGGCTTAGCTTCATCAATTTTTCGTTGATCTTTCCTGTATTAAGCAAGTACTGCATGAGCTTTCAGAGAAGAGAAAACACAGAATAATGGAAGGAAAAGAAAGCCAGTACTTCAAAAAGGTTAGAGGGACTTACTGTCCTGCTTGGAAGTTTGGTTTTTGTTGATGCTGGCCGCATGATTCACATATAGATATTTCTCGTTGTTTATTTAGTTGTTCATGGAGATCAGAAACCTTCTGCTTCAGATTATTGACATCTGCTTCTGCTAGTGAAATTGCCTCAAGCTCTGCCTTTGTCTAGAGCACATTTACAAAATATCTATATTGTGAAAAGAACAACTCCAATTCAACATGAAAAACTTGCCAAGTCTATGCCGTACCTTTTTATCAATATTAGAAGAGATAGGCAAGCGCCCTGATGACATGTTCAGCCCAGCTTCCATAGCTGCCCTTAATTCTCTCTCCTTCTGAAACTGCTCTTGAAGTCTTTTCACCTGATTAAAGAACTATCATTATTACCTACAGTCTACTCATGAAATAAGTAGTAATCTCTAGTATATGATGAATCAGGTTACCAGGTAAAGAATGAAACAAAGATTGATGAGAGGATGTGACATGACGTAATATGATATGGTAGCTAAGCCACCCATAAACAAGATTTAATTTCAATGCATAAACAGACTTGTAAAAGATAAAAGAATATCTTGGTAGTTGGTGGATAAAAACTGGAGTACATCCAAGAGTTGGGATGACTAAGACAAGGGGGGCTATTTTGTAATAATAATAAACTGGGTAAATATGTAAACAAAGTAACACAGGCAAGTCCATTTTCAGTTTCCTAGGGTGTACCATGTTCTCAAGTCCCCTCATTTCTTTTTGATATTTTGACATGCATAATTAAGCTACTATAGATATGCAAATATTCAGATGCCTTAACTATTTTGATGTTGATTTACTGGGACATACATCTTGTTCGAGGGCTATACGACGCTCACGCAAAGCCTCCTTTCTTCTTTCCAAACTCACATGTAGACTAGCATTTTCTTTTGCCTGCCATGAAAAGCAAGCAACCATTAGAGATTATTAGTCTTGTTTTGACAAATAAACACAATAACAATACCTAGACATACATAAGGGGCTCATGCCCGTACCTCTTTTGCAATTTTATTTTGCAACTCTGTTTTTGCATCCTCAAGCCGTTGAATTTCAGCCCTGGATATCAATGTGACAAAGAATTAGTCAAGCAAGAACTTCACATAAGTTAGGAGGACTGCTGACAGCCAATTTCAGCAACAGAAAAATATATCTTCTGGGTAGTGAAAATCAAAATATGCAATTTCATCCACATTGAGATAGAAGTGTAGCAATTCACTTCTCCGATTATTAATAACTGTGAATTGTAACAATGAAATTAATATAACATGTAACCTAAATACATGCAACTCTTGACGTATTATCTTTTATACTATAGCGCATTACACAAGAAAGACTAATATTTGAGAATGTTCCAGTCCTAAAAAAAATTAAAAAAATATAACAATTACAGCTATCAAATAAAAGGCAAACAAAATACATCACAGTAAGCAGAGAACTAGAGATTAAGAAAAGATGCTCGACACTAACCATACTTGAAACAGAAAAAGAGGAAGACATGGATTCAAGAAGGGATTATAGTTGTGACTTACTCTTCTTCAATTGGAAAATCAATGGATTCCATAGACAGATTCCTTTTTGCCTGCAAATCAGATGGTAAAGAATTCAGCTGAACCATTAAATGTGATTAGAAAACCAAAGCGAAGAAAAATGAACATAACCAAGTACTAAAATAATGGTATGATAACTCAGCCATGATATATATACTCACAGGAGTACGTCCCAAAACAGTTGGGCGTCTGGAAATAACCACGGATTCATAAGATTTGCTGACAGAGTTCGTGTTGGGTGAATGAGGTGGCAGGCCTGGTGAAACTGGGGGATCTCCCAGTTTCTTTGGAGAATCGCGAGGACGAGGTCCTGAACAAGTACTATTCGCACTGGGCAGTATGCCTGGTGAAGGAGGGGGGTCTCCTACTGATTTAGGAGACCTTCGCCCATGAACCGCTGAACTATTATTATTCTTCTGAATTTGCAAACTACTATTGCCTTGTGCATTAGCATTCTGAGAAAGTGAATCTTGAGTCTGACTTGAGGAGGTTTTCCGACTCTGGTTATCTTGCAAACTTATTTGTGCTTCAGGAGACGCAACATCCAAATTAGAACCTTCAGAAACCTGCATCACCAAAAGTGGAGTATGAAATCAGAAAATATAAAAATGGAACAAGAGTATCTCATTCTGCAGAATAGATAAACCATCCAATAGTTGCATACTTCTCTATCTAAATCTATTTTATTAATGCAGTCCCAATCCCCAGAAGACATAAGAAAACAAATATTAGAACATGCACGCCATGTGAGGGAGCAGAATTGACAGCCGCAATCTCCATGCACAAAGCCAAGTCTGGCCTGTAAGATTGACTTGCCCTACTTTACCTCGTAATTCATCCAAAGAAGACGAAACAAACACACTGAGATTGAACAACGCGCATCCTATCTTAAAATCTAGATAGATCTTCAATGAGATCACTTCCCAAAGAGGTTCAACAAAATCAGCTTGTAAACTTATGGCTAGTAATTAAACGTAATTCCTGGTGTAAAGATTCAAGACTCAATCGTTTTATGTTCTACCATTCAGTGTATGCAAGTTATACACGAAGACAAAGGGTACAAACCTTATTGTCGTACAAATCCTCCACATCGCCACTGCTTTCACTGGCTGTTCTACTTGCATCTTCAAGATCTTCTTCTGATTCAGCATCGGGGTCGGATTGTGAATCATGATCACTACCATCATCCTCATCCTCATCCCCATCCTCATCCTCGTCTTCATCAGAAGCTTCACCATCTTCTGTGCCGCTCTCGTCTGTCCCAGAGTATAATTCAGGAGATGAACCGTCTTGTATATCAGCATCCTGAAAATGCTTTCGTAAGTTACACCAGTAACTATATTGAACAGAAAAGGAACAATAAAACTGTTGTACCATAAATAAAACAGAATTGTAACAATGTGCATTAGTCTACCCCAGAGAATTTAACACTAATAAAACAGCAAAGATACCAGTGAAAAGGCAAAGTTTCTGGATATAATTGCAGCCTTGCTATCCTTTATAATTGACCTAGTTCTATTTAACACTACCAGCCTACTGCTCACTTAACTGAACTGAAGCACTAAACTTGACAGTTTAAACAAGTAAAAAAAACCAAATCAAACATACGGTAATACCATCATAAATGTGATGATGAATGGAGTTACCAGCCAAGATATCTATAGCAAGAGTAAAAACCATTGTCCAAAATAAGTCCTTCAACACTAGATTCTCTGCAATTTATGTATTCATTGACATAAGAAATCCCTAAGCCAATACAGTTTTTGCCCGAACACTTCAAAGTCACATTTATGTATAGAGCAGACACATTTTAATTTAGAATTTTCTGTTTCGAGTGTGAAAAGTGTACCAAAGAATGCAAACTTCTAAAAATCTATCAACATAAATCAATGACTATATTGAACTTGTGGAAGCATACTAGATTACTATGTCGTTGAGAAAATAATAACACTTACTAACATGCCTCTTCCAGAAGGTTATTAGTGAATTGATTGGGATGGGGATAAGCAGGATGACAATAATACATATCCATCTGACTCGTAATTTGCGTGCTGTAATACCACCAGAATCTATGTTTATCATCCGTCAACAAAAAGTCCAACAAAAGAATAAAAAATGTTTTCGCATGAATATATGCAATTAACTGCACGACATGCTTTTTGCGCATTCCACTATTATGTTATAGCTCTTCAAGATTAGAGCCTGTTTCTGGCTACCCAGACTAATTCGAAATTTTAAGTGAGTTGACAAAGAAACTGATTATGTCCAGCTAGTGACCATCTCCGTGGAAACAACAATTTTTACTTTCCTAATGAAATGCTTAGAAAATGAGCATTGAATAATGAACACCACACGATCTTCTACAAACACAAGGAGCCAGTGGCGGATCCAATGTGCAACAAGGGTGTGCAGTTGCGACCCCTCCCCATTGGGCTTCCAAGCCTAATTTTGCTTTCTTGCTACCCCTAATAGAATTTTGATTCCCCTTAGTCTAGTTTCTAGCTCCGCCGCTGCAAGGAGCCCAGCCATCCAATCAAAAGGGAACTTGAATTTGAAGATTCGTCATGCATCTCTAGACGACTCTACGACACAGACGTGAAAGAAAAGAAATACCTAATCTATTAAGATGTAAGTGGTACATGGAAAGCAGCTGTCAGAAGAAAAGATTCACCTTGCAAAACTTCAAACCGATGCTTACATTTCTCATAAAAAGGAGGTCACTAATAAAGCCACCCCAGTCCTTTTCTGTTTTGATTTCTTTTATCTAATAAATCACTCCCTCGGAATTTTGCCAAAATAAATAAATAAAGCTTACCCCAAATATGTTGTTGCATTCCTCCAATAAAGTTATACAAATGGCCTGCGCATGGTTAGCTGCAGCAGCAGCTTGCAGAAGTTGAACAGAACCATCCCCGCCAAGAGTAAAATCATTCTCAAGCTCACAATCGCCTGCCAGAAGGGGGCGTAGAAGTAGGGGTGCCATGCAAGCCGCTACAGCTGATGTGCTCATCCGATTCTCAGCTTTGTGAGAAGCAACAACTTGCATCATTTTTAGTATTCTGAAATTGAAATAACAACAGATAAGAAAGTTATATCCTGACATAAGCAACTTAACTGATGAACCGACACAAGCCGGGCAGAATCCGAATAAGGTGCAATAAACATTTGTTTTGCTCATTCTGGCCAAACTTGGTAAATACTAAGGTGCAATCTCATGAACATGGTGTAACTAGGTAAAATGTAGCACAACTAAATGTCACTACAACAACCATTTGCTGTACAATTACTTTTCAAAATTAAGCCATTTTTAGCTGTAGATGTGGAAATTCCAGACATTCTAAGAAAACTTGTGACGCAATGAGATGACTCTACTTTCTAACAACCCGATTGACCAAGGCCTTGAAAGCAACTCTTGCACCAAACAACATGTACTGACCAGAAAGAGGATGTATTTTTTTCAACCATAGGTTGATAGTTTAAGGCTAGGCACTCTGATTTTTTAGCAGTGAGAACACAAAACGAAACTTATTAGGTAATCCCCCCTTTGGCAGTGGAGAAATATGATATGTATACATGTTGAATTGTAAGTTGATACAAAATTGAAGTCCAAATGTTTTAGCTCCACTAGCACCAATTTGTTAAAATACTGAATACGAGAAGTTAAAGAACATAAGGAGCCATAAATCATCATGAATCATCTCAGCAGTAATATAAGCGATGAGATGATAAATACCTGTGCAGTAAAAGTCTATTTGGCTCTGGGAATGTCTGAGATATAGCAGCACGCATAGCCTTGACTCTACTTCCGCGATCAGTTTCTAATGGCCAACGCTAAAAAATGAGTATATCATACTTGAAGAGAAAAAGGCTAACTGGTCGAGCATCACAAAAGTAAATAAGTTTGAGGGGATTAAAGAGACTTAAAAATAGATATTGGACTAGGTGAACACCAAGCATAAATCTCTCTTGTGCATACTCTCTGAACCCAGTGCAGCCAAGTTTGACCTCAACTACACCCTTTTAGCTAATGGATGTACTTTCCAAATCATATCATTACAAACACACACTGCTAATAAGTGAATGTATCTATGGTTCCAAGGGAATTTTATGGTAGGCAAACGCTATGAAAGTTCAAAGCAGAATGAAAGAAGAAACATCTCAATCAAATATTTCTTTTTGTTCCTTATCCATTCATATGTTTCCTTTCTTTTCCCCCCATGAAGGTCTACTACTACGGGAAGATCCATAAGGCACTCAAATATGCCAACACGTCAACCATGTAATGCTAAAACCTCCAAGAAACTGTTACATAGTTCAGTTTTCTTTTTTTCCTTTTCAGAATGAATACCTGGGGTTTATTATTTAACTCAAGACTTGATGAGTCTCAAACAATGCATGCGTAAGATGCTCATGCAGCTACCATCAAGTATACCAATAGGAATATGCAGCATGACATCATCAGTAAATAAATATTCCAACGCAGATACTTACTACATGCTTCTACCAGTGCATTACAACAAGCTGCAGGAACTGGGGATGATGGTAACTCCCGGAGGACATACTGGAACAGAAAAGCAAGAACAAGGAGTTAGACTTTAGGATATTCAGGACCGTAACACTCAAAGAAAAAAAGAAACATCAGATCACACATAAATAGTGGTCATTTGTCTGATCCCGGAAAAATTAACCTTGATGCAATCAGCGATGATATGTGCATCTTCCTCTGGAGAGAACTCATCTTTCCCTGAAATAATGCAACATGTCTGAGATATAGTATGGACCCGAAGGTACAAATGGACAAAATATTATGAAAGCACAAAATGTATAATGGCTACATTCGTCTTACTAACAAACTATCTACAAAAAAAATGCAATGAGTACAAAAGGACCCAAAGGTAACACACCCTGCTCATATTCCTTGATCCGGCGCTCAACGTCATCAACATCAGCAGCTTGCCGCAAGATACCTTCTACTCTAAATCCTGTTTGGCAACACCTTAAAGGTTAGACCCTCAAATGAATATAGTGCAATTTTACAACAGTAATTAATAAGTCAAAAGAAAAATCTTTGTGATGATATTACCATTATGGACAAGGTTGGCATATTACCATACCTCACAACTATTATTAAGTATTTACTCCATAATCCATTAAAGTTACCTTATTTATGTTTATCAAACTTTCTTTCGATTCCCAATGCTCATAATGAATGCACACTCAATTTAGACATTTAGTTAGTACAAGTGGCAGAATTAGTGATTCAGCCTATAGCTACAATTTCCACATATGCGATCCTAGGTTTATGCACTTCATACATGGTTATAGCGAGTTAAGAATCAACTTAAAGGCTATAGGAACTCAATCAGTAATCACATACTAATATACTGATACATGCCTCTAAATAAGAGAAGGGGGATTAGGATCACTTTATGGGAGGAACGGAAAAGCAAGGGTCCCTAATATGTTATTTACTGCTACTCATTATCCAAGTTCCCATCCAATTTTCTCAGGCAATACTCTACTTCAAATAACGTATTTCAAGACTGCAGCTTTAACCTTGACCATAAAAGACCAGATAACTCGGTACCTAAGTTCGAAAAACTTAGTAGTAAAGAGCCATACCATACTCCTCCATGAACTTGAGCGCTTTCTCCAAAAACGATGGAGTTCCATCAATATCCTCCAGAGCAAGTAGTATTGGCCTACCAACAACCATGGACCTCACAGCTTGCTTATCCTTACCCCCTACAGCATAGGTATAACACTAGATCAATTGACTGAATAACTAACCTCAGTGACGACCATATAACATATACACCAGAAATAAATCATATATGGAATTCTGGAAAAGGGAAATGACATCAAAATAGAACTGCTTTTCCAAGTGAGATTACATACCAAGATGAACAAAGTGAAAAGCAAAACCAGTAAGATTAAAGAAGAATAAAAATAACTCCATATCAACAGAACCCAATCATCAAGAAAAAGACTTGAGGTAATCCCTAGTTCAGACTTATATTATGAAATCTTCCAATCAGCTTCCCAGATCATGGCTAGAAACGGCAAGGTAACTTATTACTTCATGAGTTTTTCTAACATGATTATTATGTTCTGGTCAATCCATATCACCCAAAGTCTACATCACTTTGTAGGTGGAAACCAAACATCATACAATACTAAACTTACAAGCTTTGCAAAATCTGAAAGGAACCTAAAAAGTTTTTCAGAGGAAGCTATTCTGCTTTCTATGGTAAGGAAAATAATATAAAAAAAGCTGACAGCAGAATCAGACTAGGTGCTCAGATATATATTACATGCAAAGAAGAAAAGCAAAAGGAACTCACATTGATCGAAACCTCCTTCAACTGTTTCAGCTTGGTCATTGCGAAAGATGGCATTCTGCCCCATTACAAGAGCCGCACTAGGGGCCTGTGCCAGAGCAGTCTCAAGTGCAGTCTTCCATTCGGAGAGATCCTCTGAAGTCTCAGCCTGAAAAAATAGTACAAGACAAGGATAAACCACCAGCAGTGGGAAAATTTCGAACTTAAATAAGTAAAGTAGAAAAACAGTCAGGAAATAATGAAAGAAAAATGGGTTGCTGGGTTCTCCCTACTCCTGCTGCAATGCCAAAGAAAATCATCTTTCCTTGACCCTTTTGACCACTTGTTAGAATAAAAAATATATCAAAATCCTATATAGCGGTAAGTGAAAAACCACCTAGAGGTGCCGCCTGGTGAAGGCCAACAAGGAAGTACCTTAAGAGTGAAAGCTCGCCCATCACGACCGTCGGGAAAGAGCACTGTTATGAGCTTTTTATCTTCTCTGACAACAACGCTACAATATCCAAACAGTGAAACTTTAATAGCTTACTGGCACTTTGCTTTCAGTTCATCTTCATATAATAAGCCAACGATAAAATTCAATAAAGCCTGCCAACCTGCCTGAGTTGTTAAGGTCTATCCCACCCAGGGTCAAGTTCACCTCACCTCCTCTTTGAGTAATACTCTGGAAAATGAAACAGCAGTCAGTACAACCTTCCTTGACAAAAAAAATCAAGGATACTATATTGAAAGACAACAAATAAAATTAGATCTGGTGAAGCTTAAGTTATGTGCATCTCAGCCAATTGAGATAAGGAAATCGTTTAAGGTATTGCAAATAGAGAGTAGTAAAAATGAAGAAGAACAACAAAGAAAATCTGGCGTCATGTGTCCATGTTGCTGATATATATAACATTGTAAATTTAGTGCTAAGCCACCACAAGTAGAAGAAGCATCTTGTGAAACGGTCAGTTAATAGCTTATAAGCTACCAATTTAATCAGGGAATATTTGAGATGGCAAATTGTATACTACCATGTGAGACAACCAAATTCAAAAGAATTCAAAAACATTCAGAGGAAAATCAAAAGAAGTTGCTTACCGGATCACTTCTAAAGAAGACCAACGAAGTGCGTGTCAAAATAAACCACCTCTTTTTCCATGTAATCCATCCTCCTAACCCTGTACATTGATGGGTTGTAAAGTATTAATTTCAATGCAAATTCAGATAATGAAGTTGAGAAGATTCAAACATTTGCATTCCAGAAATGCAGAGTCCAAACAACCTGAAATTTGTCAATCACTTTCATTAACTATAAACACTAGCACATGCTCTTGCAGCATTAGGATTACACAGAACACCATCCTGTACATTTGATGAGATTCGGGAAAAAGTGTGACTGCATTGCAGATTATCCAATGTGTACATTTGAAGGAAAAAAAGTGTGACTGCAGTACATGGAGAAACATATAATGTAACACCAAAGAAAAAGAGTTACAAATTTGTTCTGTCGTGAAGTCTTAACTATCCGGAATATGGAAAAGTCAAACAGCATGAGTACATGATTATCTAACAAGTAAAGGATATTCAAAATGAGAGAAAAACATGGGAGTCCTTATTTTTACATTTATAACAGACTCAAAGATGAGTGACCACATCAAAGACGCTCCAAGATTCCCAATCTTGTTGCCACCCAAACAAATTGCATCAGATAGCCACGTCCGTGAACAGTTTTAACTAAAATAGGCTTTCCCAAAGACTGTATAACAACTATAAAGTAAATTTTGCCTAATTTTGTATCTAATACGAACAATAAATCACAAACACACCAAAGCACGTCAAAAATAGCAGAAGAAACCAATATCTGTTGCTCAAGCTAAATTACTCAATGAGCAAGTAATACACACCTTTTGACGAAAGGAGAAGTGGTCCACTCTTATAAACCTGCAATTATAATATCATTAGGATACAAGCTTTGAGTGTTTTATAAAGTAAATTACAGGAAAAAGGAAAAGAAGAAGAAAATGAAGGTGCAACAAAGTCATTGATATCAATCACAGGGAAATCTGATGCCAGTACTATCAGTCTAAAACTGCAAGAAGAATTGTTAAACCCTAGATAAGCGAAGCCGAACATCTATCCAGTAAATAAAGATTTTATGACATCCACAGTAACCAAGGAAATCATCTTGGCCAAATGGAAGGAACTGAAGAAATAAGATTCTTATACAAAATTGAATGTATCAACAAACTGCATAATGGGCAAAAAATGTGAGGGCGATCATAGGAGTACATACCTCAGTTACTTAAATATCTATACAACGGGTTTTCTTAGTCTATTTAAGCTCAGGGGTAAATGATACAGGTCCGTAACGAAGAAAAATCGATCAAATCATGTTTCTATAGACCTAAGTAGATTTTGTGCATTCACCCATTTACAGAGCTGTAATTTATATAACAGAATAACCAGAAAATTACAAATTTCATGAAAGACAAAATGACCAAATGCAGACAACACAACAACGATAATTTGCAGATCAATTACCGTATTTGTGGGACGCGGCCGTTGTTGTTGCTGATCCCCAGTTGTAGGAGGTGTATTTGTGGTGGTGGTGGTGCTGGTGGTGGTGGTGCTACCATCTCCCTGAATTTTACAATTGTCAGACAAAATCACACCAAAAAAATTATGCATAATCAGTACCATACACAAAATGAACAAATTGTTCCATTTTCCTTACCTGGTTATTATTAGTTTCTGAGTAATTTCGTTGTACCATAACTGATACTGAATCACATCCCGAAATTTCCCAAACAAGTCTCAAACTACAAACATATCAAGATCTCAAACGAAAATATACAAAATGCTTCACCGATCAAACGAATTAAGCACCAAATACAACCTGCATTTACGATTTAATGGTACTCAAATCAAACAATGGCAACAAAATCTGGAAAACTAGGGTTTGTGGGTTTCTGAGAAATCGGAAAAAAGGAAATGTCTGAACATTACAAACCTTGAAAAGGGAAGAATATCAGAGAATCAGTATTTTCGCAATCAGAGAAGGGGGAGAGAGAGAGAAAGAATGCGTAAAGTGAGATTTCTCTGTCGGACAGTTTCCTTGGGCCCAGATTTTTCCGTTTGTCAAGCAACCGATTTTTAACGGGTCCGACAAATGCGGTATAATAAATTACCGCTAAATTTTTGGTGGGAAAAAAGGTGAAGGGTGTTTTAGTAATTTGAAGAAAAAAGTGAGGATATCCTCCACTTGAGGGGACCGAAAAACATTCTCTTTCTAACACGGGACTCGGGGGGATATTGGGAACCGTTGCTGGTTGTTGGACTTTTAAATTGGCTCCTAATGTCGTCGAGTGTTTGGCTTCATCAATCTCAAATTACACAAACATTTCCCCAATTACTAACGCTATTATTCTGTGTTGCAGAGAGTTATCAAATTCTACTTAGAACTAAAAGTACGAACCAAAAATTACTTTTTAATATAATGAAATTTGGTAAATCTTGTGATAGCTTTGCAGTTTTTGCATATTTTCCAAGGCAAAATGCGAACGGGTTAAAATTTTAGCCATGATCCTTTGTACGTGCCCCTCTGGTAAAAATTTCTTTCTTTCCTCGGAGAATAAAATAGGAAGTGTATGATTCGGCGAAATTGGAGAACCAAACATTGTCATGTTATTTTCATGTTGTTCTACTAAGGGGTGTTTTCTTCTATATGAATCACACCAGATCCCCTTCAATCTCCCATACGCCACGATCACCGTTTGGAGCAGCATAAAGATATTAATGAAGTTGGTGACTAATGCAAATGCACACCAAATTTTTAATTTCAAAGTTTCTTAGAATATTTAACGAGTATTATGAGTGAAGCGACATTAAACTTTGGCCTGGTATAAAATATGCTATTGGCTGTGTCGTGCAACATAATGTAGATATGTTAGTTCATGATTCAGTATCCTGTATCCACTCTGCACGTACTAATTCGTTGTGTACGCGAATGCGACCCACCAAAATAAAGAAAATGGGATAGCTCAATACATCACCTAGTTGTTAGCAAGAAAATGATTTACTATCTAAGAATACGACATCATTTTTGTACTTGACTTTAATTATATATATATATATATATATATAAATCAAAATTAAGATAAGATAGAGATTTATTCAATCAAATAAGAGTTAAATGCTAGCAGTTCATATACTTAACACACCTGATGGATATCAAACGAACAGTGAGTTTGGATAGCCATATCTTCATCTCGGTCATTGCTGCCCTGGGGAAGGGGGAGGTTATCTTAATTTATATGCGCATACAGTCATACTTTTTAATGGGTTAGTAGCTTTAATAATTAGTTGTTGTCGGAGTACATGTGACATCCGCTTTGAATTTGCTCACCCATGCATTTTAAATTTCGTCTGTGGCTGTCGGATATTTCCGGCAACTTTTTCTTTTGGAGTAGTATCTGTCATCCTTTTAAAACTAAACAGTAGTTAAACAACGGTGCCTTACAGTACAAGTACATTCTTTGTTATGGTCAAGTCTCTGGCACGAACTATGTGTGCTTCTGTTCAAGTTCACATGCACACTTATTTCTCCATGAATATCCAAACTTCGATGTTGTTGGAACGGTAAATGTGTGCTTCTGTTCAAGTCTTTGCATAATATCCATATAATCAACATTTCCCAAACTAAAGGTCCGTTAATATAGATTTGCCTATCAGGTCACATAGAAAAGTCACAATGGAAAGCTAATATTACATTTGGAGACTAATAAGTAATGTTTGCTGCCTGCACTTCTAAATCCAATTGCGGACACCTTATAGATCGTTGCAGAATTTAGTTTGTCTAATCTTTCTGTTTGCGGTCTATGATCCTGATTAATTTTTTTGATCAAATGATTCATTTTTATTTTTTTGAAAAGGAGGGTAATTCTCATCCATAGATTAAATTTTCTGCTACCTCGTTATAGTGAGGAAGAGAGTTAATTACAATTCCATTCCAGAATTGAAATTCTAGATTGTTTAGAAGGGTTCTAAGATCTTCCCATGTCCAATATTTAGTTATAGCAAATTTATCACAATAAGAAGAAATATGAGCTGCTTGAGCTATTACAAATCTGTTTTTCAATATAAAACCTTGCACTTTAAAGTTTATGCAATTGTTAGAGTTTGAGCCAAAATCTTCACTAATCTTGAATCTTTGTTCTCTAGCTTTTGCATACATTCCTGCCAGCAACTTGAGGATTGGTTTTGAGTCACTTTGGAAAATAATATTGTGACCACTCCACTGAGTAGCCCATTGGAAAGCAGCTTCCGCTCCCTTCTTTTCTAGCTCTTCTCTAGTTCTATAATCAGCATTCAATCCCCAAGCTTCTGAAGAGGTACTTGTAAAGTTATGTAGTGTCAGACCCACACTAGAAGTATAAATAGTGTCCAACATCATCATTGATAGTGCAATGTCCATTGTCACTGACATGCATTTTTTATTATCATCAGGTTCTTCTGTTTTATTATCAAGTCTTCGTCATTCATTGGGTTGTAATATAAAGTTTGCATTATGTTATAATCTGAATTACTAACATTCATGAAACTATTAATATACTTAATAACACTTTTTGAAGTTTCAGCACTATTCTGTTTGATTTTCTGAAACACAAGATTGCACCTTGCTTTCCACACATGCCAAATGATAATGCTACAGAAAGCGGACCATTCCCTAACATCCCCATTTCTATCTTTATTGTTATACATATCATTTAGCCAGTCTTGAAAATTGTTTGTCCGATTCACAACATATTGCATGTCAAAATTCAAATGCATCCAAATCTGAGAAACAAAGTTACATTGCATAGAAAAGGTGAGTAAGACTTTCATCTCCATTATTGCATAATTTGCAGGAGGTATCTATATTTGGAAATTTGGCTGCCATTCTCATACTATTGGGAAGTATGGAGTGAGCAACCTTCCAAGCAAACATTTTAACAGCAGGAGGTACCTTCATATTCCATATTTTGCTCCAGTCCATATTGTTAGAGCCTGTAGAATTTATTGAGTTGTACAAAGATTTAACAGAAAATGTACCTGAGTTGTTTAAGGTCCATTAATTGTGGTTCATCTGCCTTACTTGTAAGGGGTATTTGGATTCTCGTAATGATGTTAACTGTATCCTGATCAAAACAGATTACTAACTTGGTTAAATCCCAAGTTCGCTGAGAAGTTAATAGTTGACTAACCTTACAAAAATTTCCAACCTCCATATTATGCCTAGCTAGAGGAGGTTTGACACTTGGGATCCAGTAATCATCCCATATGTCAATGTTTTCTCCATTGCCAACTCTCCATAAGCAAATTTTCTTTATCTGGTTGACACATGTTAAGATTCCTTTCCAAATCCAGCTATCTTTTTGTTTAGGCTTAGAATGCACATGCAAAATGTCACAATTAGGGTAATGTCTTGCTTTCAAGATGGAGGAACAAAGAGAGGATGGGTTTTCTTTGAGTCTCCATCCCATTTTAGCAATCATGGCAAGATTTAAAAAAATCATATTCTGGAGGCCCAAGCCTCCTTCACTAATAGGTTTGCAAATGGAATCGTAGTTCTTTAAAAACACGCCTTTCTTCCCATTTTCATTCAAACCATGTTTTTTTTTTTCCACCAGAAATTTCTTTGCATTTTAGTTATAGTATTACATATTTTCACAGGAATCTTAAAACAGTTCATTTGGTAAACATACAAGGAAGAAGTGACACTTTTTACCATAACTGTCCTACCAACATTGTTGAGATTCTTTCTATTCCAACTCAACAGTCTAATTTTCATTTTGTCAACCAATGACTCAAAACACTTAATTTTGGATTTTTTTGTAAAAAGTGGGGATCCTAAATACTTATCATTAAGAGATATTGCTTGAACTCCTAAAATATATGTGACCTATTTTCTTATAGTACTGATTGTTTTAGTGCTAAAAAAAACCCGGACTTGCTCAGATTAATCAATTGACCTGAGGCGGTACCAAAATCAGCAAAGAGCTTGACTAAGTTTTGACTAGTTGTGGCATTAGCATCACAAAATATAAGGCAGTCATCTGCGAACAATAGATGACTAACAGAAGGGGCATTGGTTGAGATTTTAATACCTTTTATCTTGCCTAAAAGCTCAGCATTCATGATGTACCTAGAAAGGGCTTCCATACAAAATAGGAACAGGTAAGGAGACATTGGGTCTCCCTGCCTCAATCCTCTAGAAGGTTTGAAGAAACTAGTTGGAGACCCATTAATCAAGACAGCTAAAGTAGTTGTAGATATACATTCGTGAATTAAATTGCACCACTTGTTATTAAAGCCTATCTTTTTCATAATATTGATTAAGAAAGACCACTCTACTCTATCAAAAGATTTTGACATATCTATTTTAAGTCCCATCAAACCTTTTTTACCCCTCTTGTTTCTCATCTTATGAATTAGTTCATGGGCTATAGTAATATTATCAGAGATCTTCCTTCCTGGTATGAAGGCAGGCTGGTAAGGAGATATTATCTTGTCTAGTAAGCCTTTCATTCTTCCAACCATTAATTTAGAAATGATTTCATATGAAGTGTTAGCTAAGGCTATAGGCCTAAACTCAACATGAGTGGTGGGGTTCAGAGTTTTGGGAATTAAAGAGATGAAAGAGGCATTCATCTCTTTAGAAATGTGACCAGTCTCAAAGAAAGTTTGGATCATACGAATTAAATCTGGCCCAATGATTTCCCAATTTTGTTGAAAAAAGCTAGGAGGGAAACCATCAGGACCTGGACTTTTATCTGGTTCCATAAAAAAAATTATGTTTTTAATTTCAATCATATTTGGAATAGCACACAACATAATGTTATCATCGTCATTTAAACATTTAGGAATTAAATCTATCATACTGAAAGCAACAACGTGGTTTACAGTTGTAGCAATAGAATGAAAATGATTAGTTATGCAGTTTGCTATTTGATCTCTAGTATTTACCCACTCCCCGTTATTTTTCTGGATTGTCTCTATTCTGTTTCTTATGTATCTTTTTTTTTTCCTTGCTATGGAAGTACTTGGTGTTTCTATATCCTAAAGCCATATCTTGGTCTCTACTCTTAACTTTCCAGAAATTTTCCTGAATAGCATACCACTTGGATAAATCAGCAGTCAGCTTAGCTAAGTCCTTTGCCTTATCCCTATAAGAATGTCTCATGTTTGTTTGGTCTAGGTTTTTCTTGATCAGATTTATGTTATGTCTAATATTTCCAAAAGTTGTTTTATTCCAAAGACTAAGAGTTCTTTTTACGGAAGACAATTTCTTAGTCATAACAAAAGCGTGTGACCCCTGAATCCTAGTATCCCAACAATCCTGACGGCGGTTAGTATTTGAGTAACACTAATAGGTTTTTCTTGATCAAATGATTCATTAAAACGATTGTTGTATCATTTTTATTTATTACTCATATTTAATAACACTACTGACGGCGGTTAGTTTTGAGTCTTTATATTATGTTAAGTCTAAACTGTTAGTTACAGTTAGAACAATATGTTTGTTTCTTACACGGTTATAAATACGTTGTCTCGTATTGTTCTGTATATAAAGACATCTACTGTCTGTGTATTATTTTTGTGAAGTGAACAATAATGAGAATTCTCTTTTATAATTTCTCCATGGTATCAGAAGGAAAAATTAAGTTCTCATTCTCGATCCTCGTTTCCGCTAACTATCCAATTATACCTTCAATCTTTTTTCTTTCTTTGTTTCTTGTTTTTTCAGTTTACCTAAATATTCATCTTCTCCGGTGATATCTATTTCATGTTTCAAACTTTTACAGATCCAGATACTTATACAGTGTCAAATACTACTAATATTACTTCAATTCATGTTCATCAACTCGCTAATTTGATTCATCTCAAGCTCAGAGATGATAACTTCATCACTTGGAAAGCTTTGTTAATGCCGATGATTCGTAAGTTTCGGATCCTATCTTTTCTTGATGGAACAAATGTATGTCGTTCTCAATTTACTAGTCGTGGAACAAATCATGTTGAAAATCCTCAATATGATGCGTGGTGTGACAAGGATCAAACAATAATCTTGTGGATTCAATACACTATTTCTGAAGTTATTATCTCATATTTTGTTGGTGCTTCTACTTCACATGAACTGTGGAGTAATATTGAATAAATATTTGCGAGAACTTCCACCACACATATAATTCAATTGCGTACTCAAATTTAAGGTGTTAAACAATGCTCAAGATCTGTTTCTGTATTCTTGAAGTCAAGAAAATTTCAAATGAGTTAGTTGCTGCTAGATCTAAGATTTCAAATGAAGAACTTGTTTTTATCATCTTACGAGGTTTGTATTATCCATTCTCATCCTTTTGCACATCAATTCGAATCCGTAACCCTCTAGTTACCGGTGTTGAATTGCACAATCTATTAATTAGTGAGGAAGTAGTAGTGTCAGGCACTCAACAGAATATATCTCCTATTGTTGCCTTTTATGCTCATAGAAATAATTCCACTCATAAGTATTTTCCTACACATTTTAACCCAATTACTTGTCATAGTGCTAATTACAAAGGTAAGAAACCTTTCAATCCCAACTACAAAGACAGTACTTCAAACAATTCATTCAATCCGCCTAAGTCACAATTTACTACTTCTTCCTCTCAAAATGTTTCATCCACATTATTACCTAGACCACAATCTCTCAATTCTAATTGACCCCTGTGTCAGATATGTAACAAGTATGGTCATACTGCTTATGAGTGTCACAAAAGGCTAAATTTTTCATATCAAGGTAGACAACCTCCACAAAATCTGCATGTTATGCTTACTGCATCCAATATTGGTGGAGAGAACCCATGGTTTGTAGACTCTGATGCTAATCATCACATTTCTTCTACTACTTATGGATTAGATAATGTTGGTTCTTATTCTGGAGATCACATTAGCACTGCTAATGGTCAAGGTATGAACATAAATGGTATTGCTCATTCTTCTGGATTCTTACATGGAACTAAAGTGGCTTTTCCAAATATATTACATGTGCCTCATTCTGCTCAAAATATAATTTTTGTACATAAATTTACAAATGATAATAAATGTAGTATCACATTTACTTCTGATGATTTTATTGTGAAGGATCTCAAGTCAGGCAGGACGATTTTCCAAGGGCCAGCTAGACATGGTTTATACCCTATTAAATTTTCATCCACTCCAGATCATCATGCTCTATCCTACACTACCATCAACTCTACTCAACTTCATCGAAGACTTGGTCATCCATCCTTTCAGTCTCTACAAAAGATATATCACTCATCTGGTTTTATTTTATCTACCAAAAAACTTTTTTGTACTGAGTGTAATCTAGGTAGATCTCACAAACAACCTTTTTCTAGTTTCTGACTCTCATTCTAGTACTTCATTGCAATTATTGCATATGGATCTTTGGGGACCTAGTCACGTTACTTCTGTTAGTGGATACAACTATTATTGTAACATCATTGATGATTATACAAAATACTTTTTGATCTATCCCATGAATAAAAAGTCAGATTTCAGAATCATTTTCAATACTTTCAATACTTTCAAACTTATGGTTGAAAACTTCTTTAATTTTTCTATCAAATGCATATAGTCTGATGGAGGTGGTGAATTTATTCACACTAGAAAAAAAAATGGAGTAACTGAATCTAAACATAGAAATTTGGTTAATCTTGGAAGAACACTCTTACTTCGATCCAATTTGTCTCATGTATTTTGGATAGAAGCTTTTCAGACTGCAAATTTATTAATCAACGGGTTACCAACTGCCTCTATTTCTTTTATTTTTTATTTTGAAAAATTATTTCATTCAAAACCAGATTAAACTTTCCTTAAAGTGCTTGGTTGTGCCTGTTTTCCTTGGCTTAGACCTTACACTTCTACCAAAATTGAGACTAGAAGCAAAATGTGCATTTTTATTGGATATTCATCTTCTCACAGGGGTTATAGGTGTCTTGATCCTATAACTGGTAGAGTTTACATCTCCAAACATGTGTATTTTAATGAAAATATATTTCCTTCCATGACATACAAATTCTCTGTTTCAAATTCTATTCCTGCAACTATTGATCCTAGTTTTTTGAATCCTCATGTTGTTCATACTCATTCTCAATTACCTTCTTTTGAGTCTATTACTACCACTCACTCTACATTATCAGCACCTTCTACTTCTGATACAACTTCACTTGTTTCAGAAAAAATAACCCCTACAGTCATTCCTGCAACATCTGACACTACTTCTTCTACCGATGTTGATTCTTTGTCAACTTATGCTTCATCTAACACTCATAATATGATTACTCGAGCTAAAAATAATGTTTACAAATCAAAAGCTCAATTATCTACTAAATATCTTCTTCTAAAAGCTTATGTTGCACCTGTGAATTCTTCTACTCCTCCTAGTTGCTTTACTCAAGCCAACAAACATCCTAAAAGGAGAGTAGCCCTTCATGAAGAATATAATACTCGTTTTCTTGCGGGGACTTGGATCAAAGTTCTTCCACATCCTTCTCAAAATTATGTTAGATGTAAATGGGTTTTTAAGGTTAAACAAAATGAAGATGGTACTTTGGATAAGTACAAAGCAAGATTAGTTGCAAAAGGGTTTCATCAGCAAGAAGGATTAGATTATTCAAAGACTTTCACTCCTGTTGCAAAACAAACAACAATAAGATTGGTTCTTTCTCTTGATGTTCAGTTTGATTGGAAAGTGAAGAAGCTTGATGTTAGTAATGCTTTTCTTCATGGTAATTTGAAGGAGGAGGTTTATATGGTACAACCACCAGGTTTTGTGGATCCAGATCACCCTGAGTATGTGTGCAGGTTACATAAGTCTATCTATGGATTGAAACAATCTCCAAGAGCTTGGTATGAGAAGATTGTTGAAGTTATCCTTTCTATTGGTTTCACAATTTCTCATGCAAATACTTTTTTGTTTGTTCATATGGTTAGCACTTAGATCACTATTATGTTGGTTTATGTGGATGACGTCATCTTAACTAGGTCTTCTGAAATTTTCTGCAATACTGTTATATCTGACATCAAACACCATTTTCCAATTAAGGATATAGGAGAATTTCATTACTTTCTTGGTTTATAGGTGAAGAGAAATGATACTTGTATTTTTTTGAAAATGTGGGGGTATAACAACCACACCCAATATTTCGTTCGGCAATCTATATGGACTAACTCCAATATAATTCTGAGAGCACCAACTTAAAAGTGAGACTCAATCAAGAAAGATATCAAAGAGCTTTATCTCTTTCTCAATACAATCAGTAAATCAACTAGATAGAAATCCATGAGACTGATTGATATGAGAATAACTCGTATGGTACCAAAGATCAATGTCCGAGAGTCAATCTAGTTTTATCCAACAAACAAGGTCGGATTTATCAACTAAGATTGAACTACGCACAACCTGTGATATATAAGCAAATATAATGCTCAAAAGAACTAACACAGACACCAGAAATTTTGTTAACGAGGAAACCGCAAAAAAAAAAAAAAAAACTGGGACCTATTACATATTTGAACACCACACTGTATTAAGCCGCTACAGACTCTAGCCTACTATAAGTTAACTTTGGACCGGAATATAGTTGAGCCCTAACAAAGTCTGAAAAAAAAAAGGTCTAACAACCTCACCCAATATTTCGTTTAGCAATCTGTATGGACAAACTCCAACATAATTCCAAGAGAATCAACTAGACAATCAGGCTCAATCAATGAAAATATATCAAAGAGATATATATTTATTTCACAAAGTAATCAGCAAATCAAACAAATAGAAATCCGCGAGCCTGATTATTATGTGAAACAACTTGAACGGTACCAAAGTCCAATGTTCAAGTGTCAATCAATTTATATCAACAACCAAAGGTTGGATTGTCTAATTGATTGAACTACGCACAACCTGTGATATTTAAATTATATAAAAAATTATAATGCGGAAAATAAATAACACAGACACCATGAGGAAACCGCAAATGATTAAAAACCCCGGGACCTAGTCCAAATTTGAACATCACACTGTATTAAGCCACTAAAGACACTAGCCTACTCCAAATTAACTTCGGACAAGAATGTAGTTGAGCCCTAACCAATCTCATACTGATCAAGGTACAGTCGCGTTCCTTACGCCTCTGATCCAAGCAGGACTCTGTGCACTTGATTCCCTTAGCTGATCTCACCCATAACTAAGAGTTGCTACGACCCAAAGTCGAAGACATGATAAACCAATCTGTCTCACACAGAAAAGTATACAAGACACAATTTAAGCATAAGTAAACAAGACACAGAAAAGTATGACTCAAATGAAACTAGCTCTAGAGTTGTTCAATTATTTATATTCTCATAGAAGTATACAAGACACGATCGAAGCAAAATCGATTTTGATTCACTCGAATCGATTCATGAACATTATAGCCACAGTTTGCATTCCTTATTGTATAAATGTATTAGTTCATGAACAAACCAATTTTAGAACATAACCTATTCAATTATGCAAACGGGTACGCATGCCTAAGTAGCCGGACTAAGTTTGGGTTCGCCAGTATGTGAATGGGTAAGCATACCTTTCAAACTCAGTTGAACTTCCAGAACTTGAGACTCATGCCATTTTCATACCGGTATGCATACTAAGTTCCCGGACTTCCATGAACCAATCAGTACGCATACGGGTATGCATACCATGGTTCCCGGACTTGGAATAACTTGCAACAGTTAGCATAAAAGTACGCATACTTTGTTATATCCAATCATGGTTATTTGTTCTAAACTCTCATTTCAATCATTGAAACATTCTCAGAAGACGACAATAGCTGTCACACACAAACTATTAACTCCAAAGCAATTTTCAAGTGATCGAATGATCAATACCAAACATTTCGGGTCTACCTCAAATGACTGTCTCACACAAATCATGTAAGATATTACCAGGCAATTTTCACATGATCATCTTTTGAACTTCGTCAAGAATATAAGATGAACTTGGTTAAAGCGAAAGCTTACCAACACATATTTCTCGAAATATGTAAGCGAGTTAAACTTAGCTCGAAATATCAAATGTGTATAATCGAAGTCTATATAGCTATACGACTTTTGTCTCAAATAGGAGATAGAGTAGATAGACTTTTGAGTGATAGATTTGTTCAAGTCTCCACATACCTTTTGTTGATGAAGTCCCATAAGCTCCCCTTAGTAGTTCTTCGTCTTCAATCGATGAACGACGTGAAGTATAATGCTCAACTACACTTTCTATCCTAATCCGAGACTTAGCTATAAGTAGACTAGAAATGAAGACTTATAGTTTTGGAAACTAAACTTGACAACAAGCTTGAGATAGAAATGCTTGCGAGTTCGACCGAGCATTGCTCTAACAATCTCCCCCTTTGTCAATTTCAGTGACAAAACTATCAATACATATGGATTACAAAATAAATGAACTTTGTAGCTTCTCATCCAAATGCTTCATTTCCTCTTCAACATTACTCGAAATCCTCATCACATCCAAGTACTCCAGTGATTCTGAAGGTGTTCAACTCAGCATCATAGTTGTTGAAGATCCGTAGCTATAAAAATGAGAAAATAGTAGCTCTCAATCACTATTATACGGTGTCATAGTATCATTACACAACATCAAATTCCAATTGTATCACAACTTTGACAACAATACTATGGTGATATGTATCACTCCCCCTTAGTCAATACTTCATCTCACATGAAAACCACTCCCCCTTACAGAATGATCCATAAACCATATGTATTTCTAGTGTGAACTACACATTAATTCTCCCCTTTTTGTCAATATAAATTGGCAAAGGTACAAAAACTAGTGGAATCATAATGAAATTCTCATAGAGATACTTCATGACTAAAAGAGAAAACATATCAACTTTGTTTCAATGATTTCACATAGTCGAAACTTAGTGTATTAATAAATGAGTTTATAAAGATACAAGATAACTCCTACAATATTCCACGGCCGCACTTCCCACAAATATTTGGCAATTAAGCACAAGTTTAATTAAGAACTCTCCCCATAAAATGTCATTCCCGAAAGAAAAACAAGAGCTACCTTACTTTTACAAGAAAATAAGGATTTCTTTGGACATTAACAAATTACATGAAACATGAATTTGTATCCAGAAAACTCAATTAAATTAACCACAAGAGAACCCCATGATTAATTTAATCGTAAATGCTCAACATAAGAGAACTTACGGAGCCGCACAGTATTTTAAATAGAAGTGGATCAGGGAAAGATCAATACTGTGGAATATTCAAAGATTCATTATATTTTTCATCAATGTTTGCATAAAGATATATAATAGACTTAATCTTTGCAATCAAAAGTTCATCCTATCTTCCATTAATATTTGCATAATGACATAATAGGCTTAACTTTTGACAAATATTCAGCCAAACTTCTTATGGATTTAACACATTTAGCAGTTTAAATAAAAGATAAAATCATTTAAGGCTAAAATACCATTAAAATTATTATAACCATTAAAAATAACAGTTTTAATAAGTTCAACATAAAAAAAAAAAAAAAGAGTTTGAACTTGATATAACAATATGATGAAAAAAATATACTAATCCAGATTGCGATAAAAATCCTCAGTAATCTTGGTTCAGCTAAGTCTAGAAGAACCGTCACAACATGAGCCAATTGTATCTCTAAGCACTCATTCATTTGAAGAATAAGAGCAACTTCAGGATTGACAGGTTTCTTCATTTTATTAATGTATGTCTGGCTCAAGAGAGATGGAGTACCAATACGAGTTACAAGCTGAGAAATATTAAATTGACTACATATTTGGATGATGAGGCATGGAAAACCAGGGTTTTTATTTTGTGAAACCATGTGAATCATTTGACGAACAATTAATCCACATAAATCAACCTTTTCACCAGAAACAAGATGGTAAACCAACTCAGCCAGAGTTCTGCTCCAGAGATTTTTGTCGGGCGTACTGGGAATTAAGTTATCCACTGTCATCTTATCAAAAATCTTCAAATGAAAGCTTATATTGTCTACATGAAGTTTTATTTCTATCCATGGCACATTCTTTCCTATGAGCAGTTCAGATAACTGATTCTTATTTGGTGTTTGACCTTCTGGTTGAGTAACATCAAAAGAATGATGAAAGGCAAGTTTAATAACTCAGCTATGACACCACGGTTAACCTCAAATAATGTTTTTTTACCAATAATCTTGAAACAACAGTTGGTATTATTGGGTGCATGAAGGATTAGTATAACATTCACAGGTCATCTCAGGATATGATTCCTCCAAACCCTTATGAATATCACCCCACTCAAACTGGTTCATGAACATGTAAAAATCAGGTTCCTGAACCGACCGATCATATGCCATTTCCATGATAAAATGACCACTAAATAGTTTGTTATATTTGTCCCTGACAGAAATGTTGATAAAACTAATTTGACGACTAGCATCAAAGTATGGTTGTTGAACATCTACACTAAAATCATCATCATCAAATTCATCATTACTATTAACCATCCTCTTATTTGAACTAGTATTAGTATCCAAAATATCACCACGATTCAATCTTTTCCTGGGAGCCATAGAAACCAAAGAATGATGAAGAACTTACCAAGTACGTGAATTGTCGTTAATGGTAAAGCTTCGGAACTAGAGAATTTGAAGAATTAAGGACAGGCTTGTCGAATGATTGATGAGGTTATAGTGATTGAGAGTTTACGAACTCTTGGGCTTTCTTTTTCTTACTCGGACTGCAAGGAAGAAGAAATGAAAAGAACGAAGTGAGTTCTTCCTCTTTTATATTTCACATGGTGGTATATGAACCGTCAAAACACATTTTGGAATAAGGTTCAAACACGTAATGGTTACAAGACCTAACCGTACGTATGCAACAATGACTTGTTTGTTTTTGAAACATCATATATTTTTATTAAACAAACTATGAAAAATAGAATTGGAGCAAAGCTCAACAACCCTTTAATGAGCACTCATTGTGAACACAAGAGAAGAACAACCCTGCACACCATGACACCAAGAGAGAGTTTCTTTCCAACAACTCTTACAACTTCCAATATTAATAGAAACCCAAGGGACTATTTTTACAAGTTTTTCAAAGAACTTAAAAGAGCACAAGATCATTTGTGTTTATGATTTCTTCGTTTACAACTTATAACACACAGTCTCTGCAGATAATATTCAGTACTGCACAGGGGAACTCTTTTGATAAAAAGATACATCCTGACTTTCTCACTAAAGAGGGAAGTACCATTATCTTGAGAAGATGTATCAGGGTTTGACTGGTGGACAAAGTCAAATTCAGAGATGAAACTGACTGATAGACGAGGTTCGGATACTTATCGTATTATATCCAGCTTTTCTGGGATACAGAAAGGAGAAGGATTATCCTTACTGATAAGAAGATCAATATCAACCTCAACATGAACATTATTCATCATAAATTGATTTAGCTTATCGAGAGATTCCTTCTCTTTCTGGAGATATAACTCAACATCAAGCGATAAGCCCTCAAGCCTTTTTTTCAATCCCTGAAAACACTTCTAGGGATTTTAAACCTGGTGGAGGTTTAGATAGGATTTCTTATACATATTTTATTAAATCAGTCATGAAAGAGAACTCTGAAATCCCTAGATCTGGTGGTGTATTTATTGAGATACCATTATTGTCCATAGAGTCAAACCGCTACAAACACAAACTTATAAGGTCTTAAACGTGTTTGCCTGCTCTGATACCAATTGAAAAAGCGGGGGTCTAACAACCTCACCCAATATTTCATTTAGCAATCTGTATGGACAAACTCCAACATAATTCCAAGAGAATCAACTAGACAGTCAGACTCAATCAATAGAAATATATGAAAGAGATGTATCTCTGTTTCACAAAGTAATCATCAAATCAAATAGATAGAATTATGCGAGCCTGATTATTAAGTGAAACAACTTGAACGGTACCTAAGACCAATGTTCAAGTGTCAATCAATTTGTATCAATAACCAAAGGTTGGATTATCTAATTGATTGAACTATGCACAACCTGTGATATTTCAATTATATAAACAAATATAATGCGGAAAATAAATAACGCAGACACCAGAAATTTTGTTAACGAGGAAACCACAAATGCAGAAAAACCCCGTGACCTAGTCCATATTTGAACAACACACTGTATTAAGCCGCTACATATACTAGCCTACTCCAAGTTAACTTCAGAATGGAATGTAGTTGTGCCCTAAAGAATCTCACACTGAGCAAGGTACATTCGCGTTCCTTACGCCTCTGAATCCCAGCAGGATTCTGCACACTTGATTCCCTTAGCTGATCTTACCCACAACTAAGAGTTGCTACGACCCAAAGTTGAAGACATGATAAACCAATTTGTCTCACACAGAAAAGTCTATTGAATAGATAAATTTGTCTCCCACAGAAATACCTAAGAGTTTTTGTTCCATATTTTGATAAATCAAGGTGAATAGGAACTAATTTATATACCGGACTTATATTTCTGAAGAATAGCCTAGTAATATCAATTACCTCACAATATTTTTAATCGTATGGTAGCGAAACAAGATATTGTGGAATCACAAACGATGAGACGAAGATGCTTGTGACTACTTTTTATCTTGCTTGTCGGAGATTAAATCTCGAGAAAATCTTATAGAAGATAGTGTTAGAGCATACCTTGGTAAACCCACCAAGCATTGGTATGTCAAGTTTGGTTGTCATATTTTAGAAAATCAAAACTCATCTAAGAGTCGCTTGATTATGTACTAGAGACAACTTCGTATAGGTTAGACTAGAAGGTCTAGGATTATGAGACATACAAGTATTACTCGAAGACCTGAGGAATGTGAATAAGTAACAAACTGCAACGACGACATCATCCTTCCTCTTCAGGTTAGTAATATTGACTTGAACTGTTTCATTCCTAATGTATCTTTCAAGTCGTGCTATATTTAAAACATAAATACGAAGCTATGAATGATTATACTCTAATAGTGAGACATGATCACTTGATCATAGTGTTAAGGAATTAAGATACGAAGTATAACGCTTATCTTTTGAACTTCATAAATATGACATCGACATAATCGTATGAATGTTGTTGTGATTATGTGTATGGGTAAAGGTGAATATTTCATCCTAGGAAATAATGTTTACATTTGTTTAAAGAAAGTAAATTCATGAACTTGTTTTATGAATCGAAAGGGAAATCGCTAGGCTTATCGGTTTGTTATTCATTGCATATCTTTGGATTAACAATATGTGTGAGTTAGTAGAACCGATCATAACTTGTAATGTATCTTGGTATAACTAATCACAGTGCCTGACTTATGATTTGGTATGACTAGTTTTTATTAATTAGTGTAACCGATACTAAGTAATCACCTGAGATGGTATGATCGATATTTGTAATTGGTGTGACTGATCCTAGTAATTGGTGTGACCGATCACAAAAGAGTTGTGTAATCGATCCTTGTAATTGGTGTAACCAGTCCTGGTAATTGGTGTAACCGATCCTGGTCACACAAAGATCACAAGCAATACCATGAGTATATGGTAACCGGTCCTGGTAATGGACGTAACCGATCCTGGTAAATGATGTAACCGGTCCTGGTAACTTGTGTGTTCGATCACAAGTAATCCATATTGAGGTAGAACCGATCCTAGTGATTGGTAGAACCGATTGAACCCACGATTGTGTTTTGATATTTAATCAATCATACAGTTTTCTTGGAATACAGATGAACCAATTCTAAACTTGTTTGGAAGTGTGGTATATTCGATTCCAAGACTGTAAATATGAAAGAGGATTTACAAAAGATGTCAACATACTTTGAACACGAACGGTAACTCTTATCTTTTATTGTTCAAAGATATTCCTTAACTACTCAAAGAGATCCCGGTCCGAAATAAATTAAGAATCTTTTAATTACCAGCAATTAAATGCATATCTCTAGAGAATAAAAATTAGTAATGTGCATTTACTAATTGGAGATTTTCTATTGAGATATTTCGGAAAATATTGGACAAAGCATTTCCAGGAATCATGAAAAACGATTTGGTTATTTATTGCATATCTTGAGAATATTCAGTTTTGGAAATTCCTTGGTGTCAAAACATCCTTAGTCTATAAATACCCAAGCATTTCTAGCAAACTATCCTAAGAGCCAGGCAAACTTTATCTTTTTGTTGTTTTCTGGTGGAGCCATCTATCCGGAGAGGAAAGTACCTTAATTATGCGAAATCTCTTACGACCGCTCGTTTAAAGACTTCTGTGGGATCAAGAAGCTCTACGAGTATCATTGGTGGGAAACTAGATAATTGCAGTTTATTAGTTTTCAATTGATTTGATTGACTAAAAGTTGTTGAACTTTGATTGCACCTAGTTTGTTTATTCTTGAGAATCTTCTCTTCTGATATAAGATTCACTTAAACTAGATCGAAGTGTCGACAGGATCTTTAAAACTGTTTGTAGATCTAAAGACATCTTATGATAATCCATTGTTAATAGACTTTGTTATGTGCGTGATTGATCAAAAGATATTCAAGTGGTGTTGTGCAGGTTTAATTGAAGATTAAAGAAGATTTGAAGACAAAAAGACTTCTTATTGGTTTCTCATATCTTTGTGTAGTACAAACCTTGATCGGCTGAGATCCAACTAGAATCGGATTTATTCGATTGATTAGTTATGTGAGATCGGCATCGCCTTATAGTTCCTTGTTGGATTCTATATTGATTGATTGCAAATATAAACTCTGCTACTTTGGTAGTTGTTGGATAGATTGATCTAACCAAGAAAATAATTTTATTAGTTTCAACGGAAGATCCCTTGCATATGACTTGAGATATCTTCATCTGAAAGAATCAAGAAAGTTGTTACCAAAAATATTTGTTGTTACTTTACTGTTTGGAATACGATCCAAAGGAATTGTTCCAGTGCGTGCACTTATTGAATATCGGAAGCGCATGGATACTGAAGAAACTAAGTGAACTAGGTTTAGTTGCTTGGTCTCAACTATACGAAGTTGGTTTAGATTTTGTATAGCGGCTTAATTATGAGAGTATTCAAATCTTGCTGTGTCTTTTACTTTTCTATTTACGCAATTATAATTGTTTATTATAATTAAAAGTAAAATACACAAACGTTAACTCTGTATTACTTGATAGTGATCATATAGAGTTCGGTTAAGTCTGAACCTATTATCAAGTAATCACACCTTGATTGTTGTATTGTCTCGATCTCGTATCCATAGACGATCACACAAAGTGTGAATACCGATTTGTTGTATTGTCTCGACTTTGTCCATAGACAATCACTTTCGGTAAGAGGACTTATAGGTGGATAATTTAAATATTGTGGTGTATTTGGGTACCCTCTTCTATTAAGATAGTACTCAATCACTATAGAAAATAGCAAGATCAGAACACGTAACTACAGATAAATAGTTGGGTCTGGCTTCACAATCCTAATTAAATCTTTAAGTCATTAACCTACAGGGTTTTGGAGAAAGCCTGAGGTTAAAGGAGAATCGACTCTAGTCAAGGTTTACCAGTTGCTATACTTCTCCCTTATATAGTTTTCAAATCAAGGTTTGCAATCAATGTTACCTTGGTAACAAAGCATTCAATATTCACAGTTAGATGAAAACCTGATTAGACTCAAGCTAATATCTTTCAACTATTAGATAGAACTTAGCTTGTTACACACAAATGAAAAGTGACTTCATTTAGATATGAATAACCGTACCTAAACGTGTACACCTTGTTGGCTCAATAATAATTAACCGAAGTTAGCCATATGAACACTTTCATATCAACCTTATTCATCTTAACCATAACTAGTTCAAATGACTCAAATGAAACTAGCTCTAAAGTTGTTCAATTATTTATATTCTCATAGAAGTATACAAGACACGATCGAAGCAAAATCAATTTTGATCCACTCGAATCGATTCATGAACATTATAGCCACGGTTTGCAAAATATTGCATTCTTTATTATACAAATGTATTAGTTCGTGAACAAACCGATTTTAGAACATAACCTACTCAAGTATGCAAATGGGTACGCATACCTAAGTGTCCAGACTAAGTTTGGATTCGCCAGTATGCGAACGGGTACGCATACCTTCCAAACTCAGTTGAATTTCTGGAACTTGAGACTCACGCCAGTATGCATACCGGTATGCATACTAAGTTCCCGGACTTCCATAAACCAATCAGTTGCATACGGGTATGCATACCATGGTTCCCGGACTTGGAATAACTTACAATAGTTATCATACAAGTATGCATACTATGATATATCCAATCATGGTTATTTGTTCTAAACTCCTATTTCAATCATTGAAACATTTTCGGAAGACAACAATAGCTGTCTCACACAAAATATTAGCTTAAAAGCAATTTTCAAGTGATCGAATGATCAATATGAAACATTACGAGTCTACATCAAATGACTGTCTCACACAAATCATGAAAGATATTACCAAGCGATTTTCACATGATCATCTTTTGACTTTCGTCGAGAATATAAGATAAACTTGGTTAAAGCGAAAGCTTACCGACACATATTTCTAGAAATATGTAAACAATTTAAACTCAGCTCGAAATATCAAATGTGTATAATCGAAGTCTATATAGTTATACGACTTTTGTCTCGAATAGGAGATAGAGTAGGTATACTTTTGAGTGATAGATGAGTTCAAGTCTTCACATACCTTTTGTTGATGAAGTTCCACAAACTCCCCTTAGTAGTTCTTCGTCTTCAATCGATGAATGTCGTGAAGTCTAATGCTCAACTACACTTTCTATCCTAATCCGAGACTTGGCTAAAAATCAAGACTTATAGTTTTGGCAACTAAACTTGACAACAAGCTTGAGATAGCAACTCTTGCGAGTTCGACCGAGAAGTGCTCTAACAAAGTCTCACACCGATTAAGGTACAGTCGCGTTCCTTACACCTCTTGAATCCCAACAGGACTCTGCGCACGTGATTCCCTTAGTTGATCTCATCTACAACTAAGAGTTGCTACTGATGATGGTGTTTTTTAGTTCAGGGCTAAAATTGTGAAACCCTGTGTTTAATATGCTTTCATTCTGTAGAGAAACAGAGCCATTTAAATGTGACTAGAGCCCAGGTCTATTCACTTATAATATGTATTGAGCAACTCAGTATATTTATATGAAATTTATCCAGAATGGTGCATGTAGCAACAATCCCAAATATTCTATAAATTTTATTAAAACTTCCGCTTAAATTATTCATTAATGTACAACCTGTCGAGTATTTTCCTATGCTATGTTCCCCAGTTGAACTCTTAATATTGGCATGACATGACAATTATTGTTCACTCGCAGCGGAGTATCATGAATTTCCCGAAGTGTCGGTATTAAGATCTGCATGAAAATACTCAGGAACACGCAAGTTGCACTGCTCTCTGATAAATAGGTTTCTTATGCCAACGTACATATAATTTATCGAAATTTGTTTAATTTTGTGTCAGCTCACGAAATTCAAATTTCTAACCTAATTTTACCTATTTGCAAAAAAATAGGTTTTCTGGGCCCTGTGCGATATTTCGAACCCTATTGGTCGAAACTAAACCTAGCCAAACTAGGAAATTGACCCATTATGGAGCTAGTAGGAGCAAAATCCTATTAAAAATCAGAAAACAAGAAATAAAGAGGAACTGCAGCAAGTAAAAGCAGCAGCAAAGGGAGACGTGGCCATGCCACTTGGCCGACCGATCTGCTCCAGCAGGCGCCACCCATGGCCGATCGTCCACACTCCATGTTGCTGTTTGTCGGGCCCCTTTCTATCGACCAATCAGATAGTTTTAAATGCGTCACACGCACTTTTAATAAAATTGGAAGTTGTTTGGTCGACGCACCTAATTCCTTAAGGAGTCTAATATAGTCTGCCCATGTCAGTCTTAAAACGATCATGGCCATACGTTTTGAGCAGTCGATTTATCAAGTCTAGCCATTTCTTAACACGACCAGACAAGCTCCTTGGTACACACCCGCGGGCTCCTATTTCCTATCAGACAATCAAATCGCTCCAAAGACGCAGCCTACACTTCTAATTAAAGGTGTCCGGCAGTCTTCATTAGTTTTGACCAATAATATCTCTTCAACTTGGTTAGACAATATCCAAAAGTCACCAAAGATTGGATGAATAGCTGGGAGCATTTGATAAATAATTTGAGTATGAGATACATGCCAAAAGTTTCGTATGGATGTCTAGTATAACATACTAAAAACTCACATAAATCATATTAACGAGCTAAGATACAGCTTAAAAAGGAGAGCTAGGTCATGGCTGAAAACTAACAGAAATCCTCCTGATTTTTTACTGTCGGGATGTTTTCACCTCCTAAACGAGCTCAAAACCTAAATATTCCCGCTGAGGAAGATAGAAAATTCTTTTCTGATAGGGAAAATTAGGCACAAGCCTAAAAAAAATAATATTCTCATTGTCAGGCTCACAATTAATTTTAGTTACCGTGACACCCATAATTATATGAAATCATTAAAAATGTATGCATGACGGATTATGCATCCGCATGACTAGTTATGCATCATGAGTATAATTGGCAACGCAACTTGGATATAACATATCTAAAAATTCGCGCCTTGGAATTTTACAAATTTTATATCGTTGGAAATCTTTTTAAGAAATCTACGCAACGAGTACAAACAAGAATATCAAAAAAAAAATCACGAAAAAATCGCAGGTGATCATCATTTTAGGCAAAATTTTCGAAAACTTGATACATAACCATTATGCAGCCACCAAAAAAGATGCATAACATATTCTTCAGACGCATAACGAATTATGCAACCATTTTCTCCACTGCATAACAAATTGTGCATTTGGATAACAAAGTTATGCATCTATGACAAGTTATGTAATCATTGTTTTGCTTGATTTTAGTGCGTACATAAAAAATTGATGCATAATGCAGTATGCATCCATATTTACGGATGCATCTATTTTCTCGATGCATAAAAGATTGTGCAACAATTTTTTTGATGCATAATGCATTATGCAGTCATATTTTCGGATGCATAACATGTTATGCATCTATTTTCACGACTGCATAACATGTTATGTAGATATTATTATAGGTGCATGACAAGTTATACAGTCTTAGTTTTTGTTGGTTTCAATACTAAGAAAAAAGTAGCTGCATAACGTGTTATGCAAACGTTTTCTGGACTGCATAACAAGTTATGCAGAAAAAAAAAACTACAGAAGGTGTTATGCAACCAATTTCGAGAATGCATAATAAGTTATGCAACAAATTTTGTAGATGCATAACCTGTTATGCATCTATTTTCATGACTGCACAGCATGTTATGCAAATATTATTGTAGGTGCATGACAAGTTATACAATCTTTTTTTTTTTTGGTTTCAATGCTAACAAAAAAGTAGTTGCATAACGTGTTATGCAGCCATTTTCAGGACTGCATAACAAGTTATATAACAAATTTTGTAGATGCATAACAGGTTATGCATCCATTTACGGTGGATCCACCATTACCGAGTACAATTATCATTCGGATTTCCTTAAACACAGGGTATTGTTGGAAAAGCAATTGCAATGTTTGGTTTGTTGTTTCATGTGGGAGATTCTAGACGAACAATATGTTGTTTGGAGCTGCATTAGAATATTGCTCGCCAGATTTTCCTGGGCGGAAAGGAGCCAGCAAATGTTTAGCATAGATGTAGCCCGAGTTGCTCATAATTAGCAAAATTATTTTCATGTGAAAATGGGTCTTTCCTAACAGAGAAGTGACAAAAGAAACTTATAACTTAATGATATTCCACATCATATCTTAAAAAGTGAGAGAACTTACGGTGGATCCACCATTATTTTGAGCAGTTGCGCTTGTTGTCCATTACCGAGTACAATTATCGATGCCTTTATTTCTCGAGCTTCTCCCTCGAAAGGACATTGCTGTCCCTACCCAATCTAGTCTGCAGAAAACTTGGTATACTATTTCACCACTGGATAGAACTAGCACTTGCTTCCTAGTTTTCCAATACGTGAGCACATACGTTGCTTCCTACATATATGAGAATAACTATTTTCAACTTTCAAAGTACGAATAATAATGAAAGAAACAAAACACACTATTTACTGATTAGTAAACCACTTTAACTGGGAGCAAAGAGGAAAGAGAAGCTCAGGATAGCGAAGAAGAGAAATCTAAGCAGGATATTACTTTCTTTCCCACTAAAACCTCCAGTAAAGTCGTCATGCCATTTCCACCATTGGCTAGAATTCATAAAACTTCTGACTTTTGCAAAACCAAAGAAGAGATAACCTAATTACTAAAGAAGAGAGTAAGCTAATTACTTGATTGTTTCGAGCTTCTACCTACTTTGCTTCTACCTACTTTGCTTAATTATTTTTACATCAATTGCTTCAATGTGACCCATAATCCAATCTATTTCTCCATATTGAAATTGAAAAATGCAGCTGATCAACTGAGATGATTATGCAGGAACCCAAAACCACGACCTCAACACCATATTCTTCCCTGCCATCATTCCTAATATTCATCGTCTCATTCGACATTCCCGATCACCATCATCAAAATTTAAACCAAACCACATCTGATTCATCATAAAATCCACAGACTCTCAATTTCTTATTTGAATTCAACAACAACCATCTTCCCCATGTTTAATTTTAATTCAAATTGATTACTGACCACAGATCCTGCAAACCATCTGTTAACCAACCAGCAGTAAACCCTTATTGCTTGATTAACGATGAAAACAAAAAACTAAAATAGAAATGCTTACAAATTGAAACCTAAAATCGATGTCGATTTGATTATTTTGCCTGAAATCGACCAAGACGTTCCAGATGTGGAAGAATATGAATCGATGCTTTGATTATTTACCTTGAAACATACAATTATTTCGAGATATGAAATAATATGAATTAATCTCGATGGTAACCTTTTCTTTATCCCTTTCAGTCAGCTGCTCCAAAAAAAAAAAACAGTTTAGCCTTGAAGAAGAACGAAAATACAATTTCGGAAACTATGGGTGTCTGATGAATTTTTAACGAGATAATGGGTGCGAGAGTGAAGTTTTCGGGCGGTGGGTTTGACAGTGGAAAAAATTTTTAAAACGGTTTTGACAGTAGTTTGCACTTTCTGATTAGAATGGAGGGGCGGATCATCAAAATCCGAGTTCGTATGAGAATTCTACGACAGTTTTAGTGAGGGTCTCATATCTGAATTTTTTGATTACGAAATTTCATGAATTAACACAAACTTCTGCAAATCATCTCAGCCATCCAACTTGGCTAGCCAATTTAACCGGTTTAGATTTAATTTGGGCCAACCAATAGGATGTCAAAATGGCTACCATCCATCATTCTCCTATAGGGACCGACCACCACATCTTTAATGTACATGGATATCTCCTGGAAGCTGCTCAAATAAGACCTCTTGCCACCTAGCTTGCGCATGATTGGTCATAATAACTAGGTCTTGCATACAAGACCCACTCAGCAACCTGCTGCATATTTTCCACGAAAATACCCGAGACATCAAACATGTCACAAACTGGAGGATGTTCATCATGGTATTGGTTTGGCGGTTTACAGCGTGCGGCATGCAATGCTCCCCTTATGAGAAAATGTCAGGAAAGGGCGGACGGTTAATAGCAGTAAGAGAATATTGGGTGTAAGCCTGGCCAGTTTTCCTTCATGATAGAAACGTGATGGTCACCACTTTTTACACAACCCCACTTCTCCACTACTTAACGGTCTCCACTTCCTACGAGATTAGGGTGCGCTCAATCATGACTTGTATAAATAGGTTTTCAACCTATTTCGACAACAGACAAATGTTATCAACACAAGTATCCAGAAAAACACCAAGAACTGATTGCTTACATTCTTCAAGCCATTTCCATATTCTGATACAAGCCATAAAATAGCCACACCTTCAGAGTTGACCATTCTGATCTCAACACCTTCTTCGCTTTCCTCCCTAAGATCAACCCTTCTCCTTCACTTTGTGACCGAAGCAAGACTGGAACGGCCATTTCTTGGTTTAGGCCAGGATTGCACAGATTGATCTCTCGAATCTAAAGTACTCTCGTGCAGTGCATTTGTTTACGGTTTAGATTTGTTTCTCGGTGGCACAACCAAATTTACCAAAACCAGCAGAATCAGTTTTTACCCCAAAGCAGCTCCGACCCAAAGTCGAAGACTTATAAAAAAATATGTCACCCACAAATATGTATATTCTAGTTTTGTTTTCGTCTTTAGATAAATCAAGGTGAACAAGAAACTCAACTAATAATCCATTCTTATACTCCTGAAGAGTAGCCTAGAAATATTAGTCACCTCACAATAACCTAACTGATTAAAATAAGAAGTTATTGCATAATCAAAAGATTCTGAGACGAAGAACTGTTGTGGTTACTTTTTATATCTTACCTATCGGAGATAAATCTCGAGTAAATTTTAAAGAAAATAAAACCCAATACGATAGAACAAGTAAGATCATAATACGCAACTATAGAGAAAATAGTTGGATCTGGCTTCACGAATCCCAAATGAAGTATTTAAGTCGTTAACCTAATAAGGGCACCTCCTATGGAACCAAAAATCATCCATATCTTTGTGATGATCCACATTTTATGGATTAAAAAGTGCTTTTATGGATGATTTTAACATCCATATGTTTGTGAAGTCCAGAGGGGACCCCTCAAATATGTGGAGGTAGCTATGGAGTGTCCATCCGGTCATCCTATGACCGGATATCCCATCCGGACACTCAATGTCCAGATTTTTTTTTTCTCATCCAATCACTAAATGACCGAATGCATATATTTTTTCCCTTTTTTTTTCCTCATCCGATCACTAGTGAACCGGATGTGATTTTTCTTTTTTGTGTTTTAATATATTAAAAACAAGAAAAGGAATATGTGGGTCCCAATTAATGGATATTTATCTAGATATCCATAGTGGAATAAATTTCCATAAAATACTGACCATCCATATTTATACGGATTCTTCTTGAGATATGGATATTTTATCATTCATACCATAGGAGTTGCCCTAATGGTTTTGGAAAACTTAGGTTAAAGGAGAATCGAATATAGTTTGCAACTAGGACACACGAGAGTGTCCAAGATTAGGTTTCCCAGATGCTAGAGTTCATTCTATCTTTTATCAATATTTGCATAGAGACAAAATAGACTTAACTTTTGAGCATATATGAGATAATCACAGTTCACGAAAGTAAACACATATATAACTCATAAGACATTTGCAATATATAAAACCAATAAAATTAAATACTGCAAGATCATCTTCCAAATAACTTAGAATTTAAATAAATAAACCTAAAAACATTGCAAGATGAAAATCGTTGGAAATAGCTATGAATAATCACAATAACTAGCAAACCCTAGTTATCCTTCTTAAACATAAGAATAAATTCTCATAAGAAGTTTCCTAAACATTGAGATTCTTGAAAAACTCTTTATCGTCCCCGAACTCCTTGTCCTCAACAAACATTGGAACATAAGGTTTATTAAGAAAGGAGTAAATTCCAACAAACCTTCTTGAATGTTGACGAACCAGGGCCTTTTGAATTTCAAGAGATCTTAGTACGATAGCTTTTATTTGCTGAATCTCCATCCTTGTTTCTTTTAACTCTTCAAAAACAACAAAAAACTTTTGAATATTTGAGGTGTTAGCTCTTGGTTTCTTCATATTCTTCCTTTTTCTCTTCAAAGTTGTAAAGGAATGGGATTTGTCTTTTTCCTTCATGCCTGGAGGCTTAACAATAATATTACCATCTTTTCTATTAGAAGAGATGATGCTTGGAGTCACCATAAATTTGAAATATGGGTTTGTGAAAAGAAACACAAATAAAACAGCTCCACAAGCAATCTTTTGGTGAAAAGAGTTTCATAGAAGGAAAAAGGCCGCAAGGTAACGGAACCTATATACAAAGTACATAGGGTTCGCGTATAATCAATACGTAACCTTTTTATTCATAAGGTGAAATCTTTTCAATACCATTACTTGAAAGTATGAAAATAACAAATACAAATTCAAGTAATAATATTTGAGATACAAAACGGAGTAGTTTCTGACCCTGGAGCCCGATTGTGCATAATTCTTGTCTCTTTTAAAAAACGGGTACATGAGACAAGATGCACTACCAACACATTTAGACTGTTGTTTCGGGGTAAAAATTGATTCTGCTGGTTTTGGTAAATTTGGTTGTGCCGCCGAGAAACGAATCTAAACCCTAAACAAATGCACTGCACGGGAGTAATTTAGATTTGAGAGATCAATCTGTATAATCCTGACCTAAACCAAGAAATGGTCGTTCCAGTCTTGCTTCAATCATAAAATGAAGGATAAGGGTTTATTTTAGGGAGGTAAGCGAAGAAGGTGTTGAGATCAGAATGGTTAACTCTGAAGGTGTGGTTATTTTATGACTTATATCATAATATGGAACTGGCATGCAAAATATAAGCTATCAGTTTTTTGGTGTTTTTTTGAATACTGTGTTGATAACTAAAACTCTGTTGGTTGAAATAGGTTGAAAATTATATAGTCATAGTTGCATGCACCCTAATCTCATAGGAAATGGGAGTAGTTGAGTGATTGAGAAGTGAGGATCGTGTAAAAATGATGAAAACCACGTCTTACTATGAGAGGAGATGGTTAGTCTACACCCGCTACTTCTATGCTACCACTAATTGTCCGCTTTTCCTGGAACTTTCTTATAATAGGCGTGTTGCATGCCGCACGTTGTAAACCGCCAGACCAATACCATGATGAACATCCCCCATTTTGTGAAATGTTTGATGTCTCGAGTATTTTTATGGAAAAATATGTAGCAGGTTGCTGAGTGGGTCTTGTGAGCAAGATGAACGAACCAAGTCATGAGACTTGCCGCAAAGAATAGCATGTGACACTATTAGGTTAAATAATTGAGTTATTTGTGAAGCCGATATTCGTAAAATATCGTATGTATTCGATGCATGTAAAGCAATGTTGAATAAAGCTTGCTTAAATCAGTTGCGGAGCTTAATGCCTTAAAAAAAGCATGACCATCCATTTTCAGGAAGCTGTCAGGATTCATTCATGCGCTCCAAAGGCAGGCCTGTCGGTCTCTATAGGAGAGTGATGGCTGACATCTATGGTGACATCTTTTTGGTCGCCTGCGATTTAATCTTGGCCGGTCAATTCGGATGTCTAAGTTGGACGACTGAGATGATTTGCGGCAGTTAATGGCTGCTTTAAAATTCATGTAAGCGGCTTGACCAGCCCCTTCTGAATGATCGTTTAGGAGCCATATGGGGAGGTCGTGGCTTGGCCGATCGCGACTTATGGATGGGAGTGGCTGTTGATTATGGCCACATCTTGTTGGCTACCTAAAATAAGAGTTAGGCTGGCCAATTCATCTGGAGAAGTTGGGCGGCCGAGATGATTTGCGGCAGTTAATTCCATTGATTTAGGTTTTATAAAAAGCCGTGTGTCTAACCTATTTTAGGGCTAACGTTTTTGGTGTTGGGAGCTTGTTCGTCTGGCCAGCACAATAGCTGGGTTGATGGTGAGCGTATCTGCACCTTGCCCGTTAATTCGGCTAGCGAAGTTGGACGGCCGAGATTGTTTTGCGGAAGTAATATACTGCTGCTTAACATGAATTGTGGTTTTGTAACCCGCACGGCCAGCCTACTTTGAGCAATCGGTTTGATGTGCTCTTGGCATGTCATGGGTAGTTCGACTGGCCAGGGATGGACATGGGTTGCTGGCGAGCATATCAGCACTTCATTGGTTATTTGAAACGAAATCTGAGCAATCCAACTAGGCTGGCTAAGTTATACGGATGCGATGAGTTTGATACTTTCATGGCCAGTCTTAACTCATTGAACCTCTTTTCAATAGCGCTACTACCTCTAGCTAGAGATCAGGGATGTTGCTGGTGGGCTAGGAGGATTCCAATTGGTTGGAATGATAGTGGGCCCGCCGGTGGACATCATGGAGTTTGCTTGATCTCATTAGGAGGAAGCCAAATTCATTAGGTTGGCCGGCCAAATCGTGTGGTCGTGAATGTTTTTGAGACTGACCTGGGCATCCTAGATCAAATTCCTTAAGGAATTAGGCGCATCGACCAACAAACTTCCAACTTTATTTAAAAGTACGTGTGGCGTATTTAAAGCGATCTGATTGGTCAATGGGAAAGGGGCCCGGCAAGCAGTAAGATAGAGCGTGGACAGCCGGCCACAGGCGACGCCTGTTGGAGCTGAACGTCCGGCCAAGTGGCGTGGTCGCGCCTCCTTTTGATGTTGCTTCTATTTGCCGCAATTTCTCTTTATTTTTTGTTTTCTGGAAGGACTTTGCTCCTACTAGCTCCATATCGGATTAGTTTCCTAGCTTACCTAGGTTTGGTCTCGACCAATAGGGTTCGGGATATTGCGCAGGGCGCAAAAACCTAATTTTTAATTAGGCCAAAATTTGAATCTTGTGAGCTTTCACAAAATCAAACAAATTTGATAAATTTTGTGTGTTAACACAAAATTATTTAATTTTATCCTCAGAGAGCAGTTAACGCATCTTCTGATTAAGTACTTTCATCCAGACCTTAATCTTGATACGTCAGGAAATTCATCCAACTCAGCTGCGATTGAACACTAATTTTCATGTCATACCAATATTAAGAGTTCAGCCGAAAACATAGCATAGAATAAATACTCGGCAGGCTCCGGCATTAGTGAGTAATGCAGTTAGGAGCTTATATACTCATTAGGCTCTATACTAGTGAACAATTCATCTAGGAGCTTGAGTTTTAAAATAATATGAAGAGAGACATAGGCACTCATCAGATTTTGATATATTCTTCAAATTCCTTGCGAAATATAGACATATCAAGGTCTACTACTTCTGATGCCGGGTCAGGTAGATAGACTTTTATAGTTTTCGCCCTATACTAAAAACCACCATCAACAACTGTGTTGGGGTGAACAATAATATGCTCACCGCAAGATTCCTGCACAGAATTATCAACATCTTTTTTTATAGATCGTTTAGACTTAATTCTTTTCTGTAGCGATCTAACTCTTTCCTAAGATATCAACTTCTTAGGAGAGGAGTTGAATTTACATACCTCTGATGGATTTGATTTCAAAACAAGTTTGAGCTTGTTTGCTAATCGACTGGCTCTCCATTGCAGTTTGTTGACATACCTTACTTTATGTTTGTACTTGAAACAATTAGAGAGTTTATGACCCTTAATAGTACAATAAGGACATGTCAATGTGGAGGATGGTTCATGCACCATAGCTGAACATGCTGCTAAAAAAAGTGGTGTACCTAAAACATAAGAGGTGGATTTTTCATTAGACAGAAAAATTCATTTCATCCTTCAATGCGGTCAATGATGTTTCTCTAAGAAAAATGTCAAAGTTGATGTGTGTATTCCTACAATTATCAAAATTGATATTTTCACCAAGGAGTGCTACACTTGATTTTTCATCTTCAGATGATTCCTAGTGATCAGATAATTCGTCAAGAGTTGCAACAAGACCTTTGTTCCCAGTATATTTTCTACGATTTGGACACTCATTATAAAAATGACCAAAAACTTTACACTTGAAGCACTGTGGCATATCCTCATCATCAGTGTCGACAGTATCACTATTTTTAGAAGGAACACGGTCATGAGGCATAATTGATTATCTAGGTTTATCTCTGGTGAACCGTTTACTTCTCTTCAAAAGAAGATCTTTAAACTGTCTTGTGACTAGAGAAACTGAGTTGTCAAGATCTTCATCTGATGATTCAGTCTCAATAGGATCATCAACAGAGTTTCTAACACTTTTACTTTATCAAGTAGTTTAGTGTTCTTTTGTGCTTTGAATGCAATATACTTTCCAGTTTTGGATAAATGTTCATTATCAAAGATCATTAACTTTCCAACAAGATTATTCTTGGAAATTGTTTCAAGGTTATTTCCCTCCACGATGGCATGTTTCTTAGAATCGTATCTAGCTAGTAGAGATCTGAGAATTTTCATCACGATATATTTTTCAGGAATAGTCTTCCCCAATGCAAAAGATGCATTAATAATTTCAGACACTTTGTGATTAAACTCATCAAATGAATCTTCATCAGCCATACAAAGGTTTTCCCAATTAGAATTTAGGTTTTGAAGCCTAACTTCTTTTTCAGAGGTATTCCCTTCAAATAAGGTTTTTAAGATACCCAAGCATCTTTAGACCGAGTGCACGTAATCACATGGTGTTGAAGATCTGGGTAATGGCATGGATAATAACGTTTAACCTATATGAATTTTTCTTTGCAACACTAATCTCGGTTTCACTATATCTACAAATATCCTTTGCAACAGTTACACCGTCTACTGTAACCATTGGAGGATCATATCCATTAACAACACGAATCCATGATTGAAAATCACGCACTTGTAGAAAAGAACGCATAACAATTTTCCACCATAAATAATTTGAGCCATCGAAGACTGGCGGTACTTTTATAGAGATAATACTTATGTCCATAGAGTCAGATTGCTACAAACACATACTTATGAGGTCTTAGCGTGTTTGCCTGCTCTCATACCAATTGAAAACGTGGGGGTATAACAAGCACACCCAATATTTCGTTCGGCAAGGTACAGTCGCGTTCCTTACGCCTCTTGAATCCCATCAGGACTCTACGCATGTGATTCCCTTAGCTGATCTCACCCACAACTAAGAGTTGTTAGACCCAAAGTCGAAGACTTATAAACAAATTTGTCTCCCACAAATATGTTTATTCTGGTTTTGTTTCCGTCTTTAGATAAATCAAGGTGAACAGAAAACTCAAATAATAATCCGTTCTTATACTCTCCAAGAGCACCCTAAAAATATTAATCACCTCACAATAACCTAACTGATTAACCGAAGAAGTTATTGCAGAATCACAAGAGTCTGAGACGAATAACTATTGTGATTTATTTTTATATCTTACCTATCGGATATAAATCTCGAGTAAATTTTAGAGAATATAAAACCCAATACGATAGAACAAGTAAGATCAGAATACGCAACTATAGATAAAATTGTTGGATTTGGCTTCACTAATCCCAAATGAAGTCTTTAAGTCGTTAACCTAAGAATAGTTTTGGAAAACCTAGGTTAAATGAGAATAGACTCTAGTTTGCAACTAGGACACTCGAGAATGTCGGGATTAGGTTTCCCAAATGCTAAAGTTATCCCTTATATAGTCTTTCAAATCAGGGTTGCTTACAATCAAAGCTAAGATAGCTTAGTAACAAAGCGATTGATATTCACCTTTAAATGAACTCTTGATTTAAGAATCAAGCTAAGTATGCTTAGAAACTAAGCAATCAATCTTCACTGTTAGATGGTATTATCTTTATATACACAAATGAAATATACCTATATTTAGATATGGATGAACCGTACCCAAACGTGTATACCTTGTTGGCTCAATAATAGTTAACTGAAGTTAGCCACGTGAACACTTATAGTTTAGCCACATTTATCAAACACTTATAGATCAAATATGACGATCAATCAATCATGATAGATAATCAAATGAATCTAAATGTGTTTCAAGAGAGTTGTTCAAATGTTCGCTATCTCTATAAATATATATGAACCATTTGAAACAAAATATCTTTGGATTGTAATTGTACAAAGTACTTATACAAGAACCAATTCATGAACATAATGCCACATTTTGTAAAACAAGTTCACATACCTTATTTCATTAAAGTTCCAGGGACTTTAGTTCGCAAAGAACCTGAGTTCATGAGTATGTATTTTATACTTACCTATTTTAGAACATAACCATTGTGTTCGCAAACAGAGTACGCGAACCACAGTTCCGTACTTTGGCTCAGTCATGTCGTTCGCAAATAGAGTACGCGAACCACAATTCCGGACTTAGCCTTGTCTAGCCGTTCGTGAACAGAGCAAGAGAGAAACAACTCCGGATATTTTCACAGGTAAATCCGTTCGCAAACCAGAGTTCCAAACCTAAACTAGAACTTCACAGTGCACATACAAAGTATACATACTGTGATATATCCAGGCATTAGTAGTCGTTCTAAACTCTCATTTAAGTATTGAAATATCCTTAGAAGACAACAATGGTAATCTTACACATACCACTAGCTTCAAGTAATTTTCAAGTGATTAATCGATCAATATGAAACTTCCCAAGTAAACATCAAATGATTGTCTCACACAAATAATGTAAGATGTTCAAGGTAATTTTCATATGATCATCTTGACTTAATATTTTGTTTCCAACAAATAAATTGTCTACAACTAAACTCATCAAGTAAATGATGAACTTTAGCTAAAGCTAAAGCTTCTAACATGTATTTCAAGAAATAGATAAGCGAGATAAACTTGGCTCGAAACATCAAATGTGTACAATATAAAAGTATATATAGTTATACGAATTAGTCTCATTAGAAGATAGAATAGAATAGACTTCTGAGTGATAGATAAGTTTTAGTCTCTGAAAAAGCGGGGGTCTAACAACCACAACCAATATTTCGATTAGCAATTTGTATGGACAACTCCGAGTTACTTTCTAGAGAATCAACTAGACAGTCAGACTCAATCAATAGAAAATATCTCAAGGAGTGATTATCTCAATCTCTCAATTTGATTTACTCAAGCAAATACAATATGCGAGTCTTAATCAAAAAGAGATAACTTGGATGGTACCAAAGACCAATATCCAAGTGTCAATCAATTTAAATCAACAACCAATAAGGTCGGATATTCTAATTGATTGAACAACGCACAACCTGTATTATTTCAATTATATAACAAAATGTAATGCGGAAAATAAATAACACATACACCAGAATTTTGTTAACGAGGAAACCGCAAATGCAGAAAAACCCCGGGACCTAGTCTAGATTAAACATACACTGTATTAAGCCGCTACATACACTAGCTTACCCCAAATTAATTTTGGTCTGGACTGTAGTTGAACCCCAACCAATCTCACACTGACCCAGGGTACAGGTATGCTCCTACGCCTCTAATCCCAGCAGGATACTGCGCACTTGATTCCCTTAGTTGATCTCACCCACAACCAAGAGTTGCTACGACCCAAAGTCGAAGACTTTAATAAACAAATATGTATCACACAGAAAAGTCTACAGGATAGATAAATTCATCTCCCACGAATAAACCCATGAGTTTTGTTCCGTGTTTTGATAAATCAAGGTGAACATGAACCAATCAATAAAACCAAACTTATATTTCCGAAAAACAACTCAGTATTATCAATCACCTCACAATAGTCTTAATCGACACAGCGAAAAAAGATATTGTGGAATCACAAACGATGAGACGAATATGTTTGTGATTACTTTTACATATTTCCTACGGAGATAGAAATCTCAAACCAATTATTACAATTGTACTCGTACGATAGAAACAACAAGATCAGATCACACAACTATAAGAAAAGTAGTATCGGTTTGGCTTCACAATCCTAATGAAGTCGTTAACCTGGTTTTAGAAGAAGAAAACCAAAGGTTAAAGGAGAATCGACTCTATCTTAGCATAACTAGTATCACACAGAATGTGTGGGGATTAGGTTTCCTAGTTGCTAGAGTTCTCTATTATATAATCTTCAAATCAGGGTTTGCGATCAATGTTAGCTTAGTAACAAAGCATTCAATATTCACCGTCAGATGAAAACCTGATTAGATTCAAGCTAATATTTATCAACCGTTAGATCGAAAACTTAGCTTTTCATACACACATGTACTAGACAATTTTAGGTTCGTGTAACCGTACCCAAACTGTACATTAGTTGGTTCAACACTAGTTAACCAAATGGTTAGCCAAATGATAACTTTCATATCAACCATATTCTGCTTCACCATAACTAGTCCAAATGACTCAAATGAACTAGTTAGAGAGTTGTTCAATTCCTTAAATATTTATGTACTACACAAGACACAATTAAAGCAAAAACGATTTGATTCACTCGAATCGATTCATGAAATATAAATCCACGGTTTGCAATAGCATTTCTTAGTTTATTATGATAAGTTCACAAACATCGTTTTTAGACATAACCTACTCAAGTTCGCGGACTGGGTTCGCGGACAGAGCTTGTATGCTGAGTTCGCAGACTTATCTCACGCATTACTCGGGTTTCAATTGATCAATAAAGTTCGCAAACTTCGGTTCAAGCAATAAGTACTTATACATATATGTGTTACCACAACAATGCTTATATTGTCTAAACTCTCATTTCAATCATTGAAACATTCTCAGAGGACGTTATATAGTTGTTATTCACAAATTATTTCTCGTCAGAGCGATTTCCAAAATGATTGAAACATAACATGACTTTCGTCACTAGGTAAAGATGAACTTGGATAAAGCGAAAGCTTTACCAACACATATTTCAAGAAATAAATAAGCGAGATATACTCAGCTCGAAATATCATATGTGTATAATCTTAGTCTATATAGTAATGTGAATTTTGTCTCAAGATAGGAGATAGAGTAGATAGAATTTTGAGTGATAGATAAGTTCAAGTGTCCACATACCTTTTAGTTAATGAATATACACTGGTTCCTTGAGTAGTCCTTCGTCTTGTATGATGATTTCTATGGAGTTCTTGAGCTCAACAACACTTTCTATCCTAGTCCGAGACCTTAGCTATAGTAGACTAGAAATCAAGACTTTATAGTTTTGATCACTAACATTGACAAACATGCTTGAGATAGCAACGCATGCAAGTTCGACCGAGCAATGCTATAACAATCCCCCCTTTGTCAATTTTAGTGGAAAAATTATTAATACATATGGAATACAAAAAATATATAAATAAACTTTATAGCTCCTATTCCACATGTCTAATCTTCAACATTACTCGAAATCTTCATCACTTCCAAGTAGTCCAATGATCCCAAAGGTTGTAAGTTTAGCATCATCGTTGTTGAAAATCCATAGCTATAACAATGAGAAAAGCAGTGGTTCCCAATCATTGTTATATAGTGTCATAGTATTATTACACAGCGTCAAATTCCAATTGCATCACAACTTTAACAACAATACTATGGTGATACTTCACTCCCCCTTAGTCAATACTCCATCTCACATGGAAACCACTCCCCCTTACATAATGATCCAAAAACCATATGTATTTGTAGTATGAACTACATATTGATTCTCCCCCTTTTTGTCAATAAAATTGGCAAAGGTACAAGAACGGGATCCTAATGAAATTTACGTAAGAGACATTTCATGACCAAAGGTAAATGTATATCATCTTGTTTAGATGCAATCATAAAGCCTAAGCTAAATGAATTCATCAAGGAGTTTATAAATAAACAAGATAACCCCTCTAATATTCCACAGCCGCACTCCCCACAAAGATTTGGCAATTAAGCACAAGTTCAAAATAACTCTCCCCCATAAAATGTCATTCCCAAGGGAACAACAAGAGTAACCTTAATTTCAATAGAAAAGAAGGATTTCTTTAGACTCAACAAATTACATATAAGTATGATTTTGAAATCCAACAACAAATATTCAATCATATTAACCAAAGCGAACCAAGATTAATTTGACTAAATATGCTCAACACAAGTAAACTTATGGAGACTTAATAACTCGATTAGATTATTCACAAGAGAACTCATAATTAATCCAATCGGAATACACAATTAAACTAATCACAAAATTAATCAATTCAATCGTTTATACTCACATAAGAAAATCTATGGAGCGATGACTAAGTTAATCATAAAAATAACCAACCCAATCAATCATGCTCAACATGAGAAAAACTTACGGAGTCATAACTAAATAATCACACAAGATGATTTATTTAGTTCAATATACTCAACGTAAAGTACCTTACGGAACACAACTAATCTAATCACAAAAATAATCAACTTGGTTGTCTAGTGCTCAACATAAGACACAGTACATATTCTCACAGTAATACACAAAAAATAGATCAGGGAAGATCAATTACTGCGGAATACACAAGGATTCATTATATGTTTCCATCACCATTTGCACAATGACACAAAATAAACATAATCCTTGAACCACAAAATATTTTAACCTATCTTACATCAATAATTGACAATATAGGCTTAACTTTTGTGTTTTGCCAAAAGTCTATTCATTCTTTTATCAATATTTGCATATCAATTCACGAACGACTTTACTTTTGACAAAATATGGGATAATTAAGTTCACGGACGTAAACATACATATCCCATCAAAATATTGCAATATATGAAACCATACAGATTAATACTGCAACCATCATCTTCTAAACAAGTTTAGAATTTAAACCAATAAATCTAAAAACAAGAAGCTGAAAACTTTGGACATAGCTATGTGTAATCACAATAATGGCTATTCCAAAACACTAGTTATTCTTCTAAACAAAAGAGAAAAATAGAAGATTTACTAGGAAATACAGTCGAAGTTCATTGAGAACTTCATATCTTTCAATGAATCCATCAAAGAAGGTATCATTAATTTCCTTTACTCTCTTGACTGTAGACACACCATGTTCGTGAGTTGGAACACTAACTTTTCGATCGACAACCCGAGCAAGCTGTCTAGTTTTGACACAGTCCATGATGAGCTTCTTTTGATTCCATATCAGAATATTCTGATTAGCAAGAATTTTGGCATGACCATCTAGAAGTTGATTTATTTACAATTGAAGATTTGCAAACTCGACCTTTGAATTGTTCTGAAAACTAGTTAAATCCTTGAAAGAATCATCAATCCAGGAGTTGTGATACTTTTTTTCAAGCATCTTATTTAGAACCAGCTCCTGAACTGTCTTACACTCCTGATTTTCTTCCTCCATATCAAGACGCACAATCTCTTGAGATCTTGCTGAGCTCTCCATAAAATTATAGGGAGAAGAAAAACACAATATAATATATATATATATATATGCGTTTGCAAACGAGAATATAAAACTCTGGTTTTGAAAAACCCTAAGAACTCAAGAGGATACGCGGACATTTGCGAACTGCTAGAAAATTTCAAACTGAAATAATATACAACATACTTGAGTATTTCTCAATTATTTTCCTTGCACCTCTCAAGTTATAAACAAGGAAACAAATACATGGAATCAGGTTGTTGAGTAGAAACTAGTCCCATATTGATCATTGAGAAAGGTGTTGTATATTTCATATGATAGTTCGAATTTTGTGTTCTTCACCTTTCTTCGGTTGTCTCTCATCCCTGAAGAGTAAGACATGGCGTGTTTAACACATTCGTCAGAAGGTTTTTTCTGAGGACTAAATCTAGGACCTCTTACAATTGGTTTAAGAGGATCAGAATAGATAGATATCCATTTTCTAGACTTAGATTTACCAGAAATATTCTTATAAGTAAAGGGAATGCTTTCCTTAGCAACACAAGAACTTATGCCAAAATGCACTTGAGCCCTATAATGATTCCTAGAGTAGAGATCATCTTTATAAGGTTTCTGGTTTTCTGTGGGCATGCGAATCACTGCAGTAGTCATCCGACTATTTGTTCCATTGACAGTGAAGAGAAGCCAATTATGAAGCTTAGAAATTTGTTTCCTTCTAGCAAAACAATGGATAACATAGTGATTCTTTTTCCCATAAAAAGTACAGGTTCGTGGAGGAGAAGCAACAATTGTCACTTGTCCTAATTTCATAGCCATATGAGAGGATTGTAAGTTATGTAAACTTTTCTTGACATAATCTTATACTGGAAAACACTTCTTCGTATGTGGTAATTCATGAGAATTAGTTATAGAAGAATTTCTCCTTAAGACATAGTTTTCCTTTTCCAAGGATTTACATTGTTCATGGGCTAGAGTAAGAAATGCACTTAGTTTCTCTTTTTCAACACGAAGTCTGTGGAGATCTGATGAATGAGTCTTGAGCAAACGTTTTTCTCTAATTGAGTCCTCCTTAACAATATCCTCAAGAGTACAAATCTTTTCACGTTGAAGAGTAGTTTCTTGGAGAAGTTTCTCAATATTCTTAGAGAAGGACTTAATGATGTTATAGAGATCACGTTCTTGATCAAGAGACTTTTCAAATTCATCAATGAGCTGATCATGATCATCTGTAGTTGCAGGAAATCCTACAACTACTCCCTCAGTAGAATTCATAAAACTTTAAGAAGTTCTTGATGAAAAATGACAATTTACTGATTAATATTCTCAACTGATTACAAAGAAATATGTTAATGGAACTTAGAACAGTTACAATTTTCTCTATTCTCTCTCCTAAGACTTTTTCTAACACTCACTAAAAGAATCCCCAATCTAGCATTTGAACTAGTATTTATAGTGAAATCTGTACAACTGTATATAACCTGCGAAGCATCGCAACCTCTGATCGTAAATTTATTCTATATTCGCAAACCCTTCACACTTCTCCCGTGCTTCTTCTATTATCGCATTATCTTGTGACACTTTTCTCTTGTATTTGTTACTATGTTCGTAACCCAGTATCTTGCGATATTCTGTCCCTACATCTTGTCTCTTCTCATGTCAGTTCTGCGAAGAAGAAATGTCATGAGAATCATTATTCTCGCAAATTTAATATAGTTATCATCACCTGTTATATTCGCAACACGTATTTTCTCTTTCATTAAATCTTTGACACGTTTTTTCGTAACCGTCTTTTCCTAACTATTCCCTTATATATATTCTTTTTATTCCCTTCCTTATCTTTTTTACCTTCTCTTTTTACTTCTGCAACTTCATCTTCTTCTCACATCACTTCTTCGGTTATCGCCTTCTCTTCCTGTTGATCCCATCATGAGTTCTCCGAGGTAATTTTCTTTTATCTCTCGCATCTTTCACTTGTTTATCTCTTTTATTTATGTTTAATTCATTGTTTGATTTTGATTTCTTTCAGCAAAACTGCTTCTCAGGTGAAACCTTCGACTAAAAGCTCAAACCCTAACTCTCGAAGAAGAAAATCCGAGAATCAAAAGGTAGTTAAAATACTCTGTCTTCCTTCTGAAACAATATATTGTTGCCTCAGTTTTTAATCTACATTTTGATTCATAGGTCGGTGAAGAATCCAACCTTACCAAGAGATCTCGTATTATCAAATCCAAGCCATCAATTTCAATCAGTGATTTCCTTCATGTAATTGATAAAGAATTTTCCTCTCCTCCTCGTGAAATCACTTCTTCGCAAACTCCTTCCTCTACTCCATTACCCAGTTTTCAGTCTCCCACCCCTGTCAATTTATCAACACTTCTTCAAGATCAACCTTCGCAAGCTACCTTCTCAACCCCTTTTCTTGAAAAACCCATTTTAGCTCCTAATCTTTTGAGTGTTGTTGCTCCAAGCAATTTACAACTTGCTTTGGTTCCTTTGAATTCTTATCCCCGTCCTCAAGAAGTTCGAGATGGAATTTATTCAGCTTTCCAGATGTTATCTGATGTTTTGAGTAATACTGCGAAGTCTTCAAATGTTCGCTCGCAGTCTGAATTTTGCGAAATGCTCAGCAACTTCATCAATCCTGATGTTTCTATTTCACGTCAAGCCCTGGAAAAAGAAGTTGAATTGCTTCACCAAACTCAGGAGTCTTTGAAAGCGGAGTGCGAGAATCTTCGTAAAGAGAATCATCAGCTTCAAAATAATTCTCTAGATTTTGCAATCCTTTGTAAGAGGAATGATGCATTAAAATGTATTGCTATCATCTTTATATTTTCTCCTTTTGTTTGTTTCTATTTCTCGCATGTTTGAAACACCCTATTAAAACCCATTCCACTTTATAGAATCAATCCAGAAATGTAGAATGTTGATACTTCATCATGAATCAGACGCAGAAGAATTTCGAGCCAAGCATGAAAGTCTTTTGAACCAATTTTCCCACTTATCTAGTCTTCATTCATGTGCTATTGATAATTTAGATGCCCTTTTCCAAGAGAATACCCAACTAATTTACGATCACAAATTTTTGAATGATGAAATATCTCAGCACACTTCTTCTTTAACTAAAGCCGATTTAAGAATAGAAACCCTATTAGAAGAAAATGAAACCTTATCAGAAGAAAGATGTTCGTATTTGAATACAATGGCCGTTTCTTCGCAACAATTGAATATTCTTCAGAGTAAATGTTGCGATCAAGAAAATCTCCTTTATTTGTTAAAAGGTGAACTTGAGGAATTAAAGAAGTCTTCAGATGTAGAGAGAAGTTCTTTTGCTGCCGAGAAGAAATCCCTTCTTAATAAGAATATAATCTTGAAACACTAAGAGGAATAAACTTAAAGAAGATTATTCCCAACTAGAAAACCTTAATACAAAACTTGCAAAGGATAATAAATTTCTTCTTTCCAAAGATCAAAAGCTTCAATCCAGACTTGAAGGATTAGTTGGTGATGGTTTTGATAAAGATATGGGTCAGATGAAGAATTGTTGTCTATCTTTAGCTCGATTTCTTACTTCACAAAGAGAAGGTAGTCATTAAAATTTGACTGCCTTTGATATACCTTTAAACTTTGTTATATTCGCAGAATTGATTCTTTGAATTTTGTTTCACTCGCAGAATCTGAGAATAATCTTCGCAATGCTAAAGCTGGATTGGAGACCACCTGTTCTGAGCTTCGCAAGAAGAACGCTTTGCTTTCTACTCGTTTGATCAATTCTCGTGATCGTGCCAATAGGAGATTCAACCATCTTGCTTATGCCAAAGATATTGAAGATACTAACCACCAGAAAGCTCTACTTCATGAAAGTCATCTGAAAGCTCAAGTCTTCGTAAACAACATTTTCTTATCAAAATCCTTGTTTCTAGTGAAAGTTGAACCTTTGGAAATATCTAATGATGAAGTTGCTCGTGATCCAGATAGTGACTTTGATTACGAGAGTGATGATGAAGGACTTGATGGTGAAAAAGAATCTATCCCTCAAGGAGAAGCTCCTGTTGAAGGCTCTACAGAGGGTAATGTTTCGCAAGAATTGAACACTGCTAATGATCCTACTCATATTAAAGATCCAGCACAAAGTGTTGATGAAGAGCATTAAGCATGATAAACTTCTTTCCCAAGTTATCGTTAATCCTCTTATTTTTCTTTCTTTTGAACTCTTTCTCTTGGTTACTGTTGGTCCTATTTTTACAAACAATTCTGCTTACTGTTTATGTTCCTTAAGAAGTATATTTTATATTTTGCGATAATGATTTGACTTTTCTCTAACTGAATACTTTCTTGATTTGCATAAATTGATTAAATTGATCATATGAAGAGAAATAACATATCTTGAAGACTTAGCATAGTATTCCCTTTCCCCTTATTATTGCTCTTCAGGTGATCAATTATTGTTGTAAGTATTAGAATATCTGCCTCAGTTTAAGTTGTAAAGTTTCAGGTTGTTGCGAAGTAAATAAGAAATCTCCCCCTTGAAGTATAAGAAGTATGAAACCTCCTTGTAGAATTATGAAACATCCTTGAAGAAGTATAAGAATTATGAAACATCCTTGAAGAAGTATAAGAAGTATTCAATCCTTGAAGAAATATGAGAAGTATTCAATCCTCGAAAAATTTAATGAGTATGAAATATCCATCCTTGATTGCGAATAAAATTGCCTCTTTTGGTAGGAATTCTTGATATATATTCTTGTTGAGAATATAAAGAATCTCCAATGATATTGACGGAATTGACTTCATTAGTTTCAGTGGTCTTATCATGCCTTCCTAAGTAAAGGTCTTACTTTTCCACCTCTTTTGCGATAAAGTCGCAGGACGTTGGTGCAGTCGCATGCCTCAACCCCTTGACTTTATCTTAACAATATTTTTGTGTTTGCGATAATATGACAAGTCTGAATATACTTGCGAATATTTTTGTATTTAATTCTGCGAGTGTATATATATTTATTTTTATTTTTATTTTACTCGCAGAAATACGATTGTTGCACAAATATGACAAGCCTTTATGTTCTTGCGAACAAAAATCCTCGTGACATTTGCATCTTATATCACTTATCAGCTCCCTAATGGAGGGTGCTGCCCTTTATCTTCCCCTTGGTTGCCCATTCAAGGAAGCGTACATCGACCATACAAGGTTAGCTCTTCCCATCCGGTTCTAGAAACAACCAGCTTTTGTTCGCAACCTCTTATCCTTTTTGCCTATAGGGCTTATAGTTATGAGGTTGCACCCTATGGGGTATCTTTGGGCCAAGTGCATCATTTTCCAAGACTTGTCAAGAATGGCAGATGTGCTTCAAACCCATCCGACACTCTTGACTCAACCGTGTACCTCGGCGCCTTGATCATTTTCTGCACTTCTTGGGAAAGACAGTATGCCTTAGTCGCCCAACCTAAATCATGTTACATCGCAAGATTAGGTTGAGAATCCAAGGTGTCTTACCCGGATAGGTACCCCGTTTTTTTGGGTTATGTACCCCGTAATGTCCATGTACTCAGGTTCCGTGGTGGTGTTCCGTTTCCCCTGAGCCATGCTTATAGGTACCCCCTTAAATGACATATTTTAGGACTTTGCCTCTTGCGAAATGTTGCTTCGCGAACTAGGGTGTACGTCACAAAGGTTTGCCTGTGTAAAATTTCTGCGGCTTTCTTTCTTTTTATGAAAGCTGATCACAGTTTGCGGCTTTCTTTTATGAAAGCTGATCGCAAATAAATTTTTGCGTCTTTCTTTAATGAAAGCTGATCGCAATAAGAATTTTAAAATATGTAATTTTGGTAGTTTTTGTGCGAGCAAACGATATTCGCAAAATTATCATGAGTTTTATGGATAATACCTTTTTAAATACAATCTATTCCAGGGTCGACCGAGTCTTAAACCCATGTCTTTCCCTTCTGGATCCATCAGCCGATAAGCTCCACTTCCCACAACCTCTTTAATGACATATGGTCCATCCCATTTTGGTGCTAGTTTTCCTCCATTTTCTTTCTGGTAGATAGGTGTTTCTCACATGACCAAATCACCTGGTTGATACTCACGTTCAATAACTCTCTTGTTATACTCTCGAGCTAATCTTTCCTGATAAATTTTCATATGTCACAACACCTTTTCCCTTTTTTCTTCCAAATCATCCAGTTCACTTAATATCACCACTGCACTTAAATTTCTTTCCCAGGCTTCTTTCTTTGTTGTCGGAATTACAACCTCTATTGGCAATACTGCTTCTACTCCATATGTTAAACAATAAGGAGACATTCCAGTTGCCTCCCTTCTAGTTGTATTATATGCCCAGACTGCACTAGGCACTTGCTCGCACCACCCTCTGAGATGTCCTTCTAATTTCTTTTTGATTGTATCTGCGATTGTTTTATTTGTTGCCTCTGCCTGTCCATTAGCTTTTGGATATAATGGAGTTGATTTCCCACATTTTATCCTAAAAGCACCGAGTAACATCTCTATATTATGCCCTTCAAATTGTTTCCCATTATCGGATACTAATTGTGCTGGAACTCCATACCTACAAATGATATTCTCAAATATGAATGTAAAAACATCCTTATCGCGAATATGTTGTACTGCTTTTACTTCTGTGAGCTTCGTGAAATAATCTGTTGCGACTATTAAGTATCTTCTCTGCCCAGATCCAGGTAAAATGGGCCAACAATGTCCAATCCCCATTTCCCGAAAGGGCAGCAGCTTGTTGAAGAGGTTAATGGTGCCCCTGGTGCATGAGTTCTTTTCCCATGTCGTTGACATTCTTTGCATCGTCTCACCAACAATTTTGCGTCTGTGTGCATATAAGGCTAGTAGTATCCTTGTATTTTTGCTCTATAAGCTAGAGATCTTACCCCACTATGATTACCAGCTTCTCCTCCATGTAACATCTTCAATATTTTTCCTCCTTCTTCACGAGTTAAACATCTGAGAGGTGGTCCACTGAAAGATTTTCTGTATAAAATTCCTTCTCGTAACTCATAATTTGTTGCACGACTCTTTAATTTATGTGCTTCTAGTATGTTCCTGGGTATTTCTCCTTTTGCAAGATATGCATGAATGTCCTTTCTCCAATCTGCGAGATCTTCTGTGATGTCGTCTGGTAGTTCCCTTTCTACTTCCATCGCAACAGCTTCCTCAATTTATTCTTCTTTATTCACTGATGGATGTTGAATTGTCTAGATTTTGATATTTCTTGTATTAAGGTCTGTCATCATACTTGGAATGAATGCAAAAGCATATGCGAGTCGATTGTATTTCCTTGTTATATGCCTCCATTTTAACTTTGGTATCTTCGCAGATAATTCATCAACGAGTTTCTTGTATTTCTTCAAAGAAGACTCATTTGTGATATATTCCCCTTTAATTTGACAAATTACCAGCTGAGAATCACTTGTTATTCTTATATTTTCGAGCTTCTTTTCTATTGCGATCTTCAATGCATGCACTATAGCTTCGTACTCCGTTTCATTATTCGTGGATGCAAATTCTAGTCTGAATGAGAATGCTATTCTTTCTCCTTCTGGTGAAATCAACACAACTCCTACTCCATTCCCCTCACTATTGGATGATCCGTATACTAAAATTTCCCACCTATTTGGTTCTGTTAATAGGTCTTTTGGATTCCCAAATTATTCTTCAGTATCCATCATTTCTTCTACTGCCTCATCTTCTTTCAAAGGAAATTCTGCCAAGAAATCTGCGACAACTTGTGACTTTTGCTATGATAACACTTCGTACTTTATCTTGTAATGGTTTATTTGTGCATTCCACCTTTCTATTCTTCCTGATCTTTTTGTGTTCTTCATGACTGACTCAATTGGGACTTTGGTTACCACCTTTATCACATGCGCTTGAAAGTATATTCGCAACTTAAATGATGCATAAACCAGGGCTAAGATTAACTTCTCCATTTTAGAATAATTTCTCTCTGCTGTGTTAAAAGTTTTACTGATGTAGTAAATGGGCCTTTCTATTCCTGCATATGTTCGCAATAGATCTGCACTTTAAGCATATTGAGTTGTTGCGAGGTATACCAATAATTCTTCATCTTTCTCTGGTTTCTGTAATATGGATGTATTCGTGAGATATTCTTTGATTCCTTGAAAAGATTTTTCACATTCATCAGTCCACTTGAATTTTGCTCCCTTCTTAAGTATGTTGAAGAAATGTTTGCACTTATCTGACATTCGCGAAATAAATCTTCCAAGTGAAGCCAAGAGTCCATTTAGTTTTTGCACTTCTTTTACCGTTGCAGGTGTTGGAATGTCACGGATTGCTTGTACTTTTTCTGGATCAACTTGTATTCCCTCCTTTGATACTATGTATCCCAAAAAAAAATCTTGACGCAACTCCAATTACACATTTTTCAGGATTCAATTTGATGTTGAATTTTCTCATTTGTTCAAATATTTCCTTCAAATCTTGCACATGATCTTTGGCCTCTTTACTTTTTATCAACATATCATCTACATACACCTCTAAGGTTTTATGTATCCACTTTGCGAACACCTTTTCGACCATTCGTTGATATGTAGCACCCGCATTTCGCAGACCAAATGGCATCTTCACATAACAATATAAACCTCTTGGAGCAAAAAAGGCAGTATGTTCTTGGTCTTCTTCTACGAGTGATATTTGATTGTACCCTTTATATCCATCGAGTGAAGTGACTCTATCATGTCCTGCAGCTGATTCCACCATTTGTGGTATGTCTGGCAATGGAAAACTGTCTTTGGGACAGGCTTTGTTTAGATCAGTGAAATCTATACAAATTCTTATCCCTTTATTCATCTTTGGAACAATGACCATATTCGCATTCCATTCTGGGTATTTTGCTTCTCTTATGATTCCTGCATCCAGCATCTTTTGTAATTCTTCTTCTATTTGTGCATGATAATTCTATGAGATCTTTCTTATTCTTTGTTTGAATGGTCTTACGCTTTTATCTATATTCAATCTATGACACGCCACTGATGGATCAATTCCTGGTATTTTATCTACACTTCCTGCGAATATATCTTTGTATTCTCGTAAGAGATCAATGATTCTTTTCTCTTCTTCTTCGTCCATCTTAGTTCCAATTCTTAAGATTAAAGGCTCCTCTTCAATTCCAATATTTATTTCTTTGGTTGGTTCTGCTGCAACGTAACTAGGACTTTGCTCTCCCATAGGTGTTGGTTCTTTGATTACTTTCATTGGTTCTCCTTCTTTTTCTGGGATCTCACTTGGTATTCCTTTTCCTTCTCTTGCTCTTATTGTATACACTCTGAACTCCTCTTCCTTTTTCGCTTATTTCGCAAGTTTTCTACGAAATTGTTTCTTTCTTTCTCTCCCTCCACACTGTTTTACTTCAATCTGATAACAAAATTTTGCACTATCAAGATCCCCTTTTATTTCTTGTATTCTATTTGGTGTAGGAAACTTAATTGATTGATGTAATGTCGAAGCAACATCTTTAATCGCATGAACCCATGGTCTTACCATCAACATATTATATGGAGATTCCATATCTACCACACATAAAATTATGTGTGTTTCGATTTCTCCCAGCGGTATTCGTAACATTATTTCCCCTTTGGATTTTGTTGTAGATTTTCCCAATCCATGGATAAGACATTCTGAATTTGTGATCTCTTCATATTTAATCCCCATCCCCTTAAGTGCATGATAGAATATAATATCAACAGAACTCCCTGTATCAATCAAAACTCGGTTTAATTTCCATTTTTCTATAGATTTTGTAGCTTTCTTTTCTTCTCGCATGATCGAAATTGTGACTACTAATGGTGAAGTGTGGTTCAAGTCTTCATTTGTAATTTCTTCTATTGAAAATGTGATTTTTTGCTTTTCCCATTCTTTCAAAGTTGTTATTTTCTCCACTTCCATGATCTTTCTTCCTCTACAATCTAGTTTGTGTATCCTTCCCTTTATGTTGTAATGAAATTCATCAATCATTGTCTTTGTGATCATATTACATTCTTCTCTTTTGCAATCTTCATCTACTGACTCCATTTGATATTCAAATTTCCAAAACTCCTTCAAATTCCTGCTATAACAATCTTCAGGATCCCTGTTTCTAGCGCCAATTATGTAGTTGCAGGAAATCCTACAACTACACCCTCAGTAGAATTCATAAAACTTTAAGAAGTTCTTGATGAAAAATGACAATTTACTGATTAATATTCTCAACTGATTACAAAGAAATATGTTAATGGAACTTAGAACAATTACAATTTTCTCTGTTCTTTCTCCTAAGACTTTTTCTAACACTCACTAAAAGAATCCCCAATCTAGCATTTGAACTAGTATTTATAGTGAAATCTGTACAACTGTATATAACCTGCGAAGCATCGCAACCTCTGATCGTAAATTTATTCTATATTCGCAAACCCTTCACACTTCTCCCGTGCTTCTTCTATTATCACATTATCTTGTGACACTTTTCTCTTGTATTTGTTACTATGTTTGTAACCCAGTATCTTGCGATATTATGTCCCTACAATCATCGAAGTCAACAATCTCAGCTGTATTTTTTGAAATTCTGGTGATCTCCTTTTCAGCTTTTGCCAGAGTGTCACATGCCTTATGAGAGGAAGAAATGTCATTATCAAATTAAACATTCTTTCTACCTCGGGATTCGGAAGAATCTACTAAGGAATAATCATTTGAGGTGTTTCTAAGACACTTGACATAACCAAAAGCTTTAGGAGACATTTTGGTATGCGCAAAGGAGATCTTGTCCTCAGACTCAGATTGTCATAAACACGGAATTGTAAGGTCTTGAACGTATTTGCCTGATTTGATTTCGATTAGCAGTCTGTATGGACAACTCCGAGTTACTTTCTAGAGAATCAACTAGACAGTCAGACTCAATCAATAGAAAATATCTCAAGGAGTGATTATCTCAATCTCTCAATTCGATTTACTCAAGCAGATAAAATTTGTGAGTCTTAATCAAATAGAGATAACTTGGATGGTAGCAAAGACCAATATCCAAGTGTCAATCAATTTAAATCAACAACCAATAAGGTTGGATATTCTAATTAATTGAACAACACACAACCTGTATTTTTTCAATTATATAACAAAATATAATGTGGAAAAGAAATAACACAGATACCGGAATTTTGTTAACGAGGAAACCGCAAATACAGAAAAACCACGAGACCTAATCCAGATTAAACATATACTATATTAAGCCGCTACAAACACTAGCCTACTCCAAATTAACTTCGGCCTGCACTGTAGTTGAACCCCAACCAATCTCACACTGATCCAAGGTACAGTTATGCTCCTACGCCTCTGACCCCAACATGATACTGCGCACTTGATTCCCTTAGTTGATCTCACCCACAACCAAGAGTTGCTATGACCCAAAGTCGAAGACTTTAATAAACAAATCTGTATCACACAGAAAAGTCTACAAGATAGATAAATTCATCTCCCACGAATAAACCTATGAGTTTTGTTCTGTTTTTGATAAATCAAGGTGAACATGAACCAATCAATAAAACTAGACTTATATTCCCGAAGAACAGCTCAGTTTTATCAATCACCTCACAATAGTCTTAATCGACGCAGCGAAAAAAAATATTGTGGAATCACAAACGATGGGACGAAGATATTTGTATTTACTTTTATATCTTGCCTGTCGGAGATAGAAATATCAAGCCAATTATTACAATTGTACTAGTACAATAGAAACAACAAGATCAGATCACACAACTACAAGAAAAGTAATATCGGCCTGGCTTCACAATCCCAATGAAGTATTTAAGTCGTTAACCTGGTTTTAGAAGAAGAAAACCAAAGGTTAAATGAGAATCGACTCTAGATTAGCACAACTAGTATCACACATAATGTGTGGGGATTAGGTTTCCCAGTTGCTAGAGTTCTCCCTTATATAGTCTTCAAATCAGGGTTTGCAATCAATGTTAGCTTAGTAACAATACATTCGATATTCACCGTTAGATGAAAACCTGATTAGATTCAAGCTAATATTTATCAACCGTTAGATCGAAAACTTAGCTTGTCATACACACATGTACTAAACAATTTTAGGTTCGTGTAACTGTACCCAAACTTGTACATTAGTTGGTTCAACACTAGTTAACCAAATAGTTATCCTAATGATAAATTTCATATCAACCATATTCTTCTTCACCATAACTAGTCCAAATGAACTTGTTAGAGAGTTGTTTAATTGCTTAGATCTTTATGTACTACACAAGACACAATCGAAGAAAAAATGATGTGATTCACTCGAATCGATTCATGAACTATAAAGCCATGGTTTGCAATAGCATTCATTAGTTCATTATGATAAGTTCACAAACATCGTTTTTAGACATAACCTACTCAAGTTCGTAGACTAGGTTCGCGTAGTTAAGTTCCCAGACGGAGTTCACAAACTCCAGCAGAAATTCTCGGGTTCGAGAACTACGCCTATTCGCGGACTGGGCTTATATGCTGAGTTCGCGGACTTAGCTCACGCACTACTCCGGTTTCACTTGATCATCAAAGTTCGCAAACTTCAGTTCAAGCAATAAGGACTTATACATATATGTGTTACCACAACAGTGCTTATATCCTCCAATAGTTATATTGTCTAAACTCTCATTTCAATCATTGAAGCATTCTCAGAGGACGTTATATAGTTGTTATTCACAAACTATTTCTCGTCATAGAGATTTCCAAAATGATTGAAATATAACATGACTTTCGTCACTAGGTAAAGATGAACTTGGCTAAAGCGAAAGATTTACCAACACATATTTCGAGAAATAGATAAACAAGATATACTCAGTTCGAAATATCATATGTGTATAATCTTAGTCTATATAGTAATACGACTTTTGTCTCAAGATAGGAGATGAAGTAGATATAATTTTGAGTGATAGATAAGTTCAAGTCTCCACATACCTTTTAGTCGATGAAGATCCACTGGTTCCTTGAGTAGTCTTTCGTCTTGTATGATGATCACCATGGAGTTCTTGAGCTCAACTACACTTTTTATCCTAGTATGAGACCTTATCTTGTATGATGATCACTAACATTGACAAACATGCTTGAGATAGCAACGCATGCGAGTTCGACCGAGAAATGCTCTAACAGTCTTCACATACCTTTTGTTATTGAAGTTCCTCCAAGCTCTTCTTAGTAGATCTTCATCTTCAATCGATGAATGTCGTGAAGTCTAAAGCTCAACTACACATTCTCTCATAATCTGAGACATAGCTATAAGTAGACTAGAAATCAAGACTTATAGTTTTGATCACCTTAACTTGACAAACAATCTTGAGATAACAACACTTGTGAGTTTGACCGAGCACTGATCTAACAAATATCTTACATGATTTGTGTGAGACGGTCATTTGATGTTAGCTTGGGAAGTTTTGTATTGATCAGTTGAAAATTACTTGAAGCTAATGCCATGTATAACGTTACCATTGTTGTCTTTTAAGGATGTTCCAATGATTGAAATAAGAGTTTAAAACAATTACCCATGCCTGGATACATTACGGTATGCATACCTAGCATGCGAACTGTATTGTGATGATTCAGGTCCGGAACTCTTGTTTGCGTACATAGTATGCGAACGGATTTACCTGAGAAGGTCTGGAACTCTAGTTTGCATACCTAGTATGCGAACGGGTTTACATGAGTTAGGTCCAGAACAATTGTTCGCGAACTGGGTTTGTAAATGGCTTGACTAGGACAAGGTCCGGAGCTGTTGTTCACGTACCTACTTTGCGAACACATTGGTTAAGTTCTAAAATCAGCAATATATGATTCACATAGTCACGAAATAAACATTTATGATTTAAGGAATGCAAATTAACTTTGCAAACCATGGCTTAATGTTCATGAATTGATTCTTGTATAAGTACTTTGTATGTTTACGAATCAATCCGATTTTGTTTCAATTTATCCATGAATATTTTTATGAGATAGTGAAAAATTGAACAACTCTATTTGAAACACAATTGGATTCATTTGAATATCTATCAGGATTGATTGATCATCATATTTGATCTAGAAGTGTTAGATGAATATGGTTAAGTTAAAAGTGTTCATATGGCTAACTTCGGTTAACTTTTATTGAGCCAACCCAATACACACGTTTAGGTACAATTACCCATATCTAAATATAAGTATATTTCATTTGTGTGTAACAAGCTAATACCATCTAACGGTGGAGATTGGTTGCTTAATTTCTAAGCAGACTTAGCTTGAATCTTAAATTAAGAGTTCATCTAACGGTGAATATTGAATGCTTTTTTACTAAGCTATCTTAGATTTGATTGTAAGTAACCCTGATTTTAAAGGCTATATAAGGAAGAACTCTAGCACCTGAAAAACCTGATCCCGACACTTTCTTGTGTCCTAGTTGCAAACTAGAGTCGATTATCCTTTAACCTAGATTTTTCCAAAATCATTATTATGTGAATGACTTGAAGAATTCATTTGGATTTGTGAAGCCATATCCAATTATTTTCTCTGTAGTTGTGTATTCTAATATTACTTGTTCTATCGTATTAAGTTTTATCTTCTCTAAGATTTACTCGATATTTATCTCCGATAGGTAAGATATAAAAAGTAATCACAACAGTTCTTTGTATCAGACTCTTGTGATTCCGCAATAACTTATTCTGTTAATCAGTTAGGTTATTGTGAGGTGACTGATATTTCTAGGTTGCTCTTCGGGAGTATAAGACCGGAATATTAGTTGGTTCCTGTTCACCTTGATCTTTGTATCAAAAGACGAAACAAAAATAGAATAAATAGTAGACATATCTGTAGCGCCCCCTAAGCTAGCAGCTGACTAATCCAAGGGATTAACTAAATAAGAGGCACTAAAATTCTAAAATATTTACTTAAATATTCAATTAAGAAATCTGCTACAAAAACTTAGCCCAAAGCTAACCCCGCTCAGAAATATATATACAAGATCTTCTCTCAAATGATACATATATAATAGTCAATTGGTTTTCAAATAGAATATACAACATAATAAATATAACAGAAGTTAATCAACTAGCGAAGTCAACCCGTGAAGCTTTCCCTGCGCAACTCTGATCTGTCACAGAAACTGAAGTGGGAATAATTAACATTTAACCTTCTAAGTAATCATAGGCAAGATTTGGAAAACAATACATGTTTTTCCGAAAACAATAAACAGTGACTAAGTCACTGAAATAATCATACATGTATATGGACAAACTCCTTCTTCAAACAATGTATAATATGGTTGTAAATCCCTACCCGGAAATTCACACCTATTTAGATATGGATGCCACCAAGACCATGGTGACCAATACTCTAAACAATAAAAGCTAAATTAAAGTAGGTATAAATGTGAAGGAACGTATCCTATATACCACAAGTGGAAATTCGCATTTCCCATAACGATTTATATTGACAAAAAAACAATACAAGTCCTTTCCACATCGTGGAAAGATTCACAGAAATAACAGGATTATCATAATGCATTTTAAACAAAACATGGAATGCAGAAACAGACAATGCATGAGTTTGTTAAGCATAAACTTTTATAAAAGCAACAATAATGAATACAAAGAGTTAAATGCATTCCCACACCTTTTGATGACAAGCCACGCCTATCTCGATATCCACGATCCACGGGTTCGTCCTTTGAATCGGTCGTTGTTAATAGATTAACTGTTATTCACACAAGCACTCTAAGAATCTAACCAAAATGGTTCACACAAGAATCATACAATTCTATCTAATAGTCCTAAGCCCATTTATGTTTTTATACCCGTTTATTATCTATCTCAAGCCCATCTAAGGTTCTTCACATCTTCATAATCCATCCCTTGCATATCTAAAGATTTACCAATCATTTGGTTGGTTCTCTAGTCCAATAGCTAAGTATTATGAGTATCTACAACTTTGAAGAAGAAACCAAAGTCTAATTCGGACTACAAGAGGTCCAAAACATCTAACTAAGAAAACTACTCTAATCCCAGGTCCACCAACCCAACCCATTAAACTAAGGTCCAGTCCATCTGAGTCACTAACAGTCTCTGAAGGTCAAACTAACAGTCAAGGTCAACTTAATAGTCAAAGTCTAAGTCCAGGACAAAGTCTAGTCAATGGTCAAGTCCAAGTCAAAGTCAATGTCCAGGGTCAATGGTCAACGAGTCAAGACTCATGACTCAGTGGTTCAAACCCGATTCAACCTGATTCGACTCATTCAGATGGACTGAGTCAGCTAGAGTCAGAAACCTGACTAGGCTGAATGGCACAAGGCCAAAACACTTGCACAGGCCAGAGCCATTGCTCAGGCGAAGGAAAACTAATACATAAACATTGTGCAACAACAAAACTCTAAACTCTACAACTCAAATTCAAGTTTAATTTCAAACTAATAATACAATACATCAATTCAATCATTCAAATATACTTCAAATTTCAATTACAATTGCAAACAATGTCTACCTGCAATTGCAGTTCCAAGCTTTCACAGCAAACACCAACTATAACATTCATCCACCCCGTACGCAACACCCTCAGTTGTAAGACCATTCTTTTCACTGAGGTACATTTGCAACTCCAAAATCCTCACTACTGCCGATAAAAATTGAACTGCTTCAACCCAACTCAATTCACATCTCAATCCAATGCTGCAACATCATGACCTCTTCTTATCCTCTAGCTACTCTCTAAACAGTATCACCAATATCAATTCAAACCACCATTATCATTCAGTAAACCAAACCACTTTCAATAACAACTTAAGCCATTAATTTATACACTGCAGTCCAATAACACTTTACCTGTATTCTACAGCACCTCCATTGCACCTTCCCTGCCTACAAGTTCAGATCACTACATCCTCACAAGTACTACAACCAACTATTGAAACATCTTAACTCAACTCCGAATCATTTGTTATACAAGCTCACTTATCCAACCCATTAAGACTACTTCCATGTAACTCACTTCAACAATCATTACTACAAACTCATACTATCACGAGCATATCCAATTGTTCACTGTCATAACACCTCAAATACTGGTTTTATAACACATACATCCCAATTATTAATTTAATTATCAAACATAAATATTCATACACTAAAATTGAACTGAACTAAATCACCTCAGGGAACAATTACCACAAATGGTTCCATTTTAGCCAAATTTTGATACACTACAACCACCAGACTCACCAACATCAGTACTAGTGCAAGCAATCCTTAACACCCAACATCATTCCCTGTACCTTCACTTAATACATCTCTTTCCAATACCAATCAACTTCAGCTTCATAAAAATACTCAATTCAACTTCAATCTCAAAGGCAAACACAATTACACAATCAAAAGAGATGAAAGACTTTACTAAAAGAATTCAGGGAAAACAATTACCTCAATTTGATATCACCAAACAATTGAATCAATTCTTGTTTGCTTTGACTCTACCCAACAAATATTCTAAAACTAACACCACCCCTCTAGTTATGTTTAATCAACCCTGAACAATCTTCATCACTCTCATCCATACTCAGTAACCTCTTGAATAATTCCCAAACCTATACAATTCAATTCATCCATCGCCACCAAATCATTTCTAACATCGCCAATAATTATCAACTGAATCCTAATTCAATTCTCAGAGTCCCATTAAAAACAGAAACAAACCCTAACAACCAAAATCAAACTCAAAACCCTAGCCATTAAATTTGTGATGTTCTTCAACCCTTTTCTCTAATTCGAGTCAAACCCACTTCTAATTGAACTTCTACAACTTTAATTTTCATCTTCTACATCTTCTCAGAAATCTCACGAAACCCTAACCTTTCCATTAATCATCAGAAAAACTTCAATACAACAATTCATCCAAAACCCTCGAGTTCTTCATCACTAAAAACTCAGATCCTCTTTTAATTAACCTAATCCTCCATAACTTCATCTCGCATAAACCCTAATTCATTGATTCTTCATCACGATTCTCGGCAGCACCTTCTTCTTCGTAATTCCCTGATACATCAACTCTTCTTCCATCTAAACAACATCACGAATTGGCTTTTCTTGAATATACTCTCAAAATCATCACTCGAGCGAAGAACAAAGGATAGAGATGAAAAAAGAAGAAGAAAGAAGAAGAAAATAGAGAAAATGAATTCCTCTCGATCTGTTTTTAGAGATAATGCCAAGGACAACACTAATGAATGCACCAAATTTGATAAGGGGAAACCAAGGTCGGTCTATTTGTGAAAAGACTAGTTTTCCCTTCAAACCAATCTACTGATTACCTCTTCGTCTGGTATCTGATTGACACGTTCGAGTAGTCCATGCCGCGTAACTTTCCGAGACCTATTCAACGGTACTAGTTTCGTTGTTAGATTAATTCCTATTAATTAACGCTCGTGTTAAACTAATCGAGTTATTATCGACTAATTCGTCACTTGACCGGTCTAATAGCGTTGACAAGCTTGAGGGTCGTCACATTCTCCCCACCTTATAACATTTTCGTCCTCGAAAATCAAACCATCCTTCTGGTCTTCAAAACTCCCCACCTTAAAGAATACTCTCATCTCTTGTATAAGCGCAAACAACCAGAAACAAAGCACAAACCTATATGGCTTTCTACAACTAAGATTAAAATTTGTAACTCTAGGTTCAACTACACTGATTTAAGTTCTATCCAAAGAGAAGTCTAAGTTTCTTACACGAAAATTTTCTACACTAATTTCTAAGTCAATAACTTACTGGTTCTAAGTACTTTTAGAAGATATTCAATAATAAAGTTTCTCATTAAAATTTGGGATCTATTAGTTCACTTATAGAAGCAAGTCTCCCTTCAATGCCTAGTGATACAAGAATGCAGTTGCCCTGTCTAGGTTCGCGACGCCTGACAATGCATACTACCTAACAAGTATCACCTGAACATATCCGAATTACCAACCTCACTGTTCCCCAGTGCTGGATTACTAAGTGCAAACTTATTACGATTAACCAAGTGCTAATTTTATTTTATTAAGATTATTTAATCTTTAACTCCTATCTTTACTAGTGTATGTCTGATAAATTTACTTTGTAAAATATATAAGCAGTTCACATCATTTTAAGAGATTTAATTATTCGAATTATTTATCTTACCTTTTATTTTTTATTATTTATTTACTTTAATGAAATCGAATTTTTTATTCCACATGAGACTATATTATTATAACTAGAAAATTTTAAATTCATGTACTATTAAAGAATAACTTAATGTTATAACTATTATCTAAATATTGTTATTATTTATTGTGACTTGATATAAATAAATATCCGATAACATTTTTTTTTTAATAGTTGTTTGGTATTAAAATTTTATTATCATAATTATATTTATTTCCTATTTCTTATTATTTAGACAGATAAAAGTTAATTTGTAATTAATTATAACGCTAAGTTTAATTTTATTATTAATACTCGATTTATTTTCATCTAACTTTAATTCCTTAAATATATTTTATTGTTTAAATAATCCTTAAGTTGTACTATTAATAAAAATTACATTTTGCTATTACTATCCAATGATTATTATTCAAATGATATTTACAATAACTCTAAAAAAATTTATATAACAATTAGCATTATATAATATTATTATTTGCTTATCTTATCAAAAATTATTGTCTTAGTTATATTATCAATTTCATTATTGTTTTTACTCGCGTAAAAAAACACGGCCAGAATAACTACTTAGTACTAATACTTAGTTTAATTTTATTAAGCCTGAATCTTGTAAATATAATTCTACTTTCACGAAAAGATTGACATAACAGATTTTATTTATTCAGATTGAATCGGTAATATAGAATATCTTGTTACATATTTGCGTTAGTAATTTAATATAATTTAAATTTTAAGTCCGCATAAATTTTCAATATGTCTCAATAGTCTTCAGATTAAGGGTATTAATAATAAGTATTTTATTCATAGGCAAATTATTTTCCTTTAAGTCAAATTTTGTACTACACATTTAGGTACTATAAATATCGCTTCATGTGTATAATTTAGTAATTTAGTTAATCATTTATTGGACTAGAGATAATCTAAGTGTACAATTTGTTAACAAGTTTAGTCTTTTATTCTTTGCCTTATTTGACCTCACGTTCTTTTAATCCTACTTAATAAGTCTTATTTATCTATTTAGTTTAAATGCAAAACATATAATTTCAAATTTGTTATTATTTAACTTTGTAGGACTTAATTATAAATGAGCACTAATAATTTTCCACGGCTATTTAATCATAACCATTATTTTATCGCTATATATATGTTAATGAGATTTTAATTTAAGTTATGTTCTATATAATATTAATTTAAATTCTAACAATTTAATTCCATCATACTCATTTTCCATTTTAAAAGATGATTTCATTTATTTACGAAGAAGGGTCCTATCAATTTACGAATTTATTTCCTTTTATTTTTAATATTACAATAAATATCCGAATGTTCTTAATACTATTTCATATAAATTTGTTTCATTTTATTAAGGATTTACTGGATCATTTGTTAGCCTAAATATAATTTTACCACAAATTTCTAACAAGTTAAGTTTTTTTTTTTTTTTTTTTTATATATTGTATCCTCGTGTTCTAAAGTCTAACAGATGATAAGTATTATTTTAACTACCTACTAGTTTTTAAACGAAAAAAACATATATCCCTAATTTGTAGTTAATTTGATTTACAAAGCTTAATTGTAAATAAGCGTTATCAATTTTCCATAATTATTTAACCATAAGTATTATTTTAATCCTTATATATTCTTATTGAGAATTTAGTTAAGCTTGGTATGGTACTAATTGATAAATGCTAACATTATTTTATTAAAATTATTATTACTTTTATGAAGAATGCCACCGCGACTTTTATTGAAAAACAACAAGTGAATTATTATTCTAACAACAAGTTACTTTTATTATTATCTATCTATAGTTACTATTATAATATTTTATTGAATTATTATTCTAACAACTCTTACAAATATTATTGAGTCCCAAAATATTATTATCATTTATGTGATTATAATTTGTTTACTCTTCTTATAAATCAATGTGTTCGTAAGTTTCTATGTGATTTACAAGATCTATCAATTATATTAGTCTCACTATTTTATTATTAAATTGTGCATGTGTTCATAATTTTGAATCATTTATCCTCTAGTCTTCATTAGATTAATTATTGGTGTACCCTACAAATTTTACTTCATTACATATATAAACAATCAAACAAACAATTCAATCAATCAATTAAATATTTTAATTATTGATAGCTTTTAGTGATTAAGATTTATCTCACAAACCCAACCCAGTTCTAAACCAATCTAGTTCACTATCTGGCACTAGCTATTGTTATTGTCTACCGTATAAGATCTAATAGTGAGCTCTGATACCAACTTGTAGCGCCCCCTAAGCTAGCAGCTGACTAATCCAAGGGATTAACTAAATAAGAGGCACTAAAATTCTAAAACATTTACTTAAATATTCAATCAAGAAATCTGCTACAAAAACTTAGCCCAAAGCTAACCCCGCTCAGAAATATATATACAAGATCTTCTCTCAAATGATACATATATAATAGTCAATTGGTTTTCAAATAGAATATACAACATAATAAATATAACAGAAGTTAATCAACTAGCGAAGTCAACCCGTGAAGCTTTCGCTGCGCAACTCTGATCTATCACAGAAACTGAAGTGGGAATAATTAACATTTAACCTTCTAAGTAATCATAGGCAAGATTTGGAAAACAATAAACAGTGACTAAGTCACTGAAATAATCATACATGTATATGGAAAAACTCCTTCTTCAAATAATGTATAATATGGTTGTAAATCCCTACCCGGCAATTCACACCTATTTAGATATGGATGCCACCAAGACCATGGTGACCAATACTCTAAATAATAAAAGCTGAATTAAAGTAGGTATAAATGTGAAGGAACGTATCCTATATACCACAAGTGGAAATTCGCATTTCCCATAACGATTTATATTGACAACAAAACAATACAAGTCCTTTAAACATCGTGGAAAGATTCACAGAAATAACAGGATTATCATAATGCATTTTAAACAAAACATGGAATGCAGAAATAGACAATGCATGAGTTTGTTAAGCATAAACTTTTATAAAAGCAACAATAATGAATACAAAGAGTTAAATGCATTCCCACACCTTTTGATGACAAGCCACGCCTATTTCGATATCCACGATCCACGGGTTAAATCCTTTGAATCGATCGTTGTTAATAGATTAACTGTTATTCACACAAGCACTCTAAGAATCTAACCAAAATGGTTCACACAAGAATCATACAATTCTATCTAATAGTCCTAAGCCCATTTATGTTTTTATACCCTTTTATTATCTATCTCAAGCCCATCTAAGGTTCTTCACATCTTCATAATCCATCCCTTGCATATCTAAAGATTTACCAATCATTTGGTTGGTTCTCTAGTCCAATAGCTAAGTATTATGAGTATCTACAACTTTGAAGAAGAAACCAAAGTCTAATTCGGACTACAAGAGGTCCAAAACATCTAACTAAGAAAACTACTCTAAGCCCAGGTCCACCAACCCAACCCATTAAACTAAGGTCCAGTCCATCTGAGTCACTAACAATCTCTAACGGTCAAACTAATAGTCAAGTTCAACTTAACAGTCAAAGTCTAAGTCCAGGACAAAGTCTAGTCAATGGTCAAGTCCAAGTCAAAGTCAATGTCCAAGGTCAATGGTCAACGAGTCAAGACTCATGACTCAGTGGTTCAAACCCGATTCAACCTGATTCGACTCATTCAGATGGACTGAGTCAGCTAGAGTCAGATACCTGACTAGGCTGAATGGCACAAGGCCAAAACACTTGCACAGGCCAGAGCCATTGCTCAGGCCAAGGAAAACTAATACATAAACATTGTGCAACAACAAAACTCTAAACTCTACAACTCAAATTCAAGTTTAATTTCAAACTAATAATACAATACATCAATTCAATCATTCAAATATACTTCAAATTTCAATTACAATTGCAAACAATGTCTACCTGCAATTGCAGTTCCAAGCTTTCACTGCAAACACCAACTATAACATTCATCCACCCCGTACGCAACACCCTCAGTTGTAAGACCATTCTTTTCACTGAGGTACATTTGCAACTCCAAAATCCTCACTCTTTAGATAAAAATTGAACTGCTTCAACCCAACTCAATTCACATCTCAATCCAATCTTTGCAACATCATGACCTCTTCTTATCCTCTAGCTACTCTCTAAACAGTATCACCAATATCAATTCAAACCACCATTATCATTCAGTAAACCAAACCACTTGCAATAACAACTTAAGCCATTAATTTATACACTGCAGTCCAATAACACTTTACCTGTATTCTACAGCACCTCCATTGCACCTTCCATGCCTGCAAGTTCAGATCACTACAGCCTCACAAGTACTACAACCAACTATTGAAACATCTTAACTCAACTCCGAATCATTTGTTATACAAGCTCACTTATCCAACCCATTAAGACTACTTCCAGGTAACTCACTTCAACAATCATTACTACAAACTCATACTATTACAAGCATATCCAATTGTTCACTGTCATAACACCTCAAATACTGGTTTTATAACACATACATCCCAATTCTTAATTTAATTATCAAACATAAATATCCATACACTAAAATTGAACTGAACTAAATCACCTCAGGGAACAATTACCTCAAATGGTTCCATTTTAGCCAAATTTTGATACACTACCACCACCAGACTCACCAACATCAGTACTAGTGCAAGCAATCCTTAACACCCAACAGAATTCCCTGTACCTTCACTTAATACATCTCTTTCCAATACCAATCAACTTAAGCTTCATAAAAATACTCAATTCAACTTCAATCTCAAAGACAAACACAATTACACAATCAAAAGAGATGAAAGACTTTACTAAAAGAATTCAGGGAAAACAATTACCTCAATTTAATATCACCAAACAATTGAATCAATTCTTCTTTGCTTTGACTCTACCCAACAAATATTCTAAAACTAACACTACCCCTCTAGTTCTGTTTAATCAACCCTGAATAATCTTCATCACTCTCATCCATACTCAGTAACCTCTTGAATAATTCCCAAACCTCTACAATTCAATTCATCCATCGCCACCAAATCATTTCTAACATCGCCAATAATTATCAACTGAATCCTAATTCAATTCTCAGACTCCCATTAAAAACAGAAACAAACCCTAACAACCAAAATCAAACTCAAAACCCTAGCCATTAAATTTGTGATGTTCTTCAACCCTTTTCTCTAATTCGAGTCAAACCCACTTCTAATTGAACTTCTACATCTTTAAGTTTCATCTTCTACATCTTCTCAGAAATCTCACGAAACCCTAACCTTTCCATTAATCATCAGAAAAACTTCAATACAATAATTCATCCAAAACCCTCGAGTTCTTCATCACCAAAAACTCAAATCCTCTTTTAATTAATCTAATCCTCCATAACTTCATCTCGCAGAAACCCTAATTCATTGATTCTTCATCACGATTCTCGGCAGCACCTTCTTCTTCGTAATTCCCTGATACATCAACTCTTCTTCCATCTAAACAACATCACGAATTGGATTTTCTTGAATATACTCTCAAAATCATCACTCGAGCGAAGAATAGAGGATAGAGATGAAGAAAGAAGAAGAAAATAGAGACAATGAATTCCTCTCGATCTGTTTTTAGAGATAATTCCAAGGACAACACTAAGGAATGCACCAAATTTGATAAGGGGAAACCAAGGTCGGTCTATTTTTGAAAAGACTAGTTTGCCCTTCAAACCAATCTACTGATTACCTCTTCAATGCTGTATCTGATTGACACGTTCGAGTAGTCCATTCCGCGTAACTTTCCGAGACCTATTCAACGGTACTAGTTTCGTAGCTAGATCGTTGTTAGATTAATTCCTATTAATTAACGCTCGTGTTAAACTAATCGAGTTATTATCGACTAATTCGTCACTTTACCGGTCTAATAGCGTTGACAAGCTTGAGGGTCGTCACAATATCTTTGGGAGACATATTTGTTTATAAGTCTTCGACTTTGGGTCGTAGAAACTCTTAGTTTTGGGTGATATCATCTAAGGGAATCAAGTGCGCAAAATCCGACGTGGTTCTAGAGGCGTAAGGAACGCGACTGTACCTTAATCAGTGTGATACTTGGTTAGGGCTCAACTACATTCCAATCCGAAGTAAACTTGTAGTTGGCTGGTGTCTGTAGCAGCTTAATATATTATATTTGGTTATATAATTGAAATATCACAGGTTGTGTGTAGTTCAATCAGCTGATAAATCCGACCTTGATTATTGGATAGAACTTGATTGACACTTGGGGAGTTGGTCTTTGGTACCGTCCACGTTATTTCTCATACCAATCAGGCTCAAGGATTTTTATATGTTAGATTTGCTGATTGTATTGAGAAAGAGAGATAAAGCTCTTTGATATATTTCTTGACTGACTCTCACTTTTAAGTTGGTGCTCTCAAAATTATATTGGAGTTTAGTCCATACAGATTGCTGAACGGATTATTGGGTGTGGTTGTTATACCCCCGCTTTTTTAGGTTATACCATGCTTCCCAAACTAGGTTGTCACCGGTTACACTTTGCTTCCCAGAGGTAGCTTGTGATCGGTTACACCTTACTTACCGAGTTTGTAATACCCTGTATTTTTAAATATTATTTCGGGTCAGATTATACCCGGATTAGTTAACCTTATGGCTTAGGTTGTTGTTCCTTAGCCTTAGCCTAGGTAGGTAGATTGAACTAGAAAGGTTACAAGTTAGGGTGGAAATTTAAAAATCAATCAATAATAAATAAAATTATGGGAAAATGAAAAGATAAATAAAATAATTTAGAAAATGGATTTTACAAGTTAGAAAACAAAAGGCTAGGAAGAAGAATAAAGAGATGGAGATATAGATTTTTTTAGAAGAAGGATTAAGAAAAATCAAGAGGAGTTTGTAGCAATTGAAAGGTAGAATGTGAAACCCTTTCTCTTTTGGTGTTTTCTTTTGGTGTTTTTTGTATGATTTTGTATTATTGGGTTTTAGTAATTTAATCACACAAATACATATCTCCTAATGATGATCAGGCTTTTGAAAATGTTATATAACATTATTAGGTATCTATGGTTAAATTTTGAGAACAATACACCGTAAATTCACCGTTGAATGTTTCTTGTAATTTGGATATTAGTTTCTGAAATTCTGGACAGTTTCGTTTTGCTGAGGTTTTGATGTTCGTGGGAAGTCTTAATGGTGTTAAAATTATTTGAGATCCTAACAAAAGTTGTAGATGAATGTCTTATCTTTCATTGTGCTTTGGACTTGCTTAATTTGAGACTAATATGAATTTATGGTGAATTATTTAGTAATAACATGTAATCTTCCCAGGTTTAGGTTGTCATTATAAATTCAACATATTTTGTTTGAACCGTTGGTTTGGTGTGAATTTTGGAAAGGTAACATATGAATGTTACAAGAATGTTTATGTAGAATTTGAAGATGATCAGATAAAGTTATTACCATGAAAAATATAATGTAATATGGCTGCAGTTAACTTGTTTGCAAAAATGCTTGAAAGAAATTCATGTTGTTAAGCCATGGTGGCTTGTGTTGTTTGTGAAAATTATTTTACGAAAGGAAATGAGTTCATATTTTACCGTTATATGGAACATGTTTCATGTAATGGCAGGTAATGATCCCTGAGAATTGAATGGGTAATGATCCCCATGGGAACTTGTGTTTCCCGACCATGGATAGCGGTTATCCGTGCCGGTAAACAATAGGTGGATGTATGAACCAAGGTTTTCGTACTGTGAATGAATCAGATAATGATCCCCGAGAACATATGAGTATGATTCCCATATGAATTTTTGTTCCTGACTATCGATGGAGGCTGTCCGTGCCGATAAACGATAGGTAGGTATACGAGCCAAGGTTTTCGTACGGTGAACTCATGGATTCTCTGTGACGATATTAATACATGAATAATTGTGTTGAATCATTGATGAATGACTTGTTGACAATTATTTTAGTATTGTAAACTCATGGTTTGTTGGTGATAATATTGATATGTAACTCATGTTTTGAAACTTAAAAGGATGGATTGCTGGAACATTATTGATGTTGTTAATTAGTGTGTTGAATCCTACATGGATGATTTGTTGGCAATAATATTGGTATTGTGAACTCATGATTGAACAAATAAATTGGATGACTTGTTGATGAATTATTGTGAAATCTTATTTGAAATCTTAATTAAAGGATTTGTTAGAAACAATAGTGGTATTTTGAATTCACGGTTGAACAAATGAATTAGATGATTTAGTGAAAATAATATTTGTGAAGTAATGTTGTTGATTGAATATATTTGTTGAAGTTGCACTGTATTTCTTATTGTATGTTATTCCTTGATAAAATAATTTTGTTTCCGCATCTTTAGAGAATAGGGGTACATTATATTGAGTTGTCATCTCACCCCAATTGACATCCTTGTAGATTTATCAAAGTGGTGCTGCGAAAGCTAGGAATTAGTAGCTTAGTGATTGAATTATTTTATTGTATTGCTTAAAATGTAGTTTGAAATAATATGGTTGGTTGAAAATGTTGTTAAAGATGATTATCGAATTCAAATGTTTAAACTCATGTTAGGAAAGTGATAAGCATGTAATTGATACATTTTATACCCATATTTATATTAGCTAGGATACAATGTTTTAGTTACTAGTATTATTTTAGTGCTTTTGTAGAAAATACAAGTGAATTAAATCATCCAGCGAATAAACAACAAAATGTGAGACTTAATGGTGTTTGCGAGGAAAATGGAAACATGTGGTTGGCCTGGTATTTCCATGTATCAGCAACCAATGATCAAATATAATGGCCTGGTATTTCTATATATCAGCAGCACTTATTATGCTAGCCAGGTATTTCTATATATCAGCAGCAATGAAATAGGGTTGGCCTGGTATATCCATATATCAGCAACCACAATGATGAAATGGGTTTGTTAGAGCACTGCTCGGTCAAACTCGCATGCGTTGCTATCTCAAGCATGTTTGTCAATCTTAGTGATCAAAACTATATAGTCTTGATTTCTAGTCTACTATAGCTAAAGTCTCGGACTAGGATAGAAAGTGTAGTTGAGCTCAAGAAATCCATGGCGATCATCATACAAAACGAAGGACTACTCAAGGAACCAGTGGATATTCATTGACTAAAAGGTATGTGGAGACTTGAACTTATCTATCACTCAAAAGTCTATCTACTCTATCTCCTATCTTGAGACAAAATTCGTTTATCTATATAGACTAAGAATATGCACATGTGACATTTCGAGTTGAGTATATCTTGCTTATATATTTGTCGAAATGGGTGTTGGTAAAGATTTCGCGTTATCCAAGTTCATCTTTGCCTAGTGACGAAAGTCATGTTATGTTTTAATCATTTTGGAAATTTCTCTGACGAAAAATAGTTTGTGAATAACAACTATATAACGCCCTCTGAGAATGTTTCAATGATTGAAATGAGAGTTTAGACTATACAATCATTGGGGGATATAAACATTGTTATGGAAACACATATATGTATTAGTCCTTAGCACTTGAACCGAAGTTTGCGAACTTTGTTGATCAAGTGGAACCGAAACGTGAGCAGCAACTCAGTCCGCGAACTGGCGTAGTTCTCGAACCCGAGAATTTCTGCTGAAGTTGTAGCTCATGTGCAGTCCGCGAACCCAGTCCGCAAACTGACGGAAGCTCTCGAACCCGAGAATTTCTGCTGGAGTTTATAACTTCAACCGGTTAGCTTGAGTCCGCGAACTCAAGAGGTTATGTCTGAAAATGTTGTTCGTGAACTTATTCTAAATTACTAAGGAATGCTTTTGCAAACCGTGGCTTTATAGTTCATGATTAATGATTCGAGTGAATCACATCGTTTTTTATTCAATTGTGTCTCTTGTAATACTTGGGATCTCATAGCAATTGAACAACTCTCTAACTAGTTTATTTGAGTTATTTGGACTAGTTATGGTGAAGAAGAATATGGTTGATATGGAAGTTATCATTTGGATAACCATTTGGTTGACTAATATTGAACCAACCATTATACACGTTTGGGTACGGTTACACAAACCCAAAACGTCAAGTACATGTGTGTATGGAAAGCTAAGTTTTTGATCTAATGGTTGAGAGATATTAGCTTGTATCTAATCAGGTTTTCATCTAACGGTGAATATTGAATGCTTTATTAGCAAGCTAACATTGATTGCAAACCCTGATTTGAAATACTATATAAGGAGAACTCTAGCCATTGAAAAAACTAATCCCCACACACTTTTCTTGTGCGATACTAGTTTTCTCTAAGCTAGAGTCGATCTCCATTAACCCTTGAGTTTTCTCTTTAAATTCGGGTTAACGACTTAAAGACTTCATTGGTATTGTGAAGCTAGACCGATAATACTTTTCTTGTAGTTGTGTGATCTGATCTTTCTCTTTTTATCGTACGAGTACAATTGTAATAATTGGCTTGAGATTTCTATCTCCGATAGGCAAGATAAAAGTAGTCACAAACATCTTCGTCTCATTGTTTGTGATTCCTCAATAATCTTCTTCGCTGCGTCGATTAAGTTTATTGTGAGGTGATTGATGAAACTGAGATGTTCTTCGGGAATATAAGTCTGGTTTTATCAATTGGTACCTGTTCACCTTGATTTATCAAAATACGGAACAAAACTTATAGGTTTATTCGTGGGAGACGAATTTATCTATTACCTATAGACTTTTCTGTGTGAGATAAATTTGTTTATTAAAGTATTCGACTTTGGGTCGTAGCAACTCTTGGTTGTGGGTGAGATCAGCCAAGAGAATCAAGTGAGCAGTATCCTGCCGGGATCAGAGGCGTTGGAACATAACTGTACCTTGGATCAGTGTGAGATTGGTTGGGGTTCAACTACAGTCCATACCGAAGTTAGCTTGTAGTAGGTTAGTGTCTGTAGATGCTTAATATAGTGTATGTTTAATCTGGACTAGGTCCCGGGATTTTTCTGCATTTGCGGTTTCCTCGTTAACCAAATTCTGGTGTCTGTGTTATTTCTTTTCCGCATTATATTTTGTTATATAATTGAAATAATACAGGTTTGCGTTGTTCAATCAATTAGAATATCCGACCATTTTGGTTGTTGATTGACACTTGGATGTTGGTCTTTGGTACCATCCAAGTTATCTCTCTTTGATTAGGCTCGCGAATCATATTTGCTTGAGTAAATCAAATCGAGAGATTGAGATAATAACTCCTTGAGATATTTTCTATTGATTGAGTCTTGTAGATTCTCTAGAAAATAACTTGGAGTTGTCCATACAGATTGCTGATCGAAATATTGGGTGGTGTTGTTAGACCCCGCTTTTTTAGGGTTGGCCTGATATCTCCATGTATCAGCAACCACAATGATTGGCCTGATATTTCCATGTATCAGCAACCACAGCTGGCCTGGTATCTCCATATATCAGCAGCATGAAAGACATTTCACTGCCAGAGGCCCAAAAGTGTGAACCAAAGGAGACAGAACTTAATGAATGAGATGGTGGGATGTCAAGCCAACAGTTATGATGTTGTGCCACTTAAGCCACCACACAGCCAGAGATAGTGGCAAATCAAACAAAGAACTTGATACTTTTACTTTTAAGCAGACACTTCAGTCCACTAAGAGCAACAAATGAGTGAGAGCAGGCACCTGAGAGCTCGAGTAAGAAATATGGCTCAATGTGTGTGACTGGCATTGGAGGAGAAGTTGTGTGTTAGCTGTGCAGGGAGAAGAAGAGTTAGGCTCTTTGCATTTGATTGTTACAAACAGAAATAGGTGATGGTTGAGTTGGTTTTGCCGGAGAGGAAGGTTCTGAGATGGACAGAAATTGATGGCTATGGGTATGAGAAACGAAGGTAAAAATGCTGGTTTACTTAGCTAACCGAGTGGAACCAGTCTGGTTGTCGGGAATACTTCCTGAGCCTGTGCAACCAGTTATCAGTGAGACGAGACTGGATGGGTGTGCTGACTTCTGCAAGAGTTAAGCAGTGAGAAGATACAACTGATGAGAAAACCAAATAGAAAGATAATCGACTGGATTCAAAATGAGAAGAAGACAGTAATGGGCGTTGATCTCAAACTAGTGTTAAATGATGCTATCGTCGGGCATGAATGGAGATGGATGAAGCTTCAGCCAACTGGTGATATAATTTATGGACAGAAATAAGATGACCAGGAAGAGAATAAATGGGTGTTGGGGCTGTTGGCTGTCATATTTTATGAGATGGATTTCGATGAATACCAAATCGTTGGAAGGTGAAATGAGTTACAAAAGGAGCCTGCACTTCCGTTGCTCGCAGAATTGCCTAAGAAGAATTATGAAGGGGAACTTGGTCCAGTGGAGGTGATGTTGGCTTGATGGTCGTGGTCGATGGATAGAACAGCTGTTTTGGCATCAATGTAAATTGGTTTGTTGGTGATGCTCAAGGGCCTTTGAACTCAGTTGTACGACTGAGAACTTGAACTGGTGGAGATGGTAAAGGAATATAGGAATTGCTGTGGTGATGAAGGAATGAGCTATGGGGAAACAGGCACAAAGCAGTAGATGAGGGTGTTGTCTCAGTTCATGAATGAGACATGGTTCGGCAGCAGGCAAATTGGGGTCCTGGTAACGGTGATTTGAATTGGTGGCAAAGGAAGATGCTTATTGGACTGGGCTTATATGAACTGGTCATGTGGTTGAATTTAGAAACTGGTGGTTATTGGACTGAGCTTTTGGGGCAGTTAACTGCTAGGTTCCTAGGTCTCACGCACACTTCTTCATATCACCACATATATAATATATGAACAGAAAACAAAAAAAGGAGGCCGGAGGCGCGGCTATAAAGCCATCCGGAGAGAAGACAAGGGTTTGGTATTTGAATTTCTTTTCTCATGGTTTGCTAAGTTGTTTGTTAGGGTTTAGGTAGAAACCAATTTGATTGTGTGAACTCTACATTTATATGCTTAATAATGACTTGAATGACTAGTAATTTATCTTCATAGAAGCTTGTATCTAATTGTTTATGTGATTTTCTTGATTATTTATGCTTTTGAATTGATATTTTGTGCTTCGGTTAAATCCCTAGACGTGGTATGCAAGGATAGATAGGTAATGCTTTAGGATCACTACATAAGAAGCGAAGGAAATTACAGCGGAGAAACAATATTTAAAAATGCATGAAATATATTTTTAAAGATTAGTAGAGTTTGCATAATTAATTGGTGGAAACCGAAAACCCTAATAACCCCATTCTCATTTGTTTATCATTAGAATTATTATTATTTCATTTTGTTCCAAATTTCTGAAAAGATTGCTAAAACATCATCTTGTCGATTAGTTACTTTTGATATTAGTTAGTAGTAGTATTTTACACTCCTCGTGGGAACGACCTGTACTTGCCATTGTTCTACTAGTTAGACACTGTGCACTTGCAGTATTTTATTGTGGGTTTTCCGAACCTACCAGAAAGTTGAATTACGTTTGTTGTAATAAATAAATTAGAAGAGTTATATGCATAAGTCTCTTTTCGACCCGTAATGCTTCGAGTTCGGATCTCCATATGGGTTTGACCCTGGTCCGGAACTCTGGCTGTTACAGAGTTAGCTTGTGATCCGTTACACCTTGGTTCCCAAAGAAACTTGTGACCGATTACGACTAACTTCCCAAATTAGCTTGTGATCGGTTACACCTTGCTTCCAAAAGGTAGCTTGTGACCGATTACAACTAACTTCCCTATGTAGCTTGTGACCGGTAACACCATGCTTCACAAAGATTATAATGAATCAAATATTATAAAATAATAATTTTATTCAAATGATGAAACAAAGATTATAAAATAATAATTTCATTCATTCATAATAGATAGTTTTATTCAAATAGACCTTATACAAAATATCAAAATAAATCAACAAATTATGTAAATTCCTAGATCAAGTATCTCAACATATGACTTAACCCTTAGTGGTGCTATGATTTTTCAATGAGGTTTCTTCAGTGTTCAAGTTCTTGAGTCTTCTCTTTTCTTTCAGCTAATTGAATCGACTCTTCAAAAGATTCAGATCCATAATCATCTTCAGAAGTTTTGAGTCAAGCCATTCCTCATTCTTTACAGAAGCTTCTAATTGTTCATGCACAATTTCAAAATCTCACATCAGTATAAACATGAGCTCAAGGGATAATTGATTTATCTTATGTTCCCTTTAAAAATAACACTTAATCTCAGAAGGAAGATAAGTTTCAAGCTTCTGTTATTGAGAATCGATATCAATAGTATTTTCACCCATCTTGAACCGTAATCTTATTATGGAGAAAGAATCGATTATTCAAGATGTTTTATATATCAAACAAAACTTGATTTCCAAGTTTCGAAGCAACCAAAAAGGTATTTTATTTGATATTAAAAACTGGTGACAACATACACCAAGTTCGGAAATAAAATCAAGAAATATTTTTTTCCTGCAAATTGACATCAAGTGGGTCAAAAAATATCTTGTACAAATTTAGCATGGACCGAAAATATTACTCCAAAAAGTGAACATGATTCGATTTTTAGAAAATACTGACACTGTTCATAATGCAGATAAATCATGTATGGATTTCAAAAATCTCTTATGTTCCCTTGTGCTCTTTGAGAACTTCCTCATTTATTCAAGTCGAGCACAATTATGAGGAAGTTCCAATCAACAAACTTAGTTGTTAAATTGAGCTCTCAACAACTCAGTATGGCACATGGAACAAGATCTATCAGAGTAATCAATATATTTTACAAGATATGCTTGATGTTTTCGGAGATCCCTTTTTCTAGAGAAATTCCAAGAATAGGTTTCACAAATCTATGATCAAAACTTGATAAACCTGATTTAACAGATAGTTCTATTCGAGTAGGAATAGGGTTGTAAGTGTGATTTGAAATCCTTTGAGTCATGAGTTGAGTATTACTCTTAGATTGACCCAGAATAAGATAACATCTTTTGATTAGATTGTTTCTTTGATCCTGAATTGGACAACCGATCAATACATAAGTAAGATGATCCGAAATCATTAGTTTGTGTGCATATAAGCTGATCTTTATCTTTTTCATAAAATAATCCTTGTCATTGTTAGAAATAGTTTTTCTTGACCGGATATTAGTCAATGGATTATGTTTTAGAACATATCTCTTTTGATTCTTGTAGGTGGTTAGGATGTTTTAATCAAGATGTTGTTTATTAGTTAAGAGATTCTGTAAACTAGAATCACATATCCTGGTCTTAACTAATAAATCTTTTCTGACATTAAAAAGACAGTCGGAATTTTGAGATTCAGTTTCAAGAGGAAACAAAACTGTATTCTCATCTTGAGATTGACTAGATATGATTATCATCATGTTAGGAGGTTCATGAATTTCAAGAGTTTCTTGAAACACGTTTTATTCATGAGTCATACATATTTTATCAAAGAGTCTTTGATAAATATTTTGACGGATGAATAATAGATATTATCTTTTAGATTATATTTTTTATCAAGCTTTATGAAAAATTTAATCTCATCACAGGTATTTATTTTGGGATATTTTGACTTTGGGTCACATAAAAGTGACCAGAGTTGCATTTGGGTCACCATGAAATTTTAATTAGAGTTTGGGTCACATGACTTTCATTGACCGTCATGACCGTTAGTTAATTTATTTTTCTAAAAAATTGATTTTAATTTATCTTTGTTAGGTTCCGCTAACATAGCTATCACCACCACCATCGCTGGCACAACCAGCGTCACCTCCGCCCCTTCAGATCAAGCAACACCACCTCCGCCTCCTTCGGACCAAGCAACACCACCTCCACCATCACCTCCGACAACACCAACACAATACCCAATATTCTTGCTGATTCAAATGAAATTAGTTAAACCAAAGCAATCACAAGCAAAATCAACAAATAAATTCTAAAAAAATGATGGTAGTTTCATTGAAATAATTCGCTCGGGACTTTCTTCAAACACGTGATGTGCAAGAACCTGTAGTGAAAGATTCAACAGTTTGGTGTTTTTGCACCTCAATCCATAACTTTTTTTACCTGCAAACTCAAATTTGATAAACATCCAACATTTCTAAACCCACGTAAATATAATTTTTTTATTAATTTACAATCATTCATCATCGATAAATATTACGGACCACCACCACCCAACATTTCCATCAAAGCTTCACCGATCCACTTCATAACCTTTTGTTTTTTTATTTCAACGCCAACCCAAAATCCAAAATATATCATTTCCTTAATTAAATTTGTTAATTTCACAATATAATCAGTAATTTATGGACCCCTAAACACAAAAAAAAATCAGAGAAACAAAAATCCTTAAAATTGCACTAACTAAATTCACTCAAGTCAAAACATTGTGATTACTGATTGAAATTAATATGTATTTGATGTATGCGTGATTACAATTGCATTAAAGTATAAGAACAAAATTAATTATCTTTGTTCCGGCAATAAGATCAGTAAGTAAGAATCATAAATCAAATCAAAATAAAGAAGATAAGTAAGAACTTGTTTTGTAGGAAAATTTATATGGATGAGGAACAAGGTGAACGATTTGTTTTCACTACTAAAACTTGGGTTTTGGTTTCCAATCTGGTAGCGAATCTAGTGTCATCAGAACGGAGGTTTCAGTGGAAGTTGTTTAAGGCTTTGATGGAGGAGGTGCAACTGTAGTTGGGGAAGAGTGTTTGTATTTGGTTTTATAAATTTAACATATACACTTAAATGGCAAAATAAGTAAATAATCTTAAACCCAAGTTTCAGTTAGTCATTTTGCACATTTAACGGATTATATAACTGTCAAGGTAGTCAATGATGGTCTTGTGACCCAAACTCTAATTAATATTTTGTGGTGACCCAAATGCAAATCTGGTCACTTTTATGTGACCTAAAGTCAAAATATCCCATTTATTTTCTTATTAACTTGTCATGGTTAATATTCCATAAGTTGTGTTCAAAAAATGAACTGACAGTGTTGAGTTGTTTATTAGGATTTGAAAACAAACTGACTTTATAAAAAGTACGTTATAAATACAGTATATCATCATCTTGTTCCACGTTAACTGAATCAGTCATCGAATCAAATCTTATTGGTTGGATCGCACCAAACACATATTGTTAGATATTTTCGTGTTTGCCTGCTCTGATACTAATTGAAAAGATGAGGGTACCCAAATACACCACAATTTTTTGAATATCAACCTTTAAGTATGATTCCGAAGTGTGTTCGTCTATGGACAAAGTCGAGACAACTATGGTATTTACTTTATGTGATTGTCTATGGATATGAAATCGAGATAATACGAAAACAAAGTGATCACTTGATAATATGTATGGTATTAAACTAAAACTTTATAGGATCAATATCAAGTGACTAGGATTAACGTACGTGTGTTATTTACTTAATTATAATAACAATTATAATGAGGAAAACAAAGTAATGATGACACACCAAGATTTTGTTAACGAGGAAATCGCAAATGCATAAAAACCCTGGGACCTAGTCCAGTTTTGAATACTCTCAAAATTAAGCCAATATACAAAATCTAATACCAACTTCATATAGTTGAGACCAAATAAACTACCCTTAGCTACTTAGTTTCCTCATTATCCTTGCGCCTACGACTTCTAGAGTCATGCACGTGAATCACAAATCCTTTTGATCATATTCCAAATAGTAAAGGATAAATCTGTTTGATAACTACTATATTTAATCTTGGTAATAAGATATTATGAGTCATTAACAAAGGATCTTCTATTTAATCTAATAACCTCCTTTGTCTGGTTATATCAATCTAAACTTTGATTACTAAAATAACCAAACTCCAGATTTGCAATCAATAAATATACATCTCAAAGATAAACTATAAGTGATGTCGATCTCACACAACTAGACAATCAAGTTTATCAAATATAAACACGATTCTAGTTGTGTTAGAGCATTGCTCGGTTGAACCCACCAAGCGTTGGTATGTTAATTTTGGTTGTCATATGTTAGTAAATCAAAACTCATTTAAAGAGTAGATTGATTATTTACTAGAGTAAACTTCGTATAGGTTATCTAGAAAGTTACTAGGATATGAGACTTACAAGTATTACGTGAATACTTGAAGAATGTGAAGAAGTAAAGAGCTACATCGACAACATGATCCTTTCTCTCGAGGTTAGTAATATTTAACTTGAACTGTTTTATTCCTAATGTATCTTTCAAGTCGTGCATATTGAAAACATAACTGCGAAGCTGTGAATGATTATACTCTAGTTAGACATAGTATTAAGGAATTACAATACGAAGTATAACATTTATCTTTTGAACTTCGTATATAAGACATCGACATAATCGTATGAATGCTATTGTGATTATGTATGGGTATAGGTGAAGATTTTGTCATAGGAAATAATGTTTTACGTTCGTTTAAAGGAAGTACAATTCATAAACTTGTTTTAAGAATCGAAAGGGAAATCGTTAGGCTTATTTATATTGTTATTCATTGCAAATCTTTGGATTACCAATATGTGTGTTTAGTATAACCGCTCATACTTGTTTATGTATCTTGGTAACACTATTCACAATGCATGACTTTTGTATTGGTATGACTTTTATTAGTGAAACCAATCTTAAGTAATCACCTGAGATGGTATGATCGATATATTGTAATTATTATGACCAACTTTAGACATTGGGAAACTGATCCTAGTAAGAGGTGTAACCAATCACAAGTATCTGGAATCGATCCTTGTAAGAGGTGCAACAAGTCTTAGTAATTGGTAACCGATCTTATGACTTGTGCAACCGGTTATAAGTTAAATACCATATATATGTGGTAACGATCCTAGTACCTAGTCAACCAAATTTTGGTAACTAGTGTGCCTGATCCTAGTACCCACGTGGAGGTAGAACCAAAACTTATTTTGGTAGAATCATTAAACCCATGATTGGTGATTTGATAGGATAATAAATCACATAGTTCTTGGAAGTCAGATGAACCAATTCTAAACTTGTTTGGAAGTGTGGAAAATCGGTTCCAAGATTGTGAATATGAAAATAAAATTACAAAGTAAAGATGTCGACATACTTTGAACATGTGCAGTAATTCTTATCTTTTATTGTTCAAAGATATTCCTTAATAACTAAAGGAGATTCCCGGATCGAAATAAATTGAGAATCTTTTAATTAATGTTTTTAGTTGTATATGCTTTTAATTTCCTGCAATTAAATGTGAAAAGATGAGGGTACCCAAATATACCTCATTCTAAAACTTTTCCACCTATAAGTCCTTTTCCGAAAGTGACTGTCTATGGACTAAGTCGAGATAATACAACTAATCGGTTCACACTTTGTGTGATCGTCTATGGATACGAGATCGAGACAATACAATAACGAAGTATGTTTACTTGATAATAGGTTCGAACTTAACCAAACTCTAGGGATTGTCTATCAAGTAAAATAGGAATTAGCGTTTGTGTAATTTACTTTAAATTATAATAAACACAATTATAATTGCAGAAAATAAAAGTAAATGACACAGCAAGATTTTGTTAACGAGGAAACCGCAAATGCAAAAAAAACCCGGGACCTAGTCTAGAATTGAATACTCTCATAATTAAGCCGATATACAAAATCAAACCAACTTCGTATAGTTAAGACCAAACAACTAAACCTATAGTTCACCTAGTTTCCTCAGTATCCCTGCGCCGCCAACTTGCAGTAAGTCACGCACTTGGAACAATTCCTTTAGTTCGTATTCCAAATAGTAAAGGAACAACAAATATGTTCGGTAGCAATTATTTTCAAACAAAGTGATATGAGTTTGACAAAGGCTCTTCCGTTTAACCAATAAACTCCTTTGTCGGGTCCTTAGATTAATCTCTCAACAACTACCGAAGTAATTTTTAGACTATGAAATCAATACTATTAATCACAAAGAAGTGTATATCTACTCAACTAATCAATCCAATCTATCACAAGGATAAACCGATTATAGTTGGATCCCTTTCCATCCGAAACAAGTATTGTGCACACCAAAGATTTTGAACGCAAAAAGTATTCTTGTCTTCAAATCTTCTTTAATCTTCAATCAGCACCTGCACAAAATCAACTTGAATCTCTTGTGATCAATCACACATAGAACGGAGCTCGTTAATGTTGGATTATCACAAGACATCTTTAGATCTACAAACATGTTAGATCACTGCTCGGTCAAAATCGCATGCGTTGCTATCTCAAGCATGTTTGTCAATCTTAGTGATCAAAACTATATAGTCTTGATTTCTAGTCTACTATAGCTAAAGTCTCGGACTAGGATAGAAAGTGTAGTTGAGCTCAATAACTCCATGGCGATCATCATACAAGATGAAGGACTACTCAAGGAACCAGTGGATCTTCATCAACTAAAAGGTATGTGGAGACTTGAACTTATCTATCACTCAAAAGTCTATGTACTATATCTCCTATCTTGAGACAAAAGTCGTTTATCTATATAGACTAAGAATATGCACATGTGACATTTCGAGCTGAGTATATCTTGCTTATCTATTTCTCGAAATGGGTGTTGGTAAATCTTTCGCTTTAGCCAAGTTCATCTTTGCCTAGTGATGAAAGTCATGTTATGTTTCAATCATTTTGGAAATCGCTCTGACGAAAAATAGTTTGTGAATAACAACTATATAACGCTCTCTGAGAATGTTTTAATGATTGAAATGAGAGTTTAGACTATATAACCATTGGGGGATATAAACATGGTTGTGGAAATACATATATGTATAAGTCCTTAGCACTTGAACCGAAGTTTTCGAACTTTGTTGATCAAGTGGAACCGGAACGTGAGTAGTAACTCAGTCCTCGAACCCGGTCCGCAAACTTGCGTAATTCTCGAACCCGAGAATTTCTGCAAAAGTTGTAGCTCATGTGCAGTCTGCGAACTGACAGAAGCTCTCAAACCCGAGAATTTATGCTGGAGTTTATAACTTCAGCCGGTTAGCTTGAGTCCGCGAACTCAAGAGGTTATGTCTGAAAACGTTATTCGTGAACTTATTCTAAATTACTAAGGAATGCTTTTGCAAACTGTGGATTTATAGTTCTTGATTAATGATTCGAGTGAATCACATCGTTTTTGATTCAATTGTGTCTCTTGTAATACTTGGGATCTCATAGCAATTGAACAACTCTCTAACTAGTTCATTTGAGTCATTTGGACTAGTTATGGTGAAGAAGAATATGGTTGATATGGAAGTTATCATTTGGCTAACCATTTGGTTGACTAATATTGAACCAACCATTGTACACGTTTGGTACGGTTACACAAACCCAAAACGTTAAGTACATGTGTGTATGGCAAGATAAGTTTTCGATCTAACGATTGAGAGATATTAGCTTGTATCTAATCAGGTTTTCATCTAACGGTGAATATTGAATGCTTTGTTAGCAAGCTAACATTGATTCCAAACCCTGATTTGAAATACTATATAAGGAGAACTCTATCCATTGAAAAAACTAATCCCCACACACTTTTCTTGTGTGATACTAGTTTTCTTTAAGCTAGAGTCGATCTCCATTAACCCTTGAGTTTTCTCTTTAAATTCGGGTTAACGACTTAAAGACTTCATTGGTATTGTGAAGCCAGACCGATACTACTTTTATTGTAGTTGTGTGATCTGATCTTGCTCTTTTTATCATACGAGTACAATTTTAATAATTGGCTTGAGATTTCTATCTCCGATAGGCAAGATAAAAGTAGTCACAAACATCTTCGTCTCATTGTTTGTGATTCCTCAATAATCTTCTTCGATGCGTCGATTAATTTTATTGTGAGGTGATTGATGAAACTGAGATGTTCTTCGGGAATATAAGTCTGGTTTTATCAATTGGTACCTGTTCACCTTGATTTATCAAAATACGGAACAAAACTTATAGGTTTATTCGTGGGAGACGAATTTATCTATTACCTGTAGACTTCTCTGTGTGAGATAGATTTGTTTATTAAAGTCTTAGACTTTGGGTCGTAGCAACTCTTTGTTGTGGGTGAGATCAGCTAAGGGAATCAAGTGCGCTGTATCCTACTGGGATCAGATGCGTAGGAACATAACTGTACCTTGGATCAATGTAATATTGGTTGGGGTTCAACTACAGTCCAAACCGAAGTTAGCTTGTAGTAGGCTAGTGTCTGTAGCGGCTTAATACAATATATGTTTAATCTGAACTAGGTCCCGTGGTCTTTCTGCATTTGTGGTTTCCTCATTAACAAAATTCTGGTGTCTGTGTTATTTCTTTTCCACATTATATTTTTTTATATATAATTAAAATAATACAGGTTGTGTGTTGTTCAATCAATTAGAATATCCGACCATTTTGGTTGTTGATTTAAATTAATTGACACTTGGATATTAGTCTTTGGTACCATCTAAGTTATCTCGCTTTGATTAGGCTCGCGAATGACGAATCATATTTGATTGAGTAAATCAAATCGAGAGATTGAGATAATAACTCCTTGAGATATTTTCTATTGATTGAGTCTTGTGGATTCTCTAGAAAACAACTCGGAGTTGTTCATACAGATTGCTGATCGAAATATTGGGTGGTGTTGTTAGACCCCCGCTTTTTCAATTGGTATCAGAGCAGGCAAACACGTTAAAGACCTTACAAGTCTGTGTTTGTAGCGATTTGACTCTATGGACAATATAGTCTCTTATAACGCTTCACCAGGATTAAAAACCAATCGTAGAAGAAGTTCTGATTATCGATTTATTCTTCAAAAAAGGTTGGATGAACAAATCCGGATCAACTCTGATCTCGTTGCAGAAATTTCAATCTTAAAGGATTTGAAGCCTAACTCAAGTCCCTTAATGGATATGAGTAACCATAGTAGTTCCTCTCTAAGGACCCGCCATATATCAGATGATAAACAACGTTTAAAGGTTGTGAAAACTGATATGACCCAGAACTGTTCTACGAAATGTAAAAACGTTGACCCATGTTTTTTTTTTGTGATTCCCCTAATCACTTTCAACATTTGTGTGTGTCTTTTCAAGCGAGTTTAAAAGTTGCAAGTAATCTTTATAAGAAAACTAAACAACTTCTTACGTCTCTAAAAAGATATACAGGACTATTAGAAAATTCCAAACAGAATAATACTAATAGTATGTGAGCTTTTTCTTTAAAATCAACGTTACCCTTTCAATGGTTCCTTGATAGTGGATGTAGAAAACATATGACGGGTGATCTTACTTGGTTTGTTTCCGCATATAACTATGAAGGAGGACCAGTAACATTTGGATATGGAAGATATTACAACATAATTAGAAGGGAACTATCAAATTACATGGCGTACCTGAAATACATGATGTAGTCTACGTTAAAGGTATGAATGCAAATCTTATTTCTATTAGTCAAATTTGTGACAAAGGCCATCGAGTTGTCTTCAATACAAAAGGATGTGACATTTTAGACAAAACTGGGAAAGTAATTTTTCAAGGAACTCGTGGTAAAAATAACTGTTATCTTCTTGATACTCAGTTCAGTAATTGTTACAATTTGACTAAGGTGGAATCTACACATATTTGGCATGAACGCTTTGGTCATATCAATTATCGACTTCTAACTAAGATCATTAATAAAGAACTTGTTAGAGGTGTTCCAAAAATCAATGCAAAGATTGAAGGTGTATGTGGTGTCTGTCAAAAAGGTAAACAAACAAAAGTTCACCATACATCATCTAGAGATATACTCACTAAAGCTCCACTTAATTTAATTCATATGGATCTCTTCGGACCAATTCAACAACCCACTGTTGTTGGTAAGAAGTATGCTTTGGTTATGGTAGATAATTACACCAGATTCACTTGGGTTGCATTTCTATCTCATAAGAATGAAACCCTTGGAGAATTTAAAATTATTGTTAGTAGAATCCAGAACGAACAAGGTCGTAAATTAAAGAAAATTAGGAGCGTCCGTATAACTGAATTCAAGGACACCAAAGTATTTGAATTTTGTGACGAATTGGGAATTACTCAACAATATTCTCCACCCATTACTCCTCAAGCCAATGGAGTTTCCAAAAGAAAGAATAGAAACATTCAATAAATGGCCAGGGTAATGCTCCATAACAAAAATCTACCTTTAAGATTTTTGGGGGAAGATGTTTTTACAGCATGCTACTTGATCAACCGTGTCTACTTACGGTCCAAAACTCTTTACACTCCATATGAGTTATGGTATGGAAGAAAACCCAACTTGCACTATCTTAGAGTGTTTGTAAGTAAGTGCTACATACTAAAAGATCGAGAGCAGAGAGGGAAGTTTGATACCAAAAGTGATGAAGGTATCTTTCTTGGCTATGCTTCTTACAGTCGTGGGTTTCGAGTATTTAATCTCCGAACCCAAGTCATGATGGAATCTGCAAATGTTATTATTGATGATATTAGTGATTTTCATTATGATAATTCTCCTGCCGAGTTGCCTCCAACAGAGACAATTGAGAAAGTCAAAGAAATACCTGAATCAGTTGAAGTTATTCCAATCATTCATCGATCCTGATATTTCTAGTGACGAGGAGAAAAGCACTGATCAAGCCAACCCTAACGAACCAGAACATGTTTCCCCTCCACGACACCTCTGGGTTCAAAAAAATCATGATCCAAACAATATTATTGGAGGAAGAGATTCTACATCTAGAACAAGAGGACAACTTCAAAATATCTGTAATTTTGGTTGTTATCTTTCTCTTGTAGAAACAAGAAATATTGATGAAGCTCTGAGTGACCCCGCTTGGGTAAATGTTATGCATAAAGAGTTAAATCAATTTCAAAGACAAGATGTATGGGAACTCGTACCTTGTCCCTCCAATGTTAATATTGTTGGTACCAAATGGATATTTAAGAACAAGTCTGATGAATTTGGCATAATTATTAGAAATAAAGCCAGACTTGTCGCTCAAGGATATTCACAAATTGAAGGTATCAATTTTGATGAAACCTTTGCACCTGTGGCACGCCTTGAGTCCATTAGACTCTTATTAGCTCATGTTTTTTTCCTCAAAGTCAAACTTTTTCAGATGGATGTAAAATCCGCGTTTCTTAACGGGATTTTAAAGGAAGAAGTTTATGTTGCTCAACCAAAAGGGTTTGAAAACCGTGATTTTCCATATCACGTTCTCAAACTCAAAAAGGCTCTATATGGGTTAAAACAAGCACCCATATCCTGGTTTGAAAAACTTACCACTTCTCTTATTAAGAAAGGTTTCTCAATAGGTGGATCTGATAAGACCTTGTTTACCAAATGGAGTGGAAAAAATGTTGGCATTGCTCAAGTCTACGAAGATGATATCACCTGTGGATCAACTTCTGAGAATCTAGCAAAGGATTTTCAAATTTCACTTGCTAGAGAATTTAAAATGAGCAATGTTAGTGAATTGAAATTCTTTCTAGGATTGAAAATTCAACAACATAAGGATGTAATCTACTTATCCCAAGAAAAATATGCAAGGGATCTTGTGACAAGATTCGGCTTGGATAAGTCCTCTCCTAAATTGACACCTATGCCTACCACTGGTAAACTACATAGAGATGAGAAAGGAGTAAAAGTAGATCAAAAGTTGTATCGATATATTATTGGAAGCCTTTTATATCTAACATCTACTAGACCTGATATTTCTTTTAGTGTTGGTTGTTGTGCTAGATTTCAGGCTGATCCAAAGGAATCTCATCTTGCAGCTGCAAAAAGGATCATACGTTATGTCAATCATACTGTCGGGATGTGTAGGAGACAGAAAAAGTACATCAGGGGGTTTCTACTATATAGGATTGAATCTTGTTGCTTGGCACAGTAAGAAGCAGAATTAACAATCCATGTCTACATGCGAAGCAGAGTATATTGTTGTGGGTCATGTTGTACACAACTCTTATGGATGAAACAAATGTTGGCTGACTATGGAGTTGATACTGGAATAATGAATATCTTTTGTGATAACTCTAGTGCGATTTGAATCACTGAGAATCCTGTCGAGCACTCAAGAACAAACCACATTGACATAAGGTACAATTTTATTCGAGATATTTATGATAATGGTATCATAAACATGGAATTTGTTCCTTCCGAACAACAATTGTCTGACATCCTCACCAAACCTTTAGATACTGCCACTTTTAATCACTTAAGGCAGTCTATTGGTGTTGTTTCAGTTCATTAAATTTTTCCATAACTCTTGCCCCTGTTCTTATCCCGATCCTTTGGGCAATTGAGTTAGATCTCTAGTCAATTTATATTTTTTAGTTGTTTCATCTAGATGTTGTTTTAAGTGTATGTAAATCCTTCTTTTCTCTTGAAATTAAGGTCGCTCTTGTTGTTCCCTTGGGAATGACATCTTATGGGGGAGAGTTCTTTTGAACTTGCGCTTAATTGCTAAATCTTTGTGGGGAGTGCGGATTTGGAATATTTTAGGGGTTATCTTGTATCTTTATGAACTCCTTGATGAATGCATTTAGCCTCGGCTTTATGATTGCATCTAAAAAATATGATAGAAAATTTACCTTTGGTCATGAAAAATCTCTTGCGAAAATTTCATTAGGATCCCGTTCTTGTACCTTTGCCAATTTTATTGACAAAAAGGGGGAGAATTAATTATAGTTCACACTACAAATACATATGGTTTTCGTATCATTATGTAAGGGGGGGTAGTTTCCATGTGAGATGGAGTATTGACTAAGGGGGAGTGAAGTATCACCATAGTATTGTTATTGAAGTTGTGATACAATTGGACTTTGACGTTGTGTAAAAATACTATGACACTATGTAACAATGATTGAGAACCGATGCTTTTCTCATTGTTATAGCTACAGATTTTCAACAACGATGATATTAAACTGACAACCTTTGGGATCATTGGACTACTTGGAAGTGACGAAGATTTCGAGTATTGTTGAAGATTAGGCATGTGGAATAGGAGCTACAAAGTTTATTTTATATATTTTTTGTATTCCATATGTATTAATAGTTTTGCCACTAAAATTGACAAAGGGGGAGATTGTTAGAGCATTGCTCGGTCAAACTCGCATGCGTTGCTATCTCAAGCATGTTTGTCAATCTTAGTGATCAAAACTATATAGTCTTGATTTCTAGTCTACTATAGCTAAAGTCTCGGACTAGGATAGAAAGTGTAGTTGAGCTCAAGAACTCCATGGCGATCATCATACAAGACGAAGGACTACTCAAGGAACCAGTGGATCTTCATCGACTAAAAGGTATGTGGAGACTTGAACTTATCTATCACTCAAAAGTCTATCTACTTTATCTCCTATCTTGAGACAAAAGTCGTTTATCTATATGGACTAAGAATATGCACATGTGACATTTCGAGCTGAGTATATATTGCTTATATATTTCTCGAAATGGGTGTTAGTAAAGCTTTCGCTTTATCCAAGTTCATCTTTGCCTAGTGATGAAAGTCATGTTATGTTTCAATCATTTTGGAAATCGCTCTGACGAAAAATAGTTTGTGAATAACAACTATATAACGCCCTCTGAGAATGTTTCAATGATTGAAATGAGAGTTTAGACTATATAACCATTGGGGGATACAAACATTATTGTGGCAACACATATATGTATAAGTCCTTAGCACTTGAACAGAAGTTTGCGAACTTTGTTGATCAAGTGGAACCGGAATGTGAGCAGCAACTCAGTCCGCGAACTGGCGTAGTTCTTGAACTCGAGAATTTCTGCTGAAGTTGTAGCTCATGTGCAGTCCGCGAACCCAGTCCGTGAACTGACGGAAGCTCTCGATCCCGAGAATTTCTGCTGGAGTTTATAACTTCAACCGGTTAGCTTGAGTCCGCGAACTCAAGATGTTATGTTTGAAAAAGTTGTTCGTGAACTTATTCTAAATTACTAAGGAATGATTTTGCGAACCGTGGATTTATAGCTCATGATTAATGATTCAAGTGAATCACATCATTTTTGATTCAATTTTGTCTCTTGTAATACTTGGGATCTCATAGCAATTGAACAACTCTCTAACTAGTTTATTTGAGTCATTTGGACTAGTTATGGTGAAGAAGAATATGGTTGATATGGAATTTATCATTTGGCTAACCATTTGGTTGACTAATATTGAACCAACCATTGTACACGTTTGGGTACGGTTACACAAACCCAAAACGTCAAGTACATGTGTGTATGGCAAGCTAAGTTTTCGATCTAACAGTTGAGAGATATTAGCTTGTATCTAATCAGGTTTTCATCTAACGGTGAATATTGAATGCTTTGTTAGCAAGCTAACATTGATTGCAAACCTTGATTTGAAAGTCTATATAAGGGGAACTCTAGTCATTGGAAAAACTAATCTCCACACACTTTTCTTGTGTGATACTAGTTTTCTCTAAGCTAGAGTCGATCTCCATTAACCCTTGAGTTTTCTCTCTAAATTTGGGTTAACGACTTAAAGACTTCATTGGGATTGTGAAGCCAGACTGATACTACTTTTCTTGTAGTTGTGTGATCTGATCTTGCTCTTTCTATCGTACGAGTACAATTGTAATAATTGGCTTGAGATTTCTATCTCCTATAGGCAAGATAAAAATAGTCACAAACATCTTCGTCTCATTATTTGTGATTCCTCAATAATCTTCTTCGCTGGGTCGATTAAGTTTATTGTGAGGTGATTGATGAAACTGGGCTGTTCTTCGGGAATATAAGTCTGGTTTTATCAATTGGTTCATGTTCACCTTGATTTATCAAAAGACGGAACAAAACTTGTAGGTTTATTCATGGGAGACGAATTTATCTATTACCTGTAGACTTTTCTATGTGAGACAAATTTGTTTATTAAAGTCTTCGACTTTGGGTCGTAGCAACTCTTGGTTATGGGTGAGATCAGCTAAGGGAATCAAGTGCGCAGTATCGTGCTGGTATCAGAGGCGTAGGAACATAACTGTGACTTGGATCAGTGTGAGATTGGTTGGGGTTCAACTACAGTCCATACCGAAGTTATCTTGTAGTAGGCTAGTGTTTGTAGCGGCTTAATACAATGTATGTTTAATCTGGACTTGGTCCCGGGGTTTTTCTGTATTTGCGGTTTCCTCATTAACAAAATTCTGGTGTCTGTGTTATTTCTTTTCCGCATTATATTTTTTTATATAATTGAAATAATACAGGTTGTGTGTTGTTCAATCAATTAGAATATCTGACCATTTTGGTTGTTGATTTAAATTGAATGACACTTGGATATTGGTCTTTGGTACCATCCAAGTTATGTATCTTTGATTTGGCTCGCGAATCGTATTTGCTTGAGTAAATCAAATCGAGAGATTGAGATAATAACTTCTTGAGATATTTTCTATCGATTGAGTCTTGTTGATTCTCTAGAAAACAACTCGGAGTTGTCCATAAAGATTGCTGATCAAAATATTGGGTGGTGTTGTTAGACCCCCGCTTTTTCAAAACAATCTAAAGATCCCCGTCGAAGCCTCGATCTAGTTTGAGTGAATCTTATATAAAAAAAACTAAGAAACCTTAATTAAAAGATTCTCAATTTATTTCGATCCTGGGATTCTCCTTTAGCTATTAAGGAATATCTTTGAACAAGTAATGATAAGAGATATTGCACATGTTCAAAGTATGTCAACATCCTTACTTTGTAAGTCCTTTTTCATATTTACAATCTTGGAAACGATTTGCCACACTTCCAAACAAGTTTATTATTGGTTCATCTGAATTCCAAGAACTATGTGATTGATTATCCTATCAAATCACCAATCATGGGTTCCACGGTTCTACCAAAAACAAGTTAGGTTCTACCTTCATGTGAGTATTGCGCATAGTCACACTAGTTATCAAAATTTGGTTGACTAGATACTAGGATCGGTTCCCCACAACTTATGGTAACTACCTGTATTCGGTTGCACATGTCCATAGGATCGGTTCCCCCATATACTAAAAATGTGTTGCACCTTTTACAAGGATCGATTCCCCTCTTGTAAATTTGTTGCACCTCTTACTAGGATCGGTTCCACAATGGCTAGATAAAATTTGTTATTTACAAGGCATCCATCATACCATCTTGAGTGATTACTTAAGAACGGGTTCACTAATAAAATTCATACCAATACATAAGTCAGGCCTTGGGAATAGTTTTACCAAGATACATAAACAAGTTTATGAGTGGTTATACTAAACACACATATTGGAAATTCAAAATAGATTTGCAATGAATAACAATACCAATAAGCCTAGCGATTTCCCTTTCGATTCACAAAACGAGTTTATGAACTTACTTCCTTTAAACCAATGTAAAATGTTGTTTCCTAGGATGAAATCTTCACTCATACCCATACATAATCACAATAGCATTCATACGATTATGTCGATGTCTTATATAAAAAGTTTAATGGTTAAGCAATAAACCTCGTATTGTATTCCTTAATATTATGTCTAACTAGAGTATCATACACAGCTTCGCAGTTATGTTTTCAATATGCACGACTTGAAAGATACGTTAGGGAATGAAACAGTTCAAGTCAAATATTACTAACCGCAAGAGGAAGGATAATGATTGTCGTTGTAGCACCATACTTCTTCACATTATTCAATTATTCAAGTAATACTTGTAAGTCTCATATCCTAACACTTTCAAGCTAACCTATATGAAGTTGACTCTAGTATATAATCAAGCGACTCTTTATATGAGTTTTGATTCACTAAAATATGACAACCAAACTTGACATACCAACGCTTGGTGGGTTCAATCGAGTTATGCTCTAACAATCTCCCCCTCTGTCAATTTTAGTGACAAAACTCTTACATCATATGGATAAACAAATTACAAAAATTCATTATACACATACGCTTGATTCCAAGTTCAGCAGCACAAAACTTGCATTAAATTCAATCCTTAAATGTCGTTGCTGACATTATAATAACAAAGCTAATACTCCCCCTAAAGGTAAGATAAATATATTTTCAATCCGCACGTCTTTGTTATTTTCATGTAGTTCCTCATAACTACGTATCATATGATATGTGACTCCCCCTTAGTCTATGCTTTCACTCTTTTCGTTAAAATAAACGTTTTAGCACAAATGTCCTTTCCCTTAGTGATACCAACTCACAATAAGTCAATATCACTTGTTTACTCCATATATTTTCCCTTTTTTTTCACAAAATGACAAAGAAACGAAAAAATAAAGGACAAACCGAAAGGATCTTACAATCTCACAAAGAGAATTTGCAAACCTATAAGAGCTAAGCACGAGGGTTTTGCATACCATTTTAGATAACCAATATCAAAAAAGAAACTACAAGTAATTTGGTTTTAACATGTTATCCAGAAAACAATTGCCCGAAGCAATTTTGCCTGATAGTTTAGCAACTCAAAAATCAACTAATCACCTTAGTTATTTTGCTAAACCGATTGCATAAGTACAATCGCTTGTTCGATAAGACCAAAATAAAGATCATAATTAACTTTATTTTTCTCATCAGGCTCTAATTATTCTCAATAATAACTTAGACCTTTTACTTTTAAACAAGATAAATACTAGGTTAGTTAACTAGTAATTCTTGTTAAGGCATTCGGTTGGACTTGAATAACCGAAACCTCCACATTTGATAAGTCTAACTAAGATCCGAGAAACTTAGTTTCGCTTATCCGGAAATTAGTTGGACTAAACAAATGATCTCGAAACACTTTTGTTAAGCCATAAATAATCCATACAAACCAAATAAATCAACTTGCATAATCATTTATCTTAACCGGAAGCAATTGAAACAAACACAGACATTATAGCACCGCAATTGCACTGAAATTTTGTAAGCTTAAACAATTGATACCAAATAATAACAAAAGATAACAATAGTTTTCTTAACCAGAAATAATTGAATCGCAATCAAACATCCATACACAAATAATGGAATAAACATCAATTGTACCAAAATTTTTGTTAAGCAAAAGCTGAAAAATCGGGGGTCTAATAACCTAACCCAATATTTCGGTTAGCAATCTGTATGGACTAACTTGAATATACTTTTAAGAGAATCAACTAAACAGTCAGACTCAATCTTAAATAAAAAGTATATCAAGGAGTTAATATCTCTATCTCTCGATTTGATCTATACTCAAGCAAATAGAAATCTGCGAGTATTTATCAAATACAAGAGATATAAACATGGATGGTACCAAAGACCAATATCCAAGGATCAATCAATTTCCAATCTACAACCAAAGGTTGGATTTCACAATCGATTGATATAACGCACAACCTGTGATATTTCAATTATATAACAAAATATAACGCGGAATATAAATAACACATACACCAGAAATTTTGTTAACGAGGAAACCGCAAATGCATAAAAACCCTGGGACCTAGTCCAGAATGAACACCACACTGTATTAAGCCGCTACAGATACTAGCCTACTACAAACTAACTTCGGTTTGGACTGTAGTTGAACCCTAATAAATATCACACTGATTAGAGCTACAGTTGTGCTCCTTGCATCTCTGATCCTAGCAAGATACTACACACTTGATTCCCTTAGCTGATCTTTCCCACAACCAAGAGTTGCTACGACCCAAAGTCGAAGACTTTAATAAACAAATCTGTATCACACAGAAAAGTGTACGATAATAGATAAATCTGTCTCCCACAGATAAACCTACGAGTTTTGTTCCGTCTTTTGATAAAATCAAGGTCAACAGGAACTAATTAATAACACTGACTTATATTCCCGAAGAACAACCTAGAATTATTGATCACCTCACAACAATCTAAATTGTATGGTAGCCAAACTAGATATCGTGGAATCACAAATGATGAGATGAAGATGTTTGTGATTTCTTTTTATCTTGCCCTATCAGAGACATAATCTCAAGCCAATTATTCAATTGAACTCGTACAATAGAAAATGTCAAGATCAGATCGCTCAACTACAATAGAAGTAGTTTCGTCTGGCTTCACAATCCCAATGAAGTCTTTAAGTTATTAACCGACAGGGTCTCTATAAGAAACCTACGGTTAAAGGAGAATTGACTCTAGCAAACCAACTAGTATCACACATGATGTGTGGGGATTATTTTTTCTAGTTGCTAGACGTCTCCTTTATATAGTTTTCAAATCAGGGTTTGTAATCTAAGTTACCTTGGTAACAAAGCATTCAATATTCACTGTTAGATAAAAAAACCTGATTTATCCAAGCTAATATATTTCAACCGTTAGATCGAAACTTATATTGTCACTGTACACTTAGTTGGTTCACAAATAGTTAACCAATGGTTAGCCATATGAGAACTTTCATATCAACCATATTCATCTTCTTCACAACTAGTTCAAATGACTCAAAATAACTAGTTGAAGAGTTGTTCAATTGCTTAGATCTTTATATATAGACACAATTGAAACAAAATCAGCTTGATTCACTCAAAACAATTCATGAACAATATATCCACAGTTTTCAAAGATTGCATTCCTTATTGATTTATTGTTTAAGTTCATGAGCTAACCAATTTGAGAAATATAACCAGTTGGGCACGCGTACGGGTATGCGTACCTTAGCTACCAGATTTGATTTTACAAACTCAACAGAAATTTTCGATTCGAAAACTTCCGTGGGTACACATACGGGTATGTGTACCTAAGGTGACTGGTTTTCAGTTTGCAAACTTTACAAACTACCGCAAAAAAAATCGGTATGAAAACTTCCACCAACTTGTCTCATTCACCAATACTGCATGCACACATATGCACACACTTGGTTTCCGGTACATGGACTTATACAATAATGTGCGAACACATTATATATGTTTATATCCATAGGTGGTTATGTAATCTCAACTCTACATTTAAATTAATAAAATATTATTCTATAATGTTATAATAGTCGTTAGACGTAAAAATAGACCATCGTCATCAAAGATATTTTCAAGATTGAAACGTCATCATGACTTTAGTCACAGGTAAAGATGAAACGTGGTTAAAGCGAAAGCTTACCAACACATATTTCGAGAAAAAAATAGGCGAGTAAACTCGGCTCGAAATAGAAAATGTGTATGTATGAAAACTATCATACTTATATGACTGTTGTCTCAAGAGTAGGAGATAGATATACTTTTGAGTGCTAGATAAGTTCAAGTCTCTGCATACCTTTTTAGTCGGATGAAGTTCCACTGGTTCCTTGAGTAGTTCTTCGCCTTCGTAAGATAATCGCCATGGAGTCTGGAACTTTGTTAGAGCATTGCTCGGTCGAACTCGCATGCATTGATATCTCAAGCATGTTTGTCAATATTATTGATCAAAACTAAAAAGTCTTTGATTTCTAGTCTACTATAGATACGGTCTAGGACTAGGATAGAAAGTGTAATTGAGCTCAAGAACTCCATGGCGATCATCATACAAGACGAAGGACTACTCAAGGAACCAGTGGATATTCATCGGCTAAAAGGTATGTGGAGACTTGAACTTATCTATCACTCAAAAGTCTATATATCATATCTCCTATCTTGAGACAAAAGTCGTATTACTATATAGACTAAGAATATACACATATGTTATTTCAAGCTGAGTATATCTCGCTTATCTATTTCTCGAAATATGTGTTGGTAAAGCTTTCACTTTAGCCAAGTTCATCTTTACCCAGTGACGAAAGTCATGCCATGTTTTAATCATTTTGGAAATTTCTTTGACAAAAAATAGTTTGTGAATAACAACTGTATAACGCCCTCTAAGAATGTTTCAATGATTGAAATGAGAGTTTAGACAATATAAACATTGGAGGATATAAGCATTATTGTGGCAACACATATATGTATAAGTCCTTATTGCTTAAACCGAAGTTTGCGAACTTTATTGATCAAGTAAAATCGGATCAGCACATGAACTTCAGTCCGCGAACTGGTGAAGCTCTCGAACCCAAGAATTTTTGCTAAAGTTTGTGAACTTCGTCCGCGAACTTGAGTAGGTTATGTCTAAAAACGATATTTGTGAACTTATCTTAATAAACTAAGGAATGTTATTCCAAACCGTGGATTTATAGTTCATGAATTGATTCGAGTGAATCACATCACTTTTGCTTCAATTATGTCTTGTGTAGTGCATAAAGATCTAAGCAATTGAACAACTCTCTAACTAGTTCATTTAAGTCATTTGGACTAGTTATGGTGAATAAGAATATGGTTGATATGAAAGTTATCATTTGGCTAACCATTTGGTTAACTAGTGTTGAACCAACTAATGTACAAGTTTGGGTATGGTTTTCACAAGCCTAGAAACGTGCAGTACATGTGTGTATAACAAGTTAAGTTTTCTATCTAACGGTTGATATATATTAGCTTGTATCTAATCAGGTTTTCATCTAACAGTGAATATTGAATGCTTTGTTAGTAAGCTAACATTGATTGCAAACCATGATTTGAAGACTATATAAGGGAGAAATCTAGCAACTGGGAAACCTAATCCCCACACATTCTGTGTGATACTATTTGTGCTAAGCTAGATTTGATTCTCCTTTAACCTTTGGTTTTCTTCTTCTAAAACCGGGTTAACGACATAAATACTTCGTTGGGATTGTGAAGCCATGCCGATACTAATTTTATCGTAGTTGTGTGATCTGATCTTGCATCTTCTATCGTACAAGTACAATTGTAGTAATTGGCTTGAGATTTCTATCTCTGATAGGCAAGATATAAAAGTAACCACAAATACTTCGTCTCATCGTTTGTGATTCCTCAATAATCTTCTTCGTTGCGTTGATTAAGTTTATTGTGAGGTGATTGATAAAACTGAGATGTTCTTCGGGAATATAAGTCTGGTTTTATTGATTGGTTCCTGTTCACCTTGATTTTTCAAAAGACAGAACAAAACTCGTAGGTTTATTCGTGGAAGACGAATTTTTCTATCCTTGTAGACTTTTTTGTGTGAGACAGAGTTGTTTATTAAAGTCTTCGACTTTGGGTCGTAGAAACTCTTGGTTGTGTGTGAGATCAACTAAGATATTCAAGTGCATAGTATCCTGCTGGGATCAGAGGCGTAGGATCATAACTGTACCTTGGATCAATGTGAGATTGGTTGGGATTCAACTACAGTCTAGACCGAAGTTAGCTTGGATTAGGCTAGTGTCTGTAGCGGCTTAATACAATGTATGTTTAATCTGGACTAGGTCCTAGGGTTTTTCTTGCATTTGCAGTTTCCTCATTAACAAAATTCTGGTGTCTGTTGTAGTTGCAGGAAATCCTACAATACATCCCTCACAAGAATTCATAACAATCAACATATTTTTCAAGATCAATAACAACACTTTTTATTAATTGAATCTAGAAATATTACCAGAAGGAAATGAAATCAAGAATACAACACTATTTTTGGACTTTTTCTCTCCTCAAAACTTTCTCAACACTCCAAAAATTATCTCTCCCTACCTTATGCCTATTCATCTCTTTATATAGGGTATTCCATAGTGGATGACAGCTAAGTTGATCTTTATTTTCGGATTTGACTTGCGGTATTTCGCAAGCTTACAAATGTTAAAATTCGCAAACATCCTAAATTTTGTTAGATCATCACACTTTTCTTATGTTTACACTGTCGTCATCTGTTATGACATTTCTGAAATCACTCTGCGACGTCTTCGCAACGTTGCTGATAAAGATTTCACAAGTGTGTTGTTGCTGCGATATTATGATCCTATATCTTTCCTCTTCTCATGTCCTCTCTGCGAAGGAGATAATGTCACAAGAATTTGTACTTCAAATTGTCGCATATGTTCATCTTTCCACATTCTTTTTTACTGACACGATCTTGTATTCTATGCAGTATTTATTACAAGTATCTTTTTTTCCACCCATTTCTTGACACGTCTTTTTCAACCGTTATTTCTTAACCGTTCACGTCTACTCTTCTCATTAATGAGTTTATCTTCTCGAGAACTCTTCTATATATATATACTCTTCTTATTCTTCTCTTTTTCTTTTTTCACTTTCTTCTATTCTTCTCTGCGAATTTACAGTTTCTCCGCATATTCCGCTTCTGCTACTGTAAATTTTCATCCTTCTTTTTCTTTTGATCTCATTCCTTCATTACCATACTCATATATGCCTCCAAGCGGTCACAAAGCTAAAACTTCTCTTGAAGGAATTCAAAAAGCCTTTAAAAAGAAGGGTTTTACGCTATCCACCATTCCCAATCAAGAAGCTACCTCCATTCTTTTTGCTAGATTATTTTTTGATCATCATTGTGATGATAAAGAGATCAAAGTTTCACTGGGTCAGATTCTCGCTGGCCTTCCTATCCCTCTTTATGATCCTGACCTTCCTTTATTATATGAAATACTCTCCCATGCGAAGTTCTCGCGGGCAATATATCAGCTAAGTGGGGATTGCATTCGCTTAATGCTTGAATTCTCCAACCGTGGCGCTAGCAAAGGGTCTCTTTATTCACAAGATGTTAGGGATCCTGAATTTAAGGAATTAGCAATTCTTCCCGAAAAATACACCCCAGAAAGCTTCTTTGATAACTATGAACTAATACCTATGAAGAATGTCAAAACTCGCTGGGGCATTCGCTTGAAGAGGAAGGAAAATGTTGATGATGATAAATGGCTTATGCATTATATTGATTGGCATTCTGGAAAGAATAAAACTCCTCGCCAATCCAAGGATGAAAAGTGGTGCGTCTTTTCACTGATTTTGAGGGGCCCTTATGTTTCTGGTTCAAACGTGCTTCCTGCGAATCTCGCTACTTACCAACCTTGGGCATTTAATTAGCCTGAGAAAGAGAAAGAGGTATGTTTCTTTCATTCTGTCTATTATCTTCATTCCTCTTTATACTTATTAACTTTGCGAAATCTTCAGATTAACAAGTTAAGAAGAAGTTACAACAAAACTAGCAAGGCAAGCACCCTAGCTGCACTTCGCTCGATCACGGATGAAGTAAGAAATACTTTCCTTTACCATTTTTAACAATATTGTTGCCTCTGTTTCTTATCTTCATTCGTGTGCGTAGATTGGCGTTGTAGTTGCGGAAGAATAAGAGTCTAATGCTGCGAAGACCAAAGGCAAGAGTAAAAATGTTCTTCGCAAGGAAAAATTCACTTCCCCTCCTTCAAAGAAAAGAAAAGTCCGCTCTTCCTCTCCCTCAAGTTCCCACTCTCACGAGAGTACATATGATGATGATGTATTCACAAAGGAAGATGCTTCTTCTGAGTCTTCAATGGCACAATTATCTAGCATCTTTTCTGATTCCTTGCAAGGAATTGATGATGACAATGTCACCAATACATGCAAAGCTCTTGCGAATATATGTGATTCCACTCTATTGGAGGGTGATAGTTCTCTTCGCGGAGTTTCTAGATCAGTGACTCCTAACTTTCTGAACTTACTTGGTATTCTGGTATGCTTTCATTTCTTTGTTTCTTATTCATACTTATAATTCAAAATTATATCTATCTTGATAATTTTTTCTTTATAATTCAAAATTATATCTATCTTGATAATTTTTTCTTTCTTTCGCAGTCTAGAAGAGCTTCTTTCGTTGTCGCCTCAGATTTGGAAAGAAGGCGTGCTACTCTTGAGAAGAAGAGTCTTGAACTTCGCAAGAAAAACGAAGAAATGGAGGCTGAAGCTGCTGATCTTCGCGAAAAGAATAAACAGTCAGATTCTGAAAATATTACCCAGAAGGGCAAAATATATAGTCTCCAAGATGCCAATAATCAACTTTTTTTTATGGTATATAGAGCTTTTCTTCATTTCGTTTTCTCATTATCTTTCCTCATATGATTTACTATTTTCGCAGACGTTTATGGTCTTTCTGATGAAGCTACCATTCTTCGTTCTTTTCCCGAACCCATAGATAATGATACCTTGCTTGAACTCCTTAATAATTCTTTAAATAGTTTTTCAAATAACAAGATTAAGTCCCTTTCCCTAGATGAACTCAGATCCAAATTTCGCCTCTTAGAGATTGACCATAGATCCAGCTTGGGCTTAGCCAATAAATTTAAGCGTTTTTATCTTAACTCTAAAGAGGAAATTAATAATTTAAGGACCAAGAATATTATTCTTATAGATGAAAAAGATCGTATTGCTCTCCAAGGTGCTCAAACTCTAGCGAAATTCCATGAAACTCTTCTTGAGGTTCAAATTGAACGGGATGAAGCTATTCGCCAAAACGCTATACTTAACGAAAGAGGGGGTCAAATTCGCTCACGTATTCTAATACATAATGATGATGAATTCACTTAGGCTACAAAAGTCCTAGATAACGCCAGGAATAATCTAGGTGTAGATGTTAGTCTCCATACTGAACACACAACCTTGGTTAGAGATATGATTTCTGACAGAGAAGGTTATTAACTACTCTTCCTTATTTAATTGTTTGTTTTTCATAAATTTACATCAAGTTGATAATTCAATGTTATACTTTCGCAGAGGCTGAAGAGAGACTTCGCAGAAGAATTGAAGAACTTGAGGCTGAGAAAGAGCAGATTGCAAAGGATCTTGCTTCTTGCAATGATAAATGTTCTAAGCTGAAGAGTCAATTGAAGATTAATGTTGCGAACTTTAAAAATAATGCTACACTTTTTCGCAACCAGACTATTAAAATGGTTTGTGATGACAATAAGATTCCACATTCCACATATCCTTATATCTTAGATGAAGTCCCAAAGAACACTCCTGACTTGGTCATCTCTGATAGCGATGCTAGCGAAGAAGAAGAAGAATGTGACGCTAGTGAGGAAGGAGAAGAGTCTGATGAAGATGATGAAGAATCAAGCAAGAAATGATTTTTGCTTCATTCTTTGACTTTTTGTAATATCTGAATATTTGTCTTTTAATCTTCTATTTTTGTTTTCTATCACTGCGAATTTCTTCAATCTTCAATACAAGTTCTATTTCTTTTGTTTCTTCCTGCATGTGTTAGAAAACAATTCTTTCTCGCAATATGATTAATCAATATATAATTTATTTTTCACTTCGTGCGTAAATCTATCATATGGAAACAAATAACATACTCTCATTTTATGCATTCCCATACTTGCCTATGTTATTTGTGTTCAAATGAGAGATTAAGAAAGTTACCTTTGTTCAGTAAGATTGTTGCGAAATCTTTGAGTATATGCATTCCCAAATCTCGCAGTTATTTCTGCATAATCTCGCAATCACATATTTAGAATTTCAATTTTTCTTATATTCTGATGTGATCTTATTTTGCCTTCCTAAGTAAAGGTTTTATTTTTCCACCTCTTGTCATTGCGACAAAATCGCAGGACGTCTTTACATTTTCATGCAAAAACCCCTTGATCTTGTCTTAACCTTTTTCTCTTATAATTTTTGTTGCGACAATATGACATGCCTAAATATTCTTGCGAAAATAAAGCCTCATGACATTTCCGTCTTGCGATGAAATCGCAGGACGTCCTTACACTTTCATGTACTGACCCATTGATCTCATCTTATCTTTCTATTTTGTATTATTGCCTCTTCAGGATTGTCGCACAAATGTGACAAGCCTAAATATTCTTGCGAAAATAAAGCCTCGTGACATTTGCGTCTTAAGACACTTATCAGCTCCCTAATGGAGGGTGCCGCCCTTATCTTCCCCTGGTTTCCCCTTCAAGGAGACGTATTTCTGCCATACAAGGATAGCTCCTCCCATCCAGTCTTGACAACAACCAGTTGTTTTCGCAGCCTCTTATACGTTTTGCCTATATGGCTTATGGTTACGAGACTACCCCCTAAGTGGGGTTTTCTTCAGGCCGAGTACATCATAGCCAAGACTTGTCAAGAATAGCAAGGTACGCTCCAGATGCCCCGGGCACTCTTGACTCAACCATGTACCTCGGCGCCTTGGTCATATTATGCACTCCTTAGGAGAGTCCTTATTACCCTAGTCTCCCAACTAAAGTCATATGCTTAAGTTGAGAATCCAAGGTGCCTCTCCTGGATGGGTTTTTATTGACCCCAAATCTCCATGACTCAAGTTACAGTAGCGGTGTAACCTTTTTGCTGATCCATGCAACAGGTACCCCCTTCTATGACGCACTTTAGGTCTTACATTTGCCTCTTGCAAAATTTTGATTTGGCGAACTAGGGTGCACGCCATAGTAGGTTCGCCCCATTCTGATTGTTCTGTTTTTTCATTTTAGCTCTTATTGTAATTTCTCAATTCTCGTCTTTGTCATTCCATAAAATACATTTTTTGAAATTTTTTGTAACAAATCAGCCACACATTTTTCTTTCTTTTCTCAATTTTATTCTGATATCAAATTCTAAGTTTCTTACTTTTGCTGTTTTCTACCTCTGCATCATTTATATTTTCTGCGACTTTCTTGCTTTCTGCGAACGTTTCGCTAATTCCTATTTTCAGCAAACATTTACTTCGCAATATTTTTTTTTCTCTACTACGTCAACCATCAATCTCCCACTTCTCTGCTTTCCTTTGATGTTGCATCTCCAATTCTCTCTCTCTGTAGTTCGTTCTTCGCATGATTCAACATCAATTTCATAACACTTCTTTCCTTCAATCCAATCACCTTTTATAATGCCAACTCTGCTCGGATGAGGGAACTTTATGCACTGATGAAATATCGATGCTACGCCTAAAATACCATGTAGCCAAGGTTTGCCAATTAAGGCGTTGTACGGTGACTCCACGTCGACAACACAGAATAGAATTTCAGAAGATATTCCGTTCAATGGAATTCGCATAGTGAATTCACCTTTTGGTTTATTAGCAGTTCTGTTAAAACCATAGATTTTGTAAGTTGAAGGTATTAAATCTTCATCTTTTCCACCCATAGTTTTATAAGCATGATAGAACAGGATATCCACGGAACTTTCATTATCAATTAAAACTCTGTTGATTGCCCATGAATCCCCAGCTTCATCATCTTCATCATCACTTGGTTTTGGATTAATCTATAACTTCACCACCAATAGGTTTTCATGCATTTATTTACCTTCAGGTACTTCTTCTGCGGTGAAGGAAATGGTATGTTTTTGCCATTCTTTTAACGGCGAAACCTTCACAATGTTCATTATTTCTCTCCCATCAGCATCTTTTGCGAAAACTCTTCTCAGAACATTATCGTGAAAGTCTACAATTGTTTTGTATGAATGTCCAATAGAGTTACAAAACAGATTCTTCGTTTTTGCTCCAACTTCTATTACAAATGTTTCTCCTCCTTTTGTCTTATTAACTCTGCGAATTTCTGGTGGATGTGGTAATGGTTGAGATTGAGGTTGTCCCATGAGAAAATGATTTAACTTTCCCTGATCTATCATCCTGAGAATGATTCTCTTTATATTCCTGCAGTCATTTATAGAATGTCCATGAAAATGATGGTAAGAACAAAATTCTTGACTTTGGTGACTTGGAGGTGGCTTTTTTTCCATGTTCCATGGTACTGGTACATTTTCCATCAAGATTATTGCTTCCCATATTTTTTCTACACTAGTATTCAGAGGTGGCATTTTAATATCTTCCCATATCATCTAATGATTTCCTTGGCTTCTGTGATAATTTTTCCTTTGACCTCCATATATTTCTTGCGGCTGATCAAGTCTTGGAATTTTGATGTTTCCACCTCGGATATAGAAGTTTCTGTCTCTCTCAAATTCTTCTTGGTCGCGACTTCCCATAGCTACTATTTTATGCTGACTATTCTCCATTATCCTCTCTTGTTGTCCTTGCAAAGTGCTCGCCACTGTGTTTATCAACTTGGGTAACAAGCTTGCGTTCGTTGCTTTTGAACTTGTGTTCGCAACTGGGTATGATTCTATCTCATTCTGTTTTTCTTCAAGAGCAATATACTCTTCCTGAAGTTCTCGCAATTTAGTCATTATGATCGTGTTCTTGACTTTGAAAATTTGAATATACAACAGGTTGGTTGCGAACATTGCATTAATAAATGATAAAATGAGATATCTCTCATCCACTCGACCAGCCATTTCACTACACATTGTATTTCATCTTATGGTAAAATGCTTCAAACTTTCACCAATTCTCTGCTTCAACCCAAATACATCTTCAATGTCAGGGCGCGAAGAATTATTACTTATATATGATCCTAAGAATGTAGTTTGCAAGTGATTGAAAGACGTTATAGTATTCTTGGGCAACCCTTCAAACCATTTCAAAGCCTCTCCTGTTAAACTGGATGCGAAATACTTGCACAATACAGAATCATGATTTTCCCACTGTAGCATACATCTCACATAAGCTTTAATGTGTTGAATTGCACAAGTTGTCCTGTCAAAGATGCTAGTTAATGCAGACAGGTTGCACTTTGGGGGTATTTCTCATAATTGTACTTCTTGTATGAATGGAGTTTTTGCAGCTTCTTTTATAGCTTCATCCAATTGTCTTCTGCCTTCTTCTTTTCCGTTATTTAGCATTCCCCTCATCTACGCTAGTTCTTTTAAGATTTGATCATTTATTCCAGGATCTTGGTCCATTGGTCTCTTTAATTCTTCTTCTCTTCTTCTACGTTCATGTCTGTCTTGTCTTGCGAAATTTTGATCTTCTTCTCAATTATTTTCTTCTCGTCTTTCCCTGCGATCTCGTCTTTCATCTCCTTCTTGAATTCGCACATGATTGTATCTCTCATTTTCTCCTCTGCAATTTTGGTCATTCCTTATCAATTCTCTTTGTTTTCTTTCAGCTCTCCTTTGTATTCTATCATACTCTTCATTAATATTTCCATTATTGCGATTTTTTTCACGTCTTCTTTCTCGATTATCATGATTATTCTCGCGTATTTCCTCTTGGAGCTCTTGTTCCTCCACTTTTGCTCCCAACCTTTTCCTTTCGCAAGCTAGACGTGCTTGTTCGGCATAATGTCTCTTGATTTCATCTTCAATCACTTGTTGATTTCTTTGAATTTTTCTCCCATATAATATTCTCCTTCCTTCTTCCTGATTTTCTTCGCCATCTTGATTATTTCATTCCCGACGTCGCCCATTCTCCCGACTCCTGTTATTTTGTCCATTTTAAAGAATTTCACCTTGTGGGATGTAACGATCTTTAATTATTTCTCTCCTTTCGCGACGTTCTTCATTTGGATTTTGTGTTTCTTCTCGATCTCTTTCTCCAATATTTACCATAGGCAAATTTTGTCTCACTTCACTTCTAATTGATCTTGATCTTGATCTTATAGTACCTCTTGACATTCTATTTTGTAATCTCATGTTTTCCATCCTTAATTCACGATTTTGCCTTATCAAATTTGCGCGTTCTTCTGCTTGTAACCTCCTCTTTTCGTGTATTATTTGTCTCAATGCCTCTAATGCTTCAATTCTTTCGTCTCCATGAATTATTCCTCCAACTTCTTCCTGGTCTCTCTCTTCTTGTCTACCATTTCTTAATTGTTGCTCTTCTTCCACTTCTTCTGCTGAATTTGATCGCCAAGTGTGTACACTCACTCTATCATAATCCACATTTCTATTTTGTATTGGCATATGCTGAGTTGATTGTTGAACCTGATTTTCTCCATTGTTTCTTGTGTTCATTCTTGAAGATTCCACAATTTTATTTCTTCCTTCTCCAGCAAGTCTCATACTCCTTCTAACAGTTGTTGGTTGTCTTGAAGCATTTATTCTTCTAGCCATCTTTTCAATCTTAATGAACTGTTGAAAACTATACGAAATTCTTAACCAATTACTCCAAATTCCTTCAAATCATAATTTAATCAGAATTTCTTCAACTAGTCCTTGTTTCCAGCGCCATTATGTAGCTGCAGAAAATCCTACAATACATCCCTCACAAGAATTCATAAAAATCAACACATTTTTCAAGATCAATAACAACACTTTTTATTAATTGAATCTAGAAATTCAACCAGAAGGAAATGAAATCAAGAATACAATACTATTTTGGACGTTCTCTCTCCTCAAAACTTTCTCAACACTCCAATTATCTCTCCCTACCTTATGCCTAGTCATCTCTTTATATAGGGTATTTCATAGTGGATGACAGCTAAGTTGACCTTTATTTTCGGATTTGACTTGCGGTATTTCCTTAAGTTCATTCTTCAACAAACGAAGAGACTTTTCTTGATTATCACATATTTTTTGAAGAATACTTAATTGCTGCAAGGAAATCGTCGTCTTGTTTAAAAAATCACGCTTCTCTTGAGATAAAGTCTTATTTTCATCTAATAAAGTTTCCATCGCCAGGTTAGCTTGGGTTAGCAAATAAGAGAGGCGAGAAATTTCGCTACTTAAAAAATTTAACTTCTGTACTAGTTGGACATTCTCATTGGTAAGGTTATCTATTTGATCAACGGAATATGTATGAAGGTTATCTAATCGACTATATTGGTCCATCCACGAATCTTTCTCAATGTGAGCTTCTTCAGCAGCAGATTCAGATTTAAACCTCTCCATTAATCGTGTCTGATTTAAAGCTTAATATGAGAACAAAGGATTTTAAAAGAAGAATTGAGTACAGAAAGAAGAAAATTTATCCAAACAGAAAAATCAAAGACAGAGGCAGAGATGTTATACCTTTTAATTCTTTATTCTTACTGCGAAGATTTTCACAGTCTAGCGAAGAGTTGCGAAGCTTTTGGCAAAGAGTATCGCATTTTAAAGTCTTGGCTTGAAGACTTTCCTTTAGAGCTTCAACTTCATGTTCTAAAGATGCTTGCGAATCATTTCGGTCAGAACCAAAATATTTGCTCAAAATCTCGCAGACACCATGCATGACAGGATCAGTAGAATATCTCCTAGCATCATCCAGAATATCAGATAAAACTTTAAAAGCAACATCTACTCCTATAGAAGTTTCCTTAGAAGAAGGGGAAGATGCAGATAGCGCAGTAGTGACAATGGAGAGTTGAAGATTTGAATCATTCGAGGGAAGTACATCATCCGAAGATGAAGTATCTGGAAAAGTAATAAATGGAATTGAAGAAGAACTAACTTGAGAAGTAACTACAATAGGAGGGGAAGAAACTTCATTCACAGCAATATAAGGAATTTCATTTATCAGAGGATCAGTGGAGGCAGGGATACTGGTGGCGATATTCTCGCAAACAGAAGCTAGAGGTTCAGTATGCGAAGGTTTTGGGACAACACTCGCAGAAATTAATTGGGGAATAGTAATACCAAAACCAACAGTTTTAACTTTGCGAGATTCCTGCGAATAACAATATAGATAAGAAACAGAGGCAACAATATTGTTATTAAGAAAGCAAATGTTTATTACTCCCTTATCATTCGCAGTATTTCTTTTCCTCTTAGCTGGATGTTGTTGCGAATTCTTGGAAGCATTAGGGTTTTGAACTATGAGTTTGGTATTATAAACGATTCCGATGAAACATAAAAAAAAAGTATGGGAATTACATAAAATCGAGTAAGAATATATAAGATAATTTAGATGAACAAGAACAAGATCGAATTCAATAACAACATAAGAACATATACCTTGATGAATCCATGAAATCAGTAGCATATGAACCTTTGGAAGAAGAAAATTGCATAAAACGAAGATTACTTTTTTAGTAGGTTCCCCCTGATAGGTGTCTAAAACACCTTGATATTTATCTATAATTTATGCTTTCTTTGCTAGTTTTCTTGTAAGTGATGTATCTTATGTTTTGTTTTTGAGTATTTAGGTACTTTGGAGTCATTTGCAACAAAAGAAGAAGAAACAACGCGAAAGCCTCATCTCTTGTGCAATGGCTATTGGATACAAACTATTTCTCATTATTTGCTTTTATTTCTTCATCTCTGTCTGAAAAGTATGTCGGCTTTAGTGATGCAAATTATGTCTGAAAAGCATGACAACTTTAGTGATGAAAATACATTAAAGAGAAGAAGTGAATTTGAGAAGTAAGCGATGGCTACTGTTGGTGGGAGAATTCGAAGGAGAACAAAAGCATCATTTCATTGCAAGCAAGCTTTATCGGAAGCACAATGGAGAAAAAGAAGCTGTCATTATTTGGCGGCTTGTATCAATTCTTAGGGTCAACAAAGTGGATATATCAATCTTTACTCCTACACACAACCTAAATTTCAGAGAAGATTTTCATTAGCTTTCTTTTACTCCACCTAAAATTCAGAGAGAGAAAATGTGCGGCTGTTGTCTGAGAAATTGGTGGCAGTGATAAGTATATGGATTGAATTCAAGGAGATGAGGATGTGAATTTGAGCTCTGCTGGGAGGATGAAGAACAGAAAATTCTGAGTTTGAGAAGATGAGATTAGGATTTTGTGATTTTGAATCTGAAGTTGAGATATGAGAGAAATCGAGAATGAATCAGAAGAGAAAGGGGTTTTGAGATGAATTAGCAATATGGGTATATCTCAAATTCAAGTTTACATCAAGGTAAAGTGTGATGTTGTCGACTGAAGTTGACGATAAACAAAAATTTATGGTTCTGTTAAGCCAAGAAATCTAAGAAGAACAAAGGAGAATCTGGTGATGGGTTTACTTTTGCAATTATTGGTGATAAATAAGAAGATGGAGTTGATGCTGAGACATTAGTGATGAACAAGAATGAGATGAAATGGAGTGTTGGGTTTGTGAAACTGTTGATGGGGTGTCCAGTAATTTGAATATCTGAGATGATGAAGCCTATGGTGCAGAATGAGAAGATGGAACTGTGAGCTGGGATGTACGAGAATGGCATGGAGGTAAATCTCTAGTGGTGAACTGTAATGGAATTGGTTTGCTGAGTAATTGGTGATGTTGCAGTACATGGATGAGAAGATGGTACTGGTTGTGTATGTAGGCTTGTAGGTGCAGTAACTGGTGGTGGTTGAATAGATGTTTGTGTTGATGATGTGTCTCAGGTGGTGATTACAATAACTAAGTTTGAGCTGGATTTAGGACCTGTGCAACTGTGATTAGATGTATGCAAAATTGTTGCAGGTGATAGCTGGTGTTGTTAATGGGAAATGGAACAGTGCCTAAGAAGAAGCTACAGGAAAGTGAAGTTGGTGCTGTTTTGCAGTGTATAACTGGGAATTGCAGGTGAGCATGGGCTGTGAAGTAAACTACAATGGGTTTAGTTGAATGCCTAGGTTTAGGTACAAGATTCTGTGCAGGGTATGGTTGAATAAAGGAAGAGTAATTGCCAAGGAAAGTGATGGATGAACTGCAGGAACTGAATTGAAGGCACTGGGGTTGTTGTGAGGTGCTGCAATGGAGTTGCAGGTGTTGGCGCAGCTACAGATGGCAATGATATTGCAGGTGAAGTAGGTTCTGCTGGGAACAGATGCAAGTTGGTGCCAAGTAGTTGAGAATACAAATAAGGAGATGCAATGGCTAGGCTGGTTATGGCAGGATTTACTGATATTGGAATGCAGCTGTAGAAGCAGGTTCTGGCACTGTGTTTAATGTAGCTGGGAAGACTCAGTGAAGATGGTTAGGAAGGACTGACTTGCTGCTGCTGGTCACAGTGGTTGGTTCTGATGGTTGAGTTTGACTTAGAAAATTAGTATGTTGTTGTTGTGTGATCATGACGGTGAGAGTTTGCTGCTTCTGTTACTAAGGCAGTTTAGCTCGACTAATAGTGAAGTGAACTGGTGATTGCTGCTGCGGCACGATGGAGATGATGGATGGTTGTTCAGTGACGTTGTGATATGCAGAGATTGAGATAATGGATTTTAGAATGTGGTACGTAAATTGGATGGGAACTACAGGCAAAAAAACGAGACTCCCTGGTGGTGTCTTGGAGGTGACTGCTGTTTTGGAAATGATAACGAAGTTCTGAGTTTTGTTTCAGATGGTGAGCATTTGGAACTGATCTGGCTGGCATGAATGAGGCAGTTGCTGGTGTAATGGATATGGGGTGAAAGAAGCAGCTGTTGTTGAACGGGAGATTGAAGAGCCAATATGGCTGCAATATTACGCACAGCCAAGATGGCTGGCCAAGGAGCTGTTGAGCACAATGGTAGTGTATAACAAGTGCAGGCAAGTGCAAACGTTAGGCCTGGCAACTTAACCGAGTCATCCTAGTTATCTCGACTCAGTTGACCTGACTGAGTTGACTATTGACTAGTGAATTTTCGGTCACCTGAGCTCCAGTCCGGTGCCGGATTCCGGCCAACTTCCGGCAATGCACCCAGTTTTCCGGTGAACTATTTTTTGTACATATTTTATTTATGGGTTTCTCACACATATGGGCTTGGTGGTTTTCATCTAATGGACTTTGAAGACTAAACCTATTTTTGGAGCAAAGGATTATAAAAAAAAAAAAAGGACTTCTACTTCTACTTCTACTTCTTTTTTTTTTTTTTTTTTTTTTGGGGGGGGGGGCACATCTTTTCTACGGGAGTTTTGGAGGAGAGCAGCGACTAGGGTTTGCTTTTCATCTTTTTCATTTTTATAATTGATTTTGATTATGATGAATCCAACAACTATGAGTAGCTAAATTTCATTTATTGGTTATGGGATATAAAGTGGATTTCACAAATAAGATTTGATTCAATGCATTAGTTTTGTCTCAACTTTATTGTTTATGATTCATTATTAATATTGTTGTATGATTTGATTGTTTGTTTGGTTGAGTCCGGAATCAATCCGATTTGCATTCATTTCTAAAGCTAAATTAGGGTTTTCAATACGAAAATGTTGTTTATCCCTGATTCTAAGTAGCATAATTGTGGGTAGTGCTTGTAGTGATATATCCTACTAGTCACATATGAATCATAACTTGGGTTAAATCGATTTAGTGCTTTTACACATTTTGATTGCCTTGATTAGTCTTATTCCATAAGAACTTATTGAGTTAAACTTAATTGTGCTTTTACACTTTAGGTTGCTTTCTAGGAAGAATTCACATATGCATCTTTTAATGTGGTTGTGATGAAATCAGGGAATTAGCGGGATATTCTTGCGATCAAGGTATCCTAGGACTTTTAGTAAATGAGAGATTAAAATTTCAATTCTAGTCATTGATGAAAATATATGTTTGTGAATGAAACTATCCTGTGACCAATATATTCTCCTTATTGATTGCTTTTATTATTACTTTGCTTTCAATTTAGTTTTTATTGCTTTGAAAAATCAAACCCCCCCCCCATTGGTTACTAAGAAACTGAAATTTGTGTAACAACAAAAGCCTCTATGTGGATACGAACTCTTTCTTATCGGATACTACTGTTATTTTAGTTAAGTAAGAAAGTGAAATTATTTTTTCTCGGCTGACAACCGACCAGATTTTGGCGCCGTTGCCGGGGAGGCATACGGCTTGTTATTTAGTTTTAGTTTATTGTTTATTTTTGTTTTTGTTTTTGTTTCTTGTCTCTTATTTCTGATTTGCTGTTATGAGAATTTTTCTTTTTCAGGTACTTGATAATTGCCATCTACACGTCAAGAGTACCTAATCAAGTATTTTTTCCCTATGTATGGTGGACAAGAACATGCATACAATAATTTGTTTGGTTTTCAATCTAAATCTCATGACAACTACCAACCATACGGGGGGTATAACCAACACCATTTTTTTGGTTATGGTCAATATTCCGCGTATCCTTTTGGTTATTCTCATACATACCAACCTTCTTATGGTAGGTATGTAAGTGAACAATCACTAGGAGGGGAGGATAGTCATGCTTATAATCATATTACTCCTAGTGTTGCAGATATTTGTGATAAGATAAAGGAGCTGACATAACAAGTTGAACAAGATACACACAATATGGAGAAACGCCTTGATTCGTCATCCTCTAGTCATGGGCAGAAAGTTGAGAGTTTTACACCAATTAAGGATTGTGATGGTGTATCTAAACCTATTCGTGATCTCCTTGGTGTAAGGCAACCTAGTTTGAGAGAACTTGAAATAAGGTTCTATCAATTGATCGATGACGGCCTAGCATCCGATGAAGAAGTTATTGAAGCTAAAAGAGATTTAAGAAAGGTGAATGATAGACGTTATTCTATGGGTTACGATGATGATTTTGAACCTTTTGAAAATCCTTGTAACAAGAATGAATTTATTCCAACTCCGGATCATAATAACGATCGTTCGCCTATTCAAAAGATGGAGTCTTGGAGTAACAAAAACATGGTTTTAGATAGTGTAACACACGAGGGTGTTGAAGTATTGATTGAGAATGAAACCGAATTGAGTAATATTGTGGAAGACCCAATTGAACCTATAAAATATTATAATGATGATGTTGATGTCGAGGCTTTAGTTGAGGCAAAGACGAATGAATATTTGTTGCAAGGTTTGATAGAGGACCACGATATACAAGAGGTAAGTTCACTTGAGTTTTATAAGGACGAAGAGGATTCCGCAATACAAGAGTTTCCGCAAGGTTTGACTAATCCTTTGCTTATTGATTCTTCTTCTTTACCTTTTGTTGGATTAAATGTATGTGCTTCAGAAATATTGTTGAATGACTTTGTTTCTCGATATCCTCCATTGGAGACATTTGTTCCTCATACTATGCAGATTTGCGGACAAGAAGTTGTAGAAGTTCCCGATACCTATGTTCTTTATCCACTTCCAAGTGTGGACAAGAATAAGTGTGGGGGAGACTTTTACAGATATATAGCTTCACTTATGTTTTATTGTACTAATGCTTGTGTGAAGCTACTGTTTCCAAAACAGGTTACATGGAAGGATCCCCAAATTTTCAGATTGTTGGTATATGGGAAGTGAATCAAACAAGGAGATAGTCGGGATGACGACTTTAAACCAAGCGCTAAGTGGGAGGCAACCCACCGGTTTTGTATCTTTATCTTTATCTTTTTTATTTTAAAGCATTTTATCTTGATTTTTTTGTCGTTTTTTCATATCATTTGCGGAATTTTCCACCTTGAACTTTCTTTGGACGATTCAATTTTACATTGAGGACAAAAAAAAAATCAGAAAAAAAGAAAAACAAGGAATTTTATTTTGCTTTATGAACTCTGAAATCTAGAAACTTGTGCCTTTAGGATGACACTACCAATATAATTAAGTGGATGGAACCATCTTGATTGCAGGAGTTGAGGAACCAATTAATTAAAAGGGACGAACATAGCTCTGAAATTACAAATAATATGATAGTTGTTACCATATCTCGGAATATCACCATATCACGTTCTATTTTTATTTTTTCATATTTATCTATTGTTATCTAAGTGAATTGGTGGGTCACTAAACATCGAGTTGTTATTACTGCTAGGATGAAATAGAGTGATTGAGTTGCTAAAAAAAAAAAAAGAGACCGACCAATTAGACCAATCGGAATAAAAATGACACTTGGATAGCAATATGTGTATGTTCTCCCTGTCTTCGTCGCCTAAACAAGTGTGGAATGCAGGATCCAAGGGAACTATCATGTAATCTTCTGAAAAGAAGCATGTGCTTGGATCCAAAAGATCTAATCATGTTGTCTAATAAAAAAAAAGTGAAAAAGAAAAGAAAAGAAAAGAAAGAAAATATTATTATTGTTGAATAAAGTCGACTCCTGGTTCCCTTGTATATGCCGGTTGAGTTGATGTAGAATTAATATTGTTGACCACTGGTTCCCTTGTATATGCCAGTGTGTTAACACTAGAATTCAGACCAGTATCTCAATCCAATAGGATGCATAGGTTCATCTTGGCGGTGACCTTCAGACAGATATGGGAAACACCAATCACTTGTGAACATTCGCAAACATCTACCTCTATATCCATCTTCTTAATCTTTTCATTGTGATTGTGGTTAGTTAGATTATGAGTATTGTGGTTTGTTCGACTATCTAATTAGAGCTTACTCAAGGTACCTCCTCCTGTAGTCATTTTGGATTCGTTCATTGATTTGTCACAAATAGACGGAGTTGGAAATATAGGTTTTGTAGGCAGACCTCTTGTAAACCTTCACGAGACTAAAACTCGTCCACTAGGGACACCTAGGGGTTCAAAGGATTGTTATTTATGCTAAAAGTGACCGTAGCCTCGATGAAACGGAGTTGAATTTATGTTTTATAATTATTTTGTTTGATTTGCTCGAGGACTAGCAAAGTCTAAGTGTGGGGGAATTTGATAGGTGTCTAAAACACCTTGATATTTATCTATAGTTTATGCTTTCTTTGCTAGTTTTATTGTAAGTTATGTATCTTATGTTTTGTTTTTGAGTATTTAGGTACTTTGGAGTCATTTGGAACAAAAGAAGAAGAAACAACGCGAAAGCCTCATCTCTTGTGCAATGGCTATTGGAGACAAACTATTTCTCATTATTTGCTTTTATTTCTTCATCTCTATCTGAAAAGTATGTCGGCTTTAGTGATGCAAATTCTGTCTGAAAGCATGACAACTTTAGTGATGAAAAGACATTGAAGAGAAGAAGTGAATTTGAGAAGTAAGCGATGGCTACTGTTGGTGGGAGAATTCGAAGGAGAACAAAAGCGGCATTTCATTGCGAGCAAGCATTATCGGAAGCACAATGGAGAAAAAGGAGCTGTCATTATTTGGCGGCTTGTATTAATTATTAGGGTGCCCAAAGTCATCTGGGTACCCCTTATCTACTTCAACAAAGTGGCTATATCAATCTTTACTCCTACACACATCCTAAATTTCATAGAATATTTTCATTAGCTTTCTTTTACTCCACCTGAAATTCAGAGAGAGAAAATGTGCGGCTGTTGTCTGAGAAATTGGCAGCTATCTGGATTGAATTCAAGGAGATGAGGATGTGAATTTGAGCTCTGCTGGGAGGATGAAGAACAAAAAATTCTGAGTTTGAGAAGATGAGATTAGGGTTTTGTGATTTTGAATCTGAAGTTGAGATATGAGAGAAATCGAGAATAAATCAGAAGAGAAAGGGGTTTTGATATGAATTAGAAACATGGGTATGTCTCAAATTCAAGTTTACATCAAGGTAAAGTATGCTGCTGAGAAGAACAAAGAAGAATCTGGTGATGGGTTTACTTTTGCAGTTTTTGGTGATAAATAAGAAGATGGAGTTGATGCTAAGACATTAGTGATGAACAAGAATAAGATGAAATGGAGTGTTGGATTTGTGAAACTGTTGATGGGGTGTCCAGTAATTTGAATATCTGAGATGATGAAGCCTATGGTGCAGAATGAGAAGATGAAACTGTGAGCTGGGATGTACGAGAATGGCATGGAGGTGAAGCTCTAGTGGTGAACTGTAATGGAATTGGTTTGCTGAGTAATTAGTGATGTTGCAGTACTTGGATGAAAAGATGGTACTGGTTATGTATGTGGGCTTATAGGTGCAGTAACTGGTGGTGGTTGAATAGATGTTTGTGTTGTTGATGTGTCTTAGGTGGTGATTACAATACCTAGGTTTGAGATGGATTTAGGACCTGTGCAACTGTGATTAGATGTATGCCAAATTATTGCAGGTGATAGCTGGTGTTGTTAATGGGCAATGGAACAGTGCCTAAGAAGAAGCTACATGCAAGTGAAGCTGGTGCTGTTTTGCAGTGTATAAATGGGAATTGCAGGTGAGCCTGGGATGTGAAGTAAACTACAATGGGTTTAGTTGAATGCCTAGGTTCATGTGAAATAGAGTTAGGTGTTGGCTCAGCTACAGATGGCAATGAGATTGCAGGTGAAATAGGTTCTGCTGGGAACAGTAATAGGTGTAGAATACACCATATTTATTATCTAGTATTTATGCTTTATTTGCTATTTTTCGTGTGAATTATGTATCTTATATGTGTTTTTGAGTTATTAGGTACTTTGGAGTCATTTGGAACAAAAGGAGAATAAACAGCGCGAAATTCTCATCTCATATTCAATGGATATTGGAGGCGGAAATTATTTATCATTATTTGTTTTTATTTCTTCATCTCTATCTGAAAAGTATGTCGGCTTTAGTGATGCAAATTCTGTCTGAAAAGCACGACAACTTTAGTGATGACTCTCGTTGAAGAGTATAAGTGAATATGAGAAATAAGGGACGGTTGCTGTTAGCGGAGGAACTCGAAAGAAGGAGAAAGTGTTCAATTGGAGCATAAATGGGCAAAGCTGTCATTTCCTAGGCGAACAATATCCGGAGAGTCGAGCCAAGATTGAGAGTCGACCAGTCCTACATGAGCACTCAAGACAGCAAGTTGATGTTAAAGAGGTGGTCACCTGTTATGGGATACCCATTGGGGTGTCCCTTAGCCTATGAACCGGAGTATAAATAACCACCCCAATCATACTTTACCCTAAAATCAAAACTGTTTCTCCCAATCATATTTTTTTTTCTCACTCACTGAAATTGAGAAAGATACAGCGGCGGCTGTTGCTGACTGAATCAGATCGAGAAATAGGAGAAGGTTGAATTCAAGAAAGAGTAGCTCAGGGAGATGAAATTAGAAGATGGGTTTGCATTGGATTGAAGATTCATACCAGGTTTGAGCCAAGAAAACATGAAATGAGAAGAACCTAGTTGCTTCCATTAACAATGGGCAGTACAAGTAGAAGATTGAAGGTATATCTGAGTTATTAAATGAAATGGGATGAATGGGTTGTATGTGTAATTGAATTATTGGTGCAGGGAAGGAGCAGTGGCATCTTGAATTTCCAGCAAGCTCAAATCTGTGCTCAGGAGTTTCTTGCACAAAAGATGTTTGACAAAATGTTTGTTGAATTTAAGGGTCGAGTGTAAGCTAACTTAGGTGAATCTTCTTCCGTAAAGACATCTACAAGTGATGCAGTACTATAGGGAGGTTTGGACTGAGATAGTGGTAGTTACAGCTCAGGTTTGAGCTCAAGCAGGAGATGATGTTATGGGCATGATGTTTTGTTGCTGTGGAATTGGAATTGGCTGCGCACAAGAAGTGGAATTTGGGTTGAGTGATGCTGTGGGTCTGGTGGTTCAATGGAGACGAAATGGTAAATAGCAGGTGATATGATTCAGTGTTGGTTCAGGGTAAGCACAAGAAGAGATGGCAGGGCATGAGCTGGTGGATTATGAAGCTGAGCAGGGTGCATTAATGCTGTGGACAGGTTGCAACTACAGGGCACCAAAGCTGGTGGAATTTCATGGTATTGCAGGTGATATTGAGCTGCAACAGATAGTAATGAAGCTGGTAATGCTGTAATTTGAGAAGGTCGGAGCTGAGCTTCTGGATGAAATGGGAATGTTGAATTTCTGGCCATGACAGTTAGCAGTGTGTTGTGGCTATGTTTGATAAGGTATTGGTGGTTTGCAGTCGACCAATGAACAAACGGAAGTGCAATAGGAGCTGTTGTTCTTAGCTACAAGCCAGAGAACTGCAGGTGGAGCAAGGAAGTTGAAGCTGAATTGCAGGACATGCCATGTATGGACTGTTGGGGCTGTGTTGTTGCCTGGAGGGTGGACTTGAACTGATTTGTGAATGTATGAGCAGTTTACAGGGTTTTGAGCAAGTTTTGAAGGCTGAGATAATGGTGAAGCATAAGTGTTGGAGTTTTAGGAGAGTGAAGCTGCAGACAGAGAACAAGTTGGCTGTGAAGCAGCTGGTGATGCTGCAATGAGCTGTGACTGAACAGCTTCTTTGTCGCGGTTAGTCCATGGTTCAATGGTTGTGTTCAATATGTTGTTGTGGTGATGAATGAATGAGTTTGAAGGGTTTTAGATGAATGTTAGGAGAACTAATATACAGGGAAGAATGGTTGCTTCTCTAATGGTCTGAGATTGAAAAAATGTTGTGCTAGGCTGGAACTCATTGCAGTTGTATCTTATTAACTCAGGGAAGTATGGTACCGGTGTTTTGATCTGGAAAGAATTGGCGAAGGAAATTGAGCTCGAGTCATTTGAATTCGAGTGTTGGATGTGAGAAGGATTGAAGTGTAGTTCTCTGGGCTGTGAGTTGAACCTGGTTGCAGTTACATGGTTTTGCTGGAGTTGTGCTGGCTGCCATCAGTTCATGGTAATGGAAGATGCAGAGTTGCTGGTTGAGCCATCGCGGCTAGAAGAAATGGGACTGATGATGTGTTGCAGTTGTCCAGTTAAAGTTGAGATGTGGAGAAAGTGCAGTGGTTGTGATGCTGCGTTATGATGACAATAAAATGAACTGCTGAAAGAGACAGCTGATGGAGTTGCTGTAATGCAAGGATGGGAGATGGTATTGCTTTGGGGTAGCTCAGTAGCGAGGCGATAGTGGTTCTATGAGGGATTTGAAACTGCAAGAGATAATGCAGTGAGGAAGCGACGAGGTTGCAGGTGCAAAAGAATGGAACTTAAGCATTGGTGGTGCAATTTGCTTGGAGTGGAGTTTGTGTGGAATTGAATTGATGCTCAGTGCTGGTGAGTTTTGAAGCTGCAGAGACAGTGCGAAAACGGGGTGAAAATGGCACGCCGGTGAGCATAGTTCCGGTAGTCGGATTTCAGAGGTTAAAGTGTCGATCGCAATATTTCAGTGAATCGCGAGGGGGGTATGAGTCAGATACAAGAGTTGGCCGCGGCACATATGAGTTACGAGCCACGCTTTTGGGTACGTTTTCGCAAGAATAGAAAATTGGATTTAGATGGGTTATGCAAATGTTTGAAATGCAGGAAAGCAAAGCTGAGCTACTGGAAGTGTAGAATTGCCTGGTGACAGTTTCCAATGGTACAAGTGATCAGAGAAAGTTTTTCGGCGACCGGATTCCTGCGTCGGCGACCGAATTCCGGTGATGACGTCAGCACTCCGACGACCCGTTTTGGACCCGAAAATTCCAGAGATATATTTTTCACACATGGGCTTGGTGGACTGGTAGATGGACGTGGACTTGAAGATTTTTAAGACTTTGACCTATTTTTGGAAAGCAAAGGGCTATAAAAAAGAGAGTTTCTACAACAAAGATAGAACGTTTTATTCTATTCTTGGAGCTTTTTGCAGAGAACAACTTCTAGGGTTTGCTTTCTTTTATGTTTCATCTTATTTCTTTGAATATTATGATGATGAACTCCATGAATATGAGTATCTAAATACAATAATTGGTTATGGGATGAAAAGTTGATTTCTTCAAGCATGTTATTTGATTCTATGAATTAGTTTTGTCTCAATTTTATCGTTTATATTATCATATGATTTGAATGCTAGTTTGGTTGAGTCCGGAATCAATTGGATTTGTTTTCATTTCTAAAGCTATATTAGGGTTTTCAATACGTAAAAGTTGTTATCTCTGATTTTTAGTAGCATCTTGTGGTTAATACTTGTAGTGATACATCTTTTTAATCGCATATGAATCATAACCTTTGTTAAAACGAATTAGTGCTTTTACATGTTTTTTTGCATCGATTAGTCTTATTTCATAGAACTTATTGCTCTTAGGGAGTTAAATCTAATTGTGCTTTTACACTTTAGGTTGCTTTTTAAGAAGATTTCACAATAGCATCTTTTAATGTTGTTTGTGATAAAATCAGGAAATAAACGGGATACTCTTGCGATCAAGATATCCTAGGACTTTTGATAATTGAGAGATTAAATACCAATTCTAATCATAGATGAAAAATACATGTTTATGAATGATACTATCCCTTAACCAATATCTTCTCCTTATTGATTATTCCAACTATTTACTTTGCTTTATTTAGTATTATTACTTTGATAAAAACAAAAACACACCTTGGGTTATTTGGTTACATAAGAATCTGAAAATTGCATAACAACAATCGCCTCTCTGTGGATACGAACTCTTTCTTATCGAATACTATATTTATATTTAGTTAAGTGAGGAAGTGAAATTATTTTTGACGCATACGACACGCATAAAACAGATGAAAGTTGGTGCCAAGTAGCTGAGAAGACAAATAAGGAGATGCAATGGCTAGGCTGGTTATGGCAGGATTTACTGATATTGGAATGCAGCTATAGAAGCAGGTTCTGGCACTGTGTTTAGTGTAGCTGGGAAGACTCAGTGGAGATGGCTAGAAAGGACTGACTTGCTGCTGGTGGTCACAGTGGTTGGTTCTTATGGTTGAGTTCGACTTAGAAAATTAGTATGTTGTTGCTGTGTGATCATGACAGTGAGAGTTTGTTGCTTCTGTTACCAAGGAAGTTTAGCTCGACTGACAGTGAAGTGAACTGGTGACTGCTGCTGCGGCATGATGGAGATGATGGATGGTTGTTCAGTGACGCTGTGATACGTAGAGATGGAGATAATGGAGTTTGGAATGTGGTACGTGGTACGTGAATTGGATGGGAACTACAGGCAAAAATGGGACTCACTGGTGGTGTCTTATAGGTGACTGCTATTTTGGAAATGATAAGGAAGTTCTGAGTTTTGTCTCAGATGGTGAGCATTTGGAACTGATCTGGATGGCATGAATGAGGCAGTTGCAGGTGTAATGGATATGGGGTGAAAGAAGCTGCTGCTGTTGAACGGGAGATTGAAGAGCCAATATGGCTGCAACATTACGCACATCCAAGATGGATGGCCAAGGAGCTATTAAGCACAATGGTAGTGTACAACAAGTGCAAGCTAGTGAAAGCGTTAGGCCTGGCAACTTAACTGAGTCAGCCTAGTTAGCTCAACTCAGTTGACCTGACTGAGTTAACTATTGACCAGTGAATTTTCGGTCACGTGAGCTCTGGTCCGGTGCCGGATTTCGGACAACTTCCGGAAATGCACCCGTTTTTCCGGCGAACTATTTTTGGTACATATTTTCTTCATGGGTTTCTCACACATATGGTCTTGGTGGATTTTCATCTAATGGACTTTAAAGACTAAACCTATTTTTGGAGCAAAGGATTATAAAAAAAAAAAAGGACTTTTACTTCTTCTTTTTTTTTTTTTGGGGGGGGGGAGGCACATCTTTTCTACGGGAGTTTTGGAGGAGAGCAACGACTAGGGTTTGCTTTTCATTTATTTTTCATCTTTTTCATTTTTATAATTGATTTTGATTATGATGAATCCAAAAACTATGAGTAGCTAAATTTCATTTATTGGTTATGGGATATAAAGTGGATTTCACAAATAAGATTTGATTCAATGCATTAGTTTTGTCTCAACTTTATTGTTTATGATTCATTATTAATATTGTTGTATGATTTGATTGTTTGTTTGGTTGAGTCCGGAATCAATCCGATTTGCATTCATTTCTAAAGCTAAATTAGGGTTATCAATACAAAAATGTTATTTATCCCTGATTCTAAGTAGCATAATTGTGGGTAGTGCTTGTAGTGATATATCCTACTAGTCACATTTGAATCATAACTTGGGTTAAATCGATTTAGTGCTTTTACACATTTTGATTGCCTTGATTAGTCTTATTCCATAAGAACTTATTGAGTTAAACTTAATTGTGCTTTTACACTTTAGGTTGCTTTCTAGGAAGAATTCACATATGCATCTTTTAATGTGGTTGTGATGAAATCAGGGAATTAGCGGGATATTCTTGCGATCAAGGTATCCTAGGACTTTTAGTAAATGAGAGATTAAAATTTCAATTCTAGTCATTGATGAAAATATATGTTTGTGAATGAAACTATCCCGTGACCAATATCTTCTCCTTATTGATTACTTTTATTATTACTTTGCTTTCAATTTAGTTTTTATTGCTTTGAAAAATCAACCCCCCCCCCATTGGTTACTAAGAAACTGAAATTTGCGTAACAACAAAAGCCTCTCTGTGGATACGAACTCTTTCTTATCGCATACTACTGTTATTTATTTAAGTAAGAAAGTGAAATTATTTTTGCTCGGCTGACAACCGACCACCCCCTTTTATAGACAGAGAGATGGTGACCGGATAATAATGAAAATTCCGGTAAAAATAGGAATATTTGACACGTATAGGCAGTTATACTAAATTTACGGAACTTTGTCGGGGAAAGAATATGGAAATATGGGAAACCGCGGCTTCAATAAGAGGTAAAATTCTCATGATCTTTTTTCTTCGCAGAAAAGACATGAGAAGAGGCAAGATGTAGGATCAGAATATACCCACAGCAATACTCTTGCGAGATTTACAGCGACAGTTCTGCGAGCTCTTCAACAACACACTGCGAGTGTCACAGAATGATTGAAAGAATGACGTAACGGATGACGATAACAGAAACATGAGAAAAGCGTGATGGTGCTGAGAAGCTTACAAACGTCTACGAGGGTTAACATTACAACTACTGCGAGAATATCGCGAGTCAGATCCGAAAATAAGGGATAACTTAGATGTCATCCACTATGTAACTATCCTATATAAAGAGAACTATTAGACCCATAAGGGAGAGAGATCATTTTTGGAGTCCAGAGAAAGTTTTGAGGAGAGAGAAAGTTCACGTGAGCGATTGTATTCTTGATTTCTTCCATTTCTTGTAACATTTCTGAGAATTAATCAATAAAGTGTTGTTTTTAATCTTCAAATATGTGTTGATAATTGTGGATTCTTGTGAGGGGTGTAGTGTAGGAATTCCTGCAACTACATAATGGCGCTAGAAATAGGGACTACAATTTGAAAATTGTAAAAGAAGTAAGATTAAAAATCAGTATTCAAGTTAAAAAGATGATCGAACAAGTTTGTGAAGTGGTTGAAGGAAAAATGATTAAAGCCAAGAAGAATTATAGGAAGTTGGAGTGTAATACAATAACAAAAACGATAATCAACCAATTCCATGAAAATATTAAAGGAAGGATCCATAAAAGAGATTTTGAAGGAAAGACGATTATGACGGTGGAGAAAGTATCGCCTCTAAAGGATTGGGAAAAACATAAAATCACGTTCACAGCAACAGAAACACCAAGAGAAAGTTTGGATCATACATCTCCTTTGATAATCACGGTATCCACTATAAGAATGAACAAGGAAAAATCAACAAGATCTGCGGAAGAATGGGTTGTGAATAGAACTTTGGTGGATATAGGAAGTTCTGTAGATATAATATTTTATCATGCATTTAAGAAAATAGGATACAAGGATGAAGAGATGTCTTGTTCAGCATATCATATTCATGGCTATGGAAAATCTATAACAAAACCTAAAGGCTAAATAGTGGTACGAATTCCGCTAGGAGAGATTAAAACATAAGTAACATTATGTGTGGTATATATGGAATCACCATATAACATGTTATTAGGGTGACCATGGATACACGCGATCAAGGATGTAGCCTCAATATTACATCAATGCATTAAATTTCCTATGCCCAGTGGAGTTGGAGAGATTAGAGGAGATACTGATCTTGCGAAACTGTGTTATCAAATTGAAGTAAAGAATTATGAAGGACGTGCAATGCTGCGAAAAGCTCGCAGAAGAATGGAAAAAGAGGCAAAGAAAGAAGAAGAATTAAAAGTGTACATGATAAGAGCAAAAGAAGGAAAAGGAATACCCAGCGAAATTTCGTAAGACGGAGATAAGCCTGTGAAAGTTATGAAAACATCAACACTAATGGGGGAACCTGAGGCCAGTTACATCGCAGCAGAACCAACAAAGGAAGTAAATATTGGGAGTAAAGAAGAACCTAAGATGATGAAAATTGGAACGAAGATGGACGCAGATGAGGAAGAGCAAACCGTAAACCTCTTGCGAGAATATAAAGACATCTTCGCGTGGAGTATGGATGAGATGCATGGAATAGACCCGTCAGTTGCATGTCATAAGTTAGAAATTAACAAGGATGTAAGACCATTTAAACAAATGATAAGAAAAATCGCAACAACATACCATTCCCAAATAGAAGAAGAATTACAGAAGATGCTTGATGCAGGAATTATAAGGCAGGCAAAATACCCGGAATGGATTGCAAATATGGTGGTGGTTCCAAAGAAAAATAAAGGGATAATAATTTGTATAGACTTTACTGACTTAAACAAAGCTTGTCCTAAAGATAGCTTTACATTACCAGATATTCCTTAAATGGTCGAATCAACAGCGGGAAATGATAGAATATATTCATTAGATGGGTATAAAGGGTATAATCAGATTCCTCTCGCCGAAGAAGATCAAGAGCACGCCGCATTCTTTGCTCCAAGAGGATTGTATTGCTATACAAAAATGCCTTTCGGTTTGCGAAATGCTGGTGCAACATATCAAAGAATGGTGGAGAAAGTGTTTGCGAAGTGGATCCATAAAACATTAGAGGTATATGTAGATGACATGTTAATCAAGAGTAAAGAACCTAAAAACCATGTGCAGGACTAGAAGGAGATTTTCGATCAAATGCGACATTTTAACATCAAGGTGAATCCCGAAAAGTGTACTTTTGGAGTAGCTTCAGGAAAAAATTTGGGGTATATTGTGTCAAAAGAAGGAATACAAGTTGATCCAGCTAAAGTACAAGCAATTCGCGACATGCCAACGCTAGCAACAGTAAAAGATGTGCAGAAGTTGAATGGGCTTTTGGCTTCATTAGGGAGATTCATCTCACGATCATCAGACAAATGCAATCATTTCTTTAATATACTCAAGAAGGGAACAAATTTCAAGTGGACAGATGAATGTGAAAAGGCTTTTCAAGGAATTAAAGAATATTTAATGAACATATCCATCTTACAGAAACTGGAGCCAGGAGAAGAATTATTGATCTACCTTGCGACAAATTCGCACGCATTAAGTGCAGTGTTATTGCGAGTGGATGTAGGAACAGAAAAACCAATTTATTACATCAGCAAAACATTTAATACTGCAGAGAAAAATTATTCAAAGATTGAGAAGTTGATTCTAGCATTAGTTTATGCAACATCGCATCTATTTTCAAGCACATAAAGTAAAAGTACTAACAAAGGTGCCAATCGAGTCAGTAATGAAGAATTCCAAAAGATCAGGCAGAGTTGAGAGATGGAATGCACAAGTAGGACACTTTGATATTAAGTATGAAATCCTATCTTCGCCAAAATCACAAGTTATAGAAGATTTCTTAGCAGAGTTTCCTCTAGAAGATGATGAAGCTGTAGATTCTTGTGAGGGGTGTAGTGTAGGAATTCCTGCAACTACATTGGTTGTTGATTTAAATTGATTGACACTTGGATATTGGTATTTGGTACCATCCAAGTTATCTCTCTTTGATTAAGACTCGCAGATTGTATTTTCTTGAGTAAATCAAATTGAGAGATTGAGATAATAACTCCTTGAGATATTTTCTATTGATTGAGTCTAGTTGATTTTATAGAAAGTAACTCGGAGTTGTCCATACAGATTGCTAATCAAAATATTGGGTGTGGTTGTTAGGCCCCTGCTTTTTCAATTGGTATCAGAGCAGGCAAACACGTTCAAGACCTTACAAGTCTGTGTTTGTAGTAATCTGACTCTATGGACAAGAGTAGTATCTCTGATAAACGCATCACCAGAAACAAAAATTCTGCCTCGTCTATTAAAGAGAAAGATTCTTTAATCTCAAACATAGATGAACCTTGTGTTCAAATTGGATAGACAGATTCTGACATGTGTTGTTCTGATTACATTTCAAAAGAGTCTATTTCTCAAAATAAATGGGAAACAGCTGAAGAGAGTGAGTTGATTCTAAATCTTGTTAGAATACAAGATGATAGACTTAATCAGACGAAACAATATGTCAGTGTTCTTCTTAGCATGATAAGATACTGCAAATCCAAAGAAAATATTGAAGATCATTCTTTATGTATGATTCTTGATGCAAGCCTTAAAAAGGATACGTTGGAAATAGAACATCACTTGAGTAAGCTCTATATTCAAGGATTCTCTAAGCAGTCCAATATACCAATTACTTCTACTACAATTGAAAATGCTCCAGCACCATAAGTAAAAATGGAGTCCCTTCCAATTAAGAAAGATGTGTTAGTTTCCTATGATCAAGGAAATTCCACACCACATGGAAGGAAGAAATATCCTAACAAGTATGTTAAGACTAAACTTCCTAATCACTCGTGTGATCAAAAAGTATGTTTCTTTTGCGAAGCAAAAGGTTCTGTTAGACAAAAGAGAAACTCTAAGTTGGATACAAATTCTTTTGTTCAACTTCAACATACCTTAGACTTAATCCTCAAAGGTGTAACTGACATTCGTATGTCGAAACCCATTCATTTTCATACGATCCTTATGTATGTTACCTAGAAAGTCAGTTCAATGAGTTCCTCGAATGTTCGAAATTAGAATAGAAGTCTTAATAAGAATTGTCTGAGGAAAGACCAAGCTGTTGTTTCTGAAAATAACATGTCTCTTGATTTGAGAAAAATTACAGGAGAAAGAAGGAAAAATGATGATATGAGAAATAACCTGATAAAGATAATTCAAGGCTACAAAGAAATTGTCAACAGGTTGTCATCCTCCTCAAGTAAAGACTCTTCTGATAAGAACTCAAACTATGTCTCATATTTTGATGACAGTAAGTTTTATGATAATTTCTCAAATCAAAAGGAACCCCTCTCACAATTCAGGAGGAAAAAGAGACTTAATCATAAACACAGTTCCTTGAATGAGCTCAGAGCTCAGACTTGTGCTAATTAATCACAAGTTAGGAACTTGCTCATAAAAATCTTGTTGAGCAAAATGTGGAAGAAAGAAAAGAAAATAAATCTCGTGGAAGATAGAGCACCTAATGCCTCATGCTACTATGCCTACTCACATCCATATGTTGAGAATGAGGATATGGTGTCTGCTGAAGTGGTTCATGACTTTCTGAAATACTTTGAGAAAGCAAAAATGCAACTTGTTGATACAATGAAGGATCTTGATGTGGTTAGAAGTGAGTTGAAAAAGGTTACTACTGACCTTGGTCTCATGAAGTCACATGTTAGAGAACTTCTCAATAAGGATATCTTCTCCGAAGACGTAATTGATAACATGGATCACGAGCTCAAAAAATCTCGAAACCCGTGAAGCTGTCAAACGTGAATTGTTTCTAGCAACTTGAGTTCTTATTGCCTAGTAAATCTTCTATTTTTTCTTATTTTATTTAGAAGAATAACTAGTGTTTTGGAATAGCCATTATTGTGATTACACATAGCTATATCCAAAGTTTTCATCTTCTTGTTTTTAGATTTATTGATTTAAATTCTAAACTTGTTTGGAAGATGATCTTTGCAATATTAATCTTTTGATTTTATTGCAATATTATTATGGGATATGTGTGTTTACGTCCGTGAACTTGATTATCCCATATTTTGTCAAAAGTAAAGTCGTTCGTGAATTGATATGCAAATATTGATAAAAGAATGAATAGACTTTTGACAAAACACAAAAGTTAAGCCTATATTGTCAAATATTGATGTAAGATTGGTTAAAATCTTTTGTGATTCAAGGATTATGTCTATTATATTTCATTTTGCAAATGGTGATGGAAATAGAATGAATTCTTGCTTATTCCAAGGTACAAGGTCGATTCTCCGATCCACAATTTTTGTGTAAATACTGTGTTGTTCCATGAAGTGTCTTAGGTTGAGCACTAACACAACATAAGTTGATTGCTTTTGTGATTAGCTTAGTTTTTGTTCTGTAAGGTACTTTATGTTGAACATGATAAACTAAATTAATCATCTTGTGTGGTTATTTAGTTAGCACTCCATAAGATCTCTTATGTTTGAGCAATTCTTTGACTGGGTTGGTTATTTATGATTAATTTAGTCATTGCTCTATATATTTTTTTCTTATGTCTCGAGTGTGACCAATTAAGTTGATTACTCTTGTAATTAATTTGGTTGAGTATGACAATTAGATTATTTACGAGTTTTTCTTGTGATTAAACTAATTGATGTAAGTCTCCATAAGTTTACTTGTGTTGAGCATATTTAGTCAAATTAATCTTGGTTCGCTTTGGTTAATGTGATTGAATAATTCTTTTTGGATTCCAAATTCATACTTGTACGTGATTTGTTGAGTCTAAAGAAATCCTTTTTTTCTCTTTGAAATTAAGGTCGCTCTTGTTGTTCCTTTGGGAATGACATGGGGGAGAGTTCTTTTGAACTTGCGCGTGATTGCCAAATTTTTGTGGGGAGTGCGGCTGTGGAATATTATAGGGGTTATATTGTATCTTTATAAACTCCTTGATGAATGCATTTAGCTTAGGATTTATGATTGCATCTAAACAATATGATATACATTTACCTTTGGTCATGAAATGTCTCTTACGGAAATTTCATTAGGATCCCGTTCTTGTACCTTTGCCAATTTTATTGACAAAAAGGGGGGAGAATTAATATGTAGTTCACACTACAAGTACATATGGTTTTCGGATCATTATGTAAGGGGGATTAGTTTCCATGTGAGATGGAGTATTGACTAAGGGGGAGTGAAGTATCACCATAGTATTGTTGTTAAAGTTGTGATGCAATTGGACTTTGACGTTATGTAATGATACTATGACGATGTATAACAATAATTGAGAACCATTGCTTTTCTTATTTTTATAGCTACGGATTTTCAACAACGATGATGCTAAACTTACAACCTTTGGGATCATTGGATTACTTAGAAGTGACGAAGATTTCGAGTATTGTTGAAGATTAGACGACATGTGGAATAGGAGCTACAAAGTTTATTTATATATTTTTGTATTCCATATGTATTAATAGTTTTGCCACTAAAATTGACAAAGGGGGAGATTGTTAGAGCATTTCTCGGTCGAACTCGCATGCGTTGCTATCTCAAGCATGTTTGTCAATATTAGTGATCAAAACTATAAAGTCTTTGATTTCTAGTCTACTATAGCTAAGGTCTCAGACTAGGATAGAAAGTGTAGTTGAGCTCAAGAACTCCATGGCGATCATCATACAAGACGAAGGACTACTCAAGGAACCAGTGGATCTTCATCGACTAAAAGGTATGCGGAGACTTGAACTTATCTATCACTCAAAAGTCTATCTATCCTATCTCCTATCTTGAGACAAAAGTCGTATTACTATATAAACTAAGAATATACACATGTGATATTTCGAGATGAGTATATCTCGCTTATCTATTTATCGAAATATGTGTTGGTAAAGCTTTCGCATTATCCAAGTTCATCTTTACCTAGTGACGAAAGTCATGCTATGTTTCAATCATTTTGGAAATTGCTTTGACGAAAAATAGTTTGTGAATAACAACTATATAACGCCCTCTGAGAATGTTTTAATGATTGAAATGAGAGTTTAGCATTGTTGTGGAAACACATATATGTATAAGTCCTTATTGCTTGAACCAAAGTTTGCGAACTTTGTTGATCAAGTGAAACCGGAACATCACGTGAACTTCAGTCTGTGAACTCAGTCCGCGAACCCAGTACGCGAACTGGCGAAGCTCTTGAACCCGAGAATTTCTGCTGGATTTTGTGAACTCCGTCCGAGAACTTAAGTCCGCGAACTTGAGTAGGTTATGTCTAAAAGCGATATTTGTGAACTTATCTTAATAAACTAAGGAATGCTATTGCAAACCGTGGCTTTATATTTCATGAATTGATTCGAGTGAATCACATCATTTTTGCTTCAATTGTCTCTTGTGTAGTACATAAAGATCTAAGAAATTGAAGAACTCTCACATCATTTGAGTCATTTGGACTAGTTTTGGTGAAGAAGAATATGGTTGATATAAAAGTTATCATTTGGCTAACCATTTGGTTAACTAGTGTTGAACCAACTAATTTACAAGTTTGGGTACGCTTTTTGCAAGCCTACAAACGTACAGTACATGTGTGTATAACAAGCTAAGTTTTCGATCTAACGGTTGATAAATATTAGCTTGTATCTAATCAGATTTTCATCTAATGGTGAATATTGAATGCTTTGTTACTAAGCTAACATTGATTGCAAACCCTGAATTGAAAGATTATATAAGGGATTACTCTAGCAACTGGGAAACCTAATCCCCACATATTATGTGTGATACCAGTTTTCTAAGCTAGAGTCGATTCTCCTTTAACATTTGGTTTTCTTCTTCTAAAACCAGGTTAACGACTTAAAGACTTCATTGGGATTGTGAAGCCATACCAATACTACGTTTATCGTAGTTGTATGATATGATCTTGCATCTTCTATCATACGAGTACAATTGTAATAATTGGCTTGATATTTCTATCTCCGATAGGAAAGATATAAAAGTAGTCACAAATACTTCGTCTCATCGTTTGTGATTCCTCAATAATCTTCTTCGCTGCGTCGATTAAGTTTATTGTGAGGTGATTGATAAAACTGAGCTGTTCTTCAGGAATATAAGTCTGGTTTTATTGATTGGTTTCTGTTCACCTTGATTTATCAAAAGACGGAACAAAAATCATAGGTTTATTCGTGGGAGACGAATTTATCTATCCTTGTAGACTTTTCTGTGTGAGACAGATTTATTTATTAAAGTCTTCGACTTTGGGTCGTAGCAACTCTTGGTTGTGGGTGAGATCAACTAAGGGAATCAAGTGTGCAGTATCTTGATGGGATCAGAGACGTAGGAGCATAACTGTACCTTGTATCAGTGTGAGATTGGTTGGGGTTCAACTACAGTCCAGACCAAAGTTAGCTTGGAGTAGGCAAGTGTCTGTAGCGGCTTAATACAGTGTATGTTTAATACGGATTAGGCCCCGGGGTTTTTCTGCATTTGCGGTTTCCTCGTTAACAAAATTCTGGTGTATGTGTTATTTCTTTTCCGCATTATATTTTGTTATATAATTGAAATAATACAGGTTGTGCGTTGGTCAATCAATTAGAATATCCGACCTTATTGGTTGTTGATTTAAATTGATTGACACTTGGATATTGGTCTTTGGTACCATCCAAGTTATCTCTCTTTGATTAAGTGCTTGAGTAAATCAAATTGAGAGATTGAGATAATAACTCCTTGAGATATTTTCTATTGATTGAGTCTAGTTGATTCTCTAGAAAGTAACTCGGAGTTGTCCATACAGATTTCTAATCAAAATATTGGGTGTGGTTGTTAGGCCCCCGCTTTTTCAAGCTCAACTATACTTAACTATCCTAGACCGAGACTTAGTCATAAGTTAACTAGAAATCCAGACGTATAGTTTTGATTACTAATATTGACAAACATGCTTGAGATAGCAACACATGTGAGTTCGACCGAGCAATGCTCGAACAAAAGCAACAAAGATATGAAATAAAATCATGCTTTTCTTAAACAGGAAAACAATTAACCAACAAGATTTTTACCCTAAATTTCGTATGCCCTTTCCCCCTAAAGATATGTCATTAAACGCAAGTTCACTGAGAACTCTCTCCCATTAAAGTTATCATCCTCCCGCCAAAACAAAAGAACAACAGCAAATAGCAAACTTTACCAGAGAAAGGTTGAAAATCGGTTTTAACTAATGCGATGCAAAAGTTAAAAGCTCGAAACACATATGCTTTTATGCTAAAACAAAAGATTCAACATATTGTGACTTTTTCACATATTGTTTCTACAGGAATCCCTCATGATCCTTTGATAAAGCCTACCAACATGGGCTAGAACTTAATCCCGCTAAATCAAAAATTCACCCAAACCATAAGGGTTCACACAATATGAGATCGAATATCAAGGTTAGAAAACCGAAATCAAACATCCCATAAACATACATAGCAATAAAATAAAGCATTCAAGCACAAGCTATGTAACCGAAAACTATCACAAGAAAAATTATAAAATAATAATTTTATTCATAATAAGATAGTTTTATTCATAATAGACTTTATAATTGTTGAAAGAAATCAAAAACTGAAGTCTATTATTCTGGGTATTTACTCCTTCATCTCAGCACCGGTGAAGGATATGTTATTACTTTCGCACTTCCACTTATGAAATTCTTCTAGTAGATAATTGTAGGTGTAGATTATCCACAGGGCTTGGTGGCAACATCTTAAGCTATGATGTACCCATGGAGGAAGAAGCGAGAATCATGGGACAGAGGCTGGCTGGCGCGAAGATTAAGGAATCTCGTGGATCGGACATGATCACTCTACAGCTGTCGGACAAGACTTGACCCCAGACCTCTGACAAAGCTGACAGACGAGACATATTGGGTCAAACAAGGGGCACTAGTCAAAAGGATGAGAAGGTACATGCCATATCGGCCAACTAAAAGGGCGACAGGATTGGAGGGGAGACATCGCACCAAGAGAGCACCTAAAAGGATCGGATCGGATAAGAGGCTGCCGAAGAACCAAATTACATCGGCCATATCTTTGGAAGAAGAGACGATGCGAGCTGGCCCGACACAGGACTTCAAGATAGATATATTGTGACCAACACCATAGTTTAGTTGTATGTAGCCTCCCCTATAAATAGAAGAACTTGTATCCAAGAGAGGTAGGTTGTAATTTTGGAGAGAGAGAGACTTGTAATCGCATAAAAGAGAAAGAGAGTGGAGAATTAGTTTATTTGGTAAGGAAGATAGTTCAACTCGGAGAGTGACACCATTGTAACACCACGAAGCAATAAGATTCATCCTTTCACCCCCGTGGACGTAGGTAATCATACCGAACCACGTATATCCTTGTGTCTATTGTTAAGCTCTTACTTTCACTTGCATGAGAAGAAGATTTCTATCCTTTGGATGTAGTTTGTAGTAAAATGCATCTACATTCTGGCGCCGACTAAGAGGATCCGACTAAGATCTTTTGATACCTTGCCCAAAATGCCTTCAGAGACGATCAAAAGCTCCTAAATACACGTTTAAGTGTTGAAGTTGAAGCTAGGATGAACTCTTTTGATCGAGACCGCCTATTTATTGTTGTTTTGAGTCGTTTAGTGTACATGCAGAGTTGAATCAGTAGTTACGTCTTTACTAGGTGTAGTAGAGTTATCGTTTGATCGGCAAAAAATCTCTATAAGCTTACCGGCGATCAACAACACATGTTAGGAGCTAGGTTGAGGATCCGCTGATAGGAGGACTGTTTGTTCACGATGGCTGAGTGAATTTTAGTGGTAAATAAGTTGTTTTCTTGTTGCGGTACAAAGTCTGTGTGCTTAAAACCATAAAAGGTTAAGTTTAAGGTGTCTTTTGCATGATAAGCTTCCAGTTTTGAGCTTCCCGTCGTGGAAGTCGTGTTCTAGATGTTTTTTTAGTAAGGAGAATTTGTTTCCAAGTTCCTTTTTGCATTTGTACCCTTGCTTCGTCGATCGACAACAACCCATGTCGTCTGGTCAGAAAAAAGAGGGAGAAAAACCTTGTCCGGCGATGTTGTCTAGCCGTAGGAAAATTCGTCGAGAGGATCCAGGGAAGACGGCCATGATGAGATCTTGAGGAAATAACAACAGTAGAGACTTGATTTGATTTTTGAACCTACGCGCCGTACCATTCAATCATCACGTGCATGATTTTAATGATTTGGAGCATATAGAATGAAGGACAAACTAGATTAAATGTGGAGGTCAAGTACTGAAGGCGACATCGTACGGAATGATAGTGACGTAGCGTAAAATCTGCCACAAAGTCAGCATAGAGTCAAAATAGGGTAGATAGGCAGAACCCATTTGATAACCGGAGTAGGCCTTGTATCTGCAAGCTCTGACGTAGTGACAATTTTTTTGTCAGTCGAATATTTGTCACCCTGATTGAATGTTTATTTACAATATCAGAAGTTCATTCTAGGTGTTATTCTACGACACGTTCAAGAGAATGAAGCTGTCGGACGACATCCTCATCCCCTCAACATATCACATTTACGGCTTTAATGGGACAGTAATCATCCCTAAGGGCGAGGTAACTTTAAGGATTTCAGACGGTGGGGGCTACCTTGACACACTAACCACTTTTTGTGTGGTCGACGTCGCCTCGCCTTATGAAGCAATTATCGGACGTCCATGGATTGCTGGGATTAAAGGGGTGGCATCAGCATATCATCAGAGATTAAGGTTCCCGACCTACAAGGGAATAGATAAAGTTTTAGGTGACTCCCAAGCAGCACGACAATGCATGCAGGTTGATGCCGAAATTAATGAAGATCGGCGAGCTCGACAAATGCGAGAGAAGAATAAAGCCAAATAAGTTAAGGCTGCAGAAGAATTGGAGAAGGCTATTTCACAAGCGGTCATGGTGTACGAGACCCAAGAGCAAGACCCTTTATAGCAATTAAAGGAAACGGCTCCATTCAGGGAACCTAAGTCTAATTTCTCGACAGTGGAGCCGACTCGGGAAATGAATTTTGGGACGGTTGAGGAGCCAAAGATAGTAAGGATCGGGACATTACTCTCCGATGAACAAGCAAGTCAACTCATGACAGTGCTAAAGGAAAACTTAGACGCGTTCGCTTAGGAAATACACGATTTAGAGGGCATTGACCCAGAGGTCTGTTGCCACCACTTGAAGATTGATCCGAGGTTCAAACCCGTTAGACAAAAAATGAGGCGAATCGCACCAGAGTTACAAGCAGCGGTTGAGGCTGAGCTAAAAAAGCTACAGGAATCCGGGATAATCAGGAAATCCCATTACCCGCAGTGGATATCTAATATGGTCGTGGTACCAAAGAAAAAAGGAGGATTTAGAATATGTATTGATTTTAGTGACTTGAACAAGGCCTGCCCGAAGGACAGCTTCCCTCTCCCAAGCATAGACCAACTAGTAGAATCAATAGTTGGGTATGAGGCGATGACATTGATGGATGGGATACAACCAAATACCATTGGCACCCGAGGATCAGGAGCATACTTCCTTCTTCACACCAAGAGGGCTGTATTGTTATACCAAGATGCCATTTGTACTTAGGAGCGCTGGTGCTACATATCAGAGACTGGTAGGAGACATATTTGAAGACAAGATCCATGATACCATAGAAGTTTACGTGGACGACATGTTGGTCAAGAGCCGCCGAGCTAAGGATCACGTCCGAGACCTTAGCGAGATTTTTCAAACGATGAGGAAACACAAGATGATGATTAATCCCGCCAAGTGCGACTTTTGGGTTACATCGGGGAAATTCCTAGGATACATCATCACCCCCAGAGGGATAGAAGAAGATCCCGAGAAGGTTAGGACTGTCTTAGAGATGCCATCTCCCGTGACAGTAAAGGATGTGCAGAAGCTAAATGGTTGTATAGCAGCATTGGGGAGATTCGTGTCACAGTCGTCGGACAAATGTAAAACCTTTTATGATATTCTGAAGAAAAGAGAAAAGTTTTAATGGACAGATGCTAGCGAAGAAGCATTTCAAAATATCAAGTTACACCTAGACAGCCTCCCGGTTCTGCAGAGGCCCGAGCCGTCAGAAATTCTCACCCTATACTTAGGGGCGACACCATATGCCATTAGTGCAGTGTTGGTTAGGACGGAGGGTAATGTGGAGAAGCCGGTGTATTTCACTAGCAAACACTAAGTCCGGCTGAGAAAAACTATACCAGAATGGAGCAAATGGTACTTACACTAGATTTTGCCGCTTCTAAACTCCGAACATACTTTCAAGCTCATCGCATACGAGTGCTCACCAAATCGCCTATCGAAGCAGTTTTGGATAATGCAGGGCGATCAGGGAGAATCTCTAAATGGGGAGATTTAATCAAACAATATGATGTGGTGTACGAGACGAGGACGACGATCAAAGGATAAGTAGTGGCCGACTTCATATCAGATTTCCCACTAAGCGATGGAGACGAGGTTGAAGATATACCCGGGATGATGGAAGAACGGGAAGAGCTTGCTGACCTATTAGCAACCAGTAGTCCTACACGGTGGGAAGTCTTCGTCGATGGGGCATCAAAAAAAGAGGGGTCAGGCCTTGGGTTAGTATTCACCACGCCAAAAGGAAGAAAGATAGTGCACTCGTTCAGGATGGAAATCAAAGCAACAAATAATGTCACCGAGTACGAAGCGATAATCCACGCCTTACGGATAATTGTAGAAATGGGGCTACAGGAGGTTCGCTTAACTAGTGATTCACAGTTGGTGATTCGGAAGATTACGGGCAAATATGCGATACACGACCCTTTGTTGCAAAAGTATTGGGAGCTCGCCCAATTTTACATCAGCCAAATACCAAGCATTAAGTTCCGTCACATTTGTAGAAAAGATAACATGCATTCGGACGCTCTATCTTACATCGCCTCACAGCTGGTAGACCCGATCATAGAGAGCATTCGTGTTATGAGTCTCCTTACTCCCTCAATACCAGAAACACCGGACGTACGGATCCATGTGGCTATTAACACAGCCGATCGATATAAAGAGGGCGATTGGATAAAGCCGATACACCAATACTTGGAAATGGGCGAGCTACCCAAGGGTCGGCCCGATATGAATAAAATCAAGAGTAAGTCGGGCGCCTACGAGCTAAGAGAAGGGATCTTATATAGGAAATCCTACTTGGGGACACTTTTACGATGCCTAAGCAGAGATGAAGGCCACACAATCTTGCATGAGTTACACTATGGAGCCTTCGGAAACCACAGATCGGGGAGAAGCTTATTGGCGAAGGAAAAGACAATGGGCTATTTTTGGATGTACATGAACGAAGATGCAAAGGAAATGGAAAAATCTTGTGAAGAATGTCAACGGTTTGGCAAGAAAATACAGGCACCAGGAGTACCTTTAAACTATGTTATAAGCCCATGGCCCTTTGCCAAATGGGGGGTAGACATTTTCGGACCGTTACATGTAGGAACATGGCATAGGAAATACTTGATCGTGGACACAGATTACTTTAAAAAATGGGTAGAGGCAGCACCGCTAAGGCACATCCGAGACAAAGATGTCTTCAAGTTTATCTGGGAGCATATCATTTGCCGCTTTGGGGTCCCAGCAGATATTGTCTCTGATAATGGAAAAAAACTCCAAGGGGAGAATATTGATCTTTTGTTCAACACGTACAACATCAGGAATAGTAAGGCTACCCCCATTTACCCCCGGAGTAATGGGAAGACCGAGATCACCAACAAAACAATCATCGATAACATGAAGAATAAATTGGATGGGGAATATGGTGATTGGTGTGACAGAACCACACGGAGGTAAGCTACAGGGTTCTCGCCGTTCATGCTTACTTACGAAACCGAGGCGATTCTACCAACGGAAGGAATGATCCCTACTACTAGAACAGAAGCTTGGAGGCGAAACGTCTTGTCCGATCTAATTTTGGCAAAACTCGACGATTTGGAAGAAACAAGGGAGATGATGCTACAAAAAATGGAAAACTATCAAAGGATGTTATAGCGAGAGTACAACAAGCGTGTTCGCCCAAGATAATTCCAACCAGGGCAGCAAGTGCTGAAGTTTCTGGCCGAATGGGAGCGAGACAAAAAGGGCCGAAAGCTAGCACCAAAGTGGGGTGGGCCGTATATAATTGCGTCTAAGGCAGGCGAGGGATCGTATCGACTACTGAGACTCGATGGAACAAAAGAGCCCAATCCCTGGAACGTCAAGTATCTGAAGCTCTACCACCCCTGAACGGAGGTGTGGAAAAAAGGTGAGCATACTTGTCTTCTATTTCTGTAAAACTGTGAGGGGTATGAGATAGGGCATAAGAGACTAATGGTCATTCGTACTCGGGGAAACGCCAGTGAGGAAGTGCCAAGGTGACTTACACTCGAATGGTCATTCGTACTCGGGGCAAAGCCAGTATGGAAGTGCCGAGGTGACTTACACTCGAATGGGAATTCGTACTCGGGGCAAATCCAGTGTGGAAGTGCCGAGGTGCCTTACAGTCACCTGGCTATTCGTACTCGGGGCAGTGGCAGTGTGCAAGTGCCGAGGTATCCTAAGGGTTCTGGTGGTTGGAAACCAGCTCCACAGGCTGATAAGACGCGAGGTCTTCTCATCTAGGTGGCCTACTTACATTTGAAAGGTCGCCCCCATCGCAAGTGGTTGTGACCACTTGCCCGAGATTGGTTGATCGATAACCGCTCGGGGCAATTGAACCTAGAATTAGGTTGACTAGTACCCTTCCACTGAATCCAAGAGATAGTGATGAGATACCCCAATAAGGACATGACATTGGGCCCGATGACCCTCCTTGTTGGGTGTGTTCGACAGAAAAGGTTAAAATACTAACATACATGATCAACAATTGCAGGAATGATATAAGAAACAAAAGTTAAAGCGAAAGCGTCATATGCCAATTAAGGAAGCACGAGAAGCGTCATAAAATCCCACGAAGTAAAAAGTATAACAGGAATAAAAGGAACAACATCGGCGACGCAGCACCCCCTTTTAAACAAACAAGCAGTGTATCAGAAGTAAAAATGGAAGAGGTGTTCAAAGCGATTTACAACCCAGGACAAAGGGAAACTTAGTGGCGCAACACTATAAAAAGAGAATTCAAGCCTTGGGAGGAACAGCACCGGCCCTCCTTTGCGCGATCTCGCACCGCTTATTCTCCACATACTCAGCAATACCTAACTGGACCTTCTCATCTATCTCCTCTTCATGGGAGACACGTTCATCCTCAACTTGTTGAGTAAGCTGCAAATTGGCCTCCTCGGCATTGGTCAACTTGGTACCCAAATCGGCCTCGACCCGCTTTAACCGTCGAACTTCCAGATCCAATTCTTGAGAACGTTTTTTCTCGGCTACAAGATCACAACAACAAGGGATTATTCATTGAATATGGTTTAGAAATTTCACAAGTACATAAAATAATCTAATCCTAAGGAACTGCCTCAACACATCGCCTACGATACCTAAAAGGGCTGGTAACACTGACTGAAGTGATTCTACCGACTTGGACAACTCATCCTCGTCCTTGGACAATTTCATGGTTAGCTCGTTATAGCATTGTTAATTGAGTTCATTGCTGGGGCAGTACTTTTTTATGTTCACTCCACTCATCCATCAAACGATTGCGCGACACTTGGAGCACTGACAGCTGCGACCTGCTCCATTCTAGTTCACCCACCAGTTTGTCAAGTTCACCCAATTTGCCCAGCAGATCCCTATTAGCTCGCTCCATTACATCTTTATCCCTCAAAATTCGTCGGCGATCATCGTAAAGGTCTCGGTTATGCAATTGTAAAGAGTCTAACTGCTGTTCTAGGTCCATGTCCAAAGCAATCTTCTCAGTAGCTAGGCATTGAGAAGAACCCAAATGAGCCCGCAAATTGTCTATTTTTTCAGGGGCATACTCAAACTGACGATATCAGTCTAATTCACCTTGAAGTTCTTCGATCTCATCATCTTGGCGATATAATTTCCCATCCTTGTTTGACATTTGTCGACGAAGATTCTCCACTAAATCCATTTCAATATCCCACTTCCTCTTCATGATCCTAAACTCCGAAGAAGCATCTAAACCTATACTAGCTATCTTGGCTAGCAGAAGGACACTTGACTCAAGATACTGGTACAATGAACTCAATCAACATAAGTTAAGGTTTATAGAATTGTAACACACCTTGAGCATCAGCGAGTTTAATTTCTAGCTCGCGCGCACGACTCTTCTCGTTCTGCAATTGAAGTTGGAGAGATTCCACCAACTGCCTCTCCCTACGATGATTGGCGGTATCCAACCGTACCCGATTAAGGATCTGATACAAGTAAACAAGTTAGAATTCCAAGCGACAATTAGGAAGATATTAAGGAGTGGGGCATTACCCAAACATATAGAATCACTCACCACCGTATCAAGAGTCTGAGCCATATCATTGTAAAGAGGCATTGCACCGAGCATTTGTTCATCAGTATACGCTCCAAAGTTGGGGGAAGTGAGCGCTCCAAGAGAGTTCAGGATAGGTCCAGAGACGATAAAGGAGGTTTCAACATTAGACGAAGACCCATCAGTGATCTGGGGCAGACGAGGAAGTACTTTCGATTCAGCATTAACAGCCTTTCCCAACTCGGGCGTCTTCATGGGCTCTTGTTTGTCGCCCATCTCCTTCCCATCGCCCTTATCATCCGAGAAATCCTCGCTGAATATGTCATCTTCATCGGGAATATCGATGATTGGTTTCTGCCTCGGTTGCAGCTTAGTAACAACATGCTTGCCTCTAGCGGGATTACGCCTAAGAGGAAGAGCATCAATCTCATGCACATCGGACCCACCGGCTTCATCATCATCGTGCCTAGGAAGTTTCTGCACAAGGGTTCTCGTCAGAACATGTGAAGGCAAAAAGCAGGGGAAAGTACATGTACTTATAATAAAATCATTGTGTTTGTTACCTTCCCCTAGTCTTCCTCAACCCTTGTGCCAGCACCCATTTTTCTTGACGATGCGGCGGCCTTAGTAGAATCTCCCAGAGACTTTGATGACAACAAATAACCAATTGGTGTCAAAAATAACAAGATAGAAATGAAGGAAGGCAGAAGGAGACACATACCTTATCATCCTTGTCGTCATTAACCACCCAAAAAGGATAGGGCTCGACAAGAAGTGTAACTCGGGGATAAATTGGGTCATTGGTTTGACGGGGTCGCCTGTTAGAACCTTGGCCGATGGGATTGGAATCCAGCATCATCCTTTCAACATTCTTAGGCATAGTTCTGTGATGATGAGGACTAGCAGCAAAACCGGCAAGGTCACCATTGGTTGAAGTAACGGCTCGATAGTTGGCAACGGTATATTCTGGAGCGTCCTCGGGCTTATAGGTCGACCAGTCGGCGGTGGAGCCATGACCATCTCGGCGATCTATCCACTCATCCATAATCCGAAAAGTGTTGCCAGCCCACTGATCCAGAGCACGATAAGGCTTGAGCTGGGAGAGAATCTCGTAGTAGAAAGGTCTATCAGGATTGTATAAAGGGAGACGGAGGCCTAGCTCCAGCTGGCCATGAGTGATAACCACGCATTCAGCCGACTGCTCGTACTTCTCCATGTCGGACTTCCTCAAGGTGCTGTTTTTGCCCGAGATCAGGGTAACTTCGTAGTCATGAAGATCGTACTTCTCTTTCAACTGCTCAATGAATTCTTCATCAGAGAGATCTTTCACCCTTTTCTCGGACCTGCACGAAATAGAAGAAGAATCGTCAGGAAAGATAGATTTTATGGAACGATCATCGTACTTAAAAGGGCTATCAAACGAAAATAGGTAAGCAAGGGGAAAAACATCAATCTTGGAAAAAACGTCATCAACACACCTTTTCTTAGTCATTGAGGGAGAAGAAATCATGGACGTGAGTAGTGCAAAACTCAAAAGTTGGTGAAGAAGGTTGGGACGACGGAAACGTAACCACATCAACTATAGCACTCGGTGATGAAGATATGAAGGAGGAGAATCAAAAAGAAAAGGGCTCACAGAGGCAGAAAGTGATGAAGAATCTCATAGAAAATGATTGCAGTGACTGGAAATTGAGAAAATGGTGAAGTAGAAGAAAGAGAATAGGAAAATGGGGTATTTAAAGGAAGAAAGAAGCGTGACCGGCTCCGACAGTTACAGGTCATAAAGGGAAGTTAATGGGGGACTGCATGGCAGAAATCGCGGCATGAACGAGGGACGTGGGAAGATGGGACGATTTTATTCCACTCGTGTCCACCACACGAGCGAAAGAAGGAGCATAAATGTAGGTGTAGATTATCCACAGGGCTAGGTGGCAACATCTTAAGCTATGATGTACCCAAGGAGGAGGAAGCGAGAAGCATGGGACAGAGGCTGGCAGGTGCGAAGATTAAGGAATCACGTGGATCGGACATGATCACTCTACAGCTGTCGGACAAGACTTGACCCCAGACATCTGAAAAAGCTGACAGATGAGACATATTGGGTCAAACAAGGGGCGCTAGTCAAAAGGATAAGAAGGTACATGCCATATCGTCCAACTAAAAGGGCGACGGGATTGGAGGGGCGACATCTCACCAAGAGAGCACCTAAAAGGATCGTCTCGGATAAGAGGCTGTCGAAGAACCAAATTACATCGGCCATATCTATGGAAGAAGAGACGATGCGAGTTGGCCCGACACAAGACTTCAAGATAGATATATTGTGACCAACACCATAGTTTAGTTGTATGTAGCCTCCCCTATAAATAGAAGAACTTGTATCCAAGAGAGGTAGGTTGTAATTTTAGAGAGAGAGAGACTTGTAATCGCACAAAAGAGAAAGAGAGTGGAGAATTAGTTCATTTGGTAAGGAAGAGAGTTCAACTTGGTGAGTGACACCATTGTAACACCACGAAGCAATAATATTCATCCTTTCACCCCCGTGGACGTAGGTAATCATACCGAACCACGTATATCCTTGTATCTATTGTTAAGCTCTTACTTTCACTTGCATGAGAAGAAGATTTCTATCCTTTAGATGTAGTTTGTAGTAAAATGCATCTACAATAACCTTGTTTCTCAACCAGAATTTCTTGCAGTTGAGATATTTTCGAGAAGGATTTTGCAACAACATGTAATTCGGTCTTGGATTGAACACGGAAGTGTGTCAATGCTTCAATACACTGATCTTTCTTCAGCATATTCTCTCTTTACTTCTTGTTAAGCCAATCTTTCTTTTTGATCTTACTCCTTGATTTCTCGTCCAGAGATGATGCAAATTTATTCTTCAAGAGATCTTTCTGATATAAAATCTTATCAAGAGAAGACATTGGATCCAGACCCATAGTTGGGACAAGGAATGACCAAAGAATTGAAGGATCTTTATTTTATTTTCGAAAATATAATATTCCCATAAATACGAATATCTTAAATATTTTCACTTACTAGATTTTATTCCTGTAATCTATACGAAAGTGCCTTGAACTTTCTTCTTCCTTACAAAAAAATTGGCATACAATAAGGAAGATGTTCTAATATTGTTTAAGTGGTATTAGTGTGAGATTTTATCTCACTACGGAATCTAGAACAACAAGAGTGTCCTTGATCTAGTATCATATGGAATATTTTTTTTCGTTACCACTAGTTAACGAAACATCTTGAGATTGACTGAGGTTGCATATTCAACTTTTAGCAATTCTGTTCTTGTGACAGTTTTTGCATTTTGTCTTATTTTTTCCTTTACCATTAGATGACTTACAAACATCGGAAGACATGTCCATTTTAAAAATTGGTAAATCACTAATGAAGGAGGAATAAATAAGATTAATAACTAATGCAATATTAGTTGTTTCCTCTTCTTCAGAATCATATGAATCAGAGGTCTCATCAAGAGTTATAGCCAGTGCCTTTCCTCATGTGTATTTCTTAAGATTTGGACAGTCTTTAGCAATATGACGAAACCATTTACACTTAAAGCATTGTGGCTGATATTCATCATCTTCTTCCTGATATTTCTTGACTGGAACATGATCATGTGGACGAGACGATCGATGAGTATCTTTAATGAATCTCTTACTCCTTTTCTTTAAGAAATCTCAAAACTGTCTAGTGATCAGTGATAATGACTGTTCAATTTCATCATCAGAAAATTCTGCAATCTGTTCATTTGAATTATTCAAATGTGTATTTTTCTTCATTGGAGCTTTTAAAATCTTTGCATCTTTAAAAGAAATTCCCTTAGTTTGAATAGACTGTGATTCATGATCAAGGATTATTAACTTTCCAACAAGTGTGCTTCGTAAGAGAGTTGAAAGATCATTTGCTTCTATGATTGTATGCTTATTAGAATCGTATCTTGATGGCAACGATCTGAAAATTTTGCATACTATATCTTTTTCAGAGATAGTCTTTCCAAGAGAGAAATAAGCATTAATTATCTCAGAGAGTTTGAGGTAAAACTCTTTAAAAGTGTTGTTGTCATCCATTCGAAGGTTTTCCTAGTCGGATAATAGCATTTAAAGTCTAGCTTTTTTATATGAAGTGTTTCCTTCAAATACGATCTGAAGATTAACCCAAGCTTCTTTCGAAGTTAGGCATGTTGATACATGATGTTGTAGATCACGACTTACAACATGTACAATAGCATTTAAACCATCTGAATTCTGCTTAGCAAAATCCTTTTCTTCAGTTGAGTAATCTACTAAGCGTTTAACCATCGACGACTAATATCCATGTATTAAAGTCTCATCATTGAATAAAAGATCTCATAGCATATTTCCACCATATATAGTTTGATCCGTCAAATCCTGGTGGTACGTTAATCAAAATCGATTTATGAGAACTCGCATTCATTTCTTATAAGTTGGTTCGCACCAAACACAGATTTAGAGATCTTTTCATGTTTGCCTGCTCTGATATCAATTGAAAAGACGAGGGTACCCAAATATACCTCATTCTAAAACTTTTCCAACTATAAGTCCTTTTCCGGAAGTGATTGTCTATGGACTGAGTCGAGACAATACAACTAATCGGTTCATACTTCGTGTGATCGTTTATGGATACGAGATCGAGACAATACAACAACGAAGTATGTTTACTTCATAATAGGTTCATACTTAACCAAACTCTAGGGATTGTATATCAAGTAAAATAGGAATTAACATTTATATAATTTACTTTAAATTATAATAAACATAATTATAATTGCGGAAAATAAAAGTAAATGACACAACAAGATTTTGTTAATGAGGAAACCGCAAATTCAGAAAAACCCCAGGAACTAGTTCAGAATTGATTACTCTCATAATTAAGCTGCTATATAAAATAAAACCAACTTCGTATAGTTGAGACCAAGCAACTAAACCTATAGTTCACCTAGTTTCCTCAGTATCCCTGCGCCTCCAACTTGCAGTAAGTCACGCACTTGGAACAATTCCTTTGGTTCCAAACAGTAAAGGAACAACAAATCTGTTCGGTAACAACTCTTTTCAAACAAAGTGATACGAGTTTGACAAAGGCTCTTCCGTTTAACCAATAAACTCCTATATAGGGTCCTTAGATCAATCTCTCAACAACTACCGAAGTAATTGTTAGACTATGCAATTAATACTATTAATCACAAAGAAGTGTATTGATTCCGATCTACTCAACTAATCAATCCAATCTATCACAAGGATAAACCGACTATAGTTGGATCCCTTTCCATCCGAAACAAGTATTGTGCACACCAAATATTTTAAACCCAAAAAGTCTTCTTGTCTTCAAATCTTCTTTAATCTTCAATCAGCACCTGTACACAATCAACTTGAATCTCTTGTGATCAATCACACATAGAATGGAGTTTGTTAACATTGGATTATCACAAGACATCTTTAGATCTACAAATATCAGAAGAGAAGATCCCCTCGAAACTTCGATCTAGTTTGAGTGAATCATATATCAGAAGGGAAGATTCTCAAGCATAAACAAACTAGGTGCAATCAAAGTTCAACCACCGTTAGTCAATCAAATTAATTGAAAACTAAAATAAACTGCAATTATCTAGTTTCCCACAAATGGTACTAATAGAGATTCTCAATCCCAAAGAAGTCTTTAAACTGAGCGGCCCTAAGAGATTTCGCCTAATTAGGTTATTTTCCTCTCCAAATAGGCGGCTCTACCAGTAACAACACAACTGAGGTAGTTTTGATGGCTCTGAGGATTAGTTTGCTAGGATTGCAAACTTAAGTATTTATACACAAGGAAGTTTGGACACCAAGGAATTTCCAAAACCGAATATTCTCAAAGATATGCAATAAACACAAAATAGATTTTCGTAACTCCTGGAAATGCATTGTCCAAATATTGACCGAAATCCCAATAGAAAAATCTATAATCAGTAAATGCACATTATTAATTATTATTTTCTAAAGATATGCATTTAATTGCTGGAAATTAAATAGCATATAAAAACTAAGAAACCTTAATTAAAAGATTCTCAATTTATTTTGATATTGGGATTCTCCTTTATCTATTAAGGAATATCTTTGAACAATTAATGATAAGAGTTACTACACATGTTCAAAGTATGTCGACATCCTTACTTTGCAAGTCCTTTTTCACACTTACAATCTTGGAAACGATTTGCCACACTTCCAAACAAGTTTAGAATTGGTTCGTCTGAATTCCAAGAACTATGTGATTGATTATCCTATTAAATCACCAATCATGGGCTTCATGGTTCTACCAAAAACAAGCTCGGTTCTACCTTCATGTGAGTACTATGCATAGTCACACTAGTTACCAAAATTCGGTTGACTAGGTACTAGGATCGGTTCCCCACAACTTATGGTAACTACCTGTATTCGGTTGCACATGTCCATAGGATCGGCTCCCCCAAAACTATAAACTTGTTGCACATGTTCATAGGATCGGTGTTAGGGCATTGCTCGATCGAACTCGCATGCTTTTCTATCTCAAGCATGTTTGTCAATATTAGTGATCAAAACTGAAAAAAATGGGGTTTAACAACCACACCCAATATTTCGATTATCAATTTGTATGGACAAACTCCAATATAATTTTCTAGAGAATCAATTAGATAGTTAGACTCAATCAATAGAAAATATATCAAAGAGTTTATGATCTCAATATCTCAATTTGATCTATACTCAAGCAAATAGAAATCTGCGAGTCTTTATCAAAGAGAGATAACTTGAATGGTACCAAAGACCAATATCCAAGTATCAATCAATTTAAATCAACAACCAAAAGGTCGGATATTCTAATTGATTGAACCACAACGCACAACCTGTATTATTTCAATTATAAAGATAAACAATATAATGCGGAAAATGAAATAACACAGATACCAGAATTTTGTTAACGAGCAAACCGCAAATGAAAAAAAAACCCGGGACCTAGTCCAGATTAAACATACACTCTATTAAGCCGCTACAGACACTATCCTACTCCAAGCTAACTTCGGTCTGGACTGTAGTTGAACCCCAATCAATCTCACACTGATCCAAGGTACAGTTATGCTCCTACGTCTCTGATCCCAGCAAAATACTACGTACTTGATTCCCTTAGATGATCTCACCCACAACCAAGAGTTGCTACGACCCAAAGTCAAAGAATTTAATAAACAAATATGTATCACACAGAAAAGTCTACAGTAATAGATAAATTTGTATCCCACGAAGAAACCTACAAGTTTTGTTCTGTCTTTTGATAAATCAAGGTGAACATGAACCAATTGATAAAACCAGACTTATATTCCCGAAGAACATCTCAGTTTTATCAATCACCTCACAATAGTCTTAATCGACGCAGCGAAAAAAGATATCGTGGAATCACAAACGATGAGACGAAGTGTTTGTGACTACTTTTATATCTTGCCGATCAGAGATAGAAATCTCAAGTCAATTATTATAATTGTACTCTTACGATAGAAACAGCAAGATCAGATCACACAACTGCGATAAAAGTAGCATCGGTCTGGCTTCACAATCCCAATGAAGTATTTAAATCGTTAACATGGTTTTAGAAGAAGAAAACCAAAGGTTAAAGGAGAATCGAATCTAGCTTAGCACAAATAGTATCACACAGAATGTGTGGGGATTAGGTTTCCCAGTTGCTAGATTTCTCCCTTATATAGTCTTCAAATCAGGGTTTGCAATCAATGTTAGCTTACTAACAAAGCATTCAATATTCACTGTTAGATGAAAACCTGATTATATTCAAGATAATATTTATCAACCGTTAGATAGAAAACATAGCTTGTTACACACACATGTAATGCATGTTTCTAGGCTTGTGTAACCGTACCCAAACTTGTACATTAGTTGGTTCAACAATAGTTAACCAAATGGTTTAGCCATATGATAACTTTCATATCAACCATATTCTTCTTCACCATAACTAGTCCAAATGACTCAAATGAACTAGTTAAAGAGTTTTTCAATTGAAAGGAAATCTCATGTATTACACAAGACACAATCGAAGCAAAAACGATGTGATTCACTCGAATCGATTCATGAACTATAAATCAACGGTTTGCAATAGCATTCCTTAGTTTATTAAGATAAGTTCGCAAACATCGTTTTTAGACATAACCTACTCAAGTTTGCGGATTGGGTTCGCGGACTTAAGTTTCCGGACGGAGTTCACAAACTCCATCAGAAATTCTCAGATTCGAGAACTACGCAGGTTCGTGGACTGGGTTCGCGGACTGAAGTTCACGTACTACTCCGATTTCACTTGATCAACAAAGTTCGCAAACTTCGGTTCAAGCAATAAGGACTTATATATATATATATGTTTCGACAACAATTCTTATATCCTCCAATGGTTATATTGTCTAAACTCTCATTTTAATTATTGAAATATTCTCAGAGGGCATTATATAGTTGTTATTCACAAACTATTTTTCGTCAGAGCGATTTCCAAAATGATTAAAACATAACATGACTTTCGTCACTAGGTAAAGATGAACTTGGCTAAAATGAAAGCTTTACTAACATAAATTTTGAGAAATAGATAAGCGAGATATACTCATCTCGAAATATCACATGTGTATAATCTTAGTCTATATAATAATACGACTTTTGTATCAAGATAGGATATATAGTAGATAGACTTTTGAGTGATAGATAAGTTCAAGTCTCCACATACCTTTTAGTCGATGAAGATCCACTGGTTCCTTGAGTAGTCCTTCATCTTGTATGATGATCGCCATGGAGTTCTTGAGCTCAACTACACTTTCTATCCTAGTTCGAGACCTTAGCTATAGTAGACTAGAAATCAAGACTTAATAGTTTTGATCACTAACATTGACAAACATGCTTGAGATAGCAACGCATGCGAGTTCGACCCAGCAATGCTCTATCATTCTCCCCATTTGTCAATTTTAGTGGAAAAACTAGTTGGGGTGGCCTTAGCTTCCACCCTTTTCGAGACATAATCAACAACAAGTAAGATATAAAATTTCCCATGGGAGTTGACAAAAGGACCCATAAAATCAATACCGCATACATCAAAAACTTCAACAAATTGAATAAAAGTTTGTGGCATTTGATTTTGAGCACCTAGATTGCCCGTTCTTTGGCACCTATCACAAGTTGTGCAAAATGTATATGCATCCTTAAACAAGGTTGGTCAATTGAAACCGCTTTCAAGTACCTTGTAAGTGATTCTTTTACTCCCAAAATGTCCTCCGCAAGCATAGGAGTGACAAAATGACAAGATAGAATTGAATTCAGATTCGGGAACGCACCTTCGAATCACTTGGTCGCTGCCATGTTTCCATATGTATGGATCATCCCATATATATTGGTTTCCTAACCTCTTAAGTTTGTCCCTCTCAGCAAGAGACAAGTTCTTTGGGATTTGTTTAAACACCAAGTAATTAACAATATCAGCATACCATGGTTCTCCAAAGGCAATTGAAAATAGTTGCTCATCCGTGAAACTTTTACGCAATGGGATAGATTCCTTGTCTACAGCAAGACGGCTCAAGTGATTTGCAACGATGTTCTTAATTCCTTTCTTATCTTTGATTTCAATATCAAACTCTTGTAAGAGTAGAATTCATCGTGTGAGCCTCGGTTTTGCCTCTTTCTTTGTAAGCAAGTACTTAAGTGCTGCATGATCAGAAAAGACAACAAATTTTATACCAATTAGATAAGAGTGGAACTTTTACAAATCAAAAACAATAGCTAATAACTCTTTTTCAGTGGTCGTGTAGTTTTGTTGGTCTTCATTGAGTGTCCTAGAAGCATAATAAATGGAATGAGGTATCTTCCCCACACACTGCCCAAGCACCGCACCAACCGTATAGTCACTTGCATCATACATGAGCTCAAAAGGCTTGCTCCAATTCAGTGGTTTAATGGTAGGGGATGAAATCAAAGGTTCTTTCAAACGATTGAATACCACCATACACTTTTCATCAATGTTAAAAAAACCACATCTTTTTGCAATAAATTACAAAGTGGTGATGCTATCTTGGAAAAATCCTTGATGAATGTATGATAAAAACCTGTATGACCAAGAAAAGAATGTATCTCCCTCACCGTAGTGGGAGGGGTTAAAGCACGAATAAGGTCTATCTTAGATTTATCAACTTCCAAGGCTTTAGAAGATATTATATGGCCTATAACTATGCCATGAGTTACCATAAAATGGCAATTCTCCCAATTCATCACAAGGTTTGTTTCAACACATCGTTCAAGGATTAGTGACAAATTATTCAAACAAAGGTCAAATGAATCACCAAAGACACTAAAGTTGTCCATGAACACTTCGATTATGTTTTCAACATATTCTGAAAAGATACTTACCATACACATTTGAAAGGTAGCTGGAGCATTGCACAAGCCAAAAGGAATCCTTCTATAAGCAAAAGTACCAAAAGCACAAGTGAAAGTGGTTTTCTCTTGATTCTCCTGCACTATCACAATCTGATTGTAACCTGAAAATCCATCAAGAAAGCAATAATAAGAGTGTCCAGATAGATGTTCAAGCATTTGATCAATAACAGGAAATGGAAAATGATCCTTCCTAGTATTGGCATTCATCTTTCTATAATCTATACAAACCCTCCAACTATTCTGAACCCTGAACCCTGAACACGAGTTGGGACAAGTTCATTCTTATCATTCTCCACCACGGTTACACCTGATTTCTTTGGTACAACTTGTACCGGGATCACCCACTTGCTGTCGGATATGGGGTAGATAACACCCACTTCCAAAAGCTTGAGTATCTCCTTTTTCACAACTTCCATCATAGGGGGGTTCAATCGACGTTGAGCTTCCCTTGTAGGCTTTGCATCGTCCTCCAAACGTATCTTATGCATACAAACAGTAGGGATTATACCCTTGATATCGACAATTATCCATCCTATGGCCGTCTTGTACTTCCTTAGCACCCTTAGAAGTTTTTGCTCCTGTAATTCACTAAGTTCGTTAGAAAAAATCACAGGTAACTCTTCCTTATCACCCAAATACAAGTACTTTAAGTGGCTTGGAAGAGGTTTCAATTCCAACTTTGGAGATTTAACAATGGAAGGTAAAAGTTTTTCATCACTGCATGGTAAAGAAATAAAAGAGATATTATGAGTTTCCGGGCATCCTTGTGGTGAGTTAAGATCACCAAGGGATTCCTTGACTTCATTACCACACTCTACACCATTATCCAAGGATGTAGTTAGAACGGTTTCCAAAGCATCATCAAAATTCAATTCAAACACTTGTTGTGCCAATGCATCCATAACATCAACGGAGAAACAAGAGTGGACATCGCTAGGATATCTCATCGTTTCGAAAATTTTGAAACGTATTATTTCTCCATCAAACTCCATAGTCAACGTTCCCTTGTCCACATCAATAGTAGTTTTCACCGTTTTCATGAAGGGACGCCCAAGTAACAATGGAAGAGATGAGTCCGGTGAACCTTCATTCATCTCTAACACACAAAAGTTAGCTGGAAATACAAGTTGATTAACCTACACAAGAACATCCTAAACAATACCCATTGGGTAGACACTAGAACGATCGGCTAATTGCAACACAATTCCAGACTTTTTAAGAGGACCAAGATTAATTGAATTATACATTGATGCAGGCATAAAATTTATGGATGCACCTAAATCCAACATAGCTTTGTTAAATGTAGTGTTACCAAGTGTTACGGGAATGTCAAAGCTACCAGGATCCTTGCATTTCAGTGGGAGTTTGTGTTGTAAGATTGCCGAAGCATTCTTCCCCACACTTAGCACTTCATTACCTTTGAGACTTTGCTTATTGGTACACAAGTCCTTCAACACCTTTGCATGTTTTGGAACTTGCTTAATAGCATCAATGAGTGGTATGTTCACACGAATCTTCTTGAGAATGTCTAAAATCTCCTTTTCTAGTGCCTCCTTCTTGGAATTTGCAAATCTGCGAGGGAAAGGTAAAGGAGGAATATAAGTAGAAACCGGAGTTTTAGAGTTAGGAATATGTACTGATGAGCACGAAAGTGCGACGCATTTTCACCCATAAATACATTAGCTAGGACTCATTTTATCACTAATAATCTTGTTTGTAGGTGTTTTTGGCAAATAAACGTTTTTAGAAGAATCGGCTCGAAAAACTGTTAAAGGCACCCCCTGAGGAAATTTGCTAAACGGATCCCCTTTTCGGATAAGGGGTACCTTAATTACTAAGGGGCACACATAGCTATTTGTACCACTGGCTAATATTTCTACCCACGTACTAAAGGCACTCCAGACTTCGCTAAGGGCTAACCATATCCTTCTTCATTTTAGAAATTGTTTTTGGCGGGAAAACATGTGCAGTCACGAACATAATTTGGATTCGAATTTTGAAGCTGTTATAAAGAGATTCAATCACGAAACTTTGTTGCGTTGGACTATATTTGACTAAACAGGGCTAGTACAAGTGATTTTACCGAGTATATTGGGCTGGGTAATCGGTTCTCAATAAAACAGGGGAGCATAAATATCCAAGGTTCTGTCATTGATTTCGGTCTAGACTTCATGAGATATTTTCGTTGGATTTGATTGGAAGTATCCTGTTATCACTAAACAGAGATGCTAAGTCTACTATTTTCGAAAGAAATAGGAAGTTACACGGAGTTGAAGTAAACAAGGGAGAGCTATTTTCGGTGTTTCTGTTAATCAATTTTGGAAGATTCGGTTGGATATTTTCAAGGGATTCGACGAGTACTCTTTTGGTTACCATGTACACAATATGTTCACGTGTTTTGGAGAAGAAATATTCTGTTATTATGGTGTTTGTTTTAAAGAAGGAAATAAAATAAGTCTCGGGATGTATCTGATGTATCTTTGGCAGTTTGGTTTGTGGTTTGACTGAGTTTTACTCGAACATGAACGTGTTGAAGATAAATAAGAAGATTTGAAAGCAACAAGAGCGCGTGAAAGAGCAAGAAATATAAACTATTTCTGTTTTTAGCAGCAGCGAATAAAAAGTGATTAATGAAGATTATATGGAGTTACTGTCGAGTATTCTCGAATCTGAAGAGTATATAAAGGGTTCTTAGTATTTTGAGAAGAATATAGAAAGTGGGGAGTGAAGAACAGAGAATTGCAGAGCAACTTCTCTGCTGCTGCAGAGAAGAAGAAAAAGAACAGACTACACTTGTAGTATGTCATTTAGAACTGTCGTTGTTTCATCCACGAACGACAGTTTTCTGCGACAGAGTAAAATATTTGTTTTCTGTAACAGCCATTGTAACAGTTTTGTAACGGCTATAAAGTGTTGCAAACTCGTTTTATAATTATTTTTCTATAATAAAAACACCATTTGAGCTATGAATTATATTTTTGAGGGTGTTTTTATCATGAGAAGCTAGACCCCGACACTGGGCCGACGGAGGAAGCCGAACTTCATACATGGGTGAATTTATTCTATATTCAATTTGACTTTTGCACTTATTTTGAATTGATTTATGATTCGATAAATTAGTTGTGATTCAATTAGATAGTGTTTGTGGGAGAAAACTACTTCTGCCGGTTTAGTAATTTTGGGTGTGTGTGTGGATAAGAAGTGAGTTTAAACCTTCAACAAATGTGATGCACGATGAGCACTTTGATTCGAGAGATAATCTATACAATTCTGGCCTAAACCGAAGACACGGCCGTTCCAGATTTGTTTCGGTCACAGGTGAAGGATGTGAGGTTTATCTTAGGCAGGGAAGCGAAGAAGGTGTTGAGAGTATGAAGGTGAAGGCTATTTGATGACTTGTTAACAGAAGGTTGAGCAGGCTATCAAATGTTGCAAGCAGGCTCTGGGTGTTGAATACGATTAACACTTGGTTTTCTGTGTTGTTCGAACTTCTGTCTTTGGAAATAGGGAAGAGAACCTATTTATACAAGTCATTAAGCCTTCTTCACGTCTCTCGTGGGAAGTGGAGGAAGTGGAGTGAGGGAAGAGTGGAGTTGTGTGTGAGTGTCACACGACCAGAACTGCCCACTTCTCTCATCTTGACTTAACCGCCCATGTCTTCCTAACACGTTCTTGTGATGGCACGTTGCACGCTGTAAACCGCCAGACCAATACCCCAGTTGTGACGTGATTAATGTCTCGAGTGTGTGGATCGCGGGACCCACAGAAAATAGTGCATGGTGAACCATGAACTTGGTATAACATCACATGCAGCCATCTTCAGGTAACCGTTTGGAGGCTGTATAGACAGGCCATGTCTTGGTCGGTTACCTTGTGAAGAAGAGTGACGGATGGTGGTCATAGTGATACCTTGTTTGCTGGTTGATTCGCACCCTAAGCCATTCGTCCAATCTTGCAAAGCTGGACGGACGAGATGACTCGTAGCCTTGCTTGCGACCCTTGGATGGGAGGCGCGCATGTTGCCTCTTTCGGCCCAAACGTTTGCATGCTTAGAGAGTTCCAATGGAGAAACCGATCAGCCCTGCATGGAGGTAGTACAATGGTGTTCACGCCCATGCCTACTTGACTCGCAAAGATTTAATCTAAGCCACTCGACTCAGGCGGCAAAGATGAGTGGTCGAGATTAGAATTTATGGAGGGGTCGTGACATGTCACCTTTGGGCGCGCGTACCGAGGAGCTTGATCACCGCCGGTCTTGGACGATCAGCTAGACGTGAATCCGGGCCCACGGTGGTCATGCTAGCATGCTCGGTTCCTTCTAAGTCTCTATCTTGGCCTTCCGTCCAAGCCTGCGAAGATGGACGCTCGAGATGTTTCTGCGCCGCAAACCCTAATTAGGGCTTTGGACCGGCCACTTTGGGCGATCGGTTTTGGGTTGTGCGCGCCTCTTTTGGGGAGACCGACCATGTATGCAACATCTTGGGTCGACGGTGAGCATGTACATGCTTGCTCTATGACCCTGAGAGTAATCTAAGTCATCCAACTATGCCGGCGAAGTCGGATGGTCGTGATCGTTTTGGATCTTCTCAACCTTCATAAGGCGTTAATCTAGCCTTGTTTGGGCAATCGTTTCTTGCACCCCGGCTTGCTATGAGGGAGTAGGCCATGTAGGTAGAAAGTAGGCCCGCCAATGGTGTGCCATCACTTCACTACTTGTTTTAGGGTATAATCTAAGCCGTCCGACTATGCTGGCGAAGTTGGACGCTCACGATTAAAAGGAACCCTAGCCGTGCGTCGTGCTCGCTTTGAGCGCATGTTTTGGAAGGACCAACCATAGTTGGTCTTGACCGTTTGTTCATGTGTGAAGGTGTGTCCGAGATGATCATGGTAGCATACTTCGGACCCCCTGAATTTATATCTACACCCTCCATCTATGCTTGCGAAGTTGGACGGGTGAGATATATTTTTGGGTTTGTTTTCAGCAAGTGAGACTAACAAGGGTAGTCTTGCATACGTTCAACGGGGCTAATATAACCTACCGTCAGGTAGCCTACGGGTGTTTGCACATCGAACACAAGGCTTTAATTAAAGAATTAATAGTAATGTTGTATACCTACAGAAAACCGGGATGGTTGCCACATGCTCCGTCGGGATGGTTGCCACATGCTCCGTTCTGGGTAGGTATGTTTAATTCTCAGGGATGGTTGCACATGCTCCAATGAATTAATATGGCGAGAAGTATTCATCGCCTGAAGGCTTTATCCTTTGCAGGACGTCAGCTTACAAAAATTGGCTTTTTACAATTTTAGCCTTTAAATAGAAATCCACCATCAACAGATATGTTATGCTTTGTTTAGATAATCTATGCTTAGGGGATACAATTAATGTTTTGAGGATCTACCTTAGAAAAACAAGAGTCGTTGTTTTATTTATTTACTGAGCGATAATTGTTGAGAATAAAGAATTGAACCTCGAGTTATGAATTCTGTGGAATCTTAGACCCAGTGACTCTCTCTTTTATTATTTTCATCAACCTTTAAATTTAATCTTCGCAAATCTGAGAGAAAGAATCTTAATTACTACTACGAAAACTTTGAAAAATCATAAATCAGGTACCTCTGAAGTTTGGGTAGAATCCTCATTCTTCTCCTCCAAAACAGGTTCCTTTGGTGTTTCCACCTTGCCCGATCAGTAACTTCGGGTTGCACAAGTTGTGTACCACTTCTCAACGTAATAGCATTCACATATCCTTTTATATTAAGAGGTTGAGAAGGGAGTTTCCCACTATTTTGTGCCTTCAATTGGTTCAACTCAATATCCATAGAACCAACTTGGGTTTGCAACTCCTTAACCGTACTCTCCGTTCTTTGCATAAACGATTTCAGCAACTCTTCCATACTTGACCCCTGATTTTGAGGTTGTTGTTGTTGTTGAAATTGTGTCGCGACTGGAATTGTTGTTGTTGAGGTTGAAATCCACTCTAATGGTTGAAATTAGGTTGTTGAACCGCTCCTTGCTTGTTAGCATAGCTGAAATTAGGGTGATATATCCATCCCAGAATGTAAGTGTTTGAATATGGATCATACCATCTTTGCTGATTTGGAAAGATCACGTTAGCTTGTTCATTGGCGTCTTCATATCCTTGAGGACTTGGTATCACCGCAGATGCAACTTGTTTCATCATTGTTGTCATGTTACCCATTTGTTGACGAAGTTCCTCGACCTCGCTCACTTTATTTACTCTCCTAAGAAGCACATCTGAACCACGACTCAAGAATTGTTGGGAGTTTGCTGCCATGTTTTCAATCAACTCCCTAGCTTGTGCCACCGTCTTTCTTACTAGTGCACCACCACCTGCAGCATCAAGAAGATTCCTATCACTTGATTGGAGTCCTTCATAGAAGTATAGGATGATCATAGCGTCACTGAATTGGTGGTGAGGGCAGCTTGCCACCAATCTCTTGTATCGTTCCCAACATTCATATACAGTTTCTCCCACATTTTGCTTCATCCCACAAATCTCCTTGCGAATTTGAGTGGCCTTTGATGTAGGAAAATATCTCTCTAAAAAGAGTTTCTTCAACCCATTCCATGTTGTGACACTTCCAGGAGGAAAATAATACAACCAATCCTTAGCACTATCCACCAAAGAGAATCGAAAAACTTTCAACATTGCACCATCCGCCTCAATATTAGCTGGAAGCATGGCCATGGAAATGGTGTGGAAGTACATAAGATGCTTGTTTGGGTCTTCATTCACCATTCCATGGAACTTTGATAATTCTCTAAGAAACCACGGCTTAATCTCGAAAGTAGAGTTTGTTTGAATACACCCATGTTGTATATCCAGCTTATGAGAAGCCAAGTCCTTGAGTGTATGATTCACATCACCCATTGCTTCTTATTCTTCAAAAGGTGGTTCTTGTTCAACTAGAACCTCTTGTTCTACAACTTATTCCTCTACTTCCAACTCTGGTTCTTCCGCCTCGTCAACTCTTGCTTGGAGTATTGTTCCTTCACGAGTAGTTATCCCGCACCTTCGATAATTCCAATTCTTGGGAGCTAGGGATTATTACCTGATAAACAATTCTCACAAACTAAGTCAGAAAAATGAAACAAGAAATAAGAAGCAAATATAAAAGCAAAAATAATAAAAAGAAACTAAAAACTATATAACAAGCCGAATGCCTCCCCGACAACGACGTCAAAATTTGATCGATGTCGTATGAGTCAAAAATAATTCTCTTCCTCACTCAACTAGATATAAATATAGTATGCGATAAGAAAAAGTGCGTATCCACAGAGAGGCAAATGTTGTTAAGCAGTTTTCAGATTCTTAAGTAACCAAGGGGGAATTTTTGTTGTTTTAGCAAAGCAATAAAATAAAATAAAGCAAATAAAATAAATGGAATAATCAATAAGGAGAAGATATTGGTCACGGGATAGTATCCTTCACAAACATGTATTTTCATCAATGACTAGAATTGGTAATTTAATCTCGCAATTATCAAAAGTCCTAGGATATCTTGATTGCAAGAGTATCCCGTTTATTTTCCGATTTTATCACAAACAACATTAAAAGATGCTATTGTGAAATCTACTTAACAAGCAACCTAAAGTGTAAAAGCACAATTAAGCTTAACTCCCTAAGAGCAATAAGTTCTATGAAATAAGACTAATCAATGCAAACAAATGTGTAAAAGCACTAATTCGTTTTAACAAAGGTTATGATTCATATGCGATTAAAAATATGTATCACTACAAGTAATAACCACAAGATGCTACTAGAAATCAAAGATAACAACTTTTACGTATTGAAAACCCTCATATAGCCAAACTAGCATTCAAATCATATGATAATAAAAATAATTAATCATAAACGATAAGATTGAGACAAAACTAATTCATAGAATCAAATAACATGCTTAATGAAATCAACTTTATCCCATAACCAATAATTGTATCTAGTTACTCATATTAACGGAGTTCATCATAATAATAATCAAATAAAGAAGATGAAAAATAAACGAAAGTAAACCCTAATAGTAGTTCTCCAAAACTCCAAGAAGAATAATAATATGTGATATCCCAAAAGTTGTAGAAGACTTCTTTTATAATCCTTTGCTTTCCAAAACTAGGTCAAGTCTTCAAAGAGTCCAATAGAAAATCCCATCAAACCCATGTGTGAGAAAACCCGTGTAGAAAATCTGTCCCAAAAGAGTCTCCAAAAAACTGGGTTTATCGCCGGAAGTTGGCTGGAATCCGGCACCAAAAAATATCTCAGGTGACCGGCAAAGTCCACCCGGTCACCGGTCAAACAACTCAACTCGGGAAAAATCACCAGTCAAAACCTAGTCAAGATACCTAACTCAGTTGATAATGGCCTAAACCAAAGACATTGCACGGCCATAGCTTTACTACTCAACAAATAAATGGTGCATCACAGCTTCATTCCAGCCAATATGGCATTGCATAACTCCTGGCATTCATCATACTCAGCACCACAAGTTCATAGCCACTGTAACTAATCGCAAGAACAGTAACTGCACTTCATTCACCATCACTGCCTGCGGCATTCTTCCTTGTATTGCATGCATTCCAAAATATTCATCTAGCCACAATTATCCATATACATATGAGCTGCAACTCCAGTTTCAGATGCACTGCAGCATACTCTCAAGCTCTCACTACAATCCCTGCAAATTAAATTCATAACAAACCCATTTGCATTTCACCATAACTGCACTAGTCCATAATTCAATCACCACCAGCTCCGGATGCACTCAAATTCTTTGTAATCATTCCTGGCAATACAGAGAGCTCAACCCTTGAATCTCTTCACATGAGTCATGCTCCATCTTGCATCATCTTACTTCCCTGAAATTTCACACGTATTCCACCCACAAAATCCATTCAAACAATAACTGCAGTTTAGTCACAACCATTGCAACATCATCTTCTCCTGTATATCCCATTAGCACCACTGCAATATTATCCTCATGACATGAACTGCATTTACCAGGTTGAACATCACTTAAATCATAAAATCATCAGTTTGCAACTCCATTCAATACAACCACCATTCCCTGAATCGTTAACAGCAGCACTTCTTAGCTTAACATCTTCTTAATCTTCAGTTCATGTCAGTAGCTTATACATCGCCAACATCTATGAATTCCTTCTTTGCAGTACCAATTGCTCAACCAACATCATCTCAGTTCTTCAAACAGATTCAACCCATCTTCCTTCATCTATCTATTCACCAAACCCTTGAAAATCAACATTAAATCGAAGCCAAACTTTCTTCGACCACCACATATTCATCTTAATCTTTCCTTGAACTGTGATGCAATATCAACAACATCATCTACTACTTGCCTAGTTCACATCATCATAAACCCATATCTATTTCAATCCTCTCTTCCATCTCTGTCACACCCACAAACCCATGACAATCAACAGATGTGAACCCATCTTCAATTTCACCCACTGAATTTCTCTTCTTGTTCTTCATTTGCAAATTCAAATCCCTAATTTATCTTCATCTCATGACCACAGATGTAGCTACAGGAAATCATCTTCTCTTGCTATAATAAAATTCGACCATTAATCTCCTTGATTTCAACAAAGATCCTCCTTTTCATCTATCGATTTTTAACAGCAGCAGCCGCTGCTTTTTCTCCTTCTTTATTTCAGGTGGATACATAAATGAGTGAATGAAAGTGTCTCTCGATTTTAGGGTATGGAAGTAGGGTTGGTTATTCAGCATCCGGTCACTGCTAAGGGTTAACCAAATGGCAGCCCCTTACCCTTTGGTCGGCTCCATATATCACTCGCTTGTAAAATGATATTTTTGCACTTCCGGCTCAAATTGAGCGATTTCTTCTTCTTTTTCTCCGTATGATTCCAGAGCACCTAATAACTCAAAAACACGCCTAAGATATATAATTTACAAGAAAAATAGCAAATAAAGCGTAAATTCTAGATAGTAAATACGGTGTATTCTACACCTATCAATATACAATTACGAACAAGGATCTAATTATTAGGAACCTATATGTATTTTGTAATCTAATACAGACACCAAATGTCAAGGATATTATTTAAACAAGATGTACACTTGGTACATAGCGTAAGTTCTAATCGGAACCAATTTATGAGATCATACCAAGTGTTGATTAATGTATAAGTGTATTTACTTTAATTATAAAGATAAAGCAATATAATGCGAAAGTAAAATAAATCGCAAGAACATAAGATTTTGTTAACGAGAAAAACTGCAAGGCAAATAAAAACCTGGGACCTAGTCTAGTTTTGATTACTTTATGAATTAAGCCGCTATACAAAGTGGCTACAAAAACTTAGCATAGTTGAGACCAAGTAAACTAACTCCAAGATACTCAATTTCTTCAATATATGTGCGCCTACAACCAATTTTGTCTATGCATGTGAATCTAAATAAAGTCAACTATCTCAAGCTGCTTCACCTGATATGAAGAGTAAATGCAAGGAATGAGTAAGCCTAGAATCGTCTTCTACCACTCAACTCCTTTGGATCGTAATCCAAACAGTAAAGGACTAACCTATTTCATTAACCTCTCTATCAATCTCCTATATCAACAAGTTAATCAGAGATAAGTTGAGTATAATTAAGGTAAAAAAGCGAGGGTCTAACAACCACACCCAATATTTCGATTAACAATCTGTATTGACTAACTCCAATATACTTTCAAGAGAATCAACCAGATTCAATCTTAATAAAGTATATCAAAGAGTTATATCTCTCTTTCTCGATTCAATTCTTGATCAAGGAAATAGAAATCTGCGAGTCTAATTGAATACAAGAGAAAACACTTGAACGGTACCAAAGACCAATGTTCAAGGATCAATCAATTTCCAATCAACAACCAAAGGTTTGGCTTTCACAATTGATCGATAAAACGCACAAGCTGTGATATTTCAATTATATAACAAAATATAATGCAGAAAAGAAACAACACAGACACCAGATATTTTGTTAACGAGGAAACCGCGAATGCAGAAAAACCCCGGGACCTAGTACAGATTGAACAAACACTGTATTAAGCCACTACAGACACTAGCCCACTACAAACTAACTTCGGTCTGAACTGTAGTTGAACCCCAATCAATCTCACACTAATCCAAGGTACAGTTGCGCTCCTTACGTCTCTGATCCCAGCATGATACTACGCACTTGATTCCCTTAGCTGATCTCACCTACAACTAAGAGTTCCTACGACCCAAAGTCGAAGATTTAATAAATAAATTTATATCACACAAAAAAGTCTACGGTAATAGATAAATCTGTCTCCCACAGAAATAACTACGAGTTTTTTTTCTGTCTTTTGATAAATTAAGGTGAACATGAACCAATTGATAACCCAGACTTATATTCCCGAAGAACAGCCTAGTATTATCAATAATCTCAAAATAATCTTAATCGACGCGGCGAAGAAAGATATTGTGGAATCACAAACGATGAGACGAAGATGTTTGTGATTACTTTTATATCTTTCCTATCGGAGATATCAATATCAAGCCAATTGTTATGATTGTACTCAATACGATAGAAACAACAAGATCAGATCACACAACTACAAGAAAGTAGTATCGGTCTGGGTTCACAATCCCAATGAAGTCTTTAAGTCGTTAACCTACAGGGTCTCGGTATAAAACTAAGGTTAAAGGAGAATCGACTCTAGATAATATAACTAGGATCACACAGGAGGTGTGGGGATTAGGTTTCCCAATTGCTAGAGTTCTCCCTTTTATAGGCTTTCAAATCAGGGTTTTTAATCAATGTTAGTTTAGTAACAAAGCATTCAATATTCACCGTTACATGAAAACCTGATTATATTCAAGCTAATATATTTCAACCGTTAGATTGAAAATTTAGCTTGTTAAACCCAAACGAAATGCACGTTTTAGGTTTGTGTAACCGTACCCAAAAATGTTCATTCGTTGGTTCACCGATAGTTAACCAAAAGGTTAGCCATATGATCACTTTCATATTAACCATATTCTTCTTTACCATAACTAGTTCAAATGAACTAGTTAGAGAGTTGGTCAATTTCTTAGATATTATAGAAGTATACAAGACACAATCGAAGCAAAAACGATTTGATTCACTCGAATCGATTCATGAACTTTATAGCCACGGTTTGCAAACTTGCATTCCTTATTTAATATAAGTATAAGTTCATGAATAATAATTTTTAGAAAATAACCAATGTAAATACGCGGACTAGGTACGCGGACTTAAGTACCCGGAATAAGTTTGTAAAGTATACAAACTCCAGCAGATTTTCTTGCGAAGAGAACCTCCGACAGTACGCGGACTTGGTTCGTGGAATGGGTTCGCGAATTCTGTTCGTGGAATAAGGACTTATACATGTATGTATTTCCACACAATGCTTATATCCTACAATGGTTATATAATATAAACTCTCATTTTAATCATTGAAACATTCTTAGAGGACGTTATATAGTCGTAATTGAAACATAACATGACTTTCGTCACTAGGTAAAGATGAACTTGGCCAAAGCGAAAGTTTACTAACATATATTTCGATAAATAGATAAGCGAGATAAACTCGGCTCTAAATAGCAAATGTTTATAATCAAAGTCTATATAGCAAAACGACTTTTGTTTCAAGATAGGAGATAGAGTAGATAGACTTTTGAGTGATAAATAAGTTCAAGTCTCCACATACCTTTTTATCGATGAAGATCCACCAGTTCCTTGAGTAGTCCTTCGTCTTGTATGATGATCACCATGGAGTTCTTGAGTTCAACTACACTTTCTATCCTAGTCTGAGACTTAGCTATAGTAGACTAGAAATCAAGACTTATAGTTTTGATCACTAACATTGACAAACATGCTTGAGATAGCAACGCATGCGTGTTCGACCGAGCAGTGCTCTAACACGAGTTCCAAGATATTCCAGGCTTCTTTAGACGTTGTGCACGTAGTCACATGGTGCTAAAGATCTGGGGTAATGGCATGTATGATAGCATTCAAGCCGTCAGAATTTTGCTTTGCAGCAAGAATTTCTTTCGGACTATATCTACCAATATCCTTAGGTATAGACATCACCTTTTGTATTAACCGGAGGATTATAGCCATTAACAACACGTACCCATGTTTGAAAATCACGATCTTGAAGAAAAGCACACATAGCGATTTTCTACCATAAGTAGTTTGAGTCATCGAAGACTGGTGGTACATTTATGGAGATATAATTCATGTCCACAGATTCAAATCACTACAAACACAGACTGTTAAGGTCTTAAACGTGTTTGCCCGCTCTGATACCAATTGAAAAAGCGGGGGTCTAATAACCATACCCAATATTTCGATTAACAATATGTATGGACTAACTCCAATATACTTTCAAGAGAATTAACTAGACTCAATCTTAATAAAGTATATCAAAGAGTTATATCACTCTTCCTCGATTCAATTCTTACTCAAGCAAATAGAAATATGTGAGTCTAATTGAATACAAGAGAAAACACTTGAACGGTACCAAAGACCAATGTTCAAGGATCAATCGATTTCCAATCAACAACCAAAGGTTGGATTTTATAATTGATCGATACAACGCACAACCTGTGATGTTTCAATTATATAACAAAATATAATGCAGAAAAGAAACAACATAGACACCAGAAGTTTTGTTAACGAGGAAACCGCTAATGCAGAAAAACCCCGGGACCTAGTCCAGATTAAACAAACACTGTATTAAGCCGCTACAGACACTAGCCCACTACAAACTAACTTCGGTTTGGACTGTAGTTGAACCCAAATCAATCTCACACTAATCTAAGGTATAGTTGCGCTCCTTACGTCTTTGATCCTAGCATGATACTACGCACTTGATTCTCTTAGATTATCTCACCCACAACTAAGAGTTGCTATGACCCAAAGTCGAAGACTTTAATAAACAAATATATATATCACACAAAAAAGTCTAGGATAATAGATAAATCTGTCTCCCACAGAAATACCTACGAGTTTTGTTTCTTCTTTTGATAAATCAAGGTAAACAAGAACCAATTGATAACCCGAACTTATATTCCCTAAGAACAGCCTAGTATTATCAATCACCTAACAATAATGTTAATCGACGTGGCGAAAGAAGATATTATGGAATCACAAACGATGAGACGAAGATGTTTGTGATTACTTTTATATATTGCCTATCGGAGATATCAATATCAAGCCAAACGTTATGATTGTACTCAATACGATAGAAACAACAAGATCAGATCATACAACTACAAGAAAGTAGTATCAGTATGGCTTCACAATCCAATGAAGTCTTTAAGTCGTTAACCTACATGGTATCGGTAAAAACCTAAGGTTAAAGGAGAATCAACTCTATCTAATACCAGTAGTATCACACAAGAGTTGTGGGGATTAGGTTTCCCAGTTGCTATAGTTCTCCCTTATATAGTCTTTCAAATCAGGGTTTGCAATCAATGTTAGCTTAGTAACAAAGCATTCAATATTCACCGTTACATGAAAACCTAATTAGATTCAAGCTAATATCTTTCAACCGTTAAATCGAAAACTTATCTTGTTACACACAAATGAAATGCACGTTTTAGGTTTGTGTAACCGTACCCAAACATGTACATTCGTTGGTTCAACAGTAGTTAACCAAAAGGTTAGCCATATGATCATTTTCATATTAACCATATTCTGTTTTTACCATAACTAGTTCAAATGACTCAAATGAACTAGTTAGAGAGTTGTTCCATTTCTTAGATCATATAGAAGTATACAAGATACAATCGAAGCAAAAAAAAATTGATTCACTCGAATCGATTCGTGAACTTTATAGCCACGGTTTGCAAACTTGCATTCCTTAGTTAATATAAGTATAAGTTCATGAATAATAGTTTTTAGAAAATAACCAACCTAAGTACGCGGAATAAGTATGCGGACTTAAGTACCCGGAATAAGTTTGTAAAATTTTACGAATTCCAGCAGATTTTCTCGGGAAGAGAACCTCCGACAGTACGCGGACTAGGTTCGCAGACTCTGTTCCGGTTTTCCTGAGCATCAAAGTACGCATACTTTGGTTCAAGGAATAAAGACTTATACATGTATGTGTTTCCAATGCTTATATCCCACAATGGTTATATAATCTAAACTCTCATTTCAATCATTGAAACATTCTTAGAGGTTATATAGTTGTTATTCACAAACCATTTTTCGTCAAAGCCATTTTCAAGTAATTGAAACACAACATGACTTTCCTCACTAGGTAAAGATGAACTTGGCCAGAGCGAAAGCTTACCAACACATATTTCAAGAAATAGATAAGCGAGATAAACTCAACTCGAAAAAGCAAATGTGTATAATCAAAGTCTATATAGCAAAACGACTTTTGTCTCAAGATAGGAGATATAGTAGATAGATAAGTTCAAGTCTCCACATACCTTTTTGTCGATGAAGATACACCAGTTCCTTGAGTAGTCCTCGTTTTGTATGATGATCGCCTTGGAGTTCTTGAGCTCAACTACACTTTCTATCCAAGTCCGAGACTTAGCTATAGTAGACTAGAAATCAATACTTATAGTTTTGATCACTAACATTGACAAACATGCTTGAGATAGCAACGCATGCGAGTTCGACCGAGCAGTGCTCTAACATAAGGTTCTTCCGTTTGATCAATATAAACTTCTTTTTTTTGCCAGATCAACTAAGATAATGACTACTGAAATAATCAATCTTAGTTTACAAACTATCAGAGTAGATCTCAAACAGAAACACCTAGATAGATTCCCGATCTGTATAATAATAATTAGAAATCTATTCGATATAAACAGCTTGTCGGATCCCAGTCAATCAAGTGTTTGAGAATTGATCAAAAATATCAGAATACCAAAAACAAATATTCTAGTCTTCATTCTTCAATCTTTTAAGTACCTGCATAAACAACTTGATTCTCACTAATGATCGATCATTCACATAACAGAGTTTGTTAACAATGTATTATCAATAGTCTTATCTATAGATCTGAATTAATAAGGCAGATCTGAAATCATCGATCCTTAAACTAGCTCAAGTGACCTTATATATATCATAAGAAAAGGATCACAAAATAAACAAACTAGATTTATCAAGGTTCAACTTCACCGCTAGTCAATTGAATCAATAATCAAAAACTAAAATAGCAATACGATTTAGTTCCCGACTAACGATACTGCTAAATCTTCTTGATCCCACAGAAAACTTTAAACGAATGCCATATAAGATATTTCTCTTAATTATGATACTATCCTTTCCAATAAGTATTACGAAAATACTACTAGTGCGCTTCTCACATAAACGATAAGGCAGTGTGTCCAAGGGATGAATTTGTAAGAATACAAACTATACTACTTATAGTGTAACACCAAGGCTTGTTTGTATAACAAGGACTTACCAAATCCGAAAATACTAAAGACATTGAGTAAATATTTATATTCGGAAGGCGCAAATACCAGAGACACATAAACAAACTTCGTATGTTGTGTTCTTAATATAATCTGATTTGAAAGAAACGAAGATAGAAATAGAACAAATCAAGCTTTTGTTACTAACCTCGAACAGAAGGATGATGTATTCGTTCATGCTGGTACGTCTTCAAGTTCTTCAGAGTAACACGAGCGAGTCTCAACATTTCTACTGTTCCCATTCGACCTAACAAAATTGACTATAGTAATCACATCATGCAGCTTCGAGTTTTGGAACGAAAATATGACAACCAAACTTGACATACCAACGCTTGGTGGGTTCAATAGAGCAATGCTCTAACACCTTTCGTTTTTAAAAAACCCAGTTACCGTTAGAAGTTAATATTTTTGTAGCCGTAAAATTCAACAAATATTGATTCATGGCTAAAATTTATTATTTATTTTTTTTCCCGTAAAGATATTTAGGGCTAGAAAAACGAACTATATATCAATTGTAAACTTCTCTTAAACACAAAGTGGGTAATAATTTAACGAATTTAACCTACTTCAGCGATCAAAAACAACAACAATTAGTTGGATTATCGATTTTTACCTAAGATAAATCATACTTAAACCCTAAATTGTTTGTTAAGGTGTTAAAATTCTTAATTAATCTATTCTTCGATTGTATCGTCTATTGTCATAGTGATTTTGATTTTGTATTTTGTTACTTTTTTATATTTATATGAAGTTTAGGTTTATAGTGAAAAAATAATATTTGATTCAAGGGTAGCTTAGTCATTTCCTATATACCCATATCCTTCTCCCGAAACAATTAGTAATCACCGCAGACTTAACCCAAAAGAGACCAAAATCACTACCACACAGAGCTCTTCAATGATTGGTTCTCTCATAATTAACCTGGGTTCGTTATTTTCTGTCTCGTAAATCTGTTTTGTTTAATTGTTTTATTGATTTTTTTCTACGGGAAACAATTGCAACACTAGACGTTAAAGTAAAGAGTGGTAAACTAGACAAAGAAAGAAAAGAAGAAGAAGGAATCGTGTCAAATAAGCGGATATACACCGAAGAACTTCAATTATTCCGTTGATTATAAAAACAAAAATCGGAATTAGGGTTTTTTTTAGATTGAATTATGAAGATTTAGTTAATTTCAGATATGGAACCTTCAAATTTACACGAAGGTGTTATAGTCCTTGATGATAAGAAAGATGAACAACAGCAACTGCGTGTTAAGAGGAAAACTTTACAAGCTGTACTTGAACAGTGTCAAAGAGCTTTAGATTTGATTAATAGTGGTGAAGTTGTTGATGATGATGATGATGAAGATGACGGTGATGAAAGTGAGATGGAGATTGGTGAGGATTCGTTGAATCAGTTTGGTGATGATGATACTGTTCAGGTAATTTTGGGTTTTATTAGATCTCTGTTTATCGAAATTTTGTTCAATTTTAAGAAAATTTTAGTGTTGAATATATAAAAAGCCTTTGAAGGTCAGATTACAAAAAGTTGGTGGGTAGCCTGGCAACAAGTTAGTGTTGAATTGTGAGTTTTTGTTGATTTTTTTTTTTAATTGCGTAATCTATGAGTTTAAATTGATGAATTAGAAAGAATTGCTTAGGATTCTGTTGAATTCTGCAGTGAGTAATTAGATTTTAAACAGATTTATACTGTCATATGGTTTGGAGGAGGGCTGAGATGTGAAATTTATTGAATTCGAGAATATATCTAAATTGTCATTCAACCTGCTTCTAAAGTGTTGAATTGCGTATAAACAGTAGAAGATTGTGGATGTGTTAAAATAGCTGCAGGAAATTGAGAATAGACCGTCCTTAGAATTGTAAAACTAGTGGGAAGGTAAACTGAGTCAAGTATGGAGCTTGAATTGAGCAAGTTCAGTTACCCTATTCTTTTGGAACGGAGCATGCAACCATCGCTTGATTCAATGGAAAACCTGGTTATATACATTTATGGATGGAAGAGTACAATTTGAACTAAACTCCTTGCAACATCCATAAGATTTCTTTACCTGTTGGTGGATGATTGAGCGAGAATCTAAAATGTAAATACTAACCCAGGACCTGAACTGGTTTGTTATTTTTATGATGAGAGTATGTAAATTGCGGATGAGATCCGCTAATTACTACCTCAAGTTGCATGGTACTTTTTTATGTGGTAGATAAGGTTGTAGTGATCGTCTGTTGGCATCTTAGTCGTTGAGATAGACCCAAGGAGGTTTTTGGCTTTATATGAGTACTTGTAGCCTTACAGTTGCTACTACGGAGTCACATAAGATATTACAGGATGTATATAGTTTTCCGGTTGCTGCATGTCTCTGTCTTTATATTTCATTATCACAATGTAGATTCTGCACAACTGTGCTGATTTTGGTCATTGTCTCAGTAGCCATCCAATAATCAATGCTCACTGTTTCTGAAATCATAGACTTGCTTTATTTTATTTTCTGCAGCTATGTAACTTTCTAAAGTCTGGAGTCGACTCCCCCAACTTTCTTGAAAAGCTTGGGACCACCAGTGCTTCAGTTCCGCAAAATCCTGCTGGTACGTTTCTGACTATCGGTATTTCCTAACTGGTGATTATCTGCTACCTTAATGTAAAACAAAATAGTGGTTATCTTTTTATTGAACTTGTAGTGGTGTTACTCCCATTTGCATTAGCTTGCCGAATACTTGTGACAGGAGAATGAGGTATATCTTTTGGGGGAATCTGGAACTCTTTAACATTCTACCCTATTCTTAAAAAACACTTTATTACAGACCTTGTTTGAGCCAAACCATAGTATAAAGCGGTCTTGCAATTTTAAGAAAATTTTCTATCTGTTCAACAACAATAGATCAAAAATCCTATTTGGTCTGAGCATTCTGTTGGTTTTGGAAGTGGAAGTAATGGTAGTAGCTAATAGTGTAAGGAAATTTGTAAAAGATGGAATTCATCATGATTTTTCGGGATGGTGGGCCCCATAACCGCACCCTGTTTGGTGATATGAGGATTATTACAAAACCATTCAAAGGATAGAAAATTACTCAACAAATGAATTATTCACATTCAAGAACATTGCTCTAAGTACTCTCTTCTTCTGAACATGTATCTAAATAATACTACCTTAAACTTATTGCTTTAGAATTAACAGTATGCTCTAAGTACTCTCTTCTTCTGAGCATGTATCTAAATAATACCTTAAACTTTGCTTTAGAATTAACAGTATATGCTGCTAAGACCCTTCTTTCCAAGCGCAGATTTGAAAACTAATATGTATCTAAATGGCAGCTGAAGAAGGTGGCTCCTGGGACATTGTTTGTGAAAATGATTTATGGGATGGAGAGGATATTGAATTGGACCAAGAAAGTTATGTTCTTGTTCGGCAAGAAGATATACTGGAGGGTATTGCTTCCTTCACGGCTGCCTATTTGTTGTCACTAAAGCAAACTAAAGTATGTGACCTTCTCCAGTGTGCCTCGACTTTTGTGCTTTAATCACACCAAGCACTTTTTTATCTCATCTGAAAAATTAGTCATTTAGGTTACCTGATTTATTATATTGCCTTTTAGTATGCGTGGTCTCAAGGCAGTGAAGAGTTCATTCGAGCATTTAGAAGTTCTCTATCACCTTATTCTTCTTTTTCATTCATGTTTCAGTGATTAAGAAGTTGCACCATCGTTTTTCTCCTTTTGATGAAATTGTTTGTTTGGTATTTGGTTGTTCTTATCTGACAACTTTATTGATGGAAAAAGGTTATCTCTTATCTGAAGTTTGATTATTATTCATTTCTGTGTCCTCAGGAACTAACACCCAATCAACTCCAAGAAGGTAATAATCGACGAAGTTGGTTCCTTCTTTTACTAATTATAATTTCTGTTCAAGCGTGTTCAAATTTGGATAAACTTTCTGATGTTTTCAAGTTTTTCCCTTGCAGCCTTGAGCAAAACTTTCTGCACTAAAAAGAAAAAGGGTAAACTTCGAAAAGCATGGGATGGAAGCAAAGTTATCTACAATGTAGCATCATGGGGAGCCACTGCCATTGGGTAGGTTATTCCATACTGAAATTGAGTATTTGCATATCATTCTAGCTATATTTGTTTACTTAAATATTGAAGAACAGAGAAAAATGCATATTTTCGTTTTTCAGAGTTCATATCTATTTATGCTACGCTACTCCCTCACTTTTTCATTTTAGCATAAAAATAGGCCAAATTGAAAAAGTGAAAGTATCCCTTCTGTCATGCCATTGGGTAGGTCATTCCATACTGAAATTGAGAATTTGCATATCATTGTAGTTATATTTGTTTACTTAAATATTGAAGAACAGAGAAAAATGCATATTTTCGTTTTTCAGAGTTCATATCTATTTATGCTACGCTACTCCCTCACTTTTTCATTTTAGCCTATAAATAGGCCAAATTGAGAAAGTGAAAGTATCTCTTCTCCAAAAACGGAGGTAGTATTGTACTGCTGATCCAATAATTTGATGTTCTTTTGTTTCCAACAGGATATACCAAAATCCAGCTCTATTTAGGGTAGCTACTGTGGCCTTCTGGACTTCCTGCCGCGTTATATCGAAACTCTTCTGAATCTCTCCTGATAAATTCTGGGAGACATTTTCATTGTTTGTGATGCTTCAAATATGGTGCTATGTTTGGCTCTCAAGTTTGAGATCCCCTGTGTAATATACTGTTTGTCTTTGATTTTTACAGATTAATTGGTTGTTTTTGTAGTCAGCTTGTATATATTTTTACTTCTCTTGGAAACAAGCTTGGTAAAGGGGCGTCATGAATCGGTAGAGGGGCGTCAAACTAATAAGACAAAAAAGGTCATTAGAAGTAAAATCAAGTGCCCCTTATCAATGAAAATATGTAAATGACTAATTAGCCCTTATTGTTAATAATCAAGATTAGTAATGATAATCAAGATTAGTGTTAATTATCAAGATTAGTTTTGATAATCAAGATTAGTGTATTATAACTCTAAAATCAGATTTTTAGAGTTATAAAAAAAAAATTGAGGAGAAGAAAACTTATGTGATATTTGTGAAACCCTAGATTTTGATTCACTCAACCAAAATGAGTGATTCCAACTTACAAAAATTTGAGGTGGGTGAATCTCTATATGATAGAGAAAACAAGTACTATTTCCATTAGCTTTTTGTTGCTTAAAATTCTCTAAAGTATGTAAAAAAATCAAAATTTTAAAAATTTCAGAAGAACATACGGTTGGTAATTAAATGATTACCAACCGTATATGTGAGATACTGATTGGTAACATTTACCAAACCAACCGTAATCGGTTCAATTTGGGGAAAACCCGAAAATAATACCCGATTCGGTTGGTAATTAGTGATTACCAACCATATATGTGAGATACGGTTGGTAACAGTTTACCAAACCAACCGTAATTGGTTCAATTTGGGAAAACCCGAAATAATACGATTCACGGTTGGTAAAATTTATTCTATTACAAACCGTAGGTTAATTACGGTTGGTAACTTTAATATCATCCTCAACCGTATGTAGATACTGTTGGTAACTAACTCGAAAATATGAGCCGATCGGAAAAAAACTAACATGCAGGACAAAATACGGTTTAAGTAATCATTTAAATTACCAACCGTATCGACCAAAATTCTCGAACCAAGAACATACGGTTAGTATTTGATATTTATTTAATTGTTACGAACCGTAAAGCATAGATACGGTTAAGTAACATAACCAATTCTAACCGTATAAAGAAAAAATGCGAAATTCTAAAATTTGATTTTTAACCTAAAACTCCAATTTTTGATGGAGAATACACTTCAATTGAACACAACAAAAATACTAAATGGGTTTTCGAATATAGACTTCAATCAACAATTATTAATGTTGCGAATCACCGATTAATCACGATGAAATTTTCGATCGATTTTAATGGAGCTTATGGTTAGAATGGAAATGGAGGAGAAGAAGAAGATGAAGAAGAAGATGAAAAAAAACTGATTTGATTTTTTTGAATCATTAGGCTTAAAAAAAATTGATTTGATTTTGGTTGATTTAAGGTGAAAAGGGTAATCTAGTCAATCTACACCCCTATAGGACACCCCCTAACCAATATGAGGGTCATTGCTATCACACTTGACGCCCCTCTACCGATTCATGACGCCCCTTTACCAAGCTTGCTTGGAAAAGGATCACCTTGTACAGTTGTTTTTGGACACTCCCGTGACTATTTATGCAGTATAATATATAATAACTACATCACCCGCTTAACAAAAATACATGCATATTCATCATTTTGTTTCTTCACTGTCAACACAGGCCTAACTGTAACCAAGAGATTGAAATGTTCTTGATTGACCAGAGTCTGAACGGTGTTACAGCTGCGTCATGAGAAATACTTTTCTACTTTGATATCTAGTATCAAGATTTTAATTTCATTTGGATTATATGTTCTTTTATGATTGAGATTCTTGTTCTGTTTTTCAAGTTTTACCTTTTGTTCATTCGTTGAAGATGGACACAGGAGTTGGTTAATCTTCTCTTGGAGGTGCACAAAGTAGAAAAATACAACGGAATTTTGAAGGTGTATATATAACTAGTCCGTTCTCAGAGAAAAATGAGAAATCTGTTCTATTAATTCAAGGTTGTGAGAAAAACAAATTTGTTCTATTTTAATCAAGCGACAGAGTCCGTTCTCAGCTGAAGCATTCTGTTAGAGCATATACTATTTCATATCATATAACACAATATATATAAATAATAGAAAAAAAAATTAGAAAATATCAGAGACTGATACGACAAGCTTGACAAGTTGTTCTCTCTTCCTGTACAAAATTTGGTTTGACCTCTCCTTGAGCTGAAGCATTATTTCGCCGGTTCTGGCAAACGATGATTTGTCACCTCATCAACGTCTCCAATGATACACCAAACCCATACCCTTTTAAGGCCTGTAGTTTTGTCTTCGTTTTCCAAGCTTGTATATTTAGAAAGTTCGATGTACATTTACATACAAACAGGTATAGATGTCTAGTAGTAGTAGTTGGGATCCTTATGATTTGGTGCATCCTTACAGAGCATTGATCGGACTTCCATTATTGACCTGGGAGGCTCCAAATCTTTCTCTTGTAGTGCATTTCCAAGTAGTTGTTGTAATTGTGATGCGAAAGTATCATCCAAAACCTACAAACAACAAACAAGCCAAATTAGGCGTATAATCGACTACTGTATTTTTGGAATTCGCAACTCTGATTAAAAAGGTGGGAATGACTTACAGATACTGCAACACGAGATCCTTTATACCAAGACCTATTTTCTTTCCTGTTCTCCAGGAAACTTAGCACATCCTGAAACCAAGATTTGAAGAACCATTACAATTAGTAACAAATGACAACTTAAACTGACTGAAATCATAAATAGTAGCAGGAAGCATACCTGGCCCATCCTGTCCCAGTAGCCTCGGCAGATAGCAACAAAAACATGCGTATCAAAAATGTTATGAAGGTGATTTATTGTACTAGTTATCTGTTCCTTCAAGGGTTGCATTCTGCTTCGCACATCAGATTCCACCACTGTTTCCTTAGAATCTTGGATGACCTTTTTCAGTTTTGTCGCACTCTGCATTCTTGTCTGGAAGTCCATTATTCAAAAAACGAATCAGTTTTAGCAAAACAAGTTACTTGAAATCAGTGTATCCAGTTCTTCTAACACGATTACTTGATGGTACTTGAGTACTTATAAAAAAACAACAACAAAACATACTGCAAACAGTATAAAATCCTTTCACTTACATTCTCTGCAAGTTTCTCGACTACCACTTGTAAGTAGTTCCTGAACTTCGTTCTCAGCATAACAGTAATTTCGCTGAGACGCTCCCCTGGGACTGCACTTCCACCGGTAGGTATGCAAGACCCCCATGATCTAAATTGGGTCTCTATCCTAGGTCGCAGAAGATCAAGCATCCTCTTCATGGAATTCAAAAGAATACCCAACTGCAACACAGAACACATGGTCAGCAGGAGGGAGGGATGGAGAGGAGGGAGGGTAAGGGGCGGAGGGCTTACATCTTCGGGAACAACATAGGGGGTCACAGAACGATTAGCAAGCTTTTGTATGTATTTGAGGCCAAACTTCTTAGGTGCTAGATTGTCCTTCAGTGGAGACAGGACATCTACATACTGCTTGTCCAAAGACTCCACAATCGCCTTTTCGACATCTGCAATCGCCTTTCGCCATTTAAAAAATGAAAGAGGGTACATTTGTCAGATTTCTAATTATTTGGAAATATAATGAAAGACAAATCTAGAAACTTAATTTTAAATTAGTGCTATAGGTTGTGTACTGAAACTCTATATCATATACATCCAGATATCATTCTATAGTAACTACCGAAAAGAATAAATTAAGAACATAAATAAGAAGATAACTTGGCCACAAAGTATATTGTGGTCGATATTTAAACATACATTTTCAAGAACAAAGGTATATTCTGGCCATCGGCAAATGATGATCTCGTACTCATTCAAGGTTTCTCTCAGCCGCTCATACATCTCATCAACAAATGGAGTCGTAGAATGTTGAGTTTTGACTCCCGACCACTTCACCTGCAAGTGATTATAGGTTAATCAGTTGAATAAAATGTCAAAAAAGAAACTTATTGTACTGTCTTTCTAATGATGACTAAACCGAAAGGACCGCAGCATATTTATGTTACACACTAACAATTGCAAATGATGGTTTACCCATAGAAACAACAAAACTCTGCAAGACAGATTTAAGGATCTTAGGTACCTTGTCTAGTTTACATGACTCGAGCAGAGATAGGCGCTTATCTTGAACCCAAAGGATGATGTATAGATGGAACAACTCCTTTGCATCCACCCCACCTTTGACAGGACTACGAATGAATGAAAACAATCAGCAAAGCGCATGAAAAGTAACAAGGAAATTCAAAAGTTTACAGAAACAAATTACACAAGACAAAAAAAGATTACTTGATTTTCCAATTTGCAAGATCCCTTTGGAAATCCGCAGCTGCAATTACAAGCTCAACCACATGAGGTGTGGGGCCAGTAGGAGGGCATGCAACAAGGAATGCACGCAGCCTACTACAAAGCTCTACACTGTAAATTGCTGAAGAAATGTTTGGTAGATCTATGAAACTGCAAAATATAGTAGAAAAATAAACACATCAATGATAAGACTGCTCAAATTGAAATCAGTTCTAAAACTATTTAATATCTTCCAGCATTTAAACCTAATATCCAAGTATAAAGGTACTCGACACTTTCAAACTATATCACTATCGCTCAACAAATTAAGAAACTCAGAGGAAGTGTGCTTACCTAGGAAGCACGTTGCAATTATGGATCTCCATATCAGTAAAGACTTCATTTCTGATATTTAAGCAGAGGGATTTCATTTTCTGATATGCAGTGGAAAGCGTCAGTGAATCCATCAATGCGCATTCATTACTGGCAGCAACATACTCATCAGTCTCCGCCAAATGTCTCCGTGATCTTTTTTTTGCAGCCACCTGAACAGTACAACTTCTCAGAGACAGAATAAACCAAGACGCCGAAGAGTGGCAGAGTGAAACTGAAAAAAAGAATCATCACCCAAAGAAAAGGAGTGAACCTGAAAATAGCCGCAAAGTTTCAATTGCGTTTCCGGGGAGAATATGTCATGCAAAAGGGTATAAAGCTTGACAGAAGGAATCAAAGCCGGCGCTGGAGATCCAAATGCGGGTTTAAAAACGTCCACCATTCCTGAGGGAAATGATTCATCCAGAGACTTGTAATTTTCAAAAACCAATGCAAAAATCTGCTCAATTTGATCTTCAACTTCCCCCAAGATGCGATTCTGGTAAAACAGCATGAACCAATCATTCATATTGCAATTAGTTGGAAACCCATAAGAGATAATGCATTGGATGCTGGAAAACTTCTGGCAGAATAGCACATATACCTCTTGATGACTCAGCATGTTTTTACTGCGTGCTTTCATGAGTACAGGTAACAACAAATCATGTACCAAGACAAGACAGTCCTCCGTGGGTGTAGCTACATCCATAATGTACGAAAGGTATCTAACGAACATGAAAGAAAACACCAATTACCAATTAAACCACCTTAAGCTGTAAGAGTAGAACCTCTTAGCTAAGCGCCAGAAAGAACCTCCTCAGAAAGACATTCATAAACCCTAATCAGTACCTTAGTTTCGTATAAGCATCTGAAACTCCATAGTAGGATGCAAATTCTGTCAGTAACCACTTCCATGGACCATCCAATAACAGTTTCCTTTGCTGAAAGTGCTCCATTTTCATGGCAACTTCTAAAACCAGGTCATATGCCACAGTTTCTGCGACAGAGCCACACTAGAAGAAAAAGGGAAATGTGTTTAATTTACAAAAATAAGCAGAATTAATCAGCCCAACTTCTGCGCAAGCGTCATAAAACAACCACTTGAGGAAACCTATAATTGAAGTAGGTCATGTACCTTAAGATGACCATTCTCATCTGGACTAGTTGAATAATTGATGTACAATTGTACTCTGCCTACAAGCTCATGCTCTGGTTCGCGATAAATACACCACCAACGAAGCTTTTCACCCTGCATGCAACTGATGTGTAAGATCTTCAAGCAGTCACCTACAGAACTCCTCTCTCGAAATCTAAGATTTATTTCACAAAAGTTCTTACCGAGTCGTCCGTGATACTGGCCACTTGAGCAACTACACGACCGTAGTACTTTCCCTTAGAATCCTGAACTTCAATGAAAAGATCATCACCAAGGCTGTCCGGAAAGCTGAGGGAAAACAGAGAACTTGTCAATTTAAAACTCAATGCAAAATAGCTCGAGAGAGAGAGAGAGAGAATATTTAAGTGAGTATAATGGCACAGAGATACATACAATACATGTGTTTCACCAGATCCAGGTTGCATCCGAACTGCATCCTCTTCGGTTGAACTTTTCAACCTCAACAGACAAGAATACGTCTCTGGTAACATTATAAGTGTTGTTAATTAAAACATCATGTACAAGAAGATGAGAAATCAATTTATAGAGGTGTGCTATTAGAATGGACATTTTATATACCTTGAACTGTTTCATATGATGCAGAACTACTGCGCAGAGTTGTCACACCGACTTTAAGGAGTGAAGAGACCTGTTTTAAATACTGGGTGCTTGCGTGCACATATGCCAAGCTATGCTGCGAAAAAGATCCACTAGCAGGTATTCGACGTACTACCCGAACTCTTCGGAGAGCTTCGTATCCAGAGGAAAGAGTGGATTGTAAATTTGAAACACGATAACGAATTGTTTCCATTTTTATGCTGGGTGACTTTAGAGATGAAAAGCTGCAGCCTGTAGGAGGGTCTAGAGCCATTTTGACCTTACGGACTGCAAAAGAAACAAAAGCAGACCATATTAGTGACATCTGAAGTATCTATAGTAAAGTACTCATGCAGTGTGAATGTCCAAGTAATTTATCCATACCTTGAACCTTCATCTTGCCAATGATTTTCTTGGGCTTCGGTGCAGCTCCCTCCCCAACGAGCTTCGACGACCTACTTGCTAATAGCTCTTCCTCAGATTGCAACAATACTTGCTGTAAACTGTAAGATAAACAACAAGACCAAATCACAAATAAATAAATAAATAAGAACAGATATACACAAAAATAAAAAGCAAAACAGTCCATGTTTAGGTATAAAATAGCTGATGAAGAAAGTTCAATATTTATTATTCACATATTGGCTAACAAAAAGAGGGCAAAGAACCTCCACTAGGGGGAATACAAGTGATGCGGGTTGTTATAATGTCAGTAGAAACACTCTTCAGTGTTTCTTTTCCCATTTTCTTATCATCATCATGTATAAGACCTACAAATTTGACTGTTACAAAAATAGCTTCCTAGTAACCCCAATTGCAGAAAGAGTCAGGAACTCAACAAAAATTGGGCAAATAACTTCCCTTATCTCACAAAATTAGCTTCCCACTCTCACAATTGCACAAGAAGAGTCAGGAACTCACCCAAATGCAGTTCGCAGCAAGGCACATTCGTTTTCGAGAAAGATAGGAGCTTCCGTGCAACCTCTTGCCCATGAGTTAAGACAAAGGCGCACGCATGCATCATATGAAATGACAGCATACCATGGACCTTGACCACTGTCAATATTAGAAGAAACATTAGAGATGTTGTTAAAGGATCAATGGAAACATGAGAAAGAGAGAGAGAGAGGGGTAACTGCATCATGCTAAAATCTGTCTACTGTAGGGGCACACGTTGCAAGTTCTTATCGAGGAAAATATTACCTGGCATGAAATGTGGGAAGGCGAGCTGGTAATGAACCTGAAGATGCAGCAGTTTCGACACCTACAGAGGCCCTGTCAAACATTACAAGTGGAATTAATTTTATGTTCAGTCTCATTGTTCTGTTCTCTACAGTACATGCTAAAGAGATACCAAAAATGGCAAACCCAACTAACCTTAAAGACTTATCCAAAATCCCATTTTCAGTTTTATCTGGAACACCGGCGCCCAGAACCACATTCACAGACGTGGTTGGTTCTTTTCTTGACTCTAAACCACCATTCGCTCTAGAATTTGATGGTTGCTCCACATCTAGGTCAGTCCCCTGATCATAACCACTTAAAGGAGGTGCACTGGGGACATCATCATCAGATAGCTTCTTATTTTGTAGATGTCTTGCACGAAAATCCTGTAGCGTTTTTTAGAGGTAAGCATCACAGAATCACAATAAAACCCAGCAATGCAAATGAATAGTGCAGATACACACTAACAGAACCGAGAGAAACTTAGATGGCCCAAGCGTGCAATTAGACTAATCACTGGAACAGTGTGAACACACGGGAAATGCCAACAGTATTGTGATAGTGAATACAGAAACTTAAGAAGAAACAAAAACGACGTATTTGACGAACATTAGTACTGTGATAGTGAATACAGAAACTTAAGAAGAAACAAAAATGATGGATTTGACGAACATCACTAACACAAACTGTGCAAGACACAGACATGAAAACCAATTTTGCAATTACAAATATAGAAACTCACTTAAAATAATTTATTGATTTTTTTAACTATCACGGCAAAACAAACTGTAATAAACTGATTATACTTAACTTACGAGATGTTATTAGCTTACAACATGCATAATTATTAGTAGGGCATCTCGATCATCATAAAGAATTGCAACTTGGAATAATTTAGCAGTAAGGTGTGAAAGGCAAGTAATAAACTTAATCACATAATGTATAGGAACAAATATGAGAACATCGAAATGAGGCTACATATGGGAATCTGGGTTCTCACTAAATTCACTGCGTTTAACTACATACTGCCAAAGCTATCACAGATGGCTCACCCAATAACACGCATGAATAAGCTCATGTACAATAAGATAATTATTACTAATGAAAGAACAAAAAGGAAACAAGCATCGAAGAAGCTGACCTTTTGACATTGAATTTCGGTATTTGACTGTGAAGGAACACTTGAAGCATACCCCTCAGAAATGTAAGTTCCTCCACCAGGTACAGCAGAACTAGTGTTAGTTCTGTTTCTACTTGATGGAAATTCAGAACTCATAGAATCAGATGATTCATCATCTTCAGTATAATCATGCACACCAACTGGATACCTACTACCACCAATTCCTCTACCTACAATTCCATTCCCCACTTGTCTCTGCCTCCCTGTTTCTAATGAAGAACTAAAATCAGAAGTCATTGCATCACTAGTATACTGTGTTTGCCTTGGCAACGGCTTTGTATATCTCCGCGGAGGCGAATCAATTGAATATCTGGCACTTTCTTCGTCCGATGATTCATCCATATCTGAACTATCATCCGCATCTACTGAACGTGGTAACGGAATTACTCCAGATGGCAAATGCCCACTTCGAAACTTATCTGTTGGCGGTAACCCGAAACCTCTACCTCCTCTACCTCCATTTCTGGTCAGCGGATCCACCCATGGTCTCTGTCCAGCCGTTGTTCCAGTAAATTGCCTTTCCTTTGTACCAGTAGTACCCTAATTTTCATGCAAATCACCATAACACTAAGTAAAAACACAGAACAAGAAGAAGATTCAATAAAATTTCCGAAAATTGAGTTTGTTACCTCTCTAGCCCATCTAACAGCATTCTTATCCAGTCCTTCAGTAAACATTGTTTTCTAGGGTTTTCTCCCAATCACAGAAGAAGTCTAGATTGTAATCAAATCTGAAACAAATGAATATGTGAAATTTTATCTTTCCTTAATTAACACATTCAATAAACATCAAAAAGAATCCCTAAAAAAAAGTTGAAAAAAGAAGAAGTAAATAAACCTTAAATAAGTAGATCATAGTAATGCAAGTAAATTACTTACACTCAAAGTATTGATGGTTGAAAAATTCTGCAGATTCGAAATCAGAAAAAGAAGAAGAAGGGATGAATTATGACAAAATGAAGAACAAGGAAAGAAAAGAGAGTGTTGTGAGTTAATTTCCTTTCCTTTCTGGTCTGGTTTTTTGTTTTCTCTCTCTTCCAAAAATTAAATACCTTAAAAATTCTCTCACTCTCCAGTATGTTGTGTTTTTCTGTTCGATTTCAAAATTCTTAAAAATCTCAAAGAAAAGAGAGTAAACTAAAGTACTTTCTATCGCGTTATTTACTGTTTAATCCCTCATTTATCACTAAAATCAATTTATAGTCTAATAGTACTTGTCTAATCGAAGGGTATTTTAAGTACTAAATTCAAAATTAGCTGAATATTAGCCCCAAAAATTATTTACCAATAAATTGTAGAAGGAGTAAATGATAAATAAATTTGCTTAATTACTCACACTTTTCAGTAGTCAAAACCTCCGTCAAAACAGTCAAAATAAAATAAACCAGGAAAATGAGGGGCACGAAAATGACGAGGGTGTTTGTTTGTTTTCCTGTAACGGGAATAATGATGTGGCAATTGATATTTTTATCAACAAAATGGCTCTCGGCTCCAGCGTACTAGGTTTTTTTTTAAACTCATAACTCGACCGTTTTTCAGTGGGGCACACACTTCGCTTGCTTCGGTCGGTGTCTACTACACGTACTTTGGCATCGGTACGCGGTAATTCCCCCGGTTTACGGATGAGTCATCGTGGGTCCCGCTGACACCTACTATTACTGAATTTGGACTTCGTGTTGTTTTCTTTCATACTGAAAATGTCGAAAACAACCTTACTGTCAGCGAGACTGTTTTACTCGTACGTGTGTATATATATTTTCTTGTCTTGCAAAAATCTCGTCTATTTCATCCGAAAAGAAAAGACTACTTGTGTACATTAAATACTTTACTAAGTTAAGATGCGTCGTTTTTATGTTTGTCTGATTAACAGATAAAATTTTAAGAACTGTTTGCCAGCTAAAAGTTATCACTTACGATAGAATGGCGAGAAAATTAGGAATGGACATGTTGACTAATTCGAAGTGTTGGGGCTTCTTAGCTTGCAAGTAAACAGCAAGAAGAAATCGGACAAATACTGACAAAGTGGAAGCAAAAGGGGATTGGTTGGTAGCTATAGCAAGTTACAGTTCTAGAATAGGGATCCACAGATGATCGAAGTCCGAGTCTTTCATTGACTTTAGGGCTTTCTTTGCTTGTTTGGTATGGTCACCAAACCAAATACAAAGCGATGTACAAACCAGTCATAAGAGAGCTGATTCAGCTGAAGGATTACTAGCATCCAACAAAGCATGTTGATGTCAAGAGAGCTGAAGTAACCTGCTCGGTTTGAGCTTAAGCAGCTGCTCGGTGGATAATCATGCACACACATCATTTCATATACTTTACAATGTCGATCCATTTTTGATATCTTCTTTTAATACTATGCATCCTCTCTTTTATTCCCTGTGACATGAGTGAGGCTACAGTACAGGAAACGAGATGCTTTTCTGAGTGGGATTTCAAATTCACATTGTTTGTGCCATGATGGCTTGACTGCTAGCTGGCTTGAACTTTTTGCGTGCAAACTTGTTATTATTTGCTGATAAGATCGTTTTAATTTTGATTTAGGACGGGGACAAGTAACTGATCGAAATGTTTAATAGCCTTATTAGTGATAAATTTGTCTATGCTAAACTCCAAAGAAATGAATAAAGTAGGAACATTTTGATGAAAAAGGGAATAAACTTTAGTTTAATTTGTGGTTTTTTGCCGAGAAAACATTGTTAGTTTAATTTGTGGTTTTCCAGTCCTTAATTAGTTTCAATTTTTAAGCAAAAAGTGACACAATTTGAAACTGTTTTGCGTGTAAAGCTGCTCAGGTTTGAAAAAATGTCGTGGAAACTGATTTTAAGAGAATTATTAAAAGCAAATGAAAATGTTATTTGGATATTGCGTAATGAGTATGTGACATTCACAATCAATCCAAACTGCATCATAGTATCATACTGGTGGTGAGTCCCGACCAGACACTTTAATGGGTGGAGACAGAATTGAAATCATTTGACAAAGGCTTCAGAGATTAAGCCGTACTAACTAACTAGTAGCACCAAACTCTACCAATGCTTGACTCTAATATTTTGGGAAGAGAGACGTTTCCGAAAAATCAACAAATACTTTGATTTTTATTTTATTTTTCCCCGATGAAGAAGAAATTTATTGGAAGGAAGGAAAAATACTATGATGGTTTAATTGTAGGTTGCACCACTAGCGGTGCGGTGGTGCTAGCACATACTTTAGTTTTGTGCTATGGTGCCAAGACTGCGAAATGATGGAATTACTGGTAAACTTCACCAATTTTATGAACACTGGCGTGAAACTACACCATTAGTACTCGGAAAAGAAACTTGAAATGCGTGGAAAACTAACGGAAAGCATGGGATCATCAAATAGGATTTTGACGAACAATTGTCAGTTGCACCAACCAACCCAACTCACTGCTACTCTTTGCTTGTTATTTAGTTTGGCCAAATGTTCAGCTTCCTCCTTTTCTGAAAACAGTGAAAAGGTTGATTAACGGTTTGAAACTATCCGGATGAAAAGGGAGATAGCATGTTAAACCATGTGCCCCAACTGCATAAAAATCTGTTGTTTGTAAAGAACTGATTGACTGCTTTTATCATCCTTTTCATGTTCTCTTAAAATACGTAGAATCGAATTTACACCCCCTTTTGGCACATGTTCAGAAAGCCAAATGTGACATATTCTGTAGCACTATCTAACCATTGAGCTCAGAAGGAAACAGAACACAAATTAGTTGGGCCGACCGACCGGAGGGCCCGAAGGGAGGGAGACCCTTTTATGACCACTTTTTTGTTAAATGAAACCTAACGAAAAATTTCAATTTCATAAAAAAAATAGATTTCCGTCCGTCTATTTTTTTTTGTCACTTGACGAAAATAGCCCTAGAACTCCTTCGTATGCTTTGTTTCTCGGTTTCTTTCTCAGGAGAAAAATCACTGATCTCCACCAGCATGTCTCGGGAGAAAAATCACCTCCATCGAATTTTATCACCTTTATTGAGTAACAACTCTGAATTACTGATTCGCCACCACCTCTACGGATAGCACCACCACCTCCATCGTCACATTTTTTAACCCACAACCACCACCTCCGACAAAACCAACACCTTCAGGAATAGGAATTTTATCTTCTCTGAATTTTAGCAGAGAGCGACATGAGTCGGCTGAGAGGGATAAAAGAGAAGAAAAAAAAGAGAAAGAGGCGTAGAATGGAAAAGAGTAGGGTTTGGGTTTCTCTTTATTGTTTATATGGGAGAAAAGTACTAAACTATGTTACTGGATATCAAATTTGATGTCCCAAAATCTCACGTAGCCACCTGCCAAATTTTGGTAAAATAAATAAATAGAAAAATACTACCCCATTGTGAAATGAAATTACGTCTTGACCATTTATCTGATTTGTCCCGCCTACCAATTTTGATTGCTCATGTCTTCCAACTCGGCGACCATCGTGAGAGAAAAAAATTCATGTAAAATTAGTTCGAATTGAGAAATTTTCGGTCGGCCCTCCCACCGTGGCAGCGGTGTTCTAGTATAATAAATTTCTGCTTAGTAAGTAGTATAGACTGTAGAGTCTCCTTTAAATTATGTATGTTTGTGTATAAGATTTCATACGGACAATTTGGAGGTTAACAAAAAAGAGAGTAGCCGAACAGTTTCATAGCAAATAACTAGGATTGTCAATAAGAAACATGGTACCTTTTTTTTTTTTTGAAGCATGGAATTTATCGAGGAAAACTAGTTTACAATTTGTCGTGGGTATGTGATACCCACAGAGTCTGAGAATAAAATTTGAGAAATGAAAGATGGGATTGCCTGGTCCCAGATTTTGGTTGATGATTTTCCTATTTGACTTTCATCTGCCGCGTGGTTGGCCAATCCGTCGGCTGCTTGGTTTCCTTCTCTGTAGTTGTGTTGGATAGCCTCCTGTGGGATCCGTTGGAATCTCATTTTTATTTCTTCAATCATTTCCGTTATGTGCCAGGGAGGCGGGGTAGATGAGGTTATGAAACGCAAAAGGTTTTCAGAGTCGGTTTCAAATATAACTTTTGTCCATCGCCTGTCTTCTGCTGTTCTAGTGGCTAAGAGCATCGCCCAGGTTTCCGCCGTTAAAGCAGTCGTAATTCCCAGTGGTTGAGCTAGAGCTAAAAGAGTTCGGGAATCTGAGTCCCTGCAGATGAATCCTGCTCCAGCAAAACCTGGATGCCCTCTGGCTGCTCCATCCGTATTAATCTTAATCCAGTTGATGTTCGGTATTGTACATCCCACTAATATTGTGGTTAGCTCTCTATCTTTTATTGGGAGATTATATTTTGGTGTATCTCCTGGAAAAACTGGTGGTGTGGAGTGAATGGCTCTGTAGTATTCTTGTTGCAGCTTTTGTGCCCAAGCTAGGATTTCTTACGAAGTTGTTTGTTTTTGTTGGTATATTAATTCATTCCTAGCTAGCCATAAGGTCCAGAAAAAAAAAACAGTAAGTGGAGATTATCCGAGTTGAAGCAGGTTGTTGAAGTATTTGGGAGATGGTTGTGTGTTGTGTTAATGTGAAAGCTTGGGGAAAATTGGAGTTTGAAGAATTTGTAGATTGATTAAATAAGGTGGTCCAGGAGTTTGTTGTCGTAGGACAGTGAATTAGAATGTGATTTGCTAGTTCTGGATCTATGTTACATCTTGGGCATATGTCTGAGTTGGTCAAATGGATGTGGTGTAGGAGGGAGAAGGTTGGAAGACCTTCATTGATGGCTTTCCACAAGAAAAGCCGAATTTTTGGTGGACATGGTAAGGTCCATATGAACTTGGTAGGAGGTAATGGGATGTGTGTTGGTTGACCTTGGGTTAGACATTTATATCCCGAAGAGGTGGTGTATCTTCCAGATTTTGAGTGTGGCCAGATAATTTTATCTTGGGGCCCATTTTGGGGTAGATGGATGTTTATGATTTTTTGGATTACAGGATTGGGGAGGGTATTCAATTTTTCATGATTCCATGTGTGTGTTATTGGATCAAAAATATCTGCTACCATTCGGATTGGATAGCATTGTGTTGGGTCCAGGTTTGCCGAGTGTGGGATCCAATTGGCTTCTATTGGAGTTGATAATCCATTTCCAATACGGTGGAAGATTAGATTTTGCATGGTTGGAACAATTGCTGCTAGTTGTCTCCATTAAGGACTCGCGGAGGAGGGTATGTAATCAATGCCTTCTAGAATTGGCTGTTGTTTAAGATATTTTGCACTGAAGATACTTCCGCAGATAGAATTAGGTTGTTCATGAAGATTCCATATTCTCTTCATGGTACCTACCAACTGAAGGATCCATATTGTTCTTCAATCTACTGAGGCAAATACCATCCAGATAACACTTAATATGTTGTTGTCAGTCCCATAATGATGCGGAACTCTTCTGTATGTAATTGCTTTTGATTTATGTAATCATGTTTTTCTTTGCCGAAGCCCCCTGCTTCAATAAATTTTTCTTCCACTCGTGCAACTGCAGTATCCTCACCTCAATGCTATTTCTTGTTACTAATCTTACATTCTTCAAGTCTTGTTGTCCAATTCGGTTTAGCCGGTCCATAGCTTGCTCTTCAACTACAGGCTCCAGCCACGGCTCCAACATGTATGCCCTGGATGCCGCTGATAAATCTATCCCACTTACTGAAGGTTTAAATTCTACTAGAAGCACAATAGGTGACTCTCAATCTTGGTTGTTAATTTTTGTATCACATCATCCCTCCTCTTCGCACTTGTCGTCCCATCCAATCTCAATATCCCAAAACCAGCAGATTTAAGTGGCTCTATCAGTAAGACCAACATCTTTCTAAATTGTGAAAACACCACAGACTTTGCTGAAGGATTCTCATTCCTTGTTGAGACCATAAGCTTCAACAAAGCACACACTTTGGAGGAGTAGGTAATACTACCACTTCTTCATGGAAAACACACGGCCACATTATCATTTTCATATGCATCATTCCGGGGCTCTTCTTCTGATGGGGAGGAAAAAAGGTCTGATTTAGAAAGATGGTGACGACACATAGGACAATTTCCATTCTTATGCTTGAGGTTGATGGCTTTCAGTATACACTTTTTGCAAAAGATGTGTCCACAGCATGTAATGACGATATCTGACAGTGGGGAAATGCAAATTGGGCAATCAAGGTAATCTTCTCGTAGTTTTGAGAACAACTTTTGCAGCAGTTCTGGGTTTTTGGATTCATCTGAAAGATTGACATACAGGAGCATTTCTGAGGGGCAAGAGGCAACATCGTTACACAATTCACGAAGCCTTTGAACGGTAGCGAGTATACTTGAATACTCTGCCACAGCACGACCAAGGCGGATGTAAGTTTGAACCGCTTCCTGACAATCCAATTCCTTTTGGTCATACCTCACTCGTTCTTCGTCAAAAAGCTCCAGAAAAAAAGTCTCAACAGCTTTCGGAGGCAGTTTGACCTGACAGTCAGGTTTTAATCTCCTCAAAGAAATGGTTGTCATTAAGTCCTGCAAATGCGAGACGGGAACCTTCCCGTTTTTCAGAGGGCGCTGCACCAGGCTTTGCCAATGGAACTTGACTGAAAATGGATAGAAACGTAGAAAAACCATGGCATAATACATATCGCATGAGGTGCTGACGATGGGCATACATACCTGTAACCACCCACCTACACTGAGCTTTTAGGTGAAGAAGCCTTTGATCCTTTAAATTCCATCTGCTAAGCACATGTGCATCATCTAAAATAACTCTGTACCACTCCATAGCTATCAGAGTTGAGTTTGAGTACCATCTTAAATACCATTCCACGGTATCCTAAGTTGTCAAAACAATATCATACTTTCTAAGCTCTTCAAGCTTAATGCCATTACCATTCGGTAATACATGATTATACACAAACAATTTCAATGAACCAGGTTTTGTGTGTTCGTCTAACTGTCTTGTCCATGTTGAAAGAACAGCTGGAGGAAAAACAACCAATGTTGTTCTTTTAGGACTCTCTCTTAAACAATTTTCGCCTAACTTAGGTTTTTTATTTGTGCCCAGAACTTCATTACTATGTTTTCGTTTCCTAAGTTTATTATCATCAAAGCCTTCATCTAGGTTTTCCGAAGACAGATCAGAAGAGTTTAATTTTGTATATGAAGTATAATCAGTAGAAATAAGTGATAATAATGTTAAAGTCTTTACCCAAACCCATGTCATCTGCAAAAACCCCACCTTTCAAAGTTGGTCTTTTTTCTTCCCGTTTCTTGTTATTCAATACATTCCTGTACAATTTTCCTCCTTGTTCATTATTATCTTCTTCTTCTACCCAAAACGGCTGCAATTCGTTAGAATTCTCCTTATGATATAACCAACCTAACCCATATTTTTGATGCAGTAATAGTTCTGTCTTGATAATTTCTTTGGAAGGTTCCAACGCATCCCAATTTATGGTACAATTCTTCTTGTTTTGAGAACACTCGTGAAAAGTAAGTTTTATCCGTTTTGGTTGAGTTTTTAGTGACCTGTTGAGTTTACGAGATGAAATAGGATGATATATAAGGTCTGACATGAAGAAGTCCGAAAGATTTTAGGAGAGAGTAATTCTGATCTCGAAGAGTTCTCTATGTATCACGAAACCTTCAAAGAGTTTTATTTGGGAGGAGCGAGGATATTATTTATTTACCAGGTCTAGGAGACCTTCCCTTCTGGAAGATAACCAAAGTCACCTTCCCTACAGGAGGAACTCTGTTCTGTTGGTTGCCCTTATCTCAGGGACATGGCCTGAAATATGGGATTCCCCAACAGAAACTGGTCCTTATTGCCAGAACAAGGAAAGACAGGGTGAACATAAATTACTTCTATCTACTAAAATTTAAGGTAGGAGGAAGGTTATCATTTGATACCATAGTCATGAAGATTCATCTCCTTCACCCATGAAGCTGCCTCCATCAATGTCAATGCTTCTGCTTCTTCAGAGCTGGCTGCAAAGAAGGTCCCAGCTCTAGCTGTGGTAACCGTACCTCCCTGCAAATGTATTTATGTATGATGGAGTACCCTGCAACATGCACTTCCAAATCCAAGACTCATTATAATGTTTTTTTTTGCATGAAATGCATGGTATCTCGAAAATATTTATTTTTCAGCCAAACTAATACATGTAGAAGCCCAAACTTTGACTTCATTATGTCTGAAATGAAACACAGCATCCAAGAGTGTTCAGTATTGATGTACAAACTACGAAATAATCACGCAAATGATGCACACTCAAGCCTGAACTCATCAGAGTGTAGTAGTTGGTCCAGGAAATTTAAATACAAATCTGAAGATCAAAATACAAATCTAAATTCTTAGATGAATTCTTAATCAAAAATATCATCCACATTACACTCCCCACCAAAAACTTTGACGCTGCGAGGAGAGCCACAACTGCCGTCAGCAATGAGTGCTCTATCATTAGCAGCCATATGCGCAATAATCTTGTAAATCATTTCAATCTGTTTACAGATAAAGAAACAAAAAGAGTTAGCAAAGAGCAATTATACTGTACAGACTAAAAAGATGCAAAAGTTGCCATAATAAAGTGAGTCCCCACAAGTTTTACCTGTTCAGGAGCGTGGCAGCGGTCCGCTATTTCATCAAGTGTCAAAGGTTCAACAGGCTCTTTGCAGCTGAAAGACAACCCACAAAAGCATGTAAGAGATAATAACTTCTTCTACAATAAAGGAATGACCCTTTTTCTATGTATTTTGAAGAAAATGTTGTACGGAATCTCCTGTATTCATCATTTGAAACCAAGTACACAATACAATAATTGGCAACACATACCTAGCCTCATTTAGTACAGCCAAAACCCTCTTTTGAAGAGCTAATACTTCCCCTGCAGCCTTTTTTCCAGCTTCAACTCCTGATATCATAAAAGAAAATTGGAAGAAGAAATGAATGAAGCATAAAATGAAGAAGTCCCTGGAATGAGAACCGTAGTGAAATGAAGCAAACTAGCAGTTAGGATGGACTGGAACTTTCTCATATCTGCTATTAAGAACTATGGCAAAAAAAAAATTACCAGGCTGGTGGTAGGCATTGATGTTCACAATCGATGCATAGATCCCAACCGCTCGCTCATAAAGTGCTATTAGGGCCCCAACAGATCTGGGAGTCACTTCTTGTACTGTGACTGTAATTGACTCCCGGTCATTGGAATAAAGCGCCGACCTAGTTCCCTGTACAACCATCCAAATATTGATCACCGTCGGAAAGAAAAATAGGGAGAAAAAACTGTGGCAGCTTAATGCTGGGATGATTTGACAGAAAATTCATCATCAACGGAGTCGCCAATTAGAGTATCTGTTATGTTAACTGAACAGAGATACAGATGCATGGCCGACTTAAGCCAAAACTAGGATGTTTACACATCCTGGTTCATTAAAATTTATATTTATTTTAGAGGCTGAAAAGTGAATAATGGTAAAGAGTTAAGCTGGAAAAAAAGTAGGGAGATGGCAAACGATAAAAATAAGAAGAAGATGCCTAGGATCAATGTATAAGCTTCTGTTTACTTATGTTGTGGGTAATGAGATACACCACGAAGCTGGTAGCAAAAACAATTCAGAAATAAGGTCATAGTTCTTAAGCCTTGCACTATTGTTGAGATTTCTCCTACACATGTGTAACTGCTCACTGCTGTGCTGACTGAATGCAGTAACTACTATCGCAAACTAAATCATTATAAATAAAAATACTAACCTGTAACATTCCGAAAAGGTAGTCACCAGATGTCACACCAGGTTCAAGCTCCCAATCATGACCAGGAGGTCTGTCACGTAAAACTTCGATGAAGGTAACAAAAAAGTTATGTACCCCGTCTCTTAGTTGTTGAATATAGCTGGTCAAGGTTGAGATAATGCAGGTGTTAATCATCATTTTCGACTAAAAATACTTCATATATGAATATAGAAAGTGAAGACTCACGCATGTTGATCTGTGCTCCCTTTATTTCCATAGACTGTAAGCCCTTGATTCACCTGTCACAAAAAACTCTTGCTTATTCAGGCTTTAAATGAAATCAAGTACATGGAAACTGCTTCATGTTCTCTAACCATGCGAAATTAAATCCCCATCGAGGTTCAATGTTTTGAGATGGTTTTTGGAAAATTCTGATGAACAACTGAGAGAACTTATGTTAAGTCAAAAAATAGCATATTGCAGTCTGATAAACAAAAATACTTGAGCCAAGCAGCTCATATTCATACCCGATTACCATCAAGGTCGAACTCCTTCCCAAGTGATTCCATTACCAACTGCTGCAAATACCTACTAAAAAGTAACAGGCTATCCTTGTAAGGAAGAACGACCATATCCTGTGACATAATATAAAAGATCAAAATCATTTCAAAATGAACCCCTAGACTAGCTACTGGAAAAAGAAGAAACAGCTAGCAAGTGCAAACCTTGGCTCCAACTCCACCAGAAGCCCAATACCAACATAAAGCCAGCAGAGCTGCAGGGTTATCCTTCAGCTGAATAACACAACACCATCAAAATAAACAAATAAATAGAGTATGTAAGAACAAGTAAATTATAGCATTAAGCAAAAATCATCTAGACCCCTTTAAAGATATGTAAATAAACACATGCTTGCCTTTAAGTAAAAAAAGAAGTTAACATATTCTGGGGTTGAACACTAAGAAACCGAAAGTAGAAATTATACTATGTAATATCACGGAATAGGTTCACTTTTTATAAGCAATCAGTCTACGCAATGAATTACACAGCAAACTTCTTTTTACAGACCCTTACCACAGTAGTCCTGTTTGCCTCATCCATCAGCGATGCACCATCAAGCATCTCTCTGATGTCAATTCCCTGCAACCATAGTTGGTTAGAAGTCAAGAAACAAAAATACTCAAGGGAACTGATAAACAAATCAAACAATAAATAAAAATACCTGCAATGCTGCTGGAAGTAGGCCAACCGCAGACATTTCAGAGGTCCTACCCCCCACCCAATCAAACATGGGAAATCTTGCTACCCACCCCTCAATTCTTGCTGTATTATCCAATAAAGAATTTTCTTGGGTAATAGCAACTCCCTGCAATAAGTCCATTGATAAGAACAAAGTGAGCTTTTGGATTAATACAAGGATGTTATATGTGGATTTACAACCAAATTCATCTAGTTCACTTTATATGCTTTCTCACACTGAAGCAAGAGTATACTCTTTAAAGAGTAAAGCAAAAAGACGAAAGAAGAACCTGAGATGAAAACCTGTTTTGAGAAGTCCAATCCAGCTTCACGGAATGCCTTTTGTACTTCCAACAGGCCATTACGAGTTTCAGGGGTACCACCACTCTGCTCAAAGTAATTAGACATGAGGATGCATGAGTAACATATCTAAAAGGATGCTTGAAATCCAAAATGTGAACATAAACTGTCAAAATGCGGAAAGCTTTTTTATAACCTTTGAGATCACTATAACTAGTGTGGAAGCCAATTCTGACCCCAGCTGCGCAATTTGATGATCAATACCCGCAGGATCAGTATTGTCAATGAATCTTATCTGCAACAGAAATGAAATATATTAGTGATGGTAGAATGTAGATCAACAACACAAACACATTCCAGATAACTAGTTATAAGCTTGAAGCTTTGACTATGGCATTCACAATCAAAACCATATAGAATGTTAGCACACAAACTTCCATCTTGAGATTAATTTACAAGTTATAAAACACACCGTCAAAGGAGGAATATCAGGAGCCAATGCCTCTGAAACAAATTGTGGTCCAAGAGCTGAACCTCCAATACCAACTGAAAGAATCTGGGTAAAACGAGGTGCTGCTGGTGGCGTAATCTGTGGTTATATCAAAACTCAAATTCAACATCACAAAAGTTACACATTGTTGTAAATTTTTAAATTATATTACACTACAATTTCTAGTTCCACGGCTACTGAAAACATATATTTATACACGAATTTGCCAAATAGAATTGAATATATTAAACACGGGAAATGAAATGTGAAACAATTGAAAGATGCCTAACCTTTCCCGTAATGATATCGTCGGCAAAGGTACAAATAGCATCAAGACTTTTTTCAATCTGCGACCTTAGAGTGGGAGTAGGAGAAAGCGCGGGATTACGAAGCCAATAATGACCAACCATTCTCCCTTCATCAGGATTAGCAATAGCTCCTTTCTCTAGTTCTTGCATTTTTTTAAACGCATCTTGAAATTTAGGTTCCATTTCTTCAACAAATTCATCAGTAAATCCAACACGACTTACATCAATAAACAACCCTAAATCCTTATGTTGATACATCCAGTCAACATATCTTCTCCATAATAATAACGAATCTTTTTCTAATCCTTTTTTCTCTACTGAAATCACTTCATGAGGAACTTCTCTAGCAATTGACCGTGTAATGAACCGATTGTTACTACAACTTGTGAGATTAGAACGAAGTGGAAGATACGAAATGTTCGGATCTTTTCTTATTGCCTGAATTGACGATGAAATTGAAGTAATTTTCTTTTTAATAAGGTTCTCAGATTTGAATTTCGATGATGATGAACAGAAACTTGAAACTGATGATGCCATTTTCAGAAGAAGAAGCTAGAATGAATCTTGAAAAGCGGAGATTACAAAGTGAAATTAGGTTTTGAGTTCAGTCTGACTCCATTTTTATTTTTTTTCTATTCTGAGCTTGCGTTTGGACTTATTTTGGAGACAGTGGGCGGAGAGATTGACTAAAAAACATAACACGAAAAGAGAGTGGGAATCGGGTGTCAGTGGTGTACGAGTACTTATTATATATCTGGCAGGCATTGTATCTGTTGTGTTCGGTGTGTGGAACGGCACGCTCACTGGACCCAGAATTACCCTTGATAGGTTAGTGCAAGGAAGTGAAGTGGGTTGGTGGATATTCCTACATTCTATGTGGCTAAAGTTTCTTTTTGTCCAATACTTTTACTGTTGTATGGGCAGCCGGGAGCAGTTCCCTAGGAACAGAGGCGAACCTTGTATGTTGATCAAATCTTCTTACATCCCCGGTTAAAAGATGAATTGGCATAGGAAAGCATGTAGTGTTCCTCAAGTTTGACGGCATCAGGTGATTATTTTTATAAATACCGGTTTGTCCAAGACTTTTTTAGTTAGAAATTTAGATTTAGAATGCAAATTAGTTTAAGTTACATTAGTAACAACTGCGTAGCGTTGCATATATCGATTTATGTGACCCTTCTGATTCGAATCTTACACAGTTTAGCCTAAAAGATATGACTCTTCACGAAGAGGCTCTTGCAAGGTCCAAGGGATGAAGAGACTCTTTGTTGTTGTTTTTAGTCACCAATCGTGTTTATAATATAAGATTTAATTTCATAGATAATTAAGTTTAGGATCGTGAACTTCGTGATAATCACGCAATAAATATGCAAGAATGGTTTATAAGAAATACCTTGCAGCATTAATACGTAGTCTGTCATCGATCAATTGGTGGTAGCCGTAATACTTTTGTAAAGGTCATGATTTTTCTCTCTTGACCTTAGCCGTAATGAGTAAATCCTTAGACATAATAGTAATGGTTATTGTTTCCCTTTCATAGGTAGAGAGAGGACCAAGCTCCCAGGGTTCTAGTATATTGACGTAGCGGTAACGATACAAAAGGCCTTGAATCCACAAGGTGTGTTTTGAATCCACAAAACACTGTTTCGAATCCGCGAAGCAAGGTTGTTGTTGTCCTGAATCCACAAGACAAAATATTCTGAATCCACAGAATTAACATAAGCTTCTGCAATTTTTGTATTAGCAAACTTCAATAATTTGTTTTACAAACCAGGATCCTAAGAATAAATACTAGTAGGTGGTTACAGGCAATTAACACATATATCAGACACACAAGATAAGAAATTGAAACTAGAAACTGACAATACAATTAGAATTATTTAAAAGTTGTAACTGTCAGGTGTGGCTATCCTTGTTCTGCATCAGTCTCTCCATCTTTGAAAGGACTCGCCTACGAGTTCAATGCAGAAACATCATCATCTTTACTGCTGTGGTAAGCAAAAGAATCTCTAACATTAAAGCTTTTAGTTATAGATAGTTCAACATGCACCTTATACTTGCAATGTATGTCATATGACTTCTTCATCTTGTACTTCGCATTGGATGCTTCATTCGCAATATTCTTAGCAGTCTTAATAATAAGAAGATTATGTCCATTCACTACTAGAGTTTTGGAACAAAACTCTTCTCTCATAGGAGAAAGAATAATCTTTACTCCATTCTTGAAGAAGGAATACGTATTACTTTCCCTTATGGACAGAATCAACATCATACTGCGAAGGCCTACCAAGTAACACATGACAGACATTTTTATCTATAACATCATAGCATACGACATCTACATAATGTTTTCCAATGGAAACATGAATATTACACTTTCGACTTACCTTAGTGACTCCAACATCTTTGATCCAACCTGTAAGAAGATTTTGTTTCTTTACCATAAGGTTGGAAACTATATTTGCGTTGCTACCACTATCAATAATAAAATCCCACACATATCCCTTCATTGTACACTTGGTTTTGAAGATATTGTTACGATGTTTGTGTGCATGTTGTTGAGACATTTTCTTCACGATTAATGATTTTATTTTGTCTTCATAAGTTATCTCATCTTCACCCTCATCTTCCTCACTGAAAGCAGCATCACCATCACCACTTTCTTCATGTATGGTCAAGCCAACACGAGGTCTTTGCGGACATTGATTGGACTTGTGGCATGGTTCTATACAACGGTAGCACTTATCAATTGTTGGTGGTGTATAAGGGTTGTTGACTACCTGGAAGTTCCGGCTCCACTAGTTTGATAAGGTTTTGCGTCTGGGTAGTGAATTGGTTGTTGGTTTTTGGTAGGTTGTGGGTGGACTGGAGCTTTACCTTTCGATGCGGGTAGAAGTGTTGGTTCACGGGGTTCTAATGAAGTTATGGAGGTAAAGTTTCCTGGGTAATCATAAATGTTGATAGAATTTCGTTCTAACTGGTTTTTTATCCTAATTGTTAATTGTAAAGATTCACTAATGGGGTGTAAAGGTACCAGGGAAACTCTATCTTGAATTGCCAATCTTAAATCATTCACAAACCTTGCAACTTGTTGTGACTCTGTTTATGCCAGATTATTGCACGCCGCCAAGCGAAAGAATTCTGTATCATATTTGTTGACGGACTTGTTTCCTTGACGATAATTCATGTACTGCTGAAAAAGGACTTGATCATAATCTGGTGACGAAAACCTACAACGCAGTAGCCTTTTCATCCTCAACCAATAGCTAATTGGTGTATTTCCTTGCATAGAGCGAGAAAGTTGCAGTTGTTCCCACCATGTCGATGCGCTTCATTTCAACTTGTAAGCCACTAACTTCACTTGTTTATCTTCTGGAACCTCTATGTAATAAAAAAACTCTCTACTTTAGTAACCAATCAAGAAATTCTTTTACATGAAATTGTTCATTAAACGACGGAATATCAACGCTCATCTTGAAACCTCCATGATTTTCTTCTTGTTCTCCTTCATTATTACGTCTGCCTCCTTTTTGTCTAACACCATGAATGTGTAAAATCATAGCATCAAGTTCTTCATCACTGGAATCACCTGATTTTTGTTGCTTGTGTACATCATAAAGAAGAAGTACTCTATCTCGAGTCTGATTTCAAACCATCATCTTCATTAAACAAGTTATTGTAGTTACTAACGGCTCTACAGACTTCATCATTTGCTCTTAAGTGTTAGCAATCTTCCCTAACGTCACAGCACTCTCCCGGACATCTTCAGTCGAGCGGTTGCCACCATTTCCATCATTATTAGAAGCCATGAAACAAGGCTCAAACCTTGCTCTGAATCCAATTGACGTAGTGGTAACGATACAAAAGGTTCTGAATCTACAAGGTGTGTTTAGAATACACAAAACAAGGTTGTTATCTTGAATTCACAAGACAAAATGTTGACCCATCAGAATAAAATATGCAGACCCAATAAAATGCAAATGTGACCAACTAGTTGCATGTGTAGTTTCTAATGATAAAATTTTGAATTAGGGAGACAATCGTTTTACATTTTGTGTTAGTGAATATTATTAATTAATTGTAATGCATTTTCCTAAATAATCAAGAAATTGATAATACAGTAAAGATATTTTAGGAAGTTCAAAGCCTAGTTAGCAATTCGGCAAACTATTCGCGAATTATACGCGAATAGTTCCGAATCCGATTTTACCCGTACCAAACGCGTTCGAATGCAACTCCGACCTGTGTTCGCCCGTTTTTCTGGCTGTACCGAATTGTACGCGAATTTTCCGAATTCCGAACTAATCGGGGCATTTAATTCGGCAGATTTTTATATTAGTTAATAGTAAAAAAAATGTTTGAGTGGAGTAGGAATCGAACCTAAGACCTAAAGTTCAGTGAGTGTAACCCAAACCATTGTGCCAATCGCTGGTTTTTGTTAATTTATTCATATATTTTTTATATAATGTATTTTTACTTCATATATTAATTAGTCATTCATAGTTATAAATATTTACTCCCTCTGTTCCACTTTAGACGAGTGATTATGGTTAATTTTTGTTCCACATTACTTGATAGTTTTCATATTTTTCCCACAAAACTACCAACATTACCCTAACATTTTGTCTTGGAACCATAAATTTATTTTCAATTACACTAATAGTAATTAATGTTTGAAGATTTTTCTCAAGTATATATACATAGAAAACTTTTATATCTCTTTCTATTTCTTAATCTACGTGTAAACTCCTAAAACATCAACTAAAGTGGAACGGAGGGAGTATTAATTTATTATATATGTCTGCCGAATTTTGGAGGCCGAACTGATATCTGGAAAACGAATTATACACGTACATATACCGTTCCGTACTACTGCCGAACCACGAACCGAAGACCGGATAGTTGACCGAATTTAATTTTTACAAATCCGAATAATACCCGAACGTTTGTCGTTCCGTACGTATGCCGAATCCCGACTTGCTAACTAGGGTTCAAAGGACACACATCTTCTTTTGAAACTTGGGATCTTAAATTTGTGGTTTTTCATGCATATTAAGTAGTGGAGGGAAAAGAGGAATTAACATATTTTTTTTTATATATGTACGTATACAACTTGGTTAAGGGTAGGTAGCGCCTGTTAAATTAATTCTCTCCATGCACTATTTCCTTGATAAGGCTTTTAAGGTCAAATGCTATATAATTACATTTTTAGAAAATAAAAGAAGAAAGAATTAAAGAAAAAAGATTTAAAAATGATAATTATTCCACGCATGTGTATTTAATTGCATTGTTATATTGCTCTTTCCTTCTTTACGTTGTGCATGTAGAAGAGATTAAAGGCATATATATATATAATAATAATGCAAATAGGAGATTTTTTTTTTTTTGAAGCATAAAATAGGAGATTTGATAGTGTCCATTAAGAGTAGAAAGTATATAGAAAGTTGGTCAAACTTGGAGTCCCTTTACATTTCCATTTTATGCGTTATTGAAAGAATGTCTAATGTGAGACAATGCATCAAGAAACTAATAGGTGGTAAATGATATGAATGAAGTTAGTATGGTGTGGAATGGAAATCGAACAGTCCTTTAGTTACGAAGTTGCTTACTAGAGACTTCTTTTGGTGCATCATCGATGGAGGACCTTAACTACATCTTTATGATACAATAATAAATATATATTAACCATGGTTCTTTGATAAATTAACTATAAATAGGGATAGGGATTAGAGGAGAGGCTGTATAAGGATGTTAGTGTGATGTTATCCACGCACTTTTCATCTACACTTAGTTGTAAAGCCTTTCTTTAGAATGCATGTCCATATATAGTATTGTTTTCCGTGAGGAATGAGAGAGAGGAGTTGAGATTCAGAAACATTGAACCAGTAGAGTTAGAGCAAGGATTTTACAAAGAATGTAAACATTATTTGTCAGTATTGGTCCAAGCATATTCGAGGTGGGTTTACTAACTCATTCTCTTTGAGATGGGTGTTTCTGCATCGTTGTTGTTTCATTTTTGCTTTTATTATTTTGATCTATTTTTACTCCATCTTCTTCCTTCTGAGATGAATGTGTGTTTTGTGATTACATATTCTCTTGCGCATAAACGATATATATTGTGAGATGGTTTCTTTGGGTATGAAATAATCAGTAATGTTGATTGGAAATGTTCCATGCATGTCATCGTAATACTAAAATAATTTTAAAAACTAAATGAGTTCATGTTTTTGTAAGGAACCTCAAGCTCGTCAACGCTATTAGACTAGTCAAGAGACGTATTAGCCGATAATAACTCGATTAGTTTAACACGAAGGTTAATTAATAGGAATTAATATAACAATGATCTAGATACGAAACTAGTATCGCTAGATAGATCTCGAAAAGTTACGTGGAATAGACTACTCGAACGTGTCATTCGGATATAGGACGAAGAATATATTATCAGATTTGTTTGAAGGGTAAAATCGTCATTTCCGGGAAAACGCTTTTGGATACATCAAGGACACGCCGTGGCTTTCCCTTATCAGATTCTTGGGTTCCTTTAGCTTTTGGTCGATCTTATCAACCTAAATCGAGAGGATAACTCTCATTCTATTTTTCTTCTTCTTCTTCATTCTTCTTCTTTTTCTCTTTCTTTCTTCTTCTATTTCTCGCCTCCGGTGATTCTGAGAATTGATTGAGGGAAACCAACTGTTAGTTCTGATAGATGATTGAGAAGATGGTGTGGTCATTAATTTGGAAGTAGAACAACTGGGGTTTGAATCTGAGAGTCGAAATTAGGGTTTGTAGTTTCGACTGATGTTATGAAGATTTAGAAGATGAATTAAGGAGATAGTATTGATGAAGAATCATGGGTAGAGGTTTAATTGAAGTTCTAGAGTTATTTTAGAGAAGAATCAATGAATTAAGGTTTCCGTTATGAATTGGAATTAATATTAGTGGTGAATAAGAAGAAATAAGGAGTGGGTTTAGTCGATTGAGAGAAGGGTTGGAGTTTAATTAAAGTTTTGGAGTTGATTTGGTAAAGAATTGAATATGAGTAGGGTTTCTGTTCTTCAAGAAATATCAAGAAATAAGAATTAAGGTTTCAGAAGAATTGGTTTGGTGAATTAACAATTCAGGGGAGGCCAATGGTTAGGTAAGTCTCTCTGTTGCGTAATTTCGTTGTTTGAAGTTGAATTGTTAATGATTGTTGAGTTTATATGTTTATGAATGAAACTGAGGTTGAGATGATGGGCTAGTAGAACTGTGACTCTAGTTGAAGTGGTGTTGGTGTTAGAGAGTTAAAGAGTTTGATAGAGTTGCAAGTATAATCATGAGCTAATTCTGTAGGTGTTGGCATCAATTGTGAGATGATGTAATTGGAAGGGTTGTGCTATAGAAGTGGTTTGGTCTAGAATTTAAGGTTGAACTAATGATGGATGGATGATGAGTACAGGGCTTGGAGAATATGAATGAGTTGTTGAGTTGTATCTATAGTTGCAGGTGAACCTTGTTTGATTATTGGTGGTCTGGTTAAGAAGAAATAACCTCACATTTGAGAATATTGGTTTGAATGAAGGGGTTTAGGTGGTGTTGATGGATATGAACTGTTTGAGTTGTTGCAGGTGAAGTTGTTATTGGCTCATGTCAAGAAGAAAGATCCGGGAGTTAAGAATATTGGTTTGATCTGAACATGGAATTGGTGTTAGTGAAATGGTTTGTTGGATGCTATTGTGATAAATAAGGTGACTGGGGTTATTATAATGGTTGTTATGTGTGTCTGAGATTGGATAAAATGGAATTCTGGAGATGTATGAGGTTGTTGTGGTGGATACGAAGAATGGTGTTTGCTGTGATGAATGAAGTACATGTTGAATTCAGTTTGATTGTAAATGGTCATTAGTTGTTGAATGGAGTTACAATTGTAGCTAATGAAGATATTGGGAGGAGCGACAGTTTATTTAGTTTGAGAAAGAGATGATGATTATGGTAGTGGTAGTGGTATAGGTTTTGGTGTCAATTATGTGAGAGTGTAGTTGAGAATAAGGAAGAGATCATGGTGGTGAATGAGGGGAGATGATGTTGATATCGTGGGAGATATTAATTCTAACATTGCAGTTGAGCTGCTGAGTTTAGGCAGTGATGTTTTGAACTGAACTCGGTTGAATGAGATAGAGTAATAGATTGTTAGAGATAATGAAAGTGATAATGATTCAGGTTATAAGAGATGTTATGTGACTGAAGTTTTGAAAAGAGAATTAGATGACTGTGTTGAGGTGATCTGAGTATAGCTTAAAGCTGCAATTGCAGGTAGGTTGTACTATGTTTGTAAATTGATTTTGAAGTTCATTTAGAAATAATGAATAGCTTGGTAATGAAATGAAATCTGTAATAGAAGTATGCCTGTTAGTCATCCCAGTCAGATGTCTGACTAAATTGTTTAGCCGACTCAGTTAGTCTGACTGAGTTAAGTCGTTGTGACTCATTGGTTTCCCTGTTAATCTGAGTTGAATCGGTTCGACTCAGTGACCCAACCTTGACTCGTTGACCGAGTTAACCTTTGACTTGACCTGGACTAGTTGACCTGACTTTATACGTTGACTGTTAGTTGACCTTGGACCGTCAGTTTGACCGTTAGAGACCGTTAATTGACTCAGATGGACCAGGACTTTGGTTAATGGGCCTGTTTAGAGAACTTGGGCTTATGAATAGTTATCTTCGCTTATGTAGTTGAATTGGACCTCTTATGGTCTGAATTAGCCTTTGGTTCCTTCTACAAAGTTGTAGAGATTCATAAGACTTAGCTATGGATTATATAATCAATCTAATTGGATTAGTAAACTCTTAGTTATACTAAAGATAGAGAATAAGGCACTATTGATGGTGGATTTTCATTTAAGGGTAAAATTGTAAAACCTAAAAATTATGCGCTAACATCTTGTAAAAGATAAGGCCATTAATAAGTGATGGATACTCCTTCACTTTACTAATTCACCTAGAATGGAGCATGTAGCAACAATCTCATTCTGTGAATAAAATACACGAAATTCATCCAGGTTGGAGCATGTAGCAACAATCCCATATACCCTGTGAATTTACAACATTATTAATTAATGCGCAACCAGCCTTGTATTTTCCGTACTCATTATCAGTGCGGCATGACGACTGAGTGTTGATCTCAGCAGAGCAACACGAATCTCCAAGCATTATAATGAAACATGTACGAAATACCCGTATAGGCTGCAACTATCGGTGTGTTATACTAGCCCGATTAAGCGTCCGAACTGACCGTATCAGTCTGGATATGATCACGACCATCCAACTCTACCAGCATGATTGGATATCCCAGATCGATTCCATAACCCCCAAGCAGGTATGGAATATCCGTTGCCGAACTAATACGGGCCCCGCATGGTCGGCCTCCCCCTTGGCCTAGCTTGCCAAAGCGTCCAAACCAAAGCAGTATGGACGAAAACCATAAATTAGGGTTTGCGGCACATTACATGTGTCGCAAAACAATCTCACCATCCATCTTCGCAGGTATATATGGAGGGTGCAAATGTAGATTCAAAGGGCACGGAGTATGTCAGCACAATCACCGTGGGCCCACTTACATACCTGACCAATCGGTCAGGACCAACCATGGTTAGTCATTCCAAATCGTGCGCCTGAATGGAGCATGACGCACGGCCTTGAACCCCAAAATTAGGGTTTTGAATCACGAGCGTCCATTTTTTCTGGCACGAATGGAGGGTCCGAGATTAGATCAAAGCAGGTACGGTCATACCAACATGACCACCGTGGACCCGTCTATCCCTTCACCTGATCGGCCAAGACCGAACTCTCTTTTTCTCCTCGGTTTGCGCGCCTCCAACATGCATGGTCGCTCCTTCCAAATTGCAAACTAATCTCAGCCGCTCAATTTCGCCGGACGAATTGAGTGGCTTAGATCATGTTTTCGTGGGATGCTAAGGCATAGGCGTGAACACAGCCTACCACCTACACGTTGGAGCAATCGTCCAAGACAGACAAAGCATGGTCGTCTTGGAACGCCCGCCCGAAGTTGGTACAGCGTGCGGCTTTTGCGGCACCAATTTTCTGTCGCAAATTGATTTCAACCACACAACTTCGCAGGACGAATTGAGTGGCCTAGATCACACTTTCGTGAGACAATGAGGTATGGGCGCCTACACCGTCATGTTGTCTACACACATGCACGACTGGCCTAGCCAAAGTTGTGTCCCAAGCTTGGATTCGACCAAGCTGAAAAGTGATGCTTGCGCACTTTTCAACCCAAATTCCATCAACGGTCGCAGATGAGTGTCTCAAAGATCATCTCGTCCGTCCAACTTCACAGGCTTGGCTATACAGCCCTGGTCAGGAGTTAATTGATCATTGTGGCGTCATGGTGATCACCACCCATCACTCTACCATACCATGTGATCGGTCAAGGGAGGGTGTGCATGCGCAACTTCCAAACCATCACATGAAGTAGGCTGGACATGAAGTTACTTTGAGACTCTCAAACAGCGATGCTTCATACATGATGAATATACTCGATGCAATACCTGCATAGTATACACACGATACTTCACAAGTATCAATTTCCTAAGTAACGTAGCATTACATGCTACTTTATATGGGTCCCACGATCCACACACTCGATACATCAATCATGTCACAAACTAGGAGATACATATTGGGGTATTGGTCTGGCGGTTTACAGCGTGCAGCGCACAACGCGCCATCACAAGAACGTGTCAGGAAGTCATGGACGTTTAGTGATGATGGGAGAAGTGGGAAAGCCTGGTCGTGTGACACCAACACACTACTCCACTACTCCATCACTCCACTTTCTCCACTTACCACGAGATACGAAGGTTAGGCTAAAAGACTTGTATAAATAGGTTCTCCACCCTATTTTTCAAGAACAACAGAACAAGACGAGATAACAGAGGCAAGTGTTGATACAGTCGTATTCAAACACTGAAACTGATAGCTTACATCCTGCAAGCCAGTTCAGCTTTATGATACAAGTCATACATAGCCAACACCTTCACAATCTCAACACCTTCTTCGCTTCCCTCCCTAAGATCAACCCCATCTCCTTCACTTTGTGACCGAAACAAGTCTGGAACGGCCATTTCTTGGTTTAGTCCAGACTTGCACAGATTGATCTCTCGAATCTACAAGCACTCACCGCGAAGTGCATTTGTTTAAGGTTTAGATTCATTCCTCATCCACACCCCAAATAACCAAAATCGGCAGGAAAAGTTTTCACCCATAAACAATTGGCGACTACAGTGGGAGATTAATCTCTCGGTTGCAATATCAATTTTTAATTCTCAATTTCATCTTTTCAATACCCGGTTCGATTTCCGCAATTTCAAAAGGGTAGATCTTAGAACCAATTCAATCAACAATTCATTTCAAGATGGTGGAACTCAGGTCCGGATCAGCAATCAATTCTGATGGAACTAGTATGGATAACACTCTCGGTGTCGATGTACCTGTCAGTGGAGCTATTGTAGTCAATACATCTCGTGGAGCCGTCACCTCTACCATCAGTGCCAGCATAGCAGGAAATATTCCTGTAAGTGTAACACCTCCCATCACCAGAGCCAGAGCAGCCACTAATCCCGGCATCTCCTCAAGTGTAACGCCCCCGGTGGTCACCAGAGCAACAACTTTCACTCCTTCATCAGGACGAGGAGCCGGAGGGACAAGAGGAGGACCACCACCCGTTACCATTGCAGACTTAATGGAGTAACATGAAGTTCTGGCTAAGACCCAAACGGATATGGCCGCAACTCAGAAAGAGGTTCTCACTTTCCTCAAAACTTTGACTGAACGATTGCCGCAAGGTTCATGACAAACCGGGGGAGACGTTTCCATCCTGGCCCACACGGATGAGGAAGCTCGCATTTCTCTTGAATGCCCAAGAGAAATGAACCAACCATCCAACTTCATCACACGTGAGGACCTGGAACGACTTCTCCAAAATCGAGCCAAAGGGGACCGAACGGATGTACACCAGCATCATCCGCCGTACCCTCAAGATGTGCAACGAATTCCTCTTCCCAGAGGTTACACCTCTCCCTAATTCTCCCTATACGATGGTACTAGTAATGCTCGTGAACACGTCTCTCGATTCTTAGAATCTTTGTGAGAACATGAATACAATCATGTTCTCCGCCTAAAAGAATTTTCAAAGTCACTTACGGGAAGGGCGTACACCTGGTACAACAACATCGCACCTAACATCATATCCAATTGGAACGAGATGGTCAGTGCTTTCTACAGAAAGTATTTCTTCGTGTCCGAACAGATTACCTTTTCAGATCTGGGAAGAATTCTTTAGTGGAACAATGAGCATACCAACGAATTCATTAAGAGGTTCAGAACCCAAGCACTGGATTGTCATGATCCGAACGTCAAGATTGGTGGAATTGTGCATAAATGGGATGATGCCCATATACCGCGCTCTTTTAGAGAATCTGGGCTTTAAAACTTTCTTTGAACTCCATGAAGCTGCCAAACGTTCAGCAACAACCGCACCAGCATTGCTAGAAAGAACCAGAGTTGTTCGAAGCGAAGATTCGCATGAAAGTCGAGGAAGCATGCGTCTCACGAACAAGCAATACAACACTGGTCCTTATGTGAGTGTAGTAGGCGGAGGAGAAAAAAGGAAAGCTTTAGAGACGGAACAACAAACCAAGAGGGCATCCCCGGCACACAAGACTTCATCTCGGAAAGGAGAGGAAAAAACTCATGCACATGACAACGTAGATACAGGTTTTCCTTTCCCCATGAATGAAGTGATAGAACTCTTAGAAGCGTGGATCCAAGACGACGCCATTAAGATGCCTCATATCAGACGTCCTCCAACTGAGAAAGACATGGCGGACCCTAAATACTGATGTTACCATAGATTCGTTCACCATCCAACCAAATATTGTAACAGGCTGAAACAAATCTTCAGGGAAAAGATAGAGATAGGAAAACTCCAACTTGGAAATGAAGGTGTTCATAGAGATCCTCTTCCTATTAGGAATTGTATGATTTCTGGGGATTCTGTTCGCAAGACTATACAATATATGATGGAGCGCTTGTATGAAATCTTGTATTTCTCCAAGGGACAGCGTCAAGACATATTTACAGATCTCAACTGCGTTGTATCAGGCAGGCGTTTGTATCCAGAAGCAGTCCAGGAACCCTAGTCTTTCCTGAAAGATGCGAGCAAAGGAAACTGGGGACTCCTAACCGTCACTCATTTGAGAAACATTGAGTTCGATAGCGCGTTAACATCATTATTGTCAAGACCTTGAGAGCGGCAAAGATTCTGAAGCAGGAAGTTACTCGTCACCCAACTGTGGTTAAGGATCTAGAAGGAGAACTCAGAGATGCATATGGATACATTGATCTTGAAGTCAAATTGGGTGATGCCTCGACACAAGAAAAGTTCTACATAGTCAAAGATCATCCCAACTATGACATGATCCTAGGACTCCCTTGGATGCATGACAACAGGAAAATGCTAGGAGTCTGTCCTCTACCGGCTTCGATACCTGAAAGAATCTCCAACACGCCTTCTGGACCTGACGACTGTTTGTTGCCGCACCAACAACTTTCCAATGTGACACAACTTCCCGGGGAGAGCCTGTCAGCGTACGTTGAAAGGTTCCGATCTCAAGTAAGTCTCATCACGCAACCCTTTTTACAACCAACCGCCCCTCATTTTGGTAAGTCCTGGGGACTGGCTCTAACCAAAAAACCAACCTTGGCTAAAAGATGTGAATGGGAGGCCGTCCCCCTTTAAACAGTTTATCAGGAGTCTAGAAGTTGTCTCGACCAAAGATGACAAAACCAAGACCCTGATGTCTACACGCCCAAACCCATTCGGAATTGGAGACCTAGTAACGAAGACAACTGCATTCAAGGTTGGAAGCATTACGGTGAGAATGGCTACCTCACCTAATTCACCCATCGATAAAGAGGATGAACCGTACTTGGTAGCAGATGTCATCCTAGGCGGCTACTGCAAAATCATCAACGCTGACAAGCTAGAAGGCGTAACAATTCACTAGCGGTGGCTCAAACCCTACCATACTTAAGACGTTGTGTTATCACTTTCTTTTCAGCATCCTATACGATTTAAGATGATGTGCTACTTTCTCCAGTGTGTTTTCCTTTACAATTTCACATCACATTTTTAATTCCTCTAGAAAATGATTGCAATACTTGCATTCATAGTTAGGGTTTCGATTTTCAATTTTCAAATTAATTGAAGTATTATTTCCATCTGAGAACCTCTTTATCCCTAAAGACACAAAGTCCAGCCTAAACCAACCCACTAGAGAAGGTCAGGAAAGAAACCCTAAGCAAAAACATCCTGAAAGGAGTTGAGAGAAAAGATGTGCGCGGAAAGGGAAGGAGCTTTGAGTCACTCACCTCAGCAAGGCCAGGAAGATCTTGCATCAGGAACACAGGACAAAGGGCTATAAAGCAAAAACCTTTATTCAAACAATCAAATAGAAGAAAACCTTGAACTCGGCTGCCACTGAGTACAAGGAAGATGTTCACAAATTACGAAATATACTTAGAAAGAAAAAAGAAAAGAATAAAAGAGGTTTTAGTCGTCAAGGGGGTCGACCGCGCCTGCACCACCATCAAGTTATGCTTCTATGCCACCACCTGTTGATGCTCCTCCTTTCGGATCTGCCTCAGCTTCCGCATCAGATATTTTCGTAGCAACACACTTCATCCCAACATCATCAGCGGGAGCATCAAAGGCCACAGCAGCATCAGGAGTCATGTCGGTTGCTTTCAAACATTCAGGTTCATCTATGTCGAAATCGAGAATTATCACACCGTCCTGGATTAGGTAATCACACTTATCTTCATTTGGAAGTCGTTTATGCTCAACCCTCTGCCTCTTCAACCGCGCTGCAAATCTCTCTGCCCTTGCGCTTACTGGTACCTGCAACGCTTCCTCGCGCCTCCACCTCTCCTCCATGTAAATCGCAGCTGAAAGGGCACAGATACGTCCCCTGGAAATACGCATGTGAAAAATAGGCATCCCCTGTATAGAACGACCAACTTCGCGAAGTGAAAGGTCGATCTTAGACATTACTTCTTCGTGCGCATGGTTTTCGGGCTTATCAACTTCGAAGCTTCTTTCTGGATAGGTGATATGATGGTCGTCCACCGCCTCCATGCTAAACTGCAAAGAAGAAGAAGTTATAAAAAAAATAAAAAAATCAATCAGTCAATCAGAAGATCAGATAAGTACGAAGCCGTACCTGAGATATGGAAGGAACAACTACGTGAGATGATTCTTTATAATCTCGCAAGTCGACAGAATCCCAGGAGAAAAGAATTCTTTACTTACCACCTATGAAGGCTACTGTTTCGGGATATCAATCAATGATGCTTATCGCATACATTTGTGGAAAGTTGTCGTATGATGAAAGGGAGCACACCTGACCCAAGAAAGGGAACGAGCTCTTCCATGTACAAAAGAAACCAAAGCGACTCACCGGATCAAGTCCTTCTTCATTCACAACCCTAACCAAGACCCCCAGGGAAACGCCTGACGAGGTCAACCTATCCGGTATATATGCATTCACTTTAGCTTGGTCATTTAAGTGTGCAAATTTGTCACCATATCATGCCTACCCCACAATAGTGTAACCATTATGTGCTAGGCAGGGGATTTAATGTTGATGGTGGATTTTCATTTTAGGGTAAAATTGTAAAACCTAAAAATTATGCACTAACATCTTGTAAAAGATAAGGCCATTAATAAGTGATGGATACTCCTTCACTTTACTAATTCACCTAGAATGGAGCATGTGGCAACAATCCCATTCTGTGAATAAAATACACGAAATTCATCCAGGTTGGAGCATGTTGAAACAATCCCATACACCCTATGAATTTACATCATTATTAATTAATGTGCAACAAGCCTTGTATTTCCTGTACTCATTATCAGTGCGGCATGACGACTGAGTGTTGCTCTCAACAGAGCAACACGAATCTCCAAGCATTATAATGAAACATGTACGAAATACCCATACAGGCTGCAACTCTCGGTGTGTTATACTAGCCCGATTAAGCGTCCGGATTGACCGTATTAGTCTGGATATGATCACGACCATCCAACTCCACCAGCATGATTGGATGGCCCAGATCGATTCCATAACCCCCAAGCAGGTATGGAATATCCGCTTCCGAACTAATGCGGGCCCCGCATGGTCGGCCTCCCCCTTGGCCTAGCTTGCCAAAACATCCAAACCAAAGCAGTATGGACGAAAACCATAAATTAGGGTTTGCGTCACATTACATGTGTCGCAAAACAGTCTCAACCATCCATCTTCGCAGGTATAGATGGAGGCTGCAGATGTAGATTCAAAGGGCACGGAGTATGTCAGCACAATCACTGTGGGCCCACCTACATACCTGATCAATCGGTTAGGACCAACCATGGTTGGTCATTCCAAATCGTGCGCCTGAATGGAGCATGACGCACGGCCGTGAAACCCAAAATTAGGGTTTTGAATCACGAGCGTCCATTTTTTTCCGGTACGAATGGAGGGTCCGAGATTAGATCAAAGTAGGTCCGTTCATACCAACATGACCACTGTGGACCCGTCTATCCCCTCACCTGATCGGCCAATACCGAACTCTCTTTTTCTCCTCGGTTCGCGCGCATCTAACATGCATGGTCGCTCCTTCCAAATTGCAAACTAATCTCAGCCGCTCGATTTTGCCGGACGAATTGAGTGGCTTAGATCATGTTTTCGTGGGATGGTAAGGCATAAGCGTGAACACCAGCCTGCCACCTACACGTTGGAGCAATCAGACAAGACCGACCAAGCCTGGTCTTCTTGGAACGCCCGCCCGAAGTTGGTACGGCGTGCGGCTTTTGCGGCACTAATTCTCTGTCGCAAATTGATCTCAACCACACAACTTCGCAGGACGAATTGAGTGGCCTAGATCACACTTTAGTGAGACAATGAGGTATGGGCGCCTACACCGTCATGTTGTCTCCACACATGCACGACCGGCCTAGCCAAAGTTGTGTCCCAAGATTGGATTCGACCAAGCTGAAAAGTGATGCTTGCGCACCTTTTCATAAACCCTAATTCCATCAACGGTCGCAGATGAGTGTCTCAAAGATCATCTCGTCCGTCCAACTTCACCGGCTTGGCTATATAGCCCTGGTCATGAGTTAATTGATCAGTATGGCATCATGGTGATCACCACCCGTCACTCTACCACACCATGTGATCGGTCAAGGGAGGGTGTGAATGCGCAACTTCCAAACCATCACATGAATTAGGCTGGACATGAAGTTACTTTGAGACTCTCAAACAGCAATGCTTCATACATGATGAATATACTCGATGCAGTACCTGCATAATATACACACGATACTTCACAAGTATCAATTTCCTAAGTAACGTAGCATTACATGCTACTTTCTGTGGGTCCCAAGATCCACACACTCGAGACATCAATCATTTCACAAACTGGGGGATACATACTGGGGTATTGGTCTGGCGGTTTACAGCATGCAGCGCACAACACGCCATCACAAGAACGTGTCAGGAAGTCATGGACGTTTAGTGATGATGGGAGAAGTGGGCAAGCCTGGTCGTGTGACACCAACACACTACTCCACTACTCCATCACTCCACTTTCTCCACTTCCCACGAGATATGAAGGTTAGGCTAAAATACTTGTATAAATAGGTTCCCCACCCTATTTTTCAAGAACAACGAAACAAGACGAGATAACAGAGGCAAGTGTTGATACAGTCATATTCAAACACCGGAACTGATAGCTTATATCCTGCAAGCCAGTTCATCTTTATGATACAAGTCATACATAGCCAACACCTTCACAATCTCAACACCTTCTTCGCTTCCCTCCCTAAGATCAACCCCATCTCCTTCACTTTGTGACCGAAACAAGTCTGGAACAACCATTTCTTGGTTTAGGCCGGACTTGAACATATTGATCTCTCGAATCTACAAGCACTCACCACGCAGTGCATTTGTTTAAGGTTTAGATTCATTCCTCATCCACACCCCAAATTACCAAAATCGGCAGGAATAGTTTTCACCCATAAACAGGTACCATAATGGGCTTAGAACCATTAGATAGAATTGTATGATTCTTTTGTGAGACTTTTGGATAAACTCTTAGAGTGCTTGTATGATTAACAGTTAGACTATTGACAACGATCGATTCAAAGTATGAACCAGTGGATTATGGATCTCAAGGTATGCGAGGCTTGTCATCAAAAGAGGTGGGAATCGATAACGAACTCTCTTGTATTCATTATTGTTTTACAAATCAATCTTTGTGTTGTGAAATTCATGCATATATTTGTGTGCTTGGTGTGGTATGAGATGTGTGCCGACACAATATCAGTATTCTATGGCTATGGAGATACACCGCAATATTACACGGCTAGGTCGATACACCGCAATATTATTATGGCTAGGGCGATCCACCGAAATATTATTCTTCCCTTATGTGCGGAAACACACATCTCATACATGGATGTTTACTGTTATTTATGAATGTCTATGAAGAAGTTTCTACGTTATATTTTATTGTCTTTCCTTGTATTACTGAATTTAGATAAAACCTGCATTGTCTTCGAATCATATTAATTATTACTTGAAAGCTAGTTGTTAATTCTACTGGGCACCCCTTTTAGGGATGATGTGCTCACCCATTCCCACTTTCAGTTTCAGAGACAGATCAGAGTTGCGCAGCCGAAGTTTCATGGCGTTGAGTCTTCTACTATGTTTATTATGTTGTATATTCTATTTGTAAACCAAATGACTATTTTATATGTATCATTGGAGAGGAGTCCATGTATATATATTTCTGAGCGGGGTTAGATTTGGATTAAGTTTTTGTAGCAGTTTCTTAATTGATCGTTAAGTTAATGTTTAATTTGGATTCGTTAGTGCCTCTTTATTAAGTTAAATTCTTGGTTTAGTCAGCTGCTAGCTTAGGGGGTGCTACAGTTTTACCGTTAGATGGAATATGGTTCCATGTTAACGACGGGTAATAATCCCCGATATTTAAATGGGTAATGATCCCCAGTAGGAACTTGTGTTTCCTGGCCATCAATGGCGGTTATTCGTGCCGGATAACGAAAATAAAACGGGTGATGATCCCCGGGATCAATGGGTATGATCCCCATATGAACTTTTGTTCCTGACCATTGATGGAGGCTGTCCGTGCCGAGAAATGATAGGTGGGTGTACGGGCCAAGGTTTTCTTGCTGTGAACTCATGTGACAAAGTAACTTAAATGATAATTCAAAAATATTGGTACTATGAAATTATTGATAAAATGATATGATTGTTATTGTCATTTCACATTGTTGGGTTTGTGAATTTTTCTGTGATTTTTGGTATCTTTTAGAGAATGGGAAAGTATGCCTGCTGAGCCGTCAACTCACCCCAATTGACATTTTTTTTTTTGCAGATTTATTAGAGTTGCGCAGCGGACCCTAGAAATGAGTAGCTTAATAATTGTATTATTTTTCTTTGGATTGTTTGGAGTGTAATTTTGATATAAATATGATTTTGTTAATTTATAATTATTGAATTCACAACTTAATTTATGTATGTAAAAGTCAAATTGTGTTTGGTGAATAAATATAGAAAACTCAAATATATGATCCATCTCTTTCCGACCCGTAACACTTCGAGTTCGGATCTCCATATGGGTTTGACCCTGGTCCGGAACTCGGGGTGTTACAACTACAGTTAGGAAAAACTCAACCAATATTTTAAATATTGGTTGGCTTGAAGAGTTACAAGATATGCATCTGGCATCATATTATAATTGGAAGTCTACAATTTTAGCAGAAATATACCTAGCCCTTTATAGGAAGTATAAGAAAGACAAGCTCCAATGGTTTTAGGGGATCTTAAAGGTAAATATCAAAATTTAAATGTCTCGATTGAGTATTTTTTATTTTAAAAAACAGATCATATACAAATACAAGAATTTATTTTCAATGTTGGTGGTATACTTACTTTCTGGTTTGCCAATCAAAAATTATTGACAACCAAAAAAGAGTTCTACTTATAAACAATTACTTTAAGGACAACTGGGAAAAAAAGCAATGTGCTGATGAAGCTACATATGCCCGTTTTTTCTATTAGGTATCAAGAAATGACAAAAATCCTCATATATGTAGTTGTTCATCCTTACCAAGATTTTGAAAAGTTTGCAAAACCTGAAATGAAACAAGTTTTGATTATTCACTACGTAGGGTCTTTCAATCAGTTCGTCATCGAAAAAGGTTTTCACCAGTTACAGAGTAATTTACATAAGTCATAAACCCCCTCATTGTGGTAAAATCACTGAAACATATTTTCGTGTAGTGCTCAAATGGTATAACAAAATTACACAGCCGAATTGATATTGAGAATATGTACATTTATGAGTTTGATATGCCCGCATTGGCACGTCTTAGTCGTGACACATCAATCATTCCTAACAGACCTTATCCAGAAGAACCATGCTCAATGAAATATCCACAGATGAGTATTCCTCATCATCCTCATCAAGTGTGCCATAAGTACAACGAGAGTTTCCAAGTATAAATGCACAATGAGAGCCTACGTCATTCCGAATAGCTTCTCAAGTTGTGGAACGTACCTATTCTTATTAAATTATAGATAAATGTCACTTTAGATGAATTGAAGGCTCAATATGATTACCTGTGGGTGAACCAAGAGATGGAAACTTTGCACATACAAGAAGTTAACAAATGGAGGGCGGAAAGCATGGTGTTTGGACATTGAATTATCAACTTTGAATACTACTGTTAGTGCAACTTTCGGTTGAGGCTACGGTGACTACAAGACTGTAAATTAAATACATGAAATCACGGTAGAGACATAACATCGTGTTTTTAACCCGATACGAGACCGTTGGGAGCATATCGGTTCATCTCTGAAACCCAAATAAGGCTTTATCATCCTAGGCCGCCACATCCTTCAACTTCAAATTTGCCACCCCTCCTCTACTTTTCAACCTTCTTTTGCTACTTTCCAACCTTATGGAGGAGGAGATATGGCTATTTTCTGAATTTTTTTAGCTAGTGGACATATTTCGGGTCTCACCACCTAGAACCAGAATGATAAAACACAGTAAAATGTATTTTTAATATTTGTAGTGTAATTTTTACTATGTATGTATTTCTAGTTTAATTTCTACTATAAATGTATTATAATTTTAATGAATATGAGACTACTACTTTATTTTGAAACGGAATTAACCATTGCATTATATTTAGGATTATCTTTAAAGTAAACGAAAAAAAGGTTGAATTTGTGGAACAACTAGGATTTGAAACAATCATGGTAAGCGAAGGCTTCATTTTTATTTTATTTTCGAAGCATGAAATTCATTAGACTATTGATGGGCTATTACATGAGGGTTTGTGATACCCCGAGATCTATCAATTACAATATCATATTGGAGTGGAGAGTGAGTAGCAGTCTTCGTATCGGAGTTGCATCGGTGGCAGTTGTTGGAGTCGAAGTCGAAGGTCAAAAGGCCTCCGGTCAATGCTTTCCACAAGAAAAGCTGTGTTTTTTATGGACACATCAGTGTCCATAGGAACTTGGTTAAGGTTAGTAGGGTTCGATGCAGTTGAATGAAGTTGTTATTCAAGTACTTGCGTCCATATGCTGAGGAGTGTTGCCCCAAATATATCTGTTTATCTCTTGATTTTTCATCTTGATCCATTTCTTCTAAATGTGCCTTCATCTCAGATTGTGGCTTGAAAATGTCCCAATCTATGTCCTTGAAGATTTTGGTGCAATCAAAAGACAACTCGATAATAGTACTAATAATATTGCTACTTGAGATTACTACGACTAATAATGATACAAATATGATCCTAGAGACTGAAATAAAGTAACAAGAGCAATTACAGACTCAAACTTAATTAAGCTAACGTAAACAAATAGAAAATAATTCTCCTAAAACAAGAAAAGTTACTGCAAATCTGAAACAACTGGGCAAGTAAATGTGTAAGATTCACCGGCCAATTCGAATATCAATAAAGTTCCGAGCCTGCTGCCGTTGGAGCTTCTGAAAAATGAAAAAGTGGTATATGCTACTTGTTGTGAGGACATTCATCTTAGATAAGACATTACAGAAGAGTCCAATATTATCATAGAGGACCAAGGTGTGAGGTATCTATAAGGGTTTGTTTATGGGTTCAATACTATCTGAATCGGAGCTGACGTCCACTGGCTGGGTATCCCTATTATGGTGAAGATTTTAGAAAATGCTAAAGATTGTAAATCAAATGAGTTGATTTCTTTGAATGTTCAGGCAAACTCAAATTTGTTATCCCGAAGACTAAATTGGATAAAACCATCTCTAAAATCCTTTTAAAGGACGAAGGCTTCATTTTTCATCTTTGTCATTGTCGAGATATTTTCTTACCAAATTAATATCAGTTTCACTTCTCAATCTTAATCGATTTACTTACATGGTTAGCTACAAATTCATTTATTTCTTTGCTAATTATTCGAAAATAATTTCTTAAGCCAGCTCCATCACGCCCCCTAGAATTTTTAATGTCATTGTTAAACTTTTCATGAAGGACCTGCCAAAAATTCACATTTGTCGGTGCTAAACCAAGCTGAGATTGGAATATAACGTTTCTACAGATAGATAAATCTTCATTTATAGTATACTTGGGACGATGAGCTCGCGGTTGAGTCGTTTTTGAGAGATTGAAAAATAATTAATTGAAATTAAAAGAGATTTAGAATGGAATTTGAAGTCGAGGAGGCATAATTTGAAATAGGTGATATGGTTTGTATTTTTATGGAATTCAAATATAATCGTTGGATATAGACTTCGGGAGACAAAACTATGGTCGCATTGCTGAACCATTATCGCCTAGCGACCCAATATGCATCGTGCGTCCGGTGTTATGTTTTACGTCCTTGGTTATGCCCACGACGACTTTTTCGTCTCGATGTACAAACCATCAATTTTGTTGGTTTGTCTATCTGTTTTTGCTATTTGTTCATCCCCATAGTGGGAGCAAACTGAAAAGATAACTAATTTAAACATTTCTTAGGGATTTTTTGAGGTGCATTTTATTATACGAACTTTTTTTAAGGAAAAATGAATAAATTTTGGGTGTATTTATTTAGAAGAGATTCCTTTTTACACGAACATTTTTTTATGGAAATCTCATTTCAATATATTCAAACCAAAATAATGATTGCTTACAAGATTATCATAAACACCAAAATACAAGATAATCAAAACCCAATTACAAATGGCGACACCAATTACAAATATATCGAGAAGAGAAAGAGCCATGAATCATAAAGATATCCAATTTTTGTATGTGTAGCAGTGATGAATGATGGTGTGAACCGGAATCAACTTCGGCCATTTGAAATAATTATCTTCTTATTCAGAGATGCTCTAAATAAAATGGAGCATTTTCATCAAAATTTTGGGGATCCTAATCCAGATTGATGCTCTAAATATCTCTTGTTGAAGATGAATCTAAAGCGAAGTCGAGAAGAATCGTTGATGTTCTTGATGAATCGAGTATACCAAGCCAAGAAACACCATGAAGATTTGAAAGAATCGTTGTTGATTAGATGAAGTAGTTTTGATCTACTAATATTTATAAATATTTATTTGTATGAACTTTAGTGATTATATATTAATGCAAGGTTGTGAAATCGTAAATCGCAATGCGAATGAATCGAATCGCATGTTAAAGCGTGAATTGAAGATTCTCGGTCAATTATTAAATCGTATATTTTCTTGTAAATAATATTTAATTATAAGGAGTATTTAATTATGTTCATATTTTTCCATAAAATTTTGGTCTATGACCAAATATATATTAATGAAGTTCGTTAAGTATCAGAAAAAACAACGCAGAATGTTGGTTAAAGGCTGCTCTCTTGACACAGAAGGTCATAGCTTCGAACCTTCCCATTCCCTTTTTTATTAAATCCATATTTGACTTTAGATTCAGTCAAGAATCGTAGTCAAACGTAGTTTACTATACGATTTATAGGTGAAACGATTCTAGTACACGATTTGAATCGAGTTGGAAGAAAATGAATCGAATCGTGCGATTTTCAAAACCATATATTAATGTTTTCTTGTGTCCTTAAAGAACTCAAAAAAAAAAAAAAAACACTCATTAATGCATTTAGTGAAGTTATTGCTTTTTCAGATAAAATTATTCATTTGGAAAGGTTATTCATTAACTAAACATTCATTTTTGAGGTTAGACTGTAGTTGTTATTAATGCAATGTTGTAGGTGTGAATGCCATTTTTTTTGTAAACTACAAATGTTTATTGTTATGCCAAATTTTTGTAGCTTATAGATCAATCTTCCATCAAGAGTACTGGTGTTTCTGTTATATTATGCCTTTGACAGAAACCCATAAGGTGGAGTTCATTGCCTTCAACATAAACCAATAAGAGAAAGAGTGCTGGAATATCTGGATAGGGTCATCACCCTCTATCTCCCAGTTGGCTTGGAAGTAATTGGGTGAGAAACTGTTGGAACCAGAAGCCTTAACCTTTTGTCGTGCTGAAAAATATAAGCTTTAGTTTCCGCCACCTACTCGGGCATAACAACGAGAATAACATTATCAACGCCACTAATAATGGATGGGATAAAATTGATGATATCATAGTCATTGCTTAGAGCTTCTCTAATGGAATCTATGTGAAGATAAATGTCTAAGTCCACATAGGATAGACATTCATTTTCCCTAAAATTCTTCTCCAACTCCAACTTCTTAAATCAATATGAAGATGACATGGCTTCATTTTAGTTAGATATTCTAAAGGTGAATGTCAAGTTTTAGACATTCATCTTGACAATGTCAAGCTATCCTAGTAAGCTTTTGCTTACCTAAATTAATTCCAATATATTAAATAACCATTTTAGCTCTAATAAAATCTAAAGATTACTAAAAATAAAATTTACATTTACTCCATAAGAATCACAAACAACACCATTGGAGATGAAATATTTTTCCTCCAAAATTTAAGGGAAAATTGGAATGAGGATGTCTTGTTTGTGTTGCCACCTAGGAAACACACACAACCACCATTGGAGAACCTCTTACTTCAGCAGTAACCATATCACCGCAAAGATTAATAAAGCAACTAACAATATCATCCTTCTTGGTAACCCCCTGGCCTTAAAATTCATAATATACTCAATTTTATTTTTTGTAGTTATGAAATTTTTAATGTTTCTATCTCCTAGCGTAATGGTTTGGTCTCTACTCTTGGGCTTCTAGGAGATTTTTTCTTGTAGGTCAGATTATAATCTAATTTCCTTTTATGTCTTCCTTATTATCCTTACTTCTATCAGAGTCAAATTCATGATTGGTGACCCACTCCAGTTTTTTCTTATTTTGTAGGTTGGATTTAATGATACCACAAACCTCCTTATTCCTTATTTGTACTTTTTTTTTTATATCTCTGAACTTCCTAGTAATTATAAAAAGCAGAATATCTTGAATTAAAATATATTTCCATCAATCAACAATGATGTCTATACAATCCTGATTGTGGATCCGAAGATAGGGCGGAGTCAGCCCATGGGCTAATTATCTTCATGTTATGGGATTCAAACCACATTTTGACATACTATCTTAAAATTTTAGCAAGATTTTATTGCTTATCTATAGATGGATCCCTAGCTTCCTCCATGGCCAACGACAAAAAAACTAAAAAGAAATTAACTAGTATTCCAGCTTGGGTTGGAATTAAGAGAATTAACATTGTGGCCGTAACCTCAACCAAAAGATTATAGATAGTGATATATAGGTATAAGAATGGGCTATTTAATATTTGGTACCCAAAAAATGTCCAACACATTGGTTTGGTACCCAATATTTAAAAAATTAAGGATTGGTACATGGAACCGTCATTGACTGTTAGTCAAACCATTGGCCAAACAATCTGTTAATTAAATAATTATAAAATTATTAGTAATATTAATTTTTTAATAGTGTTAACACACCGTTACAAAAACATATAGCAAGAAAATTTAATTCATTACACCTCTCTCACACTATCTCTACCACGACTTTTTTCCTGTCTGTTAAATATTCTCTAAACTTATTCATGATAATGGCCAGAGATTTTTTTTAAGTTCCCCATCCTTGTGAGGATGATACTGGTTGCTTTGAAAAAAATGAGCTTTGATTGAAGTTAGCATAGAGCTCCAAGCCTCCAACTACCCCAACAAGAAATCTTCACTCGAACAACTTCCATTAATCTCTTTCACCACAACCACCACCACAACAATCAAGCAAATGAATTCCAGATAAAATCCATCCCTAATTTGACATTCTCATACTTAATTTCAAACCCCCATTAGCGAAGTAACAATCAAACAAAAATCCAAAACTAATAAGAATTTAATCAATCTTTTTCACATAATATAATTCGATCAATAGCCCCCCTAAAATCCCCTTTTCCATCTCAGTCAAAAAATCAAAATCCAAATTCTTCAAAACCTAATTTTGAATCGATTAAATCCTGTTAAGATTTAACAAATCAATAAAAGATATAATCAAATCCCTAATAGAATCACTATCAATAACAAATCCAAATCAGTTTATATTCAGATTCAGACAAACGAGAAAAAATAAATTAATAATTTCTTGAAGCCTACCTTTTCCCATTCTTCTTGTTCTGAATTAGAGATATAAGTTAGAGATATTTTGCAAAAGGGTCGGATATTTATGGTCTAATTAGGGTTTGTGTCGTTGATGCGTTAGGGTCATAGAATAAAGTTGACCATCCATATTTTTTTTACCAAAATACCCTTATGAAATTTGGTCTTCATCTCTACTTCAACATACTTCAACCATTGAGTATGATTCTGATAATCAACTTCTAAAGTTCTTTCCCAAACAGATCTAGCTCGTCAGAAATCTATATGTGATTCTTCATATTTTGTGTATTTAATCCACACTTGTGTCCAACGAACTCTACAAATCAAACCTTTGAGGAAACATATATTTTTGTGGCACTCGCTGCAGCACATCAAATGGGAGATGATGAATTAAAATATAAGTAAATGTTTTGAAAATGTTGAATACTTAAACCATCAATGCTAGTCAATTGACAATTAAGGTTTTTAGAAAATTAAAAAAAGTCAACTAACAAATTCTTAATCGTCTTCGGTTAGTCTACGACCCTAACACATCAATGGCATGTTCTAATACCCAGACCCTAATTTGACCAAAAACATACGACCTTTTTACAAAATATCTCTATAAGTTATTATATATGAAATCAAAGGTCAGAGCTAGAATGGAATTATCAATAATAAAATTATTTGAGAACTTAAAAAGAAACATAGAGAAAGGGAATTTATAATCGTGTCTGGTTCATGAAGTGATGATTCTTTTTTCTTTGTTCTTAAAGTTGCAGAAATACGAGCATAAAATGGAATAAAAATGGGTTTTAGGGTTTGATTAGAGATGAGCTAATCGTGGTCATTTATTTGTGTTCCCTATTCAGACACGAATATAACTGGATGTTAGGATATGCGTTGTCATTTTTACAATTATTAAGGCTAATATGATAATAAGAGATGTTCCGTTACAAAATTTGTAATTTGGTTAAGTCAACGCATTGACTTGACAGCCAATGGCGGGTCTAGGCACCAACCCTTAATTTTTTAAAATATTGGGCACCAATGTGTTGGACATTTGCTGGGTACCAAACATTAAATAGCCCATTTAAAGCCAATTATCAAAGGGCAAGGGCTCTATAAGTCTTTATGCAGTTCCATCTCTTTCGCTTTCTAGATGAAAAGAATAACCAGTGTATAACCAAGATCAATCAAGTCAAATCATCAATTTTACTTTTTAAAACATTAGCTTTCTAATATGAACATATATATTTTATGAGTTTTCTCTGTGTAATTTTCCGATATTTCTCTGTTAAATTTTAAAAATTTGGGCTATTTAACCGCTGGTACACGGTAAATAACCAACACCTAGATTTGATACCCAACATCTAAAATGTTAAGGGATGATACCTAGACTTGTTATTGACTGTCAAGTGAAACGATTTACTATGTTACCCAAACAATTAAACTATTAATTAATTAACATTGTTAACTCGCCGTTTGGAATGAGTTATTCATTGATTTGAGAGTCAATGGTTATCCATCAACACTTTCTTTAGCCATATACCTTGTTCTATATCACCTTTTCTCCTTTTAACCCGCAACTGCCATTGCCAATTTATAGATGATAAGCTCAAGCACTATATAATCTCCACAAATGAAATCAAATGAAAAACCCTAAAAAGTCATTCTAGTCCACATAGGAACATTTCAACAATCTCATGAAACCGACCTTTACACAAGTTTAATCACTATCCCACAATATTACTAAGTATAATATGTTATAAATTCTTTTGAAATTGAATCTAAGAATTCATAAACCCCTCTCACAGGATCAAGTAATAACAAACATGTTAAAACTCATTCATACTTAATTTCTCTTTTTGATTACTTCCATTTTTATCAATTGTTTCAATTGAATATTCAATAAGAGATTGTTTAGATTTTTTTCTTATCAGATTCTTCAAAAGCCTAACTTATTTAAACCTTTAAATCAGTACTATTTCCATATTCTAAATTTAACAATTCAAACTTGAGATCAAAACCTCTATCAAAGAAAAAAAAAAACAGAAGTTAGGTGTTACAGTCAAGATTAATCATATTTCTATTTAATTTGTATTTATATTTGATGTTTTTGTTAATTTGCGTATCATTTCCCAAGCTAGGTTTACTCTTTCAAACCAGATATACATGTTCGTAGTAGTTCATCAATTTTATTTAATGGGTTAGTTCCTAGTTTGCAGGTTTAATGTTTTAGTGATTATATGAAGTTATAAGATATCTTCTGTAATCATTATTTAAGTTATTTTGGTTTAATGAAAAGGTATCGAATGAATTATAGAAAAGGGAATGAAATGCATATGTTATGAGGTTCATGTCTCAAGACTAAACTTGGATGCAAGGCTCGTTTGTAAGCTTGGAAGCGGGGTTCATCAACAAACCCATTATCTTTTCTTTGAAATTATTTATTCTTCATCTTCATCATCACTATTTATCATCACTTCTTCTAACAATTATCTGTCTTAACCGTTGTCAACTAGTGTGATCTTAACAAGTAGTATCAGAGCAGGTTTTCGTTTTCCACAACATATTAAGATTATCCATCCTTAGCAGCAACGATCACACAAACAAAAAATTGATCAAGTTAATACTCAAGAATTATTGAAAGGGTTTGAAGAAGTTATACAGGCTCTCAGGGATTTTCAACAACTTCTTCAGGATTCCCATAAAACCCCGAGCAATACTACACAAAATCTCCAAACGCAAGGAATTTCTACTTGTGTGAATTTTTTGATATATTTGAAGAAAATTTGGTAGTTACGAAAAAAAATCAGGGGCTTTCCAATCTTCATTATTATTAATGTTTACAATATTTTTGAGGATCCAAGTAACAAAGAAATTTCAGGTTTTGTTCCTCCATAAATTCGAGGATCTCCAACTTTTGAAGTTCAGTTTTTTGTTACGATTTTTAACTTTGTTTGTTTGCGAAAATTAAGTTTTTTGAAGAAGGTTGCGGAGAATTAATACACATGACGATTTTGTGGACGTCTGGGATCTTGGTTTCCAATTAATCTCCTCTTTTAATTTTGCAACCTTAGGGACCAATATCAAGATGAAACACCAAGATGTAAGACTTGAGGACAAGTCTTAGATTAAGGGGGGGGATTTGTTACGATCAAGATTAATCATATTTTCATTTAATTGGTATTTGATGTTTTTGTTTAATTTACATTTAATTTCCTAAGCTAGGTTTAATCTTTTAAACCATTTATACGTGTTTATAGTTGTTGTTATGAATCATTTAAATTGTCAATCGTAGTTTATAAGGTTTAATGTTTTTGTGGATATGTGGGGTTATTTGATATCTTCATTAATCATTATTCAAGTTATTTTAGATTAATGAAAAGGTATCTGATGAATTATAGAAAAGGGAATGGCACCGTGTGTTGTTATGAAGTTTGCTCTATGAGGTTTAGGTCGCAAGACTAAAACTTGGACGCAAGGCTCGTCGGTACTCTTTGACGAAGGATTTGTCAATAAACCCATTATATTTTCTTCGAAACCTATATATCCTTCGTCAACATCATTTTTATTTATCATCACTTCTTCTAACCATTATCTAACTTCACCATTATTAACTAGTGTGATCGTAGTACTGGGCTTTGTGAAGATAACAAGAAATTAGAATTACTAGGTTTCATTAATGGATTGATTGGAAGTTCAGTGATTGTTATGGATTGGGATTCAGTGCTAGTGTTTCCGTAAAATAAAACGATTTTCGAAAACTCGAGTTGAAGAACCATCAATTTTTTCTAACAACAATAAATGATTATAATCCTTACTTCGATATGTTCTTGGAGTTGCGAAAAAACGAGAAGACAGTATGAAAGTAAGTAGAGGTTTGGTTTTAAGTATTTATTAGAATGGTTAATCGTGGACACGTTCTGACTCTCACACATGCATATAACTAATGATATGATAGGAAAACTATAAAAATTGTCAATAATGATAAAGTTATTGGGTGGTAACGTTAGTTCAACAACTTTGTGGCGCAAATCATAACGTAGATTCGTCAAATGTTTGATTTGACCGACAATGACGGAATCATGTACCATCTTTTAATACTTTTAATATTTTAAATCTTGGGTACCAAGCTTAGGTGCCCGTCATTTGCCGGGTACCAAATATTAGATAGCCTTTTGTTTGAACGATTTTTTGGAGACCATGGTTTTTTTGGGGGGACCATTGTTCTATTTCGGGTATGACATTTATAAGTAAATCTGGACACCCCTTATCCAAATATTTTTATTAATACCAAAATTACCCTTTGATTAATGTATTCTTCCCCAAACTCAATCTCAAGTCGGAAATGGTGGATTTTACCAACCACAACCAGAGGAAGACTATTTCGGTACTCAGGTATACCTAAAACTTAGTTAATGTTGCTTACAATGGTCAAAATTTTCTTTAAAATGTGAATTTTTAAGTAGATTTTGGCTAGGTCAAGAGAATTCGGTTACCTGACGTGAAAAACAGGTAGCCAAACATATCTGGAAGTGTAGTTTCAGTTACCGTTTCGAAAGTCGTAGGTAACTGAACCCACTTTTAATGGAGGTTTTGTATAGTTCGGTTAACAAATTAAATTCAACATGTAGCCTATTTTTTTATAGGATATATACAGAGTAATGTTCGGTTGGTTCGCAGAATTCCATTAAACAAAGTTCCCAACCGAACCTTCTTTACAAAAATAGTTTAATAAAGTGTTTAAGTTCGGTTGGTTCCCAGAATTCCATCAATTAAAGTTCCCAACCAAACTTAACATATGTGTTTACTAAGTAGAGTTCGGTTATCAAATATATTTTTTTGCGAACCAACCGAACTCGGATTTGTTGTTCTATACAAGGGGTTCGGTTAGGGGACAAAATTTTCCAACTAACCTAACCAACCTAACATAATATGTTGTTTTTGAGAGAGGAGTTCGGTTAGTTTTTTTTTTTTTTTTTGCGAACCAACCGAACTTAGCATTTATGGTTCTATACAGGAGTTTGGTTACGAGAATTTTTTTTCGTAATAGTCGAAGTGTTCTTGGCCATTTAAACTCTATTTTGATGATTTTTACTCAAATTTTTCGATCAAAACGAATTAAAAGTGATGGTTTTTCAATTGAACGAGTAACGTCACGGAAAAAAGGAAGAAAAAAATAATAACTTTTTTATTCAAAACTAAAATTTTCCGTTGCCACTCATCTATTTCACGTTTTTGTTTATAATCATGGTTAATGATTTATTTAGATTAGATATAAATGAATAGGTTTAGGTGGCTATTAGGTTGGTTTTAATTTAAATTAGGATAAAGGGTAAATTAGTATTTTCCTAACTTTAGGAGATCCCTTAGTATAAGGAGGTTGGCCTAATCAAACCATGGTCCCAAAAAAAAATGCATGGTCCCAAAAAAAATAAAATGGTTCTTTTGTTTTCCATATTACATGTATTTTTATCTTGTTGGGTTGTACAAGAGATACATTCATTTGTTGGCCCATGCTATATCTGGACAACAATCTATAGATTCTGGACAAAATCTTTATCTAGGGTTGGGTGGGAACTTGGAAGAGAATTGCTATTACTATTCTAACCCACCAAGACTTTAGAAAATTCATCATCACTGCGAGTATCAGTAGAGAGAAATCTTATTAGATGTGTACAATAGACTAACATTAGAGCCTCTATTTATAGGGCTAGACACAAGGGCATCCCAGTAATAAACGGGATTTGCCCAAGATATTCCTAACATAATTATACGTTTATAACACTCCCCCTGATGACATTGTGTCTAAGCTAATTGCCTCGTTAAAACCTTGTCAGGAAATTCCAAAAGGATAAAACCTGATAGAAGGGAAAAGAGTACAATTGAGAAAACTTAGAAAAGATTTGGACACACAAATGTTGCCTCATTAAAACCTTGACAAGGAAAACCCAATGGGAAAAACCTCGATGAAGAAAAAAGAGTATAACGTGATAGTCCAGTAAAATACCTTCTAATTTGATACTCCCCCTGATAAGTACTTCAGTTAACTCTTGGCTTGCAAATCTTCGAGTCGAGCCAATTTCGATAAACGAATTTCTTGAATGCTAGAGATACCAATGCTTTAATGAGAAATTTCCCAGTTGATGAAGTCTTCTGTAGCGCCCCCTAAGCTAGCAGCTGACTAATCCAAAAGATTAACTATAAAATGAGGCACTAACGATCTAAATCATCTATTTAAAACGTTAAGAAAGAAATTCTAAACAAGGATTAACCCGAATCTAAACCCTCTCAGAAATAAATACAAGAACTCCTCTCAGATGATACATTTATACTTGTGAGTTGGTTTACAAACAAAATATAAACACAAAATAACGAAACCAACTCCTCGAAAGCTTTCATCGCCACACGCACATCTTGATCTGTCTCTGAAACTGAAAGTGGGAATGGGTGAGCACATCATCCCGAAGGGTGCCCAGTAGAAATAACAACTATCTTTCAAGTAACCATTAAAATGATTTAAAGACAATGCAGGTTTTACTGAAAACCGATAAAACACGGAAAACATATAAAGTATATTAAAATAATAGTAATATAGAAAATATAAAATTCTACCAACCAATAAACTGACACACAATAACAACATAGATAGTAGTTGAGCGACGTCTTCCTTCAGAGTAGCAAGGCATGATTGTTGCGGATTCTTCAATGATCATTAAAGCGCCCATGAGGTTTTCGTCCTCAAGTCATAAACGATATGTACCTTACCAGTACCTTATTCTACGCGCACTCTACATATCAAGTATCTAAAGATATCTAATGAAACATAATATGATGGATTTTGAAAGTAATTTAAAAGAACAATAAACATTCATGTATGAGACATGCGCTGCCCGTACAAAAATAGGGAAAGTAATATTCGGTAACACGAGTACATACCTAATACTTTATTAGTTGGCATCAATTTTCACTCCTTTAGCGCATAAATATATATATAACTTTTGGGAAACCGCATCACACACCAATCAAAAGGAAATGGTTTCCTTACATGCTAACAACAAGTAAATTTTGTAACTACTTTCCAGTCAGTGGAAAGAATCACTTTTTGAAAATAAGTAATTACTCCCAAAATACAAATATCAGTTGTTTCTGAAGATCCAATCCCATCCCAAAATGTAAAAGAAAACTAGTTTGTATTACACACATATAATACATGCATACACTATCATATACTAGCAAAGATATGCATGCCTTTCGCAATATAAATAGATTTAGAAAACAATAATGAATACAAGAGAGTTCGTTATCAATTCCCACCTATTTTGATGACAAGCCTCGCCTACCTCGAGATCTGAAGTCTACATGATCATCCTTTGAATGGATTGTTGTTAATACAGACTGAAGTCTACATGATCATCCTTTGAATGGATTGTTGTTAATACAGAGTAACTGTTAATCACATAAGCACTCTAAGAGATTAGCCAAAAGGCTCACACAAGTCTCATAATATAATCTCAAACAATTCTATAGCTAAAAGCTAAGTGAACTATCTAATGGTTTTATACCTTTTAATTATCTATCTTTAGTACATCTAAAGGTTTACTAATTCATTAGATATATTTTATGAATATCTACAACTTTGTCGAACCAAAGGTTAATTCAGACCACAAGAGGTCCAAATCATGATCAATATGAAACCTAGTCTAAGTCCAAGCCCAACAAACTAGCCCGTTAAACTAAGGTCCAATTCATCTAAGTCAATTAACGGTCACTGACGGCCAAATGGTCAACTAACAGTCCACATCCAAGGTCAGGTCAACAGTCCAAGTCAAAGGTCAACTGGTCAAGGTCCATTAGGTTAAACAAGAATCATTGAGTCAACTCAGTCAACAAGACTGATTCAGACATAAAGTAACTGAGTCAGACTGAATCAATTCAGTCAGACAAAAGAGTCAGCTAAACTGACTAGGATGATTAATAAGCCAAGCTTCTGCACAGGAAAGAGCCATTGCTCAGGCCAAAGAACTCTAGTGCACCATTAAGATGCAACACAGCACATGCCAAGACTAAAAGATGCATTTCTATCTGCACCAAGCCATTCAACTGAAATAACATTTCTATCATCTTATTACTTCTACAACAATTCATTCATTTCTTGATCCATTTCCTTAAACTCCATCTCAATCGAACACTACAACTAGATTTGATTCTCTACCAATTCAGATTCATCACCATATACAAACTTTGAACCTAACCAAGCCTGTACCACCTACAACTTCAGATGCATACAAGACAACTTTAATGTCCTGCAACACTCAACACACACTACACCACCAGTTCAGCTGCAACACTTCATTCAGCCTATAATCTTTTTGTCACAACAATTATGTCTTCGCCATGGCAGCATCATCTTCCATTGCAAAACCAAACATCCACATTATTGCCGGCAATACAGTCCTCCTATAACAACATAATCACCTATAATATCATTTCCATATCCACCAGCACACACAGATTATTTCTAACTCCATATGGACAACTACAGTTCACCATTTAAAATCATCTTCATCTCATGTAATTTAACCTAGAACCCTAGCATCTCAATTTCATCACCATCTCCTAAGTTCTGTAACTCATTAGACCAACACCACTTGTAATCCTAAATTACAACACCAACAATTCTCTGAATTCTATGTTCTTCTCAGAAATCACCATTTCCTGTACTTCTTGACCTGAAATGCAATCACCAGTAACATCAGTTTGATTGAATAATTTCCTTCATAACCTCAAGCCGAGACCATATCCAACATAACTGCATTCTTCTACAAATTTCAAATACAACCATTTTAATTCTTATATCATCATTATCCTCATAACTCAAACCTTAAGATAATTCTCAAACTTCCTTTCCTTAAAACACAACATCTTCTTCATCTGTAATTATTCCCAACTCAAGAACCCTAAACTTCATCTTCAATTCACAGAAACCCTAACCCGAAACTCAAATTCCTAAAGAAACTAAAATTGAACTCTACACAATCATCTCTAGCACAAATAAGATCAAACCCACCACTAATCTATCAAATCATAACAATTTCATAAAGAAATTTCAATCAAAGACGAAACCCTAACTCAACTTACCAAAATTCTGCTTTTCTAGAACTCAATCGGCAGTAACAACATCACCTCCTTACTCAGTTCATCAAGCTAACAATGTTTCTTAGAAATTCTCAAACGAAAGAGGCTGAATCTCTGAGATCGAAATCAACAGAGAGAAAGAGAAGAAGAATATGGAAGAAGAAAGAAGAAGATAAAAGAGAAAGAAAAAAGAGAAATGAATTTCTCTATGACACGTCTTGATGATAAAGCCAAATGATTTTTCCACGACACCCACTTTTTGGATATGGGCAGCCCCAGGTCGGTCTAAGGCCCTTCATACTTATCCGATGATATATTCTTCGTCCAATGTCCAAATGACACGTTCAAGTAGTCCATTCCGCGTAACTTTCCGAGATCTATCCAGCGGTATAAGTTTCGAATCTAAATCGTTGTTAGATTAATTTCTAATAATTAACGTCCGTCTCTAATTAATCAAGTCAATAGAGGCTTAGTCGTCTCTTGACTGGTCTAATCGCGTTGACAAGCTTGAGGGTCCTTAGATATTCTTTTGTGTTAGTATTCTAATGGTAGTGTTCTCGAGTCTTCACGCTTCTTTAAATATATTGAGGACTTGCTTCTTAGATTACTAGCTTCTCTAAGATGATTTGCAGAAGTAGTTGATGTAGTTTTTTCAACAAAGTGCGAATATTAAGTTACAGTTGCATAGGTTAACAAAATTTCTGATCATACCATATATGGATTAGAAATTTATACTATATCCAAATTCGTAGGAGACTGTTATGTTGATGTGGTCTAACAAAATGACCTAGTTAATGGTAGGAATCCACCAAATAACCGAAATTGATACAACCCCCCCTTGGATGACCACCATGTTGAATTTAATTGCCTCACCAAAACCTTGCCATTAAAACCCAATGGGAAAAAAATTGGACGAAGGAAAAATAGCACAATATCAACATTTTGAAAGAAAATTAAACATCAATGAGATGTTGCCTCGTTAAAAACCTTGTCAGGAAAACCACATGGGACAAAACCTGAATGAAGGAAACAGAGTACAACTTTTGAAGTAAATATTGATGCTAACCCAACTATATGAGTTTTACAGAATACAAGCATCAAAACAATAACTCTAGTTTATCTCAAAAACGAGTTTAAGCTAGCATAATTCTAACTGCAGATTTAAGAAGAAAAAAAATAGAAACTATGCTGCTAAAGCGTGGATTTTTGTGTTTTTAAGGACTCCTCAAGAGACCTATAAAAGTTGGTATCATCAACTAATTTATCTGTATTTTTGGTCTTTCACTAAATTTTTGAATACACATAAAGGATTGTTAAACCTGACGTAATCGAGTCAGATGGTTGCCTATAAATTTAATCCACTTAGGATTCAAAAATTGATACTGCTCTCTGACCACATATCTTGTGTGAATGCAATAAGAAGAATTCAAGACTACCACGCCAAATGCATCATTTAGGAAGAACATAATATTATTGAACCAATCCTAGGGTCTGAGCAAAAATAAAACCCTTCAATCGTTTATTCAACGATTATTTTTCTCATATAACGCATTATAATGACTACATCACCCTAAAATAAACATGCTCAGCAATTTTATGGTGTCAAGTCTTGGATCCAAAATCGCGTCGATCGAGAAATTAATCCAACCTAGTTGGATTGTATGCCAACCTAGTTGGATTGTATGCCAACCAATCACATATGTCGATATTCCTCTGCAGAGGGGTTAACAACCACCATCACTTATTATTTTAGTAGCTACCATAAATGAATATTCGACAATCATATTAGCTTATCATGATCTCACATAATTTCCAGTGTATGCATACTTTTTAAAAATTCAAAATTACTGGTACCAGTGCCCACGGGCGTGATAATCTCCTACTATTCAAATAAAGAGATATGAATTTTTAGAATGTGAATCATATTATGATAGACTCTGTAGCATATATAAAAATGCTACATGCTTCCTAGATGTGATTGAGTTTGCCTTTTCAAATGGCATAAGCTTAAAGAAAAGCTAGATGAAATATTTTCACGCCTAGTAAATGACAGCCTTTTTCGATTTGATCAAGATGGGAGAAACGGACATAACTTTGAAATTAATTAGTACCATTGTTTAGTAATCTATATTCCCCCCCTAATTATATCGGAAATATTTACATCTCATATGCGAAAAAAATAATCGTAAAGTATTATCCGATTAATTCGGGACATATACTTCTTATGAAATATATTTTTCGACATAAAAAAAAAAGTCTTAATAGACATACATATTTACCATCAACCATGGACTATTTTTGTAACAAAAATAAAAAATTATATGTCAAAACCAAAAGTATTGGAAATATGCAAACAAATATCCGATAATTTTGTGATCTCAAGGATCAATGAGATATTGAGAATGATATGGACACTTTCTTTTTCGAAAAAATATAAATTCAAGATCAATTTAGTCACTACAAGGACTAATAATATATGTTAACAAGCCGGGTGCGCACCCATTGATCTTGAGTGTCCAATTATATTTTAATTACAATTGGAACAATCCCAAAAATTTGGAGATAACTACCACGGGGAAAATTAAAATTTCAAAAATATCCAACAAGAATGCAACAATTCCTCGCTTTAGTGGTATTTTCAACTATCAATCAATACCATAATAATGATATCCAATCTTCGTAGTACTGATAGAATACCCAATTGGTTTATATGTTTCTTTTGGAAAGAAATCTTAGATGTTTTTATATGTAGAAAAAAAAAATACTTTTTGGTTGATGAAGATTTCTCTGGAGGAATAGAAATCAAAAACAAAAATTGGCTAAAAATATTTAGAATGCCAATTTTACATCTCAATTTAGAGACTTTACGGATAAAATTAATAATGATTGGTAAAGCGATATACCAAAAACGTATCAACGACTGGGAGCAAAAAATGTCATTTGCTATGGAAAATCCGTAGTGTGGTAAAAAAATTGTTTCTGTGAAGAATAGAAACTAAATGCAAATCACATGATCATTGTCCAATTAACAAAGATACCAATATTAACTGGCCGGAGGTTTTTCAACCATGCACGTGATTTGTTACCGCAAACGTAATTAGATTGTGGTAACACCAATTTTTGGTGATTACAGTTTCATTAAAGGAAATAGAAACTATAAACCATATTTCTCTATATAAAAAGAAGAATTAGAAAAGAATGGAAATCAAATTTAATCGATAATATTGATCACCCGTTTCCATAAAATATACACCATAGCTTAACTAATGGATTTCAACTGCAAGTCTTACGCAAATAAAATTATACAAGGTGAGAAAATAATATGGACACATATTAGAACATACCTTAGAAGTTAGTATCCAGTTCATACTTCATAGCGGTGGAATATTTAATACACCACAAACATTAGAAGACTCAAGAACACCTCTAACTATCCAATCGTGGTGAGTGGGCACATGCCAAACATGAAGAAAATTTAATGTTAGAACCAAACGAATCATATCTCGTTATGACTAAATAAATCGATCATTAGAAACAAAATAAGTAATAAGAGTAAGAATCGATATGCAAAGATTTAAAGATATGGAAAGATTTAAATAAGCTAAAAAATCGACAAAATTTGCTAAGCGGCTTCTCTTTCAACCGGCCGTGCATATCATAAGGTTTTTGCTTAAAAAAAGGAAACACAAGGTTTTTTTTTTCTTTTTTTCTTTAGCCTAGTCAGTAGAGCTACGTTGCTGATGACGTGTTGTAGAACTAGAAAATAGAGAAGGAAAGACACAAAGTAGAGATGAAGAAAAGGAGAAAATCTTATTAGATGTGTACAATAGACTAATATTAGAGCATCTATTTATAGGGTTAGACACAAGGTCATCCCAATATATTCTTAACATAATTACATGTTGTTCTTTTGTTTTCCAAATTACATGTATTTTTATCTTGTTGGGCTGTACAAGAGTTCATTTGTTGGCCCATGCTATATCTGGACAACAATCTGTAGATTCTGGACAAAATCTTTCTCTAGGGTTGGGTGGGAACTTGGAAGAGAATTGCTATTACTATTCTAACCCACCAAGACTTTAGAAAATTCATCATCACTGCGAGTATCAGTGGAGAGAAATAGTTCAAAAACCCTAAGCCTGCGGTCTTTCGTTTCCTCTCTTCTCTCTCACCTTCCAAGCTGAAGCGGCGGCTTTGAAGGTCTTAATCTCTCACAACCCTTAAACCTCTTTATGATAAATCTTTTTGTTTCGATCAAATAGATTTTACTTGTTGAATTCTGCTTCTCTCAACTCCTTTTTATTTGATTTCGGTTTTCTTACAATTTATTGGAATTTGTGTAATTTTATGTAGGTTGGGTAACCACCTTGAAGTTGGAACCGCCATGGGAATGGAAATAGAGGGAGATATGGAAGAATATATCGATACAGGAGAAATTGAATACGATGATTCGGATGTGGTCGCACATATTCGTGGTATCCTATTAAAAGTTGCTGAGGTAAGCATCACTGGATGATTGATTTGGTGTTGTAAGATTTTACTTCAATCTGTTGTTGGGGAATTTTAAATTACAAAATCAGTGAAACGCAGTTAGTGTCTGCGGTATTAGAATACAGTACGAAACAGTTGAAGACTTTTGTTCTTCAGTGCACAACAATTAAAACATGCTAGTGAACATGTATACAATGAATTTTTCGAAAATGCATGTTATAGTTTACTGAAATTTCTGTAAGTTGGAATACAAATGGGTAATGCGGAATTTGAATTTCTTACTATTTCTTATGTTTGTTAAGATAGAGTTGAATATACATGTTTTTTCGTGCCAAGTTCATTTGGGTTTTTCCTTGGGGTAGGGTAAGAAAAGCGAGTATCATGATTTGGTTGGGAAATTGAACCAGCCCGGAAGGGATCCTGATGAAGTGGCGTCGCTTGTGGTAAGATATCTTGCATAAGCCGTCATAACATTTAGCTTTTATACCTCTCTTTTTTCTTCTAGTCAAACTTTTATGTCATATCCTGCAGATGTGTTTAAAGGGTTTATCTGGAGCAGTGGCGTTTATTAATATTGTTCGGCATGAGACTCTTCTGCAAGCTGTAAGTTCATGAGTTGATATTATCCAGTGACTTGGAAAAGAAACGGGGTTTGCTGTTTGCACCATATAATATTCTCTTTGGTGACCATGTTTCAGATTCTCGGGATGAGTATGTGGAAATATAGTCCTGATGTTATGGATGTGTTGGTGGACCTGATTATACGTTTGGTATCTATTTTTGAACTTGTGCATCTGCTTTTTCCTCCCTTCACCCCATTCGTTAGTTGTTTGGTTGCATGATGATTGTTTCTGATTAATATCACAGGCTACTTCTAGTGGAGAATTTCTTGACTCGTCTTTGGACATGCTTGTTACCAATTTTACACCACCTTTTAAAATAGATTTGGATACACCTCGTGGCGTGGTAAAAAAGGAACAAGTGCTTGATCGGGTGCATTCAGCATTGATTAACATCACCGAGCTGGTGCCTCTTGTACCTATGAGATTAGTGCCCATACTTCTTTACCGGATGCCTCACACTAACACTGATGAACAGGTGAGTATTTTGGATTGCCTGATCCGAAAGTTCTTTCTAGTTCATTTTTGCAGTTGGTATTGATTACAGATGTTACTTGTAAGAACTCATTATCAACTATTCTTAAATTTCTCGGAAAAATGTTCCATTGCTTGGGCAGCCGACGGAGAAAAGTGTAAATTAAATGGAGTCGGGTATTATTTTTGTATACATTGTGACCACACAGTCAGAGTGAAGGCCAGTCTGCAAATGAGAATGCTTTAATCTCTAGCTAGATGTTTCTGCCAATCAGGGTTCATCAGTTTTGACTTAACAGTCCTGCTTCTTTTGGATTATATAATACAGTTCCCACATTGCCTATATATGTATGTCTACTACAACACTACATTGGTACACAATTGCTATGATTGATCAGAGGATATACTGATATTGTATGAAATCTTAATTGTAGATGATGGCATTATATGCGGAGAGCATGTTGAGGCTTGAGTGTGGTCCAATTGGAGAATTTGTTGGAAGTACGATGCTATTTGCATTGGTGGATAGGCTTGTAGAATTAGATGTAAGTACCTTGAAGACCTCAAGTAATCTCTCTCTCTCTCTCTCTCTCTCTCTCTCCAGGTATTAGCGCGTTGTTAACTTGTTTATTCTTGTACCTTCTCAGGTGGAAATAGAATGGGACGATATTGAGCAAAGTGAATCAAATAAAGGCATATTTGATATGGAACTAGAAGATATGGATGGCGAAGACAATGGTTATGGGGTAAGCTGTTTTACTTCTGTGAATGTCTCCAACTCCGTTCTTATTTTGTATATTTAAGTAAAAAGTATTATACAAACATGATATTGTGGCTGTGTTTCCCTAATGAATGTTATAACACGGTACTAGATAGGATGATTGTGAATCCGTTTTTTATGCTATTTCGGCACCATATAAATACAGTGAAACTATAATTAGAAACTGTCAACTTTTTTCTTCAGCTTGCGAAAACAATTAAGCTTGCTCCGAATTTGGATATCACAAATGAGATTGCTAGGAGGCTGGTTTACCTTAAAAAGTACTCGCAGAATCTGGATTACTTGTTGGTACTCATATTTCAACATCTCAAATCTTGTGCTGAAAATGGTCGTTTGGCGAAGGTGTTGTACCACGTCTGCCCTTTTCTTTATTGCTTTCAACTTGCAGTGTATAGGTATTGAGGGGTATAGTATTTTGCTAGCCGCCAATAAAAATTGGCAACTTTTATATTTTTATTATGTTGACCCGTATCTACTGTCTTTTAACCATTTAGTTTTTTAGGTGTTCCCGACACTTCTCCAGTCCTTCCATGATACTGTTCTAAATACCCAGAAGTCGAAGTTTGCCCAGGTAATATTTATTTATGTAATAATTTTTATTTCTCGTTATCATCTGTAAATGTAACTTGATTTCCCCTTCTGTGCAGTTTTTCATGTTCTATGCCTGCTCATTAGATCCTGAAGAGTGCGGTATGAGCTTTCTGTTTATGCTTAGAGATGTTTTTTTATGCAATACCGGAATTCAACTCACCAGGTAATGTGGGAAAATGCTTTTTGACCTACTTGTCTGAAGTTTCGTAAACATTGTCGGAAGAAGAGTTTTTGGTGATTAGAACATCTTATGGCATTCCTGTATAATGAGTTACTTTTTACCTGTAGATTTCATTTTCCCATGTTTACAAGAAATCTTAAGTGTTTAAAGTGTCTTTTGTTTTTGTATGCAATTTCTTTCTGAAGTCTGTTGTTGGTTTTCGTGCTCGTCTAACATTTGTGAATGTTTGGGTTGTAGGATGAGTTCAGTTGCTTATCTAGCTAGTTATTTGTCTCGAGCTAAATTTCTTGAAGGGCATATCATCGCTAGCACATTACAAGGGTCAGTAGTCTCAGTTTTGTACTGTGAGGTTTTGGAATTTCTTACTTCAAAAGAGACAGATCTTTTATTGCCACTAATAGAAAATCATTGCGTTTTTATTTTCCCACTACTTTTTCATACATTCAGGCTGGTAAATTGGTGCGTTGAATACTGTCAGTTTGTTGGTGCTGAAGAGAAAACATTAAACCCGGAAGCACATAGACTTTTTTATTCTGGATGCCAGGTAAATTGTGTTTCTTGTCCAATTTAAGGATTAATAATAACTGATACATGATTTGAGTATCATACACAATCTTTTCCAGAAGGATTCTGAACAAACTTTTAAATACTCTTTTGAATCACATTTTTGTTCCAATAGCCAATCGCTTAGTTTTGAATGCTAGATATTATTTCATTTTGAATTTACTGTATAATTCTTTGTTTTGCTTTGGATAGGCCATCATATACGTGCTCTGCTTCCGTATGAGGGAAATGTTGGATGATCCTGATCAAAAATCGATAATTTTAGGATTTCCTCTACAACGTATTTTCCGAGACCCTTTGGATCCATTGAAGGTTAGCCACTCATGACCGATACAGTCTTTTACTTTTCATTCAAGATTTCGTAGTTTTCTCACAGAGTCAACATTTCCCCCTCTGAAACAGGTCTGTTTGCCTTTAGTTGTGGATGAATTTCTGAGGCAGGCAAGAGCTGCTTCTCTGATTACGACATCTGAAAATTTTCTTTATAAGAACTTGCTTGAGTCAGATCTTTCAAAGGCTTTTGGTGGAGTGGAAAGACTTGATATGTTTTTTCCTTTTGACCCATGTCTATTGAAAAGAAGCGAGAGGTTTGTGTTCTGCAACTTACTCATGTAAGGAGATGAGTTCTCATATGCTTGCTTTAGGAACAATTTCACTGAAAATACCTTTCCACCATTTTTGTAGATTTATCAAACCAATCTTTCTGCATTGGTCGGATGTTGTCCTTCCATATGACGACGAAGAAGATTTCGAGGAGCAACTTGGTGACGAGGTTGATGATCATCTGTCAGATGATGATATTGAGGACTCCATGAATAAAATGTCAATTACTCCCAAGAGTTCCTTAAAATTCAGTATGGGGGGTGACCATAAGATGACCCCCAAGAAAATGCCTGCCAAAATCAGACCTTCAACAAGTCCATCATAATTACTGTGATTGCTCTGTGTTCTATGTTAGTGATGTGAAAAAGCTTTTCATTTTCTGTGGAAGAGTAGAGAGCGTGAATCAGGGAAGTTTTGCATGTTATAATGGGGTCAAAAGGTTTGAGCCACTTGTATCAATACGTCCTAGAATTTTCTTTGCTTCTGATACAACTAATTATAAATTTAATTGCTTTTACTTGACATGGTCAGTTTGCGCAGCTCATTGTCCTTTTCTTTTGATCTATAGGTTTTGTACCATCAATAGTGCATACCTGCTTATATTATAAAGTTTCCCGTTTATTCTATAAATATTACAAATGTACCTTCAAGTACTTGGTTGCAAGAATACTTGGGCAGTATCGAAATCCAAATTTTAATGGATGATCACGGATTGCAGATATGGCAGGAGTACATGTTAAAAGAATCAAAAGTATTCCTATTATTTTCCTTCAAATTGTATCTTGTGACTTGTGGTAGTAGCATGGTAATAAGATGGGTGAGAGTGAGGCTTTGAAGGGATTGAGATGGTAAAAGTTAATATTTTCCTTCAAATTGTATCTTGTGACTTGTGGTAGTAGCATGGTAATAAGATGGGTGAGAGTGAGGCTTTGAAGGGATTGAGATGGTAAAAGTTAATGGAGCTATGGCACAAGGTTGTGGTAAGTGGGTATACACATATGAACGAAGTACTAGACACTGCAAAAGGTGGATTGAGAGCTGAATTTTGGTCTGTAGTCTGTACTGAATGAGCTTCTTCTTAAAGTACACAACATCTAAAAAAGATACTGACAGACCCCCCTAAAATGCTTTCCCTGTTTGTCTTTTGACTTTGCACACCTAACCTGTTAAGAAGAAGGAAAGGAAAAAAATACTGAAGCTACAAATAGGTCAAACTAGATTTGTGGCACGGGCGGTCAATACTAATTTGCTTTGCTAGAGTCCATGAGATACTAAACAAGTTGGCGCAGCAGAAAACTGACATCTTCACCTTGAGCAAAATTAGATGGTGCGGAGGAAGGCTCCGATTGACTTAACAATCTCGACTCTTTGTGCGAATCTGGAATGAAGCTACCAACGATAACCTGTAGTAAAGAAGCAAATCGACCTTTAGATCTTTACAGGTATTCTAGTAACGGGCTACATCACCAAAAACAAAATCAAAGTAACACCAAAAATGCATGTGCGTTTTTGTAAGCCATTAAATTGATCCAGGGTCTTGTAAGCCATTAAATTGATCCAGGGTCAAAAGGCATTCAAACCAAATAAACAGCAAAACACTGGAGGAAACACCAAATATGGCTTTGTGGATAGGGTATATTAATTAAATACCCTTAATTTTTGAACCCTTCAAAAATACCCTTATCACTTTATAAATATATCCCTCCTTTTATATATAAAGCTTATCCTCTTAAAAATAAATTATCATTATTTTTTTTATTTTTTTTCAAATAACAATAATTTTCTTTCTCAATCACTCCACCATCGTCTCCAACTCCACCGACAGCAATTCACCATCACCATCACCACCACCACCACTTCACAACCATCACCAACATTCCACCATCACAACTCCACCACAACTCATCGTCGCCACCGCAATTGCGACCACCATCTCCTCCAAATCCACTACAGTTGCCGCCAAGTTGATAACAAAATTGAAAATTTAGAAATAAGTTAGGTCCATATTTTTGTATCAACAACCGAAGTTGATCCGGATTTTCGTATCAACAACCGAAGTTGACACTAAATTTTGGTGTCAACAACCGAAGTTGATATCATATCTGGTGTCAACAACCCAAGTTTTTACAAAAATTGAAAACTTGGAAATTAGTTAGGTCTAGATTACGTGTCAACAACCTAAATTGACACCAAAATCTGGTATCAACAACAAAAGTTGATCCAAATCTGGTATCAACAACAAAAGTTGATCTCAAATCTGGTGGCACCACCACCTCCATCGCCGGCATCACCACCACCACTTCCATCATGTGAGATAATAAATGAAATGATTTTCATCCAATTTTTTATTAATATTGAAAGGGTATTTATATGATTCAAATTAAATGGATTACATTTTAGAAGATGAGGGTTATAATTATTGATGGATAATGGTATTTGTAAAATCCATGAAAAGGAGGGGTATTTATATAATTTCCACTTGTGGATATGAGCTACTCTATTTAAAAGATTAGACAGATGACTCATAGGTAGTAAGAACATGTCACATGCATACCTCCCTTTTTTTTCTTTCCTTTTTTTGATACGCGAAAGCCGGACCCAGGCCCCTACCCGAATCCAGCCAGTTGGACTGACCCCACTGCCAGACCCAACACCGTTTAACCCACAATACAAACCTTTACGGTTGCGGGGATTGAACCCCTAACTTCCTCCTTACTAGAGTTGCTGGAATACCACTGAGCTATGTTCTTGGACCCATGTCACATGCATACTTCACAAACCAAAATTGGCGCAAACGAGGCCACTATGGGGACCTAACTACAGAATTGCTCCACCAATCAATCAACGATGGTGCTGTAAGATAATTGGCGCTGGCTGGCACCAACTTACCGAACGAGCACCCAAACTAAATACCAATTTATACTTATATATATATATATATATATATATATATATATATATTTTTTTTTTGAAGCATGAAATCTTACTAAAAATCTAAGGTTTATTACATTTAGATCGATACGCCAAAAATCTACAATAACATGACAGTGAAGAAAAATGCGAGTAGAATTTGAACCGCAGTGGACACTGGTGAGGTGGACCTGAATGAGGTTGTCAAGGGTCTGTAGATCTTCGACGAATGCTTTCCACAAGAGAAGATGCACTTTTGATGGACATGGAAGAGTCCATAAGAACTTGGTTGGTGGTGGTGTGTTCCGGTGCAATTTATCCGAGATACCAGCCATGCTTCCTCTTTGTTTTCTGGCTTTATCCATAACTTCAAATTGAATCTTTAGCTTTGAAGTTGTGTTGAAATAGTATTCAAGCTCTTCCCTTGATGGTTTTAGTGTTAATGATACTAATAAAGCTATTACAAAGGTTACTAAAACTGAGATAAAGATACACCCGAAATTAGTGACTCAAACTAGACTAACCTACAGGTCTATAAAGGAAAAAAAGAAAACAAACTTGTGTGGAAAGTAAAATACACCGCCACTATTGAAAATTGTCTATTAAACTTACAAGCTACTATGAATTAAAATAAAGCAATTGAGATGGCTGAATAAAGGCTAAAGTTAAGAATTGGAAATAAGTTTGCCGACCCAAAAAAACACATCGTTTAAGCTTCTTTACTAGATATTGCTAAAGTAAGTTCCAATCCATGGGGATCTAAAAAAGTTGCTGCTAAGTTGGTTGTTGATTGTTGTGTTGACCGCTGAGGTTATTGCGAGTCTTGATGACGTTCAGGAATTCAATATTTATTCCTTAATCTTCTAGGTGCAATGCTGAGGTTGAAGCATGCATGAACTACATTAACTGTTATTGCCTTGCAAAAGTCTAAATAGTTCTCCCTTCCCTTACCTAATCGAACAAGATGAAGGAAACAGACTGAAAATCCCATGTAACTCTGACGAAATCTAACTGAAATTCATCTTTTCGATGTTTGAATGCGTGCCAAAATGTAAATGTTGAAGAAATGTCCATAGTGGCCGAGTGCGCGAGAGCCATTTCATTTATTTGATAAATAATAATTTTGCAAACATAATTAAAAACCCTTAAAATTAGGCAAAATTGATAATATGTCCCATGTTCACCAATATATTTGGAGTCTATCCCATAACGGAAAATATTAAGGAATATGTCCCGAAAAGAGATAAAAACGTTAAATACACCACATTTGTGGAGTTAAACGTGTTTTTTTTTACACTTTTACCCTTATCATATAAATCATAATCTTCTCCACAGAGATACAACTTCAGAAAACTTAAGCTATTATGCGCCTGAAATTAAGATATTCATTTATTCATTCCAGATATATTCAAAGAAACAAATTTCTTATCATCAAGTAATTAAATTATGTTATGTGTGTGAATTAAAAAATAATCATTTACTCAAATCAAGTGTACAAGCTTTAGTTGGCATCCACAAACAAAAGATACGAACCCTAAACTCTGTCTTTAATCCTTACATTAGACAGAACACTATTCAAAGATTCATATAAGCTTGAATGGAAGAGTCCAAGGAGTAGATGTAGGTATATCAACTTCGTCTTTAATCCTTTCAGTTTGCTTCTTTTTCTATGGTCTTGATTTCCATTCCAAAAGTTCCTTTAAATCTCTTCCCTTTATTAATTCTTTTATCACCACGATTAATGATGGTTTCCCTGCTACTCGCTTTGCCATCATGACTGTTGGGGGAGACTTACAAATCCTAGCCGCCATGCATGATATGAAAGCTACACAAGCAATAAAATACAATGTGAAAATAAAACAAGTACGCAGATACGAAACAATCACCACAACATCAAGAATTACATGGAAAAACCCCTCCAATGTGAAGGGTAAACGGGCAAGTCTTCCACTATATTCAAACAATGAGTTACACAATTTCTCCCGAATTAGGGATACACTTCTACTTCAAGGTGCATATAACACTTGAATATCAAATTTTCCTTAATTACACTCATCCCAAAGGATCGGTCAACAATTCATATACCAACAACAATATGTAAGATTCACTATCAATTGATAATAAAAAGAGTAAGATTACTTACTACGAGGGTTTGAACAACCCTAGATTTCTCCCCTTTAAAGAGATGTGGAAATTGATGGAACAATCTTCACCACACTAAACAAACAGATCCTTAGCTAAGAACCCTTTTTCATCCTCTTCAATATCAACTCAAAACATCACCAAATAACTTCAATGGCAGCTGCACCTTGCTATCCACTCACTCACTTCAACTGCCTTTTTATCTTCTCTCACGACAACAAAGTGAAAAAAAAACTTATGAATGTTTTGTTATAGCCTAACATAACACATATTAAGTTCATCCCTTAAATGGTTAAGGGGATGCCTGGAGGTTAGTTCCATAAGGAGTAAACCAAACAATCTCCCCTTTACGACTTATGGTAAGGTGCCAGTCACCACCAAGCCTGCCCTGCTGCAGAAATGAACATGCTTGTACTTCGGTAGCAACTTTGGCATCATATTAAAACCATTGTCATCTGTATGGATCTTATCAATTTGCAAGACCTTCTCATCGAGAACTTCTTGTATCCAATGATATCTAATATTGAGTGAAAAATTGAATCCTTGCTGAGATGGATGACACTCGGGCTGTCATAGTAAACGATGAACTTTTGTTTCTTCACACCGAGTTCTCTAACAAACCTCTTCATCCATATCATCTCCTTGCAACTCTTTGCAGCTTAAATGTACTATGTATCTGTAGTAGACAATTCCACACATCTTTGTAACTTGTATTTTCAAGACACGACTCCCCCTGCATAGGTAAATAAATAACCCGATGACTATTTGAGAGCGCCTGCCAAATCTAAATCTGTGTAACCTAATAAATTTGGCTTATGACCATCATAACACAAAAGATATTTGTGACTACATTTCTATCTTGCCTTTCGGAGAAATTAATCTCAAGCCAATCTTACGATTGCACTCAATCACGATAAAAACAACAAGATCAAATCACGCAACTATAAAGAAAATAGTTGGGTATGGCTTCACAATCCCAATGAAGTCTTTAAGTCATTAATCTACATGGTCTCGGTAGAAACCTAAGGTTAAAGGAGAATCGACTCTAGCTTATGCAACTAGTATCACACATGAGGTGTGGGGATTAGGTTTCCCAGTTGCTAGAGTTTTCCTTTATATAGTCTCCAAATCAGGGTTTGAAATCTAAGTTACCTTGGTAACAAAGCATTCAATATTCACTGTTAGATGAAAAACTGATTAGATTCCAGCTAATATCTTTCAACCGTTAGATCGAACTTAGCTTGTTATACACAAATGAAATGCAACTTTATTTAGGTTTGAGTAGCCGTACCTAAACGTATACACCTAGTTGGTTCAACCGTAGTTAACCAATGGTTAGCCATATGAGCACTTTCATATCAACCTTATTTATCTTCACCATAACTAGTTCAAATGACTCAAAAGAACTAGTTAGAGAGTTGTTCAATTGCCTAGATCTCATAGAAGTATATAAGACACAATCGAAGCAAAAACGATTTTGATTCACTCGAATCGATTCATGAACATTATAGCAACAGTTTGCAAAGATTGCATTCCTTAGTTTATATAAGTTTAAGTTCGCGAATAAACCGGTTTTAGAAAATAACCCACTCAAGTATGCATATCGGTACGCATACTTAAGTACCCGGATTGAGCTTGTTTTTAGTTCACAAACTCCAGCAGAATTTCATGGGATGTGAACTTTCGCCAGTACGCTTACGGGTACGTTGTAGCGCCCCCTAAGCTAACAAATGACTAAACCAAGAATTTAACTAAATAAAGAGGCACTAACGAATCTAAAACAAATACTTAAGCATTCAAATAAGGAAAATCTACTACAACTTAACCCAAAACTAGCCCCGCTCTGAAATATACATATATATAAAATATCCTCTCAAATGATACATATACAATAGTGATTTGTTTTACAAAGGATATGCAACATAATAAACATATCAGAAGTTAATCATCTAGCAAACTCAACACTTGAAGCTTTTGCTGCTACTCTGATCTGTCACTGAAACTGAAAGTGGGAATAATTAACATTTAACTTCTAAGTAATCATATGCAAGATTTGGAAAACATTACATGTTTTCCGAAGCATTAAACAATGACTAAGTCACTGAAATAAACAAACATGTATATGGACAAACTCCTTCTTCAAACAATGTATAATATTGAAGCCCACTTCCACTCCGATTATCATAAAAGCACTAGATATAAATGCGAAGGAGCATATCCTATATACCACACGTGGAAATCTTTATTTCCCATAAAAATTCAAGCAAACAGTATAAGTACTTTCCAATTCATGGAAAGATTTGCAGAATCAACATAATTATCGTAATGCAATTTAAACAAAGCATGAAATGCACGAACAGACAATGCATGAGTTTATTAAGCATAAACTTTTATAAAAACAATAATAATGATTAAAAAGAGTCAAATACATTCCCACACCTTTTGATGACAATCCACGGCTACCTCGAGATCCAATATCCATTGGTTCATCCTTTGAATCGATCATTGTTAATAGAATATAACTGCAATTGCAGCTTTAAGCTTTTACTGCTAGCACTAACAACAGATTCAACTTGATTTAATCACAATACAATACACTTCAATTCAACCACACAACCATTAACAATACCACCAACCCCATTAGTCTGCAATGACCACACCGTACCACCAAACACATCCATATTCACTATTCCAATTCTTCCTGAGTAACAACACCACTAGCTCATACAAATCATAACTCACATTCAATGGTTTAACTCCACAATAAACATCAACTTCTACCTCCAAACATATTATCCTTAACTGCAACTCAAACCCAGGCAACCCTGCCTTAATCTCACTTCAATTTCATTAGCATTTCTTATCTTTGTAAACACTCTTATCATACAAACACAGTAATTCCATTCAAACAATAATCATTCATAATCCACTAATTATGCCTCCTTTCTTCTTCCAACTGGTTCACATCAAAACCAATTTCAAAAACTCAAATTCCTATTTCATACTAACACCAACAAAACCAAAGCAACACCACCAGTTACCCCAAAATCTCAAGTCTATTTCATACATACACATCTATCCCAAACTTAGTTCATAAACCAAATCTCAAACTTCATAACAAATTCTATCGAACCCTAATTCAGAAACCAAAACATATAATTCAAATTCAGAATAAGATAAATCTAATTCCAAATCTAATTGATTTACCTTCTCTTGGTTTCCTGACTTGAATCAACTCCAGCACTACCATCAATCTTCTTTAGATTCTTCATAGAGAAACCCTAACTTCTAATTTTGGAAGAACATGAGGTACACTAATTCTGCAATTTCTTAATCAATCTTCATAACAACTCCACAACTTCCATTAAACACCAATTAAGAACAAACCCTTCTTCTAATTTCTCCTTAATCACCTTTAATTGAATTCTCGATCAATTACATAAACCCTAACTCACTGATTCTTCAATGGTTCGTCACCGAATCAACTTCAAGTCTTCAATTAAACAACTACCCATGACTCTTCATCAGAAATAACTCCATAATTCATCTTCTAGATCATCAAAATATCATTCAACTATATAAAACCTAATTCATATCTTCATGAACAGCTCTGTAATATCCAATTAACTTCACCCCGTTCCTCAATCGACTAAACCCACTCCTTAATTCATCTTATTCATCACTAATCGAGTTCCAGTTCACCTTGAGAAACCCTAACTCATCGATTCACCTTCAAATTAGCTTCACTTCATTAATTCGATAAGAACCCCTCAATTATTACTTAATTCCATCCTCAACTTCTTCTAAATCTTCAACCAAATCCAAAAAGTAGAAAACCTAACTTCTGATTCTCATCAATCCATTATTTCTTCTTCGATCAAAACTAAACCAACTTCAATATCAACACCAGCAATCATTCCCTAACGTTTTCCCCTAAGTTTCCGCTCTCAAAACGCCAAAGCCTCTCACAGAAACACGAACGGTGAAGAACAGAGAAAGAGAGAAAGAAGAAGAAGAAAAAAAGATAAGAGGAAGAAAAGAAATGAGATCGAGTTTATCATCTCGGTAAGGGATAAGGCCAAGACAAATTATAAAGGAACTCCCCCAAATGATAAGGGAAGACATGTCGGTTAGAATATTAAAATAATAATTTGCCCTTCTCACTAATATGATAAATTCTTCTTCGTCCGGTGTCCGACTGACATGTTCGAGTATTCTATTCTGCGTAACTTTTCGAGACCTATCAAGAGGTACCAGTTTCGTATCTAAATCGTTGTTAGATTAGTTTCTATTAATTAACGTCCGTGTTAAACTAATCGAGTTATTAGCGGCTAATTAGTCTCTTGACTAGTCTAATAGCATTGACGAGCTTGAAGGTCATTACATAGGCGGACTTAGTTTTCGGACATCCTAAACAGCAAAGTACACATACTTTGGTTTAAGGATTTTGAACTTACATAAGTATAAGTTCACATACAATGTTTATATCCATTCAAGGTTATATATTCTAAACTCTCATTTCAATCATTAAAACATTCTTAGAGGATGTTAAATAGAGGTTATTCACACACTATTTTTCATCACAGCAATTTTCAAGATATTGAAATAATCAACATAACTTTCGTCACTTGTAAAGATGAACTTGGTCAAAGTGAAAGCTTACCAACACATATTTCGAGAAATAGATAAGCGAGATAAACTCGGCTCGAAATAACACATGTATATAATTGAAGTCTATATAGCAATACGAATTTTGTATCAAGATAGGAGATAGAGTAGATAGACTTTTGAGTGATAGATAAGTTCATGTCTCCACATACCTTTTTATCGATGAAGTTCCACCAGTTCCTTGAGTAGTTCTTCGTCTTTGCATGATGAACGTCGTGGAGTCTAGAGCTTAACTACACTTTATATCCTAGTCCGAGACTTAGCTATAAGTAGACTAGAAATCAAGACTTATAGTTTTGGCAACTAAACTTGACAACTAGCTTGAGATAGAAACGCTTGCGAGTTCGACCAAGAAGTGCTCTAACAAAATGTCATTCCCGAAAGAACAACATGAGCGACCTTACTTTCACAAGAAAACAAGGATTTCTTTGGAAATTAACAAATCACATAAGAATATGAATTTGTATCCAAAAATCTGAACTAAATTAACCACAAGAGAACCCATGATTATCTTAATCGGAAATGCTCACATAAGAAAACTTACGGAGCCGCACATAACTTACATAAAGATATGGATCAGGGAAGATTAATGTTGCGGAATAAACAAAGATTCATTCTACTCTTCATCACTATTTGTATAATGACGTATAATAGACATAATCTTTGTACACAAAAGTTCTTATCTTCCATAAATATTTGCACAATGACATAATAGGCTTAACTTTTGTTTGTCAAAGGTCAATTCAATATTTTTTCAATACTTGCATACTAACATATGAAAGACTTAACTTTTGACCATGTATGGGATAATCAAGTTCACAGACGCAAACACACATATCCCATAACAAGTTGCAATATATGAAACCATAAAGATTAATACTACAAAAAAAATCTTTGCCCTTAGAATGTAAAATCAATCTTTTTCGCATAGATTTACACCAAGAATGGCTACCAAAGGCGTATAAAAAGATTTTATTAACAATGAAGAACATATAGAGTCATTAACGACCATGCACCACAGTTCACAAAAGATGATTGTGAACATTCAAGAATTCCATAGAAATGTGTACTATTGCCCATTCTTTAACTTACTTCTTTGTAATTCACCCATATAATTCTTGTAAAAGCTACAAATAAGCTTAGAAGAGGAGTACTCCAAGAATCCAAGTGACAAAGTCCAAGAGAAATGGAACAAGAGCGACGAAACGGAGCAAAACATTCAAAAACAAGAGATGGACAAGGACCAATCTTAATTCATCCAAATACAAGAATTCTCATCTCCATTTTGAAGGGAATTCAAAAAGGAAGAGAATGAAAAAAAAAAGAAGGTAACTCCGAATTCGAACGAAGAAGTTACGGCCAAAACAAGTTTACTGAATATCGACGTCTAGGGTCAAGTATGCATACGGGTTTGCAAACGAATTTTCGTGACTTGGAGAAGTATCAAACGGGTATGCGTACTAAAACCCCTGGATTTTGATTTTAAATGATGGTATGTATACCTGGTATGTGTACCATGAAGTCCAAACATCCCGGACTACTATTTTCAAAACTAAACATTTAAAAATCTTAAACACAGATCAAGTTAGGTAGAAATAAACGATAAGAAAGGTACGTGGATCATTATAAGTACTCTAAGAAAATAAATATAAGCATAAATCTTTCTCAAGTTTATAGACATACCTTTTTAGACGAATCCAATCGAATTCTACAGCCTTACCAAACATAATCTGTGCGCCCCAATTCTCGTGCTTCCCTCACCGTATACATAGCAGGGCATTTCTTGGTGAGGATGCACTTACAACACACTCAAGTTGTATTGAGGTGAACAATGTCTTGATCACCACAAGTGACTTTTGGATTATCATGAAAGAGATCACATTTAGAACCTTTCACATCCAAATCCAACTTTCCAAAGAACTCTTTAAGTTCCAACATCATGGATACTGCCTTCTCCATAGTCATGGAATTTTCTAGGAGATCATTCCTTTTGACACTCAAAGCATCATTGACTTTCTTTGGAACCCACTTATGAGTGCGTTTAGAAACAACTAGAACCTTCTTCCCATATTACTCTCTTCAAGATTTCTCGAAAGAGAATTGGATTGATTATTCTTTTGCAAGTTAGTCTTTCTCCAATTGGGAGCATCGGATCTTGTCTTCGTCTTTACACAGTTATCCTTTTTATGACCATTAAGATTATGAAAAGGCTTCGTATGGCGTTTATAGGCAAATCTAGGTTCATCACATCAATGATTCATTTGCCTAAAGGTTGGAAGTTACAACCTGTAATGTTAAGGGGATTATCCTTAGCATATGATCTTGGTTTCACAACCTCTTGTGATGCCCAAACAAGAACATCATGAAGTTTCTCATTCCTTATACGAAAATGACATCTCCTTTCCAGGTGACCTTTATTTCCGCAATAGTGGCAAACAAAAGGAATGTTCTTACCTAGATCTGTATGTGCTGACTTTGGAGATTGATATACATTGCTCTTTCGAACCTTAACTGCCGGTGAGGATATTTCACTTTTTCCATAAGTGGAAACCTTTTGTTGAGAAGAATCACTAGCCTTGACAAATTTTACCTCTTTGCTAATACTTGGAGCATCTATTCCCTTATAGCCCAATCCTCGTGTATCACGATGATTATTACTTGCTCCTAACATAGTGGTTAATTTGCTTGAACTAGTGTTGAACTTTTTTAAGTCATCTTCCAACATCTTGGTTTTATCAAGAGCAACAACTAAATCATCCTCAAGGCATTTTTCTCGAACGAAATAAACGCTTTATCTGTCATCAAAAATTGCTAGATGTTCTGCAAGTTTCTCTTCCAACAAGAAATATTTTTGATAAACATTATCACATTCAATTGACTGCATACGTAGGTTTTCCTCAGAATCCTTGAGGATCGATTCGTTAGAGTGATTTGAAAAATAAACACCTGCGTAACATCTTCTCAATTTCTTGTTTTCTCAACAGAGAAGAATCAGAAAAGGTGTGACATGAGAAGTTGTCATCTTCTTCTTTTCCAATGAATTCGAAACCTTCACATACTCTGAGACTTCCTCATCAACATCTCTATTAATATCCGAATCACCTTCATCAGAAAGTTCATCCAATTATTTTTCTAGGTGTGTTTCCTATAATTCAACAGGTTATACATTAAGAGAATGTTTATATAATGACCTAGATGTGATAGTTCTCTCTGGTGAATCCAAGCTTCGAAAATCATCTGGTAATTTATGAACTGGTACGTTATTAAAAGATAGAGTCGTCCATAATCAGATCGCTACAAACACAGACTTATAAGGTCTTAAATGTGTTTGCCTGATCTGATACCAATTGAAAAAGTGGGGGTCTAACAACCTCACCCAATATTTTTCTTAGCAATCTGTATGGACTAAATCCAATTTACTTACAAGAGAATCAACTAGACAGTTAGACTCAATATTATAAAAAGTATATCAAAGAGTTATATCTCAATCTCTTAATTCAATCTGCAATCAAACAAATAATAATTTGCGAGCCCGATTGAATATAAAAGAGATAACTTGAATGGTACCAAAGACCAATGTTCAATGATCAATCAATTTCAATCAACAACCAAAGTTTGGATTTACCAATTGATCGATTCAATGTACAACCTGTGATATTTCAATTATATAACAAAATATAATGCGGAAAAAAAATAACATAAACACCAGAAGTTTTGTTAATGAGGATACCGCAAATGCAAAAAAACCCCGGGACCTAGTCCAGATTGAACACCACACTATATTAAGCCACTACAGACACTATCATACTACAAACTAACTTCGGTATGGACTGTAGTTGAACCCCAATCAATCTTACACTGATTAAAGGTACAGTTGCGCTCCTTACATCTCTGATCCCAGCAGGATACTATGCACTTGATTCCCTTAGATGATCTCACCCACAACTAAGAGTTGCTACGACCCAAAGTCGAAGACTTTAATAAATAAATTTGCCTCACACAGAAAAGTCTACATGAATAGATAAATCTGTCTCCCACAAAAATACCTATGAGTTTTGTTCCGTCTTTTGATAAATCAAGGTGAACATGAACTAATTGATATACCAGACTTATATTCCCGAAGAACAACCTAGAAATATCAATCACATCACAATAATCTTAATCAACTAGCGAAACAAGATATTGTGGAATAAAAAATGATGAGACGAAGATGTTTGTGACTACTTTTCTATCTTGCATATCATAGATATAAATCTCAATCCAATCTTACGATTGTACTCAAACACGATAGAAACAACAAGATCATATCATGCAACTACAGAGAAAATAGTTGGGTATGGCTTCACTATCCTAATGAAGTCTTTAAGTCGTTAACCTACAAGGTCTCGTGAGAAATCTAAGGTTAAAGGAGAATCGACTCTAGCTTATACGACTAGTATCACACAGGAGGTGTGGGGATTAGGTTTCCCAGTTGCTAGAGTTCTCCGTTATATAGTCTCCAAATCAGGGTTTGCAATCTAAGTTACCTTGTTAACAAAGCAATCAATATTAACCGTTAGATGAAAACCTGATTAGATTCAAGCTAATATCTTTCAACCGTTAGATCGAATCTTAGCTTGTTATATACAAATGAAATATACTTCATTTAGGTTTGAGTAACCGTACCTAAACGTGTACACCTAGTTGGTTCAACAATAGTTAACCAATGGTTAGCCATATGGCACTTTCATATCAACCTTATTCATCTTCACTATAACTAGTTCAAATGAACTAGTTAGAGAGTTGTTCAATTGCTTAGATCTCATAGAAGTATACAAGACACAATCGAAGCAAAAATGATTTTGATTCACTCGAATCGATTCATGAATATTATAGCCACGGTTTGCAAAGATTGCATTCCTTAATATATATAAATGTTTAGTTCACGAATAAACCGTTTTTAGAAAATAACCCACTTAAGTACGCATATCTGTACGCATACTTAATTACCCGGATTGAGCTTGTTTTTAGTTCACAGACTCTTGCCGAAATATACGGGATGTGAACTTCCGGCAGTACACGTACGGGTACGCGGACTTAGCTCCGGACATCCTAAACCAGTAAAGTACGCATACTTTGGTTCAAGGATTTTGGACTTACACGAGTATGAGTTCACATACAATGTTTATATCCATTCAAGGTTATATATTCTAAACTCCCATTTCAATCATTGAAACATTATTAGAGGATGTTATATAGTTGTTATTCACAAACTATTTTTCATCAAAGCAATTTTCAAGAAATTAAAATGATCAACATGACTTTCGTCACGAGTAAAGATGAACTTGGCCAAAGCGAAAGCTTACCAACACATATTTTGAGAAATAGATAAGCGAGATAAACTCGGCTCGAAATAGCAAATGTGTATAATCGAAGTCTATATAGAAATACGACTTTTATCTCAAGATAGGAGATATAGTAGATAGACTTTTGAGTGATAGATAAGTTCAAGTCTCCACATACCTTTTTTTCGATGAAGTTCCACCAGTTCCTGGAGTAGTTCTTCGTATTTGCATGATGAACACCGTGGAGTCTAGAGCTCAACTACACTTACTATCCTAGTCTGAGATTTAGCTATAAGTAGACTAGAAACAAGACTTATAGTTTTTGCAACTGAACTTGACAAACAAGCTTGAGATAGCAACGCTTGCGAGTTCGACCGAGCAGTGCTATAACAGAATCACTCAATTTCCAGTGATAACGAAGAATTTATGAGTGATTCATTGAAGCAACCCTTAAGTGTTGATGTTGCTATTGTAACTCGTGAATAAGAATCACTCCATGAATTGTTTGTAACGGTTCAAGGATCTGAGCGTGAAAACATGACTAGATTCCTTTTTTAGTCAAGTTTTTGAAGTTTCTTTATCTAGGAAAGATGGATATTCTTCGACACACAATTAATTACCATATTAAAGTGTATATGATGTTTTTAACTCCTTCCTAAGTTAAATTGTAATTTATTTTACAAAAATACAATTTATGCTAAATTAATTATTTATGCAAGAGTTGTAACTTAGGAAAGACTCTCAAAATAAGGAGAGTCTTGTAAAAGCAAATATCAACACGAACTTGCTTAGAATTCAAGCAACCATTCACTACAAATAAAGGGACATTCATGTAAGCTACAAAAATTATCCCTTGGAAAACTTATATAAGCTTTCATAAGGTTGTGTTCCACTACTTTTGTTCTTCATGAACAAGAGCGAGACAATAAGACTTTGTTTTGGGGATCATAAAGCACGAATTGGTAATAATCTTCTTGATAGTTACGTAACATGAAATCTAAGTCCTTCTCTTCAGATATAAGGCCATTCTAGAATAGTTGATCATAATCCCTAGGCTTGATAGATTTCAATATAAGGTAGTATACTGATAGTTGTTCGAAATATGGATTAGAAAGAAAACTTCAATTAAGGTATCTCATAAATTCCTTAATTTTTTTTTAACAAGATATCTTATATTTATTTTAGTTGTTCTTGTTGTAAATTAATTAGGTTTTCGTTCCAGTTTTGAAGAGTATAATAATATTTATTCTACTAGTTTGTTTTGGTTTCTACTTTTAACTTGTTCTTGTTGTATTTCGGTTCTTGTACTATTATAGTACATACTAGGTTGATCTTGGATTTTTATTTTTGAGATCGTCCAAGAGATCTTGTATACAATCAGGTTCACGGATCAACTATAAATCAATATTTGCACGCTGATCAAATAATGACATGGATAACATAAAAAAAAAAGAACTTAATTTTACATCCTTCTTATAAAAAATTCCTAACAAACCGCTAAAAAGACAAGGCTAAAATCGCCTCTCTCACATATTTTGGCATGGTGAGGCTCAAAAGGGGATCTCCTGCTAACTCCCAGGGACATGGGGCCCGCGTTCATGTGAGAAAGGCGGTTTTTGCTTTGTTTTTTCATGTGGTTTGTGTAGAAGTACTCCCTTCTTATATGACATATATAAACAAAAGATAAAGTAACAAATCAAAACTTTTAAAGAATGTCTAACACCCCTGCTTAAAACAGTGTGAAATAGCCTGTTCCGCTATGGCATAGGTCTAAGTATTTCTGATGTAATTTTTTTTGTTTTATTAATGAAAACTATCTTTAAATTAATGTTCAAATCGAAACTAGTTTTAAATTTAATTAAATTCCAACATTTAATTAAAAATGAACTGCAATTGCATTACATAATACTTAATGAAAATTAAATTCTTGCACGTGAATTTTGTAGAGTTCATATCATTCGTCATGATTATACCATCTTCTGTTGTCTTTAGAAAATTTTGGTATGATCTCTAATTTTCAGTTCTTCGATTGATAACCCAGGGTGATGACCTTTTATTATCCACATAATTTGCATATACTTTCTCACTTCATTATTGATGAAACAATAACGAGTTTCAAGACACTCTTTACATGACTTAACGTCATAAACTTTTGAAGCACAATATCTCATAAATTAAAATTCGTTAGATTGTAATATCCATCGCTTGCAACTGAAACCCAACATCGAATTAGAGAAACATCTTCTTCTCGAGTGAAGCGAGCACTAGCCACGTCGTTTATGTAAGCACTAGGCGTGTTGAAATGAATTTGAAGTTGATTATGGTGTGAGTTCAAATGAATTTGAACTTGAGTATTTATAAAGTAGGTATTTTCTAGTCGTTGGATGAGGAACCGCTGAGCGATAGTCTAATCAGCGAGCGACCACATGACCAGTGCTGGCGCTGGACTGACCAACGAGCGATATTAAGACCATACAGCGATGAACATTTTATCGCTTGCTAGAAACTCCATTGTGTATGCCTACGACATATACTTTTGCCACTTTAAGTCTTTAACATATCCATGGTGGACAGAGGGGGAGCCACATGGAAGGGTGGGTGTGCACTTGCCCACCTAGCTCATCTGGTCCTAGCCCAATTTCTCGTATTTTAGCCCAATTTAGGCATTTTTACTCATTTTGCACCCCCTTAAATGTCCTAATTCATGGCTTGCCACCCAATTCTCAAAACCTGGCTCCGCCCCCAACAGTGGATGTAATAGTGGCAAATTTTGAGTCTTCGACGTATGCATAGGAATAGGCATTGTTGACTAGTTTTTTTTCGGTTCATCCGCGGGTCGGGCTCGAGGATATTTTTCCCGAAAGAAACATGAATAAACCCTAGCATAAACCCCTTTCCCTTCCACACTCAGACTTTCATACTGCTGTTTTTTGCGGAATAGAGGAAAAGATATCTAAATGGAAGTCCATCTAGGAAAGCTCCCGTTTGATGTCGATTTCCATCCTTCTAATCCTCTAATTGGTGTTGGTCTCATAACTGGTGATCTTCAATTGTATGTTCCAATGCTACTTTGAAATATCCTCATCATCACCATCACAGTCTCACTTAATTCTTCAATACTGTTTTCTCAATTTATCTTTAATGTTTTGAATAGCTAATTGTATGATAACTTTTAATAGGTACCGTTATGCTGCTGATTCTCAACCTCAAAGGTATATTCATTCTTTTATCTTTTCAATTCTGTTAATAACTATAAATTTAACAAATTAGGGTTTCACTGAGACGAATATTAGTTTCGTTGATTTCTTCTTAACTGGTTACATATATTGTTATATAGGCTGTTTGAAATCCGGGCACATACTGAATCCTGTAGAGCAGTTAGATTCATCAATGAGGGACGTGGTAATGCTATTTAAAGTGTTTTTCTGCTTTATTTTGTTACTTTTCTTTCTCTTATGTGGAGGGCAGAAGTTACAAAAGTTGAATTGTTTGGTTTGGTTTAGTGCCCTAGGTTTGATTTTTTTTTTTTTTCACTACTAGCAATTGTGACATGCTCTCCAGACTTTTCACTTCTTGTCACGGATGTCGAGACAGGAGCAGCCATTGCTCGCTCAGAAAATGCCCATGAGTGAGTTTTTTCTTTTATATTGGCACTTACTTTGAATTCATGTAGTTCTGAATTAAATTGATAAAAAGTTCAAGAAAATACGGATTTGTTTTGATGTAGGGCTGCTGTTAATCGATTAGTCAACTTAACAGAGACAACCATTGCCTCGGGAGATGACGAGGGTTGCATTAAGGTTTCTGCGACTTTTCTTAATCTTATCATTCCCATATTTCTAAATTTAGTATATTTATTACTGTTTCAATGTCTTAGAGAACTAATAATCTAGTATCAGACGTTGTCATTGCTGTGTGTAAAACTTCAGTGTATGGCCGCTTTGTTGTACAAGACCGAGAGGCAATCAGTTTAGAATGTGAAGTATGAAATTGTACTTTTTGCAGGTTTGGGACACTAGGCAACAGACATGCTGCAATACCTTTGAAGCTCATGAAGAGTATATTTCTGATATGATCTTTTCTGCTGATTCAGGGAAGCTTTTGGCTACAAGGTATGCAAATTTGTTGGAATTCACGGAAATATCTTGTATAAAAATTGATAAAATGCATAATATCTTGTATTGATAAAATGAAAAGGGAAAAAGAGCAGAGAAACAGAAGAAGTGACTGTTAGGTTGACTTTTTGTTTGTTAATGCCCCTGTTTTTATATGTTTCTTCATTTCTTGTGCTTTCTTGGTTTCCTTGTTGTTTGGACTTCATTGGTTGCACCGAGTTTATTTTCTGATTTGTATATTTTGTTCAACTGATTATTTTGTTTTTACCCTTTTCAAGTGGAGATGGGACTCTATCTGTATGTAGTCTCCGAAGGAATAAGGTACGTCAATTATGTCACCTGGCATTGATGTTCTTTTCGTCCTGTGATTTCAGGATTTTTAATCGGTTGTTTATTGCTGAGAGCAGGTGTTAACTCAGTCCGAGTTTTCTGAAGATGAGCCGCTTTCAGTGGTTATAATGAAGGTAGCATCAATTTTTCAGTGTTTCCTTTCTTCTTCATTTTCTTCATTTTTCTTTTTCCTGAAAACATATTCCTGTTTATGTGTGTGCATACATGTCTAATTAGTGGTTTCACGATTTGTTGTCAGAATGGTCAAAAGGTAATTTGTGGAACACAGAATGGAGTGCTATTATTATATTCATGGGGATATATGAAAGATTGCAGGTATGTTCTCTGAATATTATTGGATACAGTTGAACCAAGTTTTTTTTTGGGGGGGGGGGGAATGGTCCATAGTTAAATAATGAAAATAATATTATGCATGAAAGTTGAATGAAAGGATTGTATATGTCATTATTAGCAAATTGATCCAAACTTAATTCTTGCTTTCGAGTGCCTAATAAGTTACCTTCTTAAGTTGTTTTTCTTTAATCTTTATAGATACATGATAAGTTCTTTTCTTTTCTTAATCTACAGTGATCGATTTACCAGTCTTCAATCAAACTCTATCGACGTGTTACTCAAGGTTAGCATGCATGGATTCCCTTTTCAAATTTTTCTTGATCCAATGATAGTCGTTAACCTCTTAATTGTACCAGCTTGATGAAGACCGAGTAATTACTGGATCAGAAAATGGTCTCATTAGGTAAGAGGAGTACTTATGGTAGTACAGACTGATTCTTTATGTATGTATAGCATTAGAATCTTAGATTATTTATGTGGTTCTTTACTGTATAATAATCAGTTCTTTTTTCTTTCCCCATGCTTTTTACAGCTTGGTTGGTATTTTGCCCAACAGAGTAATTCAACCGATTGCAGAACATTCAGAATGCCCTGTTGAGCGCCTTGGTATGATTTTAGTTATTCTTCCTGATAAAAGACCTCTGATTGTGTTTTCACAAAACAGCATTTCTAAGCTTGTGTTTGTTTCTGCAGCCTTTTCTCACGATAAGAAGTATTTGGGCAGTATTTCACATGATCAAATGTTGAAGGTATGATATATCGCTAGTCTAAGCATGCATTTTTTATATACTTATATTGTCCTTTGGGGGAGAGGCTTATAATGCTTCGGTGCGGTTTAAGGATATCCCCATATTTTTCTCTCTTCTATTTGTACAAAGTCGACTTCGTTCCTTTGTGTACAAAAATAACGAGAATACTCTTTTATGCATCAGCATGGTATTTTTTTTCTTTAACAAGTGATGCAATTTTGAATGGTTTGTTTCTTTAGCTTTGGGATATGGATGAATTATTAAATGGTGTTGGAATGGCTCCAACTGGTGGTCAGACAGTAGCTACTGACAGTGATAGCGATATTATGGAAGAGGACGACGTTATAATCCCCCAACCCAACCCAGGTGTGTATTTGACAAGTATTTATCCTCTTAAACAAATTAAACATGCATGTTCTCTTCTTTCTAGGACTAATCTTTCTCTGCGACTTCTTGCTAGCCTGCGACATTATACCCTTGTTTCCTGCGTAGAGTTTCAGTAGTGTTATCAAGAGTCCCGCTACATTATATTTATTTCTATTATTTTTGTGAAACCTGGACAATCCATTTTGTGCGGCATCTTCAGGAATTTACCGAAAACTGTTCTATTCTGTAATGATAATGAGGATAATTTACTGGTGACATTGTTCTTGGTATAAATATCTTTCTCAATGAATAGTTTTCATCTTTATATATATTTCTCAATTGCTGTTTTTATTGTTTTGTAGGTAATAGGCGAAGGGGAAACAATGCACATCCTTCTATCAGCGAATTCTTTGCAGATATGTAGTGTGCTCAAATTGTCCTTGTAGTTCCAATTCGATCACCCTTCTGTATGAGATTGGATTACAACTACTAAGTAAATACATACATTTATGAAGATTACAATTATAGAGTTACAAATTTGATTTTCATAGTTAATAGTGATTACGTCTCGGTGTTATAAGTTTTCTCCTGGTTTGTTTGGTCAGACAGGATATAGTTATTCTCTTTTTGGTTGATGAAAACAGAATGGAACATATAACTCTCCCTATATTTTCACAATCTTATTTGATTTACCTCCCAGTTCTTCTCTACATCCGCATCTTTCCATAATGCACAACCAAAATGTAGCAGTATCCTACAGTTGACCACAAAAGAATTGATCCTCTTCAATTCAGATACCTTATTGTATGTCTGTGGATGCAACACTCTCTTTTTATACTTCTGAAAATTACAACGAGGATTTAGTCCCAACACCTCTCGTTTATGGCTTTCTATGTTATTCTTTACACTAACTTACCACAGCTTATTTACTGCTTTATGGCCACCAAAATTAAACATAACGGTTTTGGTTCCTTAGATCAGACCTCCATTTTATACCTGACGGGTAGAACTGTTTAGGAACCCAATGACTAAGAATTTCCTGACATTACTTGAGAGATTCATTACTGGGTACAGGATTGGAAACGCGTCATTCTCGATCACTATTATCTATCCAGCACAGAGAGTTAATTGATGTTAGGATATTAGCATTACAACGTCCAGGTCCCTATGGATTACCAAGACAAGTAGTGATGGGTGTGGTATGTATGATCCTACCACTGGTTATACAAAACATTGGATTGAAACTACGGAGATGTTGACTGTTCGGGATCGCTACTGGTGAACATCAATGGAGAAAAATGGAGTTTGTCCCACACGCCTTCGTTGAATCTATTCTCGGATGATACGATACACTGGCGGTGTCATTGTGAGTTTGATATTCAAAGTGAAAAGTTCGTTCATTATCCCAGTTTCTAAATTTCTCACTCAAGAGGTTATGGATTCTTCAAAACACATGCTGTCCATGCTGATGGAAGTCGGAAATTAGCTAAAGAATAAATCAGATCTGGAAATTTCTTCTTTATGGATGTTATTCTCCATCTAGTGGATGGGGCGAGGTCAAATGGACGGTCCCAATACCTTGTGTTTATTATTAGGCCGACCGAGCGAAAACAGTGAGGACTATATATATATAGTGACTTTGTGTCAATATGGGAAATGATTTTTTTTTTCCAATTTGACAAAAAAGATTGGATTTGGTGTCATACCCCGGAAATTTTCAAATTGTCCCTCCCTTTTAGTCCAATTATTATCTCTTTATGTATCATATTATTTTAGGGGTACAATTGGTAACCAAACTTTAATATAACATATCTAAAAATCAGTGCCTTGGAATTTTACAAATTTTATCTCTTTAGAATGAACTTAAAAAAAATCCCCGCAATGAGTACAAACAACAATATCAAATTTAGAGTTTTTACGAAAAATTTGTAGGTGTTTATCATTTTAGGCACAATTTTAGAAAATTAAATGTATAACCATTATGTAGCCATATTTTGGTTTATGCATTATTTTATTTTCCGTTACAACTAATAAAACGACGTACTCTTTCCGTTTTAAGAAAAGTTATACTTTCACTTTAGGCACAATTTTTGAAAATTGAATGCATAGCCATTATGCAAACCACCACAAAGGATGAATAACATATTATGCAACCATATTTTGGTTTATTCATCGGGTAATTTCCCGTTTCAGGAAAAAGTAACACCTTCACCCAAAAATGATATTTTTGTGTCGTGTTAGGAAAAATGATATTTTTGCGTCGATTTCTTCGGCCGGCCGACCCACCGTGGCAGCGGTCATCTAGTATATATCCAGGTTTTCCCAATGAAGCTCTTACTGAGGAAATCAAATTCAGAACAATTACTGGAAGAAAAAAATCGGATACATTTAGTTAAGACTTGAGACATTAGTTTCATCTTTCTTTGCGCACCACCACACCATGAGCCGAAATAAAGCAATTACAGTACTAATTTATATATACCAGTGCAGCGGATTCCCATAGTTTACTTGAAAAATGCGCAGGGGCAAATTGATAAGATTTTACAATTTAAGTAAGATTAATACGGAATCAGTTGTGAAGGTTATACTGTATTATCTTTAAAAGCTTCAGAATCAGCTTCTGACATTAATTTATGTACAAAGATTGCCCCAGATACCACACAGAAAACAGTACTAGTAAGGACAGAAGTGACTGCTGTACAACCCAAATTCTGGGCTCAGATAATTAAAAAGGAGAAGAATCATATGTTGATTCTGTTGTTTTGCGTAAGCATTTACACACAGCTGAGTTTTAATTTCTACAATGGATGCTCGAAACCCAGATCCAAGCACCAAAGCAGTTCTAATATCGCTGCCGGCAGGGTTCAGTTTCGGCAGAGTGCTGATATATACGGAGGGGGATTTACAGAAAATGGTAAATGGCTGAAAGAGCATCCATACTCTTCCTTTGTTCTTGATTTCGCCCTTTATATGAGTGAATGACTCGACATAACTTTGTGGTATCTCTAGAGAATGCTACTACGATATGACCTGCAATAAAAGTAGAACACAATTATTGATCAAGTCTAAACAACTCGAGGAGATATAAACTCGACATTGCAGAGAATCAAAAGTCACATAAAAAAGGAAAGTGTATTTTATTCGCAGCATCTGCTGTATGACTATCGGAGTAGCAATGCTACTGAAGATGATAACAGATACTCCTATCTGTAGGTGAATTGAAAAAACAACGAACTTGCCTGATAGAAGTTTGCAATAGAAGAATATTTGAGAAAGTAAGCAGGTCTCGTGCTAATAGACATTGCAAGGGCGGAGCATTTGGTAATCAAACGGCAGTGTAGAAATAAAAGAATCTATAGCAGCATCTGATGTTAAATCAGATCTTACCTCTACAATGCAAAGATGATAATCGGCAAGGCCAGATTTGAAGTCTGCCACTCAAAGTAGCAGGCTGCTCTTAGTCTTGCTGGATTTTCAGGATACCTGTGCCAAATCCTTTAATTACTACCACATGCTGTTTAAAAGTAAACAACGGCATTATAATATTCTACCTCAACATGTGATTTGTCATTTTGATCTACCCCTCGACTTGCCGTCGATCTGAGCCATTGCTGTCTTGTGCAAACCGCGGAGACTGGACAGGAATCATAAAATGTGGCTGTGCTGGAACTGGAGCCACCATACCTATCATGCAGCGAATAGATCTAGATAATTGAGAAACCGAAAACATACACGAAGGTAATGCAGTTGAGCGTAAGTTAAGGCAGTGTCTTGACATCTCAATAAGTGTTGCAATACCCTATGAATTCTCTACGGGTGTGGGTGAAGAATATCTTCCTTTTGACTGTCAAAGGTCAGGTAGATCTCAATAATTATTTGATGGGGGTTCTCGTCCCATGCACATATGGTGAATATAACCGAACTTCAGGTTTGGCAGGTAGACATTGCTGCCAGAATTTATTTTGTATTGACAACATTTGGAAATCCAACTCAAAATCATAAAAATATAAACCACAGAAAAATGTACTCCTGCATAGAAAATACTACCTGTGGGATATGATCCTTGAACTAAAGGAGTGGGTGTTGTGGCCGCTTCACTGACAGTGGCCGTGCTAAGTTGCATAACGTGGTGACCTGGCATTGCATAGCCCTGAAGTGCTGTATAGCCATGATTACCAGGAAGAGGCTGACTTAACTGGCCATACGGGTAGACGGCTGTATTACCGGGTACTCCGTATATTTGAAGGACTTGCTGTCCCATATACGGGCTGTAGACACCCTGCCAAAAAAAAGAAAACAGTATACTCTTGTGAGCAAGTTGATCTCATTAGAAACAACTACTCTTGCAGAATCTGTCCCCAATTCAAGTGATTTTTCAAATAATTATCATGATTTCGGGCTACTAACCTGTGGATAGACGTATTCAGGTCCATAAGCTGTGTACCTGCATCAGGAAAACAAGATTAATTAAAAACTGAAGATACTGCAACTAACTAGTCAAACAACTCATTGTTTCTGTTCTGTATAAAAGCCAAGAGGATAACTAAGTCACCCTCTTGAAAAACAATATTATAGTGACTGGGCAATGCCACTCATCAATCACAGTTTCATTATTGACTGTTGGTCACAGCATTATGGTTTTATGATTTGATGAACAAAAAGTACCGATGAGCAAGTAAATGTGGTGGTACAGAGTTGCTGTTGACATACAATGGAAAATCTGTTGTGCATTGACCGTGTCGAAAAAAACTGATAGGCATAAGCAACTTTCCGACCAATTATTTAATGGAGCTACACTTACCCATATGGTGGATATGGAAATAATAATTGGAGCTACACTTACCCATATGGTGGATATGGAAAGCCTTGTTGGTAGCTGTAGGAAACTGGTTGTTGAAAGTTGGGGTTTCTGGCATAAGGGCCTCGCGAACCTTGTCCGCTTCCAAAGTACGGGGTTACTGGCCTTAAACATCCTATAAAAACAAGACAATGAGAAAAGTATGTAAGTATTTAGAATTATAGACATTGTTGGGATTTCCCTAATACAAGTGTGTATGCACTCATCTGTAAATATTAGCATATACATGATATGATGCCACAAGATCCGTCTGAATCCTTAACATAGTTCATAAATAAGACACAGTATAAAAATGCAATGTGCAGCCATTTAATAACAAAATTTCATACAGTGTCTGTAACTATTTCACATGTTCAAATTGGCACGGCGCAATTCCCAGAACTCAACATGCTTATACTTTGTGGAGTTGTTAAATCTGGGTTGTACTTTGTGATCTGAAGAACAAACCAGCAACCACAATTCGTACATTGTAGACAGGTACTAATTTTGAAGCCCTCTTAACGTTTTAAAGCTTGATATCCATAAAACAAAATAAAGAAATAGCACGATGCAAACGGAAGCACTTAGATTTGTTAGGGGGGGTTGTTACATATGATTGCAGTTTTCACTGGGCATTAATTCACTTCTCTAGTTTCTCAATTAATGGCCATGTCCAAAATGCATATCATACTCAACATTTGGTACATCTTCCTTCAAAGTTTAAGCCCTTCTTCCTCATTTCCATCCTGCAAAATTTTCCCACATACCAAGGCTCTATGCAAAAGAATCAATCCAATATTGATACACCACCAAAATCAAGGCTATTTTAGTGTTGAAACATGCAGACTTCCATGTACACGGTTAAATTCGAAGATTTGTTTGACTCTGATTATTATACTTTAGTGCGTATCTCATCAAATGAGAAGTAAACATAAAACAACAAATTCCTTCCAGAGCTTACGTTGTCGTACAAACTACCACATCAATAATTATGGTTTACAGAACAAAGGTAGGATTAGGTTGTAAAGTTGTAGTACAAACAACCACATTGATCTTAGTTACTACACTAAAACTAGGGAAATGAAGAAACGAATATGATGTAACAGAAATAAAAATAGCTGTCACTATATTTAAGTTTACTATTAGGAGAGCAAAGTTGGATCAAGGAAGACTTTAAGGAGCCAGGAATCTAAGAATGTTTAGTGCCTAAGTGCTTTCATTCTTCAAATATGGGAAGAATTATAGACTATATAAATAGAGCATTTCACAACAATAAAAATCATACAAAATTCATATTCAGTTTAAAACAAATACCATAAGGTGGAGGGCGTCCCTGCGAAGCCAAATTGCAATTGGCCCGTCTACCATCAATGATCGGAGTTGGATCAACGCATGCTCGCCTTGCAGCTTCAGGATCACGAAAAGTCACCTAAACCCTCCAAGAAGTCAAACCCAAAGAAAAAGAATCACCTCTATCCATAATAAAAACTGAATGCACAACAAAAATACACCACATTTCTACTTTCATATTACCAAAAAGGAAATAAAAAATTCAACTCATATCTACTTCTTTAATGTGAGAAATTATTCGTTAAAGGAATGTCAAGGATTATCTATCCAATCATTGTTTTTTCAGTTCAACTGATCCAAAATGTTAGCTTAATTATTTTTCTCCAAAACAAACTATGAAGCAACTTTTTACACTCCGGAATGTCGTAATCATAGAGTGCAATTAACCACTTAAAAAAGCCAATTCCAATCCTTACTTTCTCTGCAGGAAACTCTAATTTTCTTCTTCAAGTAAATCAATGAAGCGACGTGCAGAACAACATTAATAATAGCAATTTTTTTCTTGAACAACTAGGACGCCAATTGAAAAGTAAGCAGCAAATGCTTGTAACTTGCAGAAAAGAATGACCAATAAGACCCAGAACAAGGAATACTCACAAAACCATAGCCTTTTGACCTCCCTGTATTCTTATCACTGATCACAACAGCTTCAAGAATCTCTCCAAATGGCTCGAAATAACTACGCATCGTTTCGCTTTGTGTTTCCCATGCTAATCCCCCAACAAAAACCTTTGTGTAGGTAGTATCACCAAAAGGAGAATTCAAGAACTGAAACCCAGAATTCGAACTTGATCCTGATGATCCAGGACGTGGAAATGATTGATAAGCCATGAAAATTCGAACAATTCAAGTAACTAATTTCAGAATACCTACTTCCACTAAAAAAAGGAAAAAAAAAATCAGATCAAATGCGCCCAGAAATCAAATTATCCTAAAATAAACCCAATAAACACTATACATGGTTATAGAGAGAATCCCCGTATAAAGGCCTAGTAGAAATTGAATTTGGAGAATAGAAAAGGGAATACAGTGATCAACCCAACAAATAATAGGGTTCCTCCTTACAAAGAGAAACCCTAAGAAAAGGCTAGATTTGTAGAAGTATATAAGGTGAAATTGGAAGAAGATAATTTACGGGGATCTAACATGGGTTTTTCAGAAGAAGAGAAGAAAAATAGGATCGGTGTGAAATGGAACTTTCAAGAAGATTATATCAAAGAAAAGGTAGTTTTCTTTTTCCCTAGAAAAAATAAATAAAAATCTATGGAAGCAACTACGGTTTTTCTATTCAAGGTATGGCAGGAAATTACCCTTCGAAGATTCTCAAGAAACAAAGTTAAAAGAGTGGGAGGAAGGAGGTAGGGCCTCTGTTTTCTCTTTTCATTTTCTCTTCGGAAAAAATGTTTTTGTTTTGTTTGCCTCTTGATTTTCTGCTAAGGCCTCTTCCTATGACAAATGGCTAAATCCTCCATTTGCCATGTCAGCTGGACTGGCAAACTGAGCGCGCCACTATAATAGAAAACATAAGCGGTCGAGTCTACACCGGTCGGTAGAGAAAAGACCGACCAGTTTTACAGAAACCGCGTTCAGTCGAGTGTACACCGCTGGAGGTTTATTTAAAACCGGTCGGTCTTGTAATCGACACTTATTTTAGTTCAGTAACGACTATTTCCCTAACATTTATCTATAAATTCGCCTCATTTAATGAAATCTAATCATACCTCATTTTCTTATTAACTCTATCTTTACTCACTCTTTTGTACCTTAATCATCTGTTTAATTTTTTTTTTCCACCTCAATAGATATGGATTCTTCTGACGAAGAAGTGTGTATTCATATGGATCGATTTGAAGAACAACAACGATTATTCGTGCAGGAATTGAAAAAAATTGATGATGAGTCATATGAAGATAAAGAACTAACCAACACCTTGATGCAGCTAGATTCATTGGGGCAAATACCTAGAGATCTGGAGCCAAGAGAAGTGTTCACAAGAAGATATACGTATCGTGGTCGGGATGAATGGCACGAGAAGCTGATGCACGATTATTTTCTTCCGGACTGTGTGTTCTCTGATGAAAATTTCAAGGCCGATTCGCATGCCCAGACATTTGGTGCTAAAGATTATTGGTGAGCTTTGTCAAGTAGAACCTCAATTTAATTATCAGTATGATGCACTGAATATTAGGGGTCATAGCCCTGAACAAAAGGTTACTTCGGCTTTGAGGATTTTAGGATATGGCAGACCTCCATATTCTAATGATGAGTACCTTCGCATTGGAAAAACAACTGCATACAAGTATCTTGCGTTGTTTTGCGAAACAATGATTAATCATTTTGGTCCTACCTATTTACAAAAACCAACTGATGCAGATGTTAGAGAAATATTAAAGCAAAATCAGGAAAGGGGATTTCCCGGAATGATGAGTAGTCTTGAATGCATGCATTGGGTATGGACCGGCTGCCCTACCTATTGGGCTGGTCAGTATTAAGGTCATTACGCAAAACTAACGGTGATCCTTAAGGCTGCTGCATCTTATGATTGTTGGATATGGCACGTTTTTTTTGGTCTATCGGGATCTCAAAACGATATAAATATTTTACACAAATCGCCTTTGTTTGAAGATTTAAAGTATGGCATTTCTCCTCAGATAAACTTCGCTATCAACGAGAATCACTACACTCATGGTTATTATCTTGCAGATGGAATTTATCCAAAATGGTCAACTTTAGTTCAATGTTACCGTCAGCCACCTGCCGGTGAAATGGGTCATTCATACTCGTATTTCAATGGTAAACAAATGAATCTGAGAAAGGATGTGGAACGAGCTTTTGGAATTCTGAAACGGAAGTTCGCAATCATTTGTGGGCCTTATCGTGGTCTGAGTACTCGTGAAATGCATAAGACTATGCTGATTTGCATCATTATGCATAACATGGTTATCCAGGAGACTCGTCGTAATAAGAATTGGACTGACCATCAAGATGAAGACTTAATGCTCGAGATTATACCAGCAATAGGAGTACCTGCAAGGGACTATGCGCAAATGACCAGTCACATTGAGAACAAAGTTCTGTATAACAGGTTAAGGGAAGATCTCAGAGCAAATTTGTGGGCTGAGTTTGGAAGAGATGGGGGACAAATTGAGTAGTGTTGTTTCATTTATTTTGGTTAATTTATTATTGTTTCATTTGTTATTTATTTAAATTGTTTAAGTTTCATTTGTTGTTCCATAAGTTTTTATTTTTAAACGGTCATTAAAAGTAACGGTCTAGACTGAATCTCTAGCGGTGTAGACTCAATCGGTATCATTCCTTTTATAAATCCCACACTAAATCTGTTTCAAACTCACACATCACTTCTCTACAAATTCTTTCTCTAAATTTTGGTTGAATCTATAATTTCTGGTTAAATTATGCATGATCCTAGATTCACTAAAGATGAAGATTTATCTCTTTTTAAAAACTATTTAATATACTACCTGAAGAGAGGTGAAGAACGACGGATGAGTGGTTTACCTAGTATGAGTTATTTGGGTAAAATTCATGATGCCTTCTGCACAGAGATAGGTAATCCTCATAACCGGGATCGTGCTGATTTGTTTTGCCGATTAATGAATATAAAAAAAGAGATTGTGGATTTTATAGCTATGAAAAGGATTGTCACTCGATACCGTCTTAGAGGTGAGACCAATGCTGAATTGGGAATTCGAACTCGATACGAGTGGCGAAGATGGAAACGAAAAGGTTTCGAATACGAAGCACATTACCAAATTCTAAAGGAGATTTTAATAACTCGTATGGGATGTTAGGCTTAATAATGTTTTCATGGATGTTGTCAAGTAAAAGTTTTAATGTAATGAAAAAAGTTGAACAATTCATTAAAATTAACATTAATTAATTAAGTGACACTAGTTCATTAATATTAAAAGCTGATACATTAATTAATTAAGTGGCACTACTTCATCATCGTCTTCATCATCCTCATCTTCAGCTTGAACCCCAAATTATTTTTCTGTGTTTCTCTTGTTTCTTTTTTCTTCCAATTCCTTTGTTAACCTGTCCGTCTCCATCTCCCATACCATCAATTGTCTGGCATTCATTTTTTCGGTGTCTGCATTTAGAATCTTATTCTTGTCATAGTCTGAAACAATTTTTTCTTGAGTTAGTCGATGTTTTTTCATCTCCTTAGTCGAGAACTGGCGGTCTACAACTCTTTGTTTTTCTACGACCTTCTGATGCTCTATCAAAGTTTCCATAGTACTACTACCTCCTTCACTTGCTTCTCCGTCTTGGGCAGCTTTTCTCGCTGCTCTTGCACGATTTCTTCCTAATAATTTTCTCTTAATTGCGGTATTGACATTCAAGTTGGAATTGTTGTTTCTGGTGGTTTCTGGTGAAGAGAATGGATTATCTGAAAGGGGATGAGATGATTGAGATGGTTGTGAAGCTGGCGTTGAGGGTGAAGAAGTGTATGGTGAACTTGAAGGTATATTCTGCATGTTTGCTAACACTTCTGGATTATATTTAAGCAACACTTTCAAAATATGATAACAATTTTCGTAACTAAAATTGTTCCCATGTTTATGGTGACAATCAGTTCGACACTTTTGTTCGACATCAACATCGACAAGACCGCTCTCTCGACCACGAGCAGCTTGCATTATAGCAACGACATACAACGCAACTTGGGCATTGATTGTAACAAAGTGACCGGACAAACCATTTGCATCACGCTCGTTGATGTTCATAGTTTCTTGATGAAAGTTAGCAAATATGTTATCCCACAACTTGGTAGATTGTTGACTGGCACCATCGATACTTTCTTGTGTAAAGAACACATAGTTTCTGCAAATGGTTTCATCTTCGGTTACGGTAAATTTTAGACCCCTAATCTTCTTCTTTTGTTGTTTAGATTGAGTATTAGATTTAGACATATTAAAGAAATTATACAATACGAGTGAATGAAAGAGTTAGATGCTGCAATTTGTTTTAGATTAACAAATGTGAAGAGTAGAGAAGAGAAGGTGTGAGTTAAATTGGTTGAGGAATATGGTATTTATAGGGGGGAAGATTAATGGCCGTTGGATCAGATTCTACGCACCAGTGTACACTACACCTGCCGGTCTTACAGAAACCGCTACCGGTGTAGTATACACCTGACGGTTTACAGTGGATCGAGCGGTCTAGACTCGACCGCTCGGTAGAGACTCCACCTGGCATGGCTAAGTGGAAAATTTTCCACTTAGCCAAGCCGGTTTGCCCCCTCCATAGTGGGTGCATAAATGGCAAATCTATTGATTTTCCACACCCATAGGAAGGGGCCTAAGGCCTCTTTCTATGCACATGCCAAAACATGATATTTGGCATATATGCACCCACTATGGGTATGCCAAACTCATATGCCAATATGTTTTTTCTGGCATATAGGCATACACGACAGAGTTTCCAGCGAGCAATAGAGTCTCGGTCGCTCGATGGTCAACATAACGCTCGATGGTCATTAAGTCGACATCGACAGTCAAGCTGTCGCTCGCTTCTATGATAGTCCCCTATCAGCTCTTCATCCAACGGCTACCATTTCCCCCCTATAAATACCTGATTTCAATCCCATTTTAACTCACACCATTCTAAATCTCTCTAGAATTTCTCAATCTCTCAATCTTTTTCAAATCTAAAACTATCACACCTCCTCTACAATTATATATTTTCTTGTAAAATGGATTCACAAGCAGAAACTCAAGGCAAAGGTAAGAAGAACCGAGTCCGTGGTGCAAAATACATCATGATAGAATATGAATGTATTTGTCGTAATTATGATTTTTTTACCCAAGATTGTATCAGTGGTGCACAACAACATGGTAACACCATGTGGGATAATATATTTCAAAAATATGAAGAACAAACCATGAACATCAATAGTCGTGATGCAAAAGGATTGTCAGAACATTTCATTGTAATCAACTGGGAAGTAGCCGCTTATGTTGCATTGATAATGCAAGCCAAGAGAAAAGGCAAGGACAGTGGTCAGTCTAATGTTCATTTTGAAAGAGAAGTTCGTACAGATTGGCAACGAAAACATGGTAAACAGTTCGCTTTCAAAAGTTGTTATCATATTTTGAAGTGTTTGCACAAATATAATCCAGATTACTTAAAAAATAATCAAATAGTACCTGAAAAGTCACCATATAATTATTCTCCCTCAACACAAAATTCTTCACCATTTTCACAAGGTCCATCAAATTCTTCACCAGATACCCCTACAAGCTCAAATTCCAACATAGTTTTGAATAATTATGTTGATGGTAATAATAAGGGAAAACTTCCAGGGAGGAATCAGGAAAAACTGGCTAGAAAATTAGCTCAAGAAGGAGGGAGCTCCGGAGGATTTAACATGGCGGAGTTTATGGAACATCAAAAGACCGTCGCGAAGGAAAGATCCATTGAAAGGAAATTTCAAAACCGGGAGAGTAAGAAAAGTAGTCTTTCTCAAGAAAAATTTGGGTTTGACTATGAAAAGCATAACATTCTTCAAGCTAACACCTTAATTATGAACGCCCAACAAAAACATCTATGGCAAATCGAATTTGACGGGATTCAAGCACAGATTGAAAAGCAAGCTGGATTTATTAACCATGATGAAGATGATGATGATGATGGAACTGATGATGAGTTTGATGAAATAATTCCTCTACATGATTAATGTACTAGTTTAAGTTTTAATGTTTTAGTTTAAGTTTTAATTTGATATGTTGTTATGCATTCCAATTAATATTAGTTTGAAATGAAATGTTAAAGTTTATTAATTAGAAAAAAAACAGTACATAAAACATTAAGAAAAATACATAACATAACTTAGACTTAAGCTAAAACATTAAAAATAAATAACATAACTTAAACTAAAGCTAAAACATTAAGAAAAATACATAAAATCATCTTCCATGCTCTGCCCAAAGATTCAATCTCAGATCATTTCTTAACTGGTCATACAAATTACGGTTTTGAATGTAGTTAGTCATTTGACCATAATTCCTTGCAGGGAGGCCTCTTTCAGGTTGAATCTCCGACCTCAAATCTTCATCATCATAGTTAATCTAATCCGAATCATGCATGGTTTCATGAATTACCGTGTTATGAAAAATTATGCAAGTGAGCATAGTCTTATGCATTTCACGAGGACTCAACCCACGATATGGGCCGCAAATGATAGCGAACTTCCTCTTCAAAATTCCAAAAGCGCGTTCCATATCCTTTCTCAGTGTCATTTGGGCATCGTTAAAATATCGGTATGAAAGGCCCAATGCACCAGCAGGAGGCTGACGGTAGCATTGAACCAAGGTGGACCATTTTGGGTAGATACCATCCGCAAGATAATATCCATGAGTGTACTGATGGCCGTTGATCATGAAACGGACAGATGGAGAAATTTCATACTTAAAATCTTCAAACAGAGGCGACTTGTGCAAAACATTAATATCATTTTGTGAACCCGGAAGACCAAAAAAAAGCGTGCCATATCCAACAATCATAATAAGCAGCAGCTTCAAGGATAATTGTTGGCTTTGGATAATGACCTTTATATTGACCAACCTAATAAACAGGGCATCCATGCCATACCCAATGCATACAATCGAGACTACCTAGCATTCCTGGGAATCCCCTTTCCTCATTCTCCCTTAATATTTGTCTAACATCTTCGTCGGTTGGTTCTCGTGAATATGTTGGACCAAAATGATTAATCATTACTTCACAGAACAATGAAAAGTAAGTGTAAGAATTTGTTTTACCAATACAAAGGTACTCATCATTCGCATCCGTTGGAGTGCCATAACCTAGAATCCTTAAAGCCGGAGTAACTTTTGGTTCAGGACTATGACCTCTAATATTCAGTGCATCAAAATGATAATTGAATCGAGGTTCCACCCGACAAAGATCTTCAATAATCTTTTTCACCAGATGACGAGGCATGCAGAATCGACCTTGGAAATCTCGATCAGAGTACACACAATTGGGGAGAAAATAATCGTGCATGAGCTTCTGATTGTAAAATTCCCTCCCTCGATACGTATATTTTCTTGATAATACTTCTTTGGGCTTTGGAATTCTTGGTATTTGACTTGTATGTACAAGCATCAAAATTTCGATTAGTTTATTATCTTCAGCTTCCTTTTCATCAATTTGTTGCAGCCTCATACGATACCTTTCTTCTTGTAACCTGAACCGATTCATAATAATATCCCTTTCTTCATTGGATCTCGACATTGAGATGATTAATGAAAATTAAATTGAGAATATAGGTGAAATATCTGTAGAAGCAGGTGTGAGTTATCTGGAGTGGTATATAGGAACCGTAGGGCGTATATATAGGAACCATAGGGGGAAATAGCCGTTGCAGAATAACTACTTGGCGATAACCATTGTATCGCCATTTTATTATTATTTAAAGCGAGCGATTTTAACAATATCGGTAGCGGTAAAGTCATTATCGCCAACGATATCGTGAATATCGCTCGCTAGAAACTCAGTCACTAATTTATATCCCCATAGTGACATAGATGGTTTGCCATGCCACATGGCATGCCAAACACCAATTTTTTGGCATGTGCATAGGAAGAGGCCTAATAAACCCCAATTTAGTTTCATTCCACCAATCACTTATTTTATTATTATTTTCTGCTAATAAACCCCAATGTTTTAGACTCGTTCCAAGTCAAAGGTCTCATTTTGGTTTTCCATAGGTTCGTTCTTCATGATTGCATCTTTCTCTCTTCAAGGCAATGGCTCGCGAAAGGGTTCTTTTGAGTGAAAGAAGAGCCTTTTCTCCCTATTTATTTATTTGCCCTTAAAGTCTCAAGAGTGAAGAAGAATTAGGTGCTTTCCCCCTATATCTATTCATGCTTTGCTCTTAAAGTGTCACAAATTTGATGTCTCAAAGGGAATGAGATAGACTATGTAGGCTACAAGCTTAATAGATGGGTAATATCCATGTTGCATCTAATGTGTGTCGATGATGGTATGTTCTTGCGGTATTCAGACCAATTCAAATATTAGCTACGTCACTTCCATCATCATAAAATACATGTTCTGGACAAAAAGTTAACTGCACAAGTCCGTCGAGTAATTTAGTAGGAACTTTTCAATAGGTAGACGATAATATGTGGTCGATATCTTGGGTGTGAAGAAAATGGAGTTGGAGGATAAGAACCTCGGAGTTCGGATTTTAAGTCTTGATAAAAGTTGGAAGTCTCATGAATTCCTTTAGATAAGTTTGATGCAAAGCTCTCAGAGTGAAAGAAATATTACTTCGCATACGCTGGGATGACTATTTTAATACATTATGTTCTTGCCTTGATACCTTGCTTCTATACAGATACTAATGTTAGAGCATTGTTCGTTTGACCCACAAGCCTTGGTCTATCAAGTATATTGTCAAGTTTATATGCCAAAACTTATGCTTGAGTATCTTGGTATAGTCAAACTTAGGTTGTGGAGGTGTAAGATGGAATACTTCAAGTTACCCTTGAAGATGAAGATGAAAACTAAAGATCACATGAAGACATCACCCGTCGTTAAAGTTTAGTCTTTGAAAATCTAATTTCCTTCCTATGATAATCACCATATCCATCTATATGTAAAAAAATAACGAAATAGCAAAGAAAGGTCTTGACTTTAGGTTGAGAGACTTGACCACTAAAATTAATCAAATTGTCAGGGGAATGAAGTATACGAGTAGAGTTTTACTACTCACTGTATGATTTTCGAAAAATTATTGGCTTGGCTAACTTCTGAAAAATTCATGCCTAGATAACATTTGGGTATTCTTAGTCCTCATTGTTGAAATTTCGAATTTAGATGTGACCTTTGGAAACTACCGAACTTTCGAAAGTAAAAGCTATAACTTTCAAAATTACCCGATTTTGTCAAAACACATGCTCGCTTTCATACTTGGGGGAAACTAAGATTTTAGCTTTCAGAAGTTAGTAAATAAACATGTTTTCCTACTCGATGTCTGGTTTCAAAAATTGTATTACCTAACTTCCGAAAGTTGACGTCTGAAAATATTTCAGGATAACTTTCGAAACATAAGGAAATCATGTTCAAAATCTTTGGGACCAAAAATCTTGACTTATGTATATGTAAGTTCATGATTTGATAAATACCATCATCACTCAAGGATGGATGTTCTAACATATTCTACTTAGCATCCTGACTATATTAGCAACACTAAAACATGATTAGATGATCATTTTGATTATGTCAAATATGTATCTCAGGAAAATCGATGACAAGTAAGAAAAACCATATATTGTTCATGTAAAAGTTATTTACAAATCTAACTGGGAAGATTATTAATGGTTTAAGAAGATTGTTGATGCTATGATTAGTGTAAATATTTGTGAGTTTGCTATAACTCAGTACTTAATTTCTAGTGTCCTTAAAATAGGAGTAAACCAAAACCATATCTTAAAAATTAATAAATGATAGATTTTCACGTATGTCATATTGGAAACAATATATTTTCTATTAGTGCAGGTTGTACCACCTATAAAAACCAGCTAAGTAATTAATATAAAAACAAATAAAAAATGATGTATTTGTTTTCGAAAAATTCACCTAATTTAGCACACATCCGGGTTACCTTAGTTTCCAAAATAACAACCTTGGTCGAAAATTCTATGTAGGAAGTCTCAGCAAACATCATAACTTATCTCATTATATACTTGTGTGATAAGTTGCAGGGTGGCTTCGCCTATTACCCTTTGCGGCTTTTAAAGTCTTCTTCAGGGTTCGAGAAGTCTCAAAGTATTTGTACCTAAGTAGAAGAAAAAATGGTTCTTTATCTTTCCAATTTTTTTTTTTAACATTTAGATAGTTTTATCTTTCTTGATCTTAAGATCAGGTTTATCATAAGTTCATTCTCTTCTGATATAAGACCACTCAAGAAAGGACAATAAAATTTACCAGATTATGTAAACATCTTTTGGAATATTAGGATATAATTTATATTGGCGTATTAACATATTTTGGTATGTAAGGCCATTATTGAGTACCTACAAGAAGTTCAGTTGGTTTACATCCAGTGGCCGTAGTTACAGTATCAGGGATTCCCTAGTCAACAGAGAAACATTGTCTTATAAGTCATATCATGTTGTGATCCAAACTGAGTTTTTATAATCATACAATTTTTCCTCTTGAATGTGTTGATTTGATAATATAAAAGGAAAATCTTAGTTGTCTGGCTGGAGCCTGGGTAACGATAGTTTTTTGATGGACTGTGGAGCAACTCTTTGGCGGTTTCGACCTCTGTTAGGGGATTCATGTGCATTAGCTACTAATTGGTTGTAGGCACAACAGGGATATTGCTAAAGCGGGATGACTCGTGCTAGTGTATTATGTCTCTACTATATTGGACCGAAATATGTAAGCGAGAGTGTAACGGTTTATTTCGGTGAGTATTCAAATTGGACTAGGTCCTAGTGTTTTATCCGGTTGAAATTTTCCTCGTCAACAAAGTTTTATCCGTCACTTTTATTTTTGTTATTTCGTATTATATTGACTTTCTTCTTTATAAGTAAAATTAATAATTAATAATTAATAATTAAAAGTCTTAGACACATTGTCTATTTTGTGATCTTCTCTATCTCCATAAGATCATTCAAGGCGTGTCGTGAATATGTTAATCAAAAAGGATTCGTATCATACTGGACTCCCTTGTCTTTTCAACTATTATGATACCTAAACAAGTGTTGCAAAATCTTGACAGAACCATTCGAAACTTTTAGTGGGGGCATTCTCGGGGTCGACCCAATAAAATTACATTTTGTAAAGTAGGTCTAGTTTACTACGAGTAAATAAAAACATAGCTAGGGACTGAGAAAACTTGAAGATTCGATATAACATTAGTCATAAAACTAGCATGGGGGTTCATTCATGATATTAAGTTGTGGCGGGCAACTTTTTCAGAGTTAATATCTTAAAAAGTTCAACTTTTGGACTTGCTAAGGCTCCTCAAAAAAGTTTTAGTACTTAAGAGGCTGTATTGTGCCCGAGAAATGATTTTATGGGTGGATGTTTATGGTTAATTGGTGATATAAAGACTATCAACATATGAACTGACCCTTGGATTCCATCATTACACACACTGAAGGCTCACACTCCTTTCGTTTATTCTCTTAGGGTTCACATAGTCTATGTTAATTTCACTTGCCATTAATACTTGGAACATGGCTAGATTTCATCACATTTTTGACAACATGGTAGTTGCTCAAGCAATGCGACATAAAAGTTTATGATAAGATGGTATAGACTTTATTTAATCACGATGCTTCCATATCGGAGTTATATCAGTATATCCTTACAAACAATACAGAAATATATGAATACAAATAACATAAAATGTGTTTAGTTGAAGCACATCTTTACCAGTTTAACTTATGCTTTTATATCTTCCCTTTTTAAAGGAAGTAAGAAAAAAATGTAACCGCTAACTAATTTGAATCTTCAGAAAAATTCCATATGAAATGTTGAACCCCCCCCCAGTTGGATCTTCTTAATTTTTAAAGTTTTGGCATGACGAAGGTCGTTGATGTGATGATGAGTTTGATGTAATATGCAAATTTGCATGGAGAATTTTGTGAGGGTTTTTGGTAAATAACCGACATATGTTAGGGACCTCGAATACAAATGATACACAACAACGCATATAAACGATGCTGGTAACGACAAAATAAGTTGCTAGATATATTAAAACGAAAGTATCCATTCTAATTAGTGATCAAAAAACATAACCTCTTCTAATCATGTTGTGATATTGGATGGCATAACCGATGCACAATGTGCATGCACTCCCCTTGTAATATATAATAAGATAACAAAATTATTTAAGGGCATATTATCAATTATCAAAGTTAAGCTTAAAAAAAATCAATTATAAAAGTTAGAATTTTTTTTGTATACTATCATATTATTATATACGTATTAAAAGTGTACAAAAATAATTATGGAGTCATACAAGTAATTTGGAACATAGTCATATTTAAAGTCTTATTGTAACAACGTATTTATGTTGTATGTTTTGAAAATTTGTTATATCACTTTTATCCCTATTTTTTATAGCATATTTTGACAAAATAACTATGAGAACATACAATGATTTTGTCATGTGTGTTGAGGAACATATTTATGTTGTATGCTACGAAAATTTGTTATTTCACCTTTATCCATATTTTTCATAGCATAGTTTAACAAAATAAATGGGAATATAAAGGTGATTTTGTCATGTGCACTGGACACTCTAATCTTTCAGATCCAAACTCTTCTTTCCAATTCCTTTTTTTGTTTTTTCAACAATGTAATTTTGAGGTATTTATAAAACTTCTTTTCCTGTCAAAAAGAGAAACTATTCTCTCATGTGACAATACATACCACCCCAAACATGGAAAACTCGAGGAAATTTCTTAAACGCATTTCCCAATGCTGGCTTTCTTGGATACGAAACAAACAATCAACGAAGGTGCGTAACATTTATTGAATGCCAAGCCACATTTTATATTTAACCGAGTTTAGGTAGTCTTAATTGTAGATAGTGAAACAACACGAAATGAACATCCGTTCCTAACCAAAATTTACGAAATGACTCTATGGATATTATTTCCCACGTGTAATAGTTCTCTATTTTTACTAGAATCCATGCTTGAAGGAAAAAACAAAGAAAATAAATGAGAACACCATGTACACATATTGTAGGTGTAAATTATCTACAGATCCAGGTGGCAACATCCTAGACCTAGTGCACCCAAATACAAAGAAACGCGAAGTATAGAGCAAAGATTAAAGAGCGCGAGATTTAAGTAAGCCACGTGGATCGGGCGTAATAATGTCGGACAAGACTTGACCCAGACTTCTGATAAAGCTGACAAGATAAGGCGGGACGGGACAAACGAGGAGCTACAGTCAAACATGCAAGAAAGTGTGGAACACATCGGCTGATCATAAGGGCGACTATCGAGACAGCCGATATCGCGTCAACAGAGGACCATAAGAAATTGGCTCGAATGAAATACAGGCGAGGAGCCAAGATGCATCGACCGCACAAGACGACGTGAGTCGGCCCGATCACAGAACAACTAATTAGATGTAACAGGGTCAACATTCTAACTTCGTTGTATAAACTTTCTCCTATAAATAGCGGGACTTGTATTCTAGAGAGGCAGGTTGTAATTTTTGGGAGAAAAAGGAGAGAGAAACCCGAGTTAGCATTAGAAAGAAGTGAATGAGAAGTAAGTTCATCTTGTAAGGAAATCCCACTAAGAGCAACACCTTTGTAACACCGTGAAGTAATAAGATTCATCATTTCACCCCCGTGGACGTAGGTAATCATACCGAACCACGTATATCTTGTGTTCATGGTTGAGTGTTTACTTTCGTTTGAGAAGAGTCGTACATTTATATCCTTTGGATGTAGTTTGTAGTAAAATGCATCTACATTCTGGCGCCGACTAAGGGGACACGACTAAGATCTCCGGATACCTTGCCATTAAAGTCTTCAGAGACGATCAACGGCTCCTCAATACACGTTAATGTGTTGGAGTAGAAGCTACGATAAACTGTTGGCAAGTAATGGTTGTTTTGAGTCATTTCTTGAGCATTTAAAGTCATAGTAGTAGCAGCGTCTTCTTAGCGTCCTCAACAGTTTGATCGATAGAGAAACTTCACGAGCTCACCAGCGACTAACAGTTCGGGTTAGAAGCTACGTGAAGAATCTGTTGAAGGGACGACTGTTTGTTCTTGATAATCGTGTGTTTGTTAGCGTTAAGCGAGTTGTTTTTAGCTGCGGTAAGAAGTTGGGATCTCGGAGTTACCAAAAGTTAGCGTTTTAGATGTTTCATCGTGTAATGAACTGCCGACCTTGTATAATTTTTAGCCGACGGTGTAGCGTAAGTCGTCGGAAAGGTCATAATTAAATCTCGAGAAAGTGGAGTTGGTACAAGTTCAAATTAATTCTAGGGGTTACTTGCCGTACTTTCTAAGCATCACGTGCATAAGATCAATGATTTGGAGCATGTAGAACAAAGGACAAACCAACTTAAATGCATAGGTCGAGTACGGAGAGCGACGTCGTACGGAGTGATAGTGACGGGAAGTGAGTACAACCACAGATTCAAAGATAAGACCAAAATAGGGTAGATAAACGGAACCCACCTGATAACCAAAGTTGACCCTGCATAGTGACAGTAGTCGTAGAGTCGAACGTTTCTCCTTTTTTTTCTGTGCATTTTGTTAGAAAAATCAGGTCAAAGTAAGGGGTTCTTTTTCGTATTTGCTGACGTAGGGACGGGCGATACTCGACTAATCACACGACATAACTAATGGCTAGCACTTCAGGGACGATAAGGATGTTGAGGAATCACACGGTCACTAGCAGAAGCATGCATGCAGGGATAACGGGGCCGAGGCAAGGGAACAGTCGACAACCACCGCCCGAGGAATCTCATGCATCTGCGCGAGGGATTCCTGTTGTAGACGAGGAAGTATATTTGGGGCGGGACGATAACACCTTACCTCTGCACCAGATTATACTAACTCAGAGAAGAGTCGATCAAGTCGATGGACTCACAGCTTCAGACACCGATGACGATGAGGAAGCACTTGCAGCGCGAGCTCAGAGGCAATCGACGAGGCGACAAATTGAACACCAGGAAGATTTGGGAAGGGAACAAGAGCGTCTTAGGAAGATTCAGTTGGGGCGAGCAATAGCAAGTGACATCGGCCCGACAACCGTTCAATCTGTCAATCATATAACCAATCCAATACCGCCCCCACCACCCACATCAGCACCATTACAACCTCGGCCACACCAACACAATGGACATTCCAGTCATGAGAGTACGGACCCGACGTTGTTGGCCATTTTGGAGAGTCAGAGGAGACAAGAAGCGGCACTGAGGGAAATCCAGCAGCGGAATTTAGCCTTGGAGTATGATAACTACCAACTGAGGAACCAACGAACCAGATCAAGAGGGTCGTCAAGCCGAGGAACATCGGGTTATCATGGCCGATCTGATCACTTGCCACCCATGATGGGGCAGAGTAACATTAATCAGCCTAATCAGTCAGGTCAGCCGCCATTACCTTCGGTTCCCCCAACGCAGAGATATGGACCACCCGAGGACTCGTCCACCGATGAAGGGACGGGAGACAAGATCAGACAACTAAAGCCAAGCTTAAGGAGTTGGAAGCAAAAATCAAGGAAATTTCGAGCGGAAGCGAAGAGGATAAGCTGGCCGAGATTATGAGTGAAGCCGAGAAAACGCCTTTCTCTCAAGAATTTGAACAAATGTCGTTCCCACCTAAGTGTACTTTACCTTCATTCCCCTCTAGATTTGATGGAACTGGCGATGCGACCGAACACCTTAAGATGTATACCATGTCACTGATCCAATGGAGAAATAACCCGGTAGTTATGTGTAAATTCTTTCCAGCTAGTTTGGAGGGCGAGGCGCGAGATTGGTTTTATTCGCTCGCACATGGTTCGATCAACGGGTACGATGCGCTAGTCGAGGCCTTCCTTGAGACCTATATGCATAACAGTCGACCTCGGCCAAGAATGAACAAGCTGTTTACCCTCGCCCGAAGATTCAGAGAGCCATTGAGAACCTTGACCGACAGATGGAGGAAGCGTATGCTGAAATTGGGAAGGTACCGGTGGACCAAGCCATCTTTGGGTTTGAAAACGCGTTGGGGAGATCGGACCCCATTTGGATTGCCATGTTTTCTGAAAAACCTAAAACCTTAAAGGAGATGAGAAGAATGCAAGAACACTACATCGCCTTGGAAGAAATTCAGGCCGAATCAAGAGATAGAGGGGTACAAGAAGCCAGTGCTTTGAAGTCGGTACTTTTGAAACTAAAACGGTCACGGACGACCATATCGGGCGATTAGAAAAAGATCGGACCCTCCCCGAGGAACAGTGAGAAGAGGGAATGGATGGCCAAAGGGAAGAAGCCAAAGCGGAAGCCCGATCGTATACCCCACTAAACGCTTCTTTGGAAGAGGTGTTCAAGGAAGTTGAGAAGAGGAGCGACATCAACTACCCAGCATCGAGGGGGGGTACAGTTCCAAGAGACCCGAGATCATCCCAAATACTGTCACTACCATCAGTATAGGGGCCATTCCACCAATAACTGTCGAGAGGTGAAAGATATTGTTCAACACCTCATCCGCGATGGATATTTGAGGAAGTATGTCCTCCACCCCTTTCGGCCGGAAGCAACACCCGATGCGCCAGTTCATCAAGTCCGCATCGATATGGTGAACCAATTCGTAAACACCATTTCACATTCGGCTATGCAAAACTACACTCTCGGCCCAGTAATCACCACTAGGATCCATAAAAGGGATCGTGACGGTAAAGAGATATTCAGTGTAGCCAAGTCTCTTCCCATGGAACCCTGGATGACGGTGCCCATATCGTTCTCGTCTAAGGATGTCCCAGCAAACGGACAGGCACACAGCGATCCACTGGTCATCACACTATTGATTGAAAAGTGGGGAGTAAGAAGGATTCTTGTGGATAGCGGAAGTTCAGTCGAGTCTTTGTTCTACGACACGTTCAGAAGAATGAAACTCTCGAGACGATATGCTCGTCCCATCCACATCTGGTATCTACGGCTTCAACGGCACGAGAACCATCCCGAAGGGCGAAGTAACTTTAAGAGTTTCAGATGGTGGTGGCTACCTCGACATACTAACCACTTTCTGTGTAGTCGACGTCGCTTCACCTTATGAGGCCATTATCGGGCGCCCATGGGTTGCGGGGATAAAGGGCGTAGCATCGGCCTTCCATCAAAGGTTAAGGTTCACCACTTGCAAGGGAATAACGGAAGTTATGGGAGACTCCCAGGCAGCACGACAATGCATGAAATTTGATATAGAAATAAATGAGCGACGGCGAGCTCGGCAAAGGCAAGAAAAGAACAAAGAAAAGGAAGTGAAGGCAGCAAAAGAATTGGAGGAGGCGATTTCTCAAGCGGTCCTGGCACACGAAACGTGAGAACAAGACCCTTTATAGCAATTAAAGGAAGCATCCCCAGTCAGGGAGACCAAATCAAACTTCTCGACAGTCGAGCCGACTAAAGAAGTAAACTTGGGAACGATAGAGGAACCTAAAGTAGTGAGGATCAGGGCATTACTATCGGACGAAGAAAGCAGTAAACTCGCGACGCTATTAAAATAAAACCTGGAGGCATTCGCTTGGGAAGTGCATGATTTGGAGGGTATTGACCCAAAGGTATGCTGTCATCACTTAAAAATTGATCCGAAGTTCAAACCGGTTAGACAAAAAATGAGGCGTATCGCGCCGAAATTACAAGCGGCGGTCGAGGTCGAGTGAAGAAGTTACAAGAATCCGGAAAAATAAGGAAGTCCCACTACCCACAGTGGATATCTAACATGGTCGTGGTACCAAAAAAGAAAGGGGAGTTCGAATATGTATTGATTTCAGACTTGAACAAAGCACTGCCGAAAGACGACTTCCCCCTTCCCGAGTATAAATCAATTAGTAGAATCAATAGTGGGATACGAGACGATGACTTTAATGGATGGATACATGGGATACAACCAAATACCACTGGCGCCCGAGGACCAGGAACACACCTCCTTCTTCACGCCAAGAGGATTGTATTGTTACACCAAGATGCCATTCGGACTTAGGAATCTTTGGGACTACGTACACGGAGAGATTGGTAGGAGATATGTTCGAAGACAAGATTCACGATACCATAGAAGTTTACGTGGACGACATGTTAGTTAAGAGTCGGAAATCAAAAAACCACGTCCGAGACCTTCGAGAGATTTTTCAAACAATGAGGAAACACAAGATGAAGATTAATCTTGCCAAGTGTGACTTCTGGGTCACATCGGGGAAATTCTTAGGCTACATCATCACTCCCAGGGGAATAGAAGCGGATCCCGAGAAGGTACGATCCGTCCTTGACATGCCATCTCCCGCGACGGTGAAAGACGTGCAGAAACTAAACGGTTGCATAGCCGCATTGGGACGATTTGTGTCACGATCATCCGACAAATGCAAGGATTTTTACGACATCTTGAAGAAAGGAGAAAAATTTCGATGGACGGACGCAAGCGAAGAAGCTTTTCAAAGTATCAAGCTACATCTAGCTAGCCTCCCGGTCCTTCAAAGGCCTGAGCCATCAGAAATTCTCACTTTATACTTAGGCGCGACACCCTATGCCATAAGTGCGGTATTGGTTAAAACAGAGATGGGCGTGTAAAAGCCGGTATACTTCACCAGCAAAACTTTAAGTCCAGCCGAGAAGAACTACACTAGAATGGAGCAGATGGTGCTCGCGCTAGCCTTTGCTGCCTCTAAACTACGAACATATTTTCAAGCTCATCGAATAAGGGTGCTCACCAAATCGCCTATCGAAGCGGTCTTGGATAGTGCTGGGCGATCGGGGAGAATCTCCAAGTGGGGAGCCATAATCAAACAATATGATGTGATGTACGAGACAAGAACCGCGATCAAAGGACAATTAGTGGCCAATTTCTTGGCAGACTTCCCCCTCAGTGATGCGGACGAGGTAGAAGATATACCGGGAATGACAGAAGAACAAGAGGGGCCGGCGGACCTGCTAGACGCTAGTAGCCCAACACCATGGGAAGTATTTGTTGATGGGGCATCTAACAAAGACGGATCGGGTCTCGGGTTGGTGTTCACCACGCCAAATGGGAGGAAGATTGTGCATTCGTTCAGGTTAGAATTCAAGGCAACGAACAACGTCACCGAATATGAGGCGGTGATCCATGCCTTACGGATAATTGTTGGAAATGGGGCTGCATGAGGTTCGACCGACTAGTGACTCTCAACTAGTGATCCGGAAAATTACGGGCCAATACGCTACACACGATCTGGTGCTTTGCAAAAATATTGGGAGCTCGCCCAATTTTACATCAAGCAAATCCCGGATATTAAATTCCGCCACATCTGCCGAAAGGATAACAGACACTCGGATGCTCTATCATACATCGCCTCACGGTTAGTAGACCCGAGCATTGAAGGGATGCGCGTTATGAGGCTACTTAACCCGTCTATCCTGAAACACCAGAAGCACGGATCGAGGTGGCCGTTAACACATCCGAGAGATACAAAGAAGGCGGCGGAGAAAGCCGATACATCAATACTTAGAGACGGGTGAGCTACCTAAGAGTCGGCCCGAGATGAACAAGATCAAAAGTAAATCGGGCGCCTACGAGTTAAGGGGGGATCTTATATCGGAATTCCTACCTAGGGCCACTCTACGATGCTTAAGCGAGGAAGAAGGCCATATAATCCTACATGAGCTACACTATGGGGCGGTGGAAATCACAGCTCGGAAGAAGCTTGTCGGCTAAGGCAAAAACAATGGGCTACTTTTGGATGTATATGAACGAGGACGCAAAGAAAATGGCAAGAGCTTGTGAAGAATGTCGACGTTTCGGAAGAAAATCCATGCTCCCGCGTATCGTTAAACTCGATCATAAGTCCGTGGCCTTTTTCTAAATGGGGAGTGGACATTTTCGGGCCGTTACATGTAGGAATGGGGCAAAGGAAGTATTTGATCGTGGCTACGGATTATTTTACCAAGTGGGTCGGGCGGCACCACCGAGGCATATTCGAGACAAAGATGTTTTTAAGTTCATTTGGGAACATATCATTTGTCGCTTAGGGGTCCCACTGCCATCGTCTCGATAATGGAAAACAACTACGGGTGAGAACATTGATCTTCTATTTAACACTTACAACATCAGGAAGAGCAAAGCTACCCCGATTTACCCCCAGTACAATGGGCAGGCCGAGATCACTAATAAGACCATCGCCGATAACATGAAGAATAAACTGGACGGGGAATATGGCAAATGGTACGAGGAATTATATAACGTCCTATGGGCATACAGAACCACACGGAGTAAAGCTATGGGGTTCTCCCCTTTTATGCTTACCTACGGAACCGAGGCGATTCTACCAACAGAAGCAATGATACCTACCACAAGAACTGAAGCGTGGAGGCGAAACGTGTCGTCCGATCTGATCTTGGCTAAACTCGACGACTTGGAAGAAACAAGAGAAATTGCGCTACAAAAAATGGAAAATTATCAAAGGAGGTTACAACGGGAGTACAACAAGCGCGTTCGACCAAGAGAGTTTAATCCCGGGCAGCAGGTATTGAAATTTCTAGTTGAATGGGAGCGCGACAAAAAAGGCGGAAAAATAGCACCAAAATGGGGCGGGCCATATATAATCGAATCTAAGGCGGGCGAGGGATCGTATCGACTACTGCGACTCGACGGAACAAGAGAGCTCAAACCATGGAACATCCGATTCCTGAAACTCTATCATCCTTGACGGGCAATGTGAAAAAAAAAACGGTAAGCAAACGTGTCTTCTATCTCTGTGAAACCGTGAGGGGTATGGGATAGGGCACAAGCGACTAATGGTTATTCGTACTCGGGGCAATGACAGTGTGGAAGTGCTGAGGTGACTTACACTCGAATGGTCATTCTTACTCGGGGCAAAGCCAGTGTGGAAGTGCCGAGGTGACTTACACTCGAATGGGAATTCGTACTCGGGGGCAATGCCGATGTGGAAGTGCTTGAGGTGCCTTACGATCGCCTGGCTATTCGAACTCGGGGCAGTGGCGGTGTGCAAGTGCCGAGGTAGCCTAAGGGTTCTAGTGGTTGGAAACCAGTTCCAAAGGTTGTTTAGACACGAGGTTTACTCATCTAGGTGGCCTACTTACATCTGAAAGGTCACCACCATCGCAAGTGGGCGTGTCCACTTGCCCGAGATCGGTTGATCGATAACCACTCGGGACCATCGGGCCTAGAACTAGGATGACTGATACCCTTCCACTGAATCCAAAGAGATAGTGATGAGATACCCCGATCAGGACATGGCATAGGGCCCGATGACCCTCCTTGTTGGGTGTGTTCGACAGAAATGGTTAGAGTTCTAACATATAAAAGAAACAATTGCAGGGCATAACACCAGGAACAAAAGCAAAACAAATAACGTCGTGAGTTAATCAACAAACTGTCGGGGCAACATGCGGAACAAGAAACAAATCGATCGTGTCGTGCAACAACCAACACCCAGAGGAGCAGCATACAAAACGAAAACCACATCGATCGCATGGTACATCAATCAACAATCGCCAGAATAACATAAGAAACAAAAGCTAAACCGATAACACCAAGCGTCTTATAACAAAGTACGGAAAGCATCACGCGGACATACAAAATGAAAAGTTTAGCGGAAATGAAACAAACAACATCGGTGACGCAGCACCCCCATTAAAACGAACAAGCGAGGTAGCGGAAATTAAAAAGGGGAGAAGTGTTTAGAGCGATTCACAACCCGATGGAAGGGGCAACATAGTGACGCAACACCACAAAAAGAAAGCTTAAACCTTGGGAGGAGCCGCGCCGGCCTTCCTCTGCGCGACCTCGAGCCGCTTCTTCTCCACCCAGTCCATAATGCCACCTGAACTTTCGATCTAACTCCTCCGCATGGGCGACCCGTTCATCCTCGAGTTGTTGGGTAATCTGGGAAGTGTTTTCCTCGGCCTCAGCTAACTTGAAGCCCAAATAGACCTCGGCTGTTTCAATCGGCGAACCTCCGGATCAAGCTCCTGCTGAACGTTTTTGCGCGGCTACAAAACCACAAATATAGGATGTTATTCATCGGATACAACTTAACATTTTTTCAAGAATAAAGCGCGATCTGGATCTAAAAAATGGCCTCAACACATTGGCTAAGAGACACGACGGGGCGGGTAACACCGACCAAGCGACTCTACCGACTTGGACAACTCATCCTCGGTCCTGGACAACTTCATGGTTAATTCGTTATAATGTTGCTTGTTGAACTTGTTACTAGGGCAATACTTCTTATGCTCGGCCCAATCGTTCATTAACCGATTACGCGACGCTTGGAGAACCACAAGCTGCGATCTACTCCACTCTAAATCGCCCATAACTTTATCAAATTCACGCACTCGGCCCAGTAAATCGCTGTTATCTCGCTCCACCACATCCTTATCTCTCAATATTCGTCGGCGGTCCTCGTGAAGATCTCGATTCTGTAATTGAAGAGCGTTTACCCTTTGCTCCAAACTCGTGGCTAAAGCGGTTTTTCGGCGAAAGACGCCGAGAAGATCCCAAATGAGCCTGTAAATTGTCCATCTCGGAAGGATCATAATCAAACCGGCGATGTCGTTCTAACTCGTCCTCAAGACTTGCAATCTCCTCAGATTGACGGTCTATTTTGTCGTCTTTGTTTGCCATTCGTTGACGAAGATTTTCCACAAGGTCTTTCTCAATATCCCATTTTCTCTTCAGAATCCTAAACTCCAAAGTAGCGTCTATACCTATACTAGATACCTCGTCTAAGAAGAAGGATACCCGACTCAGGATACTGGCACGATAAACTCAATCAACACAAGTCAAGAAGAATCATATACCTTGAGCATCGGCAAGTTTGATCTCCATCTCGTTCGCGCGACCCTTCTCATTCTGAAGTTGAAGTTGGAGAGACTCTATCAACTGTTTATCTCGAAGGCGATTGGCGGCATCCAAGCGTACACGGCTCATGATCTAACACAAACAAATGAGTTTGCATCATAAGCGACACTAAGGACAGAAATCAGAAGTGGGGCATTACTATACAGAACCGAGTCGCTCACCACAGTGTCAAGTGTCAAGGCGATGTCGCCATAACAGGGTACAACATTCAACATTTCTTCACCAGTATACTTCCCAAAGTCGGAGGAAGTAAGCACACCCAAGGAATTCATGATCGGGCCAGAAACGGTGAAGCAAGTCTCGGCGCTAGAAGACGATCCCTCAGTAAACCGGGGCACACAGGGAAGCTCTACCGGAACACTAGTAACAACCTTCTCTATGGAGGGCGTCTCCGAGGGCTCTTGTTGGTCGCCCACACCTTGTTCACCGACTTTGTCACCCGACACAGTCTCTCCAAACAACTCATCCTCATCGAAAAGATCAATGAGGGGGCTCGTTTTCGGCGGTGGCTTAGAAATTTCTTTACCTCTATCAGGATTACGCCTAAGCGGAGTAGGTTCGACATTGTCAACGTCATCATCATCGCGCCTCGGGTGTTTCTGCACAAGTGTCTCGTCAGAACATGTGAAGGCAAAAAATAAGGGCAAGTACATGTACTTATAAGGGAATCATTATGTTTGTTACCTTCCCCTGGTCTTCCTCAACCCTTGTGACAGCACCTCTTTTCCTAGACCTGATAGTTTTTGTGGAACTGACCTGAGATTTTCAAACAACAACAAATGACTAACGCGCCCGAAGCTAACAAGATAGAAATCAAGAAAAGCGCGTACCTTATCGGCCTTGTCATCATTAACCACCCGGAAAGAATAGGACTCGGCGGGAAAAGTAGGCGACCGGAAGTCACCATGAAGGATAGGACCTCGGACAAGAAGCGGAACTCGGGGATATGTCGGATCATTAGAATGTCGGGCTCTGCTTTGTTGGAACCATGGCCGATAGGATCGGCATCCAGCATCATTCTTTCGACACCCTCGGGCATAGTTTTGACCCGATGAGGACTTGCGACAAACCTAGCAAGATCACCCAAGGTCGAAGTACCCATTGCTCGATAGTTGACAAGGAAATTGGCAACGGTATACTCAGGAGCGTCCTCGGGCTTGTAGGTCGACCACTCGGTAGTAGAACCATGACCATCGCGGCGATCCCTCCACTCGTTCATAATTCGGAAAGTATTGCCAGTCCATTGAGCTAAAACACGAGAAGGCCGAATCTGGGACAAAATCTCGTAATAAAATGGGCTATCAGGGTTGTATAAGGGAAGACGAAGGCCTAGCTCCAGCTGACCCAAGGTGATGACCACACAATTAGCCGATTGCTCGTGCTTCTTCATATCGGTTTTCTTCAAACTACCGTTTCGGACCGAGAGAAGGGTCACTTCGTAATTTTGAAGATCATACGTCTCCTTCAACTGCTCAATGAACTCTTCATCGGAAAGATCTTTCACCCTTTTCTCGGACCTGCACGAAATAGAAGAAGAGCTATCAGCAAAAATAGATCTCATCGCGCGATCATCATACCTAGAAGGGCTCTCAAGCAAAAACAGAGAAGCAAGGGGGAACATCAAACTGGAAAAACATCATCAACAGACCTCTTTTCAGCCATGGAAGGAGAAGAAGCCATTAACGAAGATAATGCGAACTCGGTTTTCAACAAAGAAAGATGAGGCGACAGCAGCTCATAACGATCGATGAGGAGAAAAGGACGAAAGAAAATCAAGAAAGCTAGGTTTTTTGAGAAGCGTAAGATATGAAGAAACTTGGAAGAAAACCACGAGCGAAACATAAGGGCAGAGAAGAAGAAGGAAGAAAGGAGCGGGCTATTTAAAGAAGAAACTTTGTAACCGACGCTGACGGTTACCAGTCATAAAGTGGAAATTAGTGGGGGCGCTGCATGGCAGGATTAGCGGCATGAGCGAAGACATGGGCGGTTAAGACGATGTTCTTCCACTCGTGCCTCCCACGGGTGGAAGAAGGGCATAAATGTAGGTGTAAATTATCTACAGATCCGGTGGCAACATCCTAGACCCGGTGCACCCAAATACAAAGAAACGCGAAGTATAGAGCAAAGATTAAAGAGCGCGAGATTTAAGGAAGCCACGTGGATCGGGCGTAATAATGTCGGACAAGACTTGACCCGGACTTCGATAAAGGCGACAAGATAAGGCGGGACGGGACAAACGAGGAGCTACGATCAAACAGGCAAGAAAGTGTGGAACACATCGGCTGATCATAAGGGCGACTATCGAGACAGCCACATCGCGTCAACAGAGAGGACCATAAGAAATTGGCTCGAACGAAATACGGGCGAGAGCCAAGATGCATCGACCGCACAAGACGACGTGAGTCGGCCGATCCTGAAACAGATAATTAGATGTAACAGGGTCAACATTCTCACTTCGTTGTATAAACTTTCTCCTATAAATAGCGGGACTTGTATTCTAGAGAGGCAGGTTGTAATTTTTGGGAGAGAAAGGAGAGAGAAACCCGAGTTAGCATTAGAAAGAAGTGAATGAGAAGTAAGTTCATCTTGTAAGGAAATCCCACTAAGAGCAACACCTTTGTAACACCGTGAAGTAATAAGATTCATCATTTCACCCCCGTGGACGTAGGTAATCATACCGAACCACGTATATCTTGTGTTCATGGTTGAGTGTTTACTTTTGTTTGAGAAGAGTCGTACATTTCTATCCTTTGGATGTAGTTTGTAGTAAAATGCATCTACACATATATTGAACCTTGTACCCAGATAAGCATTTGGAACCGATAAAGCTATGTTCAATTATCAGGTTAAAGTAACCTAACTTGTCTTTTGTAAGAAAAACTTTTAGTTAAAGAGGGATGATCTTTTTCGACTTTTATTCTCACACTATCCCATACTTTGAACGTTATTTTATCAAAATCAAATGCTAACGGATTTAAATCTAATATTTTGGGAATGTGATGCTCTTTCAAAGATGTACATGCCTACTAAAAATGAGTGCATTCAGAAATATTAAACGTCACAATATACGGATCTTGATTTCAATGATTATAAATCTGTTAATTTTCAACGGTTCATTTTCAAAATTGTAGGTAGTGGTGCATTTAGGAATACACTCTTTTCCCCAAAATATTAGTTTCAAATACATTATTTATTGGTTTCTTTACAAGAATAGCATCGTAAAGAGAGATAATATAAGAATAAAAAGTTGAAGGATCATCCCTCTCAGTTAAGAGGGAGGATCCTTTCAACTTTTGTTAATTTTTCTCTCAGTTAAGAGGTACGATCCCTTCACACTTTTATTCTCACATTTTGGGCGAATTTGTAAATAAAAATCAAAATGATATCTAATTTGAATCAAATATTTTAGGGATATGTTCTTTTTATAAAGTTCTACATACCTACTGAAAATGAACGTATTCCGAAACGTATAACACCACCGTCTATCAATTTTAATTTCAACGGTTCGAAGTAGGAGATGGTGATATTATACGTTTCGGAATACGTTTATTTTGGGTAGGAATATATATCTTTGTTTGAAGAACATATCACAAAATTCTAGCTTCAAATCCGTAATCATTTAGTTTTTATTCACCAAAATAATGCCTAAAGTGTGAGAATAAAACTGTGAAGGGATCCTTCATCCTCAAGTACAAATTTTTTTTCCTTACAATAGACTCCATATTCATTAAAAGAAATCAAGTTACATGGAGAAGATTAAGTACATCATCAAGTGAAAGAAAAAACACACTAGAATTAGTATAAACCCCAGAGTTCTAACAAGAGAAAGAGTTGGTACACCAGAAACAAGATCAATTACAAGCATGAAAAGAACCGATAAATCGGATAAAAATGGTTTCTAGGATCGTAGTCCAAACATTTTGATATTTGTCTTCTAGAGAAAGATAAACTCTATTGAAAGAGGAGTATTTTTCCCAATATCTTGATGTCGGAGAAGTTTCCGGTGGCCGGAAAATATCACCGTCGATGTACTTCAACCTTTTGTAACACAAAGAAGAATTTTTTAAGTTATAAAGACGCAGACTAAAAGACGCAGACTAAAACGTTATGAAAGCGCATAAACCATGCTGGAAAACATGGAGGATGAAACATCCTAAACCCTAAAAACCCTAAAAAAACTTGAAAACCCTAACCAAATCTAGTGAAATTAACCTAAATATGAAAAACTAGTTAAACTAAGACTATTACTGCTTAGATCTACTTAGATCCGTGAAGACCCAAGTAGATCTGAGTAGTTTTAGCACTCGCTGGAAAGCTTTTGTCTCTCTCGCCTGAAATCACTCTAGAGAGGGGAGAAAGAGATAATTTGCTAAGTATATTTCACTTTTTCAATACAATTTGGTATAGTATAACATATCTAGTTACCCACACCAATAAAATACTTAATTTGGCAATGGATTTTTTTCTTCTTTTTTGAACGAGAATGAAAAAACAACAAAGAAACAAAAGAAAGAAAAACCTAAGCAACAAAAGACTGCTCGCTCTCAATGAGCTGAGCAATACATGAAGGAGGGGAAGTAAACCACACATTCGAAGAGTGGGTAAAAGCAGCTAAAGCTGCAAGATTATGTGCCACATTATAGGCATTATTTTTGATTAAGCAGCAAAGGTTTTTTAGTGCTTGTATTTCAAGGCGTTTATGACATTTGGTGAGTCCCCTTCAATGATTATGTCTCTTAAACCTTTGCTAGTCCCCGACTCCACTGCCAATAATGCACTATACTCCTTTGCCTCAACTGCAGTGCAGTAGTCGATTGTATTGTTTTTTCACCCTTGCAGTTTAGCTTCTTTGTCTCTAGCAACTACTCCACAAGCAAACTCCCTTGGCCCTGCAACCCATCAAAATTCATCTTGATTTTATCTCCCTCAGGTGGTTCCCAGTATTCCTTTTGAGCCTCCAGCATATCCGTTTTAGTTGGTCGAGCTTCATTTTCCTCAACTTCAAGCTCCATATTATACCAGTACAAAGCCTCTTGTAGAACCTCCTTAATGCAAAATATTTTCTTGTTATAAACAACACCATTCATGCCTTTCAATATTTCCCAGAAAACACACATTCCCATCTTTAGTTTTGCATAATCTCCTCCTTCAGCCATCCATTAAATGATAATGTCATGCACTGAATGATTTGGGCATTCCCCTATTCTGAGACTCAAAGGGGAAGCGAAAAGTACTGCTTGTGACAATTGACAGTATAAGAACAAATGCTCTATTGTTTCGGCATTTCCATCACATAACCTGCGATCATCATTTATCTTGTGAATGTGTTTCTTTATGTTTCTTGCTACAGGGAGACCAATTTCCAATGGATTTTTTTTTTTTTTTAATTCTAGCCAAAATTTACATTCCGAAAAAATTCACAATCCAAACTGACTATCCGTTTCAAGTGAGCTCACATTCGAGTCAACTCGAATTAACAAATAGTTTTGATGAATTGGCGAAATCTCAAGCTTGTAGAGAGCTGCAGTTCTATTTGTCTACTTTTTAGCCTTCCAGAATGAAACACTAGCGTAAGGAAAATTGTGTTTCTTACGTGTTCCTTGACAACTGGAGAAATCCTCCTTGTGTGGTGTTAAATAATACCACATCACCTAAGGAAACCTAGGTTCCGTGCTTAATAAGCCTCGGGTAATCCTAACCTTGCAAGCCGGTTTTTGGGCTTAGTTAGGCCCGAGGATTCCTAACATGGTATCAGAGCCAGGCCTCACTCAACGCTACCTGTGTCCATCCAGTGTCACTGTGTCCATGGTTTCCGTACCACTCTGTATCCGCCTGTGTGCATACGTGGCTTTCGTGCCACTTAGTCAGTGTAGCCCTAGTCGTTGAGGAGGGTGTTAAATAGTACCACATCGCCTAGGGAAACCTAGGTTCCGTGCTTAATAAGCATTTGCCAATCCTAACCTTGAAAGCCGGTTTTCGAGGTTAGTTAGGCCCGCAGATTCCTAACATGTGGCAGTATCAGAGCTATACCCCACTCAACGCTACCTGTGTCCATCCAGTGTCGGTGTGTCCATGGTTTCCGTACCACTCCGTATCCGCCTGTGTGCATACGTGGCTTCCGTGCCACTTAGTCAATATAGCCCTAGTCGTTGAGGAGGGTGTTAAATAGTACCACATCGCCCAGGGCAACCTAGATTCTGTGCTTAACAAGCCTCGGAAAATCCTAATCTTACAAGCCGGTTTTTGAGGTTAGTTAGGCCCGCGGATTCCTAACATGTGGCACCGTGGTTACCTTGGAAACAAATGATGCTCCACCTGAAATTGCAAAACTCCACGGAACCAATCCATCAAAGAAATATCAATGGATCCGTTCGTTAATTTGCTTCTCAACCCGATCATTTACTGCAGGAGGGTCGACATAAACACAGAGAAATGGATTCAAGCAAACCGAACATGTTGAATCCCAGTGACAGCAAAGTATCTTACCAAACAACCATAACTCTCTCCCCATTGCCATTTCGACCAAAGAAACCGACTCCAGTAAAAACAATTTCTTGTTGTGAAATTTCAAGAATATACAAAGAAGAGAGAGGAACCTCCTCAAGTACATGTAGCCCCAATCTATATGACTAATTTCCAACAACATTGTGGATAGGGATCAAAAATCTGTCCCCACGAACACTCTCTCTAAGAAAGCGACCTTCACCAAAAAAGGATGACGAGTGGTTGTGACAAAAGATTGATATTTTCTTGAAGAGGTAAATAAATAATTTTGTCAATCTTCCGCGACTTTTGCCTAAACTACTCTCAACCCTTGGCTTCAAATTCAATGAACAACATAGCTCATATGGTTTCGGCCAGATATACTGACGAAAGCACGAGTCTAACCATTTTACCCATTACTGTTAACTGTTTACAAAAGAGTCGCATTCATAATCCAGTCTTATCGATTAGGTCCAAAAAATTGTTGTTGCCTACAAGTTACAATCACATAACTTGATCATTGAGGGGACCATATTTATCATTTTCTTTCATTCGCGATCAATCCATGCACATCCATTTCATTTTTGTTAAAACTCTGATCAACATACATTCCTTAAAAGCCTCGATTATCAAATAGCTACACGTAGCGTTCAGTCGTTCACTCCAAAACCTAGCTGGAATTTATTCTCGATCAGTAAATATAATGGAGTTTTCGGTGTTGACAAATGAGGAATTTTTCTTCTTTCTTATTTTTGGCAAACTGCACTACAATCTCAAACTTTCGGTGTCATCCGAGGTTGTTTTCACTCGCCAGTAGTATCTGTTCTTCTTTGGTACAATATCCATTGCGTGGCTTCTCTACTCTCTTACTTCTTTTGTATTTCAAAATCCCTCACAGATAAAATACACCGAGAATCCAGTTTTAGAAATCTTTTGATCATGGAATCCACCGTTCTATTTACTCACTATTTTTTTTTTTTTTTTTTTTTGATGAATTTCAGGATTAATTTGTCTGTGAGTGAAAAAAATAATCTTTAAGATAGTGAGTAAATAAACACCCTCATGGACTCATGTGTACCGGTATTGGACCTTCCGCATAGCTACTTTGTCCACTCCTTAGTAAGGGGCCCCTTTTATCTTATGCCATCAATGCCTTCGGAACTTAATAAAATTGGGAAACTTAACGAAACAGTCTAGTGAATCAAGCTTCACCTACTCGTGCTTCACCCTCATACACTTGCTCAATCTGAATCAAGCTTCACCTACAGTCGTCAGACTGTAACAATTTTGACCTTTATGTCCCAGCTCAAGCATACATCGGTCATAAGAAACAGATTAACAAGTTGAAAGAGAAATTCCAAGCCGGTAAAGTGTGGGAAAAGAATCCATAACAAGAGAACGGGAAAAGAATCCATCCCATATATAATTCAGTCACAGAGGAGAAGCTACACAAGCAGAAAAGTAAGGACGGATGGGTTTAGAACTATGTGGCACTTAAAAGCCCAGTATTAATGTGGGTTTATAGATTCCGGAGTATAGAGAGACTCAGAGAGAGAGGCAGAGAGGCGAGAGCATAAGATGAAGGAATATACGATGAGCCCAGTATAGAGTATAGATTGCAAGGCTTGGAAAACTACGATGGGCGAAACTTAGGTAGCTCAGATGAATGATGATAACCCCTTACAGTACCCCATATACGATCAACCAATCTAACTCCTTTAAAATCCTAAGTAATATGAGCCCCACGTCGCACGGTAGGAGTACCCTCCTCCGCATTCAACGGTGACGCTTACCCATTGTTAGAATCGCCTCATTCCACTTTTCAGAGAAAAAAACGGGTTTTCTCACCAAATTTCCAGAAAAAAGAAATACTCCAGCTAACAACAAAACCTAATCTCATCTGTTCTCTCTTATGAAACCTTACACGGCCTAGATAATTCTTCTTCTTCCTGTTTCCGGCTACGGAAGAAAACTTAACAAGGGTTTAATCACTAATCAACTGCAGTTTTTTTTCCGTTCCTTGCGCTCATTCTCCTTCTCTCTGTTTACTTTTCTAATTCATGTATAATCAATAAACCCTAACCCATGTTTTATTTTGCAGGTACAATCTTTGCTCTTGGTAAACCCTAACCCTTTTCTTTCTGTCTTTTCGTTTCTCTTAATCAATAAACCCTAACCCATGTTTTGTATAAACCCTAACCCACGTTTTATTTTGCAGGTACGATCTTTGCTCTTGATAAACAACGAGATGTTGTCTGTTTTGTTGTGGATAAGCAATCCTCTTCCTTCATTGGTCGGTTCCGGGGACGCTTTCAAATTCGCTTTTGGATGGTGCCGGCACTAAAAGATTAGTGAGGTAAGTTAAAAGAATTGAATATACTTTGTAGCACTTTTAACTATTTGTACTTCAAAATTTAAGCCGAACCTTCTTTCCCTCATTCTTAAGAAAGACCAAACTGTATTTTATCTTTTCAGCTACTTCAATTGTTTTTTTCATTCAATGCATTTTGTGTTTTTGCTTAGGGAAAATATCCAGTTATCACTGTTTGTTATCATGATGATTTGGGTCAATGTTGTTTTCTCATTGATCATCTCGATTTACTTGGATTAAAAGATGGAATCAATCAAAAAATGCTTTATAGTTTGTCTGTTATTGCATTATACATATGCTACCCTATATTATTTGACTTTCTCGACGCAATTATGATGCTCTTATTTGTGTCTTTGGATTTTAATAAAGAGCTTAAGGGATTTGGATTTGGGTACACTGTCCGGATTCCAGGACTGTTCTAGTGAAAGCAATTGACATCTCATGTCCTTTCATAGTCACAGCTTCATGTTATACAAGACAGTCTTGAATAAAGCGAAAATGCCCCAATGTCTTTCGTGATTTTCTTGATACCAGGAAGCAAATTAAAAAGTGTTTTGTCACTAGATATTTTTTTATATATTATCTATTCCTTTCGAGTTTTTTGGTTGAATATGTTTAAGACGTTGTTTTAAAATTTATTCGTAGTGTTTGAATAATAAGAAACTAATAAATGATTCGGCCTTCGATTCGGTTTCCCTATGTTATAGGAGGTAAATAAAATATATGTTTGTTTATGGTATAGACGATGTGTACATAATGAAGTTATTTTTGAACATTGTTTTCAGTTCATATTAATGCCTTGGTAGACTACCAGGTTGTTCTTCAACTGGCAGAGACTACACTTCATCAAATATTTGATGGTCGATAGGCGCTCAAGGTAATGTATCACTCCAAGGTACTCATTGATTGATCAATCAAAATTTCTTTCTCAAGACTATATGGATATGATATATGCATCAGAATCTCTAGGTATGACATCTTGAATTTTGTTGCGGTCCTATTGATCGTTTTCATGTTGATCTATTACAAATTGAGAAGTATTACAAGCTGCATGTAAGTATTAACATTGTTTGTTATACATCCAATAGGGATTCCTGGTTTCGATTCTGACAATCCAATATTGATAGTTGTTATTTTTGTAGGGTTTAGTGTTCGATTTAAAAGAAAAGTTATTTCTTAGAACGAATGGAGGACGAAGGTTGAGCTGAAACAAATAAAAATTAGCAGTGGCTTCCCGATTAGTTAATGGTATAACGTTATTTTCTAGTGTGACTTTTGATTGATTTAGTCAACGCTAGAGTTGATTTTGATCGTCAGTAAAAACTCCTTATTTTCTAGCGTACCTTTCGATTGATTTAAGGTTATGTCATACATACTTATTAATGCATATTCATTATAATAGAATCCTTAGTCACCAAATACTTGAAACTCCTCACGAATCTCACTGAGATTCGCGTATCTGCGCTCCTCAGCAAGATTCGCGAGGGGAGTGCGCTCCTAACCACTGAGATACTCGCTCCAACCTACTGAGAAACTCGCTCCTAATAAGGTAGGAGTTTTTCCATAAATACCAGTAGAATTTCCAATTTTAAACACAATTTCCAAAATCTGTAATTATGTTTTTTTATTTTAATACCAAAATTTGACTTATGTTTACCAATTTAGAGTGTTATATTATTTTATTTTTTTCAGATCTAGAAATTCTAAAGACACCTAAAACTATATATATGACGACCACTACTCTTTAATACCTAAAAAACCAAAGAAAACTTCTATCTCTTATTCTCTTCTCAAGGGAACTAGAAAGTAGTCATTTTATTAAATTTTCTATATACTTTTTATTTATTTATTATGAAAATTAGTGGTACAAATAATATATCTATATTTTATAAAACTTATTATTTACGCTCCCGACTCGCTCCTCGAATTTCATTTTTGAAATTTTTTACGAATCCCGCTCCCGACCTCGCACCCTCTCCTGGTGACTAAGATAGAATCACAACCACCTCTAGCTTGCAGACAACTGAGATTTTTATTGAATCACCACCGAGCTTGCAAAGATTCCAGGTTTGCATTCTTTTATTAGGATTTTTTGCTTCAACAGACACCATCACCACCACCACTAGATTGTAGAATGTAGGTGTGCCAAGCTATAATCTAGGAATTAAATTTGTTTTGCAGTTTGCATGTTTTTGATATCTGGGTTTGTGTTTTTTTTTCCTCAAAGTTGATTTATTTGGATTTTTGGTTTCTAAGTTTTATCTATGCTTTTTTTTTTTCAGTTGATAGATATTTTGATTTTATCTTTTTTTGTAGCATGTGAAAAACTATCAAATGAAATCATAACTATGAGGTATGCATAGTCTCTTATTCCACTTAATATTTTGAATAAACACAGCTTACATTATATGGTTTTGTTATCAATAGCCTCTTGATGAAAATGATTGGTACGCTAACTACACATTCCCTGCTAAAGCTTCGTAACTATGGTCTACTTAAACGTGTCTTTACTTTCAAGTAAGTTAATACACAAAAATAAAGTTTTTCATGGCTCTAAGAAAAGCCTATAAACTAAACATATCTCATTTATTGAATGTTGATTTGTAAGTCGCGGTGTTTACTCTTTTTTGATAAGAAAGTGGTTTATGGGCTACTCAGGTTTATTCTTTTCCGAGTTCTTCTGGGCAAGTCTTTTCTGGCAGTTGTATGCATAACTGATGTGAAATAATTGCGAAAAATTTGATGCTTATAATATACTCTCTTTGTTAAATGCACACACTGGAATGTACTTAACCAATGATCATGTTTGGCTCTTACATTTAGTTAAAGTTTTCATGTAGCTTTGTTTTGCCAAGTTTTATCACCGGCATGGTGAATGAGAAAAATAGAATAGTAAGCATGGTTAGACGTACACCTTCCAATGCTTATTGCACACAGTCTGCGAAATTAATTTATTAGGTCGTCCATGTATTTGGTTCAGTTGTGTCAATATCCGATGTTTATAACTGATTAACATAGACATTTACATAGCCTGGATCCTTTGTCAGAATACACTAGCAGTCGTATGTCATACAAGCCTGAATATTATGACTAAATATGTAGCAAGGTGTCGAGAGTAGTTTATGATTTGTCGTTCATATCTAAATTGATACTTGTAGGGGAGGCATTGGTGTATTAGTATTGGGGATGGTATTGAGGACGGGGATGGTGACTATGATGATAGCAACCGTTAAGATTATAGCCGCTTCCATGACAATAGAATCTGTTACTACATTCAATCTTTTATTCCACTTAATATTTTGAATAAACACAGCTTACATTATATGGTTTTGTTATCAATAGCCTCTTGATGAAAATGATTGGTACACTAACTACACATTCCCTGCTAAAGCTCCGTAACTATCGTCTACTTAAACGTGTCTTTACTTTCAAGTAAGTTAATACACAAAAATAAAGTTTTTCATGGCTATAAGAAAAGCCTATAAACTAAACATATCTCATTTATTGAATGTTGATTTGTAAGTCGCGGTGTTTACTCTTTTTTGATAAGAAAGTGGTTTATGGGCTACTCAGGTTTATTCTTTTCCAAGTTCTTCTGGGCAAGTCTTTTCTGGCAGTTGTATGCATAACTGATGTGAAATAATTGCGAACAATTTGATGCTTATAATATACTCTCTTTGTTAAATGAACACACTGGAATGTACTTAACCAATGATCATGTTTGGCTCTTACATTTAGTTAAAATTTTCCTGTAGCTTTGTTTTGCCAAGTTTTATTACCGGCATGGTGAATGAGAAAAATAGAATAGTAAGCTCCGACGTATGGTTAGACGTACACCTTCCAATGCTTATTGCACACAGTCTACGAAATTAATTTATTAGGTCGTCCATGTATTTGGTTCAGTTGTGTCAATATCCGACGTTTATAACTGATTAACATCGACATTTACATAGCCTGGATCCTTTGTCAGAATACACTAGCAGTCGTATGTCATACAAGCCTGAATATTATGACTAAATATGTAGCAAGGTGTCGAGAGTAGTTTATGATTTGTCGTTCATATCTAAATTGATACTTGTAGGGGAGGCATTGGTGTATTAGTATTGGGGATGGTATTGAGGATGGGGATGGTGACTATGATGATAGCAACCGCTAAGATTGTAGCCGCTTCCATGACAATAGAATCTGTTACTACATTCAAAGATTTATCATACCTAGAGGCATTAGGAAGACTAAACTTTGCAACCAATGATGCTTCCTGGCAGCAACATGAAATTCATGATGACCATTGTGTTAGTGATCAGGGAAGTGATAGTGATCTGGGAGGTAATCCGTTGTAAATGTCATAAAAAATTTAACATTAAAAGGTTCATGATTGCAAAGTACGCTTCTCAATATTAAGGTGATCAATTCATCTATATATATTTCTCTCATTTTTTTTCTTTGTTTGTTTGTTTTCCATCGTCCTGCCTAAGGGCACGGTAAAATATTTTGCAGTATTCATTTGCACTAATTAAGCTTCACTTTGTAGATTCGTGATGCCGCAATGGTTTTTATCTTATTTCTCTATCTCAATATTTTTACAAGTCGTTGATTCATGTGTTAGAATTTTGGGTGATTAAACTTAGATGATTTTGATGAATTTTGATAATGAAGGAGTGGGAACTTTTGGTTCTTATCACTCTCTCTCTATTTTGATTAATTGAAGAGATAATACTAATTCTCTTCTTTTTGTTTTTACAACTTATGGATGTCATGCACCCACATGTGTAGTCTACACACACACAACTTAAATATAAAGTTGACACCCCAATTACACTCTTAACATAACTCACATTACTCAACAATCTCCTCCTTAATGTGATGTTCTTCTACTCCTAGTAGTTCACGGAAATGTTGAAATTTTCCTTTGGGAAGTGCCTTGGTGAATATGTCCGCCAATTGGTCTTCCGTCTTGCAATATTTGAGTTCTATCTCACCATCTTCAACCGCTACTCGAATGAAATGGTACTTGAGTTTGATGTGTCTTGCTCTACAATGCTCAACCGAATTTTTGGACATAGCAATTGCCGATTTGTTGTCACAAAATATTTCGGTGCTTTCTTCTTGCTTCTCTTGAATGTCTTCCATAATCCTTCTTAGCCATACAACATGAGATGTAGCTATTGATGCTGAAATATACTCCGCTTCCGCTGTGGATTGAGCTACGGTTTCTTGCTTCTTCGATGCCCATGTAAATATACCCGAACCAAGAGAAAAAGCATACCCCGATGTACTCTTCATGTCATCAATACATCCTCCCAAGTAGCTATCACAATAGCCAACTAATTTGACATCCAAATTTCTAGAATACATGATTCCAAAATTCATTGTTCCTTGTATGTACCTCAACAACCTCTTTGCCGCGCCAAGATGTAGATGACTAGGTGAACTCATGAACCTAGAAAGCATACTTGAAGCAAACATGATGTCGGGTCTTGTATGTGTAAGATACAACAAGTTTCCAATAAGACCTCTATAGTAAGTCTCATTAACCTTTCTTCCTCCATCATCTTTCTTGAGTTTCTCATTCACTACAAGTGGTGTTGATGTGGGGTTACAACCAAGCATACCAAATTTCTTCAACACTTTTTCGGCATACTTACTTTGAGAAATGAATACTCCATCTTCACTTTGATGAACTTCTATACCAAGGAAGTACTTGAGAAAACCCATGTCACTCATCTCATATTTCATCATCATTTCTCTCTTGAATTGTTCAATCATATGAACATCATTACCCGTAAAGATAATATCATCAACATACAAGGCAACGATGAGAATAGACGTACCTTTGGTCTTCACATATAGTGTAGGCTCACTCTTGCTTTTGCTGAAGTTTTGCCTTTTGAAGTATCCATCTATCTCACTATACCAAGCTCTTGGTGCTTGCTTGAGGCCATACAAAGCTTTCTTCAACTTGTAAACTTTGTCTTCTTCTCCTTTCTCCACAAAACCTTGTGGTTGTTCTACATAGACCTCTTCATGAAGTTCTCCATTCAAAAATGCTGATTTGACATCAAGTTGATAAAGTAACCAATCTTTTTGGGAAGCCATAGCAATCACGGCTCTAATGGTGTCAAGACGAGCAACCGGTGCAAAAGTCTCATTGTAGTCGATGCCGGGTTGTTGTGAATATCCCTTTGCCACCAACCTTGCTTTGTGCCTTTGAACTGATCCATCCGCATTGTACTTCACCTTGTAGATCCACTTCACACCAATAACTTCTTTGTCACTTGGTCTTTCTACTTTCTCCCATGTATTGTTCTCGTCGATGACAAAAACTTCTTCTTCCATAGCTTTTATCCAAACCGGTTCTTTTGATGCTTCTTCAAAATTTTCCGGTTCCACCATACAAAAGTTACATCTTTCATACACTTCACTCAACCGTTGCATCTTCTTTGGTCGTGGTGGTGGTGATGTTGACGCACTAGTACTTGGAGACATACTTGGAGATGCTTCTTGTCTTGTATTTGGAGGTGTTTGAGGTAGTTCTTCCTCATTTTCTTCACCTTCTTCAACTTCATTTTTTGCTGAATTTTCTTGCTCTTCATCAACAATAATGGTTCTCTTCTCAATTTTACCTTCTTCCCAATTCCATGAACTTCCTTCATCAAACAAGACATCACGACTTGTAATCATTGTGTTGTTCTTCAAGCTAAACAACCTAAAACCTTTTGATTGGAGGCTATAACCGAGAAATACAAATTTCTCACTTGATTCATCAAGCTTTGTTCTCTTCACCTTTGGAATTTGAGAATAACACACACTACCAAAAACTTTGAGATGTCTTACCGATGGCTTTCTCCCACTCCATGCTTCAAAAGGAGTTTTATCCCATACGGCTTTTGTTGGACACCTATTCATCAAGTAGACGGCGGTGTTGATGGCTTCGGCCCAAAACACTTTAGGCATACCCTTCTCATGAAGCATGGACTTCGCCATCTCCATAACGGTTTGATTCTTTCTCTCGGAAACACCATTTTGTTGAGGAGTATAACCCACGGTTAGTTGCCTTTCCAAGCCTTCATCTTCACAAAATTTATCAAACTCTTTGTTGTTGTACTCTTTGCCTCTATCACTTCTCAAAACTTTGATGTAGTGACCACTTTGCTTTTCAACAAGGCTCTTGAACTTCTTGAAGATGCTAAAAACTTCGGATTTTTGTCTCATGAAGTAAACCCAAGTCATACGACTAAAATCATCAATAAATAAGATAAAATATATATTACCTCCATGAGTTGGTGTGTTCATTGGTCCACACACATCGGTATGTACCAAACCAAGAAGTTCATTTGCTCTCCATGCTACACCTTTTGGAAATGGTTGGCGATGTTGTTTCCCAAGTGCACAACCTTCACATACTCCATCCTTGTGGTTGATATGTTGTGGAAGTCCTTGCACCATGTTCTTGTTGGAAAGTAACTTGAGACTATTGAAATTCAAATGCCCAAGTCTTTTATGCCATAACCATGTTTCATCAATGGTTTCCATCCTCAATGCAACATTCTTCTCTTTTTCAAAGATAATTGGAAAGCTTCTATTTTTCTCCATCTTGATACTCTTCATGAGTTGTCTCTTGTTGTTGTTCTTCTTGTCATAAATGGTGCAATATCCATCTTCAAAATGGACAGCATAACCAAGCTCCACAAGTTGCCCAACACTAAGCAAATTTTGTGCCAAATCCGGAACATATAACACATCTCTAATGTATTTTGCACCATTGATAGTTTGCACGCAAATTGTACCTCTTCCGTTAGCTTGAACCATGTTTCCGTCACCCATCTTCACTAGAGAGTTTATGGATGTATCCATGTCAACAAACAAGCTCTTCACACCGGACATATGAGTTGTACAACCACTATCTACAAACCACACTTCACTTTTGGAAGTCTCCATAGCACTTTAACAAGCATAAAACAAATTTTGTTTTTCTCCTTTCTCTTCGGCTCTACCGGCTTGTTCTTCACCTTTGTACCTACAATCCTTCTCCAAATTTCCATACTTCTTGCAATGTTGACATTGGGGTTTTCCTTTGTTCCAACAATTCTTCTCCAAATGACCATTCTTGTTGCAAAAATTGCACCTTGGTACTTGAGAAGTATCACTCTTTGTGTAGTTGTTGGAGTTAGCTCCTCCTTTCTTCCATTTTCCCTTTCCTTTGAAGTTTGATGTTGATTCACCCTTGTACTCATTTTTATATGTTGCTGAATTTTTTGAGTTCAAGCTCAATTTTGATTGAAATGCACTTTCAATTGATTTTTCGGAATGCCTTGACACCCTTAGTTCATACACCTTCAAAGAAGCCCATAATTCTTGTGACTTCAATGTATCAAAATCCTTTGTCTCCTCCAAAATTGCCACAATGGGTTCAAATTTAATTGGCAAACAATTCAATATCTTCTCACAAATTCTTCTTTCTTCCATCTTCTCTCCACACATCAACATATTATTAACAATTTCAACAACTCTTGAAGAAAACTCATTCAAACATTCATTCTCATTCATTTTTATATTTTCAAAATCTCTTCTATATGATTGTAATTTTAATTCTCTTACCTTCTTATCACCTCCATACTCCTTTTGAAGAATATCCCAAGCTTCTTTAGCTTTAGGAAAATGAATTACTCTTGGTAGAATAGTGTCTCCAACTCCTTGTTGAATGTACATGGATGCTTTAGCATTCTTCTTCCTACTCTCCTTAAGTAAATCCTTTTTTTCTTTTTCTAGAGTTGTTGTAGCTTCAATTTCATCATACCCATCTTCAACAATCTCCCACACATCTTGTGACATGAACAAGGTCTTCATTTTGATGGCCCAAAAATCATAATTTTCTCCATGGAAGAGAGGTATTGAAGGTTGTTGAATGTATAAACTTGAGTTACTACTACTTGCCATTGATTTGGTTGAAGATTGATTGAAAAATTGGGTTTTTTCTTTTTTTGGATCTAGATTTTAAAAAAAATTGGGTTGCTGATTTTTTTGAATTAATGGGTAGAAATTGATTTTTCTTCACTCTCCAAGATCCGATTCAAACGATCTATGCTCTGATACCATTTGTTAGAATTTTGGGTGATTAAACTTAGATTATTTTGATGAATTTTGATAATGAAGGAGTGGGAACTTTTGGTTCTTCTCACTCTCTCTCTATTTTGATTAATTGAAGAGATAATACTAATTCTCTTCTTTTTGTTTTTACAACTTATGGATGTCATGCACCCACATGTGTAGTCTACACACACACAACTTAAATATAAAGTTGACACTCCAATTACACTCTTAACATAACTCACATTACTCAACATCATGGATAGTTATAGGAAATGTAATCACGCAATTGTAGAACCTCAACGAAATATGTATTGTTTTTATCTTAATTCATTGATAATGAATTTTATAGTGTATTAACCCTGGAAAATGATACCTTGGTACATTAATGGGAAATTGTATGTTTTAGTCTCATTTTTAGATATTTTAGATTTTCTTCCATGTGAACCGTTGCACAAGCATGCAACAATGTAAACCGATACTTAAATTATAATTATATAATTCAATTTTAGCATTTTATGGTTCCAGTAATTTATGATCACTGTGTACTTTTGTAATTGTGTGATGCTTTAAATATTTAGTTAGATCAGAGAAGGGTAGATTAATTATTGTGTCGTATTGTTTTTAGCCACCAAATCAAAAATCCTAAGCGAGGGGTTAGGCGAAGCCGAGCCGCACCAAATCAAAAAAGCATCGTGACAGGGCCAAAGGAAGTCGCGCGACACCAAATCAAAAATGCTCCAGGACATGGCGAAGCCACGCGACACCAAATCAAAAGTGCTTCGGGACATGGCAAAGTCGCGCGACACCAAATCAAAAATGATTTGAGACAGGGCGAAGTCAAGCGAAATCGGTTAGGATCTCTTAGATATCCGAAATGGGAATCACGTGGAAAATTATTAATAAGGGAATTATTATTATTATCGAAGCCGCCACCCAACTTAGGGAGTTGGGACCCAAAAGTAACACTGGTCCAATTTTCAGAGATTCAGTCCGGGAATCAAGATACGAGCTAGGAAGGTGTGGGGTACCTAGCCCGTCCAAGCCGAAACTTGGCCTCTACTTTATATTTGGGATTCAAGGGTTCTAACTTTTAATGAACTAAGAAATAAACAAATAAAATACATAAAATTACAGATATTGTCACTAATTAATTGAACGCGAAGTAACACCTGCCAAATAGAACAAACTGATTATTATTATTATCAAGGGAGAAATTATTACTATTATCAAAAATCAAGCCAAAACGATCAAACCAATATTATTATTATTATAATCAATCATCACATCATCATCATCATTATCATCATTATTATTATTTATTTTGTTTATATTAGATAAATATTATTACATGAAACTAGTTGGAAGCCTAACAAGCTAAGCTCCAACGACATACTACTACATTAATTGAACAGGTTGCTGTGCTAACCTACCAGCGAGCCTCATGGGTAACCTAGCCAAGGGAGCCGAAACGACGGGAGGGGGGCCTGAGATTGTGTCACTAGGGGCATACTAACACTACCTTCCATGTTAATTCCTGCAATATTACGCCATTGGAGACTCGAACCTGGGACCTCCTGGAGCGCATTAAACTTTGGGAAACGAGGATGACCAGCTGAGCTAGGGGCCCGTTCTTCTTGTTCTTATTATTATTATTACATGAAACTAGTTGGAAGCCTAACTAGCTAGGCTCCCAACGACATACTACTACATTAATTGAGCAGGTTGCTGTGCTAGCCTACCAGCGAGCCTCATGGGTAACCTTGCCAAGGGGAGCCGAAGCGGGAGGGGGGCGAGATTGTGTCACAAGGGGGGCAAACTAACACTACCTTCCATGTTAATTCATGCAATATTATTATTATTATTATTATTAATCTAATTAATTTATATATATATATATATATTTTAATATATTATTATTATGAAACCAAAGGGTAGAAGTTATACAGAAACAGGAGGGAGTCGGGCTACAATCTGCGCCCCAACACCCTTATAATAATTATTATTTTTTTTAAAATCAATTCAACATTATTATATGAAACTAGTTGGAAGCCTAACAAGCTAGGCTCCAACGACATACTACTACATTAATTGAACAGGTTGTTGTGCTAGCCTACATTATTATTAATCATTACTTCATTATTATTAATCAATCATTATATCACTATCAATCATCACTTTATTATTATTATTATTATTATTATTATTATTATTATTATTATTAGCCAATCACCTATTCGTATACTAGCAGAATGCGAAATCTTTCTTTTGATTAAAACAAGCTACTCATGGAACCCTTGTATGAAACATAGATGACCATTATGCTCTTTTAACTCTTCTTAATTAATGACGATAGACATATGGAACGATTATAGCTTTGATATGAGACGAAATAATACTCTACACTATCACCTATACTGGACTCTAGATGATTATGGATTTCTTAGCTATATGAGTCAACTATCATGAACCGATATCACTAGACAGGACACGAACCAACATCAAAGAAATAATCATTAACACAATCAATACAGTGGATCATAATATGTGAGATATGACGCCTAAGAGCTAATCAGACTATGATGGACATCCACTTGTCAATATTATTGATTCAAGGCTTATGCAGTACGTAATAAACTTATATATCATGTGAATCAAACTACTAGCATATGAACTCAATCCAAACAGGGGCAAGCCGATGCACAACACAATTAAACTTGCACAGGAACAAAGAGCAGAGTCAATAGAAAACCATTAATCAAAGAAGATCAACTGTATTATCATCCGTTTTCATATGCACCAATCATACAATTGCTACTTTTCACATAGAAATATTAGGTTATAGTACGGACCTGTTTTCGCTACTCAAGGATTATGATGTCGCTTAGATATGGATGATTCAACAGAGGGTGCAATCTTCCGTGAACTTGATCGTTTCCAACTCCAGCACAACTTAAACCAATCGCCGATCAAATGCCCAACTAATCTCTCCTATTCTCCTTTTTAAAAAAATGGGTTTTCTCTGTTTATTTCTCTATGTTCTAACCCTCCGTTTCTACTTTTTTTTTTTTCTCTAACCACAAGAATTGTCTCCCTATCTATAGTTTCTTCCCTTCAACTAGAACCTTAGGATTAAATGACATAAATCCAATGACACCAATTAAAAACCTAAATTTCATTTCCATATTTTCACAAAATATTATTTTCTTTCTCAAATTATTTGATATCATTTCCAAAATCAAAATATATTTCACTCAATTCTAAGATTTTAGTTGGATGGAAAGTCTTGGGAGCAAAGTAAACTTGTGTCGACATTTTTACACATTTCCACTGGGTGGACGTCTAACCTAGCTTTTACTCACGCCTTAATGGACCAAGTGGAAGTTAGTTAGCTAGGAGGACTTAATGGATACTCGATCATTTTAAGCTAATAGGCGTTAGCTAGCAGGATAAAAAGGGGTCTAATTTGGACTGTTTGATTTTTTAAAATACGGACTTAATGGACCCATTTATAGTCATATCAGACGCAGTGTATACGTACCTCATTTTGGGCATTCAATCGGCTCACTGCCTATACGATTATACGGAAATGCGGTAAAAATTTACATACGAAATTAGGGTGTCTACACCATACCAAATAAAAAATGCATCATAACATGGGGAGGCAAAGCCCCACAAAACCTAATAAAAATGTACGACGGGTTGTGGCGAAGCTATATCACATCAAATCAAAAATATACCAAAGGCATTGATTCTTGGTGGCCAAATCAAAAATGCATTTGGACGGGGAGAGGCGGGGCGTAGCCGATCCACATCTAATAAAAAATGTATCGTTACTAGGCAAGGAGAAGCCCCACGACACCTAATAAAAAATCATGATAGGGCAAAGCGATGCTACATCACACCGAACAAAAATATGGTTGAAAGAAAGAAAAAAAATGACTGAATGACTGTAAAGCTAGCATGTCATAAGTTTCAAGGGTAAGACTCTTTTACAAAACCCTACATCACAACCTTACTCCTATTATTCTTCTCTCTTTTCTTAGTACAAATGACGTGGCACGGTGGCAGCACCGAATTTCCTTTATTATTTGCAACCTCAATTACATGGACGCCTATGAAAAGAATGTGCAGGTCTTGATGTTCGCGATGGAGACACGACGAGGCGAGGCGAAGCCGAAGCCAAACTTTATCAAATTAAAAATATGGTTAAAATATTAATGAAATTTGTATAATTAAGGAAACAAATATATTTTTCATTCCTTTTAGCTTTCTTTTTTAATTTCCTATTTACAATCGCATAACAATTTTTTGTAGTTTTTATTACTAATGTTTTTATTGAAATAAATTAGACAAATAAATAAGGGTATGCATGTAAACTACTACAGTCTCCTTAATATTTTGACAAAGTCAAAGCGGATTGTCTTTTTGAAATAGAGGGAGTAGATAGTTCAGCTTAAGCTATAACACATTACAATGTATGTAGCATGGACGGTCTGGATATATTAATTCTCCATATAATAACATAGTATTTTAAAGCGATCTCATTCACAGGAGCTCCACGTTCACTAGAGCTCCACATTAATTCTTGATTCTGGCCCCACCAATTTTTTTTTATTTTTTTTTAAAAACTTATTAAATTTAAACAAAAAAAATACCTAAATCTTGCTTGAAATAATTGATTATGGCCCCATCATTTAAGTTTTCCACCAATAAAATTTAAGGAGAATCTTTTAGCCCCACAATATATTCTTCCAACCAATCATATTAAAGAAAAATTTATGGCCTAAAATAGAAAAATATAATAAAAACTTATAAAATCATCAAAAATATATTAAAAAATCATTATCAATATATTTTATCTTAAATAAATTTAAGATCAAAATTCCCAAATAAATAAATAAACTGAAAATAAAATCACACACGAATATATTATTATTCATCATGATTCATCGCAGAATTAGATCAACCATAAAAATTTAAAAATAAAACTCTCCAATGTCCATTTACATTTATGCTAATTAAACTAATCCTAATTACAATTCCAAACGATTAATAATTGGATTAAATTAAACTAATCTTAATTTAAATTTCAGAAATTACAATGAAACTTCAATAGCTTTGATTAAAAAAAATAAAATAAAATCTAAAATACACGGAGTAATTGATGCTTACCTATAAATTGAAGCGTGGTCCTCTACCGAAAAATAAAATAAAATGATTAATAATCCTGCCAAATAGTCAAATACAAAATAGTTAATAGAAAATCGTGAAACTGGGTAGCAAAATTTCGAGAGAAAAGAAAAACATTATTGAAAAATCGAAATAGACAACAATGAATTGCTGACCCATATTATCTTTTCGTAATGATTTTATTCCAAAAATAAAAATAAAATAAAATTCTTAGACTGCATATTATGTTTGGACAAAAATAAGTTTCTATTGCGGAGCATGTAGATATTTGCAACAAATAAATGTTGTTACCAAAAAATAAAGTGGTTAATAATTATATAATTTACACGTCCACATGAAAGTTTTTGAATTTATGGATATTTTCTTACAAATATCCCAAAGATACAAAATGTGGCTATTCTATTGCAGTAGAATAAGGGAAAAGAGAAGGATTTTCATTGATAAGAGTTTTATGGTTACATGGAACAATATCATTTATATACAGGGAAAAGAGTATCCTAGTTGGGCCGCACATCTATGGGTAGTAGGCCCTACAACACTCCCCCTTGTGCGGTCCAATAAAACTTTATATGCAGTGCTTCACATTTAGTGCTTCGAATATAATTCTTCAAATGTTATCCTCTCCTTGATGACTTGTGCCGAAATCAATTTCCTCATTAAAGGTTTGACAAGGAAAAATCCAGTGGGACAAAACCTTGGTACAACTCTTCACATTTAGTACTTCACATGTTGTCTCGTACTTTACATGTAGTTCATCACATGCAATACGATCTTAAAGGATCGATGATTCTAAGTTGATTGCCTCGTTAAAACTTCGTTAGGAAAAACCATAGGGACACAACCTGAACTAAAGAAAAATGGTACAATATTAATTAAACTTAGAACATAGTTAGATGCGTATGCGCTGCCTCATTAAAACCTTGACAAGGAAAACCCAGTGGGATAAAACCTTGACGAAGGGAAAAGAGTACAACGTGACAGATGCAAGTAAAGGTGATCTATTGTAGATGATCACTTTGCTCTGTCGAAGTTGACTAGTTGCTTCACAACTCCTAAGAAAGAAAATTCTCGTGGGAATGACAATAGCCTTAGCTGGGAAATTGCATTCCCGGTGTTTGTTGTTGTCTCATTAAAAACCTTGTCGAGCAATAAAACCCTGTGGGAAAAAGTAACATGGTGAAGGAAAAGAGTTCAACACACCATTAGATGCCCCCCCTAATGTCAGATAATTTTCACTAGTCTAATGCAGTCAAAAAGAGTTTATCACACTTCACTTTGGTGACTTGGATGTTTATAGAACCATGTTGTTGATTTTGGAAGTTACGTTGTTTAACAGACTATCGTGTTTCATTTCTTTGATTTAGATCTTTATGTATTCAACGTTCAACATACTTGATGCTTTTAGTATTGTCTTGCTAAAAACCTTGTCGAGTAACAAAACCCTTTGGGAAAAACTATTCTCGATCGAAGGGAAAAAGAGTACAACACAACTTCAATTTCGAAGTAAATTATGTCGACATCATATCCTAAGATCCTCCCCCTGATGTCGGTAATTTGCTCCATTATGTCAACAACACATCTTCAATTTTGAAGTAAATTATGTCGACAACATATCCTAAGATCTTTATGTCTTCAACGTTCCTTTAGTCACGTACTTTTCGAAATTGAATATCGGTAATGACTTAGAAAATAGTTTACCATATCTCCCCCTGATTACTTTAGTTGGAGAAGAGATTATTGTTCCATTATAATCAACAACCTTTGGATTGCAGTTCCTTTAGCATTCCTTTTTATATCTTTGCGGGGATAAAACAAACTCATGTCAATGGTTACTTTTAAGTATATGATTACGTCCATTATACCATCCCAATGACGTTGCGTTGGAGCTGAGCTATATCTAGCTAACAAGTTCACTGAGGATGTAAAATTTAATCGAGTACATTATTATACTAAGTACAAAAATGCGTCTATTGTACTTAGATATGGGAATTTCATCTCCCAACACATATTCGTCATCTTCCATTAGACGAAATGGTCACTTAGTTACATTTGAACCTCAATTAATCATGGGAGTGCTATCAGGATGCATGTATTTGTTAAATTTCCTGAAAACTTTAGACATATGCAAACTGGTGGAATAATATCCCACAAGCTCAGTACTCGGTCGAGCTTTCCCTAAATTTTTCATCTCAAATTCAGATTTTAAATAGCTTTTAAGGTCTCTTATTACATCAAGAGTACCCATCATGTATGTACCGTCGACATAAATAGCTATAATTCTGAATCATGAACTTATTTAATACGCATGGCACGAAACCTTACTTGTTTATCCCTTCCCAATCAACTAGTCACTTAGACGGGTATTCCACATCCGCCTGATTGTTTAAATCAATAAGTGAGTGTTCCAGTGTAACTGCAAACACACTCCGTTGTTTAGAGTCATTCGAATTGGGAAGCAAAAGGCCATCATGCACTTTTTCAAATATGTTTGAGTCTAAATCTCCAGAGATATAAGCACATCTACTATGTTTCAAGTTCTTTTGAAGCTACCAAGCAAACTAATTAACTGAACATTATGATGTTCAAAAGAATAAGCGATTCAGGGGTTTGTGAGAAACCTCACGCCACAAGGTGATTCTTTATATTTTAAGACCTCTTTCTTCTCACTACACATTGTGACAAATAACCACATATGTCCCACATGATTTACACTAGGTTGGTTAGCACTACCACACCAAATACCCGTATATTTGTCAAAGAACTAAGTTCTACCTGGATTGCGTAGGCCAAATATGCTATTTATTTGAAATTAATCATAATAAAGCATGGTTCGATCTCATTGTGCTCTACTTCTGGAGAAACTATTTATGAATGGTGTGCCTTACTCACCTAATTCCTTTCTGGGTGAGGATTGATCGAACCAAGTGGTCTCTCCAACTTCCTTTATGGAGCCACGGCCTCAACCACACTTCCACTGAGTGTAGTTGCAACACCTTAGTCTATGGTGTATATCCCGTATTGAGGATTTGTAATTTTGCAGGTAAATTTGAAGCTGGTATGTGTGATCTCATCACTTTAGAAACATCAGTGTACATTCTGAAAATCGAATATTATTTATCACTTCACATTTATATTTGTGGAGTACAAGAATCAATATGAGACACATTGGGAACACACCACGATAATTCCTGTCGTTCCCTTAGAAATACTTTTTCTTATCTCCCCTAACGACGGGAAGACTGTCTCATCAAAGTGATAACCCGAAAATCTAGCGGTAAGAGATCTCCTGCCAATTTTTTTAAAATGCGGATAATTTTTGGGAACTCATTTCCAACATAACTACTTAACAGTTTTGAAGACCCATCATAGTACACCGTGGAGTCGTAATGGCACATATATAGTGCAACCAAAAATGCGTAAGAACACGAATGTCAGGCTTAAATCTAGTTACCAAATGGTACGCAGAAAAGGTTGACTAATGTTGGGTTCTAAAAACGAATTAAGTAAGATGCGTGTAATATTGCATATCCCCAAAGCAATAAAAGATAGGTTGGTACGCATAACCTATTCCTTAGACACCATCTGTAACCTTTGATAGTAGCCTCTGCGAGACCATTGGGTATAAGATTCTATATATTGATCCTATTAAACATGCAATATTCATCAAGTCCTTTTGATGTTAATTCTCTTGCATTAACAAGGGTGGTAAGCCTTTGCACTTTACATTGTGTAATATGTGCTAGGAGTTTTCAAACGCAAATTTCTTGGGAACTATAACTAGTCCAAAATGTCAAAACATTCACCAGATCCATCAGTCACTTTAATGGTCCGCATTATGCATGAATATTTTTCTAAAGTTCACCTTTTTTTCTTTGTAATATAGATTTTTTTTTTTACCATTTGCATATTAGGATGGTCTCGATCCTGTTTTACTGAAGACTTTGTAAAAATGAGTGATATGCTTTCTTACCTAAAAGCATAATGGGAAGGGTGTGTGTGTGGGTGGGTGAGTGGTGGTGGGGGGGGGGGGGGGTTGGGGGGTTGTTCATCTAGTAATTTAGAAAACACTATTGAGAGATATGTTGTCACTTTGCATTTTGTCAATCTTTTTCCCATTTTCGTTCACTCAAATAAAGTGATGTTTGTATGAGTTCTTTTAAAACAATCATCAAGTCAAAACCAAAGTTTCTTTATGGTTATGCCCAAAGCCTGTATGAGTCAGTTTCCAACATTTCATCGTCGGAGTAAATATAATTCAATAATCCAAATATTATAGTGAATTACATTGCACTAGATTGACTCATTAGTTTCTCTAAAATATATTTCCTTCCAAATATATTAGAGACTATAAAAGATGCAATCAATTGCATTCTCATCATTTTGATGTTCTACATGATATCCATTTGCACGGGTTGCTTGGGAATTTAACAAGGTGTGATTATCTCTTGGTACATCTAGAGATTTTGCTACATATTTGTTCTATCTTGAAAGAAAAAAATGAGCAGTGCTGCGCTCGATAAGATAGTCAATTGTCCAGGCAAAGTTCTTGTTGCCTTGTAAAAATTGGTTGTTACTATGATACACATACACATTATATTGTATATACCAACACCTATGACCAGGTGCATTTCCAACTCTTTTATTTATGATGAGAGCTAGAATTACATTTTTAGATGATCCCACGTTCAATTGATACCTATACTTTGGTGTCATTACTGCTGGGGAAAAAATAATATATTTTTTTTCATGATATATATATATATATATATATATATATGTCCCTTTTCACATGCTTTATATGCGTTGGTACGTCTAACCCTCACTACTTTAGGGTTCTTTCCATTTTCAATTTTGCTACATTTAGCTTAATTTGAGAAATTTATTTATCTCAATAGGCCAAGAGAATCTCACTACACATGTCAACCACTTACTCTAGGTTGAATATATTACTAAAGATAATTCTCTTGTTGTCATACTTCAACATATACCGGTTTGTTAGTATTATGGATGAAGTAGAGAGATGAAAATTTTATGACTCATATCATCTTTTGTGAGTTCTTCCACAAAAATTGGAATACATGTGATTTTATTGGAACGTATGTTTTGAAACTATTGACAGATTAATAGTCGAGCAAGTGGATACATTCCATGGAACATTCAAATTTTTTTTTTTGGAAAATATCAAGTATCCAATAATGGTGCTCAAGTACTTTTAAGACCCAAATGAATACATTGGAATTGAGTTGGTACAACCAATCAAACAAAATACACCATTCAACTATATCCAATATCATATTCAAGAGAACAAATAATATTAAAACCAAAATTCTTAATGATTGAGATCAATAAAAATAATTTAAATTGACAGTTTATATGTTGTTGACTTATTTTAAGACAATAATAAACAAAACTAGGCATATTCTAAAAATAATTAAATAAGCCTAGCGAGTAAATAAACTTAGCATATAAAAACTTACGTTATAACTACATACCTCAAATTTGGTTCCCAACGTATATAGCCAAAACCAGAACGGTCTTGGCCGCGCACATCCCAGAAGGAACATGGGACATGACGGGACGGGACGGACTTGGACGGACCCGGATGGACCGGTTTGGGTGGGTTGGGTTAGATCGAACCGAGTAAGCTGGGTCGTACTAGGTTGGACCGAGTTGACTGGACCGGGCTGGGCCGGAAACTTTTCACTTTTCAGATTTACGTTTCAAAAGTCTTCGTCTTCACGGAAGAGATTTCCCAACAACGGCCACAGAACTGAGATTAGGTTTTCCCAATCAATCATCATGGCAAAATCTGATAGCTTTCATTCTCCGTAACATGGCCATTTTCTCCTTTTCCGTTTCAGGAGCATTCATTCATTCTCCGTTTCAGCGGCGATAGTATTGGGACATAATCAATCACGGCATAAACATTACAAATATTAATATATATATTATAAAATATGATTGCATAATAAAAATATAAAATATATATTTATAAATTGTAATCAATCGATTGATCATGGGATTGTAATTGGTGATTGATATTGGCACATATATATTGGATTTAACTTGGGATCAAAAACTGGAAAAATAAAAATATATTGGAGAAAATAAATCCAACTTAACTGATTTTGACAATGACGATTCCATTGATTCCATCGATCCCAAAACATTCCTTTAGAGATTTGATAGGAAAAAAAAAATCAAAATTCATTGTCGCAGGGTTAGAGCTCGTGGTGATAACGTATTGCAGTAGAATAAGGGAAAATAGAAGGATTTTCATTGATAAGAGTTCTATGGTTACATTGTACAATATCATTTATATACATGGAAAAGAGTATCCTAGTTGGGCCGCACATCTATGGGCAGTAGGCCCTACAACATATTCAAAATTATTAAAAATCAATAAATATTAGTAAGTCAATCAAAAACATAAATATTTTCCGATTTACTATCTTCTAGAATTTTTTATTTTTGTAAATACATCATTAATTCCAAATAATCGGGACTAATTTCCAAATTTTGGTAAATACAATATCAATTACAAAAGATATTCTTCTTTTTATATATAACGTGCAGTCAAGACCAAATCTCATTCGGCCGTTCGGCGTCGTTTTCCTCTTCCAACACGAGTTTTTTAGGGCACGTTTTGTTGTCTGCATAATTGTTTTTTTTTTTTTTTTGATTCCATCATGGTGTTTTTTTTTTTGCAGATCATCATGGCATAAGACTAGCACAATGGACGCTGCTTCTTTCCGTCGCGAACAGATAGGTAATCTTTTTTATTTGTAATTTTTAATTTAGAAAAGTTAATATGGTGTGTGATAATTAAAAAAAAAATGATCTTCTTATACACGAGTTTTGCCGCTCTTACTGTTACATAGATGTCCATCTATCTTTGAAACTACACTAAGTTGATGTTGTTTCCCTCATTCGAAGACAAGTCGGATTGTTTTTTCTCTTGCTTCTTGCTTCAAAATTTATTTTAAGCTAAACATTGTTAGAAATAAATTTGTAAACATAAGAATAGTTCTTTCTTGTGCAGATCTTATTGGTCATGAAAAAACGAGTTAGAGTAGCTATTATTTGTGTTGCATATCCTGGAAAATAACAAGTTCTCTTCTTCTTCGCGTCCAAACAACCCTAATATTTAAGAATTTGATTTATACATTTTATTGTTTCTTGTTTTTTGTAGGCATGTCCACGGTTTTTCTGTTTTGTTAAATTTGCATCTTTTTCTATGGATGTCGGTGTATGTAAGAAATCTATTGTCTATGGTTTGATTTGTGTTAAATGTTTGGTTTATTTCATAATGGACCTAAAAATTTGTCTCCAACTTATTACCCTTATATATAGGACCTATATAGTTGGTTTTACTGGTTCATCATATTGTGAATAGGAATTTTTCTGGTGGATGGACATTATTTGTTTGGCTGTAACAACTTCGGCTTCGTGTTGCTGAATCGTGATTCGATTTTATTTTTGTTTATTATCATCACTACCCTTCTATTGTTTGATGTTTCTTAGTTCGTATTGATGTTTAAATTTTTGCCTCTTTTTCTTTTATTGCTACCTAAATATGATTATTTATGTCGATTGTTTCTTGATTTGTGTTAATGGTTAACTTTTTGCATATTTATTATTTTGCATACCATTACTGTTTGAACTAACATTGCTTTAGCTATCATTTGTGAGGTAATAATATGTACTAGTGTTCTTTTTATCTAGACACTAAACAAAATATGAGTTCTAGGATACTATGGTTTCTAGGGAAGTGTTCTGCTACTTTAATTATCTGGTAGCCCAGCATGGGAAAAATGGTCGTCAAACAAAATATGAGTTCGGGATACTATGTTTGCTAGGGAAGTATTCTAGAAACGCCAGGACCAACATGTGTTACGCGGCACGAGCAAGTGGATGTTCATGAAATCCTCGATTCCATGGAAGAGAGGCACTTTAATTAACCAAGCAAATTCAACTATAAAGATTTATTTGTGCGATGTACAAAGATTAATCTACAAAGGTGGATTCCTTGATAGGTTCCCAAAGGGTTTTTTATAAGGTTAATCTGAAAAGAAAAAAAAATACAAAACAGTTAGTCCATCATGTGCACAGAGAATTAAGAGTATGACAATGGTTATGTTATGACAAAGTGAAATCGCTTGGTGGAGTCTCAACGGATGATTGGTCAGCTCTACTGCCTGGCCAGAACTGATTGCAACAGTGGTTCAATAATTCTAATCTTGCAAGGGGATCGTGAATAAATGATAATCCAATATGCTGCAAATTACAAATTATAAAGAGTTATTGATTAACAAGTTGAAATAGAAATGCCAAGCCGGTAAAGTGTTTCTATAACAAGAGAACGGGAAAAGAATCCCCATAATTCAGTCACAGATAGGGATGCTCATGGTCGGTTTTGGTTCGATTTCCATCCAAACCAAAACCGAAACCAATACTATTGGTTTCTAAAAATCTAAACCAAACCAAACCAATCCATTAACCATTGGTTTGGTTCCTAAATGGTTTTAGCCGGTTTCAGTTTGTTCCATTGGGTTAATGGAAAACCGACTGTATATGCCAGTTTTCGGAAACTAAAAGTTCAAATCTTTAAAAAAAATAACAGTTGAATTTTTTTAACTTACCTGCAGAATGTAATTAACACACAAGCATTGTTCATAACTCAAGTTTATAAGCATAGTTCAAAACATAAATATCACAGATTCAAAATACATAAAATCCAAGTTCTACATGCTCCTAATTCATAACTCAGTTGAAGATTCTGGCGAATGCCGATTGGAGACGAAGAAAAGAAGAAGAGAAAAAATGAACTTGTCTGGGGTAATGGTAGAACTTAGGCTGACAAAGAGTGAGATGGACGGGGTAGATTAAATCTATCTGATTATAATCAATGGCTTATACTTATCGATTTTCCATTGGTTTTTGGTTCGGTTTTCAGGTCAAACCAAAACCGAACCTAGTAATGTCGGTTTTCAATTTTTTTACCATAACCAATCCATTAGTAAATGGTTTGGTTCGGTTTCTTCCTAATCAATCTGGTTTGGTCCGGTTTCGGCGGGAAACTAAAACCATGTTCAGCCCTAGTCACAGAGGAGAAGCTACACAAAACAAAAAAGTAAGGACGGATGGGTTTAGAACTACGTGGTACTTAAAAGCCCAGTATTAATGTGGGTTTATAGATTCTGGAGTACAGAGAGAGAGGCAGAGAGCATAAGATGATTATGAAACTTGTTTTAGGGAATACATAAATCTTTTAGGGCATACCAAGTAAAGACAAAAAATGAGTGTAAATAGCAAAATCAAAAGCCCCTTAACCAAATATTTTTGGTAATGGAAAATATGCCCTTTTAGGATTAGTGTTAATACTAATGATTAGTTAAAATAATTCTGATTAGTGATTAATAATTAGTGATTAGTTTTAAGATTATTTAATTATAAATTTGTGTAGATAAAAAAATTTGAGTAAGAAAAAAAAAGTTAGTTTTTTTTAGAAGGAGAAGGGGAAAGTGAGAAAAAAAAACTTGTAACTTGTATTTGATTCAATGGATGAGGAGGGTAATTCTTCATCTAAAAAACCTAGGAAAATACATATCAATTACACAAACAACTCAAGATCAATCTCAAACTCAAACTCTAATACACAGGTACACTTCTATCTTATGTTTAATCTCACTTTTGTAGGTTAAAATCATCAAAAGTTTGTGTTTTTTCACTAAGGTTCGGCGAATCTGGATGAACAATTCGGCTAGCTAAAAGTATTATGATTAAGAGCCGAACCTACCTTGTATACCATAGTTCGGCTTGGTTCGAATTGTCCTAACAAGCCGAACCCTACACTGAACTATCTGGAAGAAATAATGTTTAGGGTTCGGCTTATATTTAGAAATTCGTAAGCGCCGAACCTGTTGGTAACATATTGTTCGGCTATTTGAATAAGTAGAATATTAGCCGAACCTGATCATGTATATTCCTGGGTTAATAAGTTTGTATTGGTTTGGCACATATTGTGAATATCGTAATAGCCGAACCTCATAAATGTGCTAGGTTCGGCACATATTATGATTATCGATTACGCCTAAACCCTATGCATCTCTATCTGTGACTAGGTTAGGCTTGAAATTTCATGAAATTTCAAGCCGAACTGTTCATATACACTTACATGAAGCTTTTGTGAAGAACAGTTCGGCTAAAAACGCAACTCAATTTTGACCCGAACCCAACACCAAAACCGTCATTTAATCGATGAAAAATGGCAAATAGGAGATTGGGTTTGTAAAACTTACTTTCTTATCCTCATTTACGGAGTTGGAGATGCAGTTGGTTCAATTTCTGGTTCAATTGGTGGTTGATTTTCAGTTTCTACACCTTCATCTTCAATTGGTTTTTCTTCTTCAATTGATGGATTAGAAGATGATTTGGTTTGCCTAGTCCCTGCTTTTCTTTGTACGAGTCATTATGTAGTTCAGTTTAATCGACAATCAAATTTTTACAAATTGAAAATTAATCACGGTGATGAATTTTTTTTTTTTCGCGGGAAGGGAAGAGTTCGGCTAGAGGAGGAAGAAGAAGAGATGTTAAGGGAAAATGATTTTGATTTTTTAGAAAACTGATTTTAGATTTTTGTATTAAGGGTATATAGGTAATTTAACTACCCATAGGTTACCCCTTATAAGGTCACCCAAGATGGGACTATTGTTTTGTATGCCCCAAAAGTTTTATGTATGCAATATACGATGAGCCCAGTATAGAGTATAAATTGCAAGGCTTGGAAAGAACGATTTTTGGGGACCATGGTATTATTAGGCCAACCTCCCTATACTTATAAGGGTGTCATAAAGTTAGACAATTACACATTTACCCTTTAGTTTAATTTAAATTAAAGCTAACCTAATTACTATATAAATCTAATCATATATATAAATCTAATCTTATACATCTAATTTAAATGAATTATTAACCAAAATCAAAAACAAAAACAGAGATAGCAGGGGCATAAAAAAAAGTTTTGAAAAAAAAAAAATCTTCCCTTCTTCTCCTCTCTCTCCTTGATGTAACTCCTTCGATTGAAAAACTCATCACTTTTAATTCGTTTTTTATTGAGAAAACTGAGTAGAAATCATCATTTTTAATTCGTTTTTAAACTATTCCTAACTGAACATTTTGAAACCAAGAACACGAAGAACACTTCGGTTATCACGAATTAATTTTTTCTTAACCGAACTCAGAGTTCGGTTGGTTCGCATATCAATATGTTGCTAACCGAACCCTTCTCTGAAAATCAATATGTTGAGTTCGGTTGGTTCGCAAAAAAGTCTAAAACTATTTTCTAACCGAACTTTACCAATATTATAAGAAGAAAAAAAATATTCAATGTAACTAAATTGTGCTATTTTGCCCAATATGTTGAGTTTTGATTTAACCGAACTTTGCCCACTATGTTCGGTTGGTTCGCAAAGAAGGCTAAAACTATTTTCTAACCGAACTTTAACAATATTATAAAAAAAAAAAAAAATCCAAAGTAACCGAACTGTGCTATTTTTCCCACTATGTTGAGTTTTGATTTAACTGAACTTTACCCACTATGTTCGGTTGGTTCGCAAAGAAGGCTAAAACTATTTTCTAACCGAACTTTACCAATATTAAAAAAAAAAAAAAAAAAAAAAATTAACCGAACTGTGCTATTTTAACCCCTATGTTGAGTTTCAATTTAACCGAACTTGTCCCACTATATTCGGTTTGTTCGCAAAAAACCTTGACAAATCGAACTCTTCACTAATTACGTGTAGTTCGGTTAGATATTGGTTTGTATGAAGTTTGCGAAACAATCGAACTTTGTACACTTGATAAAATCTTAATCAATGCGAAGTTCGGTTAGATATAGGTTGCGAACCAACTGAACTTCTAGACCCTAAAGTTCAGCAACATTGCGGGTAAACCGAAAATTACTCTGTAAGTCCTATAAACAAAGTTCGGTAACCTGCGTTTTAACCGAACGACTAAAAACCTCCATTAAGAGCAAGTTCGGTAACCTGTGTGTTTGGAAAAAGCAACCGAACTACACTTTCAGATGTGTTCTGTTACCTGTTCTTCACCTAAGGTAACCGAACAAGCCCAAATCTACTTAAAAAATTTACATTTTATTTTTGAAATTTTGGATCAATTTAACCAACATTATCTAAGTTTGAAGCATACCTGGGTACCCAAATACTCTTCGTCCGGTTGTGATTCGTAAAATCCATGTTTTTCTTCTTCATTTTCTCTAACTTTACTCTCTTAATAATTCTATTTTTTTTAATAAAAAACCATCCGATTTTTTAATCTCACTAATTATCTTTAACTTAATCATTACACTAACTATTATTAACACTAACTAATCATTACCCAAAATTAATCAGGAGGGTAATTTAGGTATTACTATAAATATATAGATAATGGGTGACCTAGATTTACTTCTAATGTCTTACCCAAAATAAAATAATGATCCCAAAAAAAAAACCATTATCCCAAAAAAATGGTTCCTTAGAAAACTATGATGGGCGAAACTTAGGTAGCTCTGATTTTTTTTTTTTTTGATGGAAAAGTTCATATATTAAGCTAGCAAATGTAGTACAACATATTTACAATATCATTTTCATCAAATGTATTAGAATCAATGCTATATTTGTGAACTTTTTGAATTAGACTCTCCGACATATGTTGTAGTCTTTTAATCCTTGCCTCCTTAGCGATGTAGTCCGCTGCCTTGTTGTTTTTTATCTTTATATACTTCACTCCTTAGCGATGTAGTCCGCTTGAGGTAGCTCTGATGATAACCCCTTATAGTACCACATATACGATCAAGCAATTGAACCCATGGATAACATAAGAACAAGCACCGTGGTGGCCATAACGTGGCTTCATATCTAGAATGTGAAGAAGAGCAATTGTTATGGTGATCACGTTCTCCACATTCTATAGTAGATAGTTTATCTTAAGCTATAGAACATTACAATATATGTAGCACGGACGGTCTGGATATAGTAGATAGTTCAGCTTAAGCTAGCACATCTAATCTAACTCCTTTAAAATCTTAAGTCATATAAGCTCCCACGTCGCACGGTGACCCTCACCCTCCCCTCTCCAAATTGCAAAGAAATTATCTCCTTTTATGCCGTGTCATTCCTAAATTTTCTCATCATCTCACCATGTCACTTGCCATCTCATTCCTATGCTAAAAACTTAAAACTTTCGTAATAAAAGAAGAAAAAAATACATAAAAACCAAAACCAAAAAGGAAAAGAAAAAACTGACCGAAACAGAAGAAGTCTTCGTCAATTGGCTATTACCAAGTAGTTTGGAAGAGAATTTCTAGGAAGTTGTTACGTTAGGAAGCAGAATCGAGGAAGGAAAAGGGGGTTCTCTGATAATCACAAGTAAGTTTCTCTAAAACTTGATTTTCTAGGGTTCTTTAAGTACTCTGTTTTTTAGGGTTTTTTTTTTTGATTAACTACGTTTTTATTGATTGATTGATCTTACATTATTTAAAGTTTCAATCTTTATATCGTTTTAGTCGCTAAACGAAGATTATAATTAGATTTGATTAATGATTAGTAGATGGTCTAATTGGCTTATGAGGTGTGTTTCTCAATGGTGAATTCTCTTTTAAGTTTCCACAAGCGACAACAGAAGGAATTGGAGACCCTATATGGGACATAGCTATGTATGCGAGATATTAACTAAAATTTCAAATGCATGCTCACACTAAATGCACACCACTAATTGAGTGGTTTCGCAATTTTGTTTGTGAGAGGCATGGACCAGCTAGACTTCGAAATTACGGTTGAAAGTAGCTAAGAGTCAGTGGAGTGATACTAATTGTATGACTGAAATTTGATGAGGCATCGAATTGTAGAAGATGTGCAGCTACATGTGGTGATAATAGGTGCTTTACCTCCGGTTGATTTTCTTTTTTACCAATAAGTGAGTACAGGTAGCACTAGATAAAGTTCCTCAACTTGGACATTTAGTCTTTGGACAAGATAGGTAGAAAACATTTTAACTCAATAGGCCTCAATTTGGTGACAATACTTTCTGTGATTTCAGTTTGGCTTAAAGAGTAGAAAATCCAAGGTGGTTGACATTTGCGGTTTCCTCATTGACAAAATTGCTGGTGTCTGTGTTATTTCTTTTCCGCATTATATTTGTTTATATAATTGAAATATCACAGGTTGTGCATAGTTCAATCACAGTTGATAAATCCTTCCTTGTTTGTTGAATAGAACTTGATTGACACTTGGACATTGGTCTTTGGTACCATCCGAGTTATTCTCATATCAATCAGTCTCACGGATTTCTAGATAGTAGATTTACTGATTGTATTGAAAAATAGGTAAAGCTCTTTGATATCTTTCTTGATTGATTCTCACTTGTAAGTTGGTTCTCTCAGAATTATATTGGAGTTTAGTCCATACAGATTGTCGGACGAAATATTGAGTATGGTTTTTATACCCCCGCGTTTTCAATTGGTATCAGAGCAGGCAAACACACTAAGACCTCATAAGTCCGTGTTTATAGAAATCTGACTTTATGGACAGAAGTGCTATCTCTAATGATGTATCACCAGTCCAGAAACATTCAAACTTGGTTCATAGCTTGGATTCTCTTGAGAAATATGTTACTTCTTTATTGTTAGAGAATTGCTCGGTCGATCTCGCATGCGTTGCTATCCCAACCATGTTTGTCAATATTAGTGATCAAAACTATAAAGTATTTGATTTCTAGTATACTATAGGTAAGGTCTCGGACTAGGATAGAAAGTGTAGTTGATCTCAAGAACTCCATGGCGATCATCATACAAGACGAAGGACTACTCAAGGAACCAGTGGATCTTTATCGACTAAAAGGTATGTGGAGACTTGAACTTATCTATCACTCAAAAGTCTATCTACTCTATCTCCTATCTTGAGATAAAAGTCGTATTACTATATAGACTAAGATTATACACATATGATATTTCGAGCTGAGTATATCTCGCTTATCTATTTCTCGAAATATGTGTTGGTAAAGCTTTCGCTTTAGCCAAGTTCATCTTTACCTAGTGACGAAAGTCATGTTATGTTTCAATCATTTTGGAAATTGCTCTGACGAAAAATAGTTTGTGAATAACAACTATATAACGCCCTATGAGAATGTTTCAATGATTGAAATGAGAGTTTAGACAATATAACCATTGGAGGATATAAGCATTGTTATGGCAACACATATATGTATAAGTGCTTAGTGCTTGAATCGAAGTTTTCAAACTTTGTTGATCAAGTGAAACCTGTGTAGTGCATGAGCTTCAGTCCGCGAACCCAGTCCGAACTGGCAGAAGTTCTCAACCGATAATTTTTGCTAGAGTTTGTGAACTCCATCCGGGAACCTAAGTCCGCGAACCCAGTCCGCGAACTTGAGTAGGTTATGTCTAAAAACGATATTTGTGAACTTATCTTAATAAACTAAGGAATGATATTGCAAACCGTGGATTTATAGTTCATGAATCGATTCAAGTGAATCACATCGTTTTTGATTCAATTGTGTCTTGTGTAGTACATGATATTTCCTTCCAATTGAACAACTCTCTAACTAGTTCATATGAGTCATTTGAACTAGTTATGGTGAAGAAGAATATGCTTGATATGAAAGTTATCATATGGCTAACCAATTGGTTAACTATTGTTGAACCAACTAATATACAAGTTTGGGTACGATTACACAAGCCTACAAACGTGCATTTCATTTGTGTATAACAAGCTATGTTTTCGATCTAACGGTTGATAAATATTAGCTTGAATCTAATCAGGTTTTCATCTAACGGTGAATATTAAATGACAAGCTAACATTGATTGCAAACCCTGATTTGAAAGTCTATATAAGGGAGAACTCTAGCAACTGGAAACCTAATCCCCACACATTTCGTGTGATACTAGTTGTGCTAAGATATAGTCGATTCTCCTTTAACCTTTGGTTTCTTCTTCTAAACCAGGTTAACGACTTAAAGATTTCATTGGGATTGTGAAGCCAGACCGATACTACCTTCTTGTAGTTGTGTGATCTGATCTTGTTGTTTCTATCATACGAATACAATCGTAATAGTTGGATTGATATTTCTATCTCCAATAGGCAAGATAAAAAGTAGTCATAAACTCTTCGTCTCATCGTTTGTGATTCCACAATATCTTTTTTCGCTGCGTCGATTAAGACTATTGTGAGGTGATTGATAATACTAGGTTGTTCTTCGGGAATATAAGTCCGGTTTATCAATTAGTTCCTTTGAAATTAGATCTAAGAAATTGAACAACTATCTAACTAGTTCATTTGAGTCATTTGGACTAGTTATGGTGAAGAAGAATATGGTTGATATGAAAGCTATCATATGGCTAACCATTTGGTCAACTAGTGTTGAACCAACTAATGTACAAGTTTGGGTACGGTTACATAAGCCTAGAAGTGTGCATTACATGTATGTATAACAAGCTATGTTTTCGATCTAAGGTGGATAAATATTAGCTTGAATCTAATCAGATTTTCATCTAACGGTGAACATTGAATGCTTTGTTACTAAGCTAACATTGATTGCAAACCATGATTTGAAGACTATCGTAGTTGTGTGATCTGATCTTGCTATTTCTATCGTACGAGTACAATTGTAATAATTGTCTTGAGATTTCTATCTCTGATAGGCAAGATATAAAAGTAGTCATAAACACTTCGTCTTATAGTTTGTGATTCCTTAATAATCTTCTTCGTTGCGTCGATTAAGTTTATTGTGAGGTAATTGATAAATCTGAGCTGTTCTTCGGGAATATAAGTCTAGTTTTATCAATTGGTTCCTGTTCACCTTGATTTATCAAAAGACAGAACAAAACTCATAGGTTCATTCGTGGGAGATGAATTTATCTATCCTTGTAGACTTTTCTGTGTGAGACAGATTTGTTTATTAAAGTCTTCGACTTTGGGTCGTAGAAACTCTTGGTTGTGGGTGAGATCAGCTAAGGGAATCAAGGGCGCAGTATCCTGCTGGGATCAGAGGTGTAGGAGCATAACTATACCTTGGATCAGTGTGAGATTGGTTGGGGTTCAACTACAGTCCAAACCGAAGTTAGCTTGGAGTAGGCTAGTGTCTGTAGCGGCTTAATACAATGTATGTTTAATTTGGACTAGGTCCCGGGGTTTTTCTGCATTTGCAGTTTCCTCGTTAACAAAATTCTGGTATCTGTGTTATTTCTTTTTCTCATTATATTTCGTTATATAGTTGAAATAATACAGGTTGTGCGTTGTTCAATCAATTAGAATATCCGACCTTCTTGGTTGTTGATTTAAATTGATTGACACTTGGATATTGATCTTTGGTACTATCCAAGTTATCTCTCTTTGATAAAGACTCACATATTATATTTTCTTGAGTAAATATCAAATTGAGAGATTGAGATAATAACTCCTTGGGATATTTTCTATTGATTGAGTCTAGTTGATTCTCTAGAAAGTAAATCGGAGTTGTCCATACAGATTGCTAATCGAAAGATTGGGTGTTGTTGTTAGACTCCCGCTTTTTCATTTATCATTTGACCACCTTTTAAAGAAAAAGAAGTCAACGTCGTGAAGAAGATGTGTGTTCAAAAAATTTTGAATGTGAAGATCTTCGTCGAAATCTCTTTGTGTTGAAATAAAAACTTGCAGAATATGATGCAAGGTGTTTCTCTCAAAAAAGTTATTTTAAAGAAAGAAAAAGTCGTTTTCTCGCTCGAGAAAAATAACTAGAGGCTGATCAAACTGCTGCTCGAGATAAGGTTAATTTGTTGGAAGAAGACTTGAAAAAGTTTAGCTCTAGCTCAACCAAATTATTCACTATGTTAGGAGCATGTAAAAAACATCGTGATACATGAGGTTTGGGATATAAGGGAATACACGCTCCTAGTATTAGTAAGATTAATTTTGTTAAATCTATTGGAAATTTCCAACAGAAGAATCTCATTAATGGCATAAGTGAGAATCTAACGCCAGCATCTGAAATTCCAAAGAACAAGGTTTATCAACTTCCAAAACCATCTCACATGAGATCAGGTAATAACATTTTATTCAGGTTCCATTATTGCGGAAACAAGGGTCACCTAGATTAAAAGGAGATGTTGTTTTTGTTTGAGGGATGAGAAATTTCATAACATCCTTATTTGGATGTTTAAAGAAGTGATCAAACCTGTATATCATATTACTTGTTGTGATTGTCTAACATTTAGACAAAAAAAGAGTTGTGATGAGCCAAACTTTGTTCGTAAAGTTAATACAAAACCTTTTCACAATTGTCAATGGGATAATGGTGTAAGGACAAATTATTGTGTTCGTGTTCCAATAAGAAGAAAGACTTTTCTACGAAAGGTAAATCTTTAAAACTCACCTTCTATGGTTAAAGAAAGATTTGGATCGAAATGCTTAATTATTCATGAATACGTTCACATCAATAATCGTTTTTGGAACTTAAGACCAGTATCAATAGACTCAAACACATCATTATGAAGGAAAAGAAGGCAGCAACATCAGGTATCTCTTGTCCCTTTCTTGTTAATTCTCTTGAGACTAACTTTATTGACATTTTTAATGTTTCTCAAGAAAGTAAGGGAGAGAAAGTCAACACCTTTAATGTGCAAAATACTCATCAACTTACAACTTGACTGCTTTTATTTGTGCCTCCTCCATTGAGACTGTGTGAGGATGCACAAGATTCTCGAGATGACATCTTCTTCTTGACAAAGTGGTGTTTTTTGTACTCATGTTATTTTTTCTGTTTATATAAAAAGAAAATGATCGTCTTACTGTTGAGCCTTGATCTAGTTAATATTTACACTAATTAATATGAATGATCAATAACTTTTTGTTAAGATAATAGTCTTTGTTGTGAGAAGTGAGAAACTTCAATAAGTTTTTTCTTCAAACAGTTTCTAAAAGGCAGTTGACTTGTTTTGTCAAAATGTTTCTGTTTTATGCTCCATTGGTTCGTTGGTACTGAACACTTTTATTCACGTCCAAAAACGACCCATGTGCAAGGTTCATGATCGAACGTATAGTTCCAATATAGACTTTGTTTGGGAAGAACTATATGTGTCCCTAAGGTTTTTATTCTAGGAAATCACACACACACACATACACACACACACACACACACACACACACACACACACACACACACACACACACAGAGATATAAGATTGATTCACTGATCTCTTATGTATATGCACGTTCCGAAACCTCAAGAAATTATCTTGTGATCTCATGGACAGTATTGTCTTTATGCAAATATTGATAAAAGATAAAATGAACTTTTTGAGAAAATTCCGCAGTATAGATCTTTCCCTGATCCACTTTTATGTGAAAGTATTGTATTTACTTCGTAAGTTTTCTTATGTTGAGTGTTTCCGGTTAAATTAATCATAAAGGTTCTCTTTTGATTATTTTAGTCGATGATATTTTGGACATTAATAATTTACGTCCCAAGAAATCCTTCTATTCTCGTAAAAGTAAGGTTGCTCATGTTGTTCTCTTGGGAATGACATCAAATGGGGGAGAGTTCTTAAATGAACTTGAGCTTAATTGTCATATCTTTGTAGGGAGAGCGGTTATGGAATTTGAAGGGGTTAACTTGTATCTTAATAAACTCCTTGATGAATACACTAAGTTTCGACTATGTGAAATCATCGAAACAAAGTTGATATGTTTCCTTTTAGTCATGAATTATTTTTTGGGAATTCATTATGATCCCGTAGTTTTCGTACCTTTGCCAATTTATATTGAAAAAAACGGGAGAATTATTTAGTAGTTCACACTACATACATATGGTTTACGGATCATTATATAAGGGGGAGTGGTTTTCATTATAAGATGAAATTACTGACTAAGAGGGAGTGATACATATAACCATAGTATTATTTCAAAGTTGTGATTCAATTGGACTTTGATTCTATATAATAATACTATGACACTGAATAACAATGATTGAGAACTTTCGTTTTCGCATTGTTATTGCTATAAATCTTCAACAACAATGATGTTGAGTTGAGCACATTCAGAATCGATGGAGAACTTGAAGTAACGAAGAATTCAAGGAAATTGAAGAGCCAAGGAAATCAAGCATGATGGATCAGAAGCTACAAAGTTTATTTATTTTTTAATTCATATGTATTGATAGTTTTTCACTGAAATTGACAAAGGGGGGATTGTTAAATCACTGCTCAGTCAAACTTGCAAGCGTTACCATCTCAAGCTTTTTTTTGTCAAGTTTAGTTGATCAAAACTATATACTTGATTTCTAGTCTACTTATAGCTATGTCTCGAACTAGGATAGAAGTGTATAGTTGAGCTTTAGACTTCACGGCGATCACCAATTGAAGAAGAAGATCTATTGAAGAGCTTGGAGGAACTTCATCAACAAAAGGTATGTGGAGACTAAAACTTATCTATCACTAAGAAATCTATTATATTCTATCTTCTAAAGAGACTAAGTCGTATAACTATATATACTTTTACAATATACATGATTAATATTTCGAGCGAGTTTATCTCATCTATATATTTCTCGAAATACATGTTGGAAGCTTTTAACTTTAGCTAAAGTTCATCATCTACTTGACGAGTTTAGTAGGAAACAATTTATTTGTTGGAAACTAAATATTAAGTCAAGATGATCATGTAAAAATTACCTTGAACATCTTACATGATTTGTGCGAGACAATCATTTGATGTTAACTTGGGAAGTTTAGTATTAATCAATTAATCACTTGAAAATTACTTAAGCTAGTGGTATGTGTAAGATTACCGTTGTTGGCTTCTAAGGATGGTTCAATGATTAAATGAGAGTTTGGAACTGCTATCAATGTCTGGATATAACACAGGTTGTATACTTTGTATGCTAACTGTGTACGTAGCTCTAGTTCAGGACCGGAACTATTGTTTGCGAACGAGTTTACCTATGAAAAGGTCCGAAACTGTGGTTCGCGTACTCTGTTTGCGAACGAAACGACAAGGAAAAAGTCCAGAACTGTGGTTCGCGTACTCTATTTGCGAACACAGTGGTAAGGTTCTGAAATTGGTAAGTATGTTTTTCATACTCTTGTACTCAAGTTTGTTTGTGAACTCAGTTTGCGAACTAAAGTCCCTAGAAATTTAATGAAATAAGGTATGCGAACTTGTTTTTTGCAAACCGTGGCATTATGTTCATGAATTGGTTCTTGTATAGTACTTTGTACAACTATAAACCAAACCGAATATGTTTCAAATTGTTCATGGATATTTCTTTGAGATAGTGAGTATTTGAACAACTCCCTTGAAACACATTTATATTTATTTGATTATCTATCATGATTGATTGATCATCATATCTGATTTAGAAGTGTTAGATGAATGTGGCTAAACTATAAGTGTTCATATGGCTAACTTCGGTTAACTACTATTGAGCCAACAGTTAGACACGTTTAGGTACGGTTTATCCATAACTTAATGTAGGTATATTTCATTTATGTGTATCAAGCTAATACCATCTAACGGTGGAGATTGATTGCTTAGTTTCTAAGCAGACTTATCTTGAATCTTAAATCAGGAGTTCATATAAAGGTGAATATCAATTGCTTTGTTATTAAGCTATCTTAGCTTTGATTGTAAGAAACCCTGATTTGAAAGACTATATAAGGGAGACCTCTAGCATATGGGAAACCTAATCCCGACACTCTCGTGTGTCCTAGTTGCAAACTAGAGTCGATTCTCCTTTAACCTAGGTTTTCCAAAACAATTATTAGGTTAGCGACTTAAAGATTTCATTTGGGATTCGTGAAGCCAGATCCGACTATTTTAACTGTACTTGCGTATTCTGATCTTACTTGTCCTATCGTATTGAGTTTTATCTTCTTTAAGATTTACTCGAGATTCATCTCCCAAAGGTAAGATATAAAAAGTAATCACAGTAGTGCTTCGTCTCAGACTCTTGTGATTCTACAATAACCTTTTTTGTTAATCAGTTAGGTTATTGTGAGGTGACTAATATTTCTAGGCTACTCTTCGGGAGTGTAAGACCGAATTATTAGTTGAGTTTCCTGTTCACCTTGATTTATCTAAAGAAAAAAACAAAACCAGAATAGACATATATATGGGAGACATATTTATTTATAAGTTCGTTTCAAAAAAAAAAAACATATTTATTTATAAGTCTTCAACTTTGGGTCATAAAAACTCTTAGTTATGGGTGAGATCAACTAAGGGAATCACGTGCGGAAAGTCTTGATGGGATTCAAGAGGCGCAAGGAATGCGATTGTACCTTAATCAGTGTGAGACTTGGTTAGGGCTCAGCTATATTCCATTCTTAAGTTAATCGTAGTAGGATAGAGTCTGTAGCGGCTTAATACAGTGTGGTGTTCAAATATGGACTAGGTCTCGGGGTTTTTCTGCATTTTCGGTTTCCTCGTTAACAAAATTTCTGGTGTCTGTGTTATTTCTTTTTCGTATTATATTTGTTTATATAATTTAAATATCACATGTTATGCATAGTTCTATCACAGTTGATAAATTCGATCTTGTTTGTTGGATATAACTTGATTGACACTCGAACATTGGTCTTTGGTACCATCCGAGTTATTTTCATATCAATCAATCTCACAGATTTCTACCTAGTTGATTTACTGACTGTATTGAGAAAGAGATAAAACTCTTTGACATATTTCTTGATTGAGTCTCACTTTTAAGTTGGTGCTCTTTGAATTATATTAGAGTTTAGTCCATACAGATTTCCGAACGAAATATTGGGTGTGGTTGTTATACCCCCGCTTTTCAAGAATGTCTGAAATCCCCGTAGTAGAGCATGATAATCGTTCATTTGGTTCTGATAATGCTCTGGTGTAGCGTTGACCCCCCTCCCCCCAGTATGGATAAGTTCGTTCAAGTGCACTAGAAACAATTTGATGAGTAACAATCTGTCCAGATATGGTGAATAGAGTCTGTACATCCCATGAAAATGGTGGCATAGTAGACGATGAACCCGCTTGAGTAGGATATCCAAATGTGTATCCCGTCTCTGGTGGAGGTTAGGAAGGAAAAAATTCATCACCAAGTAGCATCCTACCTAAAGCTGGGAAATCCATACGACCCAAATTTTGAGGTTGCATATCAATATTGGGCTTGAAAATAGTGTTAAAACAATATAAGTAGTGAGTTATGTCTATCGGCTCCGGAATCGAAATTTCAGCTTCTTCATAATGATGACCTTCCCATATCAATTTCTCTCTGTCATCTTGAGAAATCTCTTCACTTGGATAGGGGTTGATGATTATCATTGTTCTACTATGCAACTGAAGAAGTAGTCTTTCACCGTAATACCAAACACCCTTTTCAGAAATAGGGCTATATAACACAATCCTTTTAAGGAGTAGCTGTAGCATTTTCTGAGCTTGTTGTTCTTCGAACTCAGGAATTGCTTCATACGGCATGGAGACAAGGTTAAGGATTGTTCTACACTGTTTAAGCCTCTGAACAATGGCAGTATGTTAACCATCTTCAATCTGTTCTTGCTAATTATCGGAATTGTACTTCAGTATGACCGAAAAAACATTGGTGGGATTGACAAGAGAAGGTTCCACAACACGAAAATATGTATACCACAAATACTGAAAATAATAACATTGTTGGTTAGTGAATTTTCCATGTCAAATAATAAATAAATAATGTAAAAAATATTGGTTCTTACCTCCAACACTCCCCAAAAAGCATTAAAACTACCTTTGACACACGTCGAACAATTACCGAGGAACATGTAAAGCTCTGATACAATTGGAGACCCCCAGTCATATGTTAGTGCTTTCTCTAAATCTTCTAATGCTCCAAGAAAACCGATTGACACCACTGAGCTAGCATTTGGAAACCGATATTGGCCTATTTTACACTACATAAACAGACGTTCGAGGTCCTCATAATGCGCAAGGAACAAATATTTATTATTTGCTAACCTGTTCTCAGTCATTTTCCTAGCATAACGTTGCGAAAAACTTTTCAACCCAACCACTTTTAAACCATGTGCTTTTATTTGTCTATATGCATCATTTGAGTATAAAGGAAGTCTTACTTTCCATATATATTTTGATACCTAATTTAGTATGTTAAATGAAAGTAAGTTTCCTTCACATTGAATACCCGTTAACATGTACAAATCTAACGGTGTAACTCCTATTTTACACATATTCATAATTAGAGTTTGTTGAATTTTATAAAACAAAAAACATAATCTAAAAATTTAATTACAAGAAAAAACTAACTTACCGCATTCAAAATATTTGAAAAAGAACGTGTTTGTAGTCTTCCACCATCGTTCAAATATAACTTGAACTACTTGAGTCCTGTGGTTTCTAGGATGTATATGATAAAAAAAAATCTCTAAGGATAAATTTGGACTCTCTCTTGAACAACAAGGGGAAGTAATCCAAACACCGTACGGAACTCAGACCATCCACCTCTTAGAAATACTGAATTAACTCGTTTCGGATGGCCAGATATGTGCATAGGTAGTGCACCATCATCGGATAAATATCTAACATTTTGAAACTCATATTCTTTATCCAAAACATAACTTAATCCATTGGCTGGGGTACTAGTAGATCCTTTGAGTTTTCTGTTTCTTTTCTCATTCATATTTGTTTAGGAAGTAAAACTGAAGATAATTTTGTTAAACTAGCGAAGAGAAAAGAAGAGAACATGAGAGAAGAAATCTCACATGGGAAGGGAATATATGAAGCGGTGCGATATTTATGGGCATTACAAAGTCGACCGTTGGCGATATTAATTCGAACGTTGGCGTTATTATTAATATATGAGCGATATTCATAGTATCGTTGGCAATAAAGACTTTATCGTTGGCGATGTTATTAATTTTGTTCGCTAAAAACTCTGTCGCTCTGTGGTTTTCCCATAGACAATAATGGCGTAACTCGTTTACCACGCCATATGGTATGTTAAACAGTTTATTTTAACCTTGTACATATGAATAGGCCTAAGAGGGCATCATGTAATCATACCAAGCAACAATACTATTAAAAAAAACAACGGTGTCTCTCGCACGGTTACGCATTATAAAAGAAGCGTGGAGAGTGCCCTCATTATTTATTCATCAATTTTATTACTTCGTTTATGTCGTGCACTGCATAGAGAAAGACGACAAAAGAAATTAATCAAAAACAATCTCAAAAAGATCAATAGACACCAATTTTCAAACAAATTTAGTACCAAAGGGTTAAGTCCTAAGAGTTTCTTCAATGGAATGTATGTGAAGTACCTAAGAGTTGCGTCCTAAAAGCTTCTCCAATGAAATGTATGTGAAAATAAATGTCCAAATCCACGTAAGATAAATGTTTTCCCTAAAATTCTTCTCCAACCCCAACTTCTTAAATCAATGAGAAGATTACATGACTTCATTTTTGTCATACAATGTTAAGGTGAATGTCAAGTTTTAGACATTCACCTTTACAATGTCAAGCTATCCTATTAAGCTTTTGCTTACCTAAATTAATTCCAATATATTAGATAACCATTTTTAGCTCTAATAAAATCTAAAAACTACTAAAAATAAAATTTACATTTAATCCATAAAAAATCACAAACAACACCATTGGAGATAAACTATTTTTCCTCCATAAACTCAAGGAAAAATTGGAATGAGGGTGTCTAGTTTATGTTGGCACATAGGAAACACACACAACCACCATTGGAGAAGCTCTAAGCAAACGAGAACATTTATTTGTTGGATATTTTCAATAACTTAGAAAATAAAACTGTTTTCGTTTTTGGTTTGTCACTATGATGGGGAAGTGTTCTGTGTTGGATAAACACAATGGATGTTAGTTGGAGATGAAGGGACACCTCTAATAGGTGTGATGGTTCATAAAGGACACAACCATTCCCAACGACACCTTATGTGTCTTTTGGAAGTGAAGAGGCATCTCCAATAGGCATGAATAACCCTATAAGTAGTGAAGGAATTCTCCCATTCTAGAGAATGAATTCAACCTGTTTTCTCTCCATCTAAAGCATCATCAGAAATCTCTCTCATGTGTTCTTAGTTGGGTCAAGGGGTGCAAACCTTGAATCCAATTTCCTGTTGTAGGGCTTTCATTGTATCCTGAAGGCATTATTTCGCATACCTGTTGCAATCGCCAATTTATATTGGGAGGGTAGAAATAATCGTCTAAAAGAAATCACCCGAGCCTTGAAAGCTTTTGAGTACAACAACAATTTTCTTTATGTTTATTTCATCCTCCGTTTTTTTACCCAAAGTTTCCAACATTATTTCTCTTATTTCCAAAATTCAATCTTCACAGCTCACCGGTTGTTCCAAATTTCAAAATTTGTTCGAACATTTTGGGTAGTTTTCCCTTGGATATTTTTGCTGAGTACAAGATTAAGTTAGGCTCGTCCTAGATTAGGCTGCATGTAATTCATGCGCGTTCTTCTTCTTTTCTATTCAAAATTATGGACATCTTTCTTTTACATGAGAAGACCATATAAGTATAAAGTACTGCATAAAACTAGTGTATTGTTTGACCCTCCAGCTGAAATGTTTGGTAGTCAATATCAACATTAAGTCAATATAAGTGCAATTGACATATAAATGTTTGAAGATTCGTATTTAATGATCACTTTCTGCCAAAATAAGGAAATTCAGTTATTTAATATACCCATTAAGTCAATTCTGGGCCTCTTTTCTTCAAACGAGGAGAAAAAGGAGAGGAAAATTAAATCGCAGTTTCGGCAGCTTCTTGAGTTTTTAAGTGTATATACGTCTAAACAGAGTCAACTCAAAGCCATGTTCAACGATTTAGCTCGTGGATATCTTGTACGGCGGTTCATCATAATCTTGAGACGACCATACGTAGTGGAGGTTGGAGCGAATTATATTTATATATATTGATGTAATGGTGGGCATAAGATGGTACAATACTGTTTCTACATTGTGATATATACTTCTTCTAAATAAGTTTGATAATGATTTTGACCCGTCAATTGGAAAATGGTAGGCAAATATTTGGCGGGCTACAACTTAACAGAACACAGTAGCAACTACTTCCTCCGTTCGAAATAGGTCTATCGTGATCAACAAAGAAAAAAAGTTCATAGGTTATGCCTAAATAAAGTAGACGGAAGAATACTGTTTTTATGGAATTTCTTGGCAGACAGCATATGCGACTATAATGTTGCATACTCGACGCTGATGTTGGTTCCTAACATGTTAATGGTCTAACTACGGAAGATAAATAAATTAATAAAATTGAGAACTCTCGGTGCAATTGTTAATTTTTGACAGCAAACGAGTGGAGATAATGGAAAATTTGACAGTCAAACTACAAAAGTATCTACGTCCTCTCAGTCGCCGCTTTTTTCCGGTTCAACTATTTTTTTGGCAAAAACAAACATAAGTTGAAAATTTAGTTAACCGAAATACATGTTGGAAAACAATTACTAAAAATTAATTTTTAAGGTTTTAATAAAATTATAATTTATTTTATTTTTTTTGTGAATGAAAAACTTATTAGTCCCACATTGTGGAATTTCCACTTTTTAGTTGTTTTAAGAGACTATATAAGCTTTTTAATCCCACATCTAAGGGTGCACACGGTACGGTTCGGCTCGGTTCTTGACGAGACCGAGTACCTGTACCTCCCATGCCTCGGTTCCTAAATTTTGGACCGGTACCTGTACCTTGTACCTCGGTTCCGGTTCCATTCGGTACCAGGTACGGTACCGGTTCCATTCGGTTCTTTTTTTTTCTCTGATAAAACTAAATACCTGTTTTTTAATTGCCAAGACAAACAAAGTTTCATCACAGTTATCAAAACAATATATCAAATTTTCTAATTTAACAGAAAACCACAAATAAGAAATCCCCCCTACCAAAATATACTTCTGTTTCAAAAACAAAAATTCACATCCCATAATATCAGACAATCTGTAGTGATGATCAAGCATAAGTTGCATAACACTACTATATCCATGATAATAAAACAACCATAAAGAAGAGCAGAGATAAAATGTGAAAGACTAAAAGAGTATAAGAAGTGCAGCTAGTGATGCAGTAGTCTTGAATCTTGATCTTCTAATCCATATCAACATCACTTGTGGTGTCATCAGTGTTAATAGGACCAAGTAATGCTGCAAAAATAAATAATATCAACTAAATCTCCATCACTTAGCATTCAAACTATCAATCACATGGGTTCATTGGGTTCCTTCAATCAAGATCAGGGTCAAGAATTGTTGATCAAAAATGTTTGTGAGATTTATAACAGCCTATCAACAATTGTCTAAGGCAACCATTTCTGCAATTTCTAACTGGAGTTGAGACAACCTACCAAGACATATTTTAAAGTGTAGTCTGTTTTTGCATTACAATGATAAACCTAATACTATAGTTCAATTAAAGTTCTTAATCATCGAATAAGTAAATTGTATACTAAACATGAAAACCCATTTCAACAAGAAAACTAAATTACCATACAAATTACAGCAACAAACTCAAAAGTATAGCATCAAAGAACAGAAGCATATATTATGGTATCACAAAATTATCAAAAACAGTAGATATCACAAAATTACCTCTAATTTAAAGATTGATTCTTTCACAAACCAAATTTGTATCCCTTGGAGCAGTTTCTTGATGAAAAGAAACGTCTAATTTTCGCGACCAAAATTTGTCTTCAATGAAACCTAATTTCAAATTAAATTAAGTAAAATTGAAGAATCTATCACTTAGAAGGAAAATCAACCACCCACTTCCAAAATTAGCAAAAGAAACTGAAAAAAAAGAAAAAAAATCTCAAGAACCCTAATTAAATGAAATCCCCAAATTAACATTCAAAAACCTTATTGAAAAATTTAAGTTCAAACAAACATGCATCAAATGAATTAACACAAACCCATTATCTAAATTTGACGAAATTTGAAAGCAACAGTTGAGACTTGAGAGTTTGATACGAACCTACACCTGTTCTTCACTTCTTCTTCACTGCTTTTCCTCAAAACAAGACTGACTATCTGAATCGATTTACCCCCTTCTTCTCTAAACAAATCAAAAGAAATAAAGCAGGCAGAGAGAGGATTTAGTAAGGTTACTTAGGGTTCTTCTTCACTGCTTCTCCTTCTCAGAGAGAGACAGAGAGGAGTCGAAAAACAGAAAGAAAAGAAAAGAGAAACCCTAACCGGCTAACCCTATAATGTTTGCTTATATACCCCCTCAAATCTAACGGCTAATACTGATCCTTATCCCCTAAATCTAACGGCTCTAATAATTCGGGACATTCGGTCTGGTACGGCACGGTACTTGTACATGACCGTGTAACTGTACCCCCAGACCTCGGTTCCTATTTTTGGGACCGGTACCTGTACCTTGTACCTTGGTTCGGTCCAAAACCAGGTACGGTTCCACCGGTTCCGGTTCGGTCCGTCGGTCCGGCTCGGTTCCTATACACCCTTACCCACATCGGGGAGTTCCTCTTCTTAAGTTGTTTTGTTCCATTATATAAACAAATTCACTACTTTTGTAAAATCCATGGGAAATGGGTTGCTCTATATTTTAGAGGGACCCCAAGGGAAGATATTTTATATGTTTTCTTATGCGTTCGCGATTTTCCTTAAGGTTTTTTTCGGAGTTGCCAAGCTCAAGTTTGAGCATCTACTACGTATGCTAGTAGTAGGTGTATTAGGGTGTTTTATCCTGGAGATATCCGTCCTGTGAGGGATATAGCATCACTCTTGAGTGTAGCCGGGCGCAAATGTCTTAAGAGCAACGTGTTGAACACGTGACTCACTCTGTTTTCAAAGTTTTGCCTTGTTGCTGTTGCGGAGATCTGGGGAGCTCATCCGTTTCGTCAAATCCATCACTTCCATTACAAAGGAGCTAAGTATCAATAACTTTTGCTTATTTGATTTTTCTTTGTTTTGGTTATTGCACCTAACAATCTTAAGACATTATAAGTTTGTAATAATCATGGAGTGAAAAACAAAAAACGAATTTTTGGTCAGCTGTAGAGTTTCGAATTTATCTCTCAATATATAAGGAATTTAGATTCAACATTTTGACACAACGTAGTGGACATCCTGATAATTAACCACTTAAAATTTCAGAATTTTTGGAGTTTTAAAAGTATTTTTTTGATATTTTACAAAACAGAGAAACGTTCTTGAAAAATTCTGACGGGCAAAAATTTGTTGTTAACTAAAGTAGTTTTTATGGGGTAACCATGAGTTTTTTGATATGGTTGTTCTAACAAAGTTTGTAAATCTAGATATTATCTTCAAAACTCATATTTTATCTTCCGTTTCGGGACTAAGGTTTGTGAGATGTGGTGTATTAGGTGATTGGGAAATTACCGTGTCAGTGGTCAAAGTATATACGAAGATTGTGACATGAAATTGAAAAGGAACATGGCTACCAGGCGCATGTGGATGAACACAAGTCTTCCAAAGCTGACAAAGGCGAGAACATCAAATACAACTCTAAGCATAGTCTTCATAAGAAAGGTATGTTTCGTAAAACTGAATATGGCATTACTTTAATTAAGGGTGATTGTTATGTTTGTAAAATTCATGGCCATACGGCAGAAAAGTGTAGACAACATAAAACCTTAATAAGTAGAAAGTTAATGCTAATTTAGTTGAAATAAATTAGAACAAGTTCATTGACATGATGTCGGAAGTTATTTTAATAACCAATGTGAGAGACTGGTGGGTGGACTCTGGAGCCACTAAGTATGTTTGTTGAAACAAAGACTTGTTCACCTCTTATCAGAGGATAAGGGATGTCGAGAATCTCTTTATGAGCAACTCATCTGCAACAGAGGTTGCATAAAAGGAAAAGGTCGAGTAGAAGCTCATATCTGTAATATTCTCACATTGAATGAAGTTTTCATGTTCCGGGCATATGCAAGAATCTTGTATCTTGTTCTGTTGTAGTTGGTAAAAGATTTAAGATATTAATTGAATCTGGAAAACTTTTCTTTGCTATGGCAGTGATTTTTAGGCAACGATTATAAGACTTAGGGTCTATATAGGCTTAATGAAAAAAATTTATGAAGTGAACATAGTTGATTCTTGTGTTTTCTTTTGTGTGATTGAATGTTTTGCATGGTGGGCTTGGAACCGTAAACTTATAAGTCAATGCATAAACTGCCTAGCATAGGCTGCGTACCCAAATTTAGTTTGGATTTTGAACACAAAAGTGAAATCAATATGCTATAAAACCTTTTAGAAAAAATATTCAGTGTAATTCTAAGCCTTTAGAATTAATTCAGTTAGGCCTAGTTGAAATGAGTTCAACCCAAACTAAGGTGGTAAAAGGTGGTTTGTAACTTTCATAGATTATTGTACGAGGTACTCTCTTGTATACTTTCTTAGGGTAAGGATGATTCCTTAGAAGCCTTAAAAGTATAAACTTGAAATTGAAAGCGAAGTATATGTTACCACTAAATTGGTTAGGTCTAAACATGATGCAAAGTATGAATTTCATATAGGAGAACTTTACTTGTTAAATGGTATTATTCATGAGATCGCACCTCCTTATTCACCATAGTCTAATGGTATAGTTAAATGTAAGAACATAACCATTAAGGAGATGATTTATGTCATGTTGATTAAAGGATAACCGCAAACTTGTGGGGGGAGGTCGTTCTGTAATTTTGTTATATCCTGAATAGAGTAACCTTTAAAGGATCAAATAAAAATCCATATGATTATGGAAAGATAGACAACCTTTTTATGCATACGTCAAAGTGTGGGGGTGTTTAGATAAGGTTTCTTGAGTACCCTACTGCATATATATTTTTGGTTGTGTGTTCTATTTTTTCAGACTTTGGTGTGATTTTTCTGACATTGGTGTGAATATTTTTATGGAGTCTAGGGATGTTCTATGAACATGTTTATTTTGAAACCTGTCTCTTCTTAGGGATATGTTGTTGATACCCTAGATGTTTTTCAAATAGTCAGAACTTATCTTAAAGGAAGATGAAGTTAAGGTTGAGCCTAACATGCCTAGATTAGTCTGACCTCCAGACTTGTAAAGAAGCCTTGACATCTACTGAAACCCCATTCTGGTAAGAAGTTTCATTTAGTGAAATGGACTCAGTCCGTCGGAACCAGACTTGGGAGCTTGTTAGTTTACCTTTAGGGAGTAAGACCATGGGATGTAAATGAGTCTTTAAGAGGAAACGTTAGGTAAATGGAACTGTAGAAAAATATTAGGCTAAGTTGGTAGCTAAAGGTTATAAACTAAAAGAAGGTGTAGATTTCCTTGATTCTTATTCACTTGTGACGAGAATTACTTCTCTTGAGATGCTAATTGATATTGTTGCCATAAACAACTTGGAGATACATCAAATGGATGTTAAGACAGCTTTTCTAAAAACTGTGAATAAAGAAATTTACATAGACCAACCTGAGGACTTTGTAGTGAAAGTATGAAGACAAAATTTTGTAAGTTGAACAAATATTTATATGGTTCCAAATAAGCACGTAAATAGTGACATGGAAAATTTGATCATGTAATAATGTGTAGTGGATTTAAGTTAATGAATCTGACATGTATATTTACAAGTAACCTATTAAGGATGCATGTACGATTGTATGCTTATACTTGATACAAACATAGATGTGATTAATTCCACTAAAACATGCACTGAATGAGAACATTGACTTCAAAGTCTTAGGCCCTTTTGATGTAATCTTAGGGATGAGGATTAGAAGATAATCAAATATTTATAGTCTTAGTCATTCTCATTATGTTGAATTGTGCTTAAGAGATACAATCAGTCTGATTGTAAGCCTGCTTGTACTCCGTACGATTATTCTTGTAGACTCAAGAAAAATAAGGGTAGTGGAGTATCTTAACTTGAATACTCAAGAGTTATAGGATGTCTGATGAATTTAATGAACTGCAAGAGTCCAGACATTGCCTATATTATGAGTAAGTTAAGTAGATATAATTGTAGTCCAGAGCAAGAGCATTCAGATGCACTGAGTAGAGTATTATGGTACCTAAAATACTCTATTACCTTTTATTTGATTTATGAAAGGTATCTTGCTATCCTTGAGGGACTTTATGATGCAAACTGGATAGTTGACTCAGAGGAGTCTAAGTCTATGAGTGGATATGGTTTCACTCTAGCATGAGGGTTTGTTTTTGGAAGATTTCCAAACAGACATATACTGCTCAATTCATTATGGAATCTGAGAGTATTGTGTTAGATAAAGCACGAGAAAGGGCCGAGTGCCTGAGATGCTTTTTAGAAGACATTCCTCTCTGGCATAGGCCTATGCCAGCTATATCTATACATTGTGTTAGCCAAGCTATAATAGCTAAATCTAAAAATAACTAATCTCAGTCGGCGTTATTTCTATTGATTGGATAAAGTCCAAGGAGAATATCGTGCAACCTTTGACGAAAGGTTTATCCAAAGAGACAGTTAGAAATGCATCGAGGGGGATGGGGCTTAAGATCATAAATTAAACTTGCCATGAAGGATACTCAACCTTGTTGACTGGAGATCCCAAGATCAAGGTTTCGAATGAGACAACTAATTTGTGGTGGGTAAAGGTAAACACTATCAGAGAATTTTATTCTCTGTCCCTTCCCTATGGTGTAGACGTGATAGTGTGACTTCATGTGAAGGATGACTTTTAAGAAGTCTTAATGAGTTCTATAGTTTCAATTTAAGATTGAAGTGGGGTGTAGCAGTAACACTCTTTATGGAACTCACCTATCTGAATGAGGAAGTGGGGCCACTTCCTATGAGAATATGAGATTTTATTCTCTAGAGCATTCTGAGAAACATGATATGTCCAGGGCCAAATTGGACAAAACGGCACGAGCTTGGAAGCACCCTGGGAGATATCATCCGTGGTCGTTATCGCGAATTACATCAAACGCTAGCAGTTCAAGACATAGTTCACTATATCCAGCAAGTAATTCCGGTAATATCTCACTAAGCAAAGGTTCAAGACCTCATGGACACCTCTGCCTAAAATGATATTTCCTGCGCTTTTTATGTGATTTTCGTTTTGATGGTTTTGGTATAACTGGAACTTATGACCTAAGGGTCACTAAGGGTTCACTAGTTCATGCTTTTTCACTTTGGTGAAAGAACCTTTAGTCTCACTTGTGAGGAACTAAAGATGAGAGCTCTCTATACTATATGATTTTTCCAATCCATAGTATGACCCTGGGGTCATCACCTGTTGTGTGGGGGAGATGACGTTGGAATGGCTAGTATGACTTCAACACCCACGATTTGTCTGGTTGTTCAGTCAGTTCGGGAGATTGGGTTGTTGATTTACCAATATCTATATGTGTTTTCGTGGTTTTATTGAGTTTTCATTCATGTGGGGGATTGTTGGAAAACAATTACTAAAAATTAATTTTTAAGGTTTTAATAAAATTATAATTTATTGTTTTCTTTTGTGAATGAAAAACTTATTAGTCCCACATTGTGGAGTTTCCACTTTTTAGTTGTTTTAAGAGACTATATAAGCTTTTTAGTCCCACATCGAGGAGTTCCTCTTCTTAAGTTGTTTTGTTCCATTATATAAACAAATTCACTACTTTTGTAAAATCCATGGGAAAGGGGTTGATCTATATTTTAGAGGGACCCCCAAGGGAAGATATTTTATATGTTTTCTTATGCGTTCGCGATTTTCCTTAAGGTTTTTTTCGGAGTTTCCAAGCTCAAGTTTGAGCATCTACTACGTATGCTAGTAGTAGGTATATTAGGGTGTTTTATCCTGGAGATATCCGTCATGTGAGGGCTATACCATCACTCTTGAGTGTAGCCGGACGCTAATGTCTTAAGGGCAACGTGTTGAACACGTGACTCCCTATGTTTTCAAAGTTTTTCCTTGTTGTTGTTGCGGAGATCTGGGGAGCTCATCCGTTTCGTCAAATCCATCACTTCCATTACAAAGGAGCTAAGTATCAATAACTTTTGTTTATTTGATTTTTCTTCGTTTTGATTATTGCACCCAACAATACACAAGAACCATATAGAAGACTAGCCCTGCCATAACATCTTTCTTCATTATCATTTATTCCAAAATTTTCAAACAAATATCTGTTGATAAGCAAAACATTGAGGTGAGTGGAGTATCTGAGAACTTAGAAGTCTTAGAACGACACATGCATTTTAAAAGGAATCATGAACTTAAAAGTTGTCAAGTGTCAACTTTAACCATGCAGATAAGACGATGTGACTTGACAAAATAGGAACTTTTCAAATGGGCACTCATCATCACTGCATATCAAGCGAAGTGAGACAGTGACAAGGTTTAGTTAGCAGCGTCATGAGGTCCGTCTACTAGTCCACTTGATAAATCAGAACCTGTTAGTGGTTAACTAATAGATGACTTCTCAAATTGTATTTAAACTTGCCATCAGGTTTTCGCCATTAGTGTTACTTAAATCACACTTCATTAATTCACGTCATATGCAAATGAACCATCCGATAAGATCTACGTTTTGGATTCTTATGAGCTTAGTTAATCACCCCTGATGAAGATGTTGAAATCATTTTCCCGCTTTAAATGAATGTGTGAAAATAATAAAAGAAACTGGATAACAAGTTTACATCAGTGCACGAAGCTACTTTAGAATGACCGCCAAAATGATCTAGAGATCATTATGCATTTAATGATGAACAATTGATGGTGCAGCATAATATGGTAGTAGTAGATTTCATAGTTTAATAGAGTCAAATACTTTGATAGAGTAGTAGCATATCTCATGATAATCTTTCTTTTTTTTTAATAAAGAAACCAGGTTCAAACCTAGATAAACAAACCGCAATCAGTTACATTTTGTCCTTGTAGGAGGTTTACCAAAAGAGAACTTATACCAGGTTCATCCCACTGCGAAGAGATTTTACGGTTAAGAGAATCTTCCGCTAATTTACTAGCTAAGAAGTTTTCAAATTCTGGAACTCTACTAAGTTCCTTCAGGTTCCTAATACACAAAATAAAATTTTTATATCTTCATGTGTACATCCTTTGTACATTCTTCTCTGCTTCACCTATTCTTCTCCTTACAGCTTCAAGGTATTTCACATTGTCTCCTTCAATTTCGACATGAGGATGGTTTAATTGTTGTGCACACTGGATTGTCATGGAAGCTGCTTCATCTTCTATTTCTTCCTCCGAACTTGCTTCGATGTATCCGCATCTTGCTTTTGAGATGTTACATGCATGATCAGATAAGATTATACCTAAACCTCCCTCCCTACTGTTATTGCTAATCTTCAGGTTTATGTTAATTTTAATAGCCAGCAGGTTAGTCGGTAAGTGTTTTGTGTTTTCTACAATCTGGATAGGGTTATTCAAAGTTTGCTCCCTCCTACTTCTTATGTTGCACCTTATCATACTGGTAATCTTGCTTCCTACTCTCTGTGGGCTAGGTTTTATTTTCTTAAACACTAAATCACACCTGCATTTCCAAACCCCCCAACAAATAGTTGCCAACACGCCTGCCCAATCTAAATCACTAGATTGTCCATTCTGTCACTATGGAACCAATCTTGGATCCAACTGTGAAAATCAGTATGGTTACCACTATAGTCTGTGAGTGTAACACCCATTTGACTTAAAACCCTGACAGTAAATTCACAGTTCAACATGATGTGGTTTAAAGTCTCATCACTTTTTCCACATAAAGGGCAAAGCTTATTTATGTAAGGCAGAATTCTTGCCATTCTCTCATTCAAAGGGAGAATATCATGAATACACTTCCACATAAATGTCTTCACCCTAGGAATGGCATTCATTCCCCAAATTTTCCTCCAAAAAGATTTCAAATTCATGTCTTCCCGCTGCCCTCTCAGCATAATTTTCTTGTATAACGACTTAACTGTGAAAGACCCATCTGTTTCCAGTTTCCATATCAGCTCATCATTTTTGTTTCTGTTTATGTTGATCTCTTTGATTTTATGCCCGACTTGTGGGTTAAAAAACTCTGTCATCTTCAACTCATCCCAAACCCACTGCTCTCCCTCTTGTACCATTAATTCCTCCACAAAAGTAACTTTGTTAGTTTGTTGCAGTGGCTCACATAGTTTTTTATTCTGCCCTGGGTACCACATTTCCTCCCATATTTTGATAGTTTTCCCATCCCCCACTCTCCATTCAATGTTCTCTTTTATTTTTTCCATTTCCTTCATCAGGTTCTTCCATACCCATGAATCTTTATCAGAGCATTTATAGTTTGAGTTTAGCAAGCTGTTTTCCGGGAAGTACTTGTTTTTGTAAACGGACCCCCACAACCCATCTGGTTCTTTCAACAGCCTCCAGATGACCTTGGCCAGCATTGCCGAGTTAAAATTTCTTAAGTTTAAGAAACCCATTCCTCCCATGCTTTTCGGTTTGCAGACACCAATCCAAGCCTTTAAAAACACTCCTTTTTTTCCATTCTCGTTCTTCCCCCAGAAAAAGTCCCTCTGCAATTTATCAATACTTTCTGTTACTGCTAATGGGACTCTAAAGCAGTTCATCTGATACAAAGGCACCGTAGAAGAAGAGGCTTGTATCATGACTCCTTTTCCAGCACACGAAAGATGTTTTCCTTTCCACTCCTTCAAATTTCCCCCAATTCTATCTAGCATAAACTGACAAGACTTAACTTTAGATGTGTGCGTAAACAACGGAGACCCTAAATATTTATCGTTGAGAGCTATTCTTTTCACACCTAAAGTGGTCATGATAATCACCCTTAGATATTAAGACCCGTTCTTGCCCTGCATTAGTCTTCCCCACTGGTATCAATTTCAAGCAATATGGATCACAGTAGTCGGTGGAACAAGTTAAAATCTCAAATTAAACCCTCATTGCCCAACGATCATACTATCTCCCTTTCTGGAAAAAAGGTTGCTATCATTTTTCTACATTAGCTTATTTTTTAGCTCTAAAAAAAGAACGCGCAATTGGGATATGAGAATTAATTGGAGGATATGAATTACTTCTCCCAACCCATGGTGTGTGCTAAGGGGTGATTTTTTATTATGAAAATACTAAAATACCCTTCCCTCAAAATAAAAATAAAAAAACAAAATCATATCCCCATTTGCATCTCCACTTATTATTAATCTCTTTTGGGGTTAGAGTTTTGAAACCCAAATATACCCCATTCCCTTTCAAATTCTAAACTCTCCCCATTTCCTATCAAATTCTCTTCTCCTTCTCTGCCGGCTCCCCACTTTGAAAACGATTTTTTTTCTTAATTCGGAAGTGATGAAAATCATGCTGAAAGTGATGAATACCATGCCGAAATTGATGAAGACCATGCCGGAAAACGGTGCCGGCATAGAAATTAAAGCAACATGCTATGCCGGTAGTCAAGTGCCGGCATGCTCGAGAACTTCCTCTCAATGCCGGTAGTCAAGTGAAAAAAACCAGAAAAAATTCAAAACGAATTATTATTTTTACATCGCCGGAAGTGATGAAGACCATGCCGGAATTGATGAAGACCATATTCCGGAAAATGGTGCCGGCATGCTCGAGAACTTCCTATCAATGCCGGTAGTCAAGTGAAAAAAAAATCAACTTTCTGGATACTTTTCATCATGTGCCGGCATAGAAATTTAAGCAGCATACTATGCCGGCATAGGTACCGGCATGCTCGAGAATCAACTGACTGTGCCGGCAGTGGACTGATAAAAAAAAAAGGTTTTGAAGACCAAAACCAGAAAATGTCGTATAGTGGCAAACATTTATGAAAGTTTCCAACAAATGCCGACATGGTTTTTTCGGTTGAATACCATGCCGGCACCGAGCTATTTCAGCTGCAACAATGGTGGATTCAAAGAAAAGAAAAATCGAACTTTCAACCTCTTAGCAGCGGTTCCCTCTTCACAATCATCCTCCACTTTCACCAAAAAAAGTTCTCTCTCAAAAAAAAATTCCATCTTTTTACTCTCATCTCATTCACCCAAATACAAATACACACTAATCGTTAACAAATACTTAAGATTTTTACTAACTATTATTAACCACTAAACCTGATTAGTGAGGGGTAGATTAGGAATTAAAAAAAATTTGGATAGGGGGTAACCACGAATTGCTATTGGGACACCGTTTTTGTCCTGTAGTAGTTATATCCCCCAATTAATTCCCATATCCCCTAATTGCGCGTTCTAAAAAAGTAGTTATATCCTTTAAAACTCAATTATTTTCCATATCCCCTAATTCGGAACTCGTAGACGTCCACTAAAAAAAAGTAGTAACTTTTTTCTGGAAATAGGAAAAGTATTTATCAAGAACTTTAAAACTCATGCATTATTTTCCAATAATACCATTGTAAAATTGCTAATTTGCAACTATATCTAAGTTCGGAACTCGTAGACATCCAAAATAATCAATGATCCACTACTCAAAACTCATAATAAAGAGCACCATTTGGATTCAGTTTTTTGATTAATTAGTCCTTGTATTTGAATTCCGAAATAAATGAACGTTAAACGAGTACTTATTCTTTTCATGTTACAATGCATATCTCTTAATCGTTGTGGATTCATTCTTTGCAATTGACTATTGATCGATTTTTCAAAATAAACATAAAAGTTTTCTTTAGACGTATCTTTCACTCACTCTATAACAATTTACCAAATCCAAATGCGGAAAATGGGTCATATGACCACAACCCATAAAGTGTGGGAGCAATGGAATTGTAAAATATAGGTCTGGGTGAAAAAGACATAAGAAAAATTAGTACCTTAACTTTAAACTTTATTCTTTATTATATCATTTTTCTCTCTTATTTATTTTCTCTTTCCAATTTAAAATTAATCGCGAAAAATGTCTTAACTTCCCAAATATAAGTCGGATTCTAATAAAATTTATATTTTTGGAAAGTGCTCGAAAATCCCTACAAAATAAGATTCATTGTCGATATGAAATTCGAAAAAAATATTTTTTAAGCTAGGTCGAGGATACATTATGCACCCAGGTGCAACTTGGTCAAAATTTATTTTCTATCAAAATATGCATTATGCACCTAGGTGCAACTTGGCTAAAATTTATTTCATATAAAATTAGCATTATGCACCCAAGTGCAACTTGGCCAAAATTTGTTTTTTATAAGAATATGCATTATGCACCCAGGTTTAACCTGTCTCAAACATTTTTCCTATAAGAATAAAAAAAAAAACTCCCTCAGTTCCATTTTACTTGATGTTTTAGGTTTTTTTTAATGTTCCACAATAGATGATAGTTTTAATATTTTTCCCATATTGTCACTAATTTGCCCTTGCTTTGGAATCACAAAATATCATTAATTTTTATTGTAATCAATACTCTAATTTTTTTTATTATGTTCCAAAATGATAGAGAATTTGGTAGTACATCCCAAGTAAATTACTATGGAATTGATAACTTTCCCTATAATCTAGAAACTAAAAACTAGGTCATTTAAGTCTTTAAGAAAAATTAATATGGGTAGAATGGGAAAGATTTTACTCTCTCTGATATTTCTTAATCTCCGTGAAAAACTCTTCAATGTCAAGTAAATCAGAACGGAGGGAGTATGCATTATCCACCCAGGTTCAACCAGGCCAAAACCGATTTCTTATTAAAATATGCATTATGCACTCGGGTGCATCTTATGTATTTCGTGAAAAAATCTAAGTTTATCCTAGTAATCACTTACAATACATTATACACAACCAAAATCAACAAGATCATAATCTCAGGTAATAATTCCAAATCCCCCACTATTACCATCACATTCACCATTAAAACATCAACCAAAGAAAATATTAATGAAAAATAAATACGAAAAACAACAAAGATTTAAAAAAATATACATTATGCACACGGTGCATCTACACCAAAACTATTTTTTTTCCAGATTTTATATTATGCACTTGGGTGCATCTTGTGTATTTCATGCATACAATCCAATAGTGACAGCCCCTTCCTTGTTTTACGACCTCCCCTGATTCTAATCCTCCTCGAACTCTCGGAAAATATGCAACTGACCCCATCTTTCATTCTTATTTTTCTGGCCACAGCAAGTCAGCAACTCTTGAATTCAAGAACTCGCTTAACTCTTTGAACAAACCCCCCATATGACCATGGAAACAATCCTCCATTAGAAACTCTTGGTGAGCAACCGGTGGTTCAGGCATCTTCACAAACACCTTGCGTATACTCTGCTGGTATTGGAGATACAACATTGCTATGGATATCCAAGATATTTAAATTCCGAAAAACAACCCATTCACACTAATACGTCAAGTATTCATTCCATTCACGGCACCACCAATTACTCCACCTAATTTCCGTCATCGGAACCCGAGATATAGGCGAAGCTCAACATAACAAGTACAGATTTGTAGTCAGGAATCAGGATCATACATAATTCAAAAAGGACAGGAAAGATCTCAATGATCACAAGGTAGTTATACCACTACCTTAATTATCAATATTACTCCCTCCGTCCTAGTTTACTTGCCAAAATTGGTTTTTGCACACAGATTAAGAAATGTAAAGAGAGTGGATTTTTTTCCAAAATTACCCCAAGCTAGCATTTAAGATACATAGTTTTTACATGTCTAGTTTTCTGCTCTTTACTTTGTAATTTATTAACAGTTTATTCAATTGTTACAGATCCTAAATAAAGGATATATAGAGAGAGGAGAATTTAAAATTATGTATAGGAAATAGAATTACACAATTCTCAATAATATGACCTGATTCCAACAGATGGGTAAATTAAGATAAAAAGTGGAAAAATATGAAACTTGGCAAGTAATTTAGGACAAAAAAATCCCCAATTTTGGCAAGTAAACTAGGACGGAGGGAGTATACGACTAACATGAATTTTAGTCCTTGTACTTCCTCTCTTGTTACTGTCTCTATTTCTCAATCGAGAACTTGCATGTAAACCCAATTTCAAACCTTATGAAAATCCCCCAAAATCCATTATCATTACCATGCTTGCTGTTGATTTCCTCTTCTAGCCATATCACACCAAATCCGAACTCAAATCAGGTCTGATTTGAACCCCTTAAAAATAATTGACAAAACCCATTTTTCTTATGCATTATAGCACGTTCTTCTGATATCATCAAATTAAAACCATCACCACCATGCTTGCTGATGATTTCTTTTTAAAAGGATTCACATCAAAAACATATGAAACCCCATGCAATTTTCCCATGTTGATTCAATCGAATTCAAAAATGTATCGGACCTAGCTTTTGCTGCAACAATAAATTAATTGAATCTGTAAGTATCGATGCTAAGAACAACCTCTTCCCTCGCCCATAAACCAACGACGATGCCTCTTCAATTTCAATTTTGAATCAATAAATAAAGAGTTCAAGATATGAAATCACCCAAAGTTAGCAGTTGGTGGTGTTACTGTTAGTGATGGAGATGGAGGTATTGCTATTGGTACTGGTGGTGGTGGATATGCTGGTAACGGTGGAGGTGTTAGCGCTGTGGCGGTGATGTTGTCATTGTTGCTGGTGGATTCAGCGGTGGAATCGAAGAAGGATTATAATATGAGAAGAAGATTCGAAGAAAAGCAAAAAATCATAAGAAAAAGATGAAGAGTATATGGGTAACTTTGGTCGTAGTATGATAATTTGAGTTTGGGCAGATTATCCAAATAGGATATTAAAACCATGAATTTTGAATTTTTAGTCATTTGAAAGGTTGTCATATTTTGCTCTGTCTTTTAGACCCAAGAATTCAAATTCAAAGACTAATTAATCAAAAGATTGTCATTTATTTACGTTTAAGCTTAAGACTTTAAGATTAGTGTTTTTTTTTTTTTTTTTTTTGAAGCATGAAAAATTAAAAGAGGAACTAGATTACAATTTGTCGTGGGTATGTGGTACCCATTGAGTCTGAAAATAAGATTTGAGAAATAAAAGAAGGGATTGCCTGGTCCCATATTTTGGTTGAAAAGTGTCATGTTTGACTTCCATCTGACGCGTGATTGGCTAAACCGTCGGCTGCCTGGTTTCCTTCTTTGTAGTTGTGTTGGATGGTCGCAAGTGGGATCCGATGGAATCTCATTTTTATTTCTGCAATCATTTCTGCTATTTGCCACGGTGGAGGGGTAAAAGATGTGATGTACCGTAATAGGTTTTCGGAGTTTGTTTCAAATATAACTTTCGGCCATAGCCTTTCTTCTGTTGTTCTTGTAGCTATGAGCATCGCCCAGGTTTCCGAAATTAAAGCAGTCGTAATTCCCAGTGGTTGAGCCAGAGCTAAGAGGATTCGGGCGTTAGAATCCCTGCATACGAATCCAGTTCCTGCAAATCCTGGATGACCTCGGGCTGCTCCATCTGTATTAATCTTGATCCAGTTTATGATTGGCATTGTCCATCCTACTGATATAATGGATAGTCTTCTATCTTTAATCGGGTGATTAATTTTTGGTGTATCTCCCGGAAACACTGGTGGTGTGGAGTGGATGATTCGGTAGTATTCTTGTTGGAGTTTTAGAGCCCAGGCTAGTATTTCTTCCGGAGTTGTTTGCTTTTGTTGGTATATTAGTTGATTCCTAGTTAGCCATAAGGTCCAAAAAAGAAAACAATAAGAGGAAATTACCGATGTTGATGCGAGTTGTTGAAGGATTTGAGAAATGGTTGTGTATTGTGTTTAGGCAAAAGGTTGGAGGGGATTGGAGTTTGATGAAGTTGTAGAATGATTAAGTAAAGTGTTCCAAACAGTAGTTGATGTTGGACATTGAATTAGAATGTGATTTGCTAGCTCTGGATTTAAGTTGCATCCGGGGAAAATGTCTGAGTTTGTCAAATTGATGTGGTGTAGGAGAGAGAAGGTTGGTAATCCTTCGTTGATGGCTTTCCACAAGAAAAACCGAATTTTGGTGGACATGGTAAGGTCCATATGAACTTGGTAGGAGGTAATGAAATGTGGGTTGGATGGTTTTGGGTTAGACATTTGTATCCTGATGAAGTAGTGTAGTTTCCAGATTTTGAGTGTGGCCAGATAATTTTATCTTGGGGTCCATTTTGGAGTAGATGGATATTTATGATTTTTTGGATTAGTGTTGGTGGCTTTCTTAATCATGTAATGCTTTAGCACACATATAAATATCTTTTTTCTTTTTTTGAAGCATATAAACACTTTTTATATTATTGAAGTGGGATACACGAAATCATCTCAAAATTAGTGTAATACCTCCTAATTTTTGGTGACATGGTGTCTGGGTCGTGGAAGCACCCTCGTACCATGGTACGAGACCAAATGGTTTTCCTTGAAAGGATGAGCATAGGAGTTTATTTTAGCCAAACAGGGGCAAAAATCACTGAAAAAACAGACTAGCTAATCTTAGTCTCAGCCATGAAAGTAAGCTCACTCTGACACCCCCCATATTCCCAACAAATAATCATAAATTCTCATAACTATTCGTGCAACCAGAATTACTCTCTAGTTGACACACTTGACACCGTCCTTTTTTATTATTCTTCAATCTTTTTATTCCTTTAATTTACTTTAAATTAGAATGTCAACGAATTATGACTTCACGCGGCCCTATGGATCATACGGTATCTCGTTCCTCTTCGAGCCACAAGCGAAGTTGAACTTCAAAACTTAGGTTAGGAGCAAGCATGCATAGATTTTTTTGGTGCTTTTTAAAGTGAACTTTTAAGGATTGTACGATAGGCCGATAGCTCAGTTGTTATTTCTTGTATTTCCACCACTGAGCGGGGATCTATTGACTATGCTCCGATGATGGCTCGGTGCACTTAAAAGCCTAAATGTGTTCTACTGTCCAATCACACATCACGTTGATTTTTCTCCTTTTTGTCATTGTTTCGATGCAAATTTCATAGCATGAGCGCATAACGAAATGCTTAATTTCAACAAATCCCACTTGAGCTTAGAAGTTTTCAATCTTTTTATATTCAAATCAAGTTCCATCCATCCCCATTATATTCTATGCAATTATTGGGGAAGAAATTTGCTCCAGCAACCAACAACCAGAATGGTTAGCCATTGGGTATTTTTTGGATTTTGATACCTTCTTGTGGTTTTCATTTGTCAATTTGAGGGTGCTAATGTTGTAACTACAGAAAATTCATAGTTACACCCAAATGATGTTTTTCTACATCTAAATAAATTTCAACTTCAAACTCATTACAAATTTATAGATCTAACTTTTGAATCACTAAAATGATGATTTGAAGTGTTAAAAGTATAAGAGAGACACACAAATCTACTAAAATATTTGATGTTTACATGGGCAATTGATTTACATGGTGAGACTCCATTAATGAGTTTTGGAGCTTTTTTAGATCTAGTGTTTGGGGAAGAAGAAGATAAGGTCAAATAAAATCTGATCTCTCTCCTCCTAAAAGTTCCAACCCCTCTTACAATGGACCAAGTCCTTTATTTATAGGAAAAACTACATAATGGTTGACAACTCATTTTACTTCGGAGACAGCTCATTTTACTTTCACACTCATTTTATTTTACTACTTGCACTCATTTTACTTCGAAGACCCTACTATTTCTTGCACAACAAGCCACACCTTGCGCCGTTTACTTCGTATGCTCTTCCTTTTCTTGCACAACAATCCACACTTCATATAGTTACTTCGAGATGTTACTTCGGGATGTTACTTCGTGGAGTTACTAGTGCAAGTCTTCTTTACCTCGCCAGATCTTACTTCAGAGCGTCGAGTGTGGTTTTTGGTACCTACATTTTTCCCTATTTTTCTTGAGTGTTGCTTGAAGAGCGATTCTTAAGAAAAATCCATCTTCGTGTAGTTCTTTGGAGCGAGTCGTGTGATGCTTGAGTAGATGACTTTGATCTTTGTTGACGAAGGAATGAGCGAAAGAATAATAACTTGAAAAAGTATATACTTGCCTCTTATTCTTTTGCTAGGTTCCGAAGTCTTGTTGTTGTGTAGAAGTATCATTCCCGAAGTATAAGAAGTACGAAGTATGAAGTGGTCTTCAAGAAGTATAAGAAGTACTTAATCCTCGAAAATATAAGAAGTATATATCCTCAATTTGTTGTTGTTGACGAAGTATGGAGTGGGCGAGATATCTTCATTAGTGAATGTACCGAGTTTCTTCTTTCCGAGTTTTGGCCTTGTAAGTTGGTTTTGATGACTTTCTTCCAAGTTTCCTTTTCTTCATCCTTGTGCGAAGTTCATTGTGAGTGCTGGTTTGAGGTTTACCGATGATAACCTTGTGTTGATGTTGCCCTTGACGAGTTGATGGTATCACTTCTTGTTCTTGCCTCATTGTAGCTTTTCACATGATATCGTTTCATTTGTAGCTTAACGTCCTTATAATTTGATTCATATCAAATCCAAAAATTTTGAAAAAATTTCCACGAAGTGTATAATATGCATTTTCCCATATATGTGTGTGCCTCCTTTTGCTTTGGTAGATGAAGGAACTAAATCTATCCGAAGTAAAAGTAATATGTTTCATCTTTCTTTCCCTTGCCCTTGTTTGGCTTGATATCTTACTATGATATAGCGAAGTATTGATGAAATACCCTCCTTGGTTCCTTTTTATGCGAAGTATTCTTAGAAGTATATAATCCAAAATATGAGAAGTATCCTTAATTAACAATCTTCAAGAAGTATTCGTGGCGATAAGTATTGTCTTTAAGAAGTATGAATAGTAAGAATTCCCGAAGTAAGTATTTCCGAAGTATGAATAGTATGAATTCCCGAAGTATGAATAGTAAGTATTTCCGAAGTATGAATAGTAAGTATTTATGAAGTATGAATAGTAATTATTCCCGAAGTAGGAATGGTAAGAATTCCCGAAGTGCCATTGCATGATGTATGTTCGATGAATGTATGTATGTTATGAGTGAATGCTATATGTATGAGATGGTATGATTTTTCTATATGTATGCATATTATATACTTGCCTTGATTTTTATTGTTCGTGCCTCTGATTCTCCTTTGCATTCCTTCTCGTATTTAATTATACCTCGTTGCCTTTTAGGGCTTGTTCCTGCATTATTAATATTCAATGTATAGCATGATCAAGTTAATATAAATATTATCATATGCAATATTTCTATTGCAAGTACTTCTTATGCAACGTAAGAAGTACTTCTCAGAATTGTGTGACTCGGGTGGTCAAGCTTTGTAATGTGCTTGTCTCTTTGCTTTTCTTTGTAGTATATACCTGCTTCTTTGCAAGTATACCTGCCTCTTTGCAAGTATACCTGCTTCTTTGCAAGTATACACTTCCCCTTTTGTTTTGCCTCAGGTCCCATTTTTTTTTTGCCTCATATCCCTATCATCAGTTCGGGGTCTTATTTTGCCTCCTAGTTAAGGTCTTATTATGCCCCACCCCGTTGGTCAGGGCTTTTCGACGAAGTCTCAGACACTCTTTACTCTTGCGAAGTAAAGACCCATCAACCTTGCCTTATCTCGCTCATTGAGGTCTTATTATGCAACAATATCACAGGCCTACCTACTCCCATGAGTACCAGCCCCGTAACATTGCCGACTTTTGTGGTCACTTAGCTCCCTAAAGGAGGGTGCCGTCCCTTCCCCTTTGAATACCCCCATGCTTTTGGGCTTAGGCATCAGTTATTTCGTGACCTCATGCCCTTTCGCCGATATGGCTCTTGGTCACGAAGTCACACCCTAGTTGAGGTGGTTTTGGGATCGAGCGGAAGAACTACACCAGACCATCTTCTTCTCCACTGGCTCGTTCTTACACCCCTTACCGAAGGTAACCAAATTGGGGACCTCGGCGGATGGGTCTTACGATTGCCCCTAGATGGTGGTTGTTAGCCACATCTGAGTTTATCTCGTGACGCGCGTGTAGGTCTTACGTTTGCCCCTTGCACTTTGTGCGAACTAGGTTGCACGCCATGAGGTCTCAGCCTCCCTAAGTAGAGGGTTTTATATAGGGCTTAAGATCGCCTATTTTGAGGGTCATAAGCAGACCTCCTAAATGAGGTCTTACTTGTGGACCTCGCATTTTCTTTCTTTCTTCGCTTTCTTTGTATGCTTGGGTCTTATCATTGCCCCTTTTCTTTGATCATTTTAGCTCGTAGCTTTCTTTTCTTCATCTCCGCATGTCATTCATGCTTGTTGCTTGCTTTTGCATGTTCGCTCATGATCTTGTTTGCTTTTGCATATTTTCTGCTGTACTTCATTGAATTCATGGCTTATCTCGCCATGATGATTAAATATGCTTATTTCTCGCCTGACATTTCATGGGCGATTATTCATTATTGGTTGCTCTTATTTGATCGGTAGTATCAATTTGTTTGTTGTTTGGCATTGAATTGGATATCCTTTTGAATTCTTTCTCGGATGGAAGCTCAAATTCATCACTCCTTCATCGCTGGCTCATCGACGATAGCTCCTCAACGATCTTATGCTCCTGTGATTCATAACCCAATGAGTAAGAATTTAAATGAGTAATGACTGTAATGACTTTATGTATATCATATGACGACAATTCGTATTGCATATGAATCATTACTTAATTGGAGTCTTGCATACGAATTAAGTAAAAAGGTGAAGTCTATATCTCCTTCATATAAAAATATACATATTTAAATATATTTATATGTATACGAATTAAGTAAACTACAAAAATATTAAGATATATTTTTAATATTTTTAAGGGAGACCATACGAAGTATTGGCTAATTATAATGACATGTTTCTTGATAGTAGTTCTATTGTGAGCACTACATCTAATCATTCGAACAGGTGATGGCAAAGATATTAAAGTAAGAAGGTTGATCTTATCATGACAATTAGTACGTATAAACATGCATGGAATGGGATCAGTAGAAGATGGTATTAAAGTATAAATACAGAAAGATAGAATATCGAAAAACTTATCTTTTAGTCATGCTTCTCGTGGCTCTTAAACTAATTCTGGTTGTTCGAAAGAAATATGAACTCCGCCGGTAACCTGAGAATGAAGGTTCCGAGCGAATCGATTTGTTGAAGTTATTCTCTTATTTCTTCGTTGTTGGTAATGCTTTTGACGAGAGTAGGTTATGCCCACAAAATCAAAATCACACTCGACGGAGTATATATCTGAATCAAGATCAACGAAGCACTGTACTTCATGTAGCATCTAAGTGAGTTAATGCGTTCGCTGAATCCGAGTTAACATGTTCCTTGGATGCTCCCGAATCTCAACCGAGCTTATTGATTCGTCTCAGCTAATTCTTCGCTGATGTTGTGGCTGTCTACTTTCTTTCTGGATGAAATGTTGACGGGTGGTTCCGAGTTGTTGTCCAAGTGATCTTCGTAAAATCCTCCTTCATTCTTTATCTTTAGTTCATTTTTCCTTGCTGTCTACCCTTCACCGGCAAATCCAACTCAACCATCTATTCTCGCGTATTCTTTCTCCATCAGTTCTTCTAACTGAATTCATTTTTGAGATGAACCCTTCATTGGCTGTAGTTCCTTGTCTCGCTTCCACTTCCTATCGAAATCATGGCCTTCACTTTCCTTTTTGCCTAGAGTCTCAACTAAACCCACTCTCGGTCCTTGATGCAACAAAAGCTCTTCAATCATCTCCCCAGACGTCAAATCCACCGGTGATAACAACAGCAAACTCGTCAGCCGAGTCTTTCCAACTCCAGCTGACATACGAACCCGAGTCTCCTTGTTGCTGCTTCATTTCTTAATCGAGACTTTAGAGAGTTCACAATACTGATTCATTATCTACCCCAAAGCTGCGATCAAAACCAAGTATAAAGTGGAGATGATGCTTTACTATTCTTTTAGCTGTTTTACAGCTCCGAAGTTTTCTCCATCACCGAGATAGTTAACAGTCACCATTACTTTCTTTCACTTGAGCTACTGCTAATTGAGTAACTCCATTTAGAGAACACTGAACCCATCCAGCAAACACGCATCCATCATCTTGTATCAGCTTCTTGTTCACGGTCTTAAGACTCATTGAGCATCACTAACCCACACAACATTTATCACAAATTTGCTACTCAAAATCGTTTCCGCAGATGAACACCATCGCTGTTGCTGTGTAATGTTGGACTGAAACTTAAAATGTCATCTCCTTGTACATCTTAAATAAACACAGCACCTCCACTCTTTCATCTCATTTAAGATCTGTACATATCCACCACTGACTTCAGCTTCATCTAAACACAACAACAACTCCATGAATATGTAAGAACTGCCCAACATACATCTCGACTTCCCTGACATATACAACACCTTCTTCTCGGTAGAAAACCACTTTCCCCTTCTCGAGTTATCTTTGTTTACGAGATGAGCCGTTCCGTGTAAGAATCTTCCCTCACCAAAGCTGCTGACGAAGTGAGATGCTAAAATTATCCGATTTTTTCTATAAGTCGTTCGTTCGCTGATGACGATAGTTCGTTGAACTGAATATTCTTCGCTGAAGTTACGAGTTGGTTTGGTTGCTTCATTGGTTACTTAATTAATTAATTGATCTTGTTTGCTCAGAATCTTTGTTGGATAAAGTTACGAAGAATGGTGAAGTGAATAAACTATTTCTTTGGAATAATCTTCGTTGATCTTCATGGCGGATTAGAAATGAATTCTCCCCTCGTTGTCTGCTAGTGCTTATGGAATTCTTCCCGAGTTGGTTTGCCATGTCCTACTCAACTTTGCTGGTGCTGCAGTTATTAACTATTTCTTTGCATAAGTTACTTCCATAAAATTCTTCACGTAATGCAAAGTATACTGCATTTCTTCTTTTCTCAAGCTGTTATCTCGTCATGGCTAATGTTGGATGGGAACTTCGGCCCTTACTGGTGATTTCCCAACGAAGCAAGTTTTAGATATCATACTTATTATTATACTTATTTCTTCAAGAATTATTATGGTTTTACCAAAGTTGATAACGTATCTCTATCCGAGTAACTGGAAGCATGGGGGTGCTATATCTCCACGAGTTGGCTGGCATCGTTTGGTTTGGTCCGAGCTGGTCGATCTGTCCGCTCCGAAGTAACGTCTTGACGAGATAAAGATGGTTGGAAAAGGTAGTTCGAGTAAAAATTAACTTCGTAACTGAATTAGTTGTCTGTTGAAGCTAATGTTGCTTAGGAATCGTGGTTCCTTCTCTCTGGGAGTGTTAGATCAAAACTCTCTATCTTGCTGCCTCATGTTGTGTTAGCCTCGATATGATGCATTGCCTTAGGCTTTTAGGATTGCTCGCTGGTCGCATATGTGGTTGACGAAGTAAATTTCACGGAGTATTCTCCTACTACGAGCTATTTTATTTTCGTCGAAGTTAGTGACGAAGTAAGTTTCCTCTTTACGAAGTAACTCCTGCTAAATGTTTCGCTGGTATCGTCGTCTTCTTCGCTAATGGTTGATATCTCTCAAGTTGGTTTGCTTCGTTGACCTGTCTCATTAGCTCATTATTCCATCCGTAGCAAAGCAAAGAAAAGATCAACTCAGTCTTTCCATCCCAGAAACACGAAGTAAGCACAAGAAGAGAAGCCACTTCGTGAAAAGGAGAAGATACGGTAGTAACAGCTACTTCGTAAAATTAACGAGCAAAAGAGGGGTTCTGCGGAGCGCACTTCGTCAAAAGGAGAGGTTTACTTTGTCAGCAGCACTAACGAGCCAGCCCAAACTCATATGTAAGCTTCTCAAAAACTTCTTCTTCCCATATATCACAGAGTAACCCAGGTAGTGGACATTATTAACGAGGTTCGTTGATTGATTATGAGCTTCGTAAACCGTGTTGTTGGGTTCACTGATGTGGTTCTAGCAAAGTGAGATATTGCTTGGTTATACTCTTGTTCCTGACGAAGCTTATATGTGTTGGGTTTTCTACGAGCTCTTGTTTTACTGCTACGAGCTATTTTATCTTTGTCAAAGTTGGTGATGAAGTATCCCTGTCTTTTAGTGAAGTTATAGAGTATCTAAGCTTGATTTTGTTGCAGTAGAAATCTTTTCTCGTCCACAGGACTTTTCCCAACGAAGTAATCTTTCCCATATACGATGTATGATTCGCTGCAACTGATCAAGTTAGAAATACCAAACATAAGCTCTAATGTATCGCTGATAATTTATAAGACTTCTCCCATGGGAAAATCCCCAAATCGACTGAATCCTTTTGATGCTTGATGTTTTTTAAATCGCTCATATGGGTTTGTAAAACGTAATCTGGCAACCTCAAATCTGCAATCAAATCCTGTTTCGAAACACATTTTCTCCAAAGAACATTCAATTTTTGCTCACAGTAACCCTTGTTTTCGTAAAAAGGGCTTTTGAAACTTTTAGAAAGTTTTTTTTTTTTTTTTACAAAATAACAGACAAGAGAAGGAAGAATACTTATCATGTTTAGATTTGTTATTTGGTGACGATTTTCCTCTTATATGCCTTGAAGATACACACAACAACGCTTTTTTCTCTCTTTTAAACTCCGGGTTTTGTTGATGTTTATCGCCTGGAATTGTTTTCTTTGGACAAGTGTTCCGTATTTTCCCCTAACGTTTGTGAACTCAGTAGATATATCACTAACAGTAATATATCTCTACTAAATCTTCTTGAAGGTAGGACAAATCCTTTACTCACCCTGTTTCTGGACGCCAAAATGTAACTACAGAAAATCCATAGTTACACCCAAATGATGTTTTTCTACATCTAAATAAATTTCAACTTCAAACTCATTACAAATTTATAGATCTAACTTTTGAATCACTAAAATGATGATTTGAAGTGTTAAAAGTATAAGAGAGACACACAAATCTACTAAAATATTTGATGTTTACATAGGCAATTGATTTACATGGTGAGACTCCATTAATGAGTTTTGGAGCTTTTTTAGATCTAGCATTTGGGGAAGAAGAAGAAGAAGAAGATAAGGTCAAATAAAATCTGATCTCTCTCCTCCTAAAAGTTCCAACCCTCTTACAATGGACCAAGTCCTTTATTTATAGGAAAAACTACATAATGGCTGACAACTCATTTTACTTCGAGATAAATCATTTTATTTACTTTACTCATTTTATTTTTACTCATTTTACTTCGGAGACCCTACTATTTCTTGCACAACAAGCCACACCTCGCGCCGTTTACTTCGTATGCTCTTCCTTTTCTTGCACAACAATCCACACTTCGTAGAGTTACTTCGGGATGTTACTTCGTGTTGTTACTAGTGCAAGTCTTCTTTACCTCGCCAGATCTTACTTCGGAGCGTCGAGTGTGGTTTTTGGTACCTACATTGGTTTTCATTTGTCAATATATAGGTTGCTAATGAAAGAAAATGAGAAACACACTGAAAGGTTTTTATTTTTGGCTCATCATGAAAAAGAATGCTCCTTCTATTTTGGATCGATAAAAGATAATTAAATGGAGGCTTGAAGGTGCTGACGGGTTTCAATTCAAATCAATAAAAAAATATGCGGTAATTTAGAGTTTGGTGTTTTCCCCTTAGAAAATAAAATTTTGATTTTTTAGTTTCGTTTTCCTTTTTGGTTTTTCATGTGGCAAATTTTGACACACAATAATTAATGATACTTGGCTTCAAGTAAGGATAGGTTGACCGGGAGAATGCACCGTGCATTCTCCCGTGAGAGACATAAAATACCTGGCCCCACTATTTCCTCCCTGTGGGGCCCTAAGGCTCCCCTTTTATGTTTCTCACGGGAGAATGCACGGTACACCAAAAATACTTAAGCTGACACTCTCCCGGTCAACTTAGCCTCACCCCTTTAGATTGAGCTTGAGCTTGAAATGACTAAATTTAATAAACATACACCAAAAATACTTAAGCTGACAAAGATTTTAATTATATTGTAATCTTTTTCTCGTCTCTCTCCTGAGTGATTTTCTAGTCCATTTTTAATAAAATTCAATTCAATTTCTATAACTTGATTTGAATAATCAGATCTGCCACCAAAAAATTTAGCTTTTATTACACAAAATAAAATGACGGGGAGTTTCGGATTCTTACAAATTTTTAGAATTTTTTTGGAAGTTTTCTATTTTCATATATAGTGGTTTGTGTTACAGTTTTGAGGGTGTTTATATAAATTGCAAAAATTGTTTCAAATGGATCATCTAAGACAATTTATTTGGGGACGATGTGTTCCACGTTAAAATTGTAATAACAGTGTTAATATTTAATCAGATCCTATTACAATTCAGTGTATAAGAATTTTTTTGAAAGAGCTCAATTGTCTCGCGATGACAGTTACATGTAACATTGGTCACATTGGTCGAGAATGAGGCATGAGCGTCAAGTACATTTTTTTTCTATTACTCCCTCCGTTTAAAAAAAATAGTCAGGTTTCCTTATTTGGATATGTCCAAAAAATAGGATTGTTTCCATATGTGGAAAGTCAAATGTTATGATTTTACTACTATACACATAAAGTGATCACTTTTCTCTCTCTCCTTTTTCTCTCTATTACAAAAATGGGACCACTTCTCTCTCCCCTTTCTCTAATAGCAAATGAGTGGGGACCAAGGGATAGTTTATTAAAAAACATGAAAAAGTGGCTACAATGATTGGTTTTCTTAATTTTTGTGAAAACCAAACTTGAATATTTTTTTGAAACGGAATGAGTATTAATCATTCATATTCACATTTTAAAATGTTGGGTTACTGATTAAGAGAAAATAAACGTGGTAGCTAAACTGTGGAATGCATGGCTTTGGCTGTTGTAAGTTGAGATTCTTATAATTTTATATTTCGAACTTAATAAAAAGACTAGACATCAAAAACTCAAACACCCATTTAACATATCAAAACTGTACAGTGTTTTTTCTGCATAAGAGCGGAACAATTCATCTTTACCTTATATATTTGTTGAACTTGTAGGGATCAAGTCTAGCCCTCACCGATCAAAATGAAACAATTCCACATTGTAGCAGGCTATCAACCAAGACAAGTTGTGTGTCGCGGTTATCAATAACGAACAGAGAGAAACACCTTCATCAATGCATGCACCTTTAGCTACCATTTGTTGCATCAATGTGGATTGTGGCAGCAACTTCCACATTATCCCCAAGTGGCAATTAAAGTATTCACATTCACGTGATGATTTCCTATGGTTTAAACAGTGTGTAATGTGTATCCCTTTCCCAAGTATCAGCTGTAACGGTCACGTGTCGCTAAAGCAATTCTGAGCAAATTCCACTGAATCCGAACCTTATTGCATCTCGCAAGTTGCAACCATTCCGACAAAGACATAATATATTTGCAGTCCTTTTAAAAACGAGGGTGGGAGATCCATGTACACTCTTAGATGGATATTATCGTATATTATTTGTGTTTATTTCTCATTAAAATTTAGATGGCAATGAATTTGAGCTAATATTTTGATGATACGTTTTTCTTATAAGACTGTAGATTCCTACTAAAAATGAACACAATCCGACACTTATGATTTAGGCTAATGTTATGACTTTTTAGGCTCAACCACGACCATCTTTTGTTCTCATCAACTGGCCATAGCTTATAACTTACCTACTTTTTCTTTCTCCAATTTTAGGCTAATTCCCAACCTTTTTCAATATGTAAGCAGTATGGAGCACGACACGATTATTACAGATATAACCTATCCAACCAATTTTCCACTCAAAAACCTAAAAAAAGATATTTTATTGGGCAATGAACGACCTGCTAAATTTATTTTTGATCGAAAGGGAGATAGATATATAAGGAGACGGAATTAACAAAACCGTGGTAGATGAAATGAAAACGAAAATACATAAAACTAGAATAACGAAGATTCCTAGTCCAAAATCAACAAAGAAAAATTTATATGAAGTCTTTTTTTTTTTTGAAACAAACGAACCTTTTCATTTATAGAAGTCCAAGGATATGTTGGGTTTAAATTAGAGAATTAGAGAATATAAAGTAACAAGAACATGATATACAAGTACAATACCGAAAAATCCAACAAGAAAAAGAGAAGGATTAATGAAATATGACGAATACAAGCATGAAAAAGAACCGATTAAATCGGTGGAATATTGAGTTATTCTAAATTTCAGCCATTTTATTTGGTTTTCTGCTTCATAAAGAAAGATCCTAAAATTGGAGTGATTCACTCAAATCTCTTAAAACTTGTGTTGAAGATTTTGTTGTCAAAATCATATTTGATGAAGATCTCGTCGACGGGTAATTCAAAGATGAAGATTTCGTCGTCGGAAACAAAACAAAAAAAGATGAAGATTTTGTCAATGGAGAGCACAACTAGTCATCTTAAAACCCATAGTAACCAAGAACGACCACTAAAACCGAGATAAACCTCTCTAGTAGAGGAGATAAAAGAAATACTAGATAAGAAAGTGTTTGGCAGGGTGCTTGGATATGTTTACACAATAGAGTTTCAGAAAAGGGGTTTGTTGCTGTTGATGGTGGTTTTTAGTTTAGGGTTAAAATCGTAAAATACTAAACCCTAGCAGATAGTGATGTCACAATATTTAAAGTAACAAGCATTTACTAGGCACATTTACTGAAACCTTTAATGTGTCCCTAAATAATTATCGGGGTATCTTTTTCAAATTAGGGTTACGAAAAGCCAAACCCTAATTCCCACGTGTGCCAATGGCAAATCATGCCAGCCAAACCAACCATGCCAAAGCATGCCAACCATGATAGCCGCACCTTTGTGCCAATGGAAAATCATGGCAGCCACACCAACCGCGCCAAAGCATGCCAACCATGCTAGCCGCACCTCTGTGCCAATGGAAAATCATGCCAGCCACACCAACCGCGCCAAAGCATGCCAACCATGCTAGCCGCACCTCTGTGCCAATGGCAAATCATGCCAGCCACACCCACCGCGCCAAAGCATGCCAACCATGCTAGCCGCACCTCTGTGCCAATGGAAAATCATGCCAGCCACACCGACCGCGCCAAAGCATGCCAACCATGTTAGCCGCACCTCTGTGCAAATGGCAAATCATGCCAGCCACACCGACTGCACCAAAGCATGCCAACCATGCTAGACACACCTCTGTGCCAATGGAAAATCATGCCATCCACACCGACCGCGCCAAAGCATGCCAACCATGCTAGCCGCACCTCCGTGCCAATGGCAAATCATGCCATCCATACCTACCGCGCCATGCCAAACGCACCTCGACATGGCTCCATGCCGCACCACCATACTGGCCTTCACTTCGCGACTATCAAAACGAAGGCATACAACAATCAACGGTTGACCTTCAATCCCAAGAGAAAATCCTGGTCGTCTAAGGTTACCAAACGACCTTTGCCCCAAAACCCTAGCTTGGTCACACACCTAGCCCAAGGTAGTCATGCCATGCGCCTATGGCAAACCCTTGGCCCCACATGCCAAGCCAAAACCGCACCTAGACCAAGCTAGTCACGCCATGCGCCTATGGCAAACCCTTGGCCCCACATCCCAAGCCAAACCAAACCTAGCCAGGCTAGTCGCGCCATGCCAAACATACTCTGCCTTGGCCCTAGCTATGCTAGTCACACCATGCCAAGCCAAACGCCCTTGCCTTGGCCCTATCTATGCCATGCGCCCATGGAAAACCCTTGGCCCCACATGCCAAGCCAAACCAAACCTAGCCAAGCTAGCCGCGCCATGCCAAACGCACTTTGCCTTGGTCCTAGCCATGCTAGTCACATCATGCCAAGCCAAACGCCCTTACCTTGTACCTAGCCACGCCATACGCCCATGGAAAACCCTTGGCGCCACATGCCAAGACAAAATCGCACCTAGCCAAAGCTAGCCACACCCAAGGTGAACCATTGGCCCCATATGCCAAGCCTAATCACACCCTAGCCGCGCCACCCTATTGGCCTTCCCTTCGCGGCCATCAAAATGAAGGCGTGCAACAATCAACGGTTGCCCTTCAATCCCAGGATCAAATCCTAGCCATCCAAGGTTACCAGACGACACATGGTAACCTTTGGCCCTAAAACCTAAGTTTGGCCACACCAAACCTTTCCATGCCAACGGCATGACCAACCTAGCCGCGCCACCATGTTGGCCCTAACTACGCGGCTACCAAAACGAAGACGTGCAACGATCAACGGTTGCCCCTCCTCTCAAGATGCAAAGTCTAGACCGTCGAAGGTCACCAAGCTAGCAAGTTTCCTGAGCTTGACTTGCCAAGCCACAACAACGTGATACATGTTATCCAAAAACATTCGAGACATCAACACAAACTGGGGGATCCTATTTGGGTATTATTTTGGCGGTTTACAACGTGCAGCGTACACTACGCCCGTCATAAGGAAGTGTCATAAGGGTGAGGCGGTTAGTAAATACGGGAAGTTATGTGTAAAACGTTCATGGTACATAAAGCACATGCGTTAACAATTTTATGGGACATCAATTCCATAATGTTAGCAGTTTCATGCGTTAACCACTTTATGGAACATCAATTCCATGCATACGGTTACCAACTCCTCCTATTTACTTCCCCACTCCTTAATGAGACCAGTGTACATTTTTACTCCGACTTGTATAAATAGGTCTTACCTATTTCCATTGAACAACAAGTTCATACGGGAGATACAACATTCAGAAATACTTACTTGCTAGCTCACCTTGTTAGCTCTCTTACTTTTCTGATAACAAGTCATAGTAACCAAACTACTCTTCCAGAATCAACTATTCTGGTCTCACCACTTTACTTGCTTCCCTCCTCAAAACCAACCCATTCTCCTCCACTTTGTGACCGAAGCAAGTCTGGAACGGCCATTTCTTGGTTTAGGCCAGACTTGTACAGATTGATCTCTCGAATCTAAAAGTACTCCCTTGCAGTACATTGTTTAGGGTTTAATTTATTTCTCACCCACACACCCGAAGTTACCGAAATCAGCAGAAACAATTTTCACCCATAAACAATTGGCGACCACAGCGGGAGGTTCGATCTTTCGGTTACAATATCAAATTTCGACCGTAGATCTCGTTCTTCGACCCAGACGTCAAGGTGGTAGAGGAAGAAGATACACTCCGACTCAGTTACCTGACGACTCGATTATCAGTCATGACACGACAAGGGATGATTGGGGACTTCCAAGAGGTTAAAAGAAAAACGATCCTCTTGAGGGTCAACGGCTCGGTTAATCAGACAGCTCAGTAATGACTCGGAACTTCCCACGGCCGCGTTTCTCGTAAAGCTTGGTCCTACACTCGGAAGGTTTACTTTTCATCAGAAGACCTAAGAAACCGAGTAAGTATTACCTAGACAAAATACATTGTTTGCTTTTTCAAGTTTATCAAGAATGATAAGACCGATAGCCATGTTATGTTTTATCCCATGTCATCTACCAACACACGATTCCATGGTTATCCTATGTCACTTTCAATTATAACCAAAACAATCAATTCCTAAACAATTCATTCCAAAAAGAATAACCCAAAACCGTTAAGGTAAAATTTATCTATCAACCCAAGAGATCCATGAAATCAAAAACCATAAACCAGGCGCTTTGTTTGCCTTTAAAAAAAAATAGTCACCTACCCGTGCGTGCCTACTTTGTACGACAATGATTACCTGTCACTATTAGCAGACGTTACTACGGTGAAATTCGAAGAATTGTTTATGATGAAGTAATTCCACAAGTTTATGAAAGGCATACTCATGGCTAGGGTTTATACTAGTTCAGAAGAAAAATATTTCTACAGATTTATGGAAGGCATACTTATGGCTATGGTTTGCACCAACACAAGAAAACAAGAAGACAAATTGAAAGAGAAACGCTGGAGTACATAGCTGGAATATTCTTGACCACTTTATCACTACCGCGCTACCGCTAACACCAGGACGTGATAACAAAGATACGAGAGGAAGCTGGGCTCACAAGAACAAGTCCGCGTCGTGCCAAGCCAGTGTTGTGCCAAGCCAACAGTCTGCGCCATACCAAATCCAATGCCAGACAAGCTAACCAGACGCGCCTACCAGACGCGCCTACTAGACAAGATTACTAGATGCGCCTACTAAACACACATGCCGCACGCGCATGCCAGCCACAATACCACACCATGCGCTATCATCTTGCATCCTTCCAGCACTAACATCTTGCGCTATTCAAGAGCCATCCTCTCCGCTCTGCAACTAGCCAAAGCAGCGCCATGGATCAATCACTCCGTGATCAAAAGAGTGTCATCTCTGCACGATACACTTACGATCACCATAACTAGAACCTCTTTCGCCACCCCAACGTTTCTTCAAGCATGACAGCTCCAACCATCACTAGAAACGCTACTCCACTATCAGGGAAAGATATTGGAAGATCCGGAAGAAGCCGACCTCATTTTACCACTGTTTATTTAATGAAAAGACAACATGCACTTCAGCAGGACGTGCGTTTATATATGAAGAGGCTCGCGTTGCTCTTGAACACCCAGTAGAAGGGGATCAACAATCCAATTTCATCACACGTAAAGATCAGGAAAGACTTCTCCAAAATCGAAAGCAAAGGAAATCAACAACCCTCCTGAGTTCACGGAAACCCTTCTCCCGTTAGGACCCGCACGATGGGAACTTCTCCCAAAAAGTCGTACAGTCTATGATGAAACAGTTATGTGAGATTCTATATTTCTCCAAGGCACAGCGTCAAGACATATTTGCACCCCTCAACCGCAATGCATCAGGAGAGCAGGCGTTTCCAGCCAGGGAAGTCGTTCCCAAACCCCAACCTCTCCTGGAAAGCACGATCGATAGATGGAATTGGGGATTCCTAACCTCTGTTCTCTTGTCAAGTTTGACAGAACGTGACGCGGCCTCCGACTTCAATATGGTAACCGTCAAGGCTCTGAGAGTTGCAAGACATCGTTTCAATGTTCTATCCAGAAGTGTCTCTGCATCAACGTTCTCCAGCAGCGGCTTCGCTTCAACGCCACTCCTTCCTGCAAAGGGTCGTGCCGCCACAATCCCCATGTCAAGGATCATGATTGCAGCCATCCAATCTTCGTAGTCATGGCCACCCTTTAGTTCATCCCGCCAAAAATCGTGACCATGGATAGGTTTGCTCGCTTACGCATCCAGCCCATCCTTTTACTTAAATGGGTGCCCATAAAATTCTAGCCAACCTAATTTGTTATCGCGATAATATAGTATCTTCTGGTTACATCTACTACCAAGAACTGTTGCCGCTCATTTATTTATACCAGACAGAGTTTCACCACAACAACAATTACTACAAAGGTAACCCATACTCCTCCATGTTCTGAGTTCCACGTGGAAGAAGTAACAAAATCAGCAGTAAGAATGCATGATGGTGATGTCTTTATCATGGTCAACCCACTGACCATATAAGATGGAAACATGTAAACCATACTTGGGGACTGAGGGTATACATGGAATCCCTTCACTGTCAAAGCTCAGAAGACATAGTTAACTAAAAAGGTCATAGCCACAACAAGGTCATCTACTCTTCAAGGGTGCACCGCAAGAATATCATCACCTCTCTGTCTAGAAGATGCCTTCAACACTTTATGAGGCCGCGGAGGATCCCAACCCTACACTATCAAGAATATTTCATCATTTAATTTCTGAACATCCCAGTGTCACATCAAGAAGAGTACGTTAGGCTTATATCAAATCCTATGGACGGGGATTCAAGGCAATGTAATGAAAGTAGGTTACGCATGGGGACTACTAGCATGAGACGCTTTCACTCCCCTCAACTAGGTTATTAGTGATCTCAACATCATCACTGTTGAGGTTTTATGAGCCACGAGAATTTCTCAACATGAAGCCGTACATGTGCACCGAAGACTCCAAAAACATGAAGTCGTACATGTGCACCGAAGACTCCAAAAGCACGCCATAAGGTTACATTCACGTATTCATCCATGCCATCATATCAAACCGAAGTATGACCGGGGACTTCTCGGCGCATACCATTCTGTACGATAGTCCAAGATTCAGAAGATTTGATAGACACATTTATGTGTATATTTTTATCTCAGTTACATGTATTGCTAGTGCTCGATTTTGTGCTTATTTTGGTATTTTATGTCTTTGTAGGTGTTTTTGGAGAAATAAACATGTGTGGAGAAATCGGCTCGAAAAGTTGATAAAGGTACCTGGAGGATACTTACTATTCGGACTTTCAATTTGGATAAGGGGCGTCTCAATTACTAAGGGTTACTCTACTGATAAGGGTACCCTAATTGCTATCTACAGCCCAGGACAACCCAAATATTAAAGGCACCCACGGCTTGGTTTGGGGGCATCCATGTTCTTCCCCGTTTGAACTAAATTTGGCGGGAAATTTTATCAGACATCACGAACTTTCTAAGTCGGAAATTGGTCGAGATTTTATCAAAGTAATTCATGGGAATGAGCTGGTTTGGCCCTGTTTGATCAAAACATGATTGGTAAGAATGTTGGAATTGAAAAAGAAGGAAGCTACCATAATTATTCTCGTAAAACAGAAAACAGAGTTTCTCGGGTGGAGTTTGGGATATGCGAAGATTTTAAAAAGATATCCGGTGAACATTTGGTCCTACAAAGTCAACATACAACTCAGAGGCTGAGTAGGAGAAAAAGGAGGAGTTTTTATCGAGTAAAAAGGGAAGTAATCATGAAACAGGGAAGAAAAGTTTCCCGGGATTTTCTTGGATTTAGTTTTGGAAGTTACGTGGGAAATAAGGATATAATATCCTTCTGCGGAGATTTACTATCAAGTTAGGAAAGGGTTGAACAGCTTCATAGAAACAAAAGATATAAAAAGGGAAAGAAAAACCCGTGACCCTCAAGAACAGAGAACCGAGTATTTTTCACCCTAGATATGATCTGTTGGGTATATATATGAGAGGTTCGAGTCCTATAGGGGGAGTCGGGAGTTTGGGGTAGCTGTAGAGCTTATAACGAGGCTACAGAGAAGAATCACAGCAGCAGTAGAGAAGAAGAAGGAGGAGTTGCAGACGACACCACAAAAGTATCGTTCTCAAGAACACGAAGAACAGAGTCACCAAAACTGTCGTTTACAAACAGTGTATGCGATAGTAATAGTTTTGTTTGAATCTGTAACACCCGAATTGTAACGGTGATGTATGTAACACTATTACAGTGTTGCAAAACTCTGTTTTCATATATTTATTCAATAAAAACACCTTTTGAGCCATGTTTCTATCTTTTGAGAGTGTTTTCACCATGAAGAGCTAAACCCCAACACTGGGAAGACGGAGGAAGCATTATCACAATTGTTTGGTAACTATAATTGATTCTTTATGACTTTTTGCACTTATTTTAATTGATTTATGATTTCTACTAATTAGTTGTGATTTCGTTTGATGGTGTATGCTTAGACGTAAGAGCTTTTGATATACCATGCTTGTGATTTACATCTAATGTTTTAGAAATATAATTTTAGCAAATAAAAGAGTCAACAAAAGAGCTAGAATTGTTATGAATCATTATATGAACCAATTGAATGTGATTAATGGTGGAATCTAAAGTCTCGGTCCTCTCGATATTCGTGACATCTTTTGTATATACTTTTGTTATTAAGTCTAAAAATTAACCTCAACGAGTCCGAGTGAACGACATTCTTACTACCACTTTCTAAAACAATTAAAATTATATCAATGGTTTGAAGGATTAACTTGGAACAAAGTTCCGGAAGACTTGATAGCAACGCATCGGCAATGGAACGTCTCCCTATTTCATCCCGGGGCGCCAGAAGTTTTCGACCATGCAAGCATTCACAACACATCATCATCACGATCAGAAGGTCCACTGAACAACCTAAGGTCGAGGATGGACCGACGACGCAACCACAATCTCCAAGATTATCCCTGACATGATCGTTTCCGAGCATACATTTCATCCATCCGTCCCAAGAATATAACGGATTTTTGGTAAGTTTTTGGAATCCACTGGAGAGACACTGCAAACGAAAACACGGATTCAGACGAACAACAGAAAAACAGAAGAGGGACGATACCTCTTTTCATGTGGACAGAGTTTTTAGAGCTTGAATAGAATGAATATTACTTCTTGCTTCATGAACGGGAATAGGTCACTTGCACGCGACTGTTCCACACCGGGCCAGCAACATCCCTCCTAACTTTCACTGTCGAGCCGTTGTCACCTCCCAAGCGAGCTCGAAAAGTGGCAGACCATCAAAATACGAGTCCGTACGCGGATTCTACAGCGATTCTAGTAAAGGGCGCTAATTAGGGTTTCGGTGTGTCAAAACCTAAACCGCAAGCGCTTCCCTTTCAAAGCACTTCCTTTACCAGCGTCGTGCCTTTCCAAGCGCTTTACAGAGCGGCTCGCACCCGTTCCATGACCGTCAGTGCTAATGGGTACCCTTCATACCAAGTCCATGCTTGCAGCTCCGCCTCGCGTTCCAAATCCTAGCCTTGAAGAACACCCAATCATACTGGGATTTGCGCAAAGCTACCAGATGAAAGGATTGCGGATGCTACCTGCCTCTCGAAAAATATTTTTGTATAAGGAAATAATTTCATGTTAAAGTCGCGCATGAAGAAAGGCAATTGGTCCCACGAGATCAAGCCTTGCCACTCCCAAGACATCCGCGCTTTCCTTTCCAGTGCCAGTCTTGCCAGCGCTCCACGGTCAGTTTTTGCAACAATCCACGCCTTTCATGCTAATGCCATCCAACGCCAACGCTCCGCGCCAGCCAGGACAATCCACGATTTCCATGCCAATGCCCTTCCAGTGGACCATGTCAGAGCCTTGCAAGCAACATGCGTTTCCCCTTGCCGTGCTTCCATTATCGACGCCATGCTTTGCCAAGCGGCCCACGCCCATTCCAAGCCCATTGGTGCTGACAAATCCCTTTCATGCCAAGTCTATGCTAGCAGGTCCGCCTCGCGTTCCAAATCTTGCCCCCAAAGACACCTAGTCATACTGGTATTTGTGCAAAGTTACCGGATGCAAGGATTTCGGATTCTACTTACATCTCGAAAAAGGTCAGACAAATCTCCTTGTCCTTCTTTCATGACTTACTGTCTCAGTTCTATCCTCTTCTGTCACCATTTTCTACCCCCTTGGACCCACGAGCCAAGCCGTCCGCTTGTTTTGCCTTCCAAGACAGCGCCAGTTGTGCCTCGGTGATGTACGGCCAGACCAAGCCGGTAACTTTCGTCTCACCACTCCACGGTCTGCATCCCTATTACAACTCATGCAGGGCTACCAGCACGGGAATCCAAAACTCTCTTTACCACTCAAAAAGGTTTATCGGATTCTCCTGACCATCTTTGCAATAATTTACACCTCGATTCCGTCCTTGTCTGTCACCATCATATGCTTACCTCGCAACAAGGCACCTGTTCCGAGCTAAGCAGGGGACTTAATGTTGATGGTGGTTTTTAGCTTAGGGTTAAAATGGTAAAACATTAAACCCTAGCAGACAATGATGTCACAATATTTAAAGTAATAAGCATTTACTAGGCACATTTACTGAAATCTTTAATGTGTCCCTAAATAATTATCGGGGTATCTTTTTCAAATTAGGGTTACGACAAGCCAAACCCTAATTCCCACGTGTGTTAATGGAAAATCATGCCAGCCACACCAAACGCGCCAAAGCATGCCAACCATGCAAGCCGCACCTTTGTGCCAATGGAAAATCATGCCAAGCCACACCAGCCGCGCCAAAGCATGCCAACCATGCCAGCCGCACCTCTATGCCAATGGAAAATCATGTCAGCCACACCAACCCCGCCAAAGCATGCCAACCATGCTAGCCGCACCTATGTGCCAATAGAAAATCATGCCAGCCACACCGACCGCGCCAAAGCATGCCAACCATGCTAGACGCACCTCTGTGCCAATGGAAAATCATGCCAGACACACCGACCGCGCCAAACCATGCCAACCATGCTAGCCGCACCTCTGTACCAATGACGAATCATGGCAGCCACACCGACCGCGCCAAAGCATGCCAACCATGCTAGCCGCACCTCTATGCCAATGGCAAATCATGACAGCAACATCGACCTCACCAAAGCATTCCAACCATGTTAGCCGCGCCTCTGTGCCAATGGAAAATCATGTCAACCACACCAACTGCGCCAAATCATGCCAACCATGCTAGCCGCACCCCCGTGCCAATGGAATATCATGCCAGCCACACTTACCGCACCATGCCAAATGCACCTCGCCATGGCCCCATGCCAAGCCACCATATTGGCCTTCACTACGTGTCTATCAAAATGAAGGCGTGCAACAATCAACGGTTTCCCTTCAATCCCAGGAGCAAATCCTGGCTGTCTAAGGTTACCAAACGACCTTTGCCCCAAAACCCTAGCTTGGTCACGCACCTAGCCCAAGCTAGTCACGCCATGCGCCTATGGAAAACCCTTGGCCCCACATGCCAAGCCAAAACCATACCTAGCCCAAGCTAGTCACGCCATGCGCCTATGGAAAACCCTTGGCCCCACATGCCAAGCCAAACCAAACCTAGCCAAGCTAGTCGCGCCATGCCAAACGTACTCTGCCTTGGCCCTAGCTATGCTAGTCACACCATGCCAGGCCAAACGCCCTTGCCTTGGCCCTAGCCACGCCATGCGCCCATGGAAAACCCTTGGCCCCACATGCCAAGCCAAACTAAACCTAGCCAATCTAGTCGCGCCATGCCAAATGCACTTTGCCTTAGCCCTAGCCATGCTAGTCACATCATGCCAAGCCAAACGCCCTTGCCTTGGCCCTAGCCATGCCATACTCCCATGGAAAACCCTTGGCCCCACATGCTAAGCCAAACCAAACCTAGCCAAGCTAGTTGCGCCATGCCAAACGCACTTTGCCTTGGCCCTAGCCATGCTAGTCACATCATGCCAAGCCAAACGTCATTGCCTTGGCCCTAGCCATGCCATACGCCCATGGAAAACCCTTGGCCCCACATGCCAATCCAAAATCGCACCTAGCCAAAGATAGCCATTCCCAAGGCGAAACCTTGGCCCTATATGCCAAGCCTAACCACACCCTAGCCACGCCACCCTGTTGGACTTCCCTAGGCAGCCACCAAAACGAACGCGTGGAACAATCAAGGGTTTCCCTTCAATCCTAGGAGCAAATCCTAGCCATCCAAAGTTATTCAACTTGTAATATTATTCTTGATGACACATGGTAACCTTTGGTCTAATTAAGCACAACTAATCTAAAGATCAATATTTGGTTAAGCCTAAGTTTGGCCATGCCAAAATTATATCGACATGACCAACCTAGCATGAAGAACATTACAACAAAACTTAAATTTGATAAACGCCACCACGTTGGCCTTCACTCATCCACTCAACAAAACATGTTTTCTTAATTGATGGAATATATTTGGTTGTGGCAAACAAATTGGGAGTGATTGAGTGAGAGAATGGGGGTGAGGTGGATGTTTTGGAAAGAATCCTACCAAAACGATCAGGCGTTGTTTAATCCCATGAATTTGTAAACAACGATCAAACGGTTTCCCCTCCTCTCAAAAATTAATTAATACAAATATTTATTCTTGAAAATGAAAAATCTCGACCGTCGAAGGTCACCTCATCAAATATCCCCAAACCTAATTTTACTTGCTAGCAAGTTTCCCGAGCTTGACATGCCCCTAGTGGACCACAACAACGGGCTACATGTTTTCCAAAAACATTTTTTTAAGACGAGACATCAACACAAATCATGGAGGATCCTCTTTGGGTATTGGTTTGGCGGTTTATAAAAGACACAACAAAAATTGCGTAAATCTAACATTGTCGGATAACGTACACTACGCCCGTCATAAGGAAGTGTCATAAGGGTGAGGAGGTTAGTAAATATGAGAAGTTATGATTTTTCAATAGATATATTTTTGGGTACAAAATCTAACAATTTCAGAAACTAGTTCATGGGACATAAAGCACACGCGTTAACAATTTTATGGGACATCAATTCCATAACATTAGCAGTATCATGAAAACCAGTTTCATGTGTTAACCACTTTATGGAACATCAATTCCATGCATACGGTTACCACCTCCTCCCATTTACTTCCCCACTCCTTAATGAGACCAGGGTACGTTTTTACTTCGACTTGTATAAATAGGTCTTACCTATTTCCATTGAACAACAAGTTCATACGGGAGATACAACACTCAGAAATACTTACTTGCTAGCTCACCTTTTTAGCTCTCTTACTTTTCTGATAACAAGTCATAGTAACCCAACTACTCTTCCAGAATCAACTATTCTGGTCTCACCACTTTCCTTGCTTCCCTCCCAAAAACCAACTCATTCTCCTCCACTTTGTGACCGAAGCAAGTCTGGAATGACCATTTCTTGGTTTAGGCCGGACTTGTACAGATTTATCTCTCGAATCTAAAAGTACTCCCTTGCATTACATTGTTTATAGCCCGTTTGGTTGGGAGAATTAGAATCCTAGGAATTCAATTATGGGGTAATCCAATTCTTGGAATTGGATTCCAATCCAAAAAATTCATGTTCGGTTGAGGTAATTCAATTACCTTTGTTATTACCCCGGAATCCAATTCCATTGCATCATTGGACCAATGCAATGGAAATCTATCATTTTGGAGGGAATTGGATTCCTAGGAATTGAAACTCCCAATTACATAGAGTTCATTTGCCCCGTTCGGTTCAAGGAATTGGACGCATTTCCTAGGAATTGGATTCCTAGGAATTGGATTCTCCCAACCGAACGGACTATTAGGGTTTAAGTTGTTTCTCACCCACACAACCAAAGTTACCGAAATCAGCAGAAACCATTTTCACCCATAAACAGCTGCATATGCATATGTTAATTTTTTTGGAAAAGGCAGACAAAATACACACCCCAGAGTAAGTGGATAAGATGGTATTTGTCTAATTCCCGGATGAAAAAAAAGATGCAGATCTTTTTCAGACTATACAGAGATGCATGGTGCATGGACCGTGTGGTTCTAGTAAACCAAGTGCAAGTTGCATGGATGGAGGCAGGTGCACCAAAGACTATCCGAAACAATATGCAGATCCAACTTCAATTAGTGAGAATGGGTATCCAGTGTACCTTCGACGCGACGATGGCCGGGTTTTCAGGTATAACAACCAATCATACACTAATACAGATGTGGTCCCTTATAATCCACATCTTACTAGAATGTTTGACTGCCACATTAATGTCAAAGTCTGCTCCGGTGTCTGAGCCATGAAGTATATTCACAAATATATCTACAAGAGATATAACTTGACGATTATGGTTGTTGGTGGTGGCCCCAACGAGATTCTTCAATATCTGAATGCAAGGTATATTAGAGCACCTGAGGAAGCTTGGAGATTACTTGGAAACCATCTACACAAAAGAGAAGCCCAAAGTACATCGAATAGCGGTATATCTTCCGGACAAGTAATGAGTTATTTATGATCCGGATGATTATGTCGAAGTAATTCAGGACAAGGCAGAAAATGTAGTATCCACTTTGATGAGGTATTTTGACTACAACAGGTTAGTGCGTATTTCAAATTTGCCATGCAACTACAATCTCTGCCAGATTTTTATATTTTGTTCTATGTTTCCTCTATATCTTGCATCATATTATCTTCGTGTGTCTCAGTTCTTGCACAAAGTGCTCATTGTATTTAAGTATTCTTGTATAAGAGACCCGTTTAGTTCCCAAAGAAAAATTCATTTTCAGGACTATATTTTGTTATCTATCTTTAGTAGTTATTCTGAAATATAGTTCCCAAAATACAAGACACTCTGTAGGTGGATTCGCTAATTAATGTTTATCTAATAACCATTCAAGCGCTACAAATACTCTCCATTATTTTGTCAATGGATATCATCTAGCTAATAGGTTTCTTGCCCCTAATTTTATGTTTGATGTATATACAAGTGCAAGAACCCCGCAACCGGTGGTTTTAGAGCTTAAATCTTATACATTATGTTAATCAAGGTCGCATCTTTCAAATCATCGCTGGATCCACCTAACATATTTTTTGTGCATTTATTGTTGCATTGGTGGCACTGTGACAGTAATAGTAAGGTAAATCGAGAAAAAAATTACAATTTAGACTATTTAATGGCTCTTCGGAAAAATAGTTGCATATAATTTCAGTTGTTGGTTGTGTAAACTAAACAAGATCCAGTCATGCCATTTATAAACTTTAGTCAAGTCTAGGTGAAAGATCTAAATATAGTAGCGACTGTAATAACATGGTCTTGGAATCCCACAACTAATACAGATGACAATTATGAATCTATAATAATCGAATTACTGATTTATTTCTAGAAATTCGAGATGTGAAGCTCACATTGTGAATAACATTACGTAAGATATTTTCTGTGTTAGCTTCTAATTCTGCGAGAAATGCTAGTGACGAAGTCATGTAGTTATCTATACTATGAAATTTATTTATCAATTGCATATCAAATAATTTGCTTTCGATTGATTAAATTGCATGTTGAATATTTCATTGTTATTATTATGCAACCTAATGGTGATTTTATCTTTTGCCTTTAAGTAATATAAGGGACATATTCTAAATTTTCTGAGTACTGCAAGTTAAATCCGGAAGATGGTGTATACCATGACTTCCCATAGAAGTTTGTATGGTCAGGTAAGATACAGTCCTCGTTTTACATGTCTATTTCCTTCTTCAGTTTACATAACTATTAGTTACTGAAACACATTATTTATCGAGATGATTATGGTAATAGTCTGATTCCGGTAGTAGTTACTGAAATGGTCGTCGTTACGTGTGCTTATTTACATGTTCTGAATATCTATTTGAATTATTTTACTAAAATTAAACATGTTTCTGAGTATTATGTCATTTTGTTAGATAAGAAGTGGTCTCCTCGAAAGAAAGGCTTTGATATTGGGATAATGTATTTTGTCGCCCCAAACAATGGCGAACTGTATTATCTAAGGTTGTTTCTTACAGTGGTAGTGGGGGTAAGGTCGTTAAAGCACCTGGGAACTATGATGCAGAGCGGTGTTCAAGAGGTCCACCAGACTTTCAAGTATGCCTGTATTGCACTAAATTTGTTGGAAGATGATGGAGAATGTGATAAATTCTTGAAATAATCCGTTGTAATCAAAACTGGGCATCAACTGCGATAACTGTTTGGTATAATACTAACCAAGTGCAGTTCTACACAACCAGAAGTTCTATGGGAGAGGTATGGAAAGGATATATATGATGATTTACCACTTAGGATAAAAAGAATATACATAATTGAAAATCCAACGGAGTAGCAGGTTCTTGATTACGGTCTTTACCTCATGGAGAAAATAGTTTAGGAGGAATGTAAGGAAATGAAGGATCTTGGAATGCCCCAACACACCGGTAATTGGAGTCGAATTGTTGTAAATTGGTTACTATGGGAGCAAAGAGAACTGCAGTTTGAGATTCAAGAATTAGTGGTGGATTCAAATGTGGATAAATTCAATAAAAAAATAAAGAAATGTGTTTTACACAATTACAGATTCCATAGTGAATAATCTTGGTAGAACGTTCTTCTTAAATGGTAACGCCGGGATGAGGAAGAATTTTGTGTACAACACATTGGCTGCAACACATAGAAGAAAGGGTGACGTTTTTTTAACAGTCTCTTCTTGCGGTGTCTCTGCATTGCTTCTACCTGGTGGAATGACAGGATATTCAACCTTTAAGATACCTTTCGAGCTACAATTTGATTCCAAGTGTAATGTCGATTTTGATTCGATTGAGGCTAAATTGTTTCAAGCTACCAAGTTGATCATATGGGATTAGGGGGCAATGCAACACCGATTTTGTATTAAAGCGGTAGATCGTACTCTAAGAGATGTGAGATCAAGTAACGAACCATTTGGAGGATCACTGTTGTGCTTGAAGGAGACTTTAAGCAAACTTTGTCAGTTGTACAAAAGGGTCTTAGAGAACAAATCATAGACGCCTCGATTAGAAGCTATGTTTTGTGGAGAGACGTGAATGTACTTAAGCTCACACAAAACATGAGGCTTGAGAGTCAAGATCCTGATAGCATTGCATTCGCTGAGTACTTACTTCAGGTACGTTTTCTTCTATTGCCATTATCCATTTCTATTATGAATTTGTGCCTATGAAACGTAGTACATTGTTTCTGAACTCATGTTTATGAGTATGTGTGGTCCTTTTGTGTATAGGTATGTATATCAAGAGGTTCAATATTGTAATCAGTTGTACTTTTCTATAGATTGGTTCTTTCTCCTATAATTAATATAGGAGGCTTTAGGTACATTGTATCCTCTTTAGAGCTGCCAAACTACAAATCCTAAGGAAGTGAAAACTGTCTGTTAGGTTCAAGCCAGACCATTATGCCACTTACACTTAATTTGTATAACATTTATGCAATCTGTCTTGCATTTGAACATCAAAAATTTAAACAGTCACGTATATTGCTTGGAATATTAAGTTCATTGGTACATACTTGATTGATAGAAAAAACTTCATAAGACTAGATGATCATTAAATTACATTACATAATGGAAAGCTAAGATTCACAAATTATTAAGCTTTTTGGGGAGTCTGCTTACGGGCATTTAGTTGCATTGAATGGTTCAAGTTACTGATAACATCAATGATTTAGTTTGACTAAGTTCAAATAGTATCACACTATCATTGTTGATCATATATTAAGTGCTTATAGTAGTAGTTTTTCTGAATTATGATTCTGAATTGTGGTTTGCGATATTAATTCCTCCGATATACTCATGTCATTTTGCAGGTTGGGGAATATCTAGAGCCAAAAGTTAACTTACCATATGTTTTGTCAAAATGTGTCGGTCTACATGAGTTGATTTCAAAGATATATCTGGGAATTAAAGAAATGAACAAGCCCACTGCAGAATATATGACCTAGAGAACAATATTGTCTCCTAGGAACGATGAGGTTTCAAAAATAAATAAAATTATGTTGGAGATGTATAATGGTGAATCTCACACCTTTTGTCGCAGTATAAAAACAAGAGCAGGTTAATGGTGAATCATCAACAGGTACAACCTATATGTGTGAAACATTAAACCAACAAAATCCGTCAGGATTACCCCCTTTCAAGTTAGAGCTCAAAACCGGTAGTCCAATTATGTTGTTACGTAATCTAGCTCCTAGAAGTGGACTATGCAATAATACTAGATATGTGCTTTATCCATCAATGCTTATACAATAGTAGTGTTTGGTGAGTCACCCAGTATCCAGGATACATTGAATTTTCTAACTACTGGCTGTGATCTTCCCTCCCTTTCTAGAATAACGTATTAGATTTGGTTAATCCAATGACTTGCGTCCCACGTTTTATGTATTAACTTTGTTTCTTAAAAGTTTGGTTTTCATTGTATGTAATGGCACAGCTAGATGACGTTCATTCCATAACGTATCATAAACCTTTATATTCTCTCTTCAATAATAGAAGATATTCCCAATCCAATGAATCCATATTGAATTTTGCCTACAACTCAGAAAAATAACGCTCATATGTGCATTAATTGGTTCCCCTCTATAAAATGGCTAATTCCAATCGAGATCAGCATCAGTTCCAATCGAACATGTAAGTATTCTTCCCATAGCTTCCAATTTCGTTTTACATCCACTATTTATACAGTTATTATATTTAGTTTCAATTGCTTAAATTTACGTTTTCAAATCCTATGAGAATTTTGTGTGGTGGTTTTTGGTTTGCCCTTCCTAATGTTAATTTTTCCATTTTTTTTTAAGAAATAATTCACTAGGTCTGCATTGTATCTATTACTTGTAGGTTTGTATTAGGTTTTTGATGAATTTTCTTTTCCATTTTTTCAGTTTCGAACTCAAGAACAGAAGAAATGGCATCTCAAATCAATATCAAACCACAGCAGGTATATCTTCGTATTTTGTAATTAATTCCTCCTCCACCTTGGTCATTCATTGCAATTCTTTTTTTTTTATTAACTTTTAGTCTTCTGTTATATCAGATGAATCCTATAAATGATTCACCCTTTCATTTACCTCTTCAACAACATGAGATTTCTTATCAAACCCTAACATTTGAGGTAAGGCAAATATGGATTTGTTTGAATTGTTCGGTTTTCTATATTTGCATTCTAGATTTTTGTATCTCTACAACTTAGGTTTTCGTTATAGGCGTTGAATATTGATTGGTTTCGGAAATGGCCTAATGGAAACGATGAGGTAATTTTCGTTTATTGTTTCATTGGTTAAACTGTGAATAAAACATGGGGTTTATTTTGTGAATGGATCATTAGAAATTCTTACTTTTGGGGTATGTTTTTGCAGTAATTGTGAATTGGGTAATTTAAATTTGCGCAATTTTTTGGAGGCACCAGTTTCTGATTTTTCGTTGGTTACTGAACAATGATTTATTTTTTTGTTGCCCAAGCTAACACCAATTCCCTAGATTTTATCCCCATATCCAAATCATCTTTCCCTGTAAATCACCCGATCTATAATCGTTGGTACAAAATGTTGTACCTTCTTGCCATTATTCGACAACCCCCTTGAATCCCACAACCAAGGCAACTTATTCATAATTTTAACCAAACTTTTATTTAAAACTAGAATTTTTTCAACGCATATCAATATCTATAGTTTATTTCATTTTTTTCAAAACCTAAAAATTCGTTGTTTTAAAAAGATCACAAAAATAATTTCTTTTATACAAGTCCATAACCTAACTAACATTGAATATGATATGCTAAGATATCCCAAGACATATTAATTTATTAACGGAAAAATACGAAATAAACAAAAAATCAGATGATGTGCGGGTATTCTTATAGTACCTCCTCACATGAAACCTATTTAGGTCTCACACGTGAAAGTTTTATCGGGTAACGTAGAGTAAGTATAATCATAATAGAATCAATACAATGGTATGCTCATATACCTTATGTTGATGGTGGTTTTCAGTTTAGGGCTAAAATTGTAAAACCCTGTATTTAATGTGCGGTCGTTCTGCAAAGAAGCTGGGCCATTTAAGAGTAATGAGTGCCCAGACCTCCTTACGTACATATGTATTGAGGAATTCAATATATTTATATATAAAATTTACCCATAATGGTGACAACCCAAAATATTTTGTAGATTTTATCTCCCGCCTGCATTATTCATCAATAAGGTAAACCCTTAAGATTGGTATGACATGACAATTAGTGTTCACTCGCAGTTGAGTAGCATGAATTTCCCGAAGTATCAAGATTAAGGTCTGCATGAAAGTACTCAACCAGAGGACGCGCTAACTGCTCTCTGAGAATAAAAGAATTTTGTGTTAACACACAAAATTTATCAAATTAGATCAATTTTTTGATAGCTCACAAGATTCAAAGTTTGACCTAATTAATTTGCAAAATTAGGTATTTTGCGCCCTGCGCAATACCTCGAACCCTATTGGTCGAGACCGGACCTAGGTAAGCTAGGAAATGAATCCTCCATGGAGTAGTAGGAGAAAAGTCTTACCAAAAATCAGAAAAACAAGAAGTAAAAGAGTAGATGCGGCAAGTAGAAGCAACAACAAGAGGAGGCGCGGCCATGCCACTTGGCCGACCAGTTTTCCCTAGCAGGCACTGCCTATGGATGGCCGACCACGCCCCATAAAATTGCTTTCCTACCCTCTTTCCTATCGACCAATCAGATCGCTTTAAACCCGCCACACACACTTTTAAATAAATTTGGAAGTTGGTTGGTCGATGTGCCTAATTCTTTAAGGAATCTAATCTAGGTTGCCCTTGTCAGTCTCAAAAACGATCATAGCGGCACATTTTTGCCGGCTGGTTTACCAAGCTTGGACGCCTCCTGACATGACCACTTTTAAATAAGCGCCAATTCCTTGGAATCTAATCTAGGTTGCCCTTGTCGGTCTCAAAAACGATCATAGCGGCCCACTTTTGTGCCTTGGCCGATCGAAATCCTTCCAACTCGCGAGCGGAGCCACCAAACGTTTACCCAAAGTAGGTTGGCTGCGCGAGTTATAAAACCCTAATTTATGTTAGCATCAGCATATTGCTGCCGCAAAACGATCTTGACCGTCCAACTTCGCCAGCCGAATTAACCGGCCTAGATTCAATATAAATCAATGGGAAAGGTGCGGATATGCTCACCAGCGGCCCAGATATTGTGTTGGCCAGACGAACGGCTCCTAACACGGCACCAACACCAAAAACGTTGGACCTAAAATAGGTTGGCCACACGGATTTTTAAAACCTAAATTAAATCAACGGAAGCCATTAACTGCCGCAAATTATCTCGGCCGCCCAACTTCTCCAGATGAATTGTTCGGCCTAACTCCCATTTTAGGTAGCCAACAAGATGTGGCCATGATCGAGGCCACTCCCCTTCCATAAGTCGTGATCTTCCAAGCCACGACCTCCTCATATGGCTCCCAAACGATCGTCCAAAAGGGGATGGTCGAGCCGCTTACGTGAATTTTAAGGCATCCATTAACTGTTGCAAATCATCTCGACCATCCAACTTTGCCAGCCGAATTGACCAGTCTAGATTAATTTTTAGGCGACTAATAAGATGTCACCATAGTCGCCAGAAATCACTCTCCTATAGGGACCGACCGACATGCCTTTAACGCGCGTAAATGGCTCATGGCAGCTTCCTGAAAATGGCCAGTCATGCTTCTTTTAAGACATTAAGCTCCACGACTGATTTAAGCGAGCTTTATACAATGATGCTTTACATGCATCGATTATTTTGAGCTGCTAGCTTAAAAGCGATGCTCTACATACATCGAATACATACAATATTCTATGAGTATCAGCTTCACAAATAACTTAGTTATTTGACCTAGTAGCACCACATGCTATTCTTTGCGGCAGGTCTCATGACTTGGCTCGCCACACATGACTACCCGCCACTTAGTTTGCGCGTGATTGGTAAGAATAATTAGGAAAGACCCACTCAACAACTTGCTATATATTTTCTATGAAATACTCGAGACATCAAACATGTCACAAACTGGGGATGTTCATCAGGGTATTGGTCTGGCGGCTTACAACATGCGGCGCACAATGCTCCCATTATGAGAAAGTGTCAGGAAGGGGCGGACGGTTAACTGAAGTAAGAGAGTAGTGGGTGTAAGGCTGACCAGTCTTTCATCATAACAGAAACATGATAGTCACCACCTTTTACACAACCCTACTTCTCCGCTACTTAACTGTCTCCACTTCTTACGAGATCAGGGTGCGTGCAACTATGACTGATATAAATAGGTTTTCAACCTATTTTCAAAAACAATAGTTTTGGTTATCAACACAAGTATCCAGAAAAATACCAAGAACTGATAGCTTACATTTCGCAAGACAGTTACATATTCTGATACAAGTCATAAAATATCTACACCTTCAGAGTTAACCATTCTGATCTCAACACCTTCTTCGCTTCCCTCCCTAAGATCAACCATTCTCCTTCATTTTGTGACCAAAGAAAGACTGGAACGTCCATTTCTTAGTTTAGGCCAGGATTGTACAGATTGATCTCTTGAATCCAAAGTACTCCCGTGCAGAGCATTTGTTTAGGGTTTAGATTCGTTTCTCGGCGGCACATCCAAAATTACCATTTTCAGGAGAATTAGTTCTTACCCCCAAACACCTTATTAAAGGATATGTGATTTGCTAACCTTGAAAACTTGTTTGCAAGGATATGAATTCCCAATGCATATTAATTGCGGAATCCATGACTAACTCAAAAAATGTGAGACTCTTTTCAAGACACACACATGCCTAACTAACCTTGAAAACTAGCTTGCAGGGATCAGATTGTCTAAGGCGTATTAATTGCAAAAATCCAAAGAACCAGATAGCGTGGAAATATTGCATTTATGTTATGGAGAAACTCGTTAATATTATACTAAACTCAACAAAAAATGAGAAATTTTCACCTATTTGAATATCATGAAGAATATTCGGCAGTTTCTTACTGAAATTTGGTTGTATATAAATAGGAAGGATCCTTGGACACTCTTATATGCACACTTTCATACGTGATTTGCTCCATTTTCTCCACAAAACTCAAATGACAATAAATTTAAATCTCATATTTTGATGATATGTTCCTCTTATAAGAATATATTTTCCTACAAAAAATGAGCACGATTAGAGACGTACAACACCACCATCCACCTCTTTGAAAATCAATTGTTAAAAGTTAATGGTTGAAATTAAAATCGGTAGACGGTGAGGTTTGGAATCTTGGATCATGCTTGTTTTTGATAGTTTTTGTGGAGAAAATGGCGCAAATCATGTATAATATTATGCATATAAGAGTGTCCACGGATCCTCGCTGGTACGAGTATAAGAAATATGTATAATTTGATAGGCATGTTTATATTCGTTAGGTAGGTGTTTTAAAATGCTTTTCATTGGTATAAAGTTTACGAATATCCGTGGTATACTTTGAGAGATAAATCGTTTCCAAATTTTACTAGTTATTATCCATAAGGGTATAATTTAAAAATACTTAAAGATATTCTCCTCTCCTCCTTACCTTAAGATTTTTACAAACTTCAACCAGGTCATCTATTTAGAGACGTAGGGAGTATGTAATAGTGTTATTTGGAGATATATCTAACTAATGCGTTTTGAAACTTATTTCAATGGGTTTTGAAACCTAAACGAAGCATGCGGATTTATACTCATGTACTTTCAGTTTCAACAATCAAGGTCGCACACATTAAAGCCTACCTCGATCTCATGTCGGATGTATATGCGGTTAAGTGCACTTACTGTTGGAGTTAATTACAATAATCAAATGCAAATGGGAAATAATACTTAGATTACACTGAAAGTAGTAACAAATAACTCAATAAACTTAGTAGAGGCACGTATGAGATACGCTGAGCTAAAGGTAATATTACCTGCTACTCCTCTGAGATGCTATAGCAATTTACAAATTACCTCCAGGGATACAACTACTGTTAGTTCTCCTCTATGTGTAGCATACACAGAGAACCCTTAGAACTTGGCAAAAAAATGAAAAAACAATAGCACAAATCGAAACTACAACCAGTTTCTGATAAATATAAAAACTAATTTATGTTTCTGTAAACTAATTTCTGTTAAACAAAGTTTCTGTAAACTAATTTCTGTAAACAAAGAAGTAGTTATACAAAATTATGTTTCTGTAAACTACAACTTGTTTAAGATAAGAACTCGATTTTTTTGTTTTTGTAAACTTAAAAAGAAATTGTTTCTGAAAGCATAAGTAAAGAATAAGAATTTCAGAAGAGAAGAGTTCTGAAAGGTATGGTTTACAAATGAAGTTTACAACTCGTATTTATAGCAAGAAAATGTTCGAACGTTGGAAGAGAATCCAAAGCACGACAGACTGTCCGTGATTCACCCATCTCGAACGTTGTAAAAGTAAGGTAAAAAAATCGCGTTAAAAGAACAGTGCACACGCATTCAAAATTTTCGAGATTCTTCTCGAGGAAAACAGTGTGTACAGGTGTCAAGAAAACCGTGTGACACGCGTGAAAGAAGATGCTTCTCGAGGCTGTCGGTTATCCAAAACCGAGAAGGCAAAGAATAAAATTCTTTACATGTGTGGGAGAAGCGTGTGGTAAATTTCAGTAAAAATAAAGGATGGGTCGGATACACCCACACCCACACCCACACCCACACCCACTCCCACTCCCACTCCCACTCCCACGCCCTCGCCCTCGCCCACGCCCACGCCGAGCCGAGCCGAGCGAGCGTGCGTGCTTCTGTGCGAAGCACCGCGCGAATGGGAAAGGCAATAAGAAATGCAATAAGGTTTAGGCAACCTTGCCATAGTCTAGGGCTTTCCCCATACACAAAGGTCTAAAGACCCAAAGGGCCATACCCTTAAGGCTAAACCAATGCTATTTAAGTCTAAAACTCTTAGTGTTTTAGTCTATATGGGACTAATGTTTTATTCATTCACATGAAAAAACATCTAGGGAGCAATAGGTCTTGGGATCAAAACATGGTCCATGCATTTTTTTGATTAAAACAAAACATTGTTTTTTCTAACAATCCCCCACATGAATAATAAAACATGTCGATAAAGCACGATAAAACATAAGGCAACAAAATAGGCTAAGGTGTCCCAAGGATTGAACCTTAACTTAGTGAGAGGTTACCTGAACTGCTTGTTGATACGGTGAACGCAATGTCTTGAACCGCCAACAAAGAATGCAATTCAGAAATAACAGCCACACTTGATGCCTCAACCGAAAAAAAAAAAAAAATGCCAAGCTCTTGCGGTTGTGCCCATTTTGGCCGTGGGCTAAAATCCCGGACTTAATGAATGTCTCTAGAGAATCAGCTCATATTCTCATAGGAAGCGGCCACACTTCCAACATCCACAAAGGTGGGTCCATAAAGAGTGTCCCTGCCACACCCGCTTTAATCAAAGCCATGGTACCCATTAAGATCGCAAAAGATCATCCTTAATTTCTGGCGACACTATCGCACGATTACACCATAGGGAGGGACAAAGATAGTGCTTTCTCAATATCACCATAAATTAGTTGTCTCATTGAACCTTGATCTTGGAAATCCAATCACAAGGTTGAGTATCCTTCATGGTGATTTATTCAATGAGCTTAAGTCCCATCCCCCTCGATGTAAATTTAACTTTCTCTCTGGTTAAGCCTTTTGTCAAAGGATCTGCAAGATTATCTTTGGATTTTACAAAGTCTATCGAGATAATACCAGTAGAGAGTAGTTGTTTCACCGTCTTATGTCTTCTTCGTATATGTATAGACTTCCCGTTGTATACATTGTTCTTTGTGCAACCAAGAGCGACTTCACTGTCACGATGGATGGCAATTGAAGACACGGGCTTGGGCCAGATGGAATTCCTCCCAGGAAACATCGCATCCATTCAGCTTCCTCTCCAGCTTTTTCCAAGGCTATAAACTCAGACTCCATAGTGGATTTAGCTATACATGTCTGTTTGGTAGACTTCCATGAGACAGACGCACCTCCAAGCAATAATATGTACCCACTAGTAGATTTGCACTCTTCTAAGTCTGATATCCAGTTGGCATCACAATACCCTTCCAGTACAGCAGGATACTTCCCAAAACTAAAGCAATAGTTTGAGGTCCCTCTCAGGTAACGTAAAACTCTGAAGAGAGCATTCCAGTGATCCTGCCCTGGGTTGCAAGTATACCTGCTTAATCTACTCACAGAGTAAGCAATATCAGGTCTTGTACAGTTCATAAGATTCATAAGACTACCAATAATGCGAGAATACTCAAGTTGGTCAATACCCTCACCCTTGTTCTTTTTCAATTTACAAGTGGGATCAAATGGAGTAGACGCAGGTTTAGCATTTTCATAATTAAATCTCTTTAATACGGTTTCAGCATAATGAGATTGACTAAGACTATATCCATCAGACGTCTTTCTGATTTTCATCCCTAAGATTACATCAGTAGGGCCTAAGTCTTTCATGTCAAAATTATCTCTAAGCATGCTTTTAATGGTATTAATAATATCAAGGTTGTTTGCCTAATATGAGCATATCATCAACATATAGGCAAACAATAACATGAGAATCATACACAGATTTAATGTAAACACATTTATCAGATTCATTAACCTTGAAACCATTAGTTATCATAACATGATCAAATTTTTCATGCCACTTGTTTAGGTGCTTGTTTTAAACCGTAAAGAGATTTGTTTAACTTGCATACTTTGTTTTCATAACCTTTTACTATAAAGCCTTCAGGTTGATCCATATAAATTTCTTCATTCAATTCACCATATAGAAAAGCAGGTTTTTAACATCCATCTGATGTATATGCAAATCATAAATTGAAGCAATAGCAATCAACATTCTAATCGAGGTGATTCTAGAGACTGTGAATAGGTATCAAAGAAATCTACTCCTTCCTGTTGTCTATAGCCTTTAGCTACCAACCTAGCTTTATATTTATCTATAGTTCCATCTGTTCTAAGTTTCCTTTTGAACACCCATTTGCAACCTATGGATTTACTTCCAGGAGGCAAGTCTACAAGCTCCCAAGTTTCATTTTGTTGAATGGACTCCCATTCATTTAATGAAGCTTCTTCCCAGAAAGGAGATTCTGGAGAAGTCATAGCTTCCTTATAGGTTTGGGGTTCAGACTCTACCGTAAGAGTCAAAAATCAGGGCCAAAACTTGTTTCAGTTCTAACCCTCTTACTTCTTCTTGGTTCAGTCTCATACTCCAAAGTTGGAGTTTGACTAGTCGATGGAACATCCGGAGATCATCATGGACCTTTTTACGAGGTCCAGGACCTTAAAGGAAATATGTGTTCATAAAACACAGCATCTCTTGATTCCATTATGGTGTTCGGACCAATGTTATTGTGGTCGGGCTGATGACCATAAACCTTGAGCATTTGTATGCTCAGGATATCCTATGAAAACATAGTCAATTGTTTTAGGACCTATTTTAGTTTTCTTGGGATGAGGAATGGCCACCTTGGCCAAACACCCCCACACTTTAAAGTATGCATAGGAAGGTTGTTTACCATTCCACAATTCGTAGGGGAGTTTTATCTGATTTTTAAATGGAACTCGGTTCAAAATATAGCATCTTGAGAGGATAGCTTCCCCCACAAGTTCGAAGATAACCCTGAACTTGTTAACATAGCATTTACCATATCTATGAGTGTTCTATTTTTCTTTCGGCTACACCATTCGATTCAGGTGAATATGGTGCGGTGGTTTCATGAATGATTCCATTATTTTTACAAAACTCTCCTATGGGTATCACATACTCACCGCCACGGTCGAGACCTAAGGGTTTTAATCTTAACTCCTTTTTGGTTTCTACTTCAAGTTTATAAAACTTGAAAGCCTCTAAGGCCTCATCTTTACTTCTAAGAAGATGAACTTGAAAGTATCGTGAGTAATCATCTATGAAAGTGATATACCATTTTCTACCACCTCTTGTTGGTGTTGATTTCAAATCTCCTAAATCCGAGTGTATTAATTCCAAAGGAACTGTTCTACGTTCAACACTTTTATTAAATGGTTTTCTTGCATATTTAGATTCAACACAGATTTCACATCTTTGTTTTTATCAAAGTTTATTTTTGGTATGCAACCTAAATTAGCAAGTCTTTCTAGCGATTTGAAATTAACATGCCCAAGTCTATCATGCCAAACATGTGAGGAGTCACAAACATAAACAGAAGAAGATGCATTAACATTCAATTTCAAATCAGATACACTAAGCTTAATCATGTTATCGGTAACATAACCTTTTCCTACGAATTCACCATGCTTAGAAATCACAACAGTATTGGACTCAGCAACAATTTTAAAACCTTTTCCTAGCAGGATGGTTTCTGAGATGAGATTTTTTCATATGTCTGGGACGTAGAATACGTCATTCAATGCGAGAGTTTTTCTTGAAGTTAGCTTCAATTCGACCTTGCCTTTCCCAACCACTTTCGCGGTGGAAGAATTTCCCATGAACAATTTCTCATCATCTCCTACTATGGCATAGGAGGAGAAAGCATTTCTGAATTTACAGACATGCTTGGTGGCTCAAGAATCAAGCCACCAGTCTCTCACATTAGTCATACTAGAGACAAGGTCGACTTGGACACCATGCCGTTGAAATATCCGAGTCCTCTACTATGTTTGCCTTATTTTTCTGTTTTGGATCATATTTGATCCTTTTAGGGGCCTTACAGTCTTTAGCCATATGTCCTACCACAATTAAAATAGTCGCCTTTGATGGTGTGCTTAGTGACACCACCTCTAGGCTTAAAATTGTTACCTCTGGGTTTTCGACGTCTGTTACGTCTATTACCCATTTTGCTGGATTCTCCAGGAGTTTTCTTTGAAGCAGCTTTATCGTCCAAAACATGAGCTTTGTTGGACATGTTTTTGCTCAGCATCATGCTCTTGTCCTTGCTGCACATCAGCTCCTCAACCTGGATCTTTTTGCCAAGCTCCACCATGGTGATTTCACGAGTCTTGTGTCGCAGCCTCCTCTTGTATTCGCTCCATGAGGGTGGAAGGTTTTCAATCACAGCCGATACTTGTAGAGCTTCATCAAAAGTCAAGCCTTCAGCAAGAATCTCGCTGATGAGGAGTTGAAGTTCGACGAACTGTTCTACCACAGGCTTTTCGTCAGTCATGTTGTATTCTAAGAACTTAGCCATCAAGAACTTCTTACTTCCAAACTTGACTTCATGATGATTTTTTCTTCTAGAGCTTCCCATAAATCAAAAGCATTAAAATCTTCTTTTGCATTATAGAAGTCATACAAGGAGTCATCAAGACAGTTAAGAATATGATTCTTGCACAAATAATTCTTCCTATTCCATCTGTCCAATTTATCTTCATTACCACGGCGATGAAGTTTTCTCGAGGGTTTTCTAAAGCATATCCATCTAACCTTTGGTCGTTTAGGAAGAATAGCATTTTAGACTGCCATCTCTTAAAGTCCTTACCACTGAACTTTGGTGGTTTTTCTACAGTATTCTTTCCCATGTTTTTACAACAAAGAATATTACAGTATTACAATATTACAATAAGGCACGATATTACCTTTAGATTGTTGGAGTTAATTACAATAATCAAATGCAAATGGGAAATAATACTTAGATTACACTGAAAGTAGTAACAAATAACTCAATAAACTTAGTAGAGGCACGTATGAGATACGCTGAGCTAAAGGTAATATTGCCTGCTACTCCTCTGAGATGCTATAGCAATTTACAAATTACCTCCAGGATACAACTACTGTTAGTTCTCCTCTATGTGTAGCATACACAGAGAGAACCCTTAGAACTTGGCGACAAAAAATGAAAAAACAATAGCACAAATCGAAACTACAACCAGTTTCAGGATAAATATAAAAACTAATTTATGTTTCGTAAACTATGATGTTTCAGAACTAATTTCTGTTAAACAAAGTTTACGTAAACTAATTTACTGTAAACAAAGAAGTAGTTATACAAAATTATGTTTCTGTAAACTACAACTTGTTTAAGATAAGAACTCGATTTTTTGTTTTTGTAAACTTAAAAAGAAATTGTTTCTGAAAGCATAAGTAAAGAATAAGAATTTCAGAAGAGAAGAGTTCTGAAAGGTATGGTTTACAAATGAAGTTTACAACTCGTATTTATAGCAAGAAAATGTTCGAACGTTGGAAGAGAATCCAAAGCACGACAGACTGTCCGTGATTCACCCATCTCGAACGTTGCAAAAGTAAGGTAAAAAAATCGCGTTAAAAGAACAGTGCACACGCATTCAAAATTTTCGAGATTCTTCTCGAGGAAAACAGTGTGTACAGGTGTCAAGAAAACCGTGTGACACGCGTGAAAGAAGATGCTTCTCGAGGCTGTCGGTTATCCAAAACCGAGAAGGCAAAGAATAAAATTCTTTACATGTGTGGGAGAAGCGTGTGGTAAATTTCAGTAAAAATAAAGGATGGGTCGGATACGCCCACGCCCACGCTTCTGTGCGAAGCACCGCGCGAACGGGAAAGGCAATAAGAAATGCAATAAGGTTTAGGCAACCTTGCCATAGTCTAGGGCTTTCCCCATACACAAAGGTCTAAAGACCCAAAGGGCCATACCCTTAAGGCTAAACCAATGCTATTTAAGTCTAAAACTCTTAGTGTTTTAGTCTATATGGGACTAATGTTTTATTCATTCACATGAAAAAACATCTAGGGAGCAATAGGTCTTGGGATCAAAACATGGTCCATGCATTTTATTTTGATTAAAACAAAACATTGTTTTTTCTTCTAACACTTGCAATTGTAGATTTGGTACGATGAGTGAATACATCTCGACATAAATATATAAGCATGTATAGATAACAATTGGGACTATCATACTTCAAGTTACGAGGTGTTTGATGATGAAGCTCTCCGTACACATTTCATGTGTTGTTCAGTCTTCAATCTTTAACTTAAATGAACATCGATAGATGGAGTATAACCTATAACTTTACTACGTACCTAACTCTATTATAGAAGAATTAGAATTTCACAACTCAAGATATGTTTTAACATCTGACTATTGACAATTTTCTAGACTTGATATACTTTTTTTATCTTGTGGTTCAACCGAGGAGCATTTTTTTTACCCATTGTAAGAGTTCATTATATCTTGTCTTATTTAGTTCAACTTCTAAATCACTATGCAATCCGGTGATCATAATTTTCCTATGTCATTTAATTAGAATAAAAAAAAAATGAAAATAAATTATTGACTGTACCACTATTTTGTGGTTCGACCTATTAAGTCCGCCCCAAGTGTCAAATTATATTTTTCAACATAACCTAACTCATTTAACCTACAAAATACCTTAGGCTTTCCATCGTCGACTTCCAAAACACTGTATTGGAAACATAAGTAATCCCTTGTTGGATACCAAGAAGCAATGGTTATTTTCCTAGCATATCCAAGAAGCAATGGTTATTTTCCTAGCATGCAATGTAGATGTTGTTCTAAGGTATTTTATTTTCAGTAAAAAAGATCATTGAGCCCCAGCTTCGTTGACTAATCTCCATGCTAAGTTAGAAATCATAACATGATAAAATTTATTTGTTTCCCTCCATGTCAATTTGGTTTGTAGAGTACATCCAAAGATTTTAGGTACATGCCTGGAATTTGTTCCATTTGCTACCAAAAATCTCTTTGAAGAAATTGTTAACTATGTAAGTGATATTATTTGGTACGAAAAAGTAACCACCTAGAAAAATTGAGAAACCGGAATGTTAGAATATATCCACCATATACAAGGCAACCATGAAGATATAGTCAAAGATATTCTAGATAAGTGTTGAAATTACCTAATTTGTAATGTCTAATATGAACTAATATGAACAAGGTTTAAAGAAGTCTAGAGTTAGGTAGAGTTCAAAGTATCTAGAATAATCAAGAGAGGTTGGTCAAATACCATAATGTAAAACATGTGATAAAAATGTTAGTATAGTTTGTAGGCTAAGGAAGTAGAACTCAATTTGGAGTTGCTCACTTGGAGGCTTAGCTAACTAGTATAAATAGGCATTTGTAGTATCATTTGTAGTCACCCAAAATGAGTGAGATTGGGTCCTTAGTAAGTGAGAGTTGTGAGCTCTCCTTATGTGAGTTTATGTGTGTGGGGTTTGTAAATCATCTCTAGTATTGAGCAGAAATATCATTCACCTCTATGGGGTTTTCAACGTGGACGTAGGCGTTAGTGCCGAACCACTTTAATCTCCTGTGTGTTCTCTATTTCATCTGATCCTTACTCTTAACACAAATCTAAGATGCTATCAGATCTCCGAAGTTTCATCTCAATTTCTAACATGGTATCAGAGCTTCGATGCATTTCCATTTCTATCATGGTATCAGAGCCAAGTTCGATCCAAATGGGCGTTTAAGTTTCCGCTACAAGATGAAGTTTAAGTTTCCACTCCTATCAGAGCCAGACCCCACTCAATGCTACTCGTGTCCATCCGTGTGTCAGTGGTTTCCATACCACTCAGTATCCATTATCAGTGTATCTGTGGTTTCCGTACCACTCAGTATCCCCGCCAGTGTGCGTCTGTGGTTTCTGTAAACACTCAAGTATCCCCACCAGTGTGCGTCCGTGGTTTCCGTACCACTCAGTATCAGTATGTCCGTGGTTTCCGTACCACTCATATCGGCCAGTGTGCATCTGTGGCTTCCTTGACACTCAGTCAGTGTCTTGTTAAACGATTCCAGTCAGTATGTCCGTGGTTTCCGTACCAATCAGATCTGCCAGTGTGCATCCGTGGCTTCCGTGCCACTCATTTAGTGTAACCCTTTCTGCATGGGCAACAATCCGTAGGCCACAATCCGCGTGTAGCCACAGTTAGAGGGATGCAATCCGTGTGCTATAATCTGCCTGCCATGCTTCGGAGTGCAGAAAGGGTGTATTCAAACTCGACCATTTCGAGTTTGAGGGGGGGTGTCAGTCCACTTGCAATACTCGTTTGTAATATGGCACATCGTTTGGCTTCAACTCTCAATCATCTCAACTTATCATACAACAAGTTCTCCGTTGCACCAGTACTTCCACCTATAGTTTCACCAACATCCGAACCAGTAGTCCCGCCAAGAGGCGCGCCAATATTTCCACCAACAATTGCACCCATAGGTGCGCCACCGATTGAAGAAGTAGATACACCAACAGCTGCACCAACAGTTTCACCCATAGTTGAGCCACCCGGTTGAACCGGTAGTACCACCAACAGCTGCATCTGTAGTTCACCCACCAGCATATCGAGCTCTTCCCTGCCATGAACATCATCGTACTCCACAGAAAGCAGACCGAGTTCGTCATCGTCCCATCGCAACAACTTCCATCCAAACATCATCATCATTACTGCCATGTTTTCTTTCTTTGCCTTCATTTCGAGCTCTTCCACCTGTAATCATGTCATCACGTTCTCCTGCCAAGATAAACCATCTTTTTCAACAACAGTTCAAGTTGATCACTTCAAAACATTTCCGTGCTCAACTTGAGGGGGGGTGTTAGAATATATCCACCATATACAAGGCAACCATGAAGATATAGTCAAAGATATTCTAGATAAGTGTTGAAATTACCTAATTTGTAATGTCTAATATGAACTAATATGAACAAGGTTTAAAGAAGTCTAGAGTTAGGTAGAGTTCAAAGTATCTAGAATGATCAAGAGAGGTTGGTCAAATACCATAATGTAAAACATGTGATAAAAATGTTAGTATAGTTTGTAGGCTAAGGAAGTAGAACTCAATTTGGAGTTGCTCACTTGGAGGCTTAGCTAACTAGTATAAATAGGCATTTGTAGTATCATTTGTAGTCACCCAAAATGAGTGAGATTGGGTCCTTAGTAAGTGAGAGTTGTGAGCTCTCCTTATGTGAGTTTATGTGTGTGGGGTTTGTAAATCATCTCTAGTATTGAGCAGAAATATCATTCACCTCTATGGGGTTTTCAACGTGGACGTAGGCGTTAGTGCCGAACCACTTTAATCTCCTGTGTGTTCTCTATTTCATCTGATCCTTACTCTTATCATAAATCTAATATGGTATCAGATCTCCGAAGTTTCATCTCAATTTCTAACATGGTATCAGAGCTTCGATGCATTTCCATTTCTATCACGGAAAACACATATTTATTTAACAATATTTTACTAGCTTGAGATAACAGCTCGCTTTCCAACCTTCAACCCTTGCTTACGTTTTTCAACTATAAAGTCAAAATATTTAATTTTGATCAGTCTATAAAATCTCCAAACAAGAGTCTTTTAGATTGATATTCTTTTTGGCCAGAGAAACTTTGTATCATTTTATGGTGCCTATAATGCACAATTTTTTTTACTAAAAAATAAATAATCCAGTTTTAAATGTATTAAGCCAGTCAAATCAAAATCAATAGATGAAACTATGTACCATGGAAAATGAGCTAATGTATTAACCCAGATTTTGGAAGACTATAATCTGGGATGCTCACTTTTGGTTCAACTACGCTCATCAACCTACGAAGGAAGAATACTTGGACAATGATATGTTGGAAAATGGGTACTCAGAGGATGAATTCAGAGAACAAAAAAGAATATTGTATCACTGGAGCTTCAAGGCCTTGCGATTCTTTTCAGCAATTATTTCGACCTTTCCCAACTAATTGGCGAGTACAATTGGTCAGTGAAATATTGCTTTCATGATACAATGAATCGCTAACAACGTAATTGGATTCAAAGGTTGTACTCCCTTGACCCAACCAAGAATACACAATAATTGTTTCTGAAGATGCTTAGAGAGAAAGAGATTTTGATAATTGAAATGGGAGAAAGCTTTCGCTATTTAAAGAGGAATTTATGCCTTTTGGAGATGTCTTTTCATCTCCAACAGACGCTTTCAACAAACATCCATTAATGGTATCTCTTGGGAAGAAACCTTATGGGAAGAGACGTGTCGATAGAAATTTATGGAAACCAAAATAGGTTTTCAAAATTCAAAACCAGAAAAATTTCACACACCCCTCCCGGTAGCTGTAAACAATATTGAAAATATCCGGCACACTGAAGTGAGTTGGATGCCTCCCCCGCCTGATAGATTAAAAATCAACATGGATGCAACGTTTTCCAGTGGAACTGGTGCATGTGCAACAGTTACAAGGAATTTTTAACATTCTTTGAAAGGTGTGTCGACTATTGATCATCATCTCTTACGCCCTCTTGAAGCAGAGACTAGAGCTGTATTTGGGTCTAGAAGTGGGTATCAAGTTGAATCAGCCTAAGTTCATTATTGAAAACAACTCTAGCACCGTTGCCAGATAAACAAGGATATTTCTTCCGTTCCTATGAATATGATCTTTCATATCAGAGATTTATAAAAGCCGCACGGCGATGTGCCTATGCGAAGAGACTTGGCTTGCACCTTGCTAGTTTTGCTTTTACCAACTAGATTTTTGACCGATGGTTCGAAAATCCTCCTTCGTGCATTGCGAATCGCTTCTTCGAGGCATCTCCCCTACCGTTTTTCATGTTTTTTTTTCTGAACCACATTTTCCATGTTGATCACTCAAAAAAATTAGCATCCTAAACGTTGAAATTTTAATAATGAGAAATGAAATCTCTGCAACAGAAAGAAAAAAAAAACACTATTAGCTGTGGTATTGACCGCGGGAAGTCGATATAATTTGCCAGTGAGGGGTAGGAAGAAATACTTGGGAGTAACTTTTCAGTTTTCATCTTGAAATTAACTTTCGGTAGGTTCACCCTTGATCACAGGGTACAGGTCATTGTGGAACACAAAAGGACTCCATGTGTCCTCATGAGCATGAATGAAAGAAAGAAACGCGAAAGATTTAGCCTGTCTATTCATTTCATCCCTAGAGGTTTAAATGTATGCTGTCGATGATTAAATAGGACGGTTCCGACGTAGCATGTCGTACAGGTTTAAACATGATATGTGTGTAACATCTTCACCGCTAGTTTTATTAATAAAAAATCAAATTTGGCCCTTACCCTGCAGCAAAATAAATCTAAAATTTCTTGGAAAAGGATTCAAGATTCTGCCGAGTTGATACGTGCGATAAACTCGTTGCATCTTGACCTGACTCACCACCACACCATACGTGTGTGTCCCGTTTTCTGTGACTCGCATCCCTCGCACCCTCTATAAAACCTCCATCATTCTCTCCCTAATTTTCTCACACTCTCTCGAACCAAATAAAACCCAATAACAACTCCTCTCCTTGCTCTGTTTTTCAGTGAGGAAAAAACACAAACAGACATGGATCATGTTCGTAAGAAAAACAGCAACAAATCAGCAAAACAAATTTCGTTTTCAATTGATACCCATGAACTAGATGATCATCATCATCACAATAAACATGGGTTTCTGAAGAATACTGCTCATCATGGCCATGATCATGATGATGTTGCTGATGAATTAGTACCATTACCAGTATACATAGTGAATGGAGTTTTCTTCACACTGTTTTTCTCTGTAGCCTATTTTCTACTTCACAGATGGAGAGAGAAAATCCGTAACTCTACACCACTCCACGTAGTGACTCTCTCAGAAATTGCAGCTATAATTTCTCTCCTTGCTTCAATCATCTATTTGCTCGGTTTCTTCGGCATAGATTTCGTTCAATCATTCATAACCCGATCATCAAGTTATGATCTCCTCCTCGAAGATGATATCGAAGAAGAAGAAGAAGAGAATCAGCAGAATCACAAACTTTGCGATAGTATTGTTTCATGCTCGCTGCAGCCTCCACAACCTAACAAGATGATCGATTCATCTTCTTCATTGATTACAATTTGTGATGAAAAAGATGAAGAGATTATCAAATCGGTTGTGGATGGTGAAACGCCATCGTATTCATTGGAAACGAAACTTGGTGATTGTAAAAGAGCTGCTTCAATTAGACGTGAAGCATTACAGAGAATGACGGGAAGATCTTTAAATGGTTTGCCATTAGATGGTTTTGATTATGAGTCTATTCTAGGTCAATGTTGTGAAATGCCTGTTGGTTTTATTCAAATTCCTGTTGGTATTGCTGGTCCATTATTACTTAATGGTGTTGAATATTCTGTTCCAATGGCTACTACGGAAGGTTGCTTGGTTGCTAGTACTAACAGAGGTTGCAAAGCCATTTGTGCTTCAGGTATACATGCAATGCAATATATCCCCATTCTATCTTCAAATCTCTCATTTCTCTTTATAGAATTTGACTAATTTTGCAATTTGTTCTTTTCAGGTGGAGCTACCAGTATTTTGTTGAAAGATGGCATGACTAGAGCTCCTGTTGTGAGATTTGGAACAGCAAAAAGGGCTGCTGAACTGAAATTTTATATGGAAGATCCAGTCAATTTTGATACCTTGGCTTGCATGTTTAACAAGTACATCTCTAATTTCTATATCTGATGATTTTTGTTTTTGTTAATGATTTTTTCTTTACAATTTTGTTTTTTTTGGTTGCTAATTGGAATTAGATCTGCTTTTGCTAATTTAGTATGATTGGCATAAAGTTTGTTTTGATTTGGACTGGGGAACCATAATATTTGGTTTTGGTTTTGGATTTGGATTTTACTTCTTTATATGATCTTAAAGTGTTTGTAAAATTGTATTGTCTTTTCAAACATCTTTTTTGTTTTTTCCTTAAATAATGTTGTTATTCCAAATTCAGTTTTTATCTTTTAAGCATCTTGGACCAATTTTGTCAAACCATGTCTGTTTTTGTGAGCCACCACTAAAATTCTTGTTTTGTTTTCGTTTACAGATCTAGTAGATTTGGAAGACTACAAGGTGTTCAATGTGCAATTGCAGGCAAGAATCTTTACATGAGATTTAGATGCAGTACTGGAGATGCAATGGGTATGAATATGGTGTCAAAAGGTGTACAAAATGTTTTGGATTATCTTCAAAACGATTTTCCTGACATGGATGTCATCGGCATCTCCGGTTAGATCCTCAACCCTCTTTGAAATTCTAGGAACTTAATATATATGATTCACATGAATAAAGATACTCAAAAATTTGTCAAATACGAACAAAAAAGGAAACGTTTTCAAAGTTTGGATTGCTCTTAAAAATCAGAATTTTGAGATGATGTCATAGTTATCAATATATACATGCAAGATCCTCTAGTGTTAACCCTGCATGTTTATGCTATATGAGGCCAGCACTTTTGGGATTGTTAATCTACAAATTGGTTTTGTTATTCTCTATTTCTTTATAACTTGGTTATTAAATTGTTTGTTTGATTATTATTGTTATGTAGGAAACTTTTGTTCAGACAAGAAACCAGCTGCAGTCAACTGGATTGAAGGGAGAGGAAAATCTGTTGTTTGTGAAGCAATTATCAAGGATGAGGTAGTAAGAAAAGTACTAAAGACAACTGTTGCTTCATTGGTTGAGCTGAACATGCTCAAGAACCTTACCGGATCAGCCATAGCTGGTGCTCTTGGTGGCTTCAATGCTCATGCAAGCAATATTGTCTCTGCTGTTTTCTTAGCTACTGGTCAAGATCCAGCACAAAACATTGAAAGTTCTCACTGTATTACCATGATGGAAGCTGTCAATGATGGAAAAGATCTTCACATCTCTGTTACTATGCCTTCCATCGAGGTAAATTGCCCTGTTTACTTGAGACATTATTATCTATTTTAAATTGGTAAGGTCCACAATGAGAGTTTCGATTTTCTTTTTCTGAAGTTCAAGTTAAAGAAACCATTAAACAAAGAATTCATAATCTGTCACTTAATTCATTATTTTCGAAAATATGGCCCATTTGAAACCATGATTATCATTTAAATTTCTTGATAACTACTTGAATTATTGAAGACTAGATTCTCATAGTTGTTATCTTTTTGAATGATTCAGGTTGGTACAGTTGGTGGTGGAACTCAACTTGCTTCTCAATCAGCTTGTTTAAATCTTCTAGGAGTTAAGGGTGCAAACAAAGAATCACCTGGAGCAAATGCAAGACTTTTAGCTAAAATCATAGCTGGTTCAGTACTTGCAGGTGAACTTTCTCTCATGTCAGCCATTTCAGCTGGACAGCTTGTTAAGAGTCATATGAAATACAATAGGTCAAGCAAAGATGTCTCTAGTATTGTTGTTTCTTCGTAAGGAAGGATTGACAATAAACCCCAAGTTGACAAAACCCTCAAAAAACCAAAAACAATACTCCCAAAGAAGTAGAAAGTTTTTTAATTTTTTTGGAAAGGAAAGAAGGAACTCAATAAAAGTTTGAAGGAGGGTATGATTGATAATGTGAATCAAAGGGATTCTGAACAAAGCAAAAGCTGGCGATGGATGAATACCCAAATGATACTTGTTTGTTATTTCTAATTAGTTGTGATCAGAAAATCATTCAAAGGGTTAAGAGAGAGGAAAAGTTCAATTGCTTGGAATCATCGTCCCTGCGGTTTTCTTCTAATGTTTGGTCCCTAATTGTGTACCAAGCCCTACTGGGACTTCGTTTTGCTGATCAGTTCTTCCGGTTGTCGTTATTTGTTGTCATTAGCTTGTATTTAGAATGTAAAGAAACATGCTGAAATGAGTACAAAAGTTCAAAGTTTGTTTTGTGCAGTCTACTTCTTTTGTTTTTGTTCTTCTGTTTGTTTATGAGAAGGTGATAAATCATGCGAAGACAAATTTCAGTTTCAAGCACTCTTGTTTTCTCTATGCATTTTCTCCTCTCCTCTTGCTGTCCTAGAATTGTTGATTATGCTTGGCAAAGTGGTTTTCAGTGACTCAAAATGTTGGGTGTTATTGCTGGTTGCTTTCGTCTAACTTATCAAGGAGTTTAATGAAGAAAACCGTGAACAGAACAAATATTGAATGGCAAGTTTAACATAATGTATGGATGCTGCAAAATTGTGAATTTGGTAAAGATAATTTTATAATCTTTAGACAGATTTGAGCTTTTTGCTATAAATTTTTTTGGCTGATTCTAAGAATTTGTCAAATGATTCATAATCCAAAATAATGACCATGTGGCTTATTGGTGCCACCCATTTTAATATTTTCAATGTGTTTTAAATTAATCTTGTTTAGTTGTATTAGCCTAATTTGATTATGTTATGATTGCTTTCTTGTTGCTTTAAACCTAAAGGTAGGTTTCATCTTTTCAAACTGACTGATGGCATCACTGTTGCTAATCTTTTCCAAACTGACTAAGCGCATTACTGCAGTTGATCTTCTCAACCTGACTAATTCAAATTTCATCCCTTTCTTAATAAGTCTTCTGATACTGTTTCCTGTTTGGCTCATCTCGCCATATTCTTAAAAGTCACTCGCAACAAATGTCTTGACTCTTAGTTTCATTACCATGCACCCCGTTTTTCTTAAAACCAGCTGAGACGCAGTTTTGAATGTTGAATAATGGATTGATCCATGTTACAGGGCACGTCTCCAGGGCTTGACCTTTCCTTTCCTTCCAATCATTTATTTCAAACGACATTTCCTTATATTCTTTATATATATGTGAAATGTTCTGCCACTTGCATACAAAATGCTGGCAGGAATCCATGCAGAGATCCACTTAATCTCAAGTCTCAACTGCAACTTTCCCATACAGTAAATAAAGCAAAAGCATTGACTGGCTTTATTGCAACAATAATTTAAGAAATCCAGAAAGCCAACAACTGTTCCTGTGGATTTCTTTTGTTTATCTCGTCATCATGGTGAGGCATGTAGGCATTTATTCGTTGAACCTACTATTATCTGTTACTTTGGTACGCATCCATTACTCCAACTTATTCACTTGAATCACTCGTTTTGTTAATTTTGTTTATTTCTTGCAGGCCATCACCGGCGAGTCACAGCCAGTATTGGTACATACTTTAATTTCAAGTAATTGCCAACAGCCATTCTTGTTTGTAAAGTTGGTACGTCTGTTGGAAATTGATTCGACTATAATCGAGATTTTAATGTCATGGGAATTATTTTTGATTGCCCGTTGCGCAAACAAAAATTGAACTAGCAAATCCATCACCCCTGGATAATTAAGATGTGACATCATCATAATTTTATTTTAACTTAATTCTTTTTTGAAAGGGCCATGAACAAAAAGGTCTTATTTTTGTTAATTGAATTACAAAAAATCACATTTTTTTTAATGGTTTACAAAATGGTCACAATGTGGCCGAGATAACTGTGGCCCTTTGGGGAAAAAACAGGGGTAGATTTCTCCAAAATACCCTCCATTTCAACTGAAGGTCTTTAACTGCGGTTAACCATTTAACCCAACCTGTTTGAGACTCGGTGACGTGAAGATTCGCTGACGTGGCAAAATTTTTGGTGACTGGAAAATCAGATCTTTCCCAACGGTCTGATTTCATTTCTTCTTTTCTTTATATTCATGCAGACAAGTATACTCATTTTTCCATTCCAACAAACAACAAATGGGTGGAGGCAAAACTGAGTGGTCTTGCAATTCAGATGAGGCATCAAGCAGCAGCAGTGCAATAGTTATATCAAGCAGCAACACTAGCATTTGTTGTTTATGTGAGATTGGTATACATGATCCTATTGATTGTCCATGGATCTATTCAAGGTGTAAGAATGTACCTTGCAACGGAGTGAGGAAGTTGTTGAAATCTCAAATTGATGATCATGTTGAAGAGAAGTTCTTGTGATGCTCAATCTGCTCATACTTTGAGTGGTTTGCATATGCCACAAACCAAAAAAAAAAAAATCCAGTTCATCTCCCATCTCCCCATTCCTGCTTTGCTTGTGGTGACAAGAACCATATGCACAACAACTGTCCATGGAAGAAACAAGCCCTCAAGAAAAACAAGTGTAAGGGAATTGTGATGCTTTTGTTCTGCCAAAATGTACACAACTATAACATTGCTTACCTCAAATGCTCCAACTGTCTTGAGTTTCAATGGTTGTCTGATGCTATTTTTAATGCTGCAAGATCCAATATAAAACAGATGACAGATTTATACAAGCAAATTGGGGATCTACAAATGTAACGTAATGACCAAAAGTTTGAATAAAAGAAGAAAAATAAACTGAATCCAACTTCATATTAACATAGCATAAACACAACAATAAGTCATAATCCAAGTTAACCAACTGCTGCAAACAGAAGCAGTAACACAAAAGTATAGTTAAAACATAAAACTTAAACCTACACATAAGCTAACAACAACACTTCATTGAGTAGCAACACTGGATTCAGTAGCCCATTTGGAATGCATCTCATTTGCTTTTGGTTTAGGAACTGTGAAAGTCTGAGTCATTGTTTGACTCACCCCACCAACACCTGCAATGTTCTATGTCAGTGTTTGATGCATTTGTGGTCCACTGCCAGACCTTCCACCTCTTGCACCTCTTGAACCTCTACCACATGCAGTTGAAGATGATGATGCACCAGGAGAAGAATTATTTGTAGGTTGAGATTATGCTTCAGCAGCAACAGAAGATGATGCATCTTCTCTTCATCTTCCTCCTCTCTTCCCTCCTCTAGCCCTCCTGCTGGTACTAAGCTCAACTGGATCTAGATAAGAAGTGGAGTGGTATCCACCTTGAACCATGGTTTTCTACCTCTTTGCTTTTGGATTAGACCCAACAGGTGCACCAGGACATGTTTTGATGTTGTGTCCAATTGACTTGCATCTGGTACAACTTCTTACTTTCTTCTCAGTGTGACCTTCATCATAAGCCCTTTTCCTTTTCTTGCAAGGCCTTCCTGGTTTTCTGATGTCAATAGGAGGTCTCATAACAACCATGTCTTCTGGATGCACAATGATACAGAGAAAGAGATGAAGAGAGGATGAAGAAAAATATGAACAAGAAGAATCAAACAATAAAAACTTAAATAACTACAAATGAAAATAACAAAATGAATGATTAACCAACTTAACCAACCTGAAACAATATCTTTGAAAATGATCTGAAAATAATTCAGAAATGGACTATAATAACCCTTTTTGTCTGTCTGAGATAAAAGTGAACTCTCTTCTAGGGTGATTGATAATATATGGCTTCAACCATTTCAAATACAAGTACCAATTCTCACCTACTTCATTTCTAGTTACCATAATACCTAATGGCACTACTCTATTTTCTACATCCAAAGCAGTTGCTGCCATCAGACACCCACCATGTTTTCCATTCAAATGGCAAGCACCAAATCCAACAACATTTCTACAACCATCATGAAATTCTTTCAGTGGTGCTGCAAGCAATTCTCATGGACTTAAAGCAGTGATCAACACTGCAATAGAAAAATGAAACTGATTATATAAGCCACTAATTATATGTATTAATGTTTAAAAATAAGTTAATCTACAAACCATGTTACAAGAATAACTCACCTTCCATATGTGTAATTTGTTAGAGAACCAGGATTGGTTTTCTCCACCATATCACAAAAAGCTGGAACTAGTTTATATGAATCATCATAACTTCCATTTACTCTTTATAATGTCTTAGTTCTAGCTCTCCAAGCCACATGATATGGGACACTGGTATTATGAGAGCTGTGGAATTGATCTTGCAAAGTATATGGAATTGGCATTGGATCTCCATTCTTCAACTTGTCATACAAAAATTGTTCTACAAATTCTGCATTAGCTGTCTTGTTTTTGGTTACACCTTCTGTGACACATGTATGCTCCAAATTCATCTTTCTGACAATGAAAGTAGGTTCATGACTTCTAACACTTGCATATATAAAAAATTTACAATTCTGAGATTTTTATACTTGCAATTAAACTTAATCCTTTCTGCATCATTGGGCCTCAACCTGTACTGATTTTTTTTCTTGACTGCATATCCCCTTAAGTGATTCTTAAAATCTTTCCTATCCATAAACTTCATACCCAAAAATATGGTATCAACATCTATAAATTGTTCAGCATTACCAGTATCATCATCAAAGTCACATGTTCTTTTAGCATCTTCTACATGTGGCCCCCAAACTTGCCCATACTGATGGATCCAAACTGTTCTCTCCCCATCATCCTCTGCAACATCTTGGACTGATAAAGCACCTTCTTCAACTTCAGAATCAGAGCTACTAGAGCTATCCCCACTGTCAGCATCGGATGGTTCATAAACAACTACTGTCTTTCCTTTTGGGTCATCATTCTCAATAACATTACTTGTTTTATCTACAACAAAAGTCAGACAAGTTAAAATGCATAAAAGAGGAATGTAGACAAAAAAAATAGTGAGATAGAAAGATTACCTGCATTATAGATTACAAAAGAGTCTACTCCACCAAAATAGTTGTTGACAAATTATCTTCAACTACTCATCTTTATCCCACATTTCATTAAAATTCATCATTTCTCAACAATGTAAAATCATCATCCACATTGACAAATAAGGACTTCTCCACTCCCAATGAACCAGGTTAGATACCAACCTAGTTAACCTTTTACTTAATTGGTGTTAAGAAACTTGACGGGTCAAGAGGACCGATATATGTAGAAATGAAGTAGTTTTTTCCTTCTCGTGAACAACATCACTAAAGCCATTTAATCCCCAACAATTGACACTAACATTATCAAAAAAACTAACCTTGTTTGTATTAGATTGTTCAACCATAAAACTTAATCAATTGACACTAACATTATCAAAAAAACTAACCTTGTTTGTTTTTGTTCAAACATATTTCCTTCACATCATAAACACAACAATCAACCTTATCAGATAAAATCCCATAATATTTATTAGACCAATTTTCCCTAATTAGGGTTTATGAGAAAAACTCCCTAAATTCCCATTTCCTTTAAATTAAGGTTTACAAAGAAAAAATTGAAAATCAGGAAAAGGGTTTCTGATTACCAACCTCATTGTGTTTGCGTACATTGTGACTTGATCTTGTTAGTAAACAGCCATTCGAAGCTCTGTTCTCTTCACACATCCACAATTAACGCTACCAAAGAGCTACTACGACTAACTGACCTTAACTATTATATATACACGAACTAACTATTAGTAAACCCTCACTGTTATTGATCTAAATCACTCTATTTTTTGATCATTCGCCTTTTCTGCAGAGAAGAGAGAATATAAGGAATCCTAGAATGAAAGAGGCGGCAACGAAGAGGAAATGAGAACTTTATCTGTTATAGATTTGCTCTTTGCAAATCTTCTCCTGACCGTACAGATTATTCTCGAGATTCAACAATTGAGGCGATCTACGGTTACAGATCAGGTTTGCTTAGGTCAGGGACATATTGGTAATCCTACATTACCATTTAACCATGACTCCGTGGGACCCACCTGGTTAACGGCTCATTTAACGAAAGTATGACCTTTTTGTTTATTGTTCGTAGTAGTGTGACCATTTTGCGAATCGGGTCCTAATTGTGTGACCGTTTTGTAGATTCCCTTTTTTAAATAAGGAATTTTTTTTTATTATAACTTTATAAGTGATAACATTGATGAGAGATTTTAACTAGGGAAATTTGTAGACCAGGATTCTGATATTGTACTAGTCCTAGGCAGTTTGCTACTTCATTTGATTCTCTACACACATACGTGTATTTCTTTTACGAATTTTAACAACTCTTTACAATCATTAATAACATTGTTGTTTGTCCATCTAATAAACCCAACACTATCATTTATAGCCTTATTACACTTAGGAAGTTTCCTTCCGAGTGCAAATTCTCCAGGGCAGCTCTTCATGTCCATTTGATTGCTTCAAATGCTGCCAAAGACTCCACTTGCTCCTTATCTTGTATCAAAAAACATGGTTAGCCCAATGCCATATTTTTATTTTCCTTAAGAAACGAAGCATCAAAATTGATCTTTTTGAAGTTTCATTCTGGAAGCATCAAGGGCGAGTTATGCATGCACTGTCTAGAATGCGGTAGTATTACTTTGGATACCGGTATTGTTTTCCCAATCAGCTACATATCTTTGCACTTGTGTAACCAAATTTATATCATCCTTGTTGAACACAACATCACACCTAAGTTTCCACACATGCAAAAAGGAAAACCCAGCAAATATGCAAAGCTTATTTTGACTCCTTGTACTAGTGTTGTTTGTGTTAACCCCACTAGCAATCCAATATTATAACTACATACTTGCTAAGATACCTGTAATATTATTGTCAAGTACAAAACATGGCCTTCTTGGTACATGACAGTCAATTAGAAAATGATATGTTGTTTGCGGTTCAGTTTCACAAAAGGGGCATTTACTATCTATGTTTGTAACAAACCTACAGTAAGTTTATGTCTAACGGGCAGACAACCATGGACATATTTCCATATAAAATGCTTTATTTTTTGTGGCAAGTCAAATTTCCATGGGGCTTTCCAAGGAAAATTAGGTTTTCGTGGCCGTACGCATCATCTATTATCACCTTGTAAGTAGTTTTAATGCTAAACTCCCAATTATAAGCTAGTTTCCATCTTATCACATCAGAACCTGAAGAAGGTAGCCTTATTTCACATATGTCTCTAACTGTATCACTATCAAACAGAACGTTAAGAATGTCTACCTTCCATTTACCTTCATCCTGCAAGATAAGTTGGATAACATATTTCATATTGGTCGACGCATGCGAAAAATCAATTAAAGTAATCATGTCTACTCGGAACCCACCAATCTTTTCAGATCTCGATAGTTCTGCCAACACCTTCTTCCCAACAACAATTACTTTCGATGACCTCTAGACCCCTACACACACCTCTCCAAACCCATGAAACAAAAGTTTCCTTCATAAAACGTAGAGGATTACTATTTGGGAAGTACTTATGTTTAAGAATCCTAGACGTTAACGTAGCACATCTCATTCATTGATTAATCTCCAGGCTAACTTAGCAAGCATGGCAGTATTAAGTTATTCGTTTTTTTATATAAATAATTATAAAAATTAGGATTCATATAAAGCTTTGGCTGCAACCTAGGAACAAGTTGGGCACCAATACCCTTTTGGATAACAATGCCTAATCTATAAAAAAAATTTTTACCAACACCACTACTAGCATCATTACTAACTAGACAGTTCTTCAACCTCTTAAAAAACACACACAGTATCGCCACTAAGTTCTCCTAACGTGGAAAATGCTAAAACACTCAAACCATATCCCTGCGAAACACATTTGTCTAAATATTTAGTACGTTTGCGCAATATCGCATTTGAAATAGCCTGGACTGGAGCGAAAGCACGAACGCCCTCCCCTGTGAATGGTGAAACGCCGGTGACATCCATACAAACATCTTGGCCATTCTCCCAATTGAGAAAAAGAATATACCCCGGGCGCAAATATCTAATATCATCTAGGAAAAACCACAGGGCCACTTCTTTACGCACAGGGACACCTACCTTGTAACATATGTCAGCGATTATATCCCGTACAAGGTCATGCCGGAACTTGATCCCAACATATTTGGAATAATGAAGAACGTGATCGCCAAAAATATCCATGTGTCTATTGCAACTTGAACATAAGCCTCCTTCGGCAAACATGGGAATACCAAGGCGATAAAAAAATACATCTCAAAACTATCTTGGCCTAAGGTACTGATTCATCCCACTAATGGGAACAACCAAAAGATAATCTTGAGCATGCTTAATACGGTTACATTGCCAAATAGAATCTCTTGCAGACATTAAAAATTGGACGGGAATTTGCTTCTTAACAACTTCAAAATAAGTAACTTCCAGGGAGTGCATAAAGGGGGGGCAGTATCGTCACCGCAATAGTTAGAAGGTAGTCCACATACCTGAATGAAGTTCTGAAGAACCATCTGATAGGAAGAACCTTTATCTGATGAGAATAAGCTACCAAGTATCACCTTTTGCACAGAAACAGTCTGACTATGGGAGGCAAGATAACAGTAGTTGTGAGTGTCTGCCATAGTATAAATGCCGAGTCGCCTTCTTTGATAGGCAAAGTAGATAAGCTCTGTTACAAAGGCCCAAAACCAGCACCATTTCCTATGACCAAAAGTCTCAAATACTGAAATAAATGATAATCAAAAAGTTCTGTGGCCTTTTGAAGTGCTACAGGGTTGGTAGTACGCATTGCAAAATATAATCTAGACACACCAGTGCAATTGCGAAGTAATAACATCTCAATCTGGGGGTATTTTTTTTTTAATGGCGGACATAAGATGGATGGTCTTGTGTACCCTACACAACACCATGTCACTAATAAAGGTTGGGTCCAGACTCACTGGTCCCCCCAAAATTTTAACACCATTAGTAGGCTACCAATATCCCGAGGGAAAACATCTTCAACAATACTTCTGGGATCAATGGAAGGCCAAAAGACCTCCGTTTTCTTTATGCTGAGATGTAAACCCCTTTTTGGGCCTTCAGACTGTATGATACTCAAGACTTTGGACACCTCAAGTGTGTCCCCAATAATTATGCCATCATCAAGATATCAGGCATGAAAATCAAGTTTGCAACGAGAAGCAATGGATTTCACAAGGAGGTGGAGTGTCAAAGCGAACAACAAAGGGCATAGAGGATCCCCTAGTTGGACATCCAAAGCCGAAGACAAAATATAATGATCATAATAAAATCTAGCAGGCTTACTGTAACAAAATTCCACCCAACGTAAAATACGTGGACAATAAAGTTGAACTTCCCAAATGAGATATGACCGGCATACCATATTGAAAGCATTAGGCATTGATATCTGATCTGAGTGACCTTTTTATCTCCAGTAACCTATTTACATCGTGTAAAATACTCTCGCTACCAACAGGCACACCAAAACCAAATTGTTGATCACCTAAGTAAGATGTCATATCCTTGTCAACAGAAAAAACAACTACCTTAGGGATCAATCTTCGCCAAATAATACCAATGGCAATGGTCCTGAGTCCTCCATCTTACTTAAATAATAGGGTAAGGGGTGCACTAGCTATGAACTCGCCTGACCCAACGAGACACTTTCCTGCCAATCAAAGATTGACAACCCCAGTAATAAAAGATAATAACTCATCCGCAACCGCTGAAGCTTCACCACTCATAGCATCCATTAAGTGTTGCGTTCTCAAACCATCTCTGCCACAAGAAGTTCCTTTAAGGAAACTCTTTATAGCGCAAAGAACATCCCTGACATCAACCGTAATAGAATAAACACAAATATGTTCGATGGAATAGAAGGCGGCGGAGCTGCTGGATGCTTTAGTTGCAAGTCTGCAAACGTGGACTCGTTGCGAGGTGCAACGTCATTAGAAGATTACACCCGAATTGCGCCTGTATAATGCCCGCAGCTCATCTTCTTCTGGCAAGCCATCAAGTTGGTAGCTTTCTAGTTCTTCTTACTCGATGACTTTCCACGCAGCTGGATAGGTTGTTGAAGCAACCTGTTGATCAAAATAGAACATCCATTATACTCCTTCCAGGTCAATAATGCTTGATGAATGGTTATAATCTGAAGCTTCTTTCTCGTGTTTTGTTTCTCCTCAACATTTCTTTTGGGTCTGTATAGGTTTAACGTGCAAATGGGGAGGAGACTGAGTTTCATCCAAGCTAAAGTGTTACCCGGATTCTGAAGCACATGATCAAGATAGACTTTTAAAACCCTTGAGAATCCGAGCCTGCATTGATGAGGGATGCAGGAGATGGTAGTGAATTATCGCTGGAAAACAACGTTTAAGAATTCTAGGGACAATGAATGAGGATCAACATCAGCATCATTCTCAACACAAGCGACAATAGGTTCCACACCATTATCATCTGCAACAACCACGTCCTCAACTGGTTTTTGCACACTATGAATAAGGAACTCAACAAAATTCTCGCATGAACATCGTCGTTCTTACCTTTGCATGGAATTCTCCAAGCATGAAGACGCATGCATAAACTGCAGAGCCATATACGAAGTTGAGTGAGGACTCTCTCCCAAGCATGGTAAACTCTAAAATCTATTGAGATTAAATTCCTGCAAAACACCTTGTTTTCCTCATAAAATAGGTGTTTATCATGTAAATGCTTGAAGAAAGACCCTCTGGCATATACTCTATTATTAACACCATTGCGGAACCGATGAAAATTCTTAAAAGAACAATGTAAATGATCAGTATTTTCCATGCCAGGAGAAGAGGAAGTCGGGGAGGGAGACTGCAAGGACCGAGAAGAATACCTAGTGTTTCTAATCATGTCTACTGCCAAAAACTGAAACCGTAACTCATGAAAAAACAAAACAAAGGGAAAGCAGCGAAAAAGGAAAAAGGGGAAAGAAAAATCATGTTGAAAACTAAGAAGAAATCTATAGTTTATATGGTCAAGAAAGGCTTGATCCAAACCTGGGAATGGTGTTGGCTTTCAGTCACCAACAAAATCGCCGTAGCCATGAATCCAAACATAAGGCTTTTTATAATATTTAAAAATATATGTATTTAGACCTCTTATAGCTATTGGATTAGTCACAGTGTCCCAAACTCTAAGGTAAATACCCCTAGCAGTCTATTTTTTATTCCACCAAAATTTTCTTTGTATTGCATCTCTCCTATTAGTCGGTTTTTTTAGCATTGGAAACACAACATGGTGATGTAAAGCCAATGTCCCAAGAACAGACTGAGTCATGATTGTTCGACCGGGTTGATTAAGATACTTGCCTTTCCAAGAAGCTAATTTATTCTCAAAGTTATCAATAAGGTGGCCGAAGGTTTTCATCATATTCCTCTGTATGAGCAGAGGCCTCCTAGCATTTGTCTTGGATTTTTTTTTATTTTTTTTATGTTTAGGATGTTCACAATCTTAGATTTAGTTCTAGTGTCAGCTTTTGAGATACAAGAAATACCTTATTTTTCAAAGTTTATAACATGACAGAGAACTTACTAAAGAGCTGCAACATACTTTATATACTCTAAGCATCTTTAACTGAGACCCTAGCAAACACCAAGCAATCGTCAACGAAAAATATGTGACTAATAAAGGGACTAGTCTTAGAAACTTTAATTGTTGAGCACGGTAAACTTCAAGAGTATTACTTGATGCTACAATTAGAAGAAGTCCATTGCTTCTCAATTAATATGATAACAAGAAAGAAAGAGAAAATTGTTAAAAGATTGGAATACGAAGAAGAGAGAATATAAGGACGTAGATATTTGAAAAACAATATATATGAGATATTTAGAAAATCCGTGACATATATCTAAAAATTCGAAAAGTAACCCGAGTTTATTTAAAATGACAATGATTTCACATCTAACTATCCAACGGTGGTGGATGTGCTAGTTCAATATTTTCTTGCACAGCGCGTGGTAAAAAGTTTTCCCTTAGTAATTAGTATTTTAATCCTCATTTTATTCATTTCATCGATCAAATTTTGTCGGAGGCTTGGACCAAACAAACCCTAGCTTATGGGAGCCGAATCTTTGTAGTTTTCACTAATTAATATTAGTTTTTGTTTACTGAGAAATAATCTGAATCAAAAACACAAAATTAATATAAGGTTAAAATAATAAAACTACATCTCTGCTCCCATAATAGTGGCACATAATCAGATTCACATCCTTAACGATCTTTACTTCGATAAAAATGCTAGATTGATTACTGAAAAACTCATTTCCAATCACGTAGAGATATTTGGCGTAATTTTTCTCTATCTGCATTATGCAAAATTTTGATAACGGTAATATACCAACAATAACATTGATTTAATTCACGGTATTGTATTGAAGTAAGAGGTTATTCTGACAACCATTAGGGATGGAAACAGAGAAAGTATTGAGTTAGCCCTGAAGTTAGCAAGGAACTCCACAAAACTAATGCAGGTTTTGAAGCAGAAGATACACATGGCCCAAACTATATTAGAGAAGGCTATAAAAAGAAGGTGCGATGAATATTTTCTCTGAACTGCCACATAAGTTGATTCACGAAGATTTTAATGAAGTATCTTTCATGCTGGGTTCCTTATAAATCATTCAAAGACGTGAAATTATTCTAGCGGGTAGTCTAGATTTTGTTAGAGCATTGCTCGGTTGAACCCACAAGTGTTGTTATCTCAAACTTGTTGTCAATATTAGGTGATCAAAACTATATCTTTATTTCTATTCTACTTATTCAAGTTTCGGTTAGGTTAAAATTGTAGTTGAGTATAAGAAATCACCCTTGAAGACTGAAGATCAACGAAGACTTTTGGAGAACTTTTGTATCAGGTATGTGAAGACTGGACTATTCTATTTTACTAATTATACCATCGTTCTATCTATTGAGACTATGTCGTATGTCTTATAGTAGATTAATAAAGAAGATGTTTCGAGTCAAGTTTGTCTTGTGAAAAATCTCGAAATATGATTTAGCAATTGGATGTTCAAAGGTCCTTAAAAATATTAGTTATATGAATTAATTGGTGGATCAATTGAAAATTGACCGTATAAATGATTATATCACTTGGGAATGTTTCAAACATCAAAAGATAGAAATATGAACTTACTGAATTTCTACTCGGGGTAGGTTGGCAAACTTAGTTTGCAAACCATATATATCTAAGATTCAAAAATACAGGAAGGTTGGCGGACCAGTTCGTAAACCATAAGTTCAGCTGGGAACAGTTCACGAACCTGGTCGGAAAACTATTGTGAACTGATTTTATATGTTGGATTAATTGGCTAGCAGTTAGCAAACCCAGTTCACGAACTGTGGTTAGCTGAGTTCCAGAGTCTAGTAGGGTTAGCGAACCTGGTTCACGAACCGTCGCACCCTGACCACCGTTGTACCAACTGTGGTGATAAAATTTAACAAATGCTCAAAGACTTATTATTTTAATGTATTTAATATTGCTAGAACTCTCTTGAACACTTCTAAGACTTCATTAATTTATTAAACACTTATTTGTTTGAATCATGATTAATTTTTTAGGTGTTTAAATGAACATCAAGTAGCTTTTAGTTTTTGGCTAACTTGATAAACCGAACAGTCATTATACACAGTTCAATAAACGAACCTATGTGCATAGTCTTCTATTGTAGTTTGAAGACCTATTTAGTTTGCTTGATTCTCAAGTTATCTTATCTTGAATTCTAAGCTAACCCTGGTATTTGAACACTATAAATAGAGCATCTTTGTCAACTGGGAAAATAAATCCCTGAAACTTTGTGTCCTAGTTCATTCTAGAGTCACCTCTATTGACCTTTTAGGTCTATGAATAAAAAGACTTCTCTTGGGGATTGTAAAGCCATGTATGACTATTTTTACATTCATAGTTCGTGAATCTTGATCTTGCTTTCTGTTATCGAGGTTCTCGTAATCTCTTTCATGCAAGATAGATAGTAATCACAAAGTTCTCTTTGTCTCAGACTTTGTAATTCCCTAAGATAAATATTTAAAAACCGATCTTAGTTGATCTTTCGACGATTGTTCTTGAGAGGTGGTTAAGAATATAGGCTGATCTTCGGGAGTCGTAAGTTCCGGATATATGAGGTTTGATCGCTTTCTATTCCAAATAGATTTCCATACCTTGATCTTTGATCTAAATGAAAATCAAATAGGCTTATCTTTTAGAGGCATATTGGTATCAAAAGTCTTCACTTCGGCTGAAACAACTCTTAGGTTGTAATGGACGTCAGCTAAGGGAATCAAGTGGGTAGAACCTTGCGGGGTTCAAGAGACTTAAGGAGAGCGACTATAACTGAATCACTTGGATGGTGGGTTTGGTCTCAACTACATTCCAGTCCAAAGTCTGATAGTAGGTTAGTGTCTATAGCGGCTTAATACAGTATGGTATTCAATCTGGTCGAGGTCCCGGCGTTTTTATGCTATTGCAGTTTCCTCGTTAACAAAATTTCTGGTGTCTTATGTTTTTCCTTTTCCACGTTATATATTTATCTTTAAAGTTGGATTTACACAGGTTTGTACGTATTTAATCTAAGTAGATACATCCACTTAATCATAACCGATTACGAGAATAGTTTGAGACTTGTGTCAATATACAAAGGTTCACGAAACTTGTGTCAATATACAAACTGATTGAGTATAGGTTGAGATATTAACTCTATACATATTTCCAAGGATCATTAAGTTGGGTGTTTTTTCGATACAGGTTGTCGAACGTAAAAGTTGGGTGTATTGGGTATCCTCTACGTTTTCAGCTTAAATTTGTAATAACTATATTAGTTAATAGGTCTTTAAGTGGTCAGGTCCTAATTTGAGTCGTTTACTTAATCCGCCGTGCAGTGGAAATATTTTCTAAACCAATGTGCCATATGATGCCTAATTTGGCTCTTAGGCGGGATTTTTTTATGTTGCAGTAGAGTTTCTCCTTACTTTTTAATGACAAAAATAAAGAAGAGAAAGTTTTTGTAGTATTACTAGAATAAACAAAGACAAACAAGAAAATAAGATATCTTATTTATTTGAGAGAGGTTACATATAACAAAGGTTAAAGCCTCTACATATAGGCTATGATGTAAACCCGTTACATCTTGATGCGTGTCGTAACCACAACAAATTAATTTATATTTTTCCACCTAATTAACAAGTAATATAGTGTAGTCAAGTTTGTTCCCACGAGGAGCAAGAGATTTTTAGTTGTAAAATTGTCACAAGGGGGGGGGGGGGGGTTGGTTTTAGATTTTAAAAGCAAAAGAAAATAAATAAAGCAATCAAAAGTGTAAGTTGAAATCAATAAGAGAAATTAGATCAAGGAATCCTTCTTTGTTGCAAAACAATGATTCAAGTTATGTTCTTTTCCACTTTTTATTAATCACAGATTATCACCAACCGTAGGTATAACAGATAGATCAGTGCTAACCCCTAAATCCCTTGTATCACCGGATACAGAAGTTCTCGACTACCGGATTTTATTTACCAAACCACCTAGTAGTAGATCACTCAAGATGTAATTTAGTTAAATGCTTTAAGATTTATGAATTTATTAGGTTGATATTAGTAGTTAGACTCTTAGATCAAGGTCCACTTGCTAACGTTATTTTCACACACAATTGCTCCACGGAATCCCTCTGTAAGGTCTCGTGTTTTCTAATTGTGTAAATATTCAAGAAACGATTACTTATCCCCAAACTTTCACTAGCTTTAGATCAATTAACAAATCAATTTAGTTGGCCACCTAAACAATCTATCAATCAAGCATAAACATTCTTATTAGCAAAAACAAACGATAATCATGTGAAAAACTTCAAGGTAGAATTAAAAACAAAACTCAAATCATATGTTAAGAACTAAGAATTCATCCTCAATCAATAAGAAAATTAGCTACTCATAATAATAATAATAATTAAAGAAGAAAGAAAACTTATTGAAATGATGTTGGTTGCTCCTTAGATGTGTGTGTAAAAAGTTGTAGAGAACTCCTTTATTTATAGGCTTCAATGCTCTCTAATCCTTGTAGGAAAAGAATCTCTTTCTCAAAATAACACCACTTTCCCAATTTGAGCTTAATTCAAATTTCAAGTCCAATTCTCCAAAACATCCAAGTTTTCATCGAATTCCCAATTTTAAGTCTTCACACCATTGAGAGAAACTCACACAAAATTCTGCAACTTTGGGTCGCCGGAAAAGTCCATGGTATCACCAGAAATCGGCACCGGAATAGTATTGCGCGTCACCTGAGATTCTGTCGCTGTAAATGGAATATTCTGTCAAGGATCCGTCAAAGTTAACTGTCATATTAACAGTCTCTAACGGTCAACCGGGTCAAGGAAAGAGAGAGAGTCAGCTTCTTATTCAACCGTCTAACTAGCTGACTGATCTGAGTAGTCTGAATCACTGAGTTATCCTAACGATCCACTGAGTTATCCTAACGATCCACTGAGTTAACTCATATGAACTGAACTCCAGCCGAGTTCTGTTTGTATTCCGGTGATTCCCGGCCAATTTCATGCCTCTTATGTCTTTTCCTTGTAACAAGCCTAGCATACATATATGTAGCTTCATCTGCAACATTTCATTTACATCATCAACAACAGCAGCATACCCCTCTTCTTTATATTGATTGCCACAGACAACAGCAGTATCACAGACCACCAGATTCAACATCCTCCATCATTCACAGATCACTCATCTTTAATTCCTTACAGACTCGAGATTCAGCCCTAGAGACAGTCCCCAAATCCATTTCTTCACAAACCCATTGTTCTGGATTCAACAGCAGCACCAGCATCATTTTTCGTTCAATTCTTTTACCACGACAAACCATAACTTAAATGTCTCTTCTATTGTCTCAGCAAACCCATTTAATTTACGGCAGCAACTGGCTGTTCTTCCCTGAAATCTGAGGTATCAATCAACACGAATTCTTCATTGTAAATCTCTAATTTCTCGGTCATCTTTAATTTCTTGTATTCTGAAAAAGCCACAACACTATCGTCTTCATCTGAATCTCACAACTTCAATTCTGATTCCATTACAGCCGCACGATAGCAACATCTCCCTGGGTTCAATTTCTTCCTCTGAACTGCTTCTCGATTCATCGATTTTATCGTTCAGTAGTTCTTCAAAACAGATCCCATTTCCTTGATTCGATTGAACAATATCGAAACCATATCTTTCTTTATCTGGATCCGTTTCAGTTTTCCATTTCTCTGCATCTCTCAAGAACAGTAAAACCTTCATTTCTTCTTGATCTCTCGAAATCAGTAGCAGCAACCGCTGCTATTTCCTTTCTCAATTTTAGATTCACAATGATTGAAAGAATTGTGAGATGGTTTCTCGATTTAGGGTTATGCAAAAGTAGGGCACTGATAACTACACCCCACTACATAGGCTAGGGGATACCCCAGTGATACCCTATAACATATGGCCATCCCTTAACAATCAGCTGGTTGTTTCTAATACTCCTCTCAGAGAGTTGCCACTTAACCTTGACTCGTCTTCCAATATTGTTGGCATATGAAATGACCTTTTTGCCCTTATTGCTCAATTTAGGATGATTTCTTCTTCTTTTCCTTAGTATGACTCCAGAGTACCTAATAAATCAAAGACATACGTAAAATACATAATTTACAAGAAAAATAACAGAGAAAGCATAAACAATAGATAATAAATAGGATGTATTCTACATCCTATCACATCTATGTGGGTCACACACACATGGTTCCAAGGACGTACAACATTCCCCCCTGTGCGGTCCAATAGTAGTGCTTCATATGTAGTGCTTCACATTTATCACTTCAAATATAGTTCTTCACTTGTAGGTATCTTCTTGATGACCACTATGTCTAAGTTTAATATCTCTAAGTATTGCCTCATTAAACTTCATCAGGAAAACCCAAAAAGACAAAAGGGAACTAAGAAAAAAAAATGTACAATGGGGTAAACTTAGAATGGATTTAGACTCGCATATGTTTCCTTGTTAAAAAATCGACAAAGGAAAAATCCGATTGGATAAAACCTTGATGAATGGAAAAGAGTACAACATGATAAGCCTAGAATATGCCTTTGTCGAATATCCATTGAAAAGACGAGGGTACCCAAATACACCACAATCTTTTTGTTTCAACCTATAAGTCCTCTACTGAATGTGAACGGTTATGGACAGAGTTGAGATAATACGACAATTCGGATCACACTTCGTATGATTATCTATGGATACGAGATCGATACGATACAACAAAAAGATAACTTGTGTGATTGACTATGGATACAAGATCGATACAACACCACAACAAAATGTGTTACTTGATAATAGGTTCGGTAATAACCAATCTATATAGGATCACTATCAAGTAATGCAAAGTTAACGCATATGTGTATTTTACTTTATTATAATAAATAATTATAATGCGGAAATCAAAGTAAAAGACACAACAATATTTTGTTAACGAGGAAACCACAAATGCAGAAAAACCCCGGGACCTAGTCCAGTTTTGAATACTCTCGAAATTAAGCCGTTATACAAAATATAATACCAACTTCATATAGCTAAGACCAAGCAGATTACCCCTAGATACTTAGTTCCCTCAGTATCCATGCACCTTCGACTTATAGAGTCACGCACCTGAATATCAAGTTTTTTGGATCGTATTCCAAACATCAAAAGAAGAATCTGTTTGGTAACCACTCTAATCAATCTTGCTACAATTTTTAGATGATTCATTGACAAAGTCTCTTCCGTTTAATCTAATAAACTCCTTTATTTGGTTAGATCAATCTAACTATAACTATCAAAATAGTCAAGTATAGATTCACACTCAATCAATATAGATCTCAAAGACAAATATAGAGAATACCGATCTCACACAACAAATCAATCGAATAAATCCAATTCTAGTTGGATCCAAGCCGATCAAGGTTTGTGCACACAATTCACAAGATACAAAAACTAATAAGAAATCTTATTCGTCTTCAAATCTTTTTTAATCTTCAATAACTTGCACAACACCACTTGAATCTCTTGTGATCAATCACGCACAAAACGAAGTTTGTTAACAATGGATTATGATAAGATGTATTTAGATTTAACAACAGTTCTAAAGATCCCGTCGATACTCTGATCTAGTTTGAGTGATTCTTATATCAGAAGAGAATATTCTCAAGCATAAATAAACTAGGTGCAATCAAAGTTTTAACAACCGTTAGTTAATCAAATCAATCGAAAACTAATAACATTGCAATTATCTATTTTCCCACAAACGATACTCGTAGAGCTTCTTGATCCTACAGAAGTCTTTAAACGAGCGGTCGTAAGAGATTTCACCTAATTAGGATACTTTCCTCTCCGAATGGACGGCTCCACCAGAAACAACAAGAAATGAAGTTTGCCTGGCTCTTAGGATAGTTTGCTAGAAATGCAAACTTAGGTATTTATAGACCAAGGATGTGAGGGACCAGAAAATTATGCCTAGCGCGTCTGGGCACGCATGCCATAACCTCCCCGATGCGCCATGATGATGCTACTTACCGGGTATCCACTCTTAAAGCTAGGCAAATGCATGTTCATTTGCCCTTGCAAGCATGCTCATGGAGCATGATGAAGTTAACTTAGCTGCCACACCGTTCCAACTTACCCTTATTATGCAAAGGGTTTAAATTCTTGAAGGCTATGGACGATGCAGCTTACATGCATCTCTGTCTTCCGAGTTTCTTGCCTCAATGTACTTAATTTCCTATCTAGATGAGTAACCGTCATACTTCCGAGTCTTATCCATGCATAAGGCATGCCTTGGGATTACGCATAGGCCATTGCAGGCCTAATACCCCATCTTCACTTAGCTTAGGCATTGTTGAAAGCATGCACTTGTCTTGCTCGTGCCAAGGGTGCATCAATTAGGCTCATGTCGTACATTTCTTAGGCATATATAAGCTCCACTAACTTGCATATCGATATAGCTTACTTTCGAGGCCATGCCCAATGTGCCATTGGTACATGCCTACGTCAAATGTCTTGATAGGAAGTATGAGCATCCAAGGTTAATGGAATACAACCTACCTCATCAAGTATGGACACAATTATCTCTTGCATCGCAATATTGAGCCAGATGATATGAGAGGCCAAAGTGCCGCAATTATCTCGCAATTAGATGATATGAGCGACAATGTGCTGAACCGACAATGCTACAGCTCATTGTGTCCTACTCTAAAGGGATCAAGAACAGATCGTAGTTCATCCTCGAAGGGACAACAACTTAAGTCAAACTCGTCTGCAATGTCGTGGCCTAGCAATAATGGTAATGGCTTGGTCCGTAAAGGTAGTTCCGTCAATATTCACAAAGGTTACGCATTACTGAGTCCGCGACATGGCATAGTGATGCCTTCGTATCATATGCTCCATCCGTAACGCTACACAACTATAAATAAAGCTTACGCATTATTTATACTCTTCTGGCTAAGCTATGAAGCTTACTTGGTACATGGTTCACATATGCACCTTCAACCACCCCTCCCTATATATGTTATTTATTTGCAATTTCTACAACTTTGAAAAAGGGAGAAGATTGACATGATTGCTTCACTATTTATGGTCGTTGCCATGTACTTCTGACTAATCGGAAATGATTGCGCAGCACTCATTCTGGCTATTGCACAATGATTATGTAGAACTCATTATGGATATTGCACAATGATTATGCAAAAGTTATTCTGATGTATTGCATAATGACTATGCAATACTCACTCGGCCAGCCCTCTCTGGCCTGATGCACAATGATTGTGCAATATTGGCCCTAGGCCAATCGTCCATATAATGCGTGATGTTTGCGCTGCAAGGCTCTAGGCCATTTATCCAACTGTCCTAAAGCATCATGATGATGCAACATTGGCCCTTAGCCAAATTCCAAACATAATGCGTTATTTTGGCGCGATATTGTCCATAAGCCAATCTACATATTACCAAGAAACATAAGCTTTTGATGAAGCTTCATCCCAAGCCATGGCGTATCTTTTAGCATGCGCCATGCTAAAAACACAGGGTGCTACAAAGGATATTTGGACACCAAGGAATTTCCAAAACCGAAAATATTCTCAAGATATGCAATGAATGGCAAAATTCGGTTTTTCTAATTCCAATAAATGCTTGTCCAATATTTCCGAAATTTCTCAATAGAAAACTCCAATTAGTAAATGCACATTACTAGTTTTTATTCTCTGGAGATATGCATTAATTGTTGATAATTAAAGCATATAAAACCAAAAACCTTAATTAAAAGATTCTTAATTTATTTCGGCACAAGATCACCTTGAGTACCAAGGAATATCTTTGATCAATAAATGATAAGAGTTACTGCTCTTGTTCAAAGTATGTTGACATCTTTTTACTGCAAATCCTTATTTCATATTTACATGGATTTTCATTCTTGGAATCAGTTATACCACACTTCCAAACAAGGTTAGAATTGGTTCACCTATTTTCCAATAATATTATGTGATTGATCAAATACCAAATCATATACATGGGTTCAATCGGTTCTACCAATCACTAGGATCAGTTATACTTAAATATGGAAACACTTGTGATCGGTCACACCAGTCACTAGGATCGGTTACACAGTTACAAGGATCGGTTCCATCTACAAATGGTATTACTTGTGATCGGTCACACCAGTTGCTAGGACCGGTTACACCAATTACAAGGATTGGTCACACACACTCATGATCGGTCACACCAATTACTAGGATCGGTCACACCAATTACAAGGATCGAGCATACCATCACATGGTGATTACTTAGGATCGGTTACACCAATTAACAAAACCAGTCATAAAAAATCATAAGTTAGGTATTGTAATTAGTTATACCAAGATGCATAACAAGTTATGATCGGTTCTACTAACTCACACATATTGGTAATCCAAAGATATGCAATGAATACAATACCAATAAGCCTAGCGATTTCCCTTTCGATTTATAAAACAAGTTCATGAATGTGCTTCCTTTAAACAAATATAAACATTGTTTCCTAGGATGAAATCTTCACCTTTACCCATACATATAATCAATAGCATTCGTAAGATTATGTCGATGTCATATCTACGAAGTTCAAAAGATAAATGTTATACTTCGTAGTCTAATTCCCTAATACTATGCTCATACTATTATGATCATATCACATCACTAGAGTAATGTATACAATATGTACAGTATATACAACTTCATAGTTATGTTTTCAATATAGCACGACTTGAAAGATACGTTAGGAATGAAATATTTCAAGTTAATATTACTAACCTCAAGTGGAAGGATGATGTCTTCGTTGTAGTTCGTTACTTTTTCACATTCTTCAGGTCTTCGGAGTAATACTTGTATGTCTCAACATTGCTAGAATTTCTAGTCTAACCTAAATGAAGTTGTTTCTAGTATTTAATCAAGCGACTCTAGATGAGTTTTGATACTAAAATATGACAACCAAACTTGATATACCAACGCTTGGTGAGTTCAACTGAACCATGCTCTAACATCCATAAAAACATCTTTCTATAGGGGGCGGGGGTGGAGCCAAGTTCAGCAAACCCTTGGTTCTACCCATGATCATTTCTATATTTTATACGTGACTGATAAAACCCAATATAGATGCAAAACAATAATAGTATTTGTACTACTAGTTAACTTGTCCCAAAAACTATTGCGATGCAATCCTTACTTCGTTATGCTGATTCTGGAAGTGGTTTCTCTTGAAAAACTATTGTGTTTCATTTCTTTGTTTCCGGTGTTCTCAAGCAACATCAATGTGAACATCAGGTCTTCAATATTTTACTTATAATTGGTGTAGTTATCGTTATCTCGCTGAAACATTGTTGATTAACAAAAACCATGTGAGAAAAACTAATCTCGATTGAAGGGAAAAGAGTACAACACGGCTTCATACTTCGAAGTAAAATATGTCGACATCATATCTTTGAACTTTCCCATAATGTTGGCGTCTCTCCCTGATTCGATTCAGTGGAGTTTCCGGATATTTTCTGTAGTCATGTGCTTTTCGATAGTGAATATAGGTAATGACTTAATAAATAAGTCTACCATATCTCCCCTTGATACTTTCGTGGGTAAAGAGATTAGTGTTCCTTCATAATCAGCAACTCTTAGGTTGCATTCCCATTAGCAACCAACTTTATGTCTTTGTAGGGATATAACAAACTTACATCGACGATTCCTTTTAAGTATATGGTTACATTTAATATTCAATTCCAATGACATTGCATCGGCGATGAGGTTTACCTATCTAACATGTTAACTAATGATGAAAATATTTGGTCGAGTTTATTATGCTAAGTACACCAATGCATCTATTGCACTTAGATAAGGAAATTTCACATCTCAACACATCTGTCATCTTCCTTTAGACAAAATGGTCATTTACTTACATTTGAAACTCGGCTAATCATATTTGAGCTAGCAAGATGCTTATCCTTGTGAAACTGCATGACAATGTTTTGGACATATGCAAATTAAAGGAATAATACATACCACAATCTTCGTAATTTGATTCAAAAACCTATACAAGATCGAGTTTTCCCAAGATTTTCATTTAAAAAACGGATTTCAAGCATCTTAATTACAAGATCTCTTATTTCATCAAGAGTTCCCATCATGTCCATACAATTGACATCGGTAGATATAATTCCAAATTAGGAATTTCTTTACTTTGTGAATATGCAAGGCATACTAATTAACTTGCTTATCCTTTCCTAATCAATTATTCACCTAGAAGGGTATACCAGTTCCACCTGATTGCCACAATCCAAAATTGAACGTTTCAATCTAACTGCAAACGCACTCCGTGATTTAAAGTCATTTGATTTGCGTAACAAAAGACTATTCGACACTTTTGCAAATATTTTTATCCATTGATCCTTACAAAGATATGTAATAACCACATACAAATGCTGCATTTCAAATCCTTTTGAAACTATCAAGCTAACTAAGTAGCAGAACGCTATAACATTCATTACAAGATAGTAAACAATTACAGGCTTTGTGAGAATCCTCGCGCCACAAGATAGGTTTTAAATTATAATACTTCATTCTTCTCATTATGCTTTGTGACAAATAATCATATCTCCCATAGGCTTTACAATTAGTGGGTTAGCACTACCAAACCAAATACCTGTATATTTTTAATGGACCAAGTTCTACCTGGATTGCGTAGTAATAAGGAACGAGGTTCGATCTCCTCATGTCTATCTCCTTGAGCAATTGTATGTGAAAATAATCATCAATATGCTCGCATGATTCTCCTTATCCATTTGGATTTCATTGTTCTCCGAAATCGTTAAACTTTGGAGCTCTTCCAGATTTGATCCATGGACAATGAGAAACAATCTAATGCGATGATTTGATTGATGATATGATGAATTTGTAGGTTGTTAACATCTTGACCTCATTATATCCTTAACATCCGATTTTTTATGTGGGCCCTATCATAATTTTGCCTTACTCTAAGTTGGGACTTGGGAGGTTTTTCTTAACACAGCCCAACTCAACTCGCTGAAAAGTGTAAGAAAAGTAAGAACTAAGAATTCAAACGGACCCTTATATTCAGGGGGACCTTACCCTATGCCCAAGCAGCCAAGCTTGCTTGTGATAGAGATGATTAAAATTCTAGACAGAGAAATTTAATAGAGTGAGAGAAGAATTAAAACCCTAGCAAGCATTTAAACAGAGCAAAAGAAGAAGAATCGCAGAGATAGAAGAGTAATGGGTAGTTTTAGAAGAACAATGGGTAATGTGAGGTCTTTTATGAGTAATTCAATGGGAGGTTTAAGAGGAGGTAGTAGTCTTGCTTCTTGGGTTGTTGCAGGAACTTTAGCTTATTTCATCTGGGTTAAACCCTCTCAAGATCTGAGAAAACAACAAGAGGTTTCAATTTCTCTGCATTTCTAGTTTAATTTTATCTTTCATTGTTTCCCTAATTCTCCTAATCTGCTGTTATTATCATTTGTTTTCATTTTAATTTCAGCTTCAGAATTGGGGTTCGTTTATGAATCTTATTGTTTTCGTTGTTTTTAGGAAAGAGCTGCTCTAGCTGCAGCTTCAGCATCATCAGATCCTTATAGATATGTCGAGAAAAGAAAACCCATTCCCGATCCACAGGTCAAACAAAATGGCTCATACTTGTTTTTTTATCTGTTCCCCATGATTAATTATTAAGCTGTGTTGGCTAACTATTTGCAGGATAATGGATTAATATATGGGAAGGGAAACAAAACGGAGAAACAGGAGGAGTAATTCAACTTATATTCAAAATCGTGAGTGTGATTTTTAAATTTTTATAGCCTACTATTACTTAGGATACTGCCTGTAGAATTGTGGAGTAGTGGTAATACTTACTGATTATTTCTTATGATGGTTTTGATTGTTGATATTGTAATGTGATTGATGTTGCATACTTGCTTTGCACTCTATTGTATTCCAGTCATAATCTTCATTCTACTGGTCGCTAGATATGTATCTACTTAGCCACTTCCCCACTTTGTCACATTTTCTTTAAGGTAGAGACCCTTTGTGTAAGTGTTAAATTTGTTTGTGTTGCATTTACCTAATGGGTGTGTGATTTTATCCATGCATGTAAAGCTTTATCTGGAATCTTTTATTAGTAATAGCAGAAGTTCTCGCACTAGAACTAGAGACGTGTTGTTAACCAGGTGACTTATCAGTCCTCTGCATCCCCAAGCTTGCTGCCTTACTAGGTACAAAAACTTTGATGTTAACCACTTAAGGATTTTATTAGTAGTTCCCAATAACCACTTTGTAGAAGTTTAGATGAACATGCCAACCTTTTTGATGGCCGTGAAACTTTATCACCTTTCACAAGTATACTATGGTTCGTTGAATCAGAACAGTTCCATGAAACACCTTCATTTGTGGCTATGAATTCCGTGCATTAATCATGAGGCTATGGATTCTGTGCATTAATCATGAATTTCTTAAGCCATATAGGCCCGTGATATTTTACCAGTATTAACCAACCCTCAGCTTGAATTCAATCTTCTAAAAGAATCACAAAGATACATTCACCTCTTTCTTTTGAAACATTTCGGCAACTAATGCAACCTCATGCTTGATCACTTCACTAACTATTTTGGAAATCTTTTGGAAAACAGCAGTTGAAACTTGAAATTTGGGAGGTTGTCCCTTGTAGAATTGTGATGAATATAGAGATTGGTGGTACAAGTTCCAAATATAAATCGAGGAACCGTGTTAAAATTGATTTGATCGGTGCTAATCTCATTGCCTCATTAGTGTTAAACATAGTCCTCCGCTGCTTAGGTGATGTGTTAGGCGACCTTGCTTCAGTTCTTTTGGTTTTTCTTATGGTCTACTTACTGTTGCAATATAATTCTGCCTTCTCTCCTTTCCAAACCAAGAGGTGAGAAATGTTGGAAATTTCTACTGAATGTTTCCCCATGGAATCCTGTTTTGTTCTATATAGAATTGATTGTTTAACTATGCTGATTAATGTATTTAATCTTGAAGTTACGTTTACTAGTAAATTCTAATATCCATGCTTGTAAAATAGTAACTTTTATGTTTTCGAATGTGGGTTTCCATAATTTATCGTCTTACTTGCTTCTATTTTTTTGGTAGGTTGATAAATGGATTCAGAAATTGATGTGTTTACTGGTATATGATTCTCACTCTCCGAGTCTTTCATGTTCCCGCCGCTGTAAATGTTTTTTGTTCCGTCCTTAATGTATTTACTGGATACTCCATCTTGTCCTGGGTTGAGCTTATAATGATATAGGACTCCCTCGCTCGCACACGTTGCTCGTGCGGTGAGTGTAATTCAATTTAGTTAATGTATAATAAACATGGCGCACTTCATGTGCAGTATTTCAATTCAGTTTGTGCAAAATAATGATAATCCAAAATATTTTTCAGATATTTTAATCCTGAAAAATGTTAAACAAGACTTGACTATTTTGCTAGCAGATGATATGTATGATGTAACTCTTGTGTTAATTGGTTGAGCATAGCAAAGTTTAGCTTGTAATATTTCATTCCGTTGTGAATGGTTGTTTCGCATTGGCAGTTGAAACATGTATTTCCCCATCAGTTAGTGGCTGTCTCGAAGGAAGGAATTTGCCTCAGTTTTTGTGGATTTGGAGATTGTCATTTGTCTAATGCCCTATAGGACTTTGCTTTCCTGTTATGTGGTTTTTGGTAGGTTCTGTGGGGTTCGCTGCTTCTTGCTAGTCGAGATACTTCATTTGCGACCATACCAGTTTCACACGATAAGAGGATGTAGGAGTTCGATTAGCCATAATTATTTGGGAAAGATGTCATTGGAATCTATCTGAACTATAAATTTTGCCCATCTGAATCAGATTAAAAAACTTATGCTAGGGTGTGACAATTTGTCCCAGATGTGGTTTCTTTAGATATGTGGAAAGATTCGTGAAGACTTCAGACCTTGCATCTCTCAAGAACCTTACATGGGCTTCCTTTTTTTAACGAATATATGGAAAGTAGGCTATGTTACCACCGGCAGAAATAGAACGACAGAGAATAATTGACTTCCAAGTAAACATTAGACTCTACATTCTACACCAAAAGCAGATTTTATCCGGCAATGGCCTACTACTGCTCAAAGTGACTTGAACACTGAAATTGCCTCCATGATATTTTGACATTCACGGTTTATGTTTTTGTGGAGCTGTTATTCAGGGTCCTCTTGGTATTTTCTAATTCTGGGCATGAAATTGTATGAATTGAGAAGCTGCAATCTCCCTGTCGTATGATTACTTTTTCTTATTGATGGTAAATTGGGATATGAAGTAGGACGGCATGAAAATCTGCTTGTGACTTGTGACAAATGCTGGTTGCCCCTCAAGTTTTCCCCCAGCCATCAACGGTAGCTATCAGAACGGATAATGGCCATATCGCATCCGGTACCGTTAATTTTACCGGATATCTGCTATCCTATAAAATCCGACGGATATAATTCAATATCCGTTCCATTAAGAGTAACGGATATTCGATAATATCCTTTAATTATCCGTTTCCGATAATAAATTAAAAATAACTAAAATCTTTTATCTCTACGCCTCTACTCTTTCTCTTTTAGTAAAACCTAACCTGCAATATGATATATCTAAATTATATATATACCCTCATTATCAGATACGGATAATTATCGTCGGATACTAACACAACCACAACCGTATCCGTTTCGTTAATAGGTAATTATCGGAAAAGAATTTGCTCTGGCAGGGCGAGGGCCTTTTTTGAACTGGCATATTTACGACCGTCTGATTTAATAAGATGTGACATCATCTAACATTGAGTTAACCCCAGTTAGTCACCGAATATTTGACTTATTCGTACACGGATATTTGGTTTCCCTTCCTAAATACGATATCACCCTGCATCTCTGCCGTTATTTGTTGTCGCCGTGAGATAAAGAATCCTTACTTTTTGGGAATCCAGAAACTTACTCCAGCTTGATGTTGTTGATGTTGTGAATGGTGTGGATGGTTAAAGGAGATACTTCATGACCCGAACGACAAAGTCATGCTTGCCGAACGGCAAAGTCATGCTTGCTTACTGTTCTTTCTTAGCTTTCGAAGCCATGCTTCATGCTTGATCAATATAGCTAATGACATCTATGATGGTTTTAATGGTGATTATAATAACTTAGCTATTGAATGATTATGAAATTCGTGATAAAGATATAGATGAGATGACGTTTTTCTTCATTGTTCTTGGTTGATGACGAAAAGAAGGTCACAGCAAATTCAATATAGCTAATGGCACTGATCATGATAATAATAATAAAAAAACTTTGATTTTTTATACGATCTCGACCACATGAATCATTCATTATTATTGATTATGAGCCTTGATTGATTATATTTTTAGGTTTTTCTTAAATATAGCCCACATTTTTATTATTGATAATTCATGAGACTTAGTCAATCAAATTGACCAATAAATCAAGTTTGATATTTTCTTGTTATTATCCATAGCCCATGAAATTAAACTTGTACCGATAGAAATCCGTCGTTGTTATTTTTTCCATCAAAGTTTTTTTCTTCTTCAAATTCCATCTCCCTTTACTTCTCCTATTAACACTCTCCTCCCTCTTAAAAGATATTTCATTGATTCCTTTTATTTAGTGTGATTATGATGTTGTTGAGTTCCATTAGTTTAGATGTTTTAATTGTGGTTTCCAAGGCACTTATGCACACAACATGCATGAATGATCAATAAACGAAGTCATACATACAGATGACAAAAATTCTGTGTATGAAGCATCTTATTGTAGAATCAAAAATGCTGATAACCTTTTAATGTTGGCAACATATCAGAAAAGTCCGACCACGAACCATGAATTGTAAATTTGGGGAAAGTTATGCAAATCTTTGATATTCATGATGAAAACATGGTAATTTTTTCCCAATATGGATGATGAAAGAATTAGGGTTTATTTTTATGTATAATTCTTTGATAATGGAACTAAAAATTCATGTTACTAGATCAATAAAACTTCATTAATTTACATATCATAATTTATTTCTACACAAAAACATAAATCCATGTGATTATAATATGACATCAATCAAAATATAATGATGATGATAATAATAATGGAGGAAGTACAAGGAAAAAAAGAAGAATCGGATTGGCCTTCTACGTAATTTCATGGGCTATGGTTAACAATCAGAAAAGTCAAATTTCATTTATTAGTCAATTTAATTGACTAAGTCTCATGGGCTATCAATAATAAAAATGTGGATTATGTTTAAGAAAAGCCTATTTTTATCCCATGTATAGAAATAGAAAAATCAAAACAAACCTTCCTTCATAAAGTATAAGCAAGAACATCATCACCATTATGCTTAGCACCACGATAGGTAAATATCTGCTTAGCAAATAATATGACTTAACGCTATCTATGAGTTTTCACTTTGACCAATTATTCGGCGTGAAATCACAGTTAGGTGTCGTCACATCTTCTAGATCCGACGGCCATGAATCTGCTAATTCAAAAAGGCTCTCGCACTGCGAGAGCAATTTTTTTCCCATAATTATCCGATAAACTTATCCGTTACCGATACCGATATCCGATAAGTCGGATAATATCGTAACCATTCGAACGAACTCGAACGGATAGCGGATATTCGAGTATCCATTTACAACCCTAGTTATCTATGGTTGGTTTTTTGGTGTGAGAATCATTATTCCCAAAAATGTATCCGGCAAGGGCCCTTTGTTGTAAAGCCGGGATATATAAGTCCTCACCTTCAGGGTTTTGACTTGACCAAGTACCAAAAGGCTATCATCTCTCTACCGACACGCCCTTCTCCAAAATTTCTGACCCTGAAAGTGAAAATCCACCATCACCAACAGTCCTTGCATTCGAATTTGTTCATTCCTTTCGATTATCTTTACATAAACAACAAGCTTTAGCAAAAACGACCTCGAAGTCTACAGGAATCGTCACATACTCCTTTTCTTCACTTTCCTGTTTTCAACTTCTAGGGTTCCTCTTTTGTATCAATATTTTTGGTATTCATCTCGTTGATGACCCGATTCTTCTAAAGCTAAGCTTACATTGGAAAGGGCTTGGCAGATGCAGCGACTATAGGTCCGAGTTGATAGCTGCTTCCAGATTTTGCTGATTCGATAGTCCAAGTAAGTATCTTTTAGAGGAAGGAGAAAAACCCTTTTAAAGATAAACCCTAATTATTATCTTAATTTAGTTATAAGATGGAACAAGAAAAAGCACTAGAACTTGTAAAGAAGGGTGCAACACTTCTATGCCTGGACGTGCCACAATATACTCTATTTGGGATTGATACTCAGATGTTTACTGTAGGACCAAACTTTAAGGGTATAAAGATGATTCCTCCAGGTCCCCATTTTGTTTATTACAGTTCTAGTAACAAAGATGGCAATGCTTTTTCGCCAATTGTTGGGTTCTTTATGATTACCAGTCCGTCGTTGGTAATTGTTCGAAAATGGGTTCAACAAGAAGAGTGTTTAGTTAGATCTTCAGATGAAGAAGAGGAAGAGAGATACTGTATGGGGGTAAAAAATATGGAGTTGGATCGATATCTTGGTCCTTATGATTTGAAAAAATTGAATGAGTGGAAGAGGATTTCAAATTATATAACAAAGAGTACCATTGAGAGAATCCAACCTGTTGGCGGGGATATTACGGTTTCAAGTGAATCTGGTTTTGTTACTAGTGCTCCTAGGACTACTATGGAAATGGCTCTGGCTGAGCAATTGAAGAATAGTAAGTTCTCCAAGGCTTCTGGGAAGAGTGTTGTAAGTGGATGTTGTTATACGTCTATTCCCCATGTTGTCAAACAAAAAGGTGTTGTTGGGAAAGATCTTACGTCGCTGAACCTTGATAAAACACAATTATTGGAAACCTTATTGTTGAAAGAGTATGGAGGGTCAGAAGATTTGCTTTTAGGGGAGTTGCAGTTTTCATATATTGCGTTTCTTATGGGGCAGTCACTTGTATCGTTTTTTCAGTGGAAAGATTTAGTTACTCTTTTGTTTGGTTGTACTGAAGCACCATTTCACACAAGGAGTCTGCTCTTTACGAAGTTTATTAAAGTCATTTATTACCAGCTGAAGTTTGGGTTTCAAAAGGATGATGGAAGTGCAAGTGGTGGTGGTGAAAAAGGTGCGTCCCTGTTCTTGGATGACTCATGGCTATCAAAGGACAGTTTTTTGCACCATCTCTGCAAGAATTTCTTTTCTTTGGTCCAAGAAGCCTCTGTTATTGATGGTGATCTTCTTTCATGGACAAGGAAGCTTCAACAACTGCTTCAGACCACGTTAGGATGGGATTTCACACATAATGGGGCTGTGGATGACTTGTACGACGAAGATGATGAGTTTGCTCCTGTTGTTGTGATGTTGGATGAGACTAGTATCTAAGGAGCCTCAACAGCCTAATCAGATGATATCTTGCAGGCTCTCGAAAATTTGAAGTAATATAAACATAGTCTAGTAGTTTGGGATTGACAACTGAAGTTGGGGGTGCTTCAGAGAGGCATTTTCAGTAGCTTATCGTAGATAGAGTATGTGTTTCTTACTTTCTTTGTATTTAAATACTGTTTCTAATGATCTTCAAATGGATTTTGATTGTCACTGTGGTTAGGATACTCCTACTTAGCTCATGTTTGGTATTTTGGAATGATATTCGCCTTCTATTTCCATAATCATATATTCCTTGTCGTAAACATTAAACTTCATTGAAGATTTTAGCCTCTGGTTTGTGTATTCCATTAATATGTTTGTGCTAAAAAAAGGTCAATTTGATATTTCATTTATAGCTTGCACATGTTGCATATCAAGCATGTAGGTTTGAGTTTGAGAATTCTTCTGCTAGGTAGATGTTATTAAGATCTGAACTGAAGCTTCTGAATTTGATGAACTATTGTTCTCAATAGTAATAGAAAGGTAAAGTTGTCAGTTATCTTAAATTTGTGGGTCTTTTAGAATTACATTAAACTGGTTTTCTTTGCTATTATTCTTGTTGGATCCTAGACAACTCTTTGGTAAGAAACATGGACACTTAGCCACACACTTGGAATAGCTGCCTTTGTTTATAAACATATTTGGGTTCTGCTCATAAATACATGAGCATGCGGACTATCAAACGAGGACAGCAAAATTAATGTTTATGGACCAACTAATTTAGTCATTGGATTTCAGAGATAAGGGTTTCTTATCGCTGCTCAAGGGTTTTTGGAAGCATCATCGATCATCGATGCCATATAGAGCCACTGCATAAATGAATATCTTTCCCTTCAAATCATAATATTTTTCCTAGAATTACTGTTTATTATTTTTTATTTCATCTCGCTGTTGCTAAATTCTTTTGCTATTATGGTTGATATGGATCAAACATGACTCTCCCATCACAGTATGCAACACACAGGACATAGCTGAAGTTCGGAATATTATATGTATTCTTGGGTAGATTGGAAGCGACACTTGGATTGAATTACACTTCTAGTTATTTCATCACTCTGTGATGCTGTGTTTATGGCGTTAGGTTTTGTATTCCTATGCTTGAAATTAGAGTTAACAAATACTAATGCTTCCCCTTTTTTGCATGCTTTTGGTTGATAATTGTCATTGGAGTTTCTCGTGTTTGTTCATCATTTTTCTTTTTTCTTTTTGTGATGTCATGCTAATTTGGTCCCTATGTGGTTTGTTGCTACCAACTTCCCTTGTTGTGTGTCAGTGCAAATTTAGCTTTTGTTTCTGTGAGACCGTTGGCTTTAGATCTTGTATAAGAAGTTTTGAATGGAAATATTGTATGAGGGTGGATCGTGAACTCTCTTCTCTCTTACGGAATGTCTTGCTGAGCATCCTAGCAGCGTCTAGATCTCGTTGCCCAGTCAGGCAGTAAGCCTCGACCTTCTTTGTTGCTTTTATGGTACGTTTTCTTATCAGTTTCATTTCATATCATCACTAGAAGCATTTTAGTGAGCATGATTATAATTTTGAAAAGAATCTGGATTTGCTTTCACTAGAAGAGAGATTCTCAGTAAGCAACAGTTCTCCTAGTCCAACTACATTCTTCTTCAGCTTAATTACGTTGTTTAATTGTTTTGAACCTATCCCAATTCTGGCATGAAATGGTAATTATGTCTTATCAAATGATAGGAATGATTCAAATTTTGGACAGTGAAATCTAAAGTCCAAGGGAAATCAGTTTCTTCCTGTGAAGATATTTTTAATAAAAAATTTGCTTCTAAATTGTAAATAGTTGATCTTATTTCCTGTCACTAATAGTCTAATACCTCATTATATACATCATTGTTCATCGGATTGTGGTCGTTTCCCTTTAGTATGTAATATTTAGCATTTGTCAGTGGGCGAAAATACAATTAGAATAGGTGAGATTTGAGTGATTTTCTATCTAACGTGTGCACGTTGCTTTGCGTAATTGGATGGACAACAGCAGCCCTGTTATTACCAAGTTATTTTTGCTTCTTTTGTCCACCTAAATATGCCAGCAGAAACTGGTCACAGATTTTGTTATGAAAAAGACATTGTACTACTTTTTGCGGGCATTCATTTCAATTCAAAATTGGTTTGTTTTGTTTATCTTATCTTCTGTTTATCTTTGTGTTCACGACATTAGGACTTTATGAACCACAGGCGCCCAACAGGTGATTTTCTTTTTTATAAACAACAGGTAATGATTTGAGCTGGCAAATATCGCCCCTTTCATTTGACCTGACCCATTATATCCTATATAAACCCCGTACCTCCACACTTGTTCTACATTCCGATCAAGTTCAAACAACAAATCCGATGGCTTCTCCATCTTCCCCCCTTTTGACGTTTTTAGCTCTTAGTTTCTTATTTCTCTCTGTTTCCAATGCTCAACCTTCTTCTTCTTCCCGGCCCAGGGGTCTCGTTTTTCCTGTCAACAGAGATTCATCTACTCTCCAATATGTCACCAAGCTCAGCCTAGGAAAAGTACCCATGAACGTAGTTGTTGATCTCGGTCGTAAATCCTCCTGGATATATTCTAGTGCTGGTTGTGCATCTACTTCGATTTCAGGCGTCGTTACAGCTCAATCAAACAATTTGAAAAATGGGGAATGGGTCCCAGGTCCAAATGTTACTGCTCGTGGGATTTCACTCGGTTGTGAAAAGAATGCTAGTGTCTTGCGAGGACTTGCAAAGGGTGCTAAAGGAATTGTTGGTCTCGGACGATCAAGTTCTTCTTTAGCTTCACAATTTTCAGCTGCATTTCTGTTCCCTAAAAAATTTGCTTTGGAGTTAAAATCGACTAGCGAAGGTTCTCTGTACTTCGGGGACGGTCCTTACACTAGCCAAAACTTCAGGCAGTCATTAACTTACACCCCACTTCTCACCAACTCTTTTTTTTCCTAGTGACTATTTCATTGACGTGAAATCAATCGACATGGACGGTTCAAATGTCACAATAAACAAAGGATTATTGTCCATCAACAAGAAAAATGGAGTTGGAGGAACTAAATTCAGCACGTTAGTTCCTTACACTACTATGGAGTCATCAATATACAAGGCCTTCACAAGTGTGTATATTAAGACAGCTAAATCCAGGGGTATTTCTACGATTGCTCCGGTTGCGCCTTTCAGTGCTTGTTTTAATGGATCGACGATAGAAACTAGACCAGATGGATTTCTTGTGCCAGAGATCTTTCTTCGCTTGCCCAACAATGTAAATTGGATTATGACTGGGCCAAATAACTCTCCTTTGATGTTTATCAAGGAAAATGTATATTGTTTGCCATTCGTGAACGGAGGTTCAAAGCCGAAGACTTCGATTGTTATCGGGGGTCATCAGATGGAATACAGTATATTAGAATTTGATATTGCAAAATCAAGAGTAGGGTACAGTCCACCAATTCAAGTTTGATCAAGCTGCAGATTTGTTGCCAACTTCAATGGGAAGTGATCATGTCCCCATCCCCATCATTTCTGTATCTCGTTATGTTTATCCCTATCTATTTAATAAGTCTGTAACAACATCTTCTCTGTATTAAGATCAATGTTCCTCTGTTTTTGACTTTTGTTCAACATCTTGTGGCCAACGGCTCTGTCTATACGATTCCATGAAAGCGATTTAAGAGTCACCTTGTAGTAAAATATATTCTTACTGAACTGCACGAACATCAGAGTATCAAATGTACAAAACTAAATGAGATTTTGAAGGTCGGGAGGTCACGTAACATTGTAGCATGTTAATTGGCAGACTCCATATGAAACCTATAGGGGCTTCACATCCCAACATAGAGGCTTCACATGGATTCCTAGTGGCTAAAATGTTAGTTATGGGGCATCTTGATGTAATAGCAAATTTCTATGTTACCCTTCATCTAAAATAAAAACCTAAAAACTAAAATCAAAACCCAATTCTAATTCAAAAGTTGGTTCCTCTCCTTCTTAGCATATGTATTATTTTAGATTCGAAAAACCCATTTTTATTTTTTGCGCGTGTGTGTTTGAAATAGGTTAAATTGGTTGAAATCAAAATCACGAAAAAAATTAGGGTTACAAATTTAAAGGAACAGTAGACTTTTTCCTGGAGCTGTTACGATTAGGAAATAACAACTTTTGATCAGCTATTGTTGCTCCTTTTTTGGGTTGATAGATGAAATGCAATTGGGTTTTGCATGATAGAGTTATTGTTTAAGTTTAAATGGGTTAATTTTGTTTGTGTAACTTCTGTTAAATTTGTGGTAGTAGTCTAAAAAGGATAGTATGAGTTATGCATTTGTGATAGTGTTCTTCAGATTAGTGTTTTGCTTTCTGCTTTGGAAACTTAGATCAATTCCTTTGCAATCTCTGCCTTGGCCCTGCTTCTCTCCTGGTCCTTTCCTCTTTTTTCGTTTATTTCCCTTTGTAGCCTGATATGTTTTTCTGACATTATGTGGTTTAATAATTTGGGTTAGAATATTATTGTAGGTTTAACGTATTCGATTTCCAATAGCTTTGGATCTTGTTTATTATTAGATATAGTTAACCGTCTTTAGAAATGTGAAGTCTCCTCTGTATCCTTTGATGGCTTTTCTTTATTGGCTTTTGTTTAGTGTTCTTTTTCTTGGATTTCTGTGTGCTGAGGATTTAAACATCTTGTGTGTCTGTTTTTCATTTCATTATTCTCCATTTTTTTCCTTCGCATTTGTTTTCTTGTTAAAATTGGTTTTTCGCCGGCCTCCTTAGCGCCTCCGCTGTCAGTTCCAAATTTGAAGAAATGAAATCCTCAGTCCCCCTCCCATGCTCCTCTGATCTGAAGAACCCCCAGGTAAGTCCTCTCAAACTACTTTGGTCGCTCCTTTTGATTTTAATCTGTAGTAGTTAATTGTCTTTTCGTCTGCGCTTCCGCCTAAATTTTCATTCTTAATAGTCCAGTATTTAGACCACAATAATCTAGGTAATCCCTCACCGTCTCATTACTATTGTTTGTAACTGTTATTTTATAAAGCACACCGCTTAGTCTTCGTTGTAGTGTAGCTTGGTTGTAAATTATTTCTTGTAAGTGCTATTTTATAAAGCACAGTAGAATTGTGACTCTGCATATTTACAATTTCCAATAGTTTTTTTGTTAGTAGTTGTAATTCTTCTTATTCTCCGGCGACTATTCAGATGAAAGCCTGAATTGTTCTTCAGTCTCATCTAAATTAGACCCGCCTCAATAACATATCTACATCAACCTAACCCCTCTTTTTATGCTAGTCTACCACAACCACCTACGTAAATATCAATATAAACCTACAACCAATAACTAATCCCACCCTAAGTTGTAATTATTCTTTTTCTCCTTCCTCCCTAATCTTCCCACTCTGCCCAGAAAAACCACCTAAACTAGTAATCATAACCTCACAATGACTATTCTAGCTTGGAATTGTCAAGGCATAAACCTCCCATCATCTATTCAACATTTAAAAGGATTGGTTTCTCTACACAAACCTAGCATACTATTTCTCTCTGAAACTTTAGCTAACGAGCAATACATAAGAAGACTATCACAAAACCTTCAATTCAATAATTGGTTTACCGTGCCGAAAATTGGAAGACGAGGCGGACTATGCTTAATGTTGGAATACAACCTAAATATCCAAATATTATTTCATTATCAAAACTACATCCATACAAAAGTTACTCCACCACCTCCAGAACAACCATGGTTCTGCACGGGTATCTATGGCCCTCCGCATCCCGATACAAGGAAAATTCTTTGGCAAGAATTTCCAACAATCTTTAACAACATCAACCCATCCATACCTTGGATTTTACTAGGAGATTTCAATGACATCCTAGATCAATCAAAAAAATAAGGAGGAAGACAAGTAACTTATGCTCAAGCTCAACCTCTCCTCACTCTGATGGACCAGATGGGTTTTATTGATCTGGGATTCCGAGGAGACCCATACACCTGGACAAACAACCAAATGGGGCAAGATAACATTCTAGAAAGACTAGATAGAGCTATGGCAACCCAACATTGGAGAACAGCAAACTTGCATGCAACAATTACTCATCTTCCAAGAATAGCATCTGATCACGCACCAATACTATTACAAGAAAAAGCAATGGACTGGCGGGGAACAAAAAATTACAAATTTGAGCACCTATGACTTTCTCATCCACAACTCAAACAAGTAGTTGAATCGGCTTGGGAACAACAACAAGATAGTGAACCTACCCTCGACCTCCAACTCAAACTCATAACAACCGGACAAACTCTCCTAGAATGGAAAAAACGACTTTTGGCCACCTACCAACTATGATCAAGAAGTCAACAACCAATATAAAACACGATCAACATCAATATGCAACCCAAATGGGATCAGACCTGGAATATTGGCTGATTCAAGAAAAACAGCTAAGATTAGACCATGTAAAGCTACTACAATGCCATGCAACATACTGGCAACAAAGATCTATAATTCAGTGGCTACAATCAGGCGATCTCAACACAAACTTCTTCCATACTAAAGCTACCATTCACAGAGCTTGTAACAATATATAACAATTACAAGACCCACAAAATAATTGGATTCATAAAAAAGAAGACATTGTTCATCTCTAACTAGATCACTACACTCAACAATATACGGCACCACCTACAATGATAAATGAAGATCTCTTTACAAATATCAGACCAAGATTAACTCCAAGACAATCAGACCTACTTATGAAGGAAGTAACTACAACGAAAATCAAACAAGCCTTCTTCTCCATAAATTCTTAAAGTGCTCCCGGTCCAGATGGCTATACAAGTAAGTTTTTCAAAGTTTTCTGGGAAACAACTCATACCCAATTGATAGCAATGGTTAGGAGTTTTTTTAATAACTTAAATATGCATCCTCTCATGAATCACACAAACATAACACTTATACCTAAAGTCGACCATCCATCAAAACCTTCACAATTCAGACCCATAGGACTATGTAACGTCACATATAAAATCATTTCAAAAAATTTAGTCAACCGAATTAGACGCCTTCTACCATTTTTAATAAGCCCTTACCAAAGTGCTTTTGTTCCACAAAGATCAATACATGACAATATAGCAATTGCTAGAGAACTCTTCCATCATGTCAGAACCTCAAACCATTCCAAAGACCCAAAAATAGCTCTCAAATTAGACATCCAGAAAGCCTATGACAGCTTAGATTGGGGATTCATCAAAACTTCTTTTACAAAACTTGGATTTCCACCAGCCTTTGTAGAAAACATTATGTTATGCGTCACCTCAGTTACTTACTCGATTAACGTAAATGATACCCCCACATGGCTACATCAGCCCAAGTAAAGGGATTAGACAAGGATACCCACTATCTTCATATATTTTCATCATATGTGCTGAAATCCTATCTGCAAACCTAGGAAACCTTCAACATCAAAAATTAGTTCAAGGAAGTAACATATCAAAAAAATCACCACCAATTATTCATTTAATATATGCGGATGATCTATTGATTACATACAAAGCTTCGAATCAGAGTAACCAACTCCTAAAAACCCTCCTCCACTCCTTTAGCACTTCTGCAGGACAAGTAATCAATACCACCAAATCAGTAATCATCCATCACCCAAACCTAGATCCAATCAAGATAAACGAACTTCAAAAATTCTTCAATATGCTGGCTACATCAAAACCTCAAACCTATCTATAAGTATTATTCAAACACGGAAGGACATCCAATCAAACCTTCGCTCCCATATTACAGAGATTAGACCCGAAAAGCTAAAGGATGGATGACAAAATGCCTAACTCCGGCCGGAAGACTCACTCTAATCAAAACCTCCCTAATTCCCACATCAAATCACATCATGCAAACACAAAACCTACCTAGAAATATCCACAAACAAATAGATCGTATAACTAGGGATTTTTTCTGGGGACACGACTCAACAATTAGAAAACTCCACCCTATAGGTTGGGACAAGGTAACAAAACCTTTATCTGAAGGAGGATTAGGAATAAGAAAGAGAAGTGATCATAACAAGGCACTTCTCATGAAGATAATATGGAATCTACATGATCAACCTAACTCTATCCGTGAAAGTCTATTCAGTGCAAAGTATCTTGATCATCAACCAATTCTGCAAGGCATTCAATCTATACCCTCCTCCGCCAGTCCTCAATGGAGACAACTAGCTTCAACTGTCCCAACCATGCAACATCTAATATTTCATCGTATTGGAAATGGATTATCAACCCCAATAGAAGCCAATTGGATTCCTTACACAACAAATCTAGACCCAATACATTGCTACCCAATTCGAACGGTAGCAGATATCATCGATCCAATTTCCCACTCCTGTAATTATGAAAAATTAAGCACCCTACCCAATCCTATAGTTCAAAAAATCATAAACATCCACCTTCCCAAAAATAGTCCCCAAGATAAAATTATCTGGACACATTCAAAATCTGGAAACTACACTACCTCTTCAGGATACAAATGTCTAATCCAAAATCAACCAAATCAAATCACTCTACCACTTATAAAATTTATACGAACTTTACCATGTCCACAAAAAATTCGGCTTTTCTTGTGGAAATCCATCAATGAAGGACTACCAACACTCTCTATCCTACATCACATCCATTTAACCAACTCAGACATTTTCCTGAGATGTAACACAGATCCAGAATCAGTAAATCACCTTTTAATTCACTGTCCAACGACAATCAATTCATGGAACATCTTATTCAACCAATCTACAAGTTCATCAACCTCTATCCCCCACCAAACTTTCACATTAACTCCTCAAACAACCATATCCTAAATCCTTCAACAACCAACATCAACATCTGCAATCTACTCGTTTTGTTTTTTATTTTGGACCTTATGGCTGGCTAGGAATGATCTAATATACCAACAAAAGCAAACAACTTCGGAAGAAATCCTAACCTGGTCACAAAAACTGCAACAAGAATACTACGGGGCTATACACTCTTCTCCACCTATCATCCCAGGAGATACACCGATATTAAACCACCCAATAAGAGATAAGAATAATATCAACAATATCGGTGGGATGGTCCATTCCGAATATCAACTGGATCAAGATTAACACAGATGGAGCAGCCAGAGGTCACCCAAGATTTGCGGGAGCGGGATTCATCTGCAGAGACTCCGACGCACGAACTTTAATATCTCTAGCTCAACCACTTGGAATTACGACTGCATTAACTGTCGAAACTTGGGCTCTAATATTGGCCACAAGAACAGCAACAGAGAGGCAATGGCCAAGAGTTCTCTTTGAAACAGACTCAGAAAACCTTATGCGTTTCATAACTTCCTCTACCCCTCCACCATGGCACGTAGTAGGAATGATTGAAGAAATAAAAAGTAGACTCCAAAAGATCCCGCAAACTGCTATTCAACACAACTACAGGGAAGGAAATCAAGCAGCCGACAGAATGGCCAATCATGCAGCATATGGAAGCCAAATAGGAAATTCTTCCACCAAAATATGAGACCATACAATCCCATCTTTTATTAGTCACATTTTATTTCAAGACTCCGTGGGTACCATATACCCCATGAAAAATTGTAATCTAATTCCTTTTAATAATACATGCTTCAAAAAAAAAAAATTCAAAGGAAAAAAAAGTTACATATATTTTTACGGTTAGGTGAGTCTTTTAATACCTCACCTTTCTGGACCAAAAATTTGTGAATAGATTAAAACCCCGGCGACCTATGATAGCCAAATTTATAATCTGGATAATATCAAAATAGAGACACCCAAATTCAACCATGACATTATTGTAATTAAGTAGGATATCGTTGAAAATGTATACTTGAGTTAAATATTAAGATGTACATGTTACGACCACTGTAATATATGAATCAACAATGGAACAACACTGCAGAAAACAATGATAAGAGAATGATAGTGAGATTAATTCGAGGAAATCTCTACCTCCCAATTGGTTAATTTGAGGAAACCAACGCAAAACTCCTTAACACAATAGTGTAATTCAGAAAAACTCCTTAACACAACAATGTAATTCAATAACATTCAACATACATTTTCATTAAGATAAACATCTTAAATAGGATAGGTTTTCAGCAGCTATACGGTTACATAGTTACACATCAATAAGATAATACGAATACGATTTTACAATGCAAAAGGATAACTACTAACATAAATACAAATAGACATATTTGATGACCGTATCAACTCCTTCCCCTTAAATTTACCCTTGTCCTTAAGGGAGATATCTGGAACAAGTGAAGTCTTACAAAGATGTTCAAGTATAGTTTCAGGTACAATTTCCATGTATTCCTTGTGTCAACAATCTCTGTTGATTGGTACCTTGGTGATTGTAATGCTTCGATAGAACATATGTGTTGAAAATTTCCTTTATTCTTCTTAGGTGCTTGAAATAGACTAGGACCTCCATCAACTCTTTTCTCAGATGCTGATAATCCTTGTAAAGAAACTTCATTCCCATCAACTTTAAAATTCATTTTAAACTTAGAGAAATCCCACACAATTGTACCCAAGGTACGTAACCATTGAGTTCCAAATATAACATCATAGCCCTCAAGTGGAAGAAAATAAACATCTACGAATACTGGGATTCCTTGTAACATCAGTTGAGTTCGAGGACATATACCTGAACTACTTACCCTTTCTATAGTAGCTACCATTACTTCTAGCTTTCCTTTCGGCATTGGATGCAACCCAATTTTCTCCGCAATTCTTTCACAAACAAAGTTATGTGTGCTTCCCAAATCAATTAATACTGCAGCTGATTTAAGGCCAAGTTGTCCAACGAATTTCATGCAAAGAAATTTATAGTAGTTCACCTTGTTTGTCGCATATTTCTCCAACTTTTGTTTCTACATCATCGTCAATGTCATCAAGGTTTGCTTGAATAGAAAATAACTTCTTGCAGCGATGTCCAGGAATAAATTTTTCGTTGCATTTAAAGCACAACCCCTTTATTTTTCTCTCATTAATTTCTTCAATAGACATCTTTCTCATCAGTGTTAAAGAAGAACTTACAGGACTACTCTGCGACTGCATGGGTGTCTTTGGAACCAACGAAGTTACTACTTTTTTATCGTTTCTAGCTTCAAATAAACGCGCTAAACCAATTGTGGACGATAGTGTTGTAGGTTTATTAGCCTGGACATCAGTACGATTGCTATAATCTAATAACCCACTAATAAACATACTGACCTGTTGATGCTGGGGTATTGGTCTTGCTTTTTCCAACATCTTTTCAAATTTTTCGCGAAATACTTGAACGGTGCTTGTTTGGCTTAACTTCGACAATTCTCCAAAAAAATCCATGTACTGATTATCACCAAACCTTGCATACAAGTTGTCCTTGTACTCTTCCCAAGAAATATAAACCATTTCCCGCTTAAGTAATTGAAACCATAACTGCGCATCTCCTTCAAGGTGAAATCCTGCCAATTGAACTCGTTCCGACATTGGTATTTCATGATGAAAAAACCATTGTTCTGCCTTACAGATATAGATATCCGTGTCTTATCCAATAACAAAATGAAGAAAATCAAGTTTCAGTCGGGGTTTTTGATAATCAAATGAAGAAATCTGCTGAAATTCCTTTCATTTATTTAATCGAACACCTCTTATGTGTCTTGGATTTGAAGAAGTCTCAACATTTTTGTAGTAGCAGGAAATCCTACACTACACCCCTCACAAGAATTCATAGTAATCAACACATCTTTTGAAGATTAAGAATAACACTTTTATTAATTGATTCTCAGAAATGTTACAAGTAATGGAAGAAAACAAGAATACAACAGCTCTCTTAAACTTTCTCTCTCCTCAAAACTTTCTTAACACTCTCAAATTGATCTCTCTCTCCCTTGAGCTTACTCAACTCTTTATATAGGGATTTACATAGTGGATGACAGCTAATCTGTCCTTTAATTTCGGATCTTACTTGCGATATTCTCGCAAGAGTTAAATTGTTAATCTTCGCAAACATTCTAATCCTCGCAGAATCATCACACTTTTCTCATGTTTCTGCTATCGTCATCTGTTGCGTCATTCTTCAGATCATCCTGCGACTATTGCAAGGTGTTGTTAATCATATTTCGCAAATACATTCTTCTTGCGATATTCTGATCTTACATCTTGCCTCTTTTTCCTTGAATATTGCTTGAAGAGTGATTTTTAAGGAAAAATCTACTTTGTTGCTACTTGTTGGAGGAACTAGTGAAAGAATATTGGATTTGAAAAGTACGTACTTTCCTCTATTCTTTTGCGAAGTTCCAAAGTTGCAAATAAGGAATGTTAATTCTTGAATATTTCCTCTGCTCTTGCGAAATTATTACTTAAACTTGTCCACTTTGGAAATGAATCTTGCCGAGAAGATAAAGAACATAAGATGTTTTCTTAGTAATCCACGCTTGCCTTTGTTCTTTATCTTCTGAGGGTAGAAACCTTGAGAAAATGAGTTAGTTGTTTCTTCATTCTTATCTTGCCTCTGTCTCATGGTAGTATGATCTCTTGAAGATGCCTTTAATTCGCGAAATTACCTTATTCTGCAAACTTATGAATAATTCTTCTGACACATCTTTGTGATTTTCGCAAGATTTATTATACGTATCTCTACTTCCATCCAATCCTTGACACGTCTTTTTCAACCGAAAATTTTCAACCGTTCGCGTCTAATCTTTGCATTAATTGCGTTTGTATTTTCGATAATTTTTCCTCTCTATAAATATTCTTTCCATTCTCCTCTCTTCTTGTTTTTACCTTCTTTTCAATTTCTCCGCAACTTTACTATTCCTCCGCAATTTCCGCTTCTGTTACTGTAATTCTTTATTCTTTTCTTTCTTTTAATCTTCATCCTCATACCTCAAATATGCCTCCAGCTGGTTGTAAAAATGAACTTGCTTTCAAAGCAGTTCAAAAGAAAATTCAAAACAGAGGTTTTATTTTATCTTCTATTCCCGAACAAAACCATAAATCCGAGCTTTCTGCTAAATTATTTTCTAATTATCCTTGCAATCATGATAAAATCATAGTCTCGTTGGGTCAACTTCTCGCTAGCTTCCCATTCCTCTTTACGACCCTGAATTTCCCTTGTTTTATGAAATACTTTCCCATGAGAAATTTTCGCGAGCTGTGTATCAATTAAGTGGGGATTTCATACGTCTAATGCTTGAGTTCGCCAACCGTGGTGCAGGTAAGGGATCTCGTTATCCTGATGATCCTAAAAATCCTAAGTTCAAAGACATTGCGATTGTTCCTGCGAACTATACCGTCAAAAACTTCTTTGCGAATTATGAAGTAATTCCCATGAAGAGAGATAGCACTTGTTGGGGCGTTCACTTGATGAAAAAGAATGATGTTGCTGCTGACAAGATTTTGACGCAAGATATTGACTGACATCCTGGCAATAATTCATCTCCGCGTCACTCTAATGATAATTGGTGGCATATTTTCCCCTTAACCCTAGAAGGTCCGTACATCTCCGGTACTTATATTTTACCCGCGAACCTCGCAGAATATCATCCTTGGGAATTCAAATGGCCCGAGAAGGATGAAGAGGTACGTTTCTAAATTTCTCTTGAATTATTATCTTTTATGCTTCTATATAAATTTTTGCTGATTATTCTCATATTTTTGTATGTTTGCGAATTTATCAGATTGAGAGACTAAAAGTAAATTATAGCAAGACTGGGAGAATTAGTATTTTATCATCTCTTCGATCGATCACAGATGAGGTAAGAAATTCCCTTTTAAGATCCTTAACAATATATTGTTGTCTCTATTTCTTATTTTTATCTGCGTGTATAGGTTATCGCTGAGATAGAAGAGCTAGTTAAAGTTGCGAAGACCAGCAATAGAAGTAAGGGCAAAAGTGCTCTTCGCAAGGAGAAATATGATAAAGATGCTCTTAATAAGGAGAAATCTACTGCTTCTCCTTCAAAGAAAAGGAAAACATGTTCTCCCTCTTCTTCAAATTCTCATTCTTGTGAAAATTCTGCTGAGGATGATGCTGGTAACGATAACATTTCTTCTGCGGAGGAAACTTCTCATCCTGAGTCTTTTATGGCTTAATTATCCATCATATTTTCTGATACTATGCACGGTATTGGAGATGATGTTCTTACTAGTGCATGTCAAGCTCTCGCAACTATCTGCGATGCTCCCATATTAGTCAACCACGATTCTCTTCGTGGGATTTCTAGATCAGTTTCTCCTAGCCTTCTGAACTCACTTTGTATTCTGGTATGTTTTCATTTCTTTACTTTTCTTTCATATTTAAAGTTTTAATTATATATGTATCCTGATAATTTTTGCTTTTCTTCGTAGGCTGGCAGAGCTTCCTTCACTGTTGCCTCAGATCTGGAAAAAAGATGTATGGCTTTCGCAAAGAAAAATGCTAATCTTCGCAAAGAAAATGAAGAATTAAAATCTGAATCTGTTAATCTTCACAAAGAAAATGAAGAATTGAAATCTGAATCTGTTAATCTTCGTGGGCAGTTGGAATATGGATATGTTGACCTTCACGAGAAGATCAAAAAATTGGAAACTGAACTCTCTTCTTCGCAGAATAAGGTTGCTAGCCTCCAAGGTGTGAACAATCAACTTTATGGTATGAAATTTTTCCTTCTTCTTTTATCCTTTTATCCTATTATTTTATCTTATTTGATCAACCACTATTGCAGACATTTATGGACTATCTGATGAAGCTACAACCCTTCGTTTTTTTCCAAATTCTATGGATGACAATACTCTTCTTGAACATCTGAATAAATCCTTGAATAGTTTTTCTAATGACCAAATTACTCCCCTCTCTATAGATGAACTTAGATCAAAACTTTGCCTTTTAGAGGTCGAGCATAGATTCAACTTGGGGCTAACCAATAAGTATAAGCTCTTTTACATTAATTCCAAAGAGGAGATTGCCATGTTAAGAACCAAATACAATAATCTTATTGATGAAAAAGACCGCATCGCTAAGCAAGGTGCTCAAGCTTTAGCGGATTTCCATAAAACTCTTCTTGATATTCAAATTTAAAGGGACCGACTTATCTGCGAGAATACAACTCTTGTTGAGATGGAAAACCAAGTTCGCTCCCGTTTTCTCATAGATAACGATGATGAATTTGCTTGGGTTGCGAAAATTTTAGATGATTCCAGAAGTAATCTAGGTGTAAATGTTAGTCTTCACGCTGACCATACATCCTTTGATTAAAGATATACTTTCTGAGAGAGAAGTTTGTTAACTATTCTTTCCTACTAACTTCTTATCCTTTGTAAATTTTTGCCAAATTACTGATTCATCATTATACATTCGCAGAATCTGAAGAAAGACTTCGCCAGAGAATTGAAGAATTATAAGATAAAAAGGGGGATCTCGCAAAGAGTCTCTCTTCTCGTAATAATAAGTGCTCAAGATTGAAGAATCAACTGAAGATTACTATTGCCAATTTTAAGAATGATGCCATTTCTTATCGCAATAACACTATCAGGACGGTTTGTAATAATCACAGAATTCCTCTCTCTACATATCCTTGCGTTGAAGAAAAGGTCCCAGAAAATGTTCATTCTTTAGTGATTTCAGACAGTGAAGCTGGTGAGGATGAAGAAAAATCTGAAGGCGAAAGATCTGATAATGAAGAAAAATCTGGTGAGGAAGAAGATGAATCAACCAAGAAATAACTTTGCTTTTCTTCTTTGACTTTTTGTAATACTTGTATATTCATTATTTGATCTTTTATTCTTGTAATCTGTCACTTGTGAATCTCTCTAATCTTTAATATAAATTCGTTTTTGTTCTGTCCTGCATGTGTTAGCAAAATTTTCTCTCTTGCAATATGATTAACCAAAATATAGTTGCGTAAATCTATCATATGGAAACAAATAACATTTAGTTTATCTTATGCATTCCCATACTTGCCTCTGTTATTTGTGTCCAGATGAATGATTGAGCATATTTATTTTGTTTGGTAAAGTAGTTTGCGATAAAATCGCAATTGCCTCTGTATAATCTCGCAATCATAAACTGTAAGATTACATTTGTTCTTGTATTCTGATGTGGTCTTATTTTGCCTTCCTAGGTAAAGGTCTTATTTTGCCATCTTTTTTCATTGCGACAAAATCGCAGGACATTTCTACACTTTCATTTAGAAACTCATTGATCTTGCCTTAAATTTTTGTTCCTTTGTATTTCTCTTGCGACAATATGATAGGCCTAAATTTTCTTGTGAAATTAAAGCCCCATGATATTTCCGTCTTGCGACGAAATCGCAGGACGTCTTTATAATTGCGTGCAATGACCCATTGATCTCGTCTTATCTTCTCTTTTGTATTATTGACTCTTCAGGAATGTTGCACAAATATAACAAGTCTTAATACTCTCGTGAGTAAAAAGTCTCATGACATTTGCGTCTTAAGACACTTATCATCTCCCTAATGGAGGGTGCCGCCCTTATCTTCCCCCTGGTTGCCCTTTCAAGGAGACGTACATCGGCCATACAAGACTATCTCCTCCCATCCAGTCTCAACAACAACCAGTTGTGTTCGCAGCTTCTTATCCATTTTGCCTATATGGATTATGGTTACGAGACTGCACCCTAAGTGGGGTTTTCTTCGGGCCAAATGCATCATAGCCAAGACTTACCAAGAATGGCCAGGGTAGTTTTATACGCCCCGGGCACTCTTGGCTCAACCGTGTACCTCAGCGCCTTGGTCATACTATGCACCCCTTAGGAGAGCTCTTATTACCTTAGTTGCTCAACTCAAGTTATATGCTCAAGTTGAGAATCCTAGGTGTCTCTCCTGGATAGGCTTTCATTGACCCCAAATCTCCATGGAAGTCATAAAAAGAAGTAGGGTCTGAGGCTCAGGTTCCAGCAGCGGTGTAACCTTATCGCTGAGTCATGTTACAGATACCCCCTTATATGATGTACTTTAGGTCTTACATTTGCCTCTTGCGAAATTTTATTCGCGAACTAGGGTGTATGCCATAAGGGTTCATCCCATTCTAGATCTTAAATGATCATTTCTTGCGAAATTTTCGCATATCTTTCGTTTTTGTTGTAATTTCTCAATCTCATTTTTACCATTAAACAAAATATAGTTTTAAAAATTTTGAGATTTTTGTAACAAACCAATTATACACCTTTTTTCTTGTTCTCAATATTTCTTTCACTTCACAGTTTGAATTTTTTACCTTTGCTGTTTTCTGCCTCTGTTCCTTGGTTGCTTTTTGCTACAATATTTTCTTCTGCGAAATTTTCATCATTTGTTATTTTCAGCTGGCGTTGGCTTCGAAATACTCTTTATTCTCTTAGTTCTACTGAATCAACCATCAATTTCTCACTTCTTTGTCTTTCTTTGATGTTATACTTCTAATTCCCCTTCTTGGCAGCTCTTTCTTCGCAAGATTCCCCATCAATCTCATAACATTTCTTTCCATCAATCCAATCTCCCTTTATTATTCCAACACCATTAGGATGTGGAAACTTAATGTACTGGTGGAAAGTCGATGCCACACCTAAAATCCCATGTAGCCAAGGTCGACCAATCAGAGCGTTGTAGGGTGACTCTACATCGACAATACAGAATAGAATCTTGGAAGATATCCCCTTTAATGGAATTATCATTATGATCTCCCCCTTAGGATTATTAGCAGTACCATTAAAACCATAAATTTTTTAGGTTGAAGGTATTAAATCCTCGTCTCTGCCTCCCATAATCTTATAGGTATGATAGAATAAGATATCCACAGAACTTCCCATGTCAATTAAGACTCTATTAATTGCCCATGTATCTTCAGCCTCGTTATCCTCTTATTCATCTTCATCTTCTTTTTGTTTTGGGTTTATTTCCAGCCTCACTACTAATGGGTTATCATGCATTTCGCCAGACTCTGGTACTTCTTCTGCGGTAAAAGAGATGGTCTGCTTTTGCCATTATTTTAGCAGCGAGATTTTCGTAATGTTCATTATCTCTCTTTCATCAGCATCTCTTGCGAAAACTGAACTTAAAACATTGTCGTGAAAATCTTTAATCGTTTCGTACGAATGTACAATAGAGTTACAAAACAGATTCTTCGCCTTTGCTCTAACTTCTATGACAAATGTTTCTCCTCCTTTTGTTGCATTTACTCTGCGAATTTTTGGTGGTGGTGGTAAGGGTTGAGATTGAGGATGCCCTATTAAAAAATGATTTAATTTTCCTTGGTCTATCATCTTGAGAATGATCTTTTTAATATTTATGCAGTTATTTGTCGAATGTCCATGAAAATGATGGTAAGAGCAAAATTCTTGACTTCGGTTGCTTGAAAGTGGTTCTTTTTCCATGTTCCAGGGCGTCGGAATGTTCTCCACTAGAATTATAACTTCCCAAAATTTTTCCACACTAGCATTCAATGGTGGCATCTTGATCTCTTCCCATATCATATTTTGACTTCCTGATCCCCTATGATAATTTTGTCTTTGTCCCCCATAGGTTTCTTGTGGATGATCAAGTCTTTGAATTTTGTTATTTCCACCTCGACTATAAAAATTTCTTTCCCTTTCGTATTCTTCTTGATCTCTGCTTCCCATAGCCACCAGCTTCTATTGATTATCATTCTTATTTTCTTGTTGTGCCTGCGAGGTGCTCGCCACTGTATTTATTAATTTAGGCAATATGATTGCGCTCGCTGTATTTGAGCTTGTGTTCGCAATTGGATAAGATTCTACTTCATTTTGCTTTTCTTCAAGATCAATGTACTCCTCCTGCAATTCTCGCAGCTCAGTCATTGTGATTGTATTCTTGATTCTAAAAATTTGAAAGTATAGTAGATTGGTTGCGAACATTGCATTGATGAATGATAAAATAAGATATCTCTCATCCACCCGTCCAGCCATCTCACTGCACATTGTCTTCTACCTTATGGTTAGATGTTTCAAACTTTCACCAATTCTCTGTTTTAATCCAAATACGTCTTCTATGCCTGGCCGCGAGAAATTGTTAGTTATGTATGCCCCTAAGAATGTAGTCTGCAAATGGTTGAAAGATGTTATAGTATTCCTGGGTAAACCTTCGAACCACTTTAGTGCCTCTCCTATTAAACTTGATGCGAAACACTTGCACACCACAACATCATGATTCTCCCACTGTAGCATGCATCTCACATAAGCTTTAATATGTTGAATTTCACAGGTTGTCCCATCAAAGTTGTTGGTTAATGTAGGCAAGCTTCACTTTAGTGGAATTCCTCCTAATTGTACTTCTTGCGAGAATGGAGTTTTTGCAGTTTCTTCTATGGATTCATCCAATTGTCTCCTACCTCCTTTCCTCCTATTATTTAGCATTCCTCTCATTTCTGCCAGTTCTCTTAAGATTTGTTCATTTACCCCATATGTTGATCCCACTGGTCTCTTTAACTCCGCTTCTCTTCTCATGCGTTCTTGCCTGTCTTGTATTGAGAGGTTTTGATTTCCTTCTCCATTATTTTATTCTTATCTTTCTATGCGATCTTCTATTACATTTCTTTCATGAATTCACACACCATTATATCTCTCATTTTCTCTTCTGCGATTTTGTTCATTTCTTATCAATTCTCCTTGTTGCCTTTCATCTCTTCTTTGCACCCTATCATATTCTTCGTTGATATTACCATTGTCGCGGTTTTGTTCGCGTTTTCTTTCTCGATTGTCATGATTGTTCTGGCGAATTGCCTCTTGGAATTCTTGTTCTTCCACCTCTGCTCTCAATCTTTCCCTCTCGCAAGCTAAGCGTGCTTTTTCAGCAGAATGTCTCTCGATTTCTCTTTCAATTATCTGCTGATTTCTTTGAATTTCTCTTCCACGCAATATCCTCTTTCCTTCTTCTTGATTTTCTTCTCCATCTTGGTTATTTCGTTCCTAACGCTGCTCATTCTCCTGACCTTTGTTGTTTTTTTCATTTTGTTGAATTTCGCCTTGTGGTATATAACGATCTTCAATCATTTCTCTATTTTCGCGACGTTCTTCATCTGGATTTTAGACCTCCTGCCGAATATTTCTATCAAAATTTTCTACAAGTGAATTTTGTCTTTCTACTGTTCTGGTTGACCTTGAACTTGATCTTGTAGTGCTTCTTGATCTTCTATTTTGTAAGCTCATGTTTTCCATTCTCAATTCATGGTTTTGTCTTGTCAAATTTGCGCGTTCTTCCGCTTCTAACCTCCTCTCTTCGTGTATTCTTTGTCTTAACGCCTCTGTTTCCTCTAATACTCCAATTATTTCATATCCATGAATTATTCCTCCAATTGCCTCTTCAACTCTTTCCTCCTGTCTTTCATTCCTTAACTATTGCTCCTCTTTTATTTCTTCCGCTGAATCTGATTTCCAAGTATGTAAACTCACTCTATCATAATCCAAAGTTCTATTCTGCGCCAGTGTACGTTGAATTTGATTTTCTCCATCATTTCTTGCATTCATTCTTGATGATTCTCCAGTTTCATTTTTTCTTTCTCCAGCAAGTCTCTTACTCCTCCTAACAGTAGTTAGTTGTCTTGAAGCATTTCTTCTTTTAGCCATCTCTTCAACTTCAATGAATTGCTGGAAATCGTCTGAAACTTCTCACCAACTATTACAAATTCTCTCAAATCACAATACTAATTTTCACACTAAAAACAAGGGAAACTTTCCATGTTTCTAGCGCCAATATGTAGTAGTAGGAAATCCTACACTACACCCCTCACAAGAATTCATAGTAATCAACACATCTTTTGAAGATTAAAAACAACACTTTTATTAATTGATTCTCAGAAATGTTATATGTAATGGAAGAAAACAAGAATACAACCGCTCTCTTAAAATTTCTCTCTCCTCAAAACTTTCTCAACACTCTCAAATTGATCTCTCTCTCCCTTACGCTTACTCAACTCTTTATATAGGGATTTACATAGTGGATGACAGCTAATCTTTCCTTTAATTTTGGATCTGACTTGCGATATTCTCGCAAGAGTTACATTGTTAATCTTCGCAAACATTCTAATCCTCGCAGAATCATCACACTTTTCTCATGTTTCTGCTACCGTCATCTGTTGCGTCATTCTTTAGATCATCCTGCGATGATCACAAGGTGTTGTTAATCATATTTCGCAAATGCGTTCTTCTTGCGATATTCTGATTTTATAATTTTCTTTAACAGATCTTTCCAAAACATGATCTGAAATGGTTTTGAAGTATTCACACAAATCATTTAACCTATTCAGAATTGCATTTTGACCTAGTTCAATCATCTCCAACGATGATGATTTTTGTTCTTCTGATGGTTTATTTTTTTTCTTCCGTTGAATCCATAGCCTGGATCTATATACCAACTTGTTAAGACCACTGTATTATATGAATCAATAATGGAACAACACTGCAGAAAACAATGATATGAGAATGATAGTGAAATTAATTCGAGGAAATCTCTACCTCCCAATTGGTTAATTCGAGGAAACCAACACAAAACTCCTTAACACAACAGTGTAATTCAATAACATTCAACATACATTTTCATTAAGATAAATAGCCTAAATAGGATAGGTTTTCAGCAATTATACGGTTACACAGTTACTCGGCAATAAGATAATATGAATACGGTTTTACAATGCAAAAGGATAACTACTAACATAAATACAAATAGACATATTAGATGACCGTATCAGTACAAGTAAATCCTTAAAAGCAAAATGGATACGGTGATATGCAAAGGAGAAGAAAGCTTTGTCGGGGAAAATTGTTCAACAAAAGTTTAAGAACAGTGTGGATGTTTGTTTGCCTTCAGATGATGACTCTGTTCAAGGGAGAAGCTTTTAGAAGGGTATTATGAATTCTACAGCTTTTCTAGAAGAACATGTGAAGTTTAAGGTGAAAAATGGGAAGGCAATTAGGTTGTGGTTGGACGATTGATACTGGTACTTTGAAGTATAGATACCCCGCTGCTTTTAAATTTTGTAGTATCAAAAATGCATCCATTGCTGATATGATGGAGAATGGTAGGTTGCAGCGTAATTTTGGAAGAAGATTGTATCTAAATGAACAGTTAGAATGAGATATATTATGTAATGAGTTAGGGAAAGTTCATGGTCTTGTTGTGAGAAAGACAATGTGGATATTATGGGGGATTTTTCTGTCAAGAAATGCTATGATTTGTTGGTGCAAGAAGATAGTAGCTCCGATTTCAGTAAGTTCTTATGGAGACAAGGAATCCCTCATAAGGTGGGTTTTATGTTATGAGCTACTTTCCATGATTCTTTACCTACTTTAACAACGCTGAAACACATAATGGTAGATGTACAAGATGAGAAGTGTCAATTCTATAAAAGAGAAGAGGAAACAGAAAACCACATTTTTCTTGTGTTGTTCTTATGCTTATGCAGTATGGTCCTACTTTATCAAGGCTTTTAAAATTGCTTGGGTTTTTCCTAGTTCAGTGAAGGGGAATTTTGAATCTTGGAAATTAAAAATTTTCAAAGGTAGAGGAAGATAAGTTTGTTGGAAATTGATTTATGTTCTTCATTGGCAGCTGTGGAACGAAAGAAACATAAGAGTTTTTTGAGGGAGAGCTATGGAAGCAGATGAGGTTATTATGTTGATTGCTCTTTAGTTTTTTGATAAGGATGTTTCTGTAACTCAAATTTTGTATCATTTGGAATCAGTCTTGCATCTGTGATGCTGTTAAGCTATTCATTTTCCTATAAATTCTTTTTCTTTTAATATAACTTTCCTTTTAAAAAAAAAAAATTTCCCTAACCTTGCGTTACTATTCGAATAAGAATTGATCAAGTTCTTATTCCAAACAAACTAGTCTGATGAGGGATGGACTGATTGTTGTTGATGATACATGTATTTTTAAAGAAGTGGGATGCATTCCTAAACCAAACTATAGCTGATTTATTAGCCAAATAAGCTAAATTCAATCAAAATTTTGTATTTTTATTTTAAATTTTTCCTAGTCGGTCACAATCCTTCCCTTTTTTTTTCAAACAAAAGTCGATGTTGTAGTTGCAGGAAATCCTACAACTACACCCTGTTAACTTCACACAAATATCTACTCAAGTTTCAGGAATTGTTATCCAAATTTTATTAGATATTCTTAAAGATCTTACAAAGAGAATAAGAGTACAAGGAAATCAAAATAACTCTCATACTTTCTCTCTCTTGTTTGCTCTCTAATTCTCCCGAAAAATATCTCTCCCTCTCTCAAAACTATTTAGCTCTATATATAGGGTATTACATAGTGGATGACAACTAGATTTCCTTTAATTTAGGATCTGTCTTGCGATATTCTCGTAAGATTACAAATATTTTCTTCACAATGCTCTTTAATCTCGCAAGATCTTCACACTTTCCACATGGTGAAGCCGATGTCACCTGCTACGTCATTCTTCAAATGGTCTGCGAGGTGTTCACAAATTCTTATTGGCTATAGTTTCGCTGGCACATAGTTGTTGCGAGATTCTGCTCCTACATCTTGCCTCTTCTCATGTCTTGTCTGCGAAGAAAAGAATGATATGAGAATTTTTATTTCAAAATGCCGCAACCGCTCATCTCTCCACATTTTTATCCTCTGGCATGATTTCGTACTCTACGCAGAATCACTTACACGCGTCTCTTCCTCCATTCAACTCTTGACACGTCCTTTTCAACCGTCATTTCTCAACCGTCCACGTCTACTCTTCGCATTAAATGAGTTTATCTTTTTGAGAACTTTCTCTCTCTCTCTCTATATATATATATTTCTTATTCTTCCCTTATTTCTCTTTTACTTTCTTCTCATATTCTCTGCAATTTTACTCTGACACTGTAATTTTTCTTCTTTATTTTTCTTTTTCTTTTGATCCATATTTCTTCATTCCCATACTAAAAAGATGCCTCCAAGCGGCCATAAATATGAAACATCTTTTGAAGGAGCTCAAAAAGATCTCAAAGAGAGAGGTTTTATTCTTTCCACCATTCCTGGTCAAAGTGCTAAGTCTATCCTTTCTTCCAGATTATTTTTTGATCACCCCTATAACAATGAAGAGATCATAATTTCACTTGGTCAGATTCTCGCTGGTCTCCCCATACCTTCGTACAACCCTAATATCCCTTTATTTTATCGGGTTAATTCCCATGCGAAATTTTCGCGAGCCATTTACCAACTAAGTGGAGATTGTGTTCGCCTTCTTCTTGAATTCGCCAATCGGGGTGCTGGATTAGGATCTCTTTACCCACCAGTAGTGAGAGACCCCAAATTCGAAAGTCTGAGAAATATACTGTGGAGAACTTCTTTGAGAATTATGAAGTGATAATCATGAGGAAAGATAACACTCGTTGGGGTGTTCGCTTGAAGAGGAAAGATAATATTGTTGATAATAAAATGCTTATGCAAGACATGGACTGGCATTCTGGTAAGAATAACACTCCGCGTCAATCTAAAGATGATAAGTGGTGGTTCTTTCCATTGATTCTGAAGGGATCTTACATCTACGGATCTCATGTTTTACCTGAGGATCTCGCTGCATATCAACCATGGGTATTCAACTGGCCCGAAAAGTAAGAAGAGGTATGCTTCTAAATTTTGCTCAAGTTATAACCTTCCATTCAACCTTATTTTATTATCTTCTAATTCTTGCGAAATTTTCATATTACAAAGTTGAGAGCTAGTTATTCCAAAACTAAGAAGCCAAGTGTCCGGGCGGCATTGCGTTCAATCACAGATGAAGTAAGAAATACTATTTTATTATTTTTAACAATATATTGTTTTCCCTATTTCTTATCTTTAATCGTGTGCGAAGGTTGGCGTCGAAGAGGAAGAAACTTAAGAAATTGAGGATCCTGCGAAGATCGCAAAGGCTAAAGGCAAGAACAAAGATGTTCTTCGCAAAGAGAAATCAGCTGCCGCATCCTCAAAGAAAAGAAAAATTCGTTCTCCCTCTCCTTCAAATCTCCACTCTGACGAGAGCTCTGATGATGATGCTTGTTTTTCAAAGGAAAATTCCTCAGCTGAATCTTCTACGGCACAATTATCTCGCATCTTCTCTGACACTATGCAAGGAATCGACGATGTTCCTTTAACTAACACCTGCAAGGCTATTGCGAACATATGTGATACCACCTTTTTATATGGTGATGATTCCCTTCGTGGAGTTTCCAGATCAATAACTCCTAGATTCTTAAATTCACTAAGTATCCCGGTAATCCTCTATACTCATATTTCTCTTTTGTTTTAATTCGAAATTATAATTTTTTTTTACAAATTTTGTATTTTTCCATAGGCTGGAAAATCTTCTTACGCAGTTGCTTCTGATTTGGTGAAGAGGTGTGAAAACTTCGAGAAGAAAAACCTCCAACTTCGCAAGAAGAGCGAAGAATTGGAAGTTAGAGTTAATGGCCTTCGCTAAAAGAATCATCAGTTGGAAGTTGAAAATTCCACTCAGAAGAATAAAATATCTAGTCTTCAAAATGCCAACAACCAACTCTACGGTACGAGTTTCTCTTCTTTTCATTTATTTATTTGTCTCATTATTTCTCCTTATTTGATTAATCATTTTTGCAGATGTCTATGGTCTTTCTGATGAAGCCATAACTCTTCATTCCTTTCCCAACTCTATGGATGACGATACCCTCCTCGAACATCTTAATAACTCTTTGAACAGTTTTACAAATGACAAAATAAAATATCTTTCTTTAAATGAACTTAGATCTAAATTCCACCTTCTAGAGATTGATCACAGATCTGGCCTGAGCTCAACCAACCAATTTAAACGTCTCTTCCTTACCTAAAAAAATTCGTTATAACGATTTCGCTTATCATGTTTATCTTGGAATTTTCCAAAATTCCACTCAATATGATTCTCAATATTAGTTTCTTATATGGTCTTATTATGCCTTCCTAAGTAAAAGTCTTATTTTTCCACCCTTTGTCTTTGCGACAAAATCGCAGGACATCTTTACATTTTTATGTAATGACCCCTTGATCTTGTCTTATCACTTTTGTATTATTATTGCCTCTGCAGGATGTTTTTTATGCGACAATATGACAGGCCTAAACATTCTTGCGAACATAAAGTCCCATGATATTGTCGTCTTACGACGAAATCTCATGACGTCTGTACACTTTCGCGCACTGACCCATTGATCTCATCTTATCTTTTCTCTTATATTATTGCCTCTTCAGGATTGTCGCACAAATATGACCCTTAATACTCCCGTGAGTAAAAAGCCCCATGACATTTGCGTCTTTAGACACTTATCAGCTCCCTAGTGGATGGTTCCGCCCTTATCATCCCCCTGGTTGCCCCTTCAAGGAGACGTACCTCTACCATACAAGGTTGGCTCCTCCCATCCGGTCTTAACAACAACTAGTTATTTTCGCAGCCTCTTATCCCTTATCCTATATGGCCCATGGTTACGAGACTGCACCCTAAGTGGGGTTTTCTTCGGGCCGAGTGCATTATAGCCAAGACTTGATCGAGTTCAGCACTCCTTAGGAGAGACCCATATTCGTCCAACCTAAATCATAAGTTTAAGTTGAAAATCCAAGGTACCTCTCCTGTATGGGCTTTATTGACCTCAAATATCCATAACTCAGGTTCCGGGACGGTGTAACCTTTCCTCGAGCCATGTTATAGGTTCCCCCTTCTATGACGCACTTTAGATCTTATATTTGCCTCTTGTGAAATTTTATTTCGCGAACTAAGGTGTACGCCATAAAAGGATCGCCTCTGTCTTTGTGTTTCTTGCGAAGTTTTCGCATGTCTCTGTTCTGTTGTTACAGATACAATTTCTCCGATATTATCGCAAATTTTTCGACTGTTTTAACAAATATAATCTTTGCGAAATTATCGCACGCTTTCATTCTGTTTCTGCAATTTCTTATTTTTCTGTAATCAACAAAAGATGTTCTCCACATGCACTGTTACAAAATATCTCATATTTTCTCGCTTTCATCAACTTTATCCTTACTTCACATTTTGAGTTTCTTACCTTTGTTATCTTGCATTTGTGCCACTTTAAGTTCTCTCACACTACTGATGATTGTGTTTCGCATATTACTTTCTCCTTTCCTTGTGATGTTAATTATTTATTTCGCAACACTTCCATCTCCTCCACATTCTATTGCATCAACCATCAATCTTTCACTTCTTTGCTATTCTCTGATATTCTGCTTTTAACTACTCTTCTTAGTTGCTCGTTCTTCATATTTTTCTACATCAATTTCATGATACTTGTTTCCTTCAACCCAATCTCCTCTTATAATTCCAACACCACTTGGATGAGGGAACTGGATGCATTGATGGAAGGTTTACGCTACTCCCAGAATCCCATGCAACCAAGGTCGACCAATCAGAGCATTATACGGTGACTCCACATCAACAATACAGAATTGAATCTTAGAAGACAACCCATTCAATGGAATTCTCATAGTAATCTCTCCCTTTGGTTTATTTGCAGTTCTATTAAAGCCGTAAATCTTGTAAGTCGAAGGTATTAAATCATCATCTCTTCCTCACATAGTTTTGTAAGTATGATAAAACAGTATATCTACGGAGCTCCCGGAGCTCCCAGTATCAATCAATATTCTATTAATCTCCCATGACTCCTCAGCTTCATCATCTTCATCATCATTAGGTTTCAGATTGATCTCTAATTTTACCACCAAAGGATTATCATGCATCTCTCCACCTTCAGGAATCTCTTCTGCTGTGAATGAGATAGATTGTTTCTGCCATTCTTTTAGTGGCGAAACTTTCGGAATGTTCATAATTTATCTTCCATCAACAGGCCTTGCAAAAACTCTACTTAGAATATTATCGTGAAAGTCTTCTATTATTTTGTACGAATATACAATTGAATTACAGAATAGATTTTTTTGCCTTTGCACCAACTTTAATTAGAAATGTATCTTCTCTTTTCGTTGCATTTTCTCTATGATCTTCTGGTGGTGGTGGTAATGGTTGTCTTATCAGAAAATGGTTTAACTTTCCTTGATCTATCATTCTAAGAATAATTCTCTTAACATTTCTGCAATCATTTGTTGTATGTCCATGGAAGTGATGATATGCGCAGAATTCACGACTTTTATTGGTCGAAGGTGGCTCACTCCCCATATTCCAAGGTGCTGGGATGTTCTCCATTAAGATTATGGTTTCCCATATCTTTTTCACACTAGCATTTAGAGGTGGCATTATTATTTCTTTCCAAACTACCATGTTAGTTCCTTGTCCTCTATAGTTGTTGTACTTCTGACCTCCATAAGTTTCTTGTGGTTGGTCAAGCCGTTGGATCTTATTATTTCCGCCGCGGCTATAGAATTTTCTTTCCCTCACAAACTCTTCTTGATCACGACTTCCTATTGCTACCATCTTCTATTGATTTTCAACCATCATTTTTCCTTGTTGTTCTTGCGAAGTGCTCGCCACTGCATTTTTCAATTTAGGCAGTAAACTAGAATTTGCTACCTTTGAGATTGTGTTTGCAGCTGGATATGACTCCATCTCATTCTGCTTTTCCTCAAGAGCTATATATTCCTCTTGATATTCTCGCAACTTAGTCATTGTGATAGTATTCTTGATTCTAAAGATTTGAACATACAACAAATTTGTTGCGAACATCGCATTGATGAATGAAAAAATGAGGTACCTTTCATCTTCATGACTAGCCATATTGTTTAACATGGTCTTCCACCTTCAAAGTTAGATGCTTTAGACTTTCGCATACTCTTTTTTTCAATCCAAATACATCTTCAATTCCTGGACGCGATGAATTGTTACCTATATAAGCTCCCAAGAACACCGTTTGTAAGTGATTGAAAGATGCTATGGTATTCCTTGGTAGTCCTTCAAACCACTTCAATGCCTCTCCTGTCAAACTTGATGCAAAATATTTGCACGATACATCGTCATGGTTTCCCATTGCAACATGCATCTTACATAAGCTTTAATGTGTTGGACTGCACAAGTTGTCCCATCAAAGATGCTGGTTAGGGAAGGAAGATTACATTTTGGCGGAATTCCTCGCAACTGCACTTCTTATGTAAATGGTGTTTTCGCAACTTCCTCTATTGCCTCATCCAATTGCCTTATGCCTCCTTCTCTTATGTTATTGAGCATTCCTCTCATCTCTGCTAATTCTCTCAAAATTTGTTCATTCGCAGCTTCCCCTTGGTCCATTGGCCTTTTTAACGCTGTTTCTCTTCTCCTTCGTTCATGCATATCTTTCCTTGCGAAATCTTGTTCTTCTTCCTCAACTTCTTCTTCCCGTTATCTTCTGCGATTTTCTCTTTCATCCTTACATGTGTTCGCACATGATTTAGTCTCTCATTTTCTTCTCTGCGACCTTGTTCGACAATTCTTTGGATTCTATTAATTTCTTCATCAAGGTTATTATTGTGGCGGTTGCATTTTCGTCTTCTCTCGATTATCATGGTTATTTTTGCGTATAGCCTCTTGAAATTCTTTTTCTTCAGTCTCCGCTCTCATCCTTATTTGTTCTCTTTCACAAGCTATACGTGCTTGTGCAGCATTATGTCTCTTGATTTCAGCTTCAATTTATTGTTGGTTTCTTTGTACCTCTCTTACATATAGCATCCTCATTCCTTCCTCCCGGTTTTCTTCGCCATCTTGATTAATTCGTTCTTGACGTTGTGCATTCCTATGATTTCTGTGGTTTTGCTCATTTTGATAATTTTCACCATGTTGAACGTAACGATCTTCAGCTATTGCTATTTTTTCGCGCATTCCTTCGCCAGTATTCTGTGCATCTTCTTGAATATTCTCAGCATTACCCACCACAATCGAATTTTGCCTCACTTCTCTTCTAATTGGTCTTGAATTTGATCTTGTGGTGCTCCTTGACCTCGTATTTTGTAACCTCATATTTTTCATCCTCAATTCATGATTCTGCCGTGTTAAATTTGCACGTTCTTCTACCCTAATCTCCTTTCTTCATACAACCGCTGTCTCAACATCTCTAGTGTTTCACTCGCCTCCTCTCCATGAATTATTCCTCCTTCTACTTCCCTTTCCCTCTCTTGTCGTCTTAATTGTTGTGTTTCTTAAATTTCCTCTGTTGAGTCTGTCCGCCATGTGTGTACACTAACTCTATCATAATCAATATTTCCACCTTGCACTGGTACCTGCTGAGTTGGTGGTTGAATTCGTTCTTCTCCAATGTTTCTTGCTCCCATTCTTGAGGATTCTCCCGCTTCGTTTCTTCTTCTACCAGCGATTCTCTTGCTTCTCCTCACCATTTTTCTCAATTGCAAGACTCTGTTTAAAACTATGAAATTTTTTCAACAATTATTCTAGATTCTTCCGAATCACAACAACAACTTTCAACCTTATCTTCAAACTATCTTGAATGTTATTCAATTAGTCCCTGTTTCTAGCGCCATTATGTAGTTGCACGAAATCCTATAACTACACGATGTTAACTTCACACAAATATCTACTCAAGTTTCAGGAATTGTTATCCAAATTTTATTAGAATTTCTTAAAGATCTTACAAAGAGAATAAAAGTACAAGGAAATCAAAATAACTCTCAGACTTTCTCTCTCTTGTTTGCTCTCTAATTCTCCCCAAAAAGATCTCTCCCTCTCTCAAAACTATTTAGCTCTATATGTAGGGTATTACATAGTGGATGACAGCTAACTTTCCTTTAATTTCGGATCTGTCTTGCGATATTCTCGCAAGCTCACAAATGTTTTCTTCGCAGTGCTCTTTAATCTCGCAAGATCTTCACACTTTCCTCATGATTAAGCTGATGTCATCTGCTACGTCATTCTTCAAATGGTCTGCGAGGTCTTCGCAAATGTTTATTGGCTATAGTTTCGCTGGCACATAGTTATCGCGAGATTCTGCTCCTACAGATGTAAACAATTATTTTTATCAATTAAATTTTCCTTTCCTATTTTTTTTCTAAAAAAATACAGGCAAGAGTTTTCTCATTACCAAACTTAGACTAATAATTATTTTTTTGTTTTTATTTTCTTTTCTTTTCCCTATTATTCAAGACATTTTTACCTACAATTTCGCTTCTAGTGCCTCATTTTGCCTTTTTTATTGTTCGTCATTTGCTGCTTTTGTTCTTGTAACATCGAGAATCATGGACGGACTCGGGATTCACCTTTGGGTAGAAATTTGAAATATAAAAATCAATAATGCGGCGGAGGTCATTGACAAATTTTTTTGGAACACATCACATAATTAGTGGCCAAATAGTGATCAACCCATAAAATACTAGATATCGAGGGAAATAAAAGTTAAAACGAACACAAATAACAACAAAAACAAAGTGATTACCAAAAGATATTTTTATACAGAAGAAAATATGAGCAGAAATATATTGAGTGGAAGAAGATTATTTACTTTAAACATTACTTAAATTTTGATCACCTCATATTATGGGCTAACTACAACTAACATGTGGGCTAAACATAAAATTTAACCCAAATCTCTCTACTAAATTTTTTTTAACCCAAAATCAGGGACGGGCTATAGCCACCTTCAGCCCCTTGCTAGGCCCGTCCCTGTCGAGAATTTATATGTCAAAGGGCTAGAATACAAAGTAAACAGAGGAACGTGCATGTTGCTTTGGAATCAATAATTGAATGAACAAAAAGCAGCCATGTACGTTATTAATACCTTTTCTGCTCATATCCGTCGATTCAATATGAAATGTGGTCCTGTTTTAATTATCTTATCTTCTCTTTGATCATTATGTTCACGACATTAGGTGTTACCCGTGTTAGGACAGGACTCCTTGAAACATATGGTAGGCGCCCAACAGTAATGACTTGAGCTGGCACATGTTGCCACTTCATTTGACCCAATAAATCTTGAACATTGACTAGATTACGTCCTATATAAACCCCATACCTCCTCACCTCTTCTACATTCCACTTACTGATTAATACAATCAAACACAAACAACAAATCCCATGGCTTCTTATTCTTCCGTTTTCGCATTTCTTTTTCTCAGCTTCTTCTTCCTCTCTGTCTCCAATGCTCAACCTTCTTCTTCCTCCAGGCCTGGCGGGCTATTTTTCTCTGTTTACAGGGATCAATCTACTCTCAATATGTCACCACGCCGGTAGGAAACCCTAGAAACGTAGTCATCGATATCGGTCGTAAATCATCCTGGATCTATTCTAGTGCTGGTTGTGCGTCTACTTCGATTTCAGCTGTCATAACAGCTCAATCAAACGATTTGAAAAATGGGGAATGGGTCTCAGGTCCAAATGTTACTGCTACTGGGATTTCACTGGGTTGTGAAAAGAATTCCAGTGCCTTACGAGGACTTGCGAAGGGTGTTAGAGGAATTGTCGGTCTCGGACGTTCAAGTTCCTCTTTAACTTCACAATTTTCAGCTGCATTTCGGTTCCCTCAAAAGTTTGCTGTGGAGTTATCTTCTGACAGCGGGGGTTCCCTGTACTTTGGGGATGGTCCTTACACTAACCAAAACTTCAGGCAGCAATTAGTTTACACCCCACTGCTCACTAACTCTTTTTTCCCTAGTGATTATTTCGTTGATGTAAGATCAATTGAAATAGACGGTTCAGTTGTCGCAATAAACAAAGGATTATTGTCCATCAACAAGAAAAATGGAGTTGGAGGAACTAAATTTAGCACTTTAGTTCCTTACACTAAAATGGAGACATCAATATTCAAGGCCTTCACAAGTACATATATTAAGGCGGCTAAAGCCAGGGGTATTTCTACGATTGCTCCCGTTGCACCTTTCAGTACATGTTTTAATGCGTCGACGATCGAAAACAGACCAGATGGGCTTGTTGTGCCATCGATCTCTCTTCGCATGCCTAACAATGTAAATTGGGTTACGAATGGACCAGGTACTACTTTGAAGTTCGTCAAGGATAATGTGTACTGTTTGGCATTTGTGGACGGAGGTGCAAAGCCAGCGACTTCAATTGTTATTGGTGGTCATCAGATGCAGTTTAGTATTATAGAGTTTGATAATGCAAGATCAAGGTTAGGGTTCAGTCCACCAATTCAAGTTTGATCAAGTTGTAGACTTTAATGGGATGGGATCATGTCTCCATCATTTCTCTTTCTAATTATTATTTTTTATCCATATCCATTCAATAAGACATAAATAAAATATTTCCTTCAATGTGATGAGTCCCTCTGTTTTTGATCTTTTCACCACCATTAACATTGAAATGAACCTACCCCAAAACCATGCTCTTGTAATTAGGGCTGCACATCCGTCCGTCGGTGCGGTTTTCAGCTGAAACCGCGGACATAACCGAATGTTCACCGGTTTTCAATTCTTAAACTGACATCGAACTGTTTAATATCCGGTTCGGCTTTTAACCGATCTGACGGTTCGGTTATTGTGCCGGTTTTCAACCGATTCAAAATCTATAACTTAATCAATCAACATTTACTTCAATTTTATAATATATGTCCAGATCTACAAAATAATGAATTCAGGAATAAATTCAAGCAGAAGATTCAACTGCGCCATTCTTCCCCTTTCCTTCATCTTCTCTATGTGAAATGCAAGAAACCACCAGTGCGGTTGCGATACTTGATGTGTCCATACTTCTCACATCCAATAAAAAATCATAGTGAAAAATAAGAATGAATCAAAATCTAGTATAAACCTTGTAAAGATATGAAGTAGTAGAATTATAAAAACACACACTTTGTGATTAATACAATAAAAACCATGGAATCAATAGAATAAAAAAAACCCAAATTAGAAAAATCTAGGACTTCAATTTTGCAATTTAATATGAACATAAAATTGATACATACATCATAGTGATTCAAAATAAAAATAAAATCATACTGATAATTAGTCTCTGAACTGTGACGTAGATGTTAGGAAGGTAAAGAAGAAGGAGGAGGAGGAGGTGGTGTGGTTTTTCTTAGAAAATCTGTGATGAAGGTGGTTAATGGTGGCTGTGATTCTATAAGAGGGTGGAAAGAAGAGAAAAAAAAAGTAATCCTTTCCTTTTAGCGTTTCCAGGTAACAATGGATGGCGATGATCTAATAAAATCGACGGCTGTAAAGTATCGGTTTGAAATCGATTTGATCAGTCGGTTTTGACACTACAACCGTTGACTGAGCCGACAATCCAACAGTTATGACTTCTCAAACTGTTGACCTAACCGTGATCAACGGTTTGGTTCTGATCGGTCCAAATTTGGCCCTACTTGTAATTGTATAAAAAAACGTAAAATTCGGTATGCCACCACTTAAGTCGCCTCCATCATCTCCAGCATCAAACTTTCCTCTCTCAAACCTCTTTATAACTGTTAGAGCCACTGCTCGGTCGAACTCGCAAGCGTTGCTATCTCAAGCTTGTTGTCAAGTTTAGTTGCCAAAACTATAAGTCTTGATTTCTAGTCTACTTATAGCTAAGTCTCGGATTATGATAGAAAGTGTAGTTGAGCATTAAAATTCACGGCGTTCATCGATTGAAGATGAAGAACTACTAAGGGGAGATTGTGGAACTTCATCAACAAAAGGTATGTGGAGACTTGAACTCATCTATCACTCAAAGTCTATCTACTCTATCTCCTATTTGAGATAAAAGTCGTATAGATACATAAACTTCGTTTATGCACATTCGATATTTCGAGTTGAGTTTAACTCGCTTATATATTTCTAAAAATATGTGTTGGTAAGCTTTCGATTTAACCAAGTTCATCTTATATTCTTGACGAAAGTCAAAAGATGATCATGTGAAAATCACCTTGTAACATTTTACATGATTTGTGTGAGACAGTCATTTTGATGTAGACTCGAAATGTTTCGTATTGGTCATTCGATCTTGAAAATTGCTTTGAAGCTAATAGTTTGTGTGAGACAGTTATTGTCGTCTTCCGAGAATGTTTCAATGATTGATATAGGAGTTTCGAACACTTAACCATGATTGGATTATAAGCACAGTATGCGTACTTTCATATGTGATGATCCAAGACAGGAACTAAGTATGCATACCCGTATGCGTACTGGTTGGTCAGGTAAAGTACGGGAGCTAGAGTCTGCGTACCTGTACGCGTACTGGCGAAGTCAGTTAAAGTTCGGGTACTAGAGTATGCGTTCCTGTACGCGTACTGGTTTCCAATGAATTTTGGATGTGTACGACAGTATGCGTACCCGTTTGCATACTTGCCAACACAGTCCAAGTCCGGTATTTAGGTATGCGCACCCGTTTGCATACTTGAGTGGTTAATTTATGTTCTAAAATCAGTTTATTCATGAACTAATACATTTATTTAATAAGGAATGCAATCTTTTTCAAACCGTGGCTATAATGTTCATAAATTGATTCGATTGAATCAAAATTGATTTTGCTTCAATTGTGTCTTGTATACTTCTATGAGAATATAAACAATTGAACAACTCTATAACTAGTTTCATTTGAGTCACTTGAACTAGTTATGGTTATGATGAATATGGTTGATATGAAAGTGTTTATACGGCTAACTTCGATTAAATATTGTTGAGACACAAGGTGTACACGTTTAGGTACGGTTACCCATATCTAAGTGAAGTAACTTTCCATTTGTGTGTAAGAAGCTAAGTTCGATCTAACGGTTGAAAGATATTAGCTTGAGTCTAATCAGGTTTTCATCTAACAGTGAATATTGAATGCTTTATTACCAATATAACTTAGATTGCAAACCCTGATTTGAAGACCATATAAAGGAAAACTCTAGCAACTGGGAAACCTAATCCCCACACCTCATGTGTGATACTAGTTGCGACTAGAGTTGATTCTCCTTTAACCTTAGGTTTTTTTCGAAACCATGTAAGTTAACGACTTGAAGATTTCATTGGGATTGTGAATCCAGACCCAACTATTTTCTCTGTAGTTGCGTGTCCTGATCTTTGCTCGAGATTTATTCTCCGATAGGCAAGATAAAAAGTAGTCACAAACATATTCGTCTCATCGTTTATGATTCCACAATATCTTGTTTCGCTACCATACGATTAAGATTATTGTGAGGTGATTGATAATACTAGGCTGTTCTTCGGGAATATAAGTCTGGTTTATCAATTGGTTCATGTGCACCTTGATTTATCAAAAGACGGAACAAAAACTCATAGGTTTATCTGTGGGAGACATATTTATCTATACAATAGACTTTTCCGTGTGAGACATATTGGTTTATCAAGTCTTCGACTTTGGGTCGTAGAAACTCTTAGTTATGGGTGAGATCAGCTAAGGGAATCAAGTGCGCAGATGCTGGGATTCAGAGGCGTAAGGAACGCGACTGTACCTTATCTCAACCCAAATCTTGATGTGCGGATACAACAAAAACATTTGTAGCAGAAGTTTATAGAGGCGCATATTGAAGATACGCTATCCTAAATACAATATTGCCTGCTAGGATGCTACTCCTCTAAGCAGAGTGATGCCATAGCCATTAGAGAGTTTCCTACAGGATTCAACTATTATTGGTATTTCTCGATGTAGTACACAAGGAAAATACCTTAAGAGATTGGTAGTGGTACAAAAAAATGAATTCGAATGGTTCACAATAACAAAAGAGTTAACAGGAGAACATTGTAAAACGGAGAAAAAGAAGAAGCTGTTTTATTTCTGCGTTTTAAAATCAGTTTCAACTCTTCCTTTTATAGTGTTTCAAAAGATTTGACAAACGTGAGAATCTATGTTCATAGGGCGGTCAATGGGATACTGAATTCCAATTGCCATTACCGATAATCCGAGTTCCTATAGGTAATTTTATGACATAACGGTAACCGAAAGTCGGTAACGGTATTTTGTCGGTAATTATTGTCTTAACGAAACGGTAACGGATGAGACACATACCGGTTGGTTAACAGAGATACCGATAGTATATAAGGTAATCGAAAATCGGTAACGGCATTTTCTCAGTCATTATTGTCTTATGACTTACAAGTTATGAAAATTCACATTGCAGTCCAAGGATGCAATTGTTTTTATATTTCTTTGTGTTTTTATTTTTGCAAGAACATGTAAATAAGAAAATTTGGAACATTTGTACGTGTTTACTTTGTGTTTGGCATGAATTTTGAGCTGAAAGCTTCTTATTTTGAACTAAATTTGGGCCTGCAAAACAGGTTATGTAAAACTCTATCACATAACGGTATTTATCGGTAACTTTACCAATATCCGGTAACCTTAACGAAATGATATCGGCTGGATTTTGAGAATTTCGCCGAAAATTTTCGGTATCGGAATTTCGATAAAAATTATCGGTAACGTATGGCTGAGACAGTTAGCGTTTCGATAAGTTCCATTGACAGCCTTATCTTTCCATCTTGTCATACACATGAGAAGTTTTATTCCATTATTTATAACGTCCAAATCTTTTGAAACACTATAAAAGGAAGAATTAAAGTTGATTTTAGGGGATTTTAATAAAGTGTCAGACTTCCAATTAGGTGTTCAAGAAAATTCTATCGTTTTTTTTAAAGTTTATTAAATGCCACACATTTGACTTTTTCCGTCACGTTTTTTTGAGAAAACGGTTCACTGCCGTTAGTGCCTATGTGGCAGTAAATCATCCCTAGTAAAAGACATTTAAGCCCCCAAATCATTTAATTAGGACTGATGCAAACCGATTTAACAGTGTGAGTCATTGCTGGTCTGAGTTGGCTGGTTAGATCGATCATCGGGCTCACCAGAATGGGCCATCACTGGTACCGAGTTCACTCACCAGAAAAAGGATTAGGTCGAGTTTCGGCTTTTCTGAGATTTTCTCAGGCAAATTTCAGGCCATTTGTCCCCGAAAATTTACTAAAATTCATCTATACTCTGTTCTCCAACATCTAAATTTCTATCTTGAGCTCTAAATTCTTCTCAAACCCATTCACAGAAGCATCTCACAGCACCACCATTCCTCCAAATCACAAAACCCCTTTTCTATCACAGGCCCATTCATTCCATGGAAGTGAGCTCAATTCCCATCTGATCAATCAACAGCAACAAGAGCTTCAAATCTGTTTTTCCTTCTGTAATTTAAAGCTCAAAGCCACAAGTTCTTCCATCTGCATAACACCAACAACATACATTCAAACCCTAAAATCTATTTCTCTCTATCAATTTCATCATCATCATCAGCTTTTTTTTTTCTCTATTCATATGTATTCTTAATCCATCAACTCCAATTCATCATCTCTTCTCTGTCTATTTCTTTCTACAACTCCCCGATCTTATCTCTCTACTGGAACGGCTACATATCCCCTTCTTCACCAGCAACAACGACCCTTCTCTATAAAAATTAAGCATATGAAATCGAAAAAATTGAAACCGTATTCTAAAAACCACCTCAACTGTGTGATTTAAAGCTAATTTTGGTAAACCCCAAAATTTTCCCCAATTTCAGAAATTAAGAAATCATACACTTGATTGAAAAGAAGAAGATAAAGATTTTTACAGGTGGTGGTGGTGCGAAGCAGTTGTGGTTGTGCTTATTCGATCGAAGAAGAATGTTATTGAAGCAATCCTAACTCATCTCTGTTTATTCGATTCAATTTGAGGCAAAGAGAGATAATAAACGAGTAATATTGTGAGGACAGTTAAGTAATTCTACCATGAAAAATTTACCAGGTCGGCCATAAATGACCAATTATGTGGGCCTTAACGAAATTGGTAACGATTGTGGCATTTAATAAACTCTGAAAAAAAAAACGGTGGCATTTTCTTGAACACCTAATTGGAAGTGTGGCACTTTATTAAAATCCCCTTGATTTTAAAACGCATAAATAATGTTCTTTTTAACAGTTTTACAATGTTCTCATGTTAACTGTTTTGCCATTCGAGTTCATTTTTTTGTACCACTGCCAAGCTCTTAGGGTATTTTCCTTGTGTGATACGTCGAGACATACCAATAGCATCACTATGCATACAGGAGTAGCAGGCGATATGGTATTTAGGACATCGTATCTTCAATACATGCCTCTGTTAACTTCTACTACAACTGTTGTTGTTGCATCCACTCGTCAAGATTTGGGATGAGATAAGTTTTACTTTTCAGCTATTTACAATTGTTGTTACTAGAACCAACAATCTAAAGACAATATTACTACTTTATTTTTTGTAACAACAACGGGAAAAATACTGTTGACAAACCTGCTAAGTTTTGTGAAAAATATTTTAAGCGTTGGCAATCGAAAATGTTATTATTTCTCAAAGACCAAAGACTAGACAAAGTTTCTTTGGAAAAACCCTCATCAAGGCTTCATAGACATGGTTATGAATATGAATATGATAGATGGACTAGGAAAAACTATATGTATAAAAATCATATACGTAACTACTTGGATGATTCAATGTACGATTTTTATAATGAAAAACATGATTTTTCTTCTTTTGATTTTTGCGAAGCTTTGGAAGAAAAATATATTGCTGAAGCAAGAAATATTTCTTGGTGGCTAGGTTCCTTGAATACAAAATGAATGATGAAAAACTTGTGGTTTATCAATTCATAAAACTTCAATTAATCATCAATGAAATTATTGCTGAAGGTATGTCTATTGATGAAGCTTTCCAAGTAGTTATTGAAAAACTTCCACCTTCGTGGTCTGATTAAAAAAGGAGGCCGTGACATAAGACTCGTGAAATCACCATGATAGAACTGGGAAAAAAAATCAAGTTGAGGAACCACTCTACTGCAAGGATAAAAACCTGTTGTTGAGCAAAGACAAGCTCAACAACTTAAACCTAAGGGTGATAATGCTGCACCAAATAAAAGACATGATGGAAAATCTGAATCCAACAAAAATTGTAATAAACGTAACAAACGTCGTAATTCCAGAGGTAACCAACTTAAACCTAAGTGTGGTATCTCTAAGAACACTATCTAAGGTAACTGCTATAACTTTGGTAACCCCGGACACATGGCCCAAGATTGTAGGGCTAAAAAGACTAAAAATGATCCAAAACCGAAAAATAAAAACCTAATAAATGAATCTGGAAATTATATTGGCATGGTGTTTGATGTCAACATTGTCACTAGTGTGACCAATGTGAGAGAATGGTGGTTAGATTCTGGAGCTACCAGGCATGTCTGCAAGTTCATAAATGCTTTCTCCTCCTTTGTCAAAGTATGAGACAATGAGAAATTATTTATGGGAAACTCTTCAACCGCGAAAGTGGTGCGAAAATGCAAGGTTGAATTGAAGCTCACTTCAGGAGAAACTCTCGCATTGAATGATGTGTATCACGTCCCGGACATATGCAAGAATGTTATATTAGAGACAATCTTACTTGGTAAAGGTTTTAAAATTATTGTTGGTCTAACCATGTTGTAATCTCTAAAAGTGGTGTCTTTGTAGGAAAGGGTTATGTCACTGAAAACATGATTAAGCTTAGTGTACTTGCTTTAAACATGAATAATAATGCATCTTCTTCTATTTATATTAGTGATTCCTCGTATGTTTGGCATGATAGACTAGGACATTCTAATTTCAAATCTATCGAAAGACTAGCTAGTTTAGGTTGCATTCTTAAAATAAACATTAATAAAGGTCATAAATATGAAATTTTTGTTGAATCTAAATATGAAAGAAAACCATTTAACAAAAAGGTTGAACGTAGTACAATTCCCTCAGAACTAATTCACTCATATTTAGGAGATTTGAAATCAACACTAACTAGAGGTGGTAAAATATGGTATATTACTTTTATAGATGATTACTCATGATACTGTCAGGTTTATATTCTTAGAAGTAAATATGAGGATTTAAAGGCTTTTAAATTATATAAACTTGAACTAGAAAACCAAAAAGGTGTTACAATTAAAACTCTCAGGTCAGACCGTGGCAGTGAGTATGTAATATCTACAGGATAATTTTAATGAAATCATTCATGAAACTACTGCACCTTCTTCACCTGAGTCGAAGGGTATAGCCGAAAGGAAAATCCGACCACTCGTAGATATGGTGAATGATATGTTAACTAGTTCATAATTACCTTCGAACTTGGGTGGGGGTGGGGGTAAATATAAATTATCTCTACAAGTTATATCTTGAACCGAGTTCCTTCTAAGAAATCTGACAAAACTCCATATGAGTTATAGAAAGGAAGATAACCTTCATATATATAATTTAAAGTGTGGGGGTGCTTGTCCAAGGTGGTCATCCTCCTTTCAAGAGAATCAAAATAAGACCTAAAATATTGGATTATGTTTTCTTAGGTTATCTTGAGCATACTAGTGCACATAGGTTCATGGCCATCAGTTCCAACCTTAATAACATTAGTATGAACACTATAATGGAGTCTAGAGATGCAGCGTTTTTTGAACACATATTTCCTTTGAGGTCTGGACATTGAAAAAGGTTCAACGATGATCTCACATATATTCAATCGACTAGTCACCCCTGTCTCTAGAGGCTGAGATCGAACTTAAAATAAGTAAGAGAGTTAGACGAGGACAAGTTTTGGTCCCAACTTTATAACTCTTACGGTAGAGTCTGAACCCCAAACATATAAGGAATCTATGACTTCTCCAGAAGGCCCCTTCTAGGAAAAAGCTTCGATAAATGAGTGGTAGTCCATTCAGCAAAATGGAACCTGGGAGATTGTTGATTTACCTCTTTATAGTAAAGCCATAGGTTGTAAATGGGTTTTCAAAAGGAAGCTTAGAACATATGGAACTGTAGAGAAATTTAAAGCTAGGTTGGTAGCTAAAGGTTACAAACAAAATGAAGGATTAAATTTCTTTAATACTTATTCACCTGTCACTAGAATCACTTCTGTTAGGATGTTGATTGTTATCGCTTCTATTTATGATTTTCTTATTCATCAGGTGGATGTTAAAACTGCATTGTTATATGGTGAATTGAATGAAGAAATTTATATGGGCCAACCTGAAGGTTTTGTTGTGAAAACAAAGTATGCAAACTGATTAAATCCTTGTATGGTTTGAAACAAGCACCTAAACAGTGGCATGAAAAATTGATCATGTGATGATATCTAGTGATTTTAAAGTCAATGAATTTGACAAATGTGTTTACATTAAAACTGTGGATAATGTTCATGTGATTGTATGCATGTATGTTGATGATATGCTCATATTAGGCAGTAACATTGATGAAAATGCTAAACATGTCTTTACTCCTTATCATCCCACTTGTAACTTGAAAGAGAACAAGGGTGAGGGAATTTCTCAACTTGAGTATTCCCGCATAATTGGCAGTCTTATGTATTTGATGAACTGTACAAGACCTGATATTTCTTACGGTGTGAGTAGATTGAGCAGGTACACTTGCAAACTTGGGAAGGATCACGTGCCTTGATGTTGATTAATTTGTAATATCGTACTAATTGTGTCCTGGAAACTTATCAACTGATGTTATAGCGGATTTTTCCTTTTAAATATGATATAGCGCTTAACCCACGTCGAAATTGCATGGGGATAATTTTTATCTGGATATTAAATGAGGGAGGATCTCTTCACATTACTCTTAGATTCACATTATCTCACACTTTGGAATATATTTTTCTTAATAAAACTTAAATGGGAGAGTATTTGAAGTTAATATTCTGCATATTTCACAATATAATGTTATCCGACTATCCGTGTTGTAATGACACAATACTAATATTGACCACCACCACTCACCAGCACCCACCACCATTACTTCTTTCAACACCACCACCAGGGGTAGGGCCAAGATTTTGAGAAGGGGGACAAAAAGTTCTTGAAATTGGATAAGGGTGCGAAATACACTTAATTTCCCATTTTATGATTAAAAAAAAGATCAAAAACAATTAAAATTGAGCTTGGCTACGCCCCTGACCACCACTAATGTTTTCGCTTCCAACACTTTATAAGTACGCCACTGCTTCCACCACCTATTACCGCCACCATTGTCTATTGATATCATTTTTATTTTAACCAAAATTATTTATTAGTGGAAATACATATTTATTAAATTAATTAAGGAAACATTTATAGTGAAAAAAATATTAATAGAACATTTATTATGAGAAATTAGTGAAAATATAATTAATAGAACACTTTATAATGAAAAAATATTAATAGTAGATCATTTGTTATGAACAATTAGTGAAACAATAATTAATAGATCATTTATTATGGCACGGGTGTTATATAACTTACGTATAATTATATTAGATTATTTAGTAAAAACTGTTTCCAATCAAATTCTTCTGGACTTTTGAATAGAAGCCCGAAAAATGGGGCAATATACATATATTGTAAATGTCGGTCGATAGTCAAATTATAATGTGTAATCTGAGTAATTTTAGTAGTTTCTCGCTAAGTATATCTATCAAGATGAATCCAAAATGCTACTTCCACTTAAGTCTAAAGAAAAGAAATAAAAAAATCGATACTTCATAAAATCTCACCTTTCTGGACCAAAAATTGCTGAATAGATTAAAACCCCGACGACCTATGATAGCCAAATTTATAATCTGGCTAATATCAAAATAGAGACACCCAAATTCAACCATGACATTATTGTAATTAAGTAGGTTATCGTTGAAAATGTATACTTGAGTTAAATATACAATAAATGAAATTCAAGAAAATGATAGGAACCCCCATAAATTCATACATGAAGCGATGTCAAAAGAAATGGTTTTCTCAGAGATTATTACCTCGGAGTAATTTGATTGGTCAGAGATGTACGTTTTGGTGGAAGAAGATTGAGAGAACATGGAAAGATGATTAACCAAAAGTATATTTTTGGATTTAAGTCTTTTTTCTTTTTCTTTCTGCAATCTATCTCCCCTTCCTAAAAAAGGTTATTTAAAGAATGAAAGTGAAGCTGGCTACTTGGGAAAAGAGATTTCTGGCAAAATATGGGAGATTGGTTCTAATTAGGAGCTGTTTAGCTAGTTTGCCAATTTATTTCCTCTCTTTCATTCATATGCCAGTGAGTGTGGAGGAGAAGCTGACAAAACTGATGGGGAAATTTTTATGGGATTCTTTTGAAGAGAAAAGAAAAATGTGTTGGGTGTCTTGGCTCAAAATCTGTAAACCAAAGCATTTAGGAGGTTTGGGAGTAAAGAATTTAAGATGTACATGTTACGACCACTGTAATATATGAATCAACAATGGAACAACACTGCAGAAAACAATGATAAGAGAATGATAGTGAAATTAATTCGAGGAAATCTCTACCTCCCAATTGGTTAATTTGAGGAAACCAACGCAACACTCCTTAACACAACAGTGTAATTCAATAACATTCAACATACATTTTCATTAAGATAAACAGCCTAAATAGGACAGGTTTACAGCAGCTATACGGTTACACAGTTACACGACAATAAGATAATACGAATACGGTTTTACAATGCAAAAGGATAACTACTAACATAAATACAAATAGACATATTAGATGACCGTATCAACTCCTTCCTCTTAAATTTTCCCTTTTCCTCAAGGGAGATGTCTGGAACAAGTAAAGTCTTACAAATATGTTCAAGTACAGTTTTAGGTACAATTTCCTTGTATTCCTTGTGTCAGCAATCTCTGATGATTGGTACCTTGGTGATTGTAATGCTTCGATAGAACATATGTGCTGAAAATTTCCTTTATTATTCTTAGGTGCTTGAAGTATACTAGCACCTCCATCAACTCTTTTCTCAGATGCTGATAATCCTTGTAAAGAAACTTCATTCCCATTAACTTTGAAATTCATTTTAAACTTAGAGAAATCCCACACAATTGGACCCAAGGTACGTAACCATTGAGTTCTCAATATAACATCATAGCCCTCAAGTGGAAGAAAATAAATATCTATGAATATTGGGATTCCTTGTAACATCAGTTGAGTTTGAGGACATATACCTGAACTACTTACCCTTTCTCCAGTAGCTACCATTACTTCTAGCTTTCCTTTCGGTATTAGATGCAACCCAATTTTCCCCGTAATTTTTTCACAAAGTTATGTGTGCTTCCAAAATCAATTAATACTGCAGCTGATTTAAGGCCAAGTTGTCCAACGAATTGCATTGTTTCAGGCGTACGACTACCGGTTATTACATGCAAATAAATTTATAGTAGTTCACCTTGTTTGTCGCAGATTTCTCCAACTTTTGTTTCTACATCATCGTCACTGTCATCAAGGTTTGATTGAATAGAAAATAACTTCTTGCAGCTATGTCCATGAACAAATTTTTCGTTGCATTTAAAGCACAACCCCTTTATTTTTCTCTCATTAATTTCGTCAATAGACATCTTTATCACCGGTGTTAAAGAAGAACTTACAGGAGTACTATGCGACTGCATGGGTGTCTTTGGAACCAATGAAGTTACTACTTTGTTATCGTTTCTAGCTTCAAATAAACGCGCTAAACCGATTATAGATGATAGTGTTGTAGGTTTATTATCCTGGAAATCAGTACGATTACTAACATCTAATAACCCACTAATAAACATACTGACATGTTGATGCTGGGGTATTGATCCTGCTTTTTCCAACATCTTTTCAAATTTTTCGCGAAATACTTGAACGGTGCTTGTTTGGCTTAACTTCGACAATTCACTAAAAAAATCCATGTAATAATTATCACCAAACCTTGCATACAAGTTGTCCTTGTACTCTTCCCAATAAATATAAACCATTTCCTGCTTAAGGAATTGAAACCATAACTGCGCATCTCCTTCCAGGTGAAATCCTGCCTATTGAACTCGTTCCGACATTGGTATTTTATGATGCAAAAACCACTGTTCCGCCTTACAGATATAGATATCCGGGTCTTCTCCAATAACAAAACGAGGAAAATCAAGTTTCAGTCGGGGTTTTTGATAATCAAATGAAGAAATCTGCTGAAATTCTTTTCTGTTATTCAATCGAACACCTTGGATTTGAAGAAGTCTCAACATTTTCTTTAACAGATCTTTCCAAAACATGATCTGAAATGGTTTTGAAGTGTTCACACAAATCATTTAACCTATCCAGAATTGCATTTTGACCTAGTTCAATCGTTTCCAACGATGATGATTTTTGTTCTTCTGATGATTTATTTTTTTCTTCCGTTGAATCCATAGCCTGGCTCTATATACCAACTTGTTAAGACCACTGTATTATATGAATCAACAATGGAACAACACTGCAGAAAATAATGATATGAGAATGACAGTGAGATTAATTCGAGGAAATCACTGCCTCCCAATTGATTAATTCGAGGAAACCAACGCAAAACTCCTTAACACAGCAGTGTAATTCAATAACATTCAACATACATTTTCATTAAGATAAAAAACCTAAATAGGATAGGTTTTCAGCAGTTATACGGTTACAGAGTTACACGGCAATAAGATAATACGAATACGGTTTTACAATGCAAAAGGATAACTACTAACATAAATACAAATATACATATTAGATGACCGCATCAGTACAAGTAAAGCCTTAAAAGCAGAATGGATATGAAGATATGCAAAGGAGAAGAAAGCTCTGTGGGGTAAAATTGTTCAACAAAAGTTTAAGAATAGTGTGGATGTTTGTTTGCCTTCAGATGATGACTCTGTTCAAGGGAGAAGTTTTTGGAAGGGTATTATGAATTCTATAACTTTTCTAGAAGAACATGTGAAGTTTAAGGTGAAAAATGGGAAGGCAATTAGGTTGTGGTTGGACAATTGATACTGGTACTTTTAAGTATAGATACCCCGTTGCTTTTAAAGTTTGTAATATCAAAAATGCATCCATTGCTGATATGGTGGACAATGGTAGGTTGCATCGTCATTTCGGAAGAAGATTGTATCTAAATAAACAGTTAGAATGAGATCTATTGTGTAATGAGTTGGGGAAAGTTCATGGTCTTGTTGTGAGGAAGACAATGTGGATATTTTAGGGGATTTTTCTGTCAAGAAATGCTATGATTTGTTGGTGCAAGAAGATAGTAGCTCTGATTTCAGTAAGTTCTTATGGAGACAAGGAATCCCTCATAAGGTGAGTTTTATGTTATGAGCTACTTTCCATGATTCTTTACCTACTTTAACAATGCTGAAACACATAATGGTAGATGTACAAGATGAGAAGTGTCAATTCAATAAAAGAGAAGAGGAAACAACAAACCACATTTTTCTTGTGTTGTTCTTATGCTTCTGCAGTATGGTCCTATTTTATCAAGGCTTTTAAAATTTCTTGGGTTTTTCCTAGTTCAGTGAAGGGGAATTTTGAATTTCGGAAATTAAACAATTTGAAAGGTAAAGGCATAGAAGTTTGGTGGAAATTGATTTATGTTATTCATTGGCACCTGTGGAACGAAAGAAACATAAGAGTTTTTGGAGGGAGATCTATGGAAGCAGATGAGGTTATTATGTTGATTTCCCTTTTCCTATAAATTCTTTTTCTTTTAATATAACTTTCCTTTTTCAAAAAAAAATATGCCCTAACCTTGCGTTACTATTCGAATAAGAATTGATCAAGTTCTTATTCCAATCAAACTAGTCTGATGAGGGCTGGGCCGATTGTTGTTGATGATACATGTATTTGTAAAGAAGTGGGATGCATTCCTAATCCAAAATATAGATGATTTATTAGCCAAAAAAGCTAAATTCAATCAAAATTTTGTATTTTGATTTTAAAGTTTGCCTAGTCGGTCACAATCCTTCCCTTTTTTTTCAAACAAAAGTCGATGTTGTAGTTGCTGTAAATCCTACAACTACACCCTGTTAACTTCACACAAATATCTACTCAAGTTTCAGGAATTGTTATCCAAATTTTATTAGAATTTCTTAAAGATCTTACAAAGAGAATAAGAGTACAAAGAAATCAAAATAACTCTCATAATTTCTCTCTCTTGTTTGCTCTCTAATTCTCCCCAAAAATATCTCTACCTCTCTCAAAACTATTTAGCTCAATATATAGGGTATTACATAGTGGATGACAGCTAGCTTTCCTTTAATTTCGGATCTGTCTTGCGATATTCTCGCAAGCTTACAAATGTTTTCTTCGCAGTGCTCTTTAATCTCGAAAGATCTTCACACTTTCCTCATGGTTAAGCTGATGTCACCTGCTACGTCATTCTTCAAATGGTATGCGAGGTCTTCGCAAATGCTTATTGGCTATAGTTTGGAACATAGTTGTCGCGAGATTCTGCTCATATATCTTGCCTCTTCTCATGTCTTCTCTGCGAAAAAGAGAATGATATGAGAATTTTTATTTCAAAATGCCGCAATAATGCCGCAACCGCTCATCTCTTCACATTCTTATACTCTGGCATGATTTCGTACTCTACGCAGAATCACTTACACGCGTCTCTTCCTCCATTCAACTCTTGACACGTCATTTTCAAACGTCATTTCTCAACCGTTCACGTCTACTCTTCACATTAAATGAGTTTATCTTTTCAAGAATTTTTCTCTCTATATATATATCTTTCTTATTCTTTCCTTTTTTCTCTTTTACTTTCTTCTCATATTCTCTGCAATTTTACTCTGGTACTATAATTTTTCTTCTTTCTTTTTCTTTTGATCTTTATTTCTTCATTCCCATACTAAAAAGATGCCTCCAAGCGGCCATAAATATGAAACATCTTTTGAAGGAGTTCAAAAAGATCTCAAAGAGAGAGGTTTTATTCTTTCCACCATTCCTGGTCAAAGTGCTAAGTCTATCCTTTCTTCCAGATTATTTTTTGATCACCCCTGTAACAATGAAGAGATCATAGTTTCACTTGGTCATATTCTCATTGGTCTCCCCATACCTTTGTACAACCCTAATATCCCTTTATTTTATCGGGTTCTTTCCCATGCGAAATTTTCGCGAGCCATTTACCAACTAAGTGGAGATTGTATTCGATTTCTTCTTGAATTCGCCAATCGGGGTGCTGGCTTAGGATATCTTTACCCACCAGAAGTGAGAGACCCCAAATTTGAAAGTCTGAGAAATATACTGTGGAGAACTTCTTTCAGAATTATGAAGTGATAATCATGAAGAAAGATAACACTCGCTGGGGTGTTCGCTTGAAGAGGAAAGATAATATTGCTGATGATAAAATTCTTATGCAAGACATTAACTGGAATTCTGGTAAGAATAACACTCCATGTCAATCTAAAGATGATAAGTAGTGCGTCTTTCCATTGATTCTTAAGGGATCTTACATCTCTGGATCTCATTTTTTACATGAGGATCTCGCTGCATATCAACCATGGGTATTCAACTAGCCCGAAAAGCAAGAAGAGGTATGCTTCTAAATTTCGCTCAAGTTATAACCTTCCATTAAACCTTATTTTATTATCTTCTAAGTCTTGCGAAATTTTCAGATTACAAAGTTGAGAGCTAGTTATTCCAAAACTAAGAAGCCAAGTGTCCTGGCGACATTGCGTTCAATCACGGATGAAGTAAGAAATACTATTTTACTATTTTTAACAATATATTGTTGCGCCTATTTCTTATCTTTATTCGTGTGCGAAGGTTGGCATCGAAGAGGAAGAAACTGAAGAAATTGATGATCCTGCGAAGATCGCAAAGGCTAAAGGCAAGAACAAAGGTGTTCTTCGCAAAGAGAAATCAGCTGCCCCATCCTCAAAGAAAAGAAAAATTCGTTCTCCCTCTCCTTAAAATCTCCACTTTGATGAGATCTATGATGATGATGCTTGTTTCGCAAAGGAAAATGCCTCAGTTGAATCTTCTATGTCATAATTATCTCGCATCTTCTCTGATACTATGCAAGGAATCTGTGATGTTCCTTTAACTAACACATGCAAAGCTATTGCGAACATATGTGATACCACCTTGTTAGATGGTGATGATTCCCTTCGTGGAGTTTCCAGATCAGTAACTCCTAGTTTCTTAAATTCACTAAGTATCCTGGTAATCCTCTATACTCATATTTCTCTTTTATTTTAATTCGAAATTATAATTTTCTTTAACAAATTTTGTATTATTTCTCAGGCTGGAAAATCTTCTTACGCAGTTGCTTCTGATTTGTTGAAGAGGTGTGAAAACTTTGAGAAGAAAAATCTTCAGCTTCGCAAGAAGAGCGAAGAATTGGAAGTTGAAGCTACTGGGCTTCGCGAAAAGAATCATCAGTTGGAAGTTGAAAATTCCACTCAGAAGAATAAAATATCTAGTCTTCAGAATGCCAACAACCAACTCTACGGTACAGGTTTCTCTTCTTTTTCTTTATTTCTTTGTCTCATTATTTCTTATTATTTGATTAATCATTTTTGCAGACGTCTATGGTCTTTCTGATGAAGCCATAACTCTTCATTCCTTTCCCAACTCTATGGATGACGATACCCTCCTCGAACATCTTAATAACTCTCTGAACAGTTTTACAAATGACAAAATAAAATCTATTTCTTTAAATGAACTTAGATCTAAATTCCACCTTCTAGAGATTGATCACAGATCTATCCTGAGCTCATCCAACCAATTTAAACGTATCTTCCTTAACTATAAAGATGAAATTAATAAACTAAGAGCCAAAAATAACAATCTTATAGATGATAAAGATCGTATCACTACTCAAGGTGCTCAAGTTTTAGAAAAATTCCATAAAACTCTTCTTGAAACCCAGCTTGAGCGAGATGAAGTCATTCGCAAAAATATCACTCTTAAGGAAAGAGAAAATAAAGTTTGTTCCTGTCTCCTTATACATAGTGATGATGAATTTGATTGGGCTGCAAAAATCTTAGATAATGCTAGAAATGATTTAGGATTGAACGTTAGTATCCAAGATGATAACACGGCCTTGGTTAGAGATATAATTTCTGACAGAGAAGGTTGTTAACTTCGCTTCTTTATTAACTATTCTTCTCTCTTAACTCCAACCAGTTTGTTAAGTTGCTATTATATTTTCGCAGATTCCCAGAGGAAACTTCGCGAAAGGATTGAAGAGTTAGAGTCTAAAAATAAAGATCTTGAAGCTGCGAAAGCACAGTTAGCGGAAAACTTTTCTGTTCGCGATGATAAATGTCGCAGGCTTAAGAATCAACTGAAGTTAACTGTTGCTAATTTCGAGAATGATGTTCGTTGTTTTCGCAATCGAACTATTGAGAACATTTGTGATGATAACAACATTCCTCACTCTAAATATCCTTGTCTCTTAGAAGAAGTTCCACAGAATGTAATTCCTCCCGCTATTTCAGATAGTGATGAAAGTGAGGAAGAGAGTGAAGAAGAAATGGAAGAAGAAATTGAGAGAGAAGAAATAGATAAAGAGGAAGATAAAGAAGGAGAAGAAACTGATGAAGGAAATGGAGAATCTCGCAAAAAATAATTTTTCTCTTCTTCATTAGCTTTTCCCCTTTTCACAACACTTGTATATTTGTTCTTCTATTTTTTGATCCTTATGTAAATCCATTGCTGCGAATTTCTTTGATCTCCAAAATTTCTTAATATAAGCTTTATCTTTTTTTGTCTTACCTACATGAGTTAGTAAAGCAATTCTTTTTCGAAAATATTATAAAATTGATCAAGATATCGTCAACAAATTACTCATTCATTATACATAGTTCATGTGTAAATCTTTCAGGTGGAAGAAAATAACATATGTCTCTATTAAGCATTCCCATACTTGCCTTCGTTATTTGTTTTCAAATGAAAGATTAAGCATGTTATCTTTTGTTACGATATACTTACTATGGTGATATTGTATTGCAATCTTCTGCGTCAATTTCACAGTCATGTTTGCGCTTACCTGCAAAATTTCGTTATAACGATTTCACTTATCATGTTTATCTTGGAATTTTCCAAAGTCCCACTCAATATGATTCTCAATATTAGTTTCTTATATGGTCTTATTATTCCTTCCTAAGTAAAGGTATTATTTTGCCACTCTTTGTCTTTGTGACAAAATCCCAGGACGTCTTTACATTTTCATGTAATGACCCATTGATCTTGTCTAATCACTTTTGTAGTATTATTGCCCCTACAGGATGTTTTTAATGCGACAATATGACAGGCCTAAATATTCTTGCGAACATAAAGTCCCATGACATTTCCGTCTTGCGATGAAATCGCATGACGTCTGTACTCTTTCGCGCACTGACCCATTGATCTCGTCTTATCTTTTCTCTTATATTATTGCCTCTTCAGGATTGACGCACAAATATGAGCCTTAATACTCCCCTGAGTAAAAAGCCTCATGATATTTGCGTATTTAGAAACTTATCAGCTCCCTAGTGGACAATGCCGCCCTTATCACCCCCCTGGTTTTCCCTTCAAGGATACGTACCTCTACCATACAAGGTTGGATCCTCCCATCTGGTCTTAAAAACAACCAGTTCTTTTCGCATCCTCTTATCCCTTCGCCTATATGGCTCATGGTTACGAGACTTCACCCTAAGTAGGGTTTTCTTCGGGCCGAGTGCATCACATCCAAGACTTGACAAGAATGGCCAGGTACACTCCAGACGCCCCAGGCACTCTTGGATCAACCGTGTACCTCGGTTCCTTGATCGAGTTTTTCACTCCTTAGGAGAGACCCCTAGTCGTCCAACCTAAATCATAAGTTTAAGTTGAAAATCCAAGGTACCTCTCCTGGATGGGCTTTATTGACCCCAAATCTCCATAACTCAGGTTCCGGGGCGGTGTAACCTTTCCCTGAGCCATGTTATAGGTTCTCCCTTCTATGACGCACTTTAGATCTTACATTTTCCTCTTGCGAAATTTTATTTCGCGAACTAAGGTGTACGCCATAAAAGGATCGCCTCTATCTTTATGTTTCTTACGAAGTTTTCGCATGTCTTTATTCTGTTGTTACAGATACAATTTCTCCGATATTATCTCAAATTTTCATTCTGTTTTAACAAATATAATCTTTGCGAAATTATCGCACACTTTCATTCTGTTTATGCAATGTCTTATTTTTCTTTAATCAACAAAAGATGTTCTCCACATGCACTGTTACAAAATATCTCATATTTTCTCGCTTTCATCAACTTTATCCTTACTTCACATTTTGAGTTTCTTACCTTTGTTATATTGCATTTGTGCCTCTTTAAGTTCTCTCACACTACTGATGATTGTGTTTCGCAGACTACTTTCCCCTTGCCCTGTGCTGTTAATTATTTCTTTCGCAGCACTTCCATATCCTCCACATTCTATTGCATCCACCATAAATCTTTCAGTTATTTGATGTTCTCTGATATTCTGCTTCCAACTACTCTTCTTAGTTCCTCGTTCTTCATATTTTTCTACATCAATTTCATGATACTTTTTTCCTTCAATCTAATCTCCTCTTATAATTCCAACACCACTAGGATGAGGGAACTTGATGCATTGATGGAAGGTTGATGCTACTCCCAGAATCCTATGAAACCATGGTCGACCAAACAGAGTATTATACAGTGACTCCACATCAACATCACAGAATTTAATCTCAGAAGACAACCCCTTCAATGGAATTCTCATAATAATCTCTCCATTTGGTTTATTCGCAGTTCCATTAAAGCCGTAAATCTTGTAAGTCGAAGGTATTAAATCCTCATCTCTTCCTCCCATAGTTTTGTAAGTATGATAAAACAGTATATCTACGGAGCTCCCAGTATCAATCAATATTCTATTAATCGCCCATGACTCATCGGCTTCATCATCTTCATCATCACTAGGTTTCAGATTGATCTCTAATTTTACCACCAAAGGATTATCATGCATCTCTCCACCTTCAGTAATCTCTTCTGCTGTGAAGGAGATAGATTGTTTCTGCCATTTTTTTAGTGGCGAAACTTTCATAATGTTCATAATTTCTCTTCCATCAACATCCCTTGCGAAAACTCTACTTAGAATATTATCGTGAAAGTCTTCTATTGTTTTGTGCGAATGTACAATTGAATTACATAATAGATTTTTTTGCATTTGCACTAACTTCAATTAGAAATGTATCTTCTCTTTTCGATGCATTTGCTCTGTGATCTTCTGGTGGTGGTGGTAATGGTTGTCTTATCATAAAATGGTTCAACTTTCCTTGATCTATCATTCTAAGAATAATTCTCTTAACATTTCTGCAATCATTTGTTGTATGTCCATGGAAGTGATTATATGCGCAGAATTCACGACTTCTATGGGTCGAAGGTGGATCACTCCCCATATTCCAATGTGTTGGGATGTTCTCCATTAAGATTATGGCTTCCCATATCTTTTTCACACTAGCATTTAGAGGTGGCATTATTATTTCTTCCCAAACTACCTTGTTAGTTCCTTGTCCTCTATAGTTGTTGTACTTCTGACCTCCATAAGTTTCTTGTGGTTGGTCAAGCCGTTGGATCTTATTATTTCCGCCGCGGCTATAGAATTTTATTTCCCTCTCAAACTCTTATTGATCACGACTTCCCATTGCTACCATCATCTGTTGATTTTCAACCATCATTTTTCCTTGTTGTTCTTGCGAAGTGCTCGCCACTGCATTTGTCAATTTAGGCAGTAAACTGGAATTCGCTACCTTTGAGCTTGTGTTCGCAGCTGGATATGACTTCATCTCATTCTGCTTTTCCTCAAGAGCTATATATTCCTATTGATATTCTCGCAACTCAGTCATTGTGATAGTATTCTTGATTCTGAAGATTTGAACATACAACAAATTTGTTGCAAACATCGCATTGATGAATGAAAAAATGTGGTAGATTTCGTCTACACGGCCAGCCATATTACTACACATGGTCTTCCACCTCAAAGTTAGATGCTTTATACGTTCGCATACTCTTTGTTTCAATCTAAATACATCTTCAATTCCTCGACGCGATGAATTGTTACCTATATAAGCTCCCAAGAACACCGTTTGTAAGTGATTGAAAGATGTTATGGTATTCCTTGGTAGTCCTTCAAACCACTTCAACGCCTCTCTTGTCAAACTTGATGCAAAATATTTGCACAATACAGCGTCATGGTTTTCCCATTGCAACATGCATCTTACATAAGCTTTAATGTATTAGATTGCACAAGTTTTCCCATCAAAGATGCTGGTTAGGGCAGGCAGATTACACTTTGGCGGAATTCCTCGCAACTGCACTTCTTGAGTAAATGGTGTTTTTGCAGCTTCCTCTATTGCCTCATCCAATTTCCTTATGCCTCCTTCTCTTATGTTATTGAGCATTCCTCTCATCTCTGCTAATTCTCTCAAAATTTGTTCATTCGCATCTTCCCCTTGGTCCATTGGCCTTTTTAACGCTGTTTATCTTCTCCTTCGTTCATGCTTATCTTGCCTTGCGAAATCTTGTTCTTCTTTCTCAACTTCTTCTTCCTGTTCTCTTCTGCGATTTTCTCTTTCATCCCTTACATGTGTTCGCATGGTCTTCCACCTTCAAAGTTAGATGCTTTAGACTTCCGCATAATCTTTGTTTCAATCCAAATACATCTTCAATTCCTGGACGCGATGAATTGTTACCTATATAAGCTCCCAAGAACACCGTTTGTAAGTGATTGAAAGATGCTATGGTATTCCTTGGTAGTCCTTCAAACCACTTCAATGCCTCTCATGTCAAACTTGATGCAAAATATTTGCACGATACATCGTCATGGTTTCCCATTGCAACATGCATCTTACATAAGCTTTAATGTGTTGGACTGCACAAGTTGTCCCATCAAAGATGCTGGTTAGGGAAGGAAGATTACATTTTGGCGGAATTCCTCGCAACTGCACTTCTTATGTAAATGGTGTTTTCGCAACTTCCTCTATTGCCTCATCCAATTGCCTTATGCCTCCTTCTCTTATGTTATTGAGCATTCCTCTCATCTCTGCTAATTCTCTCAAAATTTGTTCATTCGCAGCTTCCCCTTGGTCCATTGGCATTTTTAACGATGTTTCTCTTCTCCTTCGTTCATGCATATCTTTCCTTGCGAAATCTTGTTCTTCTTCCTCAACTTCTTCTTCCCGTTATCTTCTGCGATTTTCTCTTTCATCCTTACATGTGTTCGCACATGATTTAGTCTCTCATTTTCTTCTCTGCGACCTTGTTCGACAATTCTTTGGATTCTATTAATTTCTTCATCAAGGTTATTATTGTGGCGGTTGCATTTTCGTCTTCTCTCGATTATCATGGTTATTTTTGCGTATAGCCTCTTGAAATTCTTTTTCTTCAGTCTCCGCTCTCATCCTTATTCGTTCTCTTTCACAAGCTATACGTGCTTGTGCAGCATTATGTCTCTTGATTTCAGCTTCAATTTATTGTTGGTTTCTTTGTACCTCTCTTACATATAGCATCCTCATTCCTTCCTCCCGGTTTTATTCGCCATCTTGATTAATTCGTTCTTGACGTTGTGCATTCCTCTGATTTCTGTGGTTTTGCTCATTTTGATAATTTTCACCATGTTGAACGTAACGATCTTCAGCTATTGCTATTTTTTCGCGAATTCCTTCGCCAGTATTCTGTGCATCTTCTTGAATATTCTCAGCATTACCCACCACAATCGAATTTTGCCTCACTTCTCTTCTAATTGGTCTTGAATTTGATCTTGTGGTGCTCCTTGACCTCGTATTTTGTAACCTCATATTTTTCATCCTCAATTCATGATTCTGCCGTGTTAAATTTGCACGTTCTTCTACCCTAATCTCCTTTCTTCATACAACCGCTGTCTCAACATCTCTAGTGTTTCACTCGCCTCCTCTCCATGAATTATTCCTCCTTCTACTTCCCTTTCCCTCTCTTGTCGTCTTAATTGTTGTGTTTCTTAAATTTCCTCTGTTGAGTCTGTCCGCCATGTGTGTACACTAACTCTATCATAATCAATATTTCCACCTTGCACTGGTACCTGCTGAGTTGGTGGTTGAATTCGTTCTTCTCCAATGTTTCTTGCTCCCATTCTTGAGGATTCTCCCGCTTCATTTCTTCTTCTACCAGCGATTCTCTTGCTTCTCCTCACCATTTTTCTCAATTGCAAGACTCTGTTTAAAACTATGAAATTTTTTCAACAATTATTCTAGATTCTTCCGAATCACAACAACAACTTTCAACCTTATCTTCAAACTATCTTGAATGTTATTCAATTAGTCCCTGTTTCTAGCGCCATTATGTAGTTGCACGAAATCCTATAACTACACGATGTTAACTTCACACAAATATCTACTCAAGTTTCAGGAATTGTTATCCAAATTTTATTATAATTTCTTAAAGATCTTACAAAGAGAATAAAAGTACAAGGAAATCAAAATAACTCTCAGACTTTCTCTCTCTTGTTTGCTCTCTAATTCTCCCCAAAAAGATCTCTCCCTCTCTCAAAACTATTTAGCTCTATATGTAGGGTATTACATAGTGGATGACAGCTAACTTTCCTTTAATTTCGGATCTGTCTTGCGATATTCTCGCAAGCTCACAAATGTTTTCTTCGCAGTGCTCTTTAATCTCGCAAGATCTTCACACTTTCCTCATGATTAAGCTGATGTCATCTGCTACGTCATTCTTCAAATGGTCTGCGAGGTCTTCGCAAATGTTTATTGGCTATAGTTTCGCTGGCACATAGTTATCGCGAGATTCTGCTCCTACAGATGTAAACAATTATTTTTATCAATTAAATTTTCCTTTCCTATTTTTTTTCTAAAAAAATACAGGCAAAGAGTTTTCTCATTACCAAACTTAGACTAATAATTATTTTTTTGTTTTTATTTTCTTTTCTTTTCCCTATTATTCAAGACATTTTTACCTACAATTTCGCTTCTAGTGCCTCATTTTGCCTTTTTTATTGTTCGTCATTTGCTGCTTTTGTTCTTGTAACATCGAGAATCATGGACGGACTCAGGATTCACCTTTGGGTAGGGCTGAAATATAAAAATCAATAATGCGGCCGGAGGCCGCGGCAAATTTTTTTGGAACACATCACATAATTAGTGGCCAAATAGTGATCAACCCATAAAATACTAGATATCGAGGGAAATAAAAGTTAAAACGAACACAAATAACAACAAAAACAAAGTGATTACCAAAAGATATTTTTATACAGAAGAAAATATGAGCAGAAATATATTGAGTGGAAGAAGATTATTTACTTTAAACATTACTTAAATTTTGATCACCTCATATTATGGGCTAACTACAACTAACATGTGGGCTAAACATAAAATTTAACCCAAATCTCTCTACTAAATTTTTTTTAACCCAAAATCAGGGACGGGCTATAGCCACCTTCAGCCCCTTGCTAGGCCCGTCCCTGTCGAGAATTTATATGTCAAAGGGCTAGAATACAAAGTAAACAGAGGAACGTGCATGTTGCTTTGGAATCGATAATTGAATGAACAAAAAGCAGCCATGTACGTTATTAATACCTTTTCTGCTCATATCCGTCGATTCAATATGAAATGTGGTCCTGTTTTAATTATCTTATCTTCTCTTTGATCATTATGTTCACGACATTAGGTGTTACCCGTGTTAGGACAGGACTCCTTGAAACATATGGTAGGCGCCCAACAGTAATGACTTGAGCTGGCACATGTTGCCACTTCATTTGACCCAATAAATCTTGAACATTGACTAGATTACGTCCTATATAAACCCCATACCTCCTCACCTCTTCTACATTCCACTTACTGATTAATACAATCAAACACAAACAACAAATCCCATGGCTTCTTATTCTTCCGTTTTCGCATTTCTTTTTCTCAGCTTCTTCTTCCTCTCTGTCTCCAATGCTCAACCTTCTTCTTCCTCCAGGCCTGGCGGGCTATTTTTCTCTGTTTACAGGGATCAATCTACTCTCCAATATGTCACCACGCCGGTAGGAAACCCTAGAAACGTAGTCATCGATATCGGTCGTAAATCATCCTGGATCTATTCTAGTGCTGGTTGTGCGTCTACTTCGATTTCAGCTGTCATAACAGCTCAATCAAACGATTTGAAAAATGGGGAATGGGTCTCAGGTCCAAATGTTACTGCTACTGGGATTTCACTGGGTTGTGAAAAGAATTCCAGTGCCTTACGAGGACTTGCGAAGGGTGTTAGAGGAATTGTCGGTCTCGGACGTTCAAGTTCCTCTTTAACTTCACAATTTTCAGCTGCATTTCGGTTCCCTCAAAAGTTTGCTGTGGAGTTATCTTCTGACAGCGGGGGTTCCCTGTACTTTGGGGATGGTCCTTACACTAACCAAAACTTCAGGCAGCAATTAGTTTACACCCCACTGCTCACTAACTCTTTTTTCCCTAGTGATTATTTCGTTGATGTAAGATCAATTGAAATAGACGGTTCAGTTGTCGCAATAAACAAAGGATTATTGTCCATCAACAAGAAAAATGGAGTTGGAGGAACTAAATTTAGCACTTTAGTTCCTTACACTAAAATGGAGACATCAATATTCAAGGCCTTCACAAGTACATATATTAAGGCGGCTAAAGCCAGGGGTATTTCTACGATTGCTCCCGTTGCACCTTTCAGTACATGTTTTAATGCGTCGACGATCGAAAACAGACCAGATGGGCTTGTTGTGCCATCGATCTCTCTTCGCATGCCTAACAATGTAAATTGGGTTACGAATGGACCAGGTACTACTTTGAAGTTCGTCAAGGATAATGTGTACTGTTTGGCATTTGTGGACGGAGGTGCAAAGCCAGCGACTTCAATTGTTATTGGTGGTCATCAGATGCAGTTTAGTATTATAGAGTTTGATAATGCAAGATCAAGGTTAGGGTTCAGTCCACCAATTCAAGTTTGATCAAGTTGTAGACTTTAATGGGATGGGATCATGTCTCCATCATTTCTCTTTCTAATTATTATTTTTTATCCATATCCATTCAATAAGACATAAATAAAATATTTCCTTCAATGTGATGAGTCCCTCTGTTTTTGATCTTTTCACCACCATTAACATTGAAATGAACCTACCCCAAAACCATGCTCTTGTAATTAGGGCTGCACATCCGTCCGTCGGTTTCAGCTGAAAACCGCGGACATAACCGAATGTTCACCGGTTTTCAATTCTTAAACTGACATCGAACTGTTTAATATCCGGTTCGGCTTTTAACCGATCTGACGGTTCGGTTATTGTGCCGGTTTTCAACCGATTCAAAATCTATAACTTAATCAATCAACATTTACTTCAATTTTATAATATATGTCCAGATCTACAAAATAATGAATTCAGGAATAAATTCAAGCAGAAGATTCAACTGCGCCATTCTTCCCCTTTCCTTCATCTTCTCTATGTGAAATGCAAGAAACCACCAGTGCGGTTGCGATACTTGATGTGTCCATACTTCTCACATCCAATAAAAAATCATAGTGAAAAATAAGAATGAATCAAAATCTAGTATAAACCTTGTAAAGATATGAAGTAGTAGAATTATAAAAACACACACTTTGTGATTAATACAATAAAAACCATGGAATCAATAGAATAAAAAAAACCCAAATTAGAAAAATCTAGGACTTCAATTTTGCAATTTAATATGAACATAAAATTGATACATACATCATAGTGATTCAAAATAAAAATAAAATCATACTGATAATTAGTCTCTGAACTGTGACGTAGATGTTAGGAAGGTAAAGAAGAAGAAGGAGGAGGAGGTGGTGTGGTTTTTCTTAGAAAATCTGTGATGAAGGTGGTTAATGGTGGCTGTGATTCTATAAGAGGGTGGAAAGAAGAGAAAAAAAAGTAATCCTTTCCTTTTAGCGTTTCCATGTAACAATGGATGGCGATGATCTAATAAAATCGACAGCTGTAAAGTATCGGTTTGAAATCGATTTGATCAGTCGGTTTTGACACTACAACCGTTGACTGAGCCGACAATCCAACAGTTATGACTTCTCAAACTGTTGACCTAACCGTGATCAACGGTTTGGTTCTAATCGGTTCAAATTTGGCCCTACTTGTAATTGTATAAAAAAACGTAAAATTCGGTATGCCACCACTTAAGTCGCCTCCATCATCTCCAGAATCAAACTTTCCTCTCTCAAACCTCTTTATAACTGTTAGAGCCACTGCTCGGTCGAACTCGCAAGCGTTGCTATCTCAAGCTTGTTGTCAAGTTTAGTTGCCAAAACTATAAGTCTTGATTTCTAGTCTACTTATAGCTAAGTCTCGGATTATGATAGAAAGTGTAGTTGAGCATTAAACTTCACGGCGTTCATCGATTGAAGATGAAGAACTACTAAGGGGAGATCGTGGAACTTCATCAACAAAAGGTATGTGGAGACTTGAACTCATCTATCACTCAAAGTCTATCTACTCTATCTATTATTTGAGATAAAAGTCGTATAGCTACATAAACTTCGTTTATGCACATTCGATATTTCGAGTTGAGTTTAACTCGCTTACATATTTCTCAAAATATGTGTTGGTAAGCTTTCGCTTTAACCAAGTTCATCTTATATTCTTGACGAAAGTCAAAAGATGATCATGTGAAAATCACCTTGTAACATTTTACATGATTTGTGTGAGACAGTCATTTTGATGTAGACTCGAAATGTTTCGTATTGGTCATTCGATCACTTGAAAATTGCTTTGAAGCTAATAGTTTGTGTGAGACAGTTATTGTCGTCTTCCGAGAATGTTTCAATGTTTGAAATAGGAGTTTCGAACACTTAACCATGATTGGATTATAAGCACAGTATGCGTACTTGCATATGTGTTGATCCAAGACATGAACTAAGTATGCATACCCGTATGCGTACTAGTTGGTCAGGTAAAGTATGGGAGCTAGAGTCTATGTACATGTACGCGTACGGGCAAAGTCAGTTAAAGTCCGGGTACTAGAGTATGCGTTCCTGTACGCGTACTGGTTTCAACTGAATTTTGGATGTGTACGATAGTATGCGTACCCGTTTGCATACTGGCCAACACAGTCCAAGTCCGGCTATTTAGGTATGCGTACCCGTTTGCATACTTGAGTGTTAATTTATGTTCAAAAATCAGTTTATTCATGAACTAATACATTTATATAATAAGGAACGCAATCTTTTGAAAATCTTGGCTATAATGTTCATAAATTGATTCGAGTGAATCAAAATTGATTTTGCTTCAATTGTGTCTTGTATACTTCTATGAGAATATAAAGAATTGAACAACTCTATAACTAGTTTGATTTGACTCACTTGAACTAGTTATGGTTATGATGAATATGGTTGATATGAAAGTGTTCATACGGCTAACTTCGGTTAACTATTGTTGAGCCACAAGGTGTACACGTTTAGGTACGGTTACCCATATCTAAATGAAGTAACTTTTCATTTGTGTGTAAGAAGCTAAGTTTGATCTAACGGTTGAAAGATATTAGCTTAAGTCTAATCAGGTTTTCATCTAACGATGAATATTGAATGTTTTGTTACCAATGTAACTTAGATTGCAAATACTGATTTGAAGACCATATAAAGGAGAACTCTAGCAACTGGGAAACCTAATCCCCATACCTCCTGTGTGATACTAGTTGTGACTAGAATCGATTCTCCTTTAACCTTAGGTTTTTTTCGAAACCCTTTAAGTTAACTACTTGAAGACTTCATTGGGATTGTGAAGCCAGACCCAACTATTTTCTCTATAGTTGCGTGTTCTGATCTTGTTGTTTTCAATCTTATTAAGTACTATCTTCTCTAAGATTTGCTCGAGATTTATTCTCCGATAGGCAAGATAAAAAGTAGTCACAAACATCTTCGTCTCATCGTTTATGATTCCACAATATCTTGTTTCGCTACCATACGATTAAGATTATCATGAGGTGATTGATAATACTAGGCTGTTCTTCGGGAATATAAGTTTGGTTTATCAATTAGTTCCTGTGCACCTTGATTTATCAAAAGACGGAACAAAAACTCATAGGTTTATCTGTGGGAGACGGATTTATCTATACAATAGACTTTTCTGTGTGAGGCAGATTGGTTTATCAAGTCTTCGACTTTGGGTCGTAGAAACTCTTAGTTATGGGTGAGATCAGCTAAGGGAATCAAGTGCGCAGATGCTGGGATTCAGAGACGTAAGGAACGCGATTGTACCTTGATCAGTGTGAGATTGGTTAGGGTTCAACTACATTCTAGACTGAAGTTAATTTGGAGTAGGCTAATGTCTCTAGCGGCTTAATACAGTGTGGTGTTCAAATCTGGACTAGCTCCTGGGGTTTTTCTGTATTTTCGGTTTCCTCGTTAACAAAAATTTTGGTCTTTGTGTTATTTATTTTCGCATTATATTTTAATATAATTGAAATATCACAGGTAGTGCGCAAGTTCAATCAATTGTGAATCCCAACTTTGGGTTGTTGATTAAATTGATTGACACTTGGATATTGGTTTTTGATATCGTACAAGTCAATTCTTATATTCAATCGGGCTCGCAAATTCCTATTTGTTTGATTGCAGAATGAATTGAGAAATAAAGATATAACTCTTGGATATACTTTTCTTAAGATTGAGTCTGACTATCTAGTTAATTCTATTGAAAGTATATTGGAGTTAGTCCATACAGAATGCTAATCGAAATATTAGGTGTGGTTGTTAAACCCCCGCTTTTTCAACAACGAGAGTATATTGTTGGTTATAGCAACAACAATCGTAAAGAATTGAAAAGTAAAACTTATCTCAACCCAAAGATTGACATGCGGATACAACAACAACATTTGTAGCAGAAGTTAATAGAGGCGCACATTGAAGATATGTTGTCCTAAAGATAATATCGCATGCTAGGCTGCTACTCCTCTAAGTAGAGTGATTCCATAGCCATTAGCGAGTTGCCTACATGATATAACTATTATTGGTATTTCTCAATGTAGCACACAAGGAAAATACCCTAAGAGCTTGGCAGTGGTACAAAACAATGAATTCGAATGGCTCACAGTAACAAAAGAGTTAACAGGAGAACATTGTAAAACGAAGAAAAAGAAGAAACTGTTTTATTTCTGCGTTTTAAAATCAGTTTCAACTCTTCCTTTTATAGTGTTTCAAAAGATTTGACAAACGTGAGAATCTCTCTCAATAGGGCGGTCAATTGGATACCGAATTCCAATAGTCGTTACCGATAATCCGAGTTCCTATAGGTAATTTTCTGACAAAACGGTAATCGAAAGTCGGTAATGGTATTTTGTCGGTAATTATTGTCTTAACGAAAGGGTAACGGCTGAGGCACATACCGGTTGGTTAATAGAGATGCCGATAGTATATAAGGTATTCGGAAATCGGTAACGACATTTTATCGGTAATTATTGTCTTACGACTTACAAGTTATGAAAATTCACATTGTAGTCCAAGGATGCAATTGTTTTTGAATTTCATTGTGTTTTTATTTTTGCAAGAACATGTAACTAAGAAAATTTGGAACATTTGTACGTGTTTATTTTGTGTTTGGCATGAATTTTGAGCCGAAAGCTTCTTATTTTGAATTGAATTTGGGCCTGCAAAACAGGTTATGTAAAACTCTGTCACATGACGGTATTTATCGGTAACTTTACCGATATCCGATAACCTTAACGAAACGGTATCGGCTGGATTTTGAGAATTTCGCCGAAAATTTTCGGTATCGGAATTCCGATAAAAATTATCGGTAACATATGGCTGAGCCAGTTACCGTTTCGATAAGTTCCATTGACAGCCTTATCTTTCCATCTTGTCATACGCATGGGAAGTTTTATTCCATTATTTATAACGTCCAAATCTTTTGAAAAACTATAAAAGGAAGAATTAAAGTTGATTTTAAAACGCAGAAACAATGTTCTTTTTAACAGTTTTACAATGTTCTCATGTTAACTGTTTTGCTACTGTAAGCAATTTGAGTTCATTTTTTTGTACCACTGCCAAGATCTTAGGGTATTTTCCTTGTGTGCTACATCAAGACATACCAACAATAGTGGTATCCTTGAGGCAACTCGCAAATGGCTATAGCATCACTCTGCTTACACGAGTAGCATGCGATATGGTCTTTAGGACATCGTATCTTCAATACATGCCTCTATTAACTTCTACTACAACTGTTGTTGTTGCATCCACTCGTCAAGCTATGGGATTAGATAAGTTTTACTTTTCAGTTATTTTATAATTGTTGTTACTAGAACCAATAATCTAAAGACAATATTACTACTTTATTTTTTATAAGAACAACGGGAAAAAATATTGTTGACAAACCTGCTAAGTTTTGTGGAAAATATTTTATGCGTTGGCAATCGAAAATGTTATTATTTCTCAAAGACCAAAGACTAGACAAAGTTTCTTTGAAAAAACCCTCATCAAGGCTTCATAGACGTGGTTATGAATATGAATATTATACATGGACTAGGAAAAACTATATGTATAAAAATCATATACGTAACTACTTGGATGATTCACTGTACGATTTTTATAATGAAAAACATGATTTTTCTTCTTTTGATTTATGCGAAGCTTTGGAAGAAAAATATATTGCTGAAGCAAGAAATATTTCTTGGTGGCTAGGTTCCTTGAATACAAAATGAATGATGAAAAACTTGTGGTTTATCAATTCATAAAACTTTAGTTAATCATCAATGAAATTATTGCTGAAGGTATGTCTATTGATGAAGTTTTCCAAGTAGTTACTGAAAAGCTTCCACCTTCGTGGTATGATTACAAAAGGAGGCTGTGACATAAGACTCGTGAAATCACCATGGTAGAACTGGGAAAAAAAATCAATTTGAGGAACTACTCTGCTGCAAGGACAAGAACCTGTTGTTGAGCAAAGACAAGCTCATACTCTAGATGATAATGTTGCACCAAACAAAGGACATGATGGAAAATCTGAATCCAGCAAAATTGGTAATAAACGTAACAAACGTCGCAATTCCAGAGGTAACCAACTTAAACCTAAGGGTGGTGTCTCTAAGAACACTATCTAAGGTAACTCCTATAACTTTGGTAACCCCGGACACATGGCCCAAGATTGTAGGGTAAAATGACTAAAAATGATCCAAAACTGAAAAATAAAAACCTAATAGATGAATCTGGATATTATACCGACATGGTGTTTGAAGTCAACATTGTCTCTAGTGTGACCAATATGAGAGAATGGTGGTTAAATTCTGGAGCTACCAGGCATGTCTGCAAGTTCATAAATGCTTTCTCCTCCTTTATGGGAAACTCTTCCACCGCGAAAGTGGTGCGAAAATTCAAGGTTGAATTGAAGATCACTTCATGAGAAACTCTCTCATTGATTGATGTGTATCATGTCCCGGACATATGCAAGATTCTTATATTAGAGACAAGCTTACTTGGTAAAGGTTTTAAAATTATTGTTGGTGTAGGATCAGAATATCACCACAACAATATTCTTACGAAATTACTAACAACATTTCTGTGAGTTCTTCAACAACACACTGTGAGCGTCGCAGAATAACTCAAAGAATGACGTAATAAACAACGACAGCATAAAACATGAGAAAGATATGAATATTTTGTAGTTAGAGAGAATGCTCGCGAGCACAAGGCAGGAGCTCGCGAGAGTAAGGCAGGAAATGAAGATTTTGTGGTAATAAAAGAGTCTCGCGAGCACGATAACAGATCCGGCGAGCACGATAGCAGAGCCTGCGAGGAGCATAGCAGAGCCTGCAAGGAACATAGCAAAAATCCTAAAAAATGAGAAATATGAGTTGAATATGAGCTGTCACCAACCATGAAGATACCTATATAAAGAGAAGAGCAAGAGAGAGAATGGGGGGACACAATTTTAAGAGAGAGAGTGAGAGATATTTTGCAGAGATATTTTTAGAGAGAGAATGTATTTTTTTTTATCATCTTCTTCCCCAAAAAACTAGATTTAGAACTCCATTAATGGAGATTATCAATGTAAAATCAAATGTAAATTTTAACAATCATAGTGAAGAATCATGGATGTAGATCAAATTGATCGAACCATGTAAAAAATCTTGGTGTTCGTTTATAATTTTAGCAATTTTACTACCATTTTTATATGTAGATCTAGAAATTAATATCAAGATATGATAAGGGGTGTGTTGTAGGATTTCCTGTAACTACATTTTGGCGCTAGAAACACTACCTGCTTGTTGGATTGAAGAAGATCCAAAGAAATTAGTAATTGTTGATGATGAATTCAATTGGATTTATGAGATACAGGGGAAAATATGTATACAGAGAAAGAACAATGAAGAACAGCCAACACAATTTAAGGGAAATGTATACAGAGAAAGAGAAGTAGAAATATTGGGAAGCAGGAGCAGATTCGAAGAAATCTTTATAGGAATGAAATGAAATGAATCGGCATCAATTAATTGTTTAAACAGGACAAATTCTTTCTTATCTATATAATTATATGTTAATAATCTGGATCTGGAAGATTTTGAATTTTTTAACTATCAAACTTTGTTTTACACAAAAATTGGTTTTGGGTTGATACTTTAAATTAAAATGAGTTTTGATCGTAAATTTACACCCGTAAAACTAGATTTTAATCGTAATTTTGATTGTTATCTCTTTCAAATTAAATTTGCGAAGTAAAAATTTACGAATCTTCTTTAAATTTTGTGAGTAGCAATGATGTCTTAAAGTTAAATAGATTACTAATTAAATCAATTGGTTGTTTGCAGTGAAGGTAAAGAACAAACGTATGGTAATAATAAGAAGATGTATTAATAAAACTAAACTGGCGAGAAGAAGAAATGTTCATATAAGACATGTTTAATTTAAAATCGCAAAAGAAAAGGACGTGAATTCTTATGAAGATCATTGAGAATATATATGAAGGAAGAAACGCACACAGCCAAATACAAGGGAAAGCGGAAAAGTTTAGATGACCGCAGCCAAGTAAAGAAAAATAAGTCACTTGCGAAGCAAAGAACTCACAACAGATCACTTCAATAAACATCTCCAGCGATTGTCATCGCAAATCCATGGAAAAGCTACAGGCGGGGAGGATAGTCAGCAAAGGGAAATTGGTTAAAATATACACCTAATCATGCGAAGTTAATAGATCCCCATCTATTGGTTGCAAAATGTTCATGCGAAGTTAAACCAACATGCTCTAGATAAAAATACCTCATGGGAGACCATGAGAAATTATCAAATTAAAGTTTCAACTCAAACGTCATGCAAATTTTCCAGAGAGAAAGTGGAAGAGACTTTTTCTAATCATTGTTTATATGAAGCAATTTAAAAATAGAAGGAGCTAAGGATGAAATTACAACTACAATTCGAATCATTATTTTCTTAATATACAGGAAAGAATAATACAGCTTGTGGAGAAAAATATTGTGAATAGAGTGACTAGCGATGGAATCATCTTCACCATACCGGAATTACCTATGGGGCCATCTTTATTTAGCTACTTATTGGATGATATTTTAGAATTTAGATTTATATTGCTTTTGTTTCACCAGCGACGCTCGCAAATACTCGCAATTATATGAAGACAATTCTCTTCGCAGAAACGACAATAGTAGAATTTGGTAATGACAAGCAGAGGGAAGACCCAACTCTTAACATCACTGCCAAAAGAGTTCTCTCGCTGGTAATATACAAAACTCGCAGCCAAATGAAAACAGATAAATGTACTAAAATTAATTAATAACGTGCATTTAAGTGGTGAACCATTAATGTAGTCTTCGCTACATTTAAGTGTTGTTTAAGTGGTGCATGCAAGGGCATGATCATCAACAACGTGCGAAGAAAACGCACATGTGTAACTAGGAGATTAGTTAATATCGCAAGATAAGACATGTGAAAAAAGTAAGGACGTACAGGGAGAAAAGTAATAAGAGGGTGGCAGTATAATTTTCTTTCAAAAACAAAAGCTATAACAATTGGTTAGCGGCGAGAAGAATAAGCTTAATATCGCAAGATCGATTCTCATCGCAGACACATTTTTTCACATTTTCTCTATAGCCTAGAGAGAAGATCGCAAACTTTTTCACATTTTCTCTATAGCATAGAGATAAAATCGTAGACGTTCAATTCCTTCACAAAAGATATTTACTTCCCAAATACAAGCGTAAAGAAGAAATGAATAGCAGGTCTTCTCGCAAAGAAAGAGTTAATGATTATCTCGCAAAGAATGAAGAAAGTTGATGACTATTTCTGAAGTTAATTTCGCAAGAGAGGGTTAACACAGCTGGTATGTTGCGAGAGTATACAAGAGGCAGATCAAGAGTTCATTTCTCATTTCTTCTCAATTCACAAGAAAATTATATACTTCGCAAGAGACGACAGGAACATAAAATTGCATGAAAGCTAAGTACCATTTTCCTTGAATATTTTACTTACAAAAAATAAAATATTTTTGATTTATTTTACAAAACGCGATACAATCGCAAGACTTCAAAGATTTCAAAATTTCAAAAACCGAGAACATTCAATTTATATATTTCTCTACAAAATTTCTTTTACAGAAGATTTTTGATTTAAAAACGCGATACAATCGCAAGATTTCAAAGAAGATTTCAAAGATTTCTCTAGAATATTTATTTTACAGAAAGAGATTTTTGATTTAACAATCGCAAAATTTTAAAGAATATTTCTAAGATTTCAAAAGATTTCAAAAGATTTTAAAGAATATTTACTTCAAATATGATTATGAGAATGAAATAAGAAATGACAGAAATGAAAGAATTGACAGAAGTAAAAGAATGAGGAAACGCGAATAAAATTTCGCAGAGACATAAGAACGGGACGAACCTTTATGGCGTGTACCCTAGTTCGCGAATAAAATTTCGCAAGAGGCAAATGTAAGACCTAATAGTGCGTAATATAAGGGGGTATCTGATTGCATGGCTCAGGGGTAAGGTCATACCGCTGCTGGATCCCGAGTCATGGAGATGTTTGGGTTAAAGAAAACATATCCAGGAGAGGTACCTTGGATTTCCAACGATATAAGGTTATACCCTGGTTGGACGACCGAGGGTCTCTTCTAAGAAGTGCAGAGTATGACCAAGGCGTCGAGGTGCACGGTTGAGCCAAGGGTGCCCGGGGCGTACGAAACTACCCTGGAAATTCTTGGAAATTCTTGGCTATGATGCACTTGGCCAGAAGAAAACCCCACTTAGGGTGCAGTCTTGTAACTATAAGCCATATAGGCATAAAGGACAAGAGGCTGCAAAAACAACTGGTTGTTGGCAAATCTGGATGGGAGGAGCTAGTCTTGTATGGCCGATGTGCCCTCCTTGAAGGGACAACCATGGGGAAGATAAGGGCGTCACCCTCCATTAGGGAGCTGATAAGTGTCTTAAGACGGCAATGTCATGGGACTTTATGCTCGCAAGAACATTTAGGCCTGTCATATTGTCGCGTGACGAATATTATACAAAGGCAACAAGCCATAAAAAGAGAAAAAGTTAAGATGAGATCAATGGGTTTTTACATGAAAATGTAAAGACGTCTTACGATTTCATCGCAAGATGGCAATGTCATGAGGCTTTGATCTCGTAAGGGAACTTAGACTTGTCATATTGTCGCAATACAATCAAAAGAATAAAGATAAGGCAAGATCAATGGGTCAATACATGCAAATGTAAAGACGTCCTGCGATTTTGTCGCAAAAAGAAAAATTGGCAAAATAAGACATTTAACTTGGAAGGCAAAATAAGACCAATAGAATAATCTGAAACATTAATTATTTTCTTTTAAGAACGCAAGAAAGATTTGTTCATCGCAAGAGAGAAAGAAAGTACTATTCAGAATCTCCTAGAAGTATTGTTTAGAATTTCTCAGAAGTATTATTCAGCGTCTCTCAGCAGCAATATTTCATAATCTCGCAGCACTATTCAGTCACTATTCACGTCGCTATTTCAGAAACTCACAGAAACATTCAGAAACTTGCAAACTCATTCAGCATCTCGCAGACTATTCCAGAATTTCGCAGGAGAAGTGATTATTTCGCAGAATATGATTATTTTATCGAATGAGGAAGAGGAAATTCGTTCATTTAACATTTTCTCAAGGATTCTACCTTCATAGATAAAAAACAGAGGCAACTATGGATTACCAAGAAAACATTTTATGTTCTTTATCTACTCGGCAAGAATAATTTCCAAAATGGACAAGAATTTTCACCAGAAATGAAGTAATAATTTCAAGCAATACTTATGACTTTCATTCAAGGACGGATACTTCTTATATTTTGAGGATTGAGTACTTCTAATATTTCTTCAAGGATACTTCATAATTTCATTCAAGAGTTAATAATTCTTATTTACTTAGCAAAGATATGGAACTTCACAAAAGAATAGAGGCAAGTACGTACTTTTCAAGTCCAGTATTCTTTCGCTCGTTCCTTCATCAACAAAGATCAAAGACTATTACAACAACTGGTTTTTCCTTAAAGATCGCTCTTCAAGCAATATTAAAGGAAAAAGAGGCAAGATGTAGGATCAGAATATCGCCACAACAATATTCTTACGAAATTATTAACAATATTTATGTGAGTTCTTCAACAACACACTGCGAGCGCCGCAGAATAACTCAAAGAATGACGTAATAAACAAAGACATCATAAAACATGAGAAAGATATGAAGATTTTGTAGTTAGAGAGAATGCTCGCGAGCACAAGGCGGGAGCTCGCGAGAGTAAGGCAGGAAATGAAGATTTTGTGGTTATAAAAGTGTCTCGCGAGTACGATAACAGATCCTGCGAGCACGATAACAGATCTCGCGAGAACGATAACAGATCTCGCGAGGAGCATAGCAGAGCCTGCAAGGAACATAGCAAAAATCCTAAAAAAATGGGAAATATGAGCTGTCACCCACCATGAAGATACCTATATAAAGAGAAGAGCAAGAGATAGAATGGGGGGACACAATTTTAAGAGAGAGAGTGAGAGATATTTTGCAGAGAGCCTTTTAGAGAGAGAATGTATTTTTCTTTATCATCTTCTTCCCCAAAAACTAGATTTAGAACTCCATTAATGGAGATTATCAATGTAAAATCAAATGTAAATTTTAACAATCATAGTGAAGAATCATGGATGTAGATCAAATTGATCGAACCATGTAAAAAATCTTGGTGTCCGTTTATAATTTTAGCAATTTTACTACCATTTTTATATGTAGATCTAGAAATTAATATCAAGATATGATAAGGGGTGTGTTGTAGGATTTCCTGCAACTACAGTTGGGTCTAACAATGTTGTAATATCTAAAAGTGGTGTCTTTGTAGGAAAGGGTTATGTCACTGAAAACATGATTAAGCTTAGTGTACTTGCTTTAAACATGAATAATAATGCATTTTATTTTGTTTATATTAGTGATTCCTCGTATTTTTGGTATGATAGACCAGGACATTCTAATTTCAAATATATCGAAAGACTAGCTAGTTTAGATTGCATTCTTAAAATAAACATCGACAAAGGTCATAAATGTGAAATTTGTGTTGAATCTAAATAAGCAAGAAAACCATATAACAAAAAGGTTGAACGTAGTACAATCTCCTCAGAACTAATTCACTCATATTTAGGAGATTTGAAATCAACACTAACTAGAGGTGGTAAAATATGGTATATTACTTTTATAGATGATTACTCACGATATTGTCAGGTTTATATTCTTAGAAATAAATATGAGGCTTTAAAGGCTTTTAAATTATATAAACTTGAACTAGAAAACCAAAAAGGTGTTACAATTAAAACTCTCAGGTCAGACCGCGGCAGTGAGTATGTAATATCTACAGGATAATTTTAGTGGCATCATTCATGAAACTACTGCACCTTTTTCACCTGAGTCGAAGGGTATATCCGAAAGGAAAATCCGACCACTCGTAGATATGGTGAACATTATGTTTACTATTTCAGAATTACCTTCGAACTTGGGTAGGGGTGGGGGGAAAGAGAAATTCTCTCTACATGTTATATCTTGAACCGAGTTCCATCTAAGAAATCTGACAAAACTCCATATGAGTTATAGAAAGGAAGACAACCTTCATATACATAATTTAAAGTGTGGGGGTGCTTGGCCAAGGTGGTCATCCTCCTTTCAAGATAACCAAAATAAGACATAAAATAGTGGATTGTGTTTTCTTAGGTTATCTTGAGCATAGTACTAGTGCACATAGGTTCATGGTCATCAGTTCTGACCTTAATAACATTGGTATGAACACTGTAATGGAGTCTAGAGATGCAGTATTTTTTGAACACATATTTCCTTTGAGGTCTGGACCTTGCAAAAGGGTCCATGATGATCTCACAGATGTTCAATTGACTAGTAAGCCCCTGTATCTTGAGGCTGAGACCGAACCTAGACGAAGTAAGAAAGTTAGACGAGGACAAGTTTTGGTCCCGACTTTGTGACTCTTACGGTAGAGTCTGAATCCCAAACATATAAGGAAGCTATGACTTCTCCAGAAACCCCCTTCTAGGAAAAATCTTCGATAAATGAGTGGGAGTCCATTCAGCAAAATGGAACCTGTGAGATTGGTGATTTACCTCTTTGTAGTAAAGCCATAGGTTGTAAATGGGTTTTTAAAAGGAAGCTTCGAACATATGGAACTGTAGAGAAATTTAAAGATAGGTTGGTATCTAAAGGCTACAAATAAAATGAAGGATTAAATTTCTTTGATACTTAATCACCTGTCACTAGAATCACTTATGTTAGTATGTTGATTTTTATCGCTTCTATTTATGATTTGCTTATACATCAGGTAGATATTAAATCTGCATTGTTATATGGTGAATTGAATGAAGAAATTTATATGGGCCAACCTGAAGGTTTTGTTGTGAAAACAAAGTATGCAAATTGATTAAATCTTTGTATGGTTTGAAACAAGCACCTAAACACTGGCATGAAAAAATTGATCATGTGATGATATCTAGTGATTTTAAAGTCAATGAATTTGAAAAATGTGTTTACATTAAAATTTTGGACAATGTTCATGTGATTGTATGCATGTATGTTGATGATATGCTCATATTAGGAAGTAACATTGATGAAATTGCTAAACATGTCTTTACTCCTTATCATCCCACTTGTAACTTGAAAGAGAACAAGGGTGAGGGAATTTCTCAACTTGAGTATTCCCGCATAATTGTAAGTCTTATGTATTTGATGAACTTGATGAACTGTACAAGACCTGATATTTCTTACGGTGTGAGTAGATTGAGAAGGTACACTTGCAACCTTGGGCAGGATCACTGGAATGCTCTCGACAGAGTTCTACGCTAATCGAAGTATCCTGCTGTGTTGGAAAGGTATTGTGATGCATAAAAATCTACTAATGGGTACATCTTCACACCTGGAGGTGCGTATGTATCTTGGAAGTCTTCAAAACATACATGTATATCTCAATCCACTACAGAGTCTGAGTTTATAGCCTTGGAAAAAGCTGTAGAGGAAGCTTAATGGATACTATCTTTCTTGGAAGGGATTTCACTCTGTCCCAAGCCAGTGTCTTCGATCGCGATCCATTGTAATAGTCAATATGCTACTAATTGTACAAGGAACGGTATATACAATGGCAAGTCTAGACATATACGAATAAGGCACAAGACAGTGAAACAACCACCTCTACTGGTATTATCTCTCATGACTTCGTAATATCCAAAGATAATATTGCAGATCCTTTGACTAAAAATTTATATAGAGAGGTATTTAGATCCACATCGATGGGGATGAGACTTAAGCTCATAAAATAAATCACCATGAAGGATACTCAACCTTGTGAATGGAAACTCCAAGATCAAGGTTCAATGAGACAACTAATTTATGGTGATATCGAGACAAGCAATATATTTGTCCCTCCTTATGGTGTAATTGTGTGATAGTGCAACCTGCATGAGAGGATAATATGTTGAGATCTTAATGGGTTCCATAGCTTTGTTTATAGCAGGGTGTGGAAGCCTAGCATGACACTCATGATGGACCCACGTATATGGATGTTGGAAGTGGGACTGCTTCCTACGAGAATTTGAGATGATTCTCTAGAGACATTCATTAAACTAGGATTTAGCCCACGACCAAATGTGCTTAAACGCAAGAGCTTGACAGTTTTTGTTTGAGACATTGAGTGTGGTTGTTATTTCTGAATCATTTTCACTGTTAGCTGTTCAAGATATTGTGTTCACCGTTACATCAAGCAGTTCCAGTAACTTCTTAGAGCAGTTCCTATGGAATGAGCAAACTTGAAGTTCGTTCATTTTGCTCCCACTATGGACTCAACAAACATGAAAAACGGATGAACAACCCAACAAATTTGTTGGTTTGTTAAGTGAGGCAGTGGAACAAGCGCGCGCTCAACTTAAAATGCACGGGCCATCGTCAGCCGCTGGCGTGTATTCCAAATCCGCTCGCGGCTCTTCCTCACATGCCCTGTACAATTCCTGATTCCCAAAGATTACTTTACTATTTTTTTATTCACTTTATCATATTTTATCTCTCTTCATCATATTTTATCTCACTTAAATATTATATTTTATATTTTAACTAGGCGTTGACCCGTGCCGTAATGGCACGGGCCTTGATGTTGATTAATTTTTAATATCGTACTAATTGTGTTCCGAAAACTTATCAACTGATGTTATAGCGGATTTTTACTTTTAAATATGATATAGCGCTTAACCCACGTCGAAATGGCATGGGGATAATTTTTATCTGGATATTAAATGAGGGAGGATCCCTTCACATTACTCTTAGATTCACATTATCTCACACTTTGGAATATATTTTTCTTAATAAAACTTAAATGGGAGAGTATTTGAAGTTAATATTCTGCATATTTCACAATATAATGTTATCTAACTATCCGTGTTGTAATGACACAATACTAATGTTGACCACCACCACTCACCAGCACCCACCACCATTACTTCTTCCAACACCACCACCAGGGGCATGGCTAGGATTTTGAGAAGGGGGATAAAAAATTCTTGAAATTGGATAAGGGTGTGAAATACACTTAATATCCCATTTTATGATAAAAAAAAAAAGATCAAAAACAATTAAAATTGGGCTTGGCTACGCCCCTGACCACCACTAATGTTTTCGCTTCCAACACTTTATAAGTACGCCACTGCTTCCACCACCTATTACCGCCACCAGTGTCTATTGATATCATTTTTATTTTTACCAAAATTATTTATTAATGAAAATACATATTTATTAAATTAATTAAGGGAACATTTATAGTGAAAAAAATATTAATAGATCATTTATTATGAGAAATTAGTGAAAATATAATTAATAGAACACTTTATAATGAAAAAAATTGATAGTAAATCATTTGTTATGAGCAATTAGTGAAACAATAATTAATAGATCATTTATTATGGCACGGGTGTTATATAACTTATGTATAATTATATTAAATTATTTAGTAAAAACTGTTTCTAATCAAATTCTTCTGGACTTTTGAATAGAAGCCCGAAAAATGGGGCAATATACATATATTGTAAATGTCAGTCGATAGTCAAATTATAATGTGTAATCTGAGTAATTTTAGTAGATTCTCGCTAAGTGTATCTATCAAGATGAATCCAAAATGCTACTTCCACTAAAGTCTAAAGAAAAGAAATAAAAAAATCAATACTTCATAAAATCTCACCTTTCTAGACCAAAAATTTGTGAATAGATTAAAACCCCGACGACCTATGATAGCCAAATTTATAATCTGGCTAATATCAAAATAGAGACACCCAAATTCAACCATGACATTATTGTAATTAAGTAGGTTATCGTTGAAAATGTATACTTGATACAATAAATGAAATTCAATAAAATGATAGAAACCCCCAGAAATTCATACATGAAGCGATGTCAAAAGAAATGGTTTTCTCAGAGATTATTACCTCGGAGTAATTTGATTGGTCAGAGATGTACGTTTTGGTGGAAGAAGATTGAGAGAACATGGAAAGATGATTAACCAAAAGTATATTTTTGGATTTAAGTCTTTTTTTTCCTGCTATCTATCTCCCCTTCCTAATTTTATTGCTGATTTTTGTTTGCTCCAAAGTGAGAATTAAATTTTTCAAAATCCACTCATCCTAACGGATGTGAGTGAGAGAATGAATTGTTCTTTTGATGGGAAGATAGGTTTGTTATTCTCAAAAGATCAAATTTCTCTATTTTTATTTTGACTTTTGAGATGGGATGAAGAGAATATGTAATGAATTTCTCTCAATTAAAGTGTGTATTCTTAGGATCGACCACATTCGTGAATTTATCAAATTAAACCAGGACCGGTCTTTATCTTTCCTAACTTAGCGAAGCTTCGTTTTATAATACAGTTACAAACAAATAGACAGAAAAGTATACGTAGTTAGGGTACAACCCTTACCGTAACGACAAATCTCGACAATAAGTAATTTTTTGTGTATGGATTTTGACTTGTGCCATTTTCCTTTAGTAATTATATGACGTGACAATCTGTTTTTGTTTTTTTAAATCTTTCATGTACTTTAACCGAGACTATTTTATAATTAAGGACGATCAACCACATCTTTTAGTTTATGAAGTTACCCATTTTGTGGCGACACAAAATTAACATAGTCTATTACTACTTACCAACCGCCGTCACCATCACCACCACAAAACCATATGATACTATTTCTTTCTCCACCATAACCGCCTACTACCTCCCGTTATCCATTGTTCGTACTTCTAATTTTCAATTACAAACACCATGTATAAAGTTTTAATTGAACAAACCTAGGTCGTTAATTTATTTATTTAATTATATTTATTTATTGTTATATTCTTTTTTGTATTGCGATCAATTTTTTTAACATTAGAAACATGATTTATACAATTGGGTACTAAAGGTATCAGGGGTAACATTTAGATGATCCGACAGTTATGATTATTTTTTCCTAAATAGCATGATATCATCCTCAAAATATGGTATTTGTTTATATCAATCTTGTTAAAAACAACCAACTACATCTTTTACAATACAATGTTACCCGTTAAATATACAGAACTAATATTGTCCACGACTATTCCCCAACACACATCACCATAAACCACTCATTGCCACTATTTATTCCACCACAACCACTCACTAACACCCTCTACCGCTTCTATCAGCCATTACTTCTTACACTACCGCCACTAATTTCTATTAATATAATTTTTATTAAAATTTTCTATATTTGTTAATTGGAATACATATTTATTAGATTAATTAAAAGAATATTTATAATGAATTATTTATTATGATCAATTAATGAGACGCTAATTAATAAAACATTAATAATATTTTTAAATTAGACAAATTATGGCCATTGATTTATCTCCTCCCTAGACAAATTTGGACCTCTCTTTATCTTGCCTAACTTGTCCAAATTGTGCTTTATATTCTTGACTTTAGCCTACAAAACTAAAGAGAAAGAGATTCTTTCCTTTGGTGATGATATCATACCTCCTATAGCTTCTCCATCGAGAATTTATTTCCTTCTTCACATCATCATGATCCAAAGGTTTCTTAAACATAATTTTCCCCAGTAAACAAAAAAGATACTCATCAGCTGCATCTGATGTAACTTGGGAAATCGCAATAATTCTTCTTAAGGGTCTTGGTGCCATGGAACCAATAGTTGCAGTTTGCATCCTTGAGTTGAGGTTATCGACTTGTCTAATACCTTCATAGGACATGATGTAGCGCTGAGTTTTTGGCAGAAGATAAAGTTTCACAAGCTTTCTCTGAGATGTAGGGTTTATAAAATATGTCGGATACCTAATATGGTTATAAAAACTTTTAGAAGATTGCAAATATACTTGTTTCCATATTTGTTTGTTATTCTGCTGATTTTCCGGCTTGACCAACTTGTCAATATTTTTGAATTTGAATTTAACTGAAACTTTCCCACTATTGCAGCTATAATCACGGCAGAATTCATTCACCGATTCGTGACGCAAAATTTTCTGAGTTAACTAACTGAAGATTTCGATTCCAGTGGAAACCATGATGAAGAAAGTGACTTCAATAGAAAAGTCTACAAAGATACCAAGAAACCATATGGAATACCAATGAGGTTAAACGACTTCAATAGAACACTTCAATAGAACACTCACAATTATAATGAAAAAAATCAGGTAAACACTATTGTTCGTATAGGAAACACTACTGTGACAATCTCTTAGAACAATCGATCTCAAGTGTTAAACACTACTGATTTACCACCACTGGGAACTACACAGAAGACAACTATGGGAAGCCTGCAAAACAGATTAAACCACATTATACAACTAATAGATAAAGATCTATTCCAACAGGGAAAATAAAAGACAAGAAAGGAAAAACTAAAACCTTCTATAAGCGTATTAGTTACACCAAAACATAGATAAAACTGACTGATTAAAGAACAGACCGAAAATGACAGTAAAAATCACAGAAGATAAAGATTCGAATCAATAAAACATTAAAATAGAAAAAAGATTTTCAAACAAAAATTTTCGAGCAAGAGAGAGAAGGTTAATTGATGAGCACGAAAGTGCAACGCATTTTCACCCATAAATACATTAGTTATGACTTATTTTATCACTAGTAATCTTGTTTTAAGTCTTTTCAAGGAAATAAGCTCTTGTGGAAAATATTGCTCGAAAAGTTGATTTTGGCACCTGGAGGACACGTATTTTTCGGACTCCCATGAGTGACTTTAGTGGGATATTTTGATGGGTCAAAGGAATCATTTCCAAGATGCACTTTATTGTGCTACGACATGTAACACCGGAACACCATCACTATTTCCTTATCAGACGGGATCTTATTTGGAGCGTAACTAACTCCATGGTTTTGAGAAGAGATATGAAGGAGTTAACTCATTTTATTCCTGGGACCGCATTAAGGAGTATTCTTAGCATATAACTGCCTGGATAGTTATCACATGCGTGAGAATTTTGGTGGGAAAGGAAACTTTCATTTCCTTGATTGATACGTGATGTTCATGGTTATATTATGACCATTAATTTTTGGTAAGATAATATGGAAGATTATTACTACATTATGACCAAGATGGACGGTATGGTAAGAAGAATATGTGGATATCTCACGAGTCTGAGACAGTGTCGACATTATGAGTACGTTTCTTATTTTAATTTGATTCTCTCCACGATTTGTGAAAAGAATTGAATGAGTTGTCGGACAACTTGTTGGAGTATATAAGAGGACTTGGTGTGATATTCACGGGTACGAAGAGTTTGGGAGAGTTTAGAGCAATCACAGAGCCGAAAATCAGAGTTGCATGAAGAATATTTTTGCTGCTGGTGAAGAAGCTATGAAGAACATAAGACCAACAAGGATTGTCGTTTGTGTACAGTGACAACGACAAAGGGTGTAGGGTCATAGTGCTACAATGACAATGACACTATACATTTATCGTTCTTTGTAACACAGTTTTGCAACAATTATAATAGTTACAAAAACCCGGTTTTAATCATTTTCTCCCAATTTCATCATTTGTAAACCACTTTTGAGCATAAATGAAATCAACTTTTGAGCGTGTTTCCATCATGATGAGAGACTATTTTCTCGCATAATCAAGGCAATGGATGAAGCTATTTACACATGAATAATGGGTAACTATTTCATTTTCTCTAATTTATAATTTATAATTCACTCAATCACTGCTTTTGCAGAGTTTTTAAATATTTACATAATCTTCTTAATTACTTGTGATTCAATTTGATAGATTATACTTTGTTTAATAAATTGATAGTCTATGCTAAAGGAATACAATTAATATTTGAGAATATGTTTGATTATTTGTAAATTAAGAAATAAAGGATTTAAAGGCTAATTAGAGTTATGAAATATTAGACATCATTCATTCATGTGTAATAGTGGATTCTAGTGTCTTGGTTATTTTTAATATTTTGAAATCAATCTTGAATTAAGTTTTATTTATTTTTAAGTTTTATAAGTATAAAATCTTTTGCTTTCACAAGTCTGAATGAACCATTTTATTACAACATTATTGAGAACACATCAATTTTTGGCGCCGCCGACGCGGACTTGTTTTTTAGATTAATTTTTAGGTTTATTTTTATTTATTTTGTACAATATTTTCATTTCATTTTATTTTTTATTTTTTCCTTTTTATGCGTTTATTTTTGTACTTGTTTTCAGGGACTTTTTGAGGATGATGACTTCTTCTGAGGAGACGTCATCTAAGATGACGCTGGCGGAATATAAGCGTAGAAATTTAAATTATCAAGCAACCTCATCTGAGATGACGCTTGGTGAATATAAGCATTGGAAATGGTATGGAGTTTCTGCTCCACATGAGGTAAGTGAAGAATCGCCTCTAATGATTTATGAGAAGTATTAAAAATACACACCACCTAGTTTGGAACAAAGATTGAGAATTCTGGAATGCCAAAAATTATTTAATGATGATGATGATCAGTCTTGTTACTCTCTGTTCCAGACACAATTTGTAGATGACCTTGTGGATGATTGTGTAGATGATTTTCCTAATTCCATAGATGAATCTATCTCACAAGAGAATTCACCCAACTTAGAGGTTGTTTCTAGACCCCTAGACTTCCATAAGTTACCAAATTTAGGGTTAGAATTGTATGCTTCTAAAATTTTGTTGGAATACTTTGCATCTAAATACCCTGAGGATTTGCCTATTTATAATACCGTGCATGAGCCAATTTAAAATTTCCCAGTCCCAATAATATCCCCATATTATGTTCTTTACACACTTCCTTGTGTAAAAACTTGGTTTGGAGACAAGTCTCTGTTTTTGATAGTTTCAGTGTCTCCGCATCATTATAACATAAGTGTGAAGCTGTCATTTGTAAATGTTGTATTTTGGGTTAATCCACAAATTTTCAGGTTGTTAGTTTACGGGGATCTTTTATGTACATTCCAGTAGGTATAATTATTTGTTTATTTTTGAATTTCCCATCTTAACTTTTACGTTGGATGACTCAATTACATTGAGGACAATGTAATATTTAACTGTGGGGGAGTGGGTATTAACTTTTTATTTTTCTTTTAATTTTTTTCAGGAATTTTCTTGCATATTGTGACCAGCTCTTGAGTGGGTCTAAAAAGATAATAAAAAAATATATATTATGACCAGTTGTGTAGCGGGACTATTTTCATGTATTTCCTTATTATGACCAGCTGTGTAGCGGGCCTTAAAAAAAATCTATTAATTTTTTCAGGAATTTTCTTGCGTATTGTGACAATCTCTTGAGTGGGTCTAAAAATATAATGAAAATATATATATTATGACCAGATGTGTAGCGGGTCTAAATTTTTTTTTATTATAGTTGTTAAGCTTATGACCAGCTGTGTAGCGGGTCTATTTTCATGTATTTCCTTATTATGACTAGCTGTGTAGCGGGTCTTAAAAAAATAAAATAAAAAATTATTATGATTGTCAGGGTTATGGCCAGCTGTGTAGCGGGTTTCTTAAAAAAATAAAAATTGTGTCTCGGGTCTTGTGTATGGCATTTTCCATGACCATCTGTGTAGCGGTTCTAACTCTCTCTTATTATATGACCAGCTGTGTAGCGGGTCTTCTTCTGTTTTTCTCGAGGACTAGCAAAATGTAAGTGTGGGGAAATTTGATGAGCACGAAAGTGCAACGCATTTTCGCCCATAAATACATTAGCTAGGACTAATTTTATCACTAATAATCTTGTTTTAAGTCTTTTTCAAGGAAATAAGCTCTTGTGGAAAATATTGCTCGAAAAGTTGATTTTGGTACCTGGAGGACACGTATTTTTCAGACTCCCACGAGTGACTTTCGTGGGCTATTTTGATGGGTCAAAAGAATCATTTCCAAGATGCACTTTCTTGTGCTACGACATGTAACACCGGAACACCATCACTATTTTCTTATCAGAAGAGATATTATTTGGAGCGTAACTAACTCCGTGGTTTTGAGAGGAGATATGAAGGAGTTAACTCATTTTATTCATGGGCCCGCATTAAGGAGTATTCTTAGCATATAACTGCCTGGATAGTTGTCACATGCGTGAGTATTTTGGTGGGAAAGGAAACTTTTATTTCCTTGATTAATACGTGATGTTCATGGTGATATTATGACCATTAATTTTTGGTAAGATAATATGGAAGATTATTACTACATTATGTCCAAGATGGACGGTATGGTAAGAAGAATATGTGGATATCTCACGAGTCCGAGACATTGTCGACATGATGAATAAGTTTCTTATTTTAATTTGATTCTCTCCACGATTTGTGAAAAGAATTGAATGAGTTGTCGGACAACTTGTTGGAGTATATAAGAGGACCTGGTGTGACATTCACGGGTATCGAGAGTTGGGGAAATAGTAAAGGATTGCAGAGCAGATTTTCCTGCTGCTGCAGAAAAGAAGAAGAAGAAGAAGAATAGACTACACTTGTAGTCTATCGTTTAGAACTGTCATTGTTTTTTCTATGAACGACAGTTTTCTGCGACAGAAAAAAACAATTGTTTTCTATAACATCCATTGTAACAGTTTTGTAACGGCTTTACAGCATTGCGAAACTCAGTTTTCTTATCTTTTCACCTCTTGTAAGCACTTTTGAGTAATAAAAATGAATTTTGAGCGTGTCTACAATATGAGGAGTTAAACCTGAAAAAGCGTGGGTCTAACAACCTCACCCAATATTTCGATTAGCAATCTGTATGGACAACTCCGAGTTGTTTTCTAGAGAATCAACTAGACTCAATCAATAGAAAATACTCAAGGAGTTATTATCTAAATCTCTCAATTTGATTTACTCAAGCAAATGTGACTTGCGAGTCTAATTAAAGAGAGATAACTTGGATGGTACCAAAGACCAATATCCAAGTGTCAATCAATTTAAATCAACAACCAATAAGGTCGGATATTCTAATTGATTGAACAACGCACAACCTGTATTATTTCAATTATATAAAAATATAATGCAGAAAATAAATAACACAGACACCAGAATTTTGTTAGCGAGGAAAGTACAAATGCAGAAAAACCCCGGGACCTAGTCCAGATTAAACATACACTGTATTAAGCCGCTACAGACACTAGCCTACTCCAAATTAACTTCGGTCTGGACTGTAGTTGAACCCCAATCAATCTCACACTGATCCAAGGTACAATTATGCTCTTACGCCTCTAATCCCAGCAGGATACTGCGCACTTGATTTCCTTAGCTTATCTCACCCACAACCAAGAGTTGCTACGACCCAAAGTCGAAGACATTAGCAAACAAATCTATCTCACACAGAAAAGTCTACAAGATAGATAAATTCTTCTCCCACGAATAAACCTATGAGTTTTGTTCCGTCTTTTGATAAATCAAGGTGAACAAGAACCAATCAATAAAACCATACTTATATTCCCGAAGAACAGCTCAGTTTTATCAATCACCTCACAATAGTCTTAACCGACGCAGCGAAAAAAAAGATATTGTGGAATCACAAACGATGAGACGAAGATGTTTGTGATTACTTTTATATATTGCCTATCGGAGATAAAAATCTCAAGCCAATTATTACAATTGTACTCGTACGATAGAAACAGCAAGATCAGATCACACAACTACAAGAAAAGTAGTTACGGTCTGGCTTCACAATCCCAATGAAGTCTTTAAGTCGTTAACCTGGTTTTAGAAGAAGAAAACCAAAGGTTAAAGGAGAATCGACTCTAGCTTATCAAACTAGTATCACACAAAATGTGTGGGGATTAGGTTTCCCAGTTGCTAGAGTTCTCCCTTATATAGTCTTTCAAATCAGGGTTTGCAATCAATGTTAGCTTAGTAACAAAGCATTCAATATTCACCATTAGATGAAAACCTGATTAGATACAAGCTAATATCTCTCAACCGTTAGATCGAAAACTTATCTTGCCATACACACATGTACTTGACGATTTTGGGTTTGTGTAACCGTACCCAAACGTGTACAATAGTTGGTTCAATATTAGTCAACCAAATGGTTAGCCAAATGATAACTTTCATATCAACCATATTCTTCTTCACCATAACTAGTCCAAATGACTCAAATGAAGTATTTATAGAGTTGTTCAATTTCTATGAGATCTTATGTACTACACAAGACACAATTGAAGCAAAAACGATGTGATTCACTCAAATCGATTCATGAACTATAAAGCCACGGTTTGCAATAGCATTCCTTAGATAATTTAAATAAGTTCACGAACATCGTTTTTAGACATAACCACTGGAGTTCGCGGACTCATGTAACTGGTTGGAGTTCACAAACTCCAGCAGAAATTCTCGGGTTCGAGAACTTCCGTCAGTTCGCGGACTGAGTTGACTGCTCAAGTTACGGTTTTCACTTGATCAACAAAGTTCGTAAACTTCGATTCAAGTGCTAAGGACTTATACATATATGTGTTACCACAACAATGTTTATATCCCCCGGTGGTTATATTGTCTAACCTCTCATTTCAATCATTGAAACATTCTCAGAGGACGTCATATAGTTGTTATTCACAAACTAATTTTCATCAGAGCAATTTACAAAGTGATTGAAACATAACATGACTTTCGTCACTAGGCAAAGATGAACTTGGCTAAAGCGAAAGATTTACCAACACACATTTCGAGAAATAGATAAGTGAGATATACTCAGCTCGAAATGTCACATGTGTATATCTTTAGTTTATATAGTAAAACGACTTTTGTCTCAAGATAGGAGATAGAGTAGATAGACTTTTGAGTGATTGATAAGTTCAATCTCCACATACCTTTTAGTCGATGAAGATCCACTGGTTCCTTAAGTAGTCCTTCGTCTTGTATGATGATTTCCATGGAGTTATTGAGCTCAACTACACTTTCTATCCTAGTCTGAAACCTTAGCTATAGTAGACTAGAAATCAAGACTTTATAGTTTTGATCACTAACATTGACAAACATGCTTGATATAGCAACGCATGTGAGTTCGACCGAGCAATGCTCTAACAAAACCCCTACACTGGGTCGACGGGTGAATCCGAATTTCATACATGGGTGAATTTATTTTATTCTTTTTATGACTTTTGCACATATTTTAAAGTAATTTATGATTTGAATTAATTAGTTATTATTTTATTTGATGGGTCATGCTTGCTTAAATGTTTGATGTCCCATGCTTACGATTTATAACTAATATTTTGAGAATCTAATAAGAGTCCATGTTTCTATTTAGTGAGCTATAATTGCTGAAGAATAAATAATTGAGCCCTGTGATATGAACTCGGTGGAATCCTAGGCCCAGTAACTCTCGGTTTTGTTTATTATTTTCATTAAACCTTTAAATTTAATCTCAACAAAGTCCAAGTGAACGACAACCTATTTACTACAACAACAAATTAAAAAATCTTATCATTAATATATTAAATCAAGCAATGTCTAAAATCGTAAATAAAATAATTCCCACCAAAATAAAATAATTCCCACTTCTAACATTAGAAGAACTACTAATCCCCCAGATTGTGATGCTTTTCTTTGTGATATCTTGCCTTGCATTACTCAGGATGACAATGACATGCTTATTAAAATTCCTACTAGTGATGAGGTTAGAGATGTTTTGTTTCAAATGCAGCCTTGGACATCTCCTGGACCAGATGGGTACCCACCTGGTTTTTATCAAAAAATGTGGTATGTTATTGGTGAGGATACTATTAAGATGGTGCAAGACTTTTTCCACTCTAAACATCAACTCAAACAGCTCAATCATAGTTTTATTAGTTTAATCCCTAAAACTAATACACCTAAACTTCCTCAAGATTTTAGGCCTATCAATATAAGCAATATAGCTTATAAAATTATCAGTAAGTTACTAGCTAGTAGACTAAAGAAAGTGATGGATAAATTTATAAGTCCCTTCCAAGCTGTTTTATGAGGAAATTTAAAGCTACTAAAGGTCTTATGGCAGTAAAATTAGATATGTCAAAAGCCTTTGATCGAATTGAGTGTAATTTTTTGATTGTTTTTCTTAGAAAACTTGGATTTCATGATGACTGGTGTACTATGGTTATGGAATGTATATCTACTGTGTCTGCTTCTGTCCTGCTTAATGGTTCTCCAAGTGAGGTTTTTTTACCCTACAAGGGGTCTCAGACAGGGAGACCCTTTGTCCCCATATCTTTTTTATCATAGTTATGGACTGTCTGTCTAGATTACTTTTTAAAGCTGAGAATGATAAAATGATACAGGGTATAAAGGTTACTAATTCTAGTCCCTCTGTAAGTCACCTGTTTTTTTGTATATGACTGTCTCATCTTTGCAAAAGCAACTATTCAAGGTTCCAAGCATTTGGACAATATTATCAGGAGTTTCAGTAAGTTCAGTGGACAATCCATTAACTATGAGAAATCAGGTATGGCTTTCTCTTCTAGGATGGATGGTTGTGTTAAAAGACAAATAAGTAGCATTCTTAACATCAAAACCCTTGGTCTCAAGGATAAATATCTAGGAGTTCCCATTATTATCCAAACAAACAAAATGGAAACCTTTAGTCATTTACCTGATAGGTTTAAGGATATACTAGCCACCTGGAAGGGTAAGAACATGAATCAACCAACTAGAACTGTAATGGTTCAATATGTGTTAGGTACTTTAGCTTCTCATCACCTAGATGTCTTTCTAATGCCTAAGAAACTCACAAATAAGTTAGATGGAATCCAAAGGAACTTTTGGTGGAACAAAAATCATGAGGGTAAAGGTTTTTCCCTAAAAAGTGGGATGATGTAGCTAAGCCAAAATCATTAGGGGGCCTTAACATCAAAAAGACTGATGTTTTAAACAGTGCTCTCCTTGCAAAACTTGCATGGGGAATGCTTACTGAAAAAGATATTGAATGGGTAAAAAATTTGAGCTCCAAATATTACCCAAACATAAATCCTCTTCATGCTAGTAACGCTGATGGTAGTTGGGTTTGGAAAGGTATTTGTAGAGGCCTGGATATTATTAAGAACCATTATTGCTGGGAGGTTGGTAATGGAAAGAATATTTCCATATGGAAATATATTTGGGTTCCAACTATTTCTGGAACTCTCCCTTCTAGGTTTATGTCTAGCAATATGGTCACTGTGGATAAATTAATGATACATAATAGTCAAATAGAACACCGATCTGTTGAACATTCTTTTTGATAGTAATATTGTTAATGAGATTTGTAAAATCAGGATACCTCTAAGTGGGGAAGATAGATTGATATGGAAACCAACTGAAAATAGTTTTTTCTCTGTTAAAACTGTTTATAGAGTTATTGATGATACAATCAATGCTAATTCTTCTTCAGATGCTCCTTCCAATTTTCCTTGGAAGATATTTTGGAAACAGAATATTCCTCAAAAGATTTTACATTTTCTTTGGAAATGTGTGCATAAGTGCTTGCCAGTTAGGGAAAGAATTGCTAGGCACATGCATTCTGTTGATAATATGTGTCCTCTTTTCCACAGGGAAGTTGAGTCTATGAATCACTTGTTCTTAGAATGTCATGTCACTAAGAAAGTTTGGGAGGGTATGGATATTACTAATCTCAGTACTTTTGTTGGTCTTGGCATGATTGATTGGATTAGTAGTTGGCTTACTAATAATAGTGGTAATAATGCTTCTAATGTTCAAAATAATCTGGTCTGCTTTGTTCATGTGTTATGGCATATTTGGAAAATGAGGTGTGCTGTAGTTTTTGATAATCTTCAGTTTCAGATAAATGATACAGTCCAACGAATCAAGAAATCTACTTTTGAGTGGAATGGACACTTGGTTAAGGTGAAAGCTCAAAAGAATCAAGTTCACAGGGACATAATAGCAATTCAGTGGACAGTTCCAGCTGCAGGATTTACAAAAATAAATTTGATGATTCTTTCTGCAAGGAAAGTAAATGTATGGGATCTGGACTAATAATGATTAATGATGCAGGTGTCTTCAAAGGGGCTTGGTGCATCCCAGCAGTAGCAGAAGATGCAGAGCACGCATAAGCATTGGTTTTACTTGAAGCAATTCAAATAGCAAGAAGAGTTGGACTGTCTAAGGTCCATCTGGAAGGGGATTGTGTCAATGTAATCAATGCATTGACTGGAAGCCTAGGAACAGTTAGATGGAAGAATAATGCAATAATCAAAGATTGTACCGAATTATTAAAAGTCTTCAATAATTGGGTGATTAGGTATGTACCCAGAGGAACAAATTGTGCTGCAGATTTGTTAGCAAAGGATGCAATTAGTATGGCATCTAGCTCTAGTTGGTCTAATGAAGCTCCTATGTGGCTTGACTCTCTTATTAAAGAGAAACTATGTTTACAAGAAATTTAATTTAATGAAATTATTCTTTCCTATTAAAAAAAAAACCTACAAAATATTTTATATTAAAAAGAAATATTAATGGGGCTGTTCTAGTTTTCCACAGTGGAAAACGCAGTTTGTTCATCCACGTGGCTCAACAAAAAAATAAGTTTGTTGATTGTCATAGGAATTGCTCTTACTAAGTAAAGGTTCAATCTTTGGAACACTTTAATTTAATTTTGATATCTTCTGGTTTCTCCTGTTTCATCAAAATGTTTTATCATTCATGCGAGGGATTGTTAGAAAAAACAGTTTTTGTTTTAAACTAAAAATGTTTTTTCTAAGGTATACTTCTTCCAATTTTCTCTTCAAGAGACGCACTCATTTTTGTTATATAATTTTCTCTTCAAGAGACCGCGCGATCAATCAAGTTTTTTTTTGCCAAAACAGTCAGGGTGAATGTATAGTAAAGTGAATAGTAATAAATTCAGTGGATGCAAAAGTATTAAGTTTATATGCAAAAGTATTAAGTTTATATTGTCTAGAGATCAACATCATCAGCCTCCAGCGATAGCACGGTAAGTTCTGAGGCTTCCACTGTTAATACTCACGCCAATCCCTCAGCGCACTAACTCCTGGCCACTCCACATATAGATTTCTCAGAACCCTCCCTGTCGGAAAAATCATAAGTTGTTAGAACATGAGATAAAAAGAAAGAGTTGTGAAGTAGTCTGCAGCTACAATTAATTGGTATTAGGTAGCTTTAGCAGTAACATTTTACCGAACTTTTGACAGTCGCCTAATACGCAATCATGTGTACAACCAAGATTCTAAACTGAATACATACTTTTGATAGGTTCATTAAAATGTGTCACTTCAAAGAAGTAACACTGTAATACATGAAGTAGTTGCTGCATACATAGTCTATCATAAGCTAAGTTGATCAACTATTATTAGTTCTGAAGGAAGTTTGATCAGCATAATAGAGAAACAAAATACTAGGAGAAAAACTGAATGAAGAAGATGAATAAAACTGATTGCATCGAAGTAGAACATAAGCAACATACCTACCCTTACCAGGCATCAGTCTTCAGTTAAGGCACCTTTTCCCTGCAACATCTGCTAAGTTCAATTGACAAGTAACTCCGACTTGAACAACAATGTTAACATTAAATGAAAATTGCAAGATAATTTCTTATTGCAAGAGTAAGGCTCTTATTAGTTGTTTGGCACAATGATGCACATACAAGTGAAAAAGGTTATACATTTTAGATCTTTACTCGAACTGAAAATGTGTAAGTGAGGTTTTAAAGACCAAACCTTCAAAAATGCTTCTACTAATTTTGTCAAATTGTGATTCTTAAATTAGGTTATATACTCCCTCCCTCCCGAATAGTTATAATATCCAATCCTTTCATAACTTCTCCGGCCTCTGCAACGCCAAACATGCACTTAAATTCATAAGGCGCTTGTCCATTGTAGACTGTGATAGCTACCAGGCTCTGTTCGAAAGTCCCTGTAGAATTAGATTAGACACGGTAAAAAAACAAATTGACCGTAAGCACCAACTAGACGACTGGAAGTCCTTCCTAGGGATGTTAGATTGCAGCTGCTGTTGCTAAGGGGCTTTTGTTGTAAAATGAGTTGAGGATAAGGTTTATTCATTTGGGCATTTTGGATTGACCAAGTACCAACGCCTGTCTCTATTCCACTCTTTGCCGACAACTTTCTCCAAAATTTCTGACACCAAATTGCGTCTCCCCATCCCCACGCTAGCTTTGACCTGTTGACCCTGAAAATCCACCATCACCAACAACACAACCCCATGACAGAACTAGTTTCCTTTAAACATGTGCACGTGGATATTCCCAACTGCATAAGAAAATGTGACCAAGATGCCAAGTAATCCACTGGGTCCCAGGCAACACGGATAACAAGCGACAATGGTGAATGTTGCTGCGGCTGTGCTAGACACACTGAAATTTTTGTTCGGTGATATCACCGACAGAAACAAAAACATGGGACCCGCAGCACTGTAGCTGAGCAGGGGGCCGGTATTATGTGTGGGACCCGCAGAAAATGTGAGACACCATTGAATCTGCGGGATTTTCAGCTCGGTGGGTTTATCATTTTCGATGTTGCTGTCTTGCTCACCCTGTCGTCTATATGTGGTGATGTATGCTAAACTGGGCTGAGGCTAACCTGAAATCGGGCTCGGATGTCAAGAAAAAACTTGTTGCAGTTTGAAAGCGAACCGTATAATGGAGTCCGGAGTCCTGATTTTTTTTTATTTTTTTTTTTTGAATCATGCATCATTGTTATAAAAAGGTATGAGGTTTGTCTCCATGATAGCCGTTAAACGGTCGGGATATTTCGGATGGAGTTTTCCACAAGACGGCTAGGAAGCTTATGGCATTGGTGTGGATGAAGAAATTTGGGGTGTGCTCGTGGGTCGCTGGAGCAGTTAACATATTGGCACTGTTCCTGGCCGTTGGATCGAGCCCGAAAATACCTTTTGTTCTTGGCCTGTTTTTATTTTTCTTCTTTATCTTTTTTCGATCCTACTCTCTCCTCTTCAAACACAAAAGAAAAGCATCTCCTTCTCCTTCTCGAGCATCAATAGAAAAGTAGCGAACCATGTGGGACACCAACAGAGTCGGTACCCTAACAAACCACAACATCATCATGTTCTCATTGATTTTAGTTGAACTTGAAAGGATTTGTTTAGGAAGAATAGATTTTGGTACGTAATAGTAATTGATTTTTATAGTGATTTAATAAATTGAAACCCTAGTGATAGGCGTAGAATACACCTAATTTACTATCTAGTAGTTATGCTTTCTTTGCTATTTTTCTTGTGAATTATGTATTTTTC